>BSBN01001424.1:0-1347057 GCA_027924645.1 Cunninghamia lanceolata
AAACCTTTTTATTCAATGAAAATGAAGTCAGGGAATGTAAACCGACCATGCATACTAGTAAGATCAAATTCTCCACCTTCTATTCTTATTACTCTTACTTTATTAAGAGAAGAGTGTCAAAAAGAATGGGTTTTAATTGTAAGCTAACATAAGGCAAAGTAGTTTTGTTATTAGATTTTTATGAGGGATCTCTAGAATAGTCTAATATAATGCAGTCTTCTATAATATGAACATCTACATTTGTGTGAATGCTAAGCTTTATTAGTATTGTATTAAATCAATGCAATCAACTATTTATTGTGTTAAACTAACTTAGTTTTTGTAATGGTTTGGGAATGCAGGAGTTGCCAAAAATAGGTGAATGTCCTCTACAATTACCAAGAGAAAAAAGTTTAGTAGTTCTTGTGGATAGAGCCAGTAAACAATGACAGATTATTTACCTGTTTCATAACATATACCTGCCCTAAGTGTTGGGTGGGCATATTTTGTACGTCATAATAGGAAGGAGACGTTTGCATCTTTGAGCAGGTGGACAACAAGAAACATAGATTTATGTTTAGAGTTCATATAGATCGAAAGATAAAATAAGGATCCTTCTGAAAGAACTTCTAGGAGGGAAAAGACAGGCCAAAGATAAAAGGAGAAAATTATACAAGAAAAGATCTTCATGAGGATTGTAATATTTTGTCTAAAACAAACAAAAACTAGTTAATTAAAAATAGAAAATCAAGAAAGAAACGGCACTAAAATCTATAGTTACTGATATCTAAAATGTATAGTTACTAGTATCTATTTTAAAAGACTAATTGATTTTTATGGCCAAAGTTGTTTGTTTTACCTAGTTGATGGTTTTAATTACACCTAGGTTATACATTGGGAGCAGATGTGTGCACATTTTTATGCCCCGATTTAAATTCAAGCAAATAGGTGGAGGAAGTATGCTGATCTTTAAAAAAAATCTTAATAAAAAAATGTTCACTTAATGTTGACCAGGGGTTTTGATTTCAACCATTCATTGCCCACTGTGGATGTACCCCCAATGCAAAGATTTTCTCATAATGATCATCCTTTTGATTTTCAACTATTAATTACTCACTGTGGATGTACCAGACGCAAAGCGTTTCTCATAGTGTGTACACCTATTAGCATAATGAACCCCAGATGGGCTAGAAAAACATACCATATAATTTGAATATTCACTTCAGCTAGAAAGTTTTATTGATGGAGCTAGAAACTCAGAGAATTGACAGGGCACAATATGGCCCAAGATGTGAGATGCAAGTAAGGGCAACTCATGAATCTATAGAGTTAAGGTGCACTTCAAGAACCTTTCCTAATTTCAATGGATGACATTTGCTCTTGCTAGTTGATGGTAAATATTGCAGTTTTACAGAGTTTATTTTCATTATCCAAGAGAGAAGCATTAGGGTTTAGGGTATAGTGTTGAGGGTTTAGGTATAGGGATTAGGGTTGAGGGATTAGGGTTAAGGGTTGAGGGATTATGGTTTGACATTGAGGGTTGAGGGTTGAGGTTTTAGGGTTGAGGGTTTAGGGATAGGGTTGAGGGTCGATGGATTAGGGTTAAAGTAGAGTGTCAAGGGTATAGGGATTAGGGATAGGGTTGGAGGGTTTAGGGATAATAGATTAGGGTTTAAGGTATACTATCTAGCCCATTGAAGGTTTAGGAATAGGGATAGCATTTAGGGTTTAGGGATGAGGGATTAGGGTTGAGGGTTGAGGGATTAGGGTTGAGGGTTGAGGATTAGGGTTTATGGATAGGGTTTAGGGTTTAGGGTTTAAGGTATAGTGTTGAGGGTTTAGGGATAGAGTTTAGGGTTGAGGATTAGAGTTAAGGGTTGAGGGATTAGGGTTGACGTTGAGGGTTGAGGGTTTAGGGATAGGGTTAAGGGTGGGTCGAGGATTAGAGTTAAGGGTTGAGGGTCAAAGGATTAGGGTTAAAGTAGAGTGTCGAGGGTATAGGGATTAGGGTGAGGGTTGGAGGGTTTAGGGATAAGGGGATTAGGGTTTAAGGTTTAGGGATAGGGTTTAAGGTTTAGGGATAGGTTTTAGGGTTTAAGGTTGAGAGATTAGGGTTTAACGTATAGTGTTGAGGGTTTAGGGATATGGTTTAGGGTTGAGGGATTATAGTTAAGGGTTGAGAGATTAGGGTTTGCCGTTAAGGGTTGAGGGTTGACATTTTAGGGTTGAGGGTTTAGGGGATAGGGTTGAGGGTCGAGGGATTAGGGTTAAAGTAGAGTGTCGAGGGTATAGGGATTAGGGATAGGGTTGGAGAGTTTAGGGATAAGGGATTATGGTTTAAGGTATAGTATCAAGCCTGTTGAGGCTTTAGGAATAGGGATAGCATTTAGGGTTTAGGGATGAGGGATTAGGGTTGAGGATTGAGGGATTAGGGTTTAGAGATAGGGTTTAGGGTTGAGGGATTAGAGTTTAGAGTTGAGGGATTAGGGTTTGACGTTGAGGGTTGAGGTTGAGGTTTTAGGGTTGAGGGTTTAGGGATAGGGTTGAGGCTTGAGGTATTAGGGTTAAAGTAGAGTGTCGAGGGTATAGGGATTAGGGATAGGGTTGGAGGGTTTAGGAATAAGGGATTAGGTTTAAGGTATAGTATCAAGCCTGTTGAGGGTTTAGGAATAGGGATAGCGTTTAGGGTTTAGGGATGAGGGATTAGGGTTGAGGGTTGAGGGATTAGGGTTTAGGGTTTAGGGTTGAGGGATTAGGGTTTAAGGTATAGTGTTGAGGGTTTAGGGATAAGGTTTAGGGTTGAGGGATTAGAGTTAAGGGTTGAGGGATTAGGATTTGACGTTAAGGGTTGAGGGTTGAGGTTTTAGGGTTGAGGTTTTAGGGATAGGGTTGAGGGTCGAGGGATTAGGGTTAAAGTAGAGTGTTGAGGGTATAGGGCTTAGGGATAAGGGTTGGAGGGTTTAGGGATAAGGAACTTTTGTGAGGTCAGGCATGGAAAGGGGGGAGCATAATGGTGCAGGAGCATGTATCAAAAGAGCCATAGCATGAGAAGAGTTAAATTATAAAGACAATGCAAAGTTGACAAATGCAAAATTGATCATCGAGTGGTGTAATGCTTCCATGGGACCGGGTAATGAAGCTAAGTCTTCAGTTCGTAGATTTTTTTGGTTGATAGATGATACTAACATTGCACTGTATGAGGACTATTCTACACTGACAAGATCAAGTGAGATGCACTCTTTCAGAAGCTCAATTGTAGATTCATGGAGTATCCATATGCGAAAGATGTCATGCTTTTATTCTTCATGTACAATTCAAGCTTGGGATGAGTGCGAGTCAAATGAGTGGGTTGACGAATGGCAGTTAAGTTATCTTAGCCCACTTGACATGTATCGACCCCCGATGGCACTGGAACTAACACAGATGGAATCATCAGTTGACTTTGACCACATATTAGATCTAGTTCAACCAGGTAATATATCTATTTGCATAGTTTTTGAAATTCCTAATGTTATCTTACTTTGTAGTGTTTTTGTAATGTTGACTAATTTCATCTAATTTGCTACACATCAATGTAAGGCATGTATATGCAGTTATTGCAGATGAAGATAATGAAGAAGGAACATATTATTACTTGTGTCATTGTGTTGAGGCCAAAAAGAAATTGGAGGCCCCAGTTATAGATGGAGAAAACATCGAATACCCTACAGGCTCAGTGGTTGTTACTGGAACATGACTTAGAAGGTACCCACATAAGAGTGTTAATGTTTGGCTATTTTAGGACTTTGACACGCATCAAAAGATACTTCATTACTCAAACTTTATCATGGCATCCAATGTTCATTTGATACAATATTGGGGTAGACCTTTGAACAAGACCTTGTGGAAGGTGCGTGAGTCTGACCATGAAGAAATACTTGACACAATAAAGAGTAGAGTAGACCTGGATGGTTCATTAGATTAATTTGTAAGTATTCACATTGATTTTGTAAATTCATGTTACATTGAGTTGTAAGTATGCACATTAATTTGTAAGGTTTGTCTTTTTTTATTTGCTGCTGCATTTTTACACATATACTCATTTTTACATCATCATGTTATGCTTCATGGGGTTAGACCTAAGTGATGGATGAAGTTGATCATGAGAATAATGTATAAAATCTAGGTAATGTATAAAATATAGGTGTCCCTAGGTGTCTTGGTTTCCAACTAGATAATAGGTGTCTCTAATTGTGTCTTAGGTATATACGATATGTCAACTAGGTAGATAGAAACTAGAAAAAATGTATTTAATCTAATCTAGGTGTCTTAGGTAGATACTATATATCAATGACCTGTCTAGAGACTAGAATAAGGTATAATCTAGAATGATTTAGGTGTCTTCTAGGTAGGTGTCTTCTATAATTTAATCTAGGTGTCTTAGGTAGGTACTATATGTCAACTAGGTCTACCATAATAGGTGTCTTAGGTAGGACTATAATCTAGCTGTCTAGTTGACTTAGGTCTAGACTACGATAAGGTATAAAGACTAGGTGTCTTTGGTCTACTATGTCTATAAAATCTAGATACATACTATACAATAGGTGTCTTAGGTGTCTTAAGTCTACTAGAATACATGTGTCTTAGGTCTTAGGCAAGGCCACATGAGCTTCCACCTTCACGTGGTTGGCCTTGTCAGTATAGAATATTTATATTTCTTGAAGCTAAGGGAAGCTCTTTTTCTTAATAGGAAAACTTTATCAACTTCAGTTACACTAATGGTGCAGGGGCACCCAGGTTGTCATGCCTCCAAGGGGGGTCAAAAAGTGAAATTTTGTTTTGATTGAGTCAATTGTATGTAATAAGGTCTTCTAAGACCATTTCATATGTTTTTGAGTTAGTTTGAGTCATTTGGGGTCAGTTCAAGTCTTGTTGCAAAAAAATGTCAATGTTATCAAGTTGCACAAAGCAACTTTTACATTTTTGGTGTCCTACTCCTGATGCGACCAAGTTGATAGTTCCAACGTGTCTGGATGGGTACATTTAGGCTAGGCATGGTCCTATTTTTCAACCAAACATGTTGAAACAGTCTGAGCTACATTGTACCGACAATATCCCTGTGTAAATGAGAAATTTGGATAAAATATGAAGATAAAACAAACTAAATGCAATTATCTTTTTACCCAAACCTTTTGAATACCTTGAATGATGAATTCATGATTGATTGCTTGATTCGATTGGATGTTGATTTGCTCACTTCTGTAGCATGACGATTGGATGAAAAAGGATAGAAGAAGATAGATAGAAAATAGATAGAGGATTGGAAGAAGATTTCGGCAGAGTAAGGATATCGAACTCAATGCATGATCTATGAAATGGCTTCTAAGAGGCCATATTTATAGACTTTTTGAGGATGAAGGGAAGAAGATTTGATAAGATAAGGTAGGATTTGGTTTTTTAGATAAGGTAGGGAAAAAGATAAAAAGATTTGTTTTTTTGTTTTAAATCCTCATAAATCTTCGAAAAGAATGGGATAAAAGAAAGCAGAGTTTTTTTAGGATTTTATTAATTAAATAAATGTTTAATTTATTTAATTAATTTTGGATTGTGGAAAGATAATTAAATAAATATTTAATTATAGGAAAAGGATAAATGACTAATTAAATAATTAAAAATAATTATTTAACTAGAGAGGATTAATGGTCATGAATAATTAAATAAATAATTAAGATTTATTTAATTATAGAAGATAGGATAAATGGATAGAAAGGGAATAAATAAAAATTAGTTAAATAAATAAGATTTATTTAACTAATTAGGTGAATGATATGGGTACCTAGGGCAAAACATGCTAGTGACAAGGTGTTGGACTTTTTAGGTGTCTACATTTTGCCCCTCTTTGAGATGATGTTTGAGATGATGAAATTTGTGTCGAGTAACATCATTTCAAAGAAACTAAGGTATGGATAGAAGAAAAAGATGGTAATGGAAAGATAGGATGAGGATGCCCCCTCAAGAGGATAGGTGGGTTGGACAAACATGTGTAGGCTCTCGACATGAAAGGGATTGGTCAAGGAAGAAAGATAAGGAAATAGATAAAAGAAAAGATGATGTGTTATGTTGCAATGAAAGTGAGCAATCATGATGTTTGATATAGGACTAGACATTATGCACTAGGGTATGAGGACCAAGGTGATGATGTGTCTCGTGCCCCAGTGTAATACAACCTTGTCTAACATATGAGGAAGAAAACTTAGAGCATTAAAGTCCTAACACATAAAAGGTATGATTTGACCTTAGATGCAAAAGATAATGCAAAAAGCCATTCCAACATACACAAGATATGAATATTAGCTGGAATGATACAAATGTGATACAAATGCAAGATAAAAAGATAACACACACAAGAAAGCATGCACAAATGATACAAAAATAAACAAGGTATTGCCCCTGTTGAGTTGTAAACCAATGATTGATTGTTGATTGCTTGATGATGATGAGAGTGTTGTCATGGTGGGGAACAATATATCCCTAGATCAACACAAGGATAATGATGATGATTGATTGATTGAGTTTAAAACAAGATAAGGATCAAGACCATTGATTGTGATTGGATAAGTTGGCAAGATTGATTGACTTGATTGGCATGGATAAATGATGACTTAAATTTGGATCTACTACTTTGGATTGAGATTTATTGGAAGAAGTGATGGATTGATGAGGATAGATGATGGAAGAAAGAGAATGTAGTAGGGAGATGGAAGAATGAATTGTTGGTACTTGCATACTAGATACTTCCTTTGTATTCCAGACTACCTACATACCCGTATCCACGGGATCAAAGCACCACATGATGATGATGAGACATGATGAATATGTAGTTCTGGGTGTTTATTGATAATGTGGAAGATGAATGAATAGAAGAAGGTGAGATGGATGATGAGAATAAGGAGGGGGAGATCATCTTGTGCCTGAATTTGGGTACCTTCTTTATACTCCAAACTACCTACATACCCGTATCCACAGGATCAAGGTACTTAATTATAAAGATGAGATGTAGTTTTGATTTGTGAGGATGTTGATGGTGATGATGAAGGTTTGGATTGATGGGATTGATGTTATTGATGGGATTCAAGTGATGTGATTTTGATTGATAGATTGACATGATTTGATGATTTGATTGGATTTTCTTTGAGTGATGGATTTGAGTGGATTTTTGATGGATATTTGATTTTTTTGTAGTTTTTTTAGGACATTTTATGATGTTTTTGGATTTTTTGGATGTTTTATGGTTTGTTTTTGGATTTTTTGGATGTTTTGGGATGTCAATGGATTTTCAATTTGTGCAACCGTTTGTGCTAGATACCAATGACAAGGGAAAACTAAGTCTAGGTGCAAAGGATTGGATGAATGGATTGATGGATAGAAGATGGGTGATAGAATGGAAAGGATGTATGCGTCAGAGAGCAAGGATGTGATCTCCAAAGACTATGTCGCATAGGAATAAAATGCCCCATTCTAGGTAGGATGTGACATGACAAAGCTTATGGTGAGGGATGATGATATGATTGTTTTGAAAGGGTGAGGTATACCAAGAGTTTGTTCGAGGCATGTTACAACATTGTTGCCCCCAATCTTTATCAAGATCAAAAGAGGAAGGGAGGATGAATGGATGCAATGTGGTAGGTATGTATATGGATGGATAAGGATGGCATGATGGAAATGGTATGATAAGATATGATAGGGTGAAAAATGATAGTGCGGATGAGACAAGGTGCCCCCAAGTGTAGGTGACATAGAAGATCAACTTACACATGATGCCTGTTTGCTAGGTTTTCATCATGGTACTTATCCAAGGTGCGTATTTGCTAGGTTTTCACCATTGGACAAAGGGATTTCTCTTTACTTTTTTGATTTTTTTGTTGTTGATTTTTTGGATAGGATAGAGTGGATATGAAGGACTCAAGTGTCTAGTTCCCTGAAGGGTGATAATCCCGTTAGATGTATGTCGTCGCATGGACCATGTCAAGTATGCTCATAGATGTTGGCAGGGGATTGCATGAGAGGAAAAGTGATTAGGTACATAGTGGATTATGAAAGGTGCGATAGTGGATTATGATGCTGATTATGTATGGAAGGATAGTGGATTATGATGTGCATTATGTAGAGAAGATGGTGGATTATGATGGATGGAAAGCTTATGTAAAAGCATGGACCATAGGGAATTGATGAGGAAGATATGTAGGATAATGGATGAAAGGTGGGGATATGGAGGTATGTGGAAATGTTGCAGAATGAAATGGAATCATGACCAATAGTTGCACACACCATGATAAATGTTGAAGCTTTTGGTTGGATGGTGGTGTAGGAAGCAATGGTCTTGTTTTCTTAGGAGATGGATGATGAAGTGCTTTAGGTACCCACATAGACTTAGTATTTTTATGATTTTTATTTTGCTTGTGGGATTTAGGAATTTGAGACTTTTGAATGGAATGGGAATGTGAGGTGGAAGCGGATGGTTGGGATTCTTGAGAGGTGGATGCCTCTTTTGATTTTCTTTCTTTTTGCTTAGGGACCCACACCATTTTAGTTTTTGACTTTGCTTGTGGATGTATGGGTTTGGATATATGCAGCTTTTGTGCAGCTTTTGAGGTAATTGCTTGTTGCTTGGGGACCCACACCTTTTTTATTTTTTCTTTGAGGTGTGTGGGTGTATGGAGCTTTTGAGATGGATATTTCTTTGATTCTTTGCATTTGTGCCCAAAAGCATGAGGATTTGTAGGACTTTTGGCTTTGTAAGTGGAGGCATCCAAATTTTTACTTTTGAATCCCATGGGTATGGTGGAAGGAGAGGGCTAGGTGGAAGCTCCTTGATTATACAATGTGTGCATTTGTTGGCCATGATTGGGATTTTTAGAGGATTTATGGATGGAAGGATAAGGTGTTGGAAGTAGTAGAGGTAGATTCAATGGAAAGATATTAGGAGTTGGAAGAAGTGGAGGTAAAGTTGATGGTGGAAGATGAATGGTCACATGCTTTTGACATTTGTAAGATGATGGAAGTGGAATGGCAACATATGATTTAGGTATATGATAGGGTTTATGATGGAAGATGGTGGACTTAGGAGGCATGGAGAAAGTACCGACATCATTAGATTATTGACCTTGGGGTGTATATCCAAGGCCATGTGAGTGTTGAGGGACTTTGACATGGATAGGCTCCAAAATTCCTTGTTCAAGAGGGCCTAAGCCTTTACCTTGATAGTTCATTCTTTGGAGCATGCGATCAACAATAGGACTTGGTGCAAGTAGAAAACTAGACACGAGTTCCTTATTGGATGGAGAAGGTGAAGTGGAGGACAAAAGTTGTGTTCCTAGAGAGGAACATTCATGGATAAAGGTGGATAGACCCATAGGATATGATGGTGGATTTAGAATAGGGTTGATAGTGGGTGATGGGGGATCATTAAGATCTCTCTTATGTTCATTATGATCCAGGGTATTTGTTTGATCTTTAATGGGTGCTTGGGAGGTACATGTCTCATCATGACAAGTCAATGTTTGTACATTAGGGCTAGATGGAGGATGGAGGGATGGAGTGATAAGCTCTTGATCATGAATTGCGTAAAGTTTGGCTAGGAGGCTCATCATAGTTTTCATGAGCTTAGCTAAGATGGTCACCACGGTTTTCATGATCATATATAGAATCTTGATCATAAATGTGAGCATAAAAAAGATTAATTTGGCTATGAATGGGATACATTTGCTCATGAATAGGGTTATGATCATAAATACTATCTTGATCAAAGAACATACATAGGTCTAGGATGAACTGAACTTAGAGGTGCTTTGATCTTGATTTAGATAAGGGCTTCATGTTTCCACATGTGTTGGGTTATGCTCTTGACATAGCTCTTGGGTTGCTTGAATGGAAGGGGATGACTCTTCAATAAGCTTGATAGGCTCATGGATAGGCTTGACATGTTCTTGAGGATCATTGACATGAGGGCATGATGGTTCTTGACTTAGACTTGGAGTTGAAGTTTCCTCAATAAGCTTGATGGCTTGTAGATCACATGATGGATTTGGATGACTAGACAAGGTGTTGGGAGTTCATTGATAGGTTCATGAGTGGATGTTGGATCACATGATGGAGTTAAGATAGGACAAGTAGGCTCATGAAGTGGTACTTGAGTGGATGATGACGGAGAATTCTCATAAGATGCTTGCTCTAGATTGGTGTTTCCCTTGTCAAAGGTCATTAGGTCTTGCATAGGTGGATTTAGGTCTATCAAGGGTGCTTATTGTGAGGACACTTGGTTTTCTTGTAGATGGGTTTGATGAAGAGGTGGCATGATAGGATTTGTAGGTGAAAAGTTTTGTGAGGTGGATTGTTGTGGAGATTGGTTGATGTTGGAAGTTTGTTGAGAAAGTAATTGTGATATGAAGGCAACAGAGTTAGGATCATTGGATGGTATGCTTATGGAAGCACTTTTGTTTGTGGTCTTGTTAGGAATAGTGAGGGTGATTTGTGGAATGGATGTGGTGACATTAGTGTTTGTGGGATTAGTGGAAGGTGGAGTGGCCCCAAGTTGAATGAGATGATCCATAAACCCAGTAGGATCCGATTCAAGGACTATATGCTAGATCCATACGGTCGGTATCTTGCATGAAATCGATAACCTCTTGGTTAATTGTGGGTGTTGCATTGGGTGATGATGGAGTTTGAAGTGAGTTTGATGTGGAATGGATTTGATATGTGGGTGAATTAGATTGATAGGATGATGTGGGATAGGTTGATGTGGAATTGATTTGATGTGAGGGAGAGGCTCCTTTGATTGTGACCTTGGGCTTTGGTTTTATTTCATTGTTTGAATTAGAGGGGTAGGCTCCTTGAATTATGATTATAGGCTTAGGTCTTGTCTCATGATTATAAGGATAACCCCCTTGAATTTTCACCTTGGGCTTGGGATTTGTCTTATGATTAGAGGGATAACCCCCTTGAATGATTACGACCATCTTGACAAGTGTTGACTAGGACTCGGTTGATGATGATGTGGAGATGATTTGGAATGAGGATTTGATGATTGTATGATGTGTAATGCTTAGGATGATGTTGATGTGAAGGGATTAAGATATGATTTGGATATGAAAGGATGAAGTTGATTGAGAAGTGATTAGGATGAAATTGTCTCACGACAAGGAGTTTGTTTTTGACAGCTTTGTGGCAATTTTATGGCAAGAAAAACAAGATAGCAAACACTCATGCACAAGCCTTTCACAAACAGTTACCACCTAGACTGGCTAAGATGATACCTATTGGGTTTCCGCTTGGTTTTACCCAGCCGTGCCTACTTATGGTGTATAGCTCCAGGAACTTGGGGCACGAGCTCCCCCTTATAGTGTACTCACTTCTCAGGCACACCAAGTTCTAGGTCCTCAAGACACGCAGATCTTGAGGTACCTTGTTATCTCTGCCATAAGCCCTAAAAATGTGGGACGGCTATCAGTGTTTCCTCCTGTACCAACAGATAGGGGTTTTGGGCCACTAAGACAAGGCTTTTTAGTTAGGGTTTCCATTCAGGTGGCTATATGTGCGGCAGTGGTACTCTCTATTATGGAGTTTCCCAGCCTTCAAGGGTTACGCGTTGGAGGGTTTTGGGGGAGGTTAGCTGTCAGTATAGAGGAACAACACTCGTCATTTGTGACTTTCATCACAAACACATTATTTATATAGCGGATCAAAATGGTCTAGATTTGACCTGTTTCTGCTTGGGTCGTATCGCTTCTCACAATGGGAAGGCAGGCCTCTAGAGTTGACAATGATTTCTCGTGCACCCCAGATCCATTGGTTAGGCAGGGGGAGAGGATACTCTCATTGCCAAATTGGGTAACAATAAGACTCAGACAAGTAAGCAAAGAAAGGAAAAGAAAGCACAGAGTAGACAGAGTTAATTTTAAGCACCAAAATGAAGTGTGCCTACTCTAGTGATAAAAGATTATTCTTTAACTGCTCAAACCTGTAGAAGATAGATTAGTAGTTTGGTTTCTCCATTCTTTGATAAGTGATTATGACGAGTTGCACAGATAGATTGTTAGATGCCAAAGATATGATCAGATAAAAAAAATAAATGAATGGTCTGATATAGCCAAATAGATAGAAAAGATAGAAAGTTTAGACAATTCTATGCAATTAAAAAAAATCATCAAAACTGGACATGTTTTGCAAAAGTTATGCTCAGTTGAAGTTTTAAGAATATCTGATGTTTGACTGAGAAAATAACTGATAAAATGATGATATTACTTGATCAAACCTACTCCATTACAAATTTGGGTGAATTATCTTTCCAACGTCTATAAAAACTTAAAAATCTGATATGATATGCAAAAGTTATGGCAGTTTTAAAAAAGAAAACTATTTTAAGCTTTAAAAAAGTAGCACTATTCACTGCCTGAAAACACTGTTCACGGCATGAGAACATTATTCACTATCAGAAGTACTGCTCATCACCAGAAAGTACTGTTCATCGCCAAAAACATTGTTCATCACTGGAAGTACTATTCTTTGCCGGAAACACTGTTCATCGTCGAAAGCACTGTTCACAACTAGAAACATTGTTCATCACCCTGCAAACATTGGCTCAAATTTCATGTGCACCAAAAAGGGTCAAATTTTATCTTTTTCTTCACCTCTTGGCCCTTCTGGATGCAACCATGATGTCTATTTTAGCTCAGGAGGTCACCTATAACAGTCACTTGCAAAACTTGCAACACGAGGGTTAGAAAAAAATGCAAATATTTATAACAAAAACTTGCAAAAAATGATCAAGCAAAGTGAGTCCCACTGGGTGTGCCTGAATGTAAACAAGAAATTTGGATAAAATATGAAGATAAAACAAATTAAATGCACTTATCTTTTTACCCAAACCTTTCGAATACCTCAAATGATGAATGCATGATTGATTGCTCAATTCGATTAGATGTTGATTTGCTCACTTCTGCAGCATGATGATTAGATGAAAAATGATAGAAGAAGATAGGTAGAAAATAGATAGAGGATTGGAAGAAGATTTCGGCAGAGTAAGGCTATCAAACTCAATGCATGATCTATGAAATGGCTTGTGAGAGACCATATTTATAGACTTTTTGAGGATGAAGGGAAGAAGATTTGATAAGATAAGGTAGGATTTGATTTTTCAGATAAGGTAGGGAAAAAGATAAAAAGATTTGTTTTTCTTTTTTAAATCCTCATAAATCTTCGAAAAGAATGGGATAAAAGAAAGCAGATTTTTTTAGGATTTTATTAATTAAATAAATGTTTAATTTATTTAATTAATTTTAGATTGTGGAAAGATAATTAAATACATATTTAATTATAGAAAAAGGATAAATGACTAATTAAATAATTAAAAATAATTATTTAACTAGAGAGGATTAATGGTCATGAATAATTAAATAAATAATTAATATTTATTTAATTATAGAAGATATGATAAATGGATAGAAAGGGAATAAATAAAAATTAGTATTTATTTAATTATAGAAGATAGGATAAATGGATAGAAAGGGAATAAATAAAAATTAGTTAAATAAATAAGATTTATTTAACTAATTAGGTGAATGATATGGGTATCTAGGGCAAAACGTGCTAGTGACAAGGTGTTGGACTTTTTAGGTGTTTACACCCTGAAGAGTCCAAAGGGCAAAAAGACAACAATTTTTGACGAGCTGTTACTCAAAAACCATGTCACCTAGAAATATTCCATCTGAGGCAACATGATCATGTAGGGTTCCTCTACAATAACCTCTGTTATTTTTTTATATCTCTAAGGCATTTTCCCGTGGTGAAAGGTTTTCTGCTGCCCCAAAAATTGTTAGAAGGAGGTAGTGTAAAGTTGCAAAGGGGTGTAACTTTTGTCTTGCTTTTGATGTGACCAAAATGGTTGTTCCAACGCATCTAGATGGGTACGTTTAGGCTAGGCATGGTCCTATTTTTCAGCCAAACATGTCGAAACAGTCCGAGCTACATTGTACCGACGATATCCCTGAAGAGTCCAAAGTGCAAAAAGGTAGAAATATTTGACGAGATGTTACTCAAAAGCATGCCACTTAAAAACATTCCATTTGAGACAATGCGATCACTTAGGGTTCCTCTACAATAACCTCTCTCAGTTTTTGATATCTCTGAGGCATTTTCCCGTGGTTAAAGGTTTTCTGCTGCCCCAAAAATCGTCAGAAGGAGGTAGTGTAAAGTTGCAAAGGGGTGTAACTTTCGTCTTGCTTCTGATGCAACCAAACTGACTATTCCAATGCATCTAGATGGGTACATTTATGCTAAGTATGGTCCTATTTTTCACCTAAATATGCCGAAACAGTCTGAGCTACATTGTACCGATGATATCCCTGAAGAGTCTAAAGTGCAAAAAGGCAACAATCTTTGACGGGATGTTACTCACAAACCATGTCACTTAGAGACATTCTGTCTAAGGCAACACGATTATGTAGAGTCCCTCTATAATAACCTCTCTCAGTTTTTTATATCTTTGAGGTGTTTGCCCGTGGTGAAAAGTTTTTTGCTGCCCCAAAAATTGTCAGAAGGTAGTGTAAAGTTGTAAAGGGGTGTAACTTTCATCCTGCTTTTGATGCGACCAAACTGACTATTCCAACATATTTAGATGGGTACGTTTAGGATAGGTATGATCCTATTTTTCACCCAAACATGCCGAAATAGTTCGAGCTACATTGTACTGACGATATCCCTGAAGAGTCCAAAGTGCAAAAAGACAGCAATCTTTGACGAGATGTTACTCAAAAACTATGTCACTTAGAGACATTCCGTCTAAGGCAACATGATCACATAGGGTCCCTCTACAACAACCTCTCTCAATTTTTTATATCTTTGAGGCGTTTACCCATGGTGAAAGGTTTTCTGCTGCCCCAAAAATTGATAGAAGGAGACAGTGTAAAGTTGCAAAGGGGTGTAACTTTTGTCCTGCTCCTAATGTGACCAAACTGACTATTCCAACACGTTTGGATGGGTACATTTAGGCTAGGAATGGTCCTATTTTTCACCCAAACATGCCGAAACAGTCTGAACTACATTGTACCGATGATATCCCTGAAGGGTCCAAAGTGCAAAAATGCAACAATCTTTGACGAGATGTTACTCAAAAATTGTGTCACTTACAGACATTCCGTTTGAGGTAACACAATCATGTAGGGTTCCTCTACAATAACCTCTCTCATTTTTTTATATCTTTGAGGTGTTTTCCCGTGGTGAAAGGTTTTCTTCTACCCCAAAAATTGTCAGAAGGAGGCAGTGTAAAGTTGGAAAGGGGTGTAACTTTTGTTCTTCTCTTCATGTGGCCAAACTAATAGTTCCAACGCATCTGAATGGGTACATTTAGGCTAGGCATGGTCCTTTTTTGCACCCAAACATGCCAAAACAGTCCGAGCTACCTTATACTGACGATATCCCTGAAGAGTCCAAAGTGCAAAAAGGTAGCAATCTTCGATGAGCTGTTTCTTGGAAACTGTGTCAGTTAGATACATTCTAAGGAAACATAATCACATAGGGTCTCTCTATAATAACCTCTCTCAATTTTTTATATCTCTGAGGTGTTTGCCCATGGTAAAAGGTTTTCTGCTGCCCCAAAAATCATTAGGAGGTAGTGTAAAGTTGTAAAGGGGTGTAACTTTTGTTCTTCTCCTCATGCGGCCAAACTGACAATTCCAACGCGTCTGGATGGGTACATTTAGGCTAGGTATGGTCCTGTTTCACACCCAAACATGACAAAATAGTTCGAGCTACAAACACTAACTAGTCTTCAATCTTCAAACACTACAAATACCATGATATCCTGCATAAAAATGTCTTTTAGCCTTTTATAAAGGCATGCCCATCAAATTTGACCGCATAGAGATGACTGTTTGTATTCCAAATTCCTTTTAAATATTGGCCTTCCAATCCTTTTTCCTACCCTCATATCAATTAAATATGACCTTCAATTATGAGATGGTGCTCGAGCTTATGAGAGTTTACTAGAGAGGCCGGTTGAGTTAGGTTGAAGGGCTAGTGAACTAATGACTTAAAGACCCTTTAGTAGGTTGATTTAAGTGATAGTAACTTGTGATTATAAGTCAATATTAAATTAAAACAAAAGTGCACTTTACACACTGTTAAGGAAAAATTGGAGTAAACATGAATAATCAATATAGTATATCAATAATACTGAAAACTCAATGAAATATAGAAACAAAGAGATCAATCAAACAAAGAACTTCAAACCTTTTGCAAATCTCAAAGCTTCATGGCTTCCATTGATTGCCTATCTCAATCAATCTTGCATGTATGAATAAAGCCCTCAGAGAGTGCACTTCCTTGCTATTCCAAGATTGTCAATGGAGAATGGCTATGATAATGCTTTGTAATGAAGATGAGCTTCACAACAATGGTAGTAGTGTGTAGTAATGAGTTTGATCGCAAGCAATGAAGGAATTGGGCGTGCTGTAATTCCTGTAGAGTAAGTTTACTTAAAGTTTGGATGAATGAAATGGAGGAATATGGTTACTTTTATAGACTTGAGAAAGAGGAGATCAACGGTATAGAAAGAATGAGAAGATCAATGGTATAGAACGGTTGAGGAATGTGCATGAATAGAAAGAAGACAAGTGTCACCCAAAAGCTATTTTATTTGAGTTAACTACTTTTTTTTCTAAAGATAAGACATGCTTTTCATAATTTAGAAAGCTTTTTTCTAATTTAAGAGATATTGATAAAAACAAGGTTGATTGAGTCAGTTAACTCAACTTGAGATTTGCTTTTGCATGATTTGAGAGAAACTAAATAATAAAATATTTAATTTTGTGTGCATGAAGAAGAATACTTATTTTTAGAAGATTTGGAAGATATTTGAAGATAAGAAAGCAAATTAAATAAATAAATTTATTTAATTGTTGTGCATGATTTGGAAGAATAAATAAAATATTTGATTGTATTTTATTTTTAGAGATTGAGAGGATTTAAATAAATTTGATTTGATTTATTCAAATTTAGAGGAATGATTGGCTTTAATTAAATAATTAAGAATTATTTAATTGTTTGGAAGAATTTAATTAAATAAAAGATTTTATTTAATTTTGACTTTAGAAGAGATAATTAAATATTTTGATATTTAATTAATTTAGAGGAATATGAATCAAATAAATAAATTTGTTTATTTATTTATTGATAGAGGAATTAGATGGAAATAAATATTAAGAATATTTATTTGGACTGAATCGTATCATTTTTAGGCATATACATTTTGCCCAGCTTTGATGTAATGCAGTTTATAGTGTTGCTTCAAAGAACAAATTTTTGATAATGATACATGCCCCAGTTTGCCCCTGGTACAGGTTATGACGATAGGATGCCACCTTGGGAGATTGGATGAGAAGAAGGTAGAAGGCATGAGATGGACAATCCCATGAAGACGAAGGGAAAACTTGGTTAGGATTGAAGAAAATAAGATGCATTTTTGAGAAACGGGATGAAAATGGGAAGAAACAGGTGCAGGAAGTAGTCATAGTCACCACATAGCTAGTTTAGGGTTTGCATGCTATATATAGGAGTTGGATCCACAAGACAAGTCATTTGCACACTTGGCTTTTGTTGGATTGTCTTTGAGACCTTAGGAGAGTATAGAGCATAGAGCAGTTAGCACTAGGATGGATATTCCACGTGAGGAGCATTGCTTTGAGTGCATCTAATGATTCGACCGGCCAGCAAAGGCAGGACCCCCGGTATGTATCTCAAAAAATTTCACCTAGGGTCAATTTTGAGTGCAATAAATGCTAGGCAAAAATAGGCTAAACAAATGCGCAAGATCGCAGTTTGGGGCATCTGACATGCGAAATTGTGCATTTGTCAATATGTGACGCATATAGGATATAGAACGGCGCATACATGAAAGCTGCGCATGAATGAGGAAGGTCGGCGCATGTATCATTTAGCGGCGCTTTTATGGTATGAGTCAGTGCATGCAATTAGGCGGTACATATATGGTATGGGACGACGCATGCATGAAATGTTATGGTGCATGTGTCAGAAGTGGCGCATTTGCTAAGAAATGGTGCATGTATCTTTTGTTCTAGCGCATATGATATAGATAGTCAATTTACTTAACACAATTGACTCGATTGGCATCCTGTTTGATGCGTCAATCGATAAGTTATCTTTGAGATTGCAGGAATCTAGTCAAGAGATGTAGTGTGCTATTTTGATCAATTTTATATGATTCTATAGATATGTTGAGCATGGTACTTGTAGCTTGAGGTTGATGCCTTGCTTTGTGTGCTTGTAGGAGGACATACGAGATACACTGATGTTGAGGGAGCAGTTTCCCATGCCAATGTTGCAACGACATATGTTGACAGAGATAGATCGAGAGGTACTTGGTGCGATGGGATTAGATTACGTGTGCTTTATGCCTGAGGTTTGAGTGAACCGTGGCTTACTGACTGCAGTAGTGGAGAGGTTTCATAGCGAGGATGGGACCTTTCACTTCTCGACAGGCGAGATGACAATGACTCTGGAGGATGTATATAGGATAATCCACTTGTAAATTCAGGGAGAACTCATGGAGTATGATCCACAGCAGGATGCAGGACTCGCAGAGTGCAGGTAGGTATTTGACGACCCTGAGATGGTAGGATAGGTTATCTCCTGGTAGGATATACATGATTACTATGACTATTTCTCTAGGATAGTTACAGGATTGATCGGAGGCGTTGTATGCCCCGATAGATCACATGGGTTCCTGATTGGATGGAGACAGATTATGGAGAGGATGGTCATAGAGGGCACTCGCTATGCTTGGGGTGTCTGCATTTTGACACACCTATACCATGATATGCATTAGGTGGTACACCACAGGGGTACTAGTTTATCAACAGGTGTCTCACTATTACAGTTTTGGTTGTGGGAGCATATCGCCATTACCAGACTGATATTTGTTTTTCAGAGACAGAGGGGAGAGCCTTACAGCTATGGCTACGCAGGAGTGATTTCCTAGCATAGACTAGGGAAGCTAGAGTACTGGAGGCACACACTGGATGGGGTAGATGTGGTTGTCTGGCGACCATATCTAGACTGTGAGCCTTGGGATGATGAGGCGGATGAATTGCCATACTGCTATCAGACTCAGTGACTTATAGGCCATACATGGTTCATCTTAGAGAGATAGATTGTCAGCCGGGTTCAGAGGCAGTTTGGGAGGAGATAGGGCATGCCACAGGGGCAGGCTCTAATTACATGGACACATGCAGAGAGATTTAGATGGGGCCCAGTGGCATCTTACGAGGAGGCAGTGGCAGAGTTTTGATAGATTCCTTATACTGCCTGGTTGATGAGGAGAGAGATTGCAGATGCAGGGATGACTTAGGACTATGAGGAGTGGTTCACAGAGTATCCATTTCTGAGATACTCTAGGCTTGGAGAACTGGTTCCTTGCATAGACGAGGCAGATTCAGACGATGAGGGCCAGGTTGGCAGGAGGAGGAGGAGGAGAGGAGGGTAGAGAGATGGAGGAGATGGTGGAGATAGAGGAGATGATGGAGATGGGGGAGATGGAGGAGATGGTGGCAGATTCAGGTAGGGGAGGAGAGCTGGGGATGGATCCTCCCACACTTAGCAGGTAGTGCAGACATAGGTTGCACAACAGGCTACACAACAAGGACAAATGTCACCACCTCAGCAGGTAGCGTAGTAGCAGGTACCCCAGCTGTAGGGGCAGGGATAGGCATAGGCCTCTGAAGATCCAGCATAGCCAGATGTCTAGGGGAGAGCCATTGCCATGTTAAGAGGATAGGTTAGGCAGCTGCGGGCACAACTTAGGATGGCCGAGGCTTAGCGGGAGATAGACGCAGGTGTTATCTCGGGGCTCACTAGAAAGTGAGATATGACAGAGGTGAGGATATGGGCCATCCGAGTAGAGAGAGACATAGCAGTGGCAACCCTTGGGACATACGCTACTAGCAGTTTTTTTTGGACATGTGTAGCAAGCACAGACACAGCTAGCACAAACATAGCTAGCATAGACATGCACAGTTTGCATAGGTACAGGGGTAGTTAGCATAGGTGCAGGGTGAGCTTTCCATAGCGTAGGCTTAGACACAGTACTATCAGGGACTATACCATGGTGCTATTCCAGTTGATTAGAGGGCTCTGAACTACAGGAGCTAGTCCATGGCCTCGTAGAGAGCAGGTGGATCGCGGTCGGGAGCCTCTGTGATGGGCCCACAGCAGTCTGGGGCCAACAGAGGAGGGGACACAAAGGACACTGCTGGGAGCAGCGGTTCACAGCAGTAGGGTTAGCAGACACTTGCACAAATTTTGGCTCCTATGTATACTTTATGATGGCTCAGATAGCCAGACACGTATATGTACCACTTTTGTATTTTGAGACATGTATCATTACCTTTGAGATGTATACATTGTATATGACATCGACTCAAAAATGGACTTTTTTGATATTGTACATCTGGACATGTTTATGATTATATGATGATGCAGCTATTTGATGCTCTCTATATGCAGTTTGTTCATTCTATGCTATGGATGCATTTCTATTGTATGATGGTACTCATGTGATGCATATTTTGACTATGTCTATATGATGTTCATCTAATGCAAACTTTTATATGATGCTATGTGATGTTTATCTAATGCAGTCTTAGATGTTTTACTTGATATGCCTCAAATGTGTAAATGCAAATGGTATCTATATGATTATGCAATTTATGTGATGGACTTATCTATGTTTTTGATTTTTTTTTGTTGACACTATGTGATGATTGCAAAAATGTATATGGATGACCTGATCCACTTTATTATGTATGCAATTATTTTAATCATGTAAATGACCATCTCATATGATATGATATGCAATTGTATGCTATGTTTTTGTGATGTCCAAATGTACTCTATCGACACAAAAATGACATAATGGTAGATAGAAGTTGATTAAAAGAATGACTTGATAGAAAGACTCACAAGCTTCCATTTGTATTGACACTTTGCATTTTTTTGATCTTTTATTGCATGGGATACGGATGTATGGATGTATAATGGATGTATGATGGATACTTTACTTTTGACATCTTGATGGTGCAAGTATTTTGAAGTGCTTATTTGATCATTGGGTAATTTTTTGGTACTTTTTCTGAATGTTGTAAGTTAATACAAGCATCTAGGTATAATTGAACTGAGATGACTTGAGTATCGCTTACATGGATTTTTCTTTAGCAAGTTAATACAAGCATCGAGGTATAATTGAACCAAGATGACCTGAGTATTTCTTGCATATCAACAGACAAGGATTGCCCCCTTTCATGTTAACCTTTGATGTCCTCAATGATCTTTTTCCGATCATGTCTTTAGACAAAGCTTCACATTACTAAAGTTTAATCCACAAACAGAAAAATAAAGAAAATAATCATGCCCCCATCATAGCATCTCTAGCTTTTGGCATCCTTGAGTAGCGTAGAAAGACATGATAATAAAAATCAAGACTCTGTGACTTAAGCATGATTCCAACCACAAAACATGTTTGTATTTAGATGTGTTTGTTTCTTGCCATAATTTAGGTAAAATCATTTAGAATGCCTTAGGTGTTTGCTTGCTTTGTTCTGGATAGGTTAATGCCTTGTGTCAAGATTTCTATTTTGAAAAGAGTGGGTTTTGTTTGCACTTGCTTGCCTAGTGAAGGATTCCACAATCTTGATTGGTGAGATGGACCCTAAGGGACTGACCTAGTGCTTCGGGGGCTCATTGTTAAATGACCTTGCCTATGTGATGAAGCAGAGGCAATGTAGTTCGGGGTGAACCCTAATGGACCTAAGACCTAAGCGATAGAAGGTAGTGTGGACTCAAATAGATAGAAGGACTAGACATGTGACAGATGGGATAGTGGAGCCTCAGGGGCGCATTGAATAATGGCCTTGCCTACGTGACAACATAGAGGCAATGTAGTTCATGGACTTGGATCATGGATGGACTATAGGATAGATGACAAGATATGGAATGGACAGGGAAGCCTTGAGAGTGCATTGAAAATGGCCTTGCCTACATGATGATGTAGAGGCAACGTAGTTCATGGACTTGGACCATGTGGATACTGACGAGAGACACTATGCTAGGCTGACACTATGGATAGGATACTAGATAAGACCTTGGTTGACAAGGCAACATAAGAGATAGAGTATTAAGCCACGATAGGTTATCGTTAGAATTTTATTATGGAACAGATATGGATCGAATGGGACATGAGTGAAGGAAGAATAGACACAAGGTGATTGGTTTCCCAAAGATGGAGGAAGTGGTTTATCACAAGTAACGCCTGTTTACCAGGTTTTCACCACTTGCTTTTATTTGCATGAAAGCTAGAAAGTATGCATGATGCCTGTTTGCCAGGTTTTCATCATGATACCTATCTAAGGCGCCTAACCATGATACCTATCCAAGGCGCCTATTTTCCAGGTTTTCACCAAAGGATGATTTTTTTGTATTTTTCTAATTTTTTGATTTTTTTATATTTTTCTGCCCTCCTTACATTGGGGTTCTCTTAGGTATAGAACCAATGAAGATGCATGCTGTTGATTGGGTCATCGAATAGCTCACCCTTTGATGTTGCTAACTGATATGCCCCCGATCCATAAGAAGCTACGATCACATAAGGCCCAAGCCAATTGGGTTTGAACTTGGCTTTCTTTTCCTGATCCTGTTGATTGCGGGGGTTCTCCTTAAGTATTAAATCTCCAAATTTAAAGACTCTTGGGCAGACTCTATGGTTGTAGCTTTGTGACATCATTTGTTGATATGCTTTGAGATGATCAAAGGATTTCTATCTCTTTTCCTCTAGCGACTCTAGTTCTTGCAATCTGGAAACTCTGTACTCTTCATCTATTATGAGACCTTTTAATGACACCCTAAGAGATGGTAACTCAACCTCGATGGGGAGGATAGCTTATGAGCCATAGAAAAGGGTGTAAGGGGTAGCACCTGTGGGAGTACGTATACTAGTTTTGTAGGCCCACAGAGCAGGATTGAGTTGGATGTGCCAATCACGACCAGCATCGTTGACTGTCTTCTTGAGGAGTTTCAAGATTGTGTTGTTGGATTTTTCTACTTGGCCATTGCCTTGGGGGTAATAGGGTGTGGAGAAATGGTGTTGGATTTTGAATTGGTCATAGAGTTCTTGGACATCTTAGTTTTTGAAGGGTCTTCCATTATCCATGATAATGGATGGGGAATTCTGTATCTACATATGAGGTAATTAAGGATGAATGAGGAGATTTGTTTACCTGTGACGATGGTGAGAGGGATGGCTTCATTCCACTTGGTAAAGTACTCAGTGGCAGTTATTATGAATTTGTGGCTGTTGGATGAGGGCAGGTGGATTTTTTCCACAAGGTTGAGTCCCCATTGACAAAAGGGCCAAGGTGTCATTAAAGGTCTCAACTCTTGAGTTGGTGCATGTATCAAGTTCCCGTGTATCTGGTATTGCTTGCACTTCTTCACAAATTGATATGAATCTATTTCCATGTTCAGCCAATAATAACCCAAACGCATGAGTTTCTTAGCTAGGGAAGGACTGCTAGAGTGTGTTCCACAGATCCTCTCGTGTACATCTTGTAAGGTAGTTTGGGATTCTTCTCATTCTAAACAATGGAGTAAAGTACCATCTAGACCACGTTGGTATAGGGTGTCAGCAATAATGGTATAATGAGAGGTTTGACGTATAAAGGTTCGTCGTTGGTTTGAAGATAAGTCTTGTGGGAGGGTATTGTCCTTGAGGTAAGTGTAAACCTTACCGTACCAAGGTGAATCAAATCCAACCAATAGGCATATGGAATAGGTTTCAGGAAGATCATAAGCTGGTTGCTAAATTGATTCCACTAAGAACTCATATCGTGAGTCATTCTTTGGGATTTCAAGAAGAGAGGCAATGGTTGCCATGGCATCTACTGCTTTGTTTTTAATGCGATCTATCTGCTCAAAAGAGATGATCACAAAGTATTCCTTAAAGTCCTCAACCATCCGCTTGTATGGGACAAGCTTCTCATCCTTGGTTTGGTAATTGTCATTGACCTGATTGATCACTAGTTGAGAATCACTATAGACATGTAGCTCTTTGATTTTCCATTCTATTGCCATTTTGAGGCCAATGACCAAGGCTTCATATTCTGCTATGTTGTTGGTGCATGGGAATAATAGATGGTAAGACTTTGGTATGGTGTCTCCATGAGGAGTTACAAACAAGATTCCTACCTTCGATCCATGGTTTGTGTAGGACCCATCAAAGTAAAGTTTCCAGGAATGTGTTAATATATTGAATAAGGATTCATCTGGAAATTCAAATTGCATTGGTGTGGTGTCCTGTAGTGGTGCATCTGCTAACTAATTAGCAATGACTTGCCCCTTGATAGCCTTTTTGTCTACATACTCAATGTCATATTCACTCAAGAGCATTACCCATTTGGCTAGGTGACTTGTTAGAGCTACTTTGTTTAGTAAGTACTTCAGTGGATCTATTTTTGCAATAAGTTTGACTGGATGTGCTAGCATATAATGTAGGAGTTTTTGGGAAGCAAAAACTACCACAAGACATGATCTTTCTATCTAAGAGTATTGCAACTCATAGCCCACCATTGTGCGACTGATGTAGTAGACGACTCTTTCTTTACTTTCATAATGTTGTTGTGCTAGAAGGGCCCTAAGAGCTGTTGGTGTAGTAGATATGTATAGTAACAATGGCTTCCCTTGGATAGGAGACATGAGAATAGGTGGATTCATAAGATATTCTTTTAATTTGTTGAATGCCTCTTTGCATTTCTCATCCCATCTAAATGGAATGTTCTTATTTAGGAGATGACTGAAGGGTTGACGCTTGTTTGCTAGTTGTGATATGAACCTATGGATTGCTTGTAGCTTGCCCTGTAGAGATCTTAGTTGAGTAAGATTCTTGGGTGGTGGCATGTCCATAATAGCCTTGACTTTGGCAGGGTCCACCTCTATTCCATTTGCCGATACAATAAAACCTAAGAGCTTGCCTGAGGTGACTCCAAACACACATTTCTTTGGGTTCAACTTGACTTTGAATTGTTCTAGTCTCTGAAAGACTTTCTCTAACACATCTAGGTGTGATTCTCTTGTAAGTGACTTTGCGGGGATATCATCTACATAGTCTTCCATTATGATGTGCATCATATCATAGAATATAGTGGTCATAGCACGTTGATATGTGGCTCCTGCATTCTTTAGCCCAAATGGCATGATATTCTAGCAGAAAATACCCCATGGACAAGTAAAAACTGTCTTATGCTAGTCTTCTAGTGCTATCCTGATCTGATTGTATCCCAAGAAGCCATCCATGAGAGACAACATGGTATGCCCTGCTGTTAAGTTGACTATGATATCTATATTTGGCAATGGAAAATCATCCTTGCAGCAAGATTTGTTTAGATCTCTAAAATCATTGCATAGTCTAACTCAGCCATCAGGTTTGGACACTGGTACTATGTTGGAGACCCATTCCAAATAATCTATAGCTCTGATGAACCCCACATCCAGTAGTTTCTTGAGTTCTTCTTTTACAAGCCGTGCAATGTGTGGATGCATCTTTCTAAGCTTCTGTTTCACTGGTTTCACTCCCAGATCTAAAGGAAGATGATGTAGAATCAAATCTGGATCTAATCCCGACATATTTACGTATGACCAAGAAAAATTGACTTGATTTTTCTTGAAGAATGGTACAAACTTAGTCTTCTCTGGTGGAGTTAGAGATTTAGGAAAGTGAATGATCTTAGGCTGTTCCTCTGTTCCAATGTTAACAGGTGCTGTAGGTTCCACCACAATCTGAGACTTCTCCTAGTACATGTCATCAGGGAGAGTGTCAATCCTTCCATTGTTAGGTGCCATTGTTGGGTTTTCACCATCGGATGCATCCTTTCTTTTTACTATTTTTGGGATCTGACACTGCCACGTAGTAGTTTTCACTGTCAGATCTAATTTTTATTTTGATAGTTTTGTGACTGGAAGGCTTGGCACCCTCTCTGAAATAAGCCACGATATTAAGTTCAATGGTGAAGCCAACTTTATGATCTCCTTTAGGTAGGTGGTCCCTAAGTTCCATGTAGTCAATATAGGCATCGTCATTTTGGAACATATCTAGTTTGGGGGTTCCTTGTAGATCCCAGTCAATAAGCTCAAGATGCACAAGGGGGAGGGAGTCAGAGGATAGATCTAATTTGTTGATAGTTTGGATGGATATGCTAGGAGTATTGTTAGGGAGAGTGTTTGAGATGGTACTTTCCTCCAAATTTTTTATTGCGATAGAACTCGAACCTTCCTCGAAAGTCATATTCTCAGGGATAGGCAAATCACACTCTAATGGCCTATGCAGTAGCATTTGTCCCTCATGGTAGGGGCTATAAGTTTGAATGGTATCAACCTCTTTGTCATCATAGGAATGCTCTATCAGCTCATCCCACTCATACTCATTGGAATCTGTCACTGTCCTCTTGAAGGGTCTGGATCATTTCCACAAGACAAGTGTTTGCTTTAGCTTTGCCCTTATCTTTATACCCTAGACCTTTTGTAGTTCTAGCCAATGAGGATGAAGAGGGTTGAATGGGTTCTATAATTCCTTCTTTTCTTAGGCTGATGGGGCCTTGTCCTTCATAACCCATTATGTGTAGGATAGACTCACCTCACCCATAGATTTCCATTGGGAGCTTAGGTGGTTCTTGTTGTGTGCTCTCTTCTTCTTCTGTGTAGAGCCATTGTAAGATATCTCTTTCCTCTGTTTCATCTGATAGGGTCCCCCATTTTACAAAGGGAGCTATGGGAGGTGTAGGAGGAGCAGATGGCTTTGGAAAATGCTTGGGCTACTTGAAGGATCTAGGAGATAGAGGCATTTTGGCCAAGTTGAGGCTATGCTCGATGGAGTATTCCCCTACACCTGTTTCTTTGATGGTAATTTTCTGCTCTTTGGGCTTGGATGAAGAAGCTTCAGAGGTAGAATCATGCTGTGGGGTAGGGGATGTAGATGCTCTATTGTTGGATATGATGCAATTAGGTTTTGAAAGGACAGAGTTACAATGCTGAAAGGGGTTGGGGTCACCTTGGATGGTGACTTGCTTGCTATTATGAGGGAATTTTATGCATTGGTGATAGGTAGAAGGCACAACTTTCATGGCATGAATCCATGGTCTACCTAGGAGAATATTATAGGCTAGCTCCCTATCTAGGACTTGGCACACAATGTCTTTTATCACCGGTCCCACTTGTTTGTGTAATACCACTATTCCTTTGGTAGTTATCTCCTCTTCATCATAGGCTTTGATAGTTATCTTCTTCCTTGGATTGACTGCATTTTCAGAGAACCCCAATGTAAGGACTAGCTTGAGCGTGCAAATATTTAAACCAGCTCCCCCATCAATGAGAACCCTCTTGATGTGGTGTTTGTGGATGAAGGCGACAATATGTAAAGGGGTGTTATGAGGTTGAGACACTAAGAGGTCATCTTGTTCGGTAAATGATATGGTACTCGAGGAGGTCAAATTACCTACCATGGCTTGAAACTTCTCTTGGGCTAAGTTAGTGGGTACAGTGGTTTCCACTAAGGCTTTATCAAGAATCTCCTTGTGGGAAGGAGATAGACGCAACAACTCTAAAATAGAAATGTGGGCAGGAGTCTTTCGTAGTTGGTCTATGACACTATACTGATGGGAGTTGGACTAAGAAGGTGATGACCTTGGAGGAATGGTATTTAACGTGACCTTACCACTGCGAGTGATGATATTGCAATCAGTTCTGTTGGGCTCTGATTGTTGGTTGGGCGTAACCACATTGGTTTGTGGTATGTGCTTTGTTATGCAATTGATGGTATAATTGAATGGCACACTTGCATAATTAGCATTATTATTCCCATTATTCCAATTTTACCTGTTACAGTTGTTGTTGTTATTGTACGGCCTGTCGTGATTGAGAAGTGGATCTTTGTAAGCCACATGCGTCTCATTAGAAGTATGTTGTTGAGCACCTCCTTGATTTTGATCAAGTATGTCTTGAATAACATGTTTGAGATGGATACAATTGTTGGTTGTATGTCCTCTTCCTCTATGATACTCACAAAAGTCAGTGTCTTTCCAATAGTGAGGTTTTATTTGAGGTTCATAATCGCTTGTTGGCGGTAGAGAGATCTCATTGTTGTGCAATAGCTTCCTTAATGCAGATTCTTGGGACTCATCGAGCGGTGTGAACTTTCACCTTGGATTTGAGTTGAACCATGGTCTTGGCTCCTGAGAGAATGTTTTGTTGGGCATAACATTTCTTGCCTCTCCTTTGAGAGTGAATATTGGTTGTTGTTTGGGAGCCGCCACCTTGGCATCAACTACTCCATCATTGACAACATTTTTATTCTTAGTCCAAAACTTTGATTTGTCAGTCGTGTAATTGGAGGTAGGTGTGTCCTTGTATAACTTGTTTTGTCCCTTGGTGATCATAGCTTTCTCGATGAACAATCCCATTTCAATGACCTTCAAAAATGAGGTAGGGCATTGAATTTGTATTTGATAGCTTAGATCAGAGTTGATGTTGTGGAAAAACATCTCCATTAATTGCTTCTTGGGTACATCATATGAGCATTTACTTGCTAGTTGTCTCCACCTTTGTAAGAAGGAGGCGAATGATTCGCCACTCTTTTGCTTGGTATTGCATAGATCAAGCATGGAGACTTTTTGTTCAATATTGCATGAGAAGTGTGTGATGAATTTGTTGACTAATGCATCAGAAGTTTTGATACCCGGTGGGAGTCTTGAGAACCACTCCATGGCTTGACTACCTAGAGATCTAGGGAATAGTCTCATTAAGAAAGTCTCATTGTGAGCTACTTCCATGCATGCGGCATTGAATTCCCTAATGTGATCTCTAGGGTCCCCTTTCCCTTTGTACTTGTCAAACTTAGGAACTTTGAATCGAAAGGGGAATGGTATCATGTTCAAACTTTTATCAAAGGGGTACTGTGCGATATCTTCCAAGGAGTATGTTTTAGTGTTTGTACCCGTCTTGAGATCCATCATTTGTCGCGTTAGACCCTTAATTTGTTTCCTCATTTCTTCCATAGGTGTGTTTGGGTCTATGACTTTCTTTCCTTTGTCCTCACTAGTGTGGTGTTCATGATTATCCTCTATGTTCTCTTTGAGTTTGATTAGATTGAAATTAGCAGGGAGCTTAAGTCCAAGATTTGCAAGATGATAAAAATACTTGTGAGGGTCCTCATGGAGCACTTTCTCTAGCAACCGTTGAAATTTTTGATCTTGGAGGTGTCCTTGATAATCTTCATGAGAGATTTCCTCATCACTATCATGAGGGGTGACAATACAGTCAAATGATCCAGCCATTTCAAGTTGCTTTTGGTATTGAGATCTAGTAAGAACCATGCAAGGTGACATGGGATGTGGTGGGATCAAACTAGAGATTTTGGCAAGATGCTGGTGGAGACTGCTGAGAATAGGATACTTATGACAAGATTTGGACAAGGGACTCTCTCAATCAATGATTCTAAGTAAGATAGCTGATACAAGATGATAGCCACTAGTAAGGGTACTCGATACTTGTCTTATTGTGTAGGGACTAGTCGTGCACCAAGACCACTAGTGAAGTTCTGTGACTTACTAGGGTTACTTGAATCTAAAATGATCTGAAAAAGGGGCCTATGCTAATCTGATATGGGATACTTTTGACTTTGGACTAGGGAGACCTGATAGAAGGTGAATGAGATGACTAAAGAAAGAGAGACTTTGACGCGAAATGGATGGAAAAGTGACTGCAAAGTAAGGTCTAATCTTGGAACTTGGAACTAGGCTGAAATGGGTACCCAAAAATGGTAAAGTTTTCCTCTCAAAGACTATGGAAGTGCTCACTATCACGTATGCACCGGAACAGATGCGCCGCAAAAACTAGTAAATGCGCCAAAAATGTTAAGTGAAAATTAGAGTAAACATGAATAATCAATATAGTATATCAATAATACCAAAAACTCAATGAAATATAGAAACAAAGAGATCAATCAAACAAAGAACTTCAAACCTTTGCAAACCTCAAATCTTCATGGTTTCCATTGATTGCCTATCTCAATCGATCTTGCATGTATGAATAAGGCCCTCAGAGAGTGCACTCCCTTGCTATTCCAAGATTGTCAATGGAGAATGGCTATGATAATGCTTTGTAATGAAGATGAGCTTCACAACAATGGTAGTAGTGTGTAGTAACGAGTTTGATTGCAAGTAATGAAGGAATTGGTGCCAAAGGTGCATTGTAATTCCTGTAGAGTAAGTTTACTTAAAGCTTGGATGAATGAAATGGAGGAATAGGGTTGCTTTTATAAACTTGAGAAAGAGAAGAGATCAATGGTATAGAAAGAATGAGAAGATCAATGGTATAGAACGGTTGAGGAACGTGCACAAATAAAAAGAAGACAAGTATCACCCAAAAGTTGTTTTATTTGAGTTAACTACTTTCTTTTCTAAAGATAAGACATGCTTTTCATAATTTAGAAAGATTTTTCTAATTTAAGAGATATTGATAAAAACAAGGTTGATTGAGTCAGTTAACTCAACTTGAGATTTGCTTTTGCATGATTTGAGAGAAACTAAATAATAAAATATTTAATTTTGTGTGCATGAAGAAGAATTATTTTTAGAAGATTTGGAAGATATTTGAAGATGAGAAGCAAATTAAATAAATACATTTATTGAATTATTGTGCATGATTTGGAAGAATAAATAAAATATTTGATTGTATTTTATTTTTGGAGATTGAGAGGATTTAAATAAATTGGATTTGATTTATTCAAATTTGGAGGAATGATTGACTTTAATTAAATAATTAAGAATTATTTAATTGTTTGGAAGAATTTAATTAAATAAAAGATTTTATTTAATTTTGACTTTAGAAGAGATAATTAAATATTTTGATATTTAATTAATTTAGAGGAATATGAATCAAATAAATAAATTTATTTATTTATTTATTGATAGAGGAATTAGATGGAAATAAATATTAAGAATATTTATTTGGACTGAATCATGTCATTTTTAGGCGTATACACACACAACAGGCAATTGAGAGTTTTAAAGTCTTAAGAAAAGTAGATTCTTTTTAGGGTTTAATGCCCAATATGCAAACCGTAACTATCAATAAGAAAGACAAACATCTAACTTTTATCAAGAGATATCTAGGACATTTTAGAGACCTCAGGGACATTAGAAGAAAGACATTAGAGTATGACACTTATCATAGGCTTAGGGTTCTAAGACATGAAAAACTTCACATTCGAATCAAACTCATGACTTCCCTTGATAAATATAACTCTCCTTGATGATGACATTGAATTATAATTATGAAAGCTTGTGTCTTCTCTGACTTTTTATTGCATGAACAAAACCACATCCACTATGAACATGAACCTTGCATCATATCAACCTTCCAAGATAGACCTTATCATGAAAACCATATTCATAACAAAACCTTGCATGAACAAAACCACATCCACCATGAACATGAACCTTGCATCATATGAACCATGTTTGTCTTGTGTGGCATCAACATGAACTAAGAGACCTTATAATGAAAACCATATTCACAACATCATGCACCTCATGACCATCACCTACCTTAAATCATTGTATCACCTTATCAACTTCATAGCATCAACCTTGACTTCAATGACAAACAACCTTGACCCTTTGACTTCAATGACAACCTTGAACCTTGATTGTTGATGACTTATGGAAGCCTATAGCCCCGATGTTATGTTGCATACTAAAATTAGGTAAGACTCAATGTACTCTCATAACCTTGCCTTATATGCAAGAGGAATTATATTGAATAACCACAATGGTCATCAGGTGCTCATACGCATATGATTTTGACTATCTTATTCAAAACAACAAACATACTCTTTGCATCCCAATATGGTATAATAACAAGAAATTAAGAAATATTTTCAATTGACCAACTTGTAAAGAATAGGGATCAACATACTCATTTGAATATTTTCAATTGAGCAACTCATAAAGAATATGAATATTTTCTATTCAACATGATGATTCATTTTTATTTTAAATGCAACTTTTATCTTTTAGGTCCAGAATGAGGTTTAGGTGATACTTGAATAACAATAGCTAGCTTATTGGATCAATAAACATCCTATGTAATACAATTAGAATTTAAATATTTGAAGTAACCATTTACAAATATCCATTCAAACGTGGATTTATAATGCAAATATGGACACCATCAATAAAAAAGATTTGTATTAACCAAATATTCATATAGGCATACATCAATATCTATTGATATAAGTATAACATATATACAAAATAGCCATATAGGCTTACAAGAATGCCATATAGGCATACAATGTCAACTATATGCAATACAAAATATATGTCCACAAATGCCATATAGGCATACAACAAAGGAACACAATAAAAAGTCATTCCCCTCTGTCTGGTGAAGAGAATAGATCACAGGTAGTCTTTGATCTTCTAGGGGATGGAGACACGTATGTGGGTGGTCTATTAAGAACTCGAGGGCTGCTCCTGTTTAATTGTTCATGGATCTGTAGCTATTACAATAAAAAGTATAGACATTAATATATAGAAATTACATGTTATAAAAAATGAAACATTTAACAAAATAATCACTTACCGCTACCGTATAATCTATCTCCTCATTTGCCTTAGTAGCAGGATTAGGCTGTGGTGATGTCATGTCCTATAGAAACCATCCAGATAGAAATTAAACTTCAAATCAATAATATTTTGATTTTTTAAAATAAAAAACTATAACAATGAATGTAAATTGAAATTTACTAATCTACCTCATACCCCAGTCAATGGCATGGAGCTATGAAATGTAGAGGACACACCATGCTCCATTGCCCTATGAGCATCGGGAGGTGTCTCTGCAGTCTGCATCATCTGGAAATAAAACAATATTATTCAATTACGAAAACTATAATAGTGATGCAAATCATATCTCCTAACATATACACACATTCACCTAAACACGGAAGTACAAACAATAAAGCACACAAGTCACATAAAAAAATCTAGTAAGTACAATTAATTCATTAAACTATTTATTTTATTACCTCCGTGAAGCTTTGAAGTCCACCACCGCTGACAGGTGTTGCTGTGAAATCTCTAATATTAACCTATTCAACATCCAAAATCAGGTATTAGAACACCATTCATATAATGATGCTATTCACATGTAATATTTATAATTGTTTACTAGTTACATACCCCGACAGTAGATGATGTAGTGTAAAATGTAGGTGTAGAACCACTGAAAACTACATCAACGCTATAACCCTAAAATTTTATTAAAACCATCAAACTAAATTAGTTAATCTTGGATTTCAAAAATAAAATTTAATAAATTAAATTCAATGAACTTGCTAAGATTTACTTGAGTATCAATCCCAAAAGTATCACTTAGGAGGGCTTCTGTCATCACCATTTGCTCAGCTGTAGATGTAGCGTGTGCACCTACATAATGACTATCCGTGGGGTCATAACCACATGCTGACCTGCAATCCTGACAAGTATGGGGTGGAACCGTACTCAAACTCTCCCTCGACCCACGCTATGCTGCAGGACTAGGATGCTGTATGATGCTCTAGGTCAAGGCACTAATGGACTGAAGTGTCTCGACCTAAACACTCTCCTTCACAATAGAAGGGATAAAAACATGCTCATGGATTGGTCTGGCGAGTGCTCATCACTGGCTATTGTGGGTCAACATGTACCCCTGGTCTATCTTGTACTGACCCCCCACCTCTACCTTGGAACTCCCACATATCAAAATAATTTAGCACTTTATTTTTGACAAATTCACAGTAGAGTTTCCTCAAAAAATATTGCGGGACCTCATTATTGTTGCATGGGGGATGGTCAAAAACCATCCACCACCTCTGCATAAAACTGTCCCTTATCGCTTGGTTGTTACACCAATAGATAGGGAACCTCTTGCATGTAAGAGGTAGAGATTCATTTATTCGTGGGTCTGTGAAAATAGAACACAAGTCTAGTTTTGTAATTTGTTCATTTTTAACTTGTTCATATGACAACTTGTCTGCATAATACTCTCCAAATTCTCTCCTCTTTTCTGTCCAACTAGTGATTTGCTTGCTAATTGAATCTATATTTGATAACATAGATTCAAGGGATTGAGCAAGCGTGGATCTATGCAAGGTTGAAGTTGCAGGTTCTTTCAACCTTGCAATTATGTCCTCAATTTATTTCTTATGGTTTTCAATTTGCCCCATTATATTTTCTTGTGTTCCAGGGGCATATTCAAGAATAAATGGAGGTGTTTGTGGTTGGGGTTCTTCTTTAGCAGGTATTTTTTGTTTAGTTCATGGAGGATTTTGTGGATTTTCAAGAGGAGGAGGAGGTGCATTATCAACTCCTGTAAATGTAAGAAATTTACATCAAAAACTATTTTAACCTACCTATTTGGCAAATTCACACAAGAAAGCAAATAAAACTTACTTCTTTGATTTCCCTGACATCGTGGCAGCATTTTAATGATGAACCAACGAGAAATGGCTGACGATTGGATCTTAGATAATGCGAGTGCGCTCTTTTCCCTCTTCAAGCCATAGGTTTCTTGCAAATTGCTGTCAAATAATGAAATGGAACTCTACTTTTTTTTATATATAACAAAACATAACGCGCTTGCATTATAACATGAGTGCATTATGGCTTGGTGTAGGCTCGGCAACACCAAGCCATAATGCGAGCGCATTATAATGCACTCGCGTTATGTCTAATTTTTTTAAAAGTTGGCCACTTTTTGGCCCCCCAACTTTTTGCACCCGCCCAAACCATAATCCCTAACCCTTAAACCCTAAACCCTAAACCCAAGCAACCCTAAACCTCTATCTCCCTATCTCTATCATCCCTCTACCTCTCAATCTCTCTCCCTATGTCTCTAGACATCTCCCTCATTGTCTATCTCCCTATCTCTCCCCTTTGTCTCCTCTATCTCTCTCTATTGGCCCTCTCTCTCTAAACCCTAAACCCATAAGCCATAACCCCTAACCCCTAAACTCTAAAACCTAAACTCAAGAAACCTTAAACCCTAACCCTACACAATGCCCCTAAACCCTAACCCTAACCCCTAAATCCTAAACCCCTAAACTCTAAATAATGCCCCTAAACCCTAACCCCTAAACCTTAAACCCTAAACCCTAAAATTTAGCAACCTTAAACCTCTCTCCCTATCTCTCCCCTATCTCCCTATCGCTATCATCCCTCTACCTCTTTTTTATGTTAGAAAATGTCCCCTTGTGGGCTTTTCCCTCTTAAGGTTTAGTTCCCGGGTCCTTAGAATGCATTTAGATCATATTACATGTTAATTGTGAATCCTGATGAGAAATCCCCTGAGTGTTATGGCAAATAGGACCTAGGGGATATCATTTAAATAGGTCTTGACTAAAATTGGGAGGGTGGACTTGGGCACTAGTGCCCTATTCCTACTCTATTTTCGGTCAGCCCTAAATTCAAATGTCAGTTTTATGACCATTACTTGGTCTTATGCTGATATCTCAAGTTTGAATTGCAAAATTCTTAACGGGAATGTGTGTAGTTGCATATATAAGCATGTTTAGGGTTTTATTTGCAAAGTAGAAGATGATTATGAACTTTTAGAAAACTTATGATTTTAGAGCATCCATGATATTCATTGTTGTAGAGCAGAGCATTGTTATTGTGTTTGTGATTGCAGATTTAGCTTTATCTTCTCATGTGATTGAAGAGCCTTCATTTATATGAGATCTACACTTTCAAGGTGATATCTATTTGTGTTTGAATCATTTATCATTTGTTTTTGCCTCTATCCTACATGGATACACACTCTTTATCTGACAATGGTGTTCGGAAGACTTGAATGTCTCTCTGGGGCTTTACTGAGGAAAGCCTCTAAACACCACAACCCCAACCACTCTCCTTGTGATTAGAGGTTACAGGTTTCACATCTAGATGGAGTGGAGTTGTAGGGAATAGTAAGATAGTGTGCAAATTTTGCATCCCTAAAGAGAAGGACTGCTTGGACACGGGTGTTAGTGGTAGTGTCCTCTAGAGTTGCAAACACAGAAACAATATGGACAGTGATAATTAGCATTTGAAGAGCTTTCGACATCCTAAAAAACATCTGGCCTTAGACTAGGGTGCTAGTGGAAGTGTCCTCCCCATCTTTCAGGGCAGAAACATAAAATATAGTGAACATCAGTGTTGGGAGAAGATTATGATTCCACAGAGAAAATAGTACCTTGGAAAGGGGTGCTAGTGGAGGTGCCCCAAATTGTTCTGTATTTCAAACTTTAAAAAATGGTCAGTTATTAATCTCTGTCCTTCATCTTAGTCTGCAAGCATTTGTCATAATTCATCAATTTGCTTACCATTTTATGTAATTAGCGTTTCTTACATGCTCAAGGATTACATTAAAGCATTAGTTAGTAATTTCTAAGTTTTCACATCATTCCAAGTGATAGCTCAACCTGTTAGGTGAATGCTCTCTCTTAGTAGAGATTCAACTCAGTTGATATGTCCTTGAATGTTTGTTGTGAAAGGAGGATCTAAACTCATCAACCCTATCCCTCTTTTCATACAAAACATTTTGGTGAACTCATGTTTTTTAATTTTTGTACCTTTATGAGTGTTGTGTGATAGATTTGAATTCATTCATTTTATGTCACTTGAAAAATTACAAAAAAATTAAAAAAATTGAAAAATTTGAAAAAAATTGGCATCTTAGGCTTACATTTTGGCATAAATTGAATTAATTGACATTTAAGTTCATTTAATTTCTGTTATTTTCATTATATCTTATTTAAATTTCAAAAATTCATCTTATTTTATTCATTTGCATTGCATTTTCATGCTTAAATTGTCAAAAATTTGTTGAAATTGTGTATTTTTCATAAAAACCTAGTTTTGCATTAGCTAGGGTTTGTAGTTAAAATCTTGTTTCATATTTTACTACCCTTTTCAAACACTCATTAGGACTGATTTCTAATTGTAGTGTTGCATCATAGTGTCATTTTTGCAAAAAATCATGACTAGGGTTTGAAAACCTTACATTTTCACTAGATTTAGCATTATCATCTCTCTAGTTTTGCATCATAGGCATGTTAAGAAGGATATTATTGCATTATTGAACTTATATTAACCTTATTATTCACTTCCCTTCATAAAATTTCTCACAACACCTCTTTTTTTAGTCATTTGCATTAAAAAAAGGTTAAAATTGGCACAGTTTTAATTACACAGTGTGTATTTCAACACTATGTGTTTACAAACCTTTTTGTATCTTTTGTTCAAAATCTTTAAAAAAACATCAATTTAAGCTTGTTGTGTTGCACTATTTTTCACCTATCTACTTGGTTTGTTGTGAACTTTGTGTGTCCTTTAGTACCTGCTTCCCTCAACCACGTGCTTGGGCGCGAAATAGTCTCACTTCTATAGCATGTTAATTGTCATAAAAGCTTGCATATTGAATATTGTTGATACAAGACATTTCATGATGCCATCCTCATGTTATCCTTCTTTTAAATATTTGCATGAGTATATCATAGACTTTGAAAATTTCTCCAAATTCACTACTGAGAACCCTAATGTCTTAGAGCACATAGCTTCTATAAGTAATATTGATGTTTCTATATGTTCTATATATGAGCTAAAATTACTTTGTTATACACATGATTTTTATAGCTTCGCATTACTCATAGGAGCATATCCTTTGATATTAGAAGATTTAACTAAATTCATCTCTATGATTACTCATGAGAAAGATGAGAGTGAAAGTTCTCCTTCCGTTAACAATGATGATGCTTCCATAGATTATCCTACTTCTCCTATAGTTGAATGTTCAATAACCTTAGATGAGAAGACTATGGATAGATCTATTAATGATACAACACCTAACCTTCTTAATAAAACCATACCTTATTCTCATTCCAATGCTCTCCCTGGCCAAGATGAAGCATTATTGGAGGAGAAAAGGTCTCTCACATTAAATCATTTAGGGATGGATGTTGGGTATAATAGAGAGAGAAACAATGTTAATTCAATATTCACTAATAGACTTTGTAGCAATATCCCTAAGATGATTGTGAAAGGGGCACCTAGTGCACCTTCTTTCTTAAAACCAATGATTACGGTTCAAGGTGATAGAAAACCACCTAGACACCCCGATTACATCCTAAATTATGCAAGACAAATCACTCAAAGAAATCAATGTGTTCAAAATGTGTCGCAACAACCACACCACAATGTGATTGCTCACACATACACCACCCGTAATAATAAGAAAAGCAACTAAGCAACTCATGTGCCTGTCTCTCTTCCATGTTCTCAACCTATGCTCCCTTCACCACCTTGTCTTACTCATAAAAGTTGTCAAGAATATGATCTTGTCGAACAACTTCGTGCTTCTCTGGATAAGATCCATCTTTGGGATTTAATACAAATATCACCTACATACCATTGAATGCTCCAAGAAGCTTTAGAAAAGGTGATTGTAGCACTTGTTGTTAAGTTGAATGATGTAGCAGCTCTATTGGACTATATGCATACGACAAAAATGGATATTCTGTTTCAACCACATGAAATATCGACAAGTAAAGATGAATATGATGCACTTATATTATTTGCCACAATAAATTCAAAGTTGGTAAAGCAATTTATGATTGACAATGGATTGACTCTTAATGTGTGTGGCATTGACTTTCTACACAAAAGTAAGATCGACACTTCTTTAATCAAACCGGAGAGCATTAGCATTCATGGCTTTGATAATGTGGGAAAACAATCTATGGGCATGATAAATTTACCTGTAAAGGTTGGACCCGTGACATTAAATACTCTTTTTCATGTTATGCCTGGTTTGCTCTCATACAATATGATTCTAGATAGACCATGTATTCATGCCATGGGGGCAGTTCTGTCTACCCTTCATAGATCAATAAAGTTTATCTATCAAAACAAGCTTCACACCATACATGCTGATCTTTAACTAGATAATTGTTTACATATTGAAAAGCAATTTTTTTTAGCAATCATTCAAGTTTAAACAACCTACAAGTCGATTCATCAATGCCTCATGCCACAGATAATGTTGTACAAGACTCTACACCATCGAATGCACTTTTTGGTGACAATTGGGGTTCATTAGATTTTAATCCTTGTAGTGTAGGGGAATATATAAACTTAATAACCCTGACAAATCAAAAGTCACATCGAACTCAGCTAGGCAGACTTTGGAAACACCTAAGAAAACCAAAGCTTCCTTGATAGAAAACAAAGACAATACTCTTATACTACAAATTATGAGACCTATGAGGCTTCACCATCTTCTAAAGAAATGGACTCTCTCTATGGTCGTGGATTTCAAATATTGTACAAAAATCATGACTATGCAGGTAATGTGTTGGAGTTTTTCCCAAACTGGATGCTTCCCAGTTATCCCTACAAGGTAGCCAACATTGATCAATAGGATTTTTGAGCCAGGGGCCAACAGTACAGGAGATAGACTCTATAAATATCTCCTCTTCTTCTTTAGGCTCTGCAGAACCAAGGGGGGTATTCCCTATTCAACATCTGTAAAATATTCATGTGAACTTACTAGGATGTTGACACAAAGCAGATAAATCCTCTCTTATGCAGACCAAAAATGTAAAATAAGTGCAAAGGGGCTAGCTTTGGGCCTATGCTCAATTGTGGGACAGAGGATTTTGGTCCTAAAACTACTTCTAATGTCCTAATGGTTTGTATTTGAAGTTTGGATTTGTATTTTTGTATTTGGATGCAAGACTGGGACCTTGGGTTGTAACTTCAATACAAGACTAGACTGGTGCCTATCTCAGGGCTTGGAGTCAATAGACATACACATGTGAATGATTGCCATAAACTGGAATCAATAACTGGGTTTCAAGGGGATTTTTTTAGCATTTGCATTACAGATACTTCCCAAGACTGAGTATTTAGTCATTCATACTTAATGATATGCCTATTGCAGCATACCTTTCTCAATGCTTAACCTAAAACATTTAATCTATTCCTTGAACAAAGGTAAGAGATTAGACATTCAACATAGAAAATCCATGTTCCTAAATCTCAAATAACCCTTAGCTATTCAGATTCAAAAGGAAAGATGCCCACAACTTGAAGACAAGTGACTAAACACATGCAACAAAGCATTTCTCATATAAAACAACATGAAACCAGCAAAATTATTTATAAAGCATTCAACATATGATTCATAAACTCACAAGACACCAAAATAGAGCCACTAACAAAGCTGTATCTTCTTATTCCACCCAAATTTTGTCCAATTTTCAACCACATAAAATGAGCTACATAGTTCTGATATATTCTGAATGTGCCCTCAGCAAATCAAGTACAATGGTCAAAATCAAAATTCTGTGTGATACAATGCACCATGAGAAATAGCACCCAAAACATTCAATGCTCCAGGCAAAAAAAGAAGGGGGTAGGTGAATTCGGGAAGTGTACCACCGCTTGAAGATTTTCATTGAACATGGTAGCTGGCCAGTCAATTAGTTGATCATGCCTCTGCAAAATGCCATTAATGGCCAACCTACCCATTTTGAAATGCAGTAGCTTGCTATTTCTGAAGTTCTTCCACTTAGAAATACAACTGGGAATAGAGGAAATCCTTCTTTTAGAATTTTGAATGATGGCCGTCGATCAATTTTCTCCCGCTAAGATTTGCGGCTCCAATTCACACTGACAAATCAACAGCCAATGAAAACATGCCACACAAGTGTCCCTTTTCCATCGCAAACATACAACTACCATTGTATATGCAAATGCATATACATACAACTGCTTGCACACTCAAATATTTGTATATACAAAAGCATGTATATACAATCACTTTTTTGGACATGTGGCAATTGCTGATTTGTTCTCCATCGCCGAGCACTTGCATCTCCATCAGCCATCAGAATGACCCTGGAAGTATCCGCCGATGTGCATAGTCCTGCAGACAAGCCATTGTATCAACATGTGCATTTGTGGTTATACATATGAGATTGTATATGCATACAATCACTTGCATACAAAGGCGCAGACCTCAGATCTTTATAGAACAAACTGCAACCACTATCGGGTTCGGGCCTTGTATCTTCCTATTTGTATGCCAACCTTGTACATTGCATATATACAATACACAATATACATACACACTACGGATGTCAGCTCATTTATGAGGTAGATTGGAGAAACCTTTGAAATTTGACATGTATCTTTACCTTTTGTATATCGGCATATACAAACACTTCATACATACAAGCTGCAGACCCCAAAATGATTATTCACTGTATTTGATTCTTCAGTCAGGTCTAGATTGTATGTCACTTTATATATGACCCTTGTATGTGCCAACATACAATGCAAATATGTATACAACCGCGGGACATACAACCATGCGGGCCCCATCGTTGACTTTGACCGCAACCTGCTTACATATTTCTTTGTATCTCTTCATTGTATGTCTAAACATATAATGCAAATGTACAAGCAAAAAATACATTCAATCAGACTTCTGCCTCTATCAACCAGAATGTATATTCATTTCAGGTTCGGGCTTTGCATCTCTTTCTTTACATCTTGACTTCTTTGCACATTGCCTTGTATGCACGCTTTGTATATCAGACATACATTCACCTTTGCATCTTTGCGATGCACATTCTGCCTTTGCATGTTGGCAATGTATGTTTCCTTTGTATGTGCCCGTTGTATTTCAAACATACATGAAAAACATACATTCAATCCTTTACACACAAGCATGGAATTTGTAATGGAATATGTGATATACAACCACAGAATATTCTAGGAATGTATCCGAATGACACATACAAACCCGATATGCATACAACAATGCATACAGTTGATTTTTTCCATTTTTGAAGCCAATTGAACATCTTTTTCAGATCTGCCAATGTACATTTGCACTTGTACATACAAAGGCACATACATACAATAGATTTCACAACCGCATAAAGGGATTTTTAATTTAGCATTTTTTCAATCTTTTTTAGCGCGACAGGAGAAGGCGGTAATGTAATGCAAGGGGGCCGATCATTCAATGAGCCAAAAGGTATGAAAATGCAAATTAAGTAACAGACAACCTGCTGCAGACAGTCAATGCAGAAATAGAAGATACAATGCATGATTTCGAGGGAAAACAAAACCTAAGGGACTAAAGGTTTGAGGAAACAAAAATGCAGGCTTGCAGACCTGACTCAAAACCCTAACCCTAGGTGGGCACCACCATAATGGATGTGGTATAAATCAACAAGGGATTCGAGTACCTATAGAATCCACTTCAAGACATTACTCAAGTGGCATTGGATATAATCCTTTTAAAGAAAAGAAAGCCTATCGTCATCCTAAACTCAATGTTAATGCAATTTCAATAATACCAAAATGACATGTGAGATATCCTAGGCTGATAGACAAGAATTGTCCATCAGAAAGCATCCTTTTGAATCAGGTAAATATTCCCCCCTCTTTAAACCACACTTACTGTAGCAAATATTATAGTTGCTCTCAAGGGTGGTCTTTTCCTAGATATGTATGTTCTTAACATTAGGTTGTATCAGGTAAGTATTTCTAACCCTCTACCTCTGTGTTGTGTTTCCCCTGTGATGTGTTGTGTTGTTTAGGCCTCCTAGGATGACCCTTAATAGTCTTGTAAGGTCAAGGATACTGGGAGATCACCTTTATTATGACCTTTCTTCTATTTGTATCACCATTCTTCTATATTGCTTCTCCTCTACTTTTGTTGTTGTGTGTTGTGTCTTAAGGACATAGCGTTGTGCTTGGTGACTTGGGGGCACCTTCCTATGTGATTATCCCTAAGGCACTTGTTTCTCCTCCCTTGATTTATTGTTTACCTTCCTCTAGTGGTTTTATCTAGCTGGTGGATGATGAAAACAAATAATACTGATATGGACCATGTGTCCCTTTAGGTAAGCAAAAATGGACCTAGTCCATACATGATTTTGGGGTTCATATATATTATCTGACGCTTGGCTAGTAGAATCACTCCGTGTGATATTTTGATGATGTCTTTATTTGCTAACAAACCATAACAATATTGCTCCGTGCACTTTGTTTATCTTGGGTCTCGCCTTGATTATACTCGGTTTTAAGATCTCTATGGTATAGCCCCACGGTTATACTCAGGTTCCAAATCTGTAGTATAACCTTGGCTCTTGATGTGATTATGTTTATGCATTGTTTTGATCATGTGATGTGGTTGTTATCTTATGGAAATATCTCTAAGCTCTTCTTGTAGGATATTCTATGTTTGTGGGAACATTTGGTAATCATAAAGTGCATGTCACTTCTAGGGGCATGGGCTTTGCGAGATCTTGCGTTCCCTTGCATGTTTTCTTCCTACCTTAATGTGCTTGATATCGGTACATGATATCAACAAATTTAAGGTAGGGCTTATATAAGGTAAGTTGTTTGATGATTTTGGTACTAACGAAGCGTGTTTGTAAGCCCTTTACAGAGGCAGGATGTTGTATCTCCGAGCAAATGCATATCCTTATTTCATATTGCAATCATTAAGTCCTTTGCAGAGGTAGGAAATTGTGCATATCTTTTTTATTTTAAGCCCTCTACGGAGGTGGGGATGGTGTATTTCTTGAGAAGATTACACATCCCATCATTTCTAAAATTCCTCCAAGAAGGCGGGGTTGGTGTATCCTCCCTTAAGCATGTCTTCGATGATTGTTGTGGCAAAGCATAATCATCGGTGTGTGCCTATAATGTGCCTAAGATGGTAGCGAACCTAGAAATAGGTTTGTTCCATTGCTTGTTTGCCATGTTTTCTCCGTGTCTTCCATGTGTGTGTGTATGGCGTGTTTGTTCCCAAGCATAGTCTAAAGACTGGTGGCGATGAGTCCCTCCTATGCTTTGGGATTTGTATGGTGTGTTTGTTCTCAAGTGTAGTTTCAAGACTGGTGGTGATGAGCTCCTCCTACACTCTAAGATTTGTATTACGTGTCTGTTGCCCCTTATGCAGTTTCAAGAATGGTGGCGATGAGCTCCTCCTACATTTTAGGTTGTGTGTTTACTTTCCATGTACTTGCATTTGCATTTCATATATGAGAAAATGAAAAAATAAATAATCACTACATTCACTGTATTCATTATGTTTTGTGTGTCTTCAATGTTGTCTTCTCCATGTCTTGCGTGCCTGTTATTGTCTTTAATGTGTTTGGCATGTTTTCATCGTGCCTAGTGTGTTTGCTATGTTTGTTGACCGTACTTTAATGCATGTATTGGCCTTACATTTATACATACATTAAAGTGGGGGCTAAATGTTATGTCAGAAAATGTCCCCTTGGGGGCTTTTCCCTCTTAAGGCTTAGCTCCTGAGTCCTTAGAATGTATTTAGATCATATTGCATGTTAATTATGAATCCTGATGAGAAAACCCCTAAGTGTTATGGAAAATAGAACCTAGGGGATGTCATTTAAACAGATCCTACCCAAAATTGGTAGGTTGGACTTAAGCGCTAGCACCCTAGTCCTTCCCTATTTTGGGTCAGCCCTAAATTCAAATGTTAATTTTATGACTGTTACTTAGGTCCTATGCTGACATCTCAAGTTTGAATTGCAAAATTCTTAGCAGGAATGTGTAGTTGCATATATAAGCATGTTTAGGGTTTCATTTGCAAACTAGAAGATGATTAGGAACTTTTGGAAAACTTATGATTTTAGAGCATCCATGATAGTCATTGTTGTAGAGCAGAGCATTGTTATTGTGTTTTTGATTTCAGATTTAGCTTCATCTTCTGATGTGATTGAAGAGTCTTCATTTTTGTGAGATCTACACTTTTAAGGTGATATCTATTTGTGTTTTACACATGCTTTATTTGACAACGGTGTTCAGAAGTCTTGAATGTCTCTCTGGGGCTTGACTGAGGCAAGCCTCTAAACACTACAATCCCCAACCATTCTCCTTGTGATTACAGGTTATAGGTTTCACATTTGGATAGAGTGGAGTTGTAGGGAACAGTAAGACAGTGTGCAAATTCTGCATCCCTGAAGAGAAGGACTGCTTGGACACAGGTGTTAGTGGCAGTGTCCTCTAGAGTTGCAAACACAAAAACAATCTAGACAGTGATAGTCAACATCTGAATAGATTTTGACATCCTAAAAAACATCTGGCTTTTGACTAGGGTGCGAATAGAGGTGTCCTCTGCATCTTCTGAGGTAGAAACAAAAAATTAGGTGAATATTAGTGTCGAGAGAAGATCAGGATTCTGCAAAGAAAATAGTACCTTGGACAGGGGCACTAGTGGAGGTGTCCTCAACTGTTCCACATTCCAAACTTTGAAATATGGTCAATTATTAATCTCTATCCTTCATCTTAGTCTGCAAGCATTTATCGTAATTCATTAGTCTGCTTACTGTTTTGCATAATTAGGGTTTCTTACATGTTTGAGGATTACATTAAGGCATTAGTTAGCAATTTCTAAGCTTCCACATCATTCCAAATGACAGCCCAACCTGTTAGGTGAATGCTCTCGCTTAGTAGAGATTCAACTTGGTTGATATGTCCTTAAATGTTTGTCTTGAAAGGAAGATCTAAACTCATGAACCCCATCCCTCTTTTCATACAAAACACTCTCAATATCTAGATCCCTATGTCTCTAAACATCTCCCTCACTCTCTATCTCCCTATCTCTCCCCTTTGTCTCCTCTATCTCTTTGTTCTGTCCTCTCTCTTTCTCTCTAAAACCTAAACCCCTAAACCCTAAACCCTAAACCCCTAACCCCTAACCCCTAAAACTGAGAAACTGTAAACCCCTAAACCCTAAATAATGTCCCTAAACCCTAAACCCTAACCCATAACCCCTAAACCCCTCAACTCCAAACCCTAAAAAATGCCCTGAAACCCTAACCCCTAACCCCTAAACCCTGAACTTGAGCAACCCTAAACCTCTATCTCCCTATCTCTAACATCCCTCTACCTCTCAATCTCTCTCCCTATGTCTCTAGACATCTCCCTCACTCTCTATCTCCCTATCTCTGCCCTCTCTCTCTCTCTAAACCTTAACCCCCTAAACCCAAAACCCAAAACCCTAACCCCTAACCCCTAAACCCTAAACTCTAAAGCTAATCAACCCTAAACCTCTATCTCCCTATCTCTCCCCTATCTCTATTGTCCCTCTACCTCTTAGTCTCTCTCCCTATGTTTCTGAACATTTCCTTCACTCTCTATCTCCCTATCTCTCCCCTTTGTCTCCTCTATCTCTCCCTATCTCAATGTCTGTCTGTCTCCCTATCTCTCCCTATATGTCCCCTCTCTCTCTATCTATCTCTCCCTATCTCATTATCTCTCCCTATCTCATTATCTCTCCCCTCTCTCCCCTCTATCTCCCTCCTCTCTCCTTCTCCCTCCCTCTCCTCTCCCTCTCCCTTATCGACAAAGGAAATGGAAACAAGAAAACTAGGAATCTCTTTCTATCTCTCTTCCTCTCTATCTCCCTATCTCTCCCCTCTCTCCCCCTTCCTCCCTCTCCCTCTCCCTTATTGACAAAGGTAATGGAAACAAGAAAACTACGACATGCAAAGAGGGATGGGGATATAAATTGGGAGGATGAAATGGAGACAAGATAAAAAGAAAGTTAATTGGATGGGAAGAATTATGAGAGGAGAGGTGGAAAGTAGTAAAACAGGGAAGAATTGGTGGGATCTAAAGGAAAAGGAAAAATAGGGAAGCTATGGTTAGGAGGTGAAAAAGAGAGGGGATTAGGTGGAAAAAAAAGTCAAATGGACACAAAGAGATGAAGATGAATGTGTGTGTGTGTGTGTGAGAGAGAGAGAGAGAGAGAGAGAGAGAGAGAGAGAGAGAGAGAGAGAGAGAGAGAGAGAGAGAGAGAGAGAGAGAGAGAGAGAGAGAGAGAGAGAGAGAGAGAGAGAGAGAGAGAGAGAGAGAGAGAGAGAGAGAGAGAGAGAGAGAGAGAGAGAGAGAGAGAGAGAGAGAGAGAGAGAGAGAGAGAGAGAGAGAGAGAGAGAGAGAGAGAGAGAGAGAGAGAGAGAGAGAGAGAGAGAGAGAGAGAGAGAGAGAGAGAGAGAGAGAGAGAGAGAGAGAGATTTTAACAAAAGTTAGAAAATTCAACCAAATATCATGCGTGCTCCTCCTATGGTTTACACATTTTTTAATGTTAATACAAAAAATGCCAGGACGACTTCAAGTTTTTAATTACGTTTTTAACCATGCATTTTTCAAAAATGTGATAACATTATGGTTTCCATCTTGAAGTTCTTTTGCTAATGTGTTCTTTTTTCAGAAAACCTATGTCTAGTATTTTTGGTGTCATTTTTAGACTTTTATCAAAATTTAAAACAAATTACATTTTTATTTTCTAGACTGAATTATATACATATTAAAAAAATTGATTTTTTATGTTTTCAAAAAAATTAGGGGGGAGCACACTCAAATTTTCATTTTTCAGGATGTATCCACTTTAAAATTCATAAAAAATTCATATATTCATAAAAAAATTAATAGAAAAAAGGCATAAACTACATGGTGTTAGCTAATTTTCCACCATTACGATTTGTCTAATACTTAAAAAAGTTGACATTTTAGGGGGAGCACACTAGACACTATGTTATATTTTTCTGACAAAAATAGGAGCACTTTGTGTGCTCCCCCTATTTGAACCTCTTAATCTCCACCATTTTTAGAAAAAAATAGTAGTTTTGAAACTAGACTCGAAGAAATACAAAACTTATTCTTATCACATCTTCTAATTTTGACCATGGCTATCTTCAATTTCTCATGCAAGATCAGTTTTTTTTATTTCAAAAAAAAGTGGCCACTTTTGACCCTCTTTTGGTCCCCCATTTACATGCACATACCCCAAAGCTATGTTGGGTGTTTTTTACTGATGACTAATCCACATATTGGTGATTTCAGTGTCAATAAAAATGATGAAGATTCACATGAATATTTTCGAGTGAGATTAGTGATTCATAGCTTAAGCAATTGTATCTCAAAGCTAGAGATTAACAAAACCCCTACTAGAGTATTTAACAAAGAGGAATGCTAGGCCATATGTATGTTAGTGCTGATGGGATGCTCATGAAATTAAAAGAAAATAAGAGGATAGTGGGAAGGGAAATTTACTATCCAAATTGTCACTTTTCTATGTATAACATTGGTGTCGGTAGAAGTTACTATTGGAATTATTTATTCTGGAGTTAGCTTATTAAATGCACTTGCCCCCATCAAAATATTTTTGGGGATTTATCCTCCTCTGCTACTCCTATCTAGAAATGAATGCTGCCCTATTTTTGTCTTGCTAGAAATTAATTGTGGTAGGTAATTTTGAATTATGGCTAAGGGCTTATTTTTTTAATGAGACAAAAGAGAGTAAAGTAGAAAGTGACAGTTGAGAGAAGAAAAAGGTAGTAGAAGAGAGTATGCAGAGAGAAAACATGGGAATGCTTTGTGAGCAATATAGAGCTACAGGTTGCAGTAGCAACAATTTGTGTTGGCAGCTTTGGAGTTTAGCATACAACTCCAAAAAGAGCACTTGAACAACACTAGAATGTGACCATCTCTAGAGAAGGGGAGACTTATTGTTGGGTGAAACAGTTGAACAAAGTGCCAACTCTAATTTTGTTGTATGAAATTTTGGAATGTAAATTTTTTGAATATAAATATATTTTTGTTTATTTGTTTGGAGTTGGGTTCTCTCTCTCTTATTTTATTTTTCGTATCCAACATAGTTGTAGCTTTGTTCTGGATAGCCACCTTCTTGCCAAAAAGTGGTATCAGAGCCTTGTTTATCTGGGTAGTTAGAAATAGAGCCATTTTTGTAGGTATTTTGAAAATCCCTAGATTATCTAAGCGCTAATAGTCTTCTCTAGTTTTAGAAGAATGGCATGAGGGGACAACAAAGGTTGGCAATAGCCACCAAATTTTGATGTGCAAAATTATGACATATGGGAAAAGAAAATGAAGACAATATTGGTTGTAGATGACCTATGGGAGGTGGTCATAAATGGCTTCATAGAAGTGACAGACCAAAATGCTTATGTAGCCCTATCAAATGCCCAAAAGAATCAACTAAAAGAAATAAGAATGAAGGATGTAAAAGCCCTCAGTTTGATTGAGGAAGCCTTGACAGGGGCTATTTTCCCCCGAATGTCAGTAGCTAATTATGCAAAACAAGCATGGGAGATTCTTCAAAATAGTTACAAAGGAACTGACAAATTGAGGTTAGTTAAACTATAGCTACTCCAAAGAGATTTTGAGACCTTGCAAATGAAGGATGGTGAGTCTATTTTAGACTTCCATACAAGGGTTTCCACCTTGATTAATCAGCTAAGGATCAATGGAGAAATCATGGAAGAGCAAAGGATTATTGAGATCCTTAGGAGTCTTCCTTCTAGATTTGATCCCATTATCATTGCCATAGAAGAGGCCAAGGACTTGTCTAATGTGATGGTGGATGAGATGATGGGTTATCTACACGTCCATGAGCAGTGGTTGAATAGATCTACTCCTTCCCTCAAGAAATTCTTCAAGGCTCACACCAATGTAAGAGGTAGAGGAAGAGGAAGAAATAGTAGAGGCAAAGGTCAAAGAGGCAACAGAAGAGGCAAATCCTAAACAGGAGGCTCAAATAACCAAGAAGAGGTAAGCACATCATAGCCAACCTTCCAAGACAAGAAGAAGAACAGCAATTTGAATTAGAGGTATGATAAAAGGAATGTGCAGTGTTATTATTGTCACAAATTTGGTCATTATGCTAGTGGATGTAGGAAAAAACAACATGACCATGGGATTCAAAATGCTAATGTAGAAAATGAGAACAAGGCTGAAAATGAAAAATAGTCAAATGTATTTATTGTATGCAACCTTACTGAGTGGAATAGTGGGAAAGTACCGTATTTAGATAGCACTTGCAGAAACCACATGAGTGGTAACAAAAATTTCTTTTCCTCCATACATAGAAGCATAATGATTGAAATCAAGATGGGGAACAATGAAAAAGTTTCCATCATGGGAAGAGGCATAGTAAACATTTAGACCAAGCATGGTGAGAAAAGGAGGATCCAAGATGTGTGTAAGTGCATGGAAATGGGGGACCAAAAGGGGGTCAAAAGTGGGCTCTTTTTTTTTGAAGTCGGTAAAAACTAATCTTGGATGATACATTGAAGATAGCCAAGCTCAAAATTAGAAGATGTGATAAGAACAAGTTTTGTAGTGCTTCAAATCTAGTTTCTAAACTAATAATTTTTTCTAAAAATGGTGGAGATTAAGAGGTTTAAATAGGGGGAGCACACAAAGTGCTCCTATTTTTGTTAGAAAAATATAATAGTGTCTGGTGTGCTCCCCCTAAAATGTCAACTTTTTTCAAGTATTTGACAATTGGCTTCGGTGGAAAATTAGCTAACACCATGTAGTTTATGTCTTATTTTTTTTTAATTGTTTAATGAATATATGATTTTTAATGAATTTTCAAAGTGGACACATCTTGAAAAATGAAAATTTGTGCGTGCTGCCCCCTAATTTTTTTGAAAAATAATAAAAAATCAATCTTTTTTCAATGTGTATAGAATTGAGTCTAGAATCTAAAAATGTAAAATGTTTCAATATTTGATAAACACATAAAAATGACACCAGTCATACTAGACATAGGTTTTCTAAAAAAAAAAGAACACATTAGCAAAAGAAATTGAAGATGGAAACCTTAATGTTATCATATTTTTGAAAAAAAATACATGGTTAGAAAGCTTATAAAAAACTTGAAGTCATCCTCGCATTTTTCATACTGAAATTGAAAAATGTGTAAACCTGATGGAGAACACACTTCAGATTTGGTTGAATTTTCTAAGTTTTGTTGAAAACATGTCTATGGCATCCAAAAGGTATGTCCAACCCTTTGGGTTGGATGCCCAAGGAAAATCTAACCCTTAAGGTTGGAATTTCCCAAATCAGTCAAAAATGAGCTCACGTTATAATGCGAGCACATTTTAAAGTAGTTAAAATGCTTTGGATAATAAGTGTAGAGATTCCTCCAACTTATTTCACTCTAGAGTAGGCTAGGGCTATATACATGAAATAAATGGACATTTACATATCAACATTTACCTCCTTATACTTAGTTATATTTAATGTATATACTTTCAGGATGTTTGAGAATGGTTTTGAATCTCTAGGAGTTATAATGCAAATTCTAGGTTTTGGAGGATCCTATAATTTTCCAGACTTAGTCAAATTTCAGTAATCAACATGCTCCTATCATCTTGCAGTTGTCCAAGGGTATTTGTAACTATTCAAAAGCATCATCAAGTCTCTCCTTAGAAATAGGAGGACTTATTCTTATGCAAGAGACCTAGCGAGGAATCCAAGAAAAATACTAAGTCAAGTTCAAGAAAATGGCAGCCCTCTAAGAATTTTTTTAGAAGATTTTCAAGCTTGAAGACCATGTCACCTTCTTCAAAAAAAATCATGCAGAGAAATAAGCCATGATTGTCCCTCCCTCTATCTCCCTCTCTTTAACTCTATCTTTATATCTCTCCCTCCCTCTCTATCTCTCTCCCCCTCTTTCTATATCTCTCTCTCATTCTCTATCTCTCTATCTCTCCCTCTCCCTCCATCTCTTTATATTTCTCTCACTATCTCTATGTCTCTCTCCCTCCCCATCTATCTTTTTCTCTCTCATTCTATCTACCCCACTTTCTATATTTTCACTCTAACTCTATCTCTCCATCTCTCCCTCTGTCTCTTTCTATCTCTCCCCATCTCCCTCTCCCTCTCCCTCTCCCTCTCCCTCTCCCTCTCTATGTCTCCCTCTCTCTATCTCTCTATGTCTCCCTCTCTCTATCTCTATATTTCTCCCTCTCCCTCTACCTATTTCTATGTCTCCCTCTCTCCATCTCTCTCTATTTCTCCCTCTCCCCTACCTCTTTCTATGTCTCCCTCTCTCTGACTCTCTATCTCTATCTCTATATATATTTCCCTCTCTCTAATACTATATTTCTATCTCACCCTCTATCTATTTCTATCTCTATCCCCTTGTCTCTATATCTCTCCCTCTCTATCTCTCCCTCTCTCTCTATCTCTCCACCTCTCATTCTCTTCATCTCTATCTCTCTATCCTCTCTATCTCTACTCCCCTCTCTATCTCTTTTTCTATCTCTCTCTCTCTCTAACTCAATCTTTATATCTCTCCATCCCTCTCTATCTCTCTCCCCATCTTTCTATCTCTATCTCTATCACTCTCTCTTATTCTCTCTCTCTCTCTCTCTCCACTTTCTATATTGGCCTCTCTAACTCTATCTCTTCATCTCTCCCTCTATCTCTTTCTATCTCTCCCCCTCTCCCTCTCCCTCTCCCTCTCTCTATGTCTCCCTCTCCATCTCTCTCTATTTCACCCTCTCCCCATACCTCTTTCTATGTTTCCATCTCTCTATCTCTATCTCTATCTCTATCTCTACCTCTACCTCTATCTCTACCTCTACCTCTACCTCTACCTCTACCTCTACCTCTACCTCTACCTCTATCTCTATCTATCCCTTTCTTTATCTCAGCCCCTCTCCCTATCCCTCTCTCTGTCTCTATCTCCATATATCCCTCTCTATCACTCTATCTACTCCTCTTAGAATGATATTTGTCCCTCTCTCTATCTCTATCTCTCTATCTCTCCATCTCTTTCTATCTCTCTCCCTCTCCCTCTCCCTCTCCCTCCCTCCCTCCCTCTATCTCTCTCTATTTCTCCCTCTCCCCCTCCCTCTTTCTATGTGTCCCTTTATCTCTCTCTCTCTCTCTCTATTACTCCCTCTCCGCCTTCCTCTTTCTATGAGCTCTATAGAGTTAGAGAGAGGGAGACATAGAAAGAGGGAGGGGCAGAGGGAGAAATAGAGAGAGATAGAGAGGGAGAGGGAGAAGGAGGGAGAGGGAGAGTAAGGGGAGAGAGAGTTAGAGAGAGATAAATAGAGAAATAGGGGAATATAGAGAGATAGAGAGTGATAAATGGAGGTAGAGATAGGGAGAGGGAGAGATAGAGGGGGGCTAAGATAAACAAATGGATAGATAGAGGGAGAAATATAGATAAAGAGGGAGATAGAGATAGGGATAGTGAGAGGGGAGAGATAGGGAGATAGAGAGTAGGGGAGAGATAGGGAGTGAAATAAATAGAGATAGAGATGGAGGGAGATAGAAAGGAAGAGAGAAAGAGAGAAAGTGAGAGGAGAGAGAGAGACATATAGAGAGGTAGAGGGAGATATATAAATAGATAGCAAGAGAGATAGAGGGGGAGGGAGAGATACATATAGGGATAGTGAGAGAGAAATATAAAGAGAGAGGAAGAGGGAAAGATAGAGCTAGAGAATAAGAGAGAGGGAGGGACAATCATGGCTTATTTATCTCCATGATTTTCTCTAAAGAATGTGACCTAGTCTTCAAGCTTGAAAATCTCTTGAAAAAATGCTTAGGGGACTACCACATTCTTGAACTTGACTTAAGTATTTTTCTTGGATTCCTTGCCTAGTATCTTGCATAAGTATAGGTCCTCCTATTTCTAAGGAGAGGCTTGATGATACTTTTGAATAGTTACAACTACCCTTAGACAACTGTAAGATGATAATAGCCTACTAATTACTAAAATTTGACAAAGTTTGAAAAATTATAGGATCCTCGAAAACTGAGAATTTGCATTATAATTCCTAGAGATTCAAAAAAATTCTCAAACATCTTGAAAGTATATATATGAAATATAACTTAAAGTATAAGGAGGTAAATGTCCATATGTAAATGCCACTTATACTTAAATGTTTATTTCATGTATATAGCCCTAGTCTGCTCTAGAATGAAAGAAGTTGGAGGATTTGCTACATTTATCATCCAAAGTGTTGGTTTTTCTTCTGAATCAGCATCAGGGTTTGCCAGTTCCAATGCACAGGTAGATTCAGCCAACTGAATACAGGAGGTTGCGTGAGCTCCTCCCCTTCACTTCTGGTTCTGCTGCACCAAGGGGGGGGTCCCTATTTGATAAAGGTATAACCTTGACTAGCTCAATGACAGAAGGATTTAACTTGACATCAACAGGTAGAATACTCTCATGTAAGGACCAAGATTTGTATAACAAATCACAAGGTTGGCAACATTCTTGGACATAATGTCTGGTTGGGTATGAGAGCATGCAGGGATCCTAATCCTACTCCTACAACTAATAGATGGAAGGAAAAGATGGTTTGATTTGAATTTTGGATGCAAAGCTGGACATGGTTGTAACACAAACACAAAACCAGATTGGTGCCTATCCAGGGCTTGGAGTCGGTAGACATACACCTGTGAATGATCAGCATGAATAGCTAAAACTGGATTTCAGGGGGATACACATGATATCTGCCTTACAGATATCTCCCAATACAGAGTGTTAAGCTGTCTATACTTATGGCATCCCTATTGCAGTAAGAAAGATACATGCAAAACTGGAGACAGAATCAGCATAACACATGCAAACATAGCATTATTCATATAAGATTAACCTTGAAATCAGTGGATTCATGCCAAATCATACAACAGGAGATACATAAACTCACAAGTTTTACTACACAGAGCAACCAAATCAGTTGTATTGTGTTATAGAGCCAAAATGTTCAACTTTCAACAACCTAAAAAATGGTAACACAGTCTGCTTATAACAGCCAGAAAGTGTACCACAGCAATTAATTACATGGTTCTTACAAAAAATCCGCCAGATACAGTCCTCAGAAGGAATGGCGCTCAGAAAATAGTAATGTAGCAGACAAAGGGGAGCCTCGAGCCATGTGCCACTATCTGAAAGTCTTTATCCATGATCAGGCAGCTTCACCGTTTGTATTCATCGCCCATACCCCTGCACGACCGTCATTAATGGCTCAACCACCTGCATTTCACTTGGAGACTGTCGCTGTAGCCAAAAAGGATTTCTTGCCAAAACACGTCCTTCGTAGGTTCAAAAATAATGCAAGGGGATTAATCCCACATGCACGGTGCCGAGAGCCTTCCACTACTTTAAAAACAGGGCCGCATGTATACCAAGTGTCGAGCGCTTTTGCCGCGCTCGACACACATGCCTTCGTCAAAACCCATCGCTGTGACATACACTATCAGCCTTACTCAAAAATCTCCCGCCGACTCCAGTTGTCTCGCCGATCACCTATCGTCATCCCCTGTCGGCCAGAGAATACTCCATCGGAGGACCCTTCAAAACCTTCACCGATCATATCAGTCTGGCCGATGGTCCTTCGCTTCCCACCTCCGTCGGCGAGACACACACCATCGGCACCACAAAAAACCCCTAGGCCGACAATACTCCTCACTCTAATAGACATCCTCCAAGCTCTCATCAGCCAGACACATACCGACGACTCCCCGACGGCCAAACTCCTCGCTCCCATCGGCGAGATCAACACCATCGGCCAAGCCCATGAATCCTTCGCCGACCGCTCAACTCATGCCGACGACACTTCCACCTCCGCTGTCGGTGTGACCCACACCATCGGCCCAACCAAAAACTCACCTGCCGACATCACTTGTTACACCGATAACCATACCATCGGCCAGAGTACCCCTATCGGCCCAACTCTCCATGCTTCGTCCGATAGCCAAAGTCTTCCTGATGCTCACCTTCACATCCCTCCATCGGCAAGACCTACGCCGATGACATCGCATCGGCCAAACTCCTCACATCGGCAGCTCCCAAAAAACCTTCGCCGATAGACAACCGTCTCGCCGACGAACACTTGACTCACCCCCCATCGGCATGACCAACGCCGTCGGTGGAACCATAATATCCTTTGCCGATAGGCAAACTCTTGACGATATACAAAGAACACACCATGCTACTGAAATGATTGCCAAGACACATGCAAACTCATGCCGATGGAGAAAACAAGAAGACCACCTCCTCAAAAAAATGAATGCAGATGTTGAAGAACACTGAGGGGCCCCAAAACTGGAATTTTTTTTTGGATTTTATGGGATGGAGCCTGCATAAAAATTGCTAAATCAACTGACAGTCAATTCAGGCACCAACACCAAAGCATTTTAATTTCTCTAAAATGTATAATGCGCTCATGTTGTAGTGCATTATAATGCGCTCACATTGTAGTGCACTCGCATTATATCTTGTTTGGATCAAAAATTGTTTTTGGCCACTTTTTGGTCCCCCATCTTTCTACACACGCCCATGTCTATTATGCTCCAATCATAAAACATAACCTATTGAACATTGGACAAATGGTCCAAAATGGTTATAAAATCCTAATGGAAAATGGAGAGAATGATTTTTGACAAAGGAGGTACCAAGAAAGTGACTGTAGTAGTGTAGATGACAAGAAATAGAATGTTTTTTCTTAGGATGCATATTGAATCTCTAGCGCTATCTCTGGTGCAGTCTTCAACATTGTCTCCGGTGCACACAACAATGGGACAACAATCTACTTTTAGGACAATCATTAAAGACCCATCCAAACTTTGGCATTTGAGGTAAGGGCACTTCAGCTTTTTTGGTTTGAGTTTATTTTCTAAGAAAGGCATGGTTAGAGGGCTACCAACTATTGTAGAGCCCAAAAGGAAATGTGAAGTCCGCATCTTAGGAAAACAACATAGGCAACCCTTTCAATCAGAGTATTCTACGAGAGCAAAAGCACCATTGGAGTTGGTGCACTCAGATTTGTGTGGGACCATGAAAAATCACACCTTGGCTAGAGGGTAAGTGCATTGAAATGGAGGACCAAAATAGAGTTAAAAGTGGCTACTTTTTTCTAAAATAAAAATAAAAAAAACTGATCTTGCATGAAGAATTGAAGATAGCCATGCTCAAAATTAGAAGATGTGATAAGAACAAGTTTTGTAGTGCTCTGAGTCTAGTTTCAAAACTACTATTTCTTTCTAAAAATGGTCAAGATTAAGAGGTTCAAATAGGGGGAGCACACAAAGTGCTCCTATTTTTGTCAGAAAATATATTATAATGTCTGGTGTGCTCCCCCTAAAGTGCTGATTTTTTTGAAGTATTAGACAAATCACAACGGTGGAAAACTAGCTAACACCATGTAGTTTGTGCCTGTTTTTTCTATTAATTTTTTTATGAATTTTCAAAGTGGACACATCCTGAAAATTGAAAATTTGAGCGTGCTCCCCCCCAATTGTTTTGAAAACTAATCAAAAATCAATTTTTTTTCAATGTTTATAGAATTGAGTCTAGAATATAAAATGTAATTTGTTTCAAATTTCAATAAACATGTAAAAAATGACACCAGAAATCTAGACATAGGTTTTTTGAAAAAAAGAACACATTAGCAAAAGAACTTGAAGATGAAAACCTTAATGTTATCAGATTTGTGAAAAAATACATGGTTAGAAAGCTAATAAAAACTTGAAGTTGTCCTAGCATTTTTTCATATTAACATTGGAAAACATGTAAACCATAGGGGGAGCATGCACAATATTTGGTCAAATTTTCTAACTTTTGTGAAAAACACATCCTTGGCATCCAAAAGCTACCTCAAATCCTATGGGTTGGATGCCCAAGGCAAATCCAACCCTTAGGGTTGGAATTTCCCAAAGAAATCAAAAACATGAGTGCATTATAATGTACGCGTATTATAAAATAGTTAAAATGAATTTTATGCATATATCTCTCTCCCTCTCTCTATCTTGTCTTCTTTATGGACCCCTCTCTCTCTAACTCTTGAATTCTATGTCTCTCCTTTATATACCTCTCTATCTCTCTCCCTCTCTATCTTGCTCTCTCTATCGACCCCTGTCTCTAAGTCTACCTCTTTCTCCCTCCCTTTGTATCTCTCTCCCCCTCCCTATCTCTCCCCATCCCTCTACCTCTCAATCTCTCTGGACATCTCTCTCTCTAGCTATCTCTCTCTCGTATAATTCATTTTCATCTCTTTGTGTCCATTTGACTTCTTTTTCCACCTCCTCTCCTCTCTTTTTCACCTCTTAACCCTAGCTTTCCTAGTTTTCCTTTTCCTTTCCAATTTTCCTTTAGATCCCACATGTTTTTCCCCATTTTAATATTTTCCACCTCTCATCTCATCATTCTTCCCATCCAATTAAATTTCATTTTATCATTTTTCCATTTCATCCTCCCAATTTTTATCCTCATCCATCTTTGCATGTCCTAGTTTTCTTTTTTTCCATTTAATTTGTTGATGAGAGAGAGAGAGAGAGAGAGAGAGAGAGAGAGAGAGAGAGAGAGAGAGAGAGAGAGAGAGAGAGAGAGAGAGAGAGAGAGAGAGGAAAGATAGAAATAGGGAGGTAGGGGAGTTAGGGGTTGGGGATTAGGGAACTTAGACCTACCCTAAGTGCGGGGTTGGCATATTTAGGGAATTGAGAGATAGAGGGATGATAGAGATAGGGAGATAAAGGTTTAGGGGTTAGGGTTTAGGGATAGATAGAAAGAGATAGAGAGAGTTAGAAAGAGATAGCTAGAGAGAGAAAGAGTTTGTAAAATAGTAGAAGAGAGGGATATAAATATCATTTTAGCTAGTTTAAAATGCGCTCGTGTATAACGCACCCACATTATAATGCGAGCACATTTTGAACTAGTTAAATTGATGTCTAATGGCCTGTAAAAAGGCATGCCATGTGATTTCCGGTGCACATGATCTATTTTATACCTGGTTCTATGCTTTTTCAGACATTGAAAGAGACCTTTCATGATTTTGAGGTTCTCCCTGTTATTATGTGCTGACTGATCATGTTGCAGGGGCTACGAGTACCCATAGCAAGGTAAATCTAGTGCCTTTTTCAGCTGCGGTTTCCCCCTAGAAAAATTAGTGGGGGAGTGCAAGGTTGTTGGGGGAAGCACCCCCGACCGGGGGCTCGGGGGTAGCACCCCCAAAGAAAAAATTGCCTATTATTTAATAAAGGCGTCATTAGTTAGTTTGTTAATGGATGACATGTAAAAACCCACTTTGTATAACCGCCATAAGGATTGATAAAATGAAGCTGGAAAAGATGAAAGTTCATGAGTCACAAATGAGTTTTGAATGTATTTTCATGTAGCATATTGCAGTGGTATTGAGTTATAAGGTTGTTGGTTGTAATCAGTTTGATTTGCTAGATAATAATATTGGGTGGTGGTGTTTGTGGATGTAGCCCATATTGGGTGAACCATGTTAAATCTCTATGTCAATTTTATGTTATTCTTCATTGTTTATTTCTGTGTTTATTAAATCTGCATATAATTGTTAATTGTATTGCTCTGGTCTACCATTAAAATCCTAACACTCCCATCATTGGTTGACAAAATTGATGCACTTTTTGTTCTTGTTTCGATGTATAAGATTCCAATTAAATTTTTAAATTTGAATTTGATATTGGAAAGCATTTTTTTCATGTTTTGAGGGATTGCAACACTAGATTGGATAAAATAACTAGTTTTTTGTTTTACATTGACAAAAAACAATGTAATTAAGCATGTTATGTATTATAACTTGATAAATTATCATATATTTTTGTGTTCTTTTGACCATTGTTTTAGAGTGATATAGAATTCAATACAATGCCAAGGAAACGAGAAAAAACTCTAACACCGGAGGAGCGTGAAGCCAAGAATGCAAAGACAAGAGAATGAATGAGATGACTTCATGAAAATAAGAAATTAAACTTCACAAATGAAGGTGAACCATCTTTGCTGATTGAATTGGATGATGAAGTACTGAAGAGAGAAAAAGAATTGGATAAACAAAGGAATGAATGAAAAAACTTCGTGCAAGTAAGAAATTGAGTATGGGAGAACTTGAAGGTATGTCATCTTTACCATCTCATAATTTGATAATGTAGTAAATGTTCAATCTCCAATTGAAAATTATGATGCATTTGCAAATGTTGTAGTAGATGATACACTAATCGATCAAGTGTTTAGTGATCAAAATTTATCTTGTGAATCAAGTTTTCCATTGGGAACACCTATAATTTTGTGTATAAAGCCTATTTTTGATTGAAATCGATGAGAATATTCTAAAACCAATGGTTGATAAGATTCTCAAATGCAAAAATTTAGTCCTAGCACCTTTCTAGTAGATGAAACTAAACTAAAAGCTATGTTGTAATCTCCATCTTAGGTGTTTACTCTACTCTTCTTAGGTTTATATGGAAAACCATCAAAGCATAAAGGATATAGGATTTTTGTTAGATGTTGTATTTATAGTTGCCCTTGTAGACATGCATGAAAAGTGTGGAAGCACAAAAAAGGCACTTGAACAGTTTGGCATGACACCTCAAGGAGATGCCATCTCATGGAATGTAATGATTGCACAATATGCAAAAAATGGATTTTTTGAAAAGGATTTAGAAACTTTCAATAAAATGCAATTGGAACGTGTAAAACCAAATTTCATAACCTTTGCAAGCATCCTCCCTACTTGTGTTAAATTAAGATCTTTAAAATAGGGTATGGACAACCATGAAATGAATAAAGGATATAGGAATTTTTTCAGATGTTGTATTTGCAACTACCCTTGTAGACATGTATGCAATTTGTGTGGAAGCATAGACAATGCACATGAATTGTTTGACATGATGTCTCAAAGGAATGTTGTCTCATGGAATGCAATGATTGCAAGATATACACACAATGAATTTTTTGATAAGGATTGAAAGAAACTTTTGAATAAAATGCAATTGGTGGGTGTCAATCCAAATTCCACAACCTTATCCAACATCCTCCTTGCCTATGCTAAAATGAGATCTTCAGAATAGGGTGTGAACAACCATCAAAGCATAAAGGATATAGGAATTTTTTTAGATGTATTTGCAGCTGCCCTTGTAGACATGTATGCAAAGTGTGGAAGAATAGACAAGGCATGTGAATAGTTTGGCATGACACCTCAAAGATATGCCATCTCATGGAATTCAATGATTGCACAATATGCACAAAATGGATTTTTTGAAAAGGCTTTAGAAAATTTCAAGCAAATGCAATTGGAATGTGTAAAACCAAATTCCATAACCTTTGCAAGGATCCTCCCTACCTGTGCCAAACTAGGATCTTTGGAAGAGGGTATGGATAGCCATGAAAGAATAAAGGATAAATGAATTTTGTCAGATGTTAGATTTGCAGCTACCCTTGTAGACATGTATGCAACTTGTGTGGAAACATAGACAATGAACATGAACTATTTGACATGATGCCTCAAAGGAATGTTGTCTCATGGAATGCAATGATTGCAAGATATGCACAAAATGGATTTTTTGATAAGGCTTTAAAGAAAATTTCAACCAAATACAATTGGTAGGTGTCAAGCCTAATTACACAACCTTATCCAACATCCTCCTTGCCTATGCAAAAATGGGATCTTTGGAATAGGGTGTGGACAACCATCAAAGCATAAAGCATATAGGAATTTCATTAGATGTTGCATTTGCAATTGCCCTTGTAGATATGTGTGTAAAGTGTGGAAGCATAGACAAGGCATGTGAATAGTTTGGCATGACACCTCAAAGAGATACCATCTCATGGAATACAATGATTGCAAGATATGCACAAAATGGATTTTTGAAAAGGCTTTAGAAACTTTCAAGAAAAAACAATTGGAGCGTGTAAAACCAAATTCCATAACCTTTACAAGCATCCTCCTTACCTATGCAAAATTAGGATCTTTGGAATAGGGTATGGACAACCATGAAAGAATAAAGGATATAGGATTTTTTTTAGATGTTGTATTTGCAACTACCCTTGTAGACATGTATGCAACTTGTGTGGAAGCATAGACAATGCACATGAACTGTTTGATATGATGCCTCAAAGGAATGCTATCTCATTGAATGCAATGATTGCAATATATGCGCAAAATGAATTTTTGATAAGGCTTGAAAGAAAATTTCAAGAAAATGCAATTGGCAGGTGTCAATCCAAATTCCACAACCTTATCCAACATCCTCCTTGCCTAAGCCAAAATAGGATCTTCAAAATAGGGTGTTTACAACCATCAAAGTATAAAGGATATATGAACTTTGTCAGATGTTGTATTCGTAGCCGCCCTTGTAGACATGTATGCAAAGTGTGGAAGCATAGACAAGGCATGTGAATAGTTTGGCACGACACCTCAAAGAGATGTCTTCTCATGGAATGCAATGATTGCAAGATATGCAAAAAATGGATTTTTTGAAAAGGTTTTAGAAACTTTCAAGTAAATGCAATTGGAACATGTAAAACCAAATTTTATAACCTTTGCAAGCATCCTCCCTGCCTGTGCCAAATTAGGATATTTGGAACAAGGTATGGACATCCATGAAAGAATAAAGGATATATGAATTTTTTCAGATGTTATATTTGCAATTGCCCTTGTAGACATGTATGCAACTTGTGTGGAAGCATAGGCAATGCATGTGAATTGTTTGACATGACACCTCAAAGAAATACTGTCTCGTGGAATGTAATGATTGCAAGATATGCACAAAATGGATTTTTGATAAGGCTTGAAAGAAACTTTCAAGAAAATGCAATTAGCGGGTGTCAAGACAAATTCCACAACCTTATCTAACATCCTCCTTGCCTATGCCAAAATGGGATCTTCAAAACATGGTGTGGACAACCATCAAAGCATAAAGGATATAGGAGTTTTGTCAGATGTTGTATTTGTAGCTACCCTTATAGACATGTATGCAAAGTGTGGAAGCATAAACAAGGCATGTGAATAGTTTGGCATGACACCTCAAAGAGATTCGATCTCATGGAATGCAATGATTGCAAGATATGCCCAAATGGACTTTTTGAAAAGGCTTTAGAAAATTTCAAGCAAATGCAATTGGAATATGTAAAACCAAATTCCATAACCTTTGCAAGCATCCTCCCTACCTGTGTCAAATTAGGATCTTTGGAACAGGGTATGGACAACCATGAAAGAATAAAGGATATAGGAATTTTGTTAGATGTTGTATTTGCAACTGCCCTTGCAAACATGCAACTTGTGTGGAAGCATAGACAATGCATGTGAACTATTTCACATGATGCCTCAAAGAAATGTTGTCTCATGGAATGCAATGACTTCAAGATATGCACAACATGGATTTTTTGATAAGGCTTTAAAGAAAATTTCAACCAAATGCAATTGGTGGGTGTCAAGCCAAATTCCACAACCTTATCCAACATCCTCCTTGCCTATGCCAAAATGGGATCTTCAGAACAGGGTGTAGACAACCATCAAAGCATAAAGGATATAGGAATTTTGTTAGATGTTGTATTTACAACTACCCTTTTAGACATGTATGCAAAGTGTGGAAGCATATACAAGGCGCGTGAACTGTTTGAAATGATGCCTCAAAGAAATACAACCTTATCGAATGCAATGATTGCAAGATATGCACAAAATGTATTTTGCAAGGATGTTGTCAACATATATATAATATCATGAAAATATACATAATCTCATATATACATAATGCCATGAAAATAACATATAGTGTATATATCAAGCCATATAGGCATGTACAAATAAAGCCATATGGCATATACAACTATATACATCGATAACATACAAAAGTATGTTTACAAAGCCAAATAGGCATTTGTAACAAAATGTCCCAAAATCAAATCTCTTATGGACTGCTATCAAATAATCGACAGCTCTTTCTAGGCTATGAAGATGGTGAACCAGTCAATGACTCATCCTCTATCGCCTGTTGTCTAGACCTCCTCAATCGAGATTTTTGAAGTTCCACTTGTTAATACAACCAAACAATATCCACATTGATACAAAAAATATTCAAAATATATTTAACATGACATAAGTAATAAATCACTTACTACCAACTGGTGATCCCGATCATTTGTTGTCTCTCTTCTTCTGTAGCTGGATGGGTAGGAGTTGTGACATCCTGTGAGAAGCATGAAGAAGCAAATTTAAGTAAACATGACTATAATTTATGTACATTAAATGATGTGAGATAAAACAAGAAATACAAAATGACATTTACATGTTACTGGCTCATACCTCGGTCAAAGGATCTGCAGACAAAAAAGTTGCATCAATGCCCACTTCCACTGACTGACGAAGATGAGGAGTCTGCATATTCAACATCTGAAAATAGAGTTCAAGGTTATTTGATCAAAATAGACACATAACATTATTTAAATGCATAATGATTAGAAATGATTAAATCTACCTCAGTGAAAGTGGCTCTACTTGGGGACCAAGGAAATCATCTTGATGGTGATGCTCCAACATCCACTTGTTCATCATCAAATTGTAACTAAATTTAAGATTACCATTGATATATGACAAAAAGTTTACATGTACTATATCTACAATCTTGTGATAAATTACATACCTGTTGACTGGACCTCCTCTCATAACCCTGCATTGGATGACTTATAGACACAAGATGAATACTTTGACCCTGGAATTTCATAGTGCAAATAATTACATACATTAATTTTGACTTATAATAACTACTCATATAATTAATTAGAAATTTCAAATACTAATATATTAAATTATAGAACCTTGTAAGAAATTACTTGGGAGTCAATACCAAACATATGTTGTAGGAGGTCAACTGTGAGAATAATATTATCCAATTTGGATGTGCCCATCACCTACTACTGCCCCTACATCGCATCATCTTGACACTCTAGAATGTTTGTATCCTGGGTAGCATCTTGGGTCCCAAAATCACACAATGCCCCACATGACCCGCAAAGATAGGGGTCTGATGATGCTTAGCGCTCTCACCCTCTCCAGCCTATGAAAGATCACCACCATCCTATGCTAAAGTTTGGGTGAGGGAACTTAGGGAATCTAGTGTCTCCACCTCAACACTCTCCTTTAAATTCTAAGGGAGTGATACATGTTATGGCCTCATAATGGGTCTTGGTGGATGATTCTAGGCATGATGTTCCCCCTTTCTATCCTATGCAAAGCCACCACCTCTTCCTTGGAATTCCTGAATGTCAAAGTAGTTTGGGATTTCCTTGAGGACAAACTCACAATAGAGTTTCTTCAAAACATATTGGGGGAACTCGTTATTATTACAAGGGAGGTCATAAAAAACCATGTACCATCTATCCCAAAAGTTTTGGGATATTTCTTCATTCACACAACAATGAATTGGGAATCATTTGTAACTCCCATGTAATGGTTGTTGTGTTCTAGGATCGATGAAAAGTGCACATAGATCACCTTTAGAAGTTTTCATATCTTTGACTTATTTGTATGATAATTTATCAACATAGAATTGCCGACACTCCTCCCTATAGTCCTTCTAATCAATGCTTTTATTTGTAACTAAGTTGATATGAGAAATAACTAACTCTAGTGAAGTGGCAAGGGTTCTCCTATGATTGTTTCTTGTATTCAGATTTTTCAATGTTTCAACTAAGAATTGAAGTTGTTTTTTTGTTTTGTTTGATTTAGCTTATATAATTTTCTTGGGTATCACATGGAGCGCGAGGATGTGAAGGTGGAGTTTGAGGGTTTTGAGGTTTATCTTTAGCAAGAATTTCAACATCTAGAATGGGGTTTTGCAATGGTTCAGTAACTAAAAAATTAAAAAGAAAAATTCAATTAAAACATTGAAAAATAACTTGATTTTGTTTTGAAATGAAGAAAATTGATAAAACCCTACCTTCTTCAATTGCCTAACTTTGTTTCCCTCATCCACAATGGGATTGGCGATGTGGCATTTTGTTTGATGGTCTTCTCTTTCAAATCTTTCAACACACACTCGCATTAAAGCCCTAGTTGCCTTTTGGGAGAAATAGGAAAATGGAAATGAAAAACACAGGTCGTGGGAATGTGTTTTTTTACTTTATTTAGCAGGAAATAACATGATCACGTTTATGTTTCCTAGCAATAAAAAAGTGGGGTGGCCACTTTTTGGGCCCCATCTTCATGCACACGCCCTAGAAATACTTATTTCATGACATTCGTAGATGATTACAATAGAAAAAATTGGGTTTATTTCTTGAAAAATAAATCATAAACCTTTGAGAAATTCAAGTGGTTTAAGGCCTCAGTTGAAAAGCACAGTAGCCAGTACATCAAAGTCCTTGGAATAGATAGAGGAGGAGAGTACGTCTCTGAATAATTTCTAAATTTGTAAAGAAATGAAGGCATAGAAAAATAGTTTACAACTAGGTACACTTCATAGCAAAATAGAGTGGCTGAAAGGAAAAACATAACCATCCAAGAGATGGAAGCAAGCACTCTGAAGGAAAAAAGGACTGCCACATGATTATTGGGGGGAAGTTGTAGCAACAACAGTTTACCTATTGAATAGGTGCCCTACAAAGGCTGTTCATGACAGGATTCCACAAGAAGCATGGACAAATAGAAAATGGAGTGTGGAACACCTAAGAATCTTTGGGTGTGTGGCATATGCATTTGTACCAAAGGAGAAGAGGCAAAACTTTGATGAAAAATGAGATAATAGTGAAGAGTCAAAAGCCTACAAACTATATAATCCCATCACCAAGAAAGTTGTGATCAGTAGGGATGTTTAGTTCATTGAGAATGAATCATGGGATGGAACAGTAGACAACACCATGGGTATTTCAGCCTCAATACCCTTTGAAGATGAAGATGCTCTGGAGGAAAACAACTTCGGAGGAGCTTCAAAGAGTAGCATCTTAGGAAGAAACTATCATAGAGATTTGGAAAAAAGCAGCTCCAGAGGTGTTCAACAGGGTAGTAGCTTTGGAGGTCAGCAGAGCAACAACTCCAAAGGTGTTCAACAGAGTAGGAGCTTTAGAGGAGCTCTGGAGATCAATATCTTTGGAGATGTTCAATAGAGCAACAACGTTGGAGGTAATTCAGATGCTACACTTGCTTTATTGATGCCATAGAGGATAAGGAGCATAAGGGAGATTTATGACATCACAAGGTATGTTGATTTTGATGAAAATCTAAATTTTTCTTTATTTTCCTATAGTGATCCAATGCATTTTGAGGAAGTTGTGAAAGAGGAGAAGTGGTGTAAGGCCATGGATGAAGAGTTGGATGCTATAGAGAGGAATGAAACATGGGAGTTAACTAATTTACCTAAGGGTAAACAAGTGATTAGAGTTAAGTGAGTCTACAAGAACAAGTGTACTACTGATAGAAAGATTGAAAGACATAAAGCAAGACTGGTTGTAAAAGGGTACAAACAACAACCTAGAAGAGATTATGATGGGACATATGCACTAGTTGCAAGGTTGGAAATAATTTAGGCAGTCATAGCAATATCAGCCCAACACAAATCAAAGGTGTATTAAATGCACCTAAAGTCAACCTTCTTGAATGGAGTGCTGAAAGAAGAGATGTATGTGGAACAACAATCTAGCTATGAAGTCTGAGGACAAGAAGACAAAGTATATAGGATCTGGAAATCCCTCTATGGCTTGAAACAAGCACCCCAGACATGGTATAGCAAAATAGACTCATATCTAGTGAGTAATGGCTTTAGAAAAAGCAATAGTGAACCCACACTCTACATAAAAGTAGCTCATGGTGCTATTTTATATGTAGATGATTTGATTTTCTTACCAGAAATAGTGACCTCTTCATTTCTAATTTCAAAGAGGTAATGAAGAATGAGTTTGAGATGATAGACTTAGGTCTACTAAAATATTTTCTTGGTATTAAGGTCCAACAAACTCAACATGGCATATTTCTTTTGCAAACTAACTATGCCACACAGATTTTAAAGAGATGTAAAATGCAGAACAAGCCTGCACAGCACCAATAGCTACAGATCTAAACTTTGAAAGGAAGCAAGGTATGCGGAAAATGCTTCCTACACTGATCTACCAAGGAAAGATTTATGCAAATTTTAACTTTTATAGTTACAGATTATGATGTACATTAACATAAAGATAATAACAACATTCAAATGCAAAAATCGTAACATAAGATATATGTGGGGAAAACCCTTTCAATTAAAAAATGTCAGATGCTAAAGCTGCCCAATATATTATTTAGGAATTAAGAAGATTACAATATACTTGCAGAGCAATCTTTCATATGAGTATAACCAACCAGAGATCCAGGGGGCAACTCAACATCTATAAGACTCTTACACACAACCTCCATCTCAAGCTCCTGATATATAGGAGATACAATATAGTAAACCATCAATGGTAATTACAAAACCATGAGCCAAAACCACCCAAAAGTGGCACCCAAATTATCTCCAATGAAAGACGCCTTGTGATGTGCCAAAACACACACCAACACGTGTAACTCTTTGTTGAACACAAGGAATACTAAGAGGGGGGTGAATCAGTATTTTATAAAACCATTCCTTCACATGCTCTTTAACCCATTTACTAAATTCAATAACATGAAAGAAAAATAAACACAGGAAAAGCAACCATAAAGTCATAACACAGACACCAAAATTTTTATGTGGAAAACCCAAAAAGGGAAAACCATGGTGAGTGTTAGCTCACAAATTACAATATATTATAACCGCTTACAAGATATTACATAGAAATGCTCACAGTAGGTGGACTCACCGTCTAAGTGGACTCATTGCCCACTGAGAAAAAAATATAGAAGAGAAGAGAGGATGACTCACTACCAATAAAGAACTGTTACAAATGCATCTATTGAATGCTAGATTATAGTTCCATTGATAGCTCAAAATATAGTTTCAAATCTCTTCATAATGACTACTTTGTTTCTCTGCTCTGCTCACATATATTATGTTCTGCTATCCTCTGCACTCTTATTGCACTTTTTGGATCAAAAAAATGGTGTTAGATCACATACACATAAACTCAATGCTACATCAAATTACTTAACATTGAAATCCATTGAGTATTTACATCCACAACAAGATCTAACTCAAAATTGGGTTGACTTGCCAGAAATGAAACATGTACACAAAAAGTTATACTTTGTCGGCTTGAATTCTTTGCATAGGAAGTTATGCAGATCAATGCAATCCTTCAAGAACTTTCATATAGCTGTGGACCTATTATAGACCCACTTAGAATGATGATCCAAACAATATATCTTTATCACATATCGTTCAAACTTGTATGTTGGCTTCATCCTTAAGTATACACTTAACAAATCTATTATCATAACACAACTTCTAATGCAGACCACATGGGATTCTAAAATTCATATCAAATATCATTATGCATCACCCAACATACCTTCAGAATCATGAGTCATGGTATTCTTATGTGGCAAAATGTAGATCTCTGAACTACTGTCTCTGTCACTCTGAAATACTATTAACCCGAATGCTGATACTTAGGAGCTTGTGGACGATCATCTGATAAACCTCAAACTCCACAAATCTAGAGTTGGATACTCCTATTATGTGTTTACAACACCTCCAAACCACAAATCAAAACAACCAATAGCAGAGAAATGCGGACTAAGATACTTAGGTATTCTGCACTGTTCATGACTGAACTCTGTTAACCCAGACTTAAGCAATTCAAAGTATAGCTTTCGAAGATTTCTAGGACATGAGACTTGGAATATAACATCATCAAACAACTATATGCAACATACCAGAACTGCTTACTAGAATCTGCATCTGCGAAGGAATATCATCCAACTTTCTATCACTAACTTAGTAAGCTGCCAACACTTAGTCAATTTGACTAAGTTATTCTTTTCGGACCAAAAATGTTGTACACAACTTGTCTCAAGACCTGTTCCCAATCATATTTGACTGTTGTCATCAACGAAAACATCATATCACAATCATACCAGTAGTGTCTCTTGACCATGTTGCCAACAATCTCCCCCTTTGGCATTGATGGCAACACCTAGTGAAAATGTTCATCATCTGCTCGCCCTTACTATGTACATCCAGTTTTTCTTCTCCCTCTTAGGTATTTTAGCTATTTTCACTAGTTTTTCTTCTCCTCCTTTAACATCAATTGCAAAGGTGTATGTACAAAGTGACAAAATTGTATCAAAATTTCAAAACTATTATACTTGGCCGCATATGTACTGTTGTTATATGGAGCCTAATTGGACTCCGAGGTTAAATTTTCTCCACTTTTATCGGCATGGTTTCCCCCCAAGTTATTTAACGGGGGACTGCAGGGGGTTATTGGTTCCTTTTATAAAGGTGTCGGGAGTTATTTTTTCTATTAGTTGACATCAAAAACCCTATTTTTGTAACCGACATAAGACTTGATAAAAGCGGCTAAGGGTTAGGGTTTCAGTTGATATTGTATTGTAGCATTTACAACGGTATTGAGTTGTAGGAATTGGTTGTTGTAATTAGTTTTGATTTACTAGATAATAATATTGGACTCTCTATTGGTGGATGTAGCCTGAGTTTGGGTGAACCACGTTAAAACTTGTCTCTCGCTGTTATTATTTCTATGTATTTTCATTCCTCTATTTAATCTTTATTTGCATTTAATTGATATCTTTTGCCAGCTAACCCTAACAAGTGGTATCAGAGTGGGTTGTGTTTGATTATTGTCTGTAGGAAGGTCTCACAGTTGAGTGGGAGTCTCATAGTTGAGTGGGAGCAATGGCAGATGAGGGTAAATTGAAGGTAGATAAATTCAATGGGTAGAACTATCGGTTATGGAAGATGTAGTTGGAGGATTATCTTTATCAGAAGGATTTATGGAGGCCGTTGGAAGGAGTATCCAATAAATTGGTAGGAATGATGGATGAGGATTGGAATCTTATGGATTGAAAGGCACTGGGAACCATTCGGTTGTGCCTGGCATCATCAGTGGCATTCAATATAACATAAGTGAAGACAACATATGGTCTGATGAAAGCTTTGGCTAAATTGTATGAAAAACCCTCAGCCTCAAATAAGGTATTTCTCATGAAGCATTTGTTTATTCTGAAAATGATCGAAGGTGGATCTGTGACAGATCATTTAAATGAGTTTAATACAATTATTAGTCAGTTAACTTCTATAAAAGTAAGTTTTGATGAAGAGGTGAGGGCTCTCTTGATATTATGTTCTTTGCTAGAAAGCTGGAATAGCTTGGTAATGGCTGTAACTTTGTCTCTAGTTCAAACACTTTGAAATTTGATGATGTTGTTGGTGTTATCCTTAGCAAGGAAATGCGACAGAAAAGCTTAGGAGGGTCCACATCAGGTAGTGTTTTGAATACAGAAAGCAAGGGTAGATCAAAGGAGAGAGGAAAAGATTCTGGAGGTCATGGGAAGTCACGAGGAAAATCAAAGGACGAGTGATCCCAATCTAGAGGACAAAAGGATTGTTGGTATTGTGGGAAACTAGGTCATCTGAAGAAAGATTGCTGGTCTCAAAAAAATAAAGAAGGAGACAAACAAGAAGGAAATAAGGAGGCAAATGTGGTAAGTAATAAATCTAAAGATGATGCTTTGATTCTTTCCCTAGATAATGCTAATGATTCAGGGGTTTTAGATTCAGGGGCGTCATTTCATGCTACACCCCATAGAAGTTATTTTTTTGATTATGTCCAAGGGGATTTTGGGCTAGTTTATTTGGGAGATAATGAACCCTATCAGATTATTGGAAAGAGAAGAATCAAGATTAAGTTGCAGAATGGGAATCATTCTCTACTATAAGAGGTAAGGCACGTTCCAAGGCTCAGTAGGAATTTAATTTTAGTAGGGTAGCTAGCTGAAGAAGGTTGTGGTGGTTCTCACCTAGGGTTAGGGTTTTGAATCAAGTCTGCAAGTTTATACTTTATTCCTTCAATCCCTTAATTGCCTTAGGTTTTGTTTCCTCTCAGCCTCCTGCTTTGTCTTTTCTATTTTATTGTTGACCTTCTGTAGCAAGTTCCTAGTTACATTAGTTGTATTTTCATGCCTTAGCGCTCGTTGGTTAACTGGCCCCTATGCATTGCTTTATCGCTTTTTCCCGTCGTGTGCAAGAAAAAATGCTAAGTTTAAAATCACTCTGCGCACGTGGTAAAATATGTCGCATGTTTGTGTCTTCATATAAAAATGTACATTGGCGGGTCCAAAATATTCAATTGGCCTTCAAAAAAGTGAGAAAATTGATTGTATGCATTTGTTCAATGCATATCAGGTTTGTATATGCATTGAGGAATCTGTCACAGATTCTAGGAATATTCCCTGCTTGTATGTGAGGGTTGCATGTATATTTGTGTTGTATGTTTAGACATGCAACGACTAGGTACAAAGGGAAACATGTGAGCGAAAGATACATTGGTTGCATACAAAGAAGAAGTGTGCAAAGTCAACAGACAAAAGGGGCGACATGCATTTGCTATAGTGAAAGGTTTCCTTCGGCATGAGAATGCACATCGGCAGCCAACTCCCAAGTCTCTCCGATAGGCCGATGACATACAAAGGAGAATATACAAATGGGAATGTATATCGGTAGGTATACAAAGGGCTCTGTCGGCATGATAAGGGTCATTGGCGGTTCAGCTAAATTTCTCCCCGATGGCCGATGCTTATGCAAAGAAAGGATGCAAGCTGTGGGATCCACCACTTGTATATATGCAATTGTATATTGATATATACAATTTGGACATACAAATGAAGAGATGCAGGGAAATATGCAAGGCAGGTTGCGGTCAAAGTCAAAAATCCTTATGTTGTGGTGGGGTCCATGTGATTCCATTGTGTGTTTCACATCATTTTTGGTGCATAGGTTCACATATACAAGCCGGATATGAAATGAGCATGCATTCCAGTTGATAAAAGTTGAATTCCACAGTTTGTATGTATAATTTGCTTGTATGTTGGCATCGTATATGCGACATACATTGGTCATATACAAAGGAAGACCATACAACCCGGACACCAAAAGGAAAATGTACTGTGGCGGATAATGATCTGGGGTCCGCAGAATGTATATCAAGCATTTGTATATGCAATATACAAAGTGAAGATGCAAAGGGTTAGGATACAAGTTGGACTTCAAATTTATTGCAATATGCTTCATCATAATTTGGAGTCCGTGGCTTGTATGTAAAGTGTGTTGTATATGCCGATGTACGAAGGGAGATACATACAAGGCCCGTACCCAAATGCAGATTCAAATTTGTTTCATAATGTCTTGGGGTTTGCCTTGTATGCGAGTGATTGCATGTATATACAATCTCATTTTCAGCTGCATATGCAAGGATTTTGAGGGCAAAGTAGATGGCAAAAAAGTTAGTGATAGAAGCACAACGTGCCTACGTGGCACAATTTCATTGGCTGGCAACTTTTCAAAGTGTTTTGAGGCCGTAGATTTTAGTGATGGGGGAATCGACGGCCATGATTCAAATGTTCTACAGGGGTGATTTCTTTGTATTTGCAGCTGTTTTTAGGCGGGAAAACTTCAAAGACATGCTGCTACAAATTTTGAGGGGAAACTGTGGGATGTTGAGCCATTAATGGTGAAATATAGAGGTATGGGTCAATGATTGACAGCAACCTCCAAATGGCTGCACACGTCCTGAGTTCTCTTGCTTTGTCCTCTTTGTCTCCATACTGCATTGATTATTTTAGGCACCATTCTGATGGTGCAATGTATTTGGCAGGATTTTGAAATACCATGTAATTATTGCTGAGTACAGGGTCTTGCTATAAAATGCAATCTGTGTTAGTCATTTTGGTTGTTGAAAACTGGACAAATTTTGGTGCTATAATAAGATACAATTCTACTAGTGGCTCTTTTTTGGTGCCTTGTGAGTTTATGAGTTGTATGTTGAATGTTTTATGCATAGAATGCATCAGTTTCATGTTGAATTAAATGAGTAATGCTTCATTGCATGTATTTTGTTATTTGTCTCCAAGTTGAATGTGTTCTTCTTCTGAATCTAAACAACTAAAGGGTGTTTGAGATTCTAGAATATGGGCTTGCTATATTGAATGCTTGATCTTTTACTTTTGGTCAAGGAGTAGATTAAATGTTTTGGGTTAGGTGTTGGGAAGAATATATTGTAGTGAGGATGTTTGTAAGCATAAATAACTAAATACTTAGTCTTGGGTAGTGTCTATAAGGCAGACATTACAAAAACCCCTTGAAATCTAATTATTGTTTTAAGTCTATGGTAAACATTCACACACACACACACACACACACATATATATCTATTGACTCCGAGCCTTGGATAGGCACCAGTCTGGTCTTGTATTGAGGTTACAACCCAAAGTCCCAGTATTGCATCCAAATACAAAAACAAACTCAAACTTCAAATACAAACCTTTAGGATATTAGAAGTAGTTTTAGGACCTAAACCCTCTGTCTCACAACTGAACATAGGCCCAAAGCTAGCCCCTTTGCACTTATTTCACAATTTTGGTCTGCATAAGAGACGATTTATCTGCTTTGTATCAACATCCAAGCAAGTTCAAAGGCATATATTATAGATGTTGAACAGGGAATACCCCCCTTGGTTTTGTAGAGCCTAAAGAAGAAGAGAAGATATTTATAGAATCTATCTCCTGTACTATTGGCCCCTGGCCTGGAAATCCTATTGATCAATGATGGATACCTTGTAGGGATAACTGGGAAGCATCCAATTGGGAAACATCCAATAGATTTGGTGACTCTGTTGGGGACTACTTTGTGTAAGAACCCTGATTTAAAAGAAAATAATTCCTAGTTGTAGGTGGTGACTTCGAAAAAATCTCCCAACCGGTAAAGTAAAATTTGTATGCAAGGGAGAAGATCCCTACGTAATCCTTTGTTTGAAGAATTACCTAGAAAAATGATGTACAAAAAAAAAGGGACTGTTCAGGCCAGTCAGGGAGGGTCTCCCAACCCTAGAAATAATGATAATATTCAAGATAATCCTAGACCTTTAGAGTAGCAGGCACCCTATTTTTCAAATACAAAATCTGAAATTCAAGATCTATTTGAGAGACAATAGGGTGATGGATTGAGAATGAGATCAGAGGTGTTTCAAGAATGCCCTTTCTTAGATCCCCCTGACAGATTTGAAGAAACTGAATCCCCAAGGGATGATGATGACTAGAATGGAATGGGACCATCCCCTTCTATGCCTAGAGATGAAGAATTAGCTGAAGAGATCAAAGCCTGAATGCTGAATTAGAGTATCTGCAGGCAGTGAAGATTAGAGATGATATGAGACAAAGGGTACAAGCTCTAAAAATTGCTCAACATAATTCAGTTCCCACCCTTGACAGTGCAAAAAATGTGCTGAGAAACTAGCATAGAAATGAGGTTCAGGATCAACATAATGACAAAGGACAGAATGCAAAGAACGTTAGAGCACCATTAAATAACGTAAGAAATCAAAATGCTAATAGGAATGCTAATGTTAATCAATTTGGTAGATAGCCTATGCAGCTGGACAGATTCAAGCAACTTGTTTTTGATGGCATTCCTGGTTACTCTAATCCCATTGATAAACATGTGAGGTTGCAAGTACCAAAGTTTTCAGGAAACAATACTGTGTCAAGGGAAGATCATTTAAAGGCCTTTCAAAATGTCATGAAGATGTTTTTATGAAATTATTTATGCAATCCTTAGTTGATGAAGCTAGAGAATGGTATAAAGGTCTGCCTGACCGGAGTATTTCAACATGGGATGACTTCAGAAGGGTTTTCAAAGAGCAATATGGTGATAAGATTGATCCAAGTTTTTTCATTAATGAATTCACTGGTATTACCAAGGGGTCAAATGAGCAGGTTGCAGATTTTAATGCTAGGTTCACTAAGGTGTTGAACAAATCGCCACTTCACATGAGGCCTAATGAACCAATGTGCATAGTGTTATACATAAATGCTTTTGATGCTAAGACAACTTATGGATTAAGAGATAAGGGTCTTGCTAGCCTCAGGGATGCTTTCAAAATTGCAACAAATATTGAAAATAATAGGAAAGCATCTGGTAAGAGAAATAGAAGAGATGATGTAAAAATTCTACAGAATCCAAATAATAAATCTCAAAGTACTCAGGGTAATACATCTACTTCTAAGGAAAAATTAGATAAATTGACAACTATTATCAAAGACTTGAGTTATAGACTGGCTAAAAATGAAAAGGGGATAGGTTTTGACAGGTAGGTTTACCAAAGGCAAGAGAAGAGACCATCATTGCATGATATGCCATATAATACTAATTGGCATAATGGTAAACCCATTCCCCCAAACAACAACACTAGTCAAAGGGCTCAAAATGTTAAGGAAACTTCTAATCCTTTGAAGAAGGTTGTTAATATTGTTGATGACACTCCATGGTGGATAATATGTTAAATGCCTCACTCACAGTCGCAATGTATGATTGCTCAGTCTTTATATAATAATGCTGTTGCTTGTGATGAGTTTAATGAACCACATTGTATGGGGGATGATAGTGTCAATATGCTGTTCACAAATAGGGAGTATCCTTCTCATGATGTTGATGCAAGTACAAATAATGGAACTCAGGTTTGCCAGCAAGTTTCCTATGATGAGGATGATGAAGATAATTATGCTTATGCTCAAGACTCACACATATTTTTGAATAACTTGAGAAGGCCTTCTGATGAAGAGATTAGAGCCCTCACAGCTGCAGTAGTAGCTCAGGTAAAAAGCAATTATAACCTTAGAGGTAAGGCTCAGTTAAGCAATTCACGCCAACTAGAGAACACTTTTGTGAGCCAACCAGTGCATAATCATAAAGAAGAAACAATGGAGCAATAATAAGCAAAATTTTAAGCAAAAAATAGGCCATGATTCTCAAAGACCAGAAAATAAAGCTCCCCAAAATGAGGATCAAAGTAAGAATTCTCAGATCATGGATGACAGTTAGGGGGCCATAAAAATTAAAGCTGGATCATCTCAGGATAAAAATAAAACTATGGATCAGGCTACAATTGTTATACAAAATTATGCTCCTTTTGACATAACTCAAGTCTTGTCCTAGATAAAGGTCTCTGTTCCATTGATGGAGTTGATGAAAGTTGAAGAATTCAGGAATAAAGCATTGTCTCTGATTTCAGGAGTACCTTGTCAAGCCAAGCAGAATGTTGAGACTCAGGGTAAGAAACAAGCCATGTGTATGGATGAGGATGAGGTTCCTGAAGTATATCTAGGGGTGACCATGACAAAATGCCCTTCACAGGTTGAACCATTTTATGTCTCCCTTGTTATCAATGGAAAAGTGATTAAGAATTGTATGCTTGACTTAGGCGCATCAACAAATATCATGCCTTTGGCTATCATGCAGTAAGCTGGATTGAAGATAGATAGGGCATGTGGAAAAAGCTATGCAATGGATGCTAGAGAGGTACCAGTCATTGGAATCATGAAGGATGTGGATTTTAGGCTAGCAACATATCCAAAAAAAACTTTCAAAATGAACATAACAGTTGTTGACATAAAGCCACAGTATGGTATGCTGTTGTCAAGAAGATGGGCAGCATTGATTGGTGGGAGTATGCAACTAGATCAATCATATGCCATGATCCCAATGAATGGAAAAGATGTCAAACTGGTCAGAGAAGAAAGATCACTAGAAACAGTTGTGGATCAAGATTCAGAGGAACATATATGTTTCGTGGATACTGACTGTGAAAATTTTAGAGTTGTCTTAGATGATCAAGGAGGTAAAAGGAAATATATTTGCATTCAAGAGCTTGACCAACAGGGTCTATGGACTATGTATTCTGATGGAGCTTGTTCAAAGGAAGGCTCTGGTGCTGGAGTTGTGTTTTTGTCTCCAGCTGGTAAGCTTCTAAAGTTCTCTTTCCTGTTAAAGTTTCCCTGCACAAATAATATTGCAGAATATGAAGCTCTGTTGCTAGGATTGAATGTTGCTTTAAAGCATGGGATCAAGATGCTCAAAGTATTTGGGGATTCAGAGTTAATTGTTTCCCAGGTTAGAGATAAGTATGCTTCAAAAAATAAGAGGTTAAAACAGTATAAGCATGTTGTTTGGGATACAATTGAATTGTTTGATGCTTTTTCAATAAACTAGATAGAGAGGTCAAAAAATGTCATGGCAGATTTTTTAGCTAATGTGGCCATAAGACTAGATGATGTCACTCTGTCTGATGTTACAAATGTTGAAGTTAAACTTAGACCTACAGTGCCAGATAATGTATGCAGTTGGCAGGTGTTTGATGATGATAAAGATTTGTTAAGATTTTTACACTACATAGATGAATATGAGAACCAGGAGATGGATTTCCAAAACTTTGTAGAAGTTGTGGATGGAAAAGAAACTCTTTTGGGGAAAGAGGTAATTCAACTCAAAACAAATAAAATCCCTAGAGGGTTGGTTGTTTTAGAGAGAGCATTTGACAATAGAGACCAGTTTGTTACAAAGGCATCTCCTACAAATAAGAATGACTTGGAGGAGATAAACTTGGGGACATCTCATGCCCCCAAAAGGGTATATATTGGCAAACAGCTCAAGCCACACATCAGGAGTATGTTGATTGCATTACTGAAAAGGTATAAGCATGTCTTTGCATGGTCATATGAGGACCTAAAAGCTTATAGAGAAGATTTATTCCAGCATGAGATTCCTTTGAAGCCTGGAGCTAAGCCATTTAGATAGAAACAAAGACCTATTAACCCAAGTTTGGCTCCAAAAATGCAAGAAGAACTTATGAATCTTAGGGAGGCTGGAATAATTGTGCCTATCAGACCCTCAACTTGGGTGTCCAATCTTGTCCCAGTTAGAAAGAAAAATGGTGATATAAGGCTTTGTGTTGACTTTAGAAATCTAAATGTATCTTCTTTGAAGGATAATTATCCACTACCTAACATGGAGGCTATGTTGCAGAAGGCAACTGGCTGTGAGCTTTTATCCATGACGAATGGGTTTTCAGGATACAATTAGGTGAAGGTAAAAGAATCTGAACAATATAAAACTGCCTTCACCACTCCATGGGGGACATATGTATATGTAAGAATGCCATTTGGACTAACAAATGTAGGTGCTACATTTCAGAGGGCTATGGATGTTGCTTTTGCAGGATTGATTGACTCAATCTTGGCTATATATCAGGATGATTTAACTGCTTATTCAAAAAAGGAGGAGCAACATTGCATGCATCTAGAACAAATTTTTATTAGGGCACTAGAATATGGCATTTCACTTAACCCAAAGAAATGTGCTTTTGGGGTAGTGGAAGGAAAACTATTGGGACACATTGTTTCCAAGGATGGAGTTAGGATTGATCCTGAGAGGGTTGCTGCAATTGATCGAATTCAAATTCCTAAGATAGTGAAAGGCATTTAGTCTTTCTTTGGACAGATCAATTTTGTTAGGAGATTTGTTCCCAACTTTGCTGAGACTACAAAGAATATTTCTAAAATGTTGAAGAAGGGTGAAACCATCAAATGGGAAAGTGAAGCAACTAAATCATTTCAGAACATCAAAGAAGCTATAAAGATGGCTCCTGTGTTAAAATATCCTAATTTTTCTAAGCCATTTTAGTTGTTTTCATTTGCTTCTTTTCACACTGTTGCTACATGTTTAGTATAGAAAAATCAAGATGGTTTTGAGCAACCTATTGCTTTCTTTAGAATGTCATTGTAGGTGGTTGAGTTGAAATATGATATCATGGAAAAGCAGGTATATGCATTGGTTAGAGCAGTCAAAAGCTTCAGGCCATATTTAGTAGGCTCTCACATAGTTGTATATGTGCCCCATGTAGTAGTTAAAGACATTTTCACTCAGCAGGAAGTGATAGGAAGAAGATGCAGGTGGATCAACAAGTTACAAGAGTTCAATATTGAGATACAGATCACAAAATTGGTAAGGGGACAAGGTTTGGCTAAGATGATGACACAATCAAATCTAGAAGCATGCCAAGTGAATGTAGTTCAGAATGAAATTGTTAATATGTCATAATCTGAATGGTACAAGGACATTATATATTACTTGCAGAATTTGAATTGTCCTTCCCACTTCAGTGATAGTCAAAAAAGGACTTTAAAATTACATGCTATTAAATACATCATTTTTCAAGGAGAATTGTATTAGAAAAATCGTGATGGTGTATTACTTAGATGTGTCGATGAGAATCAAGCTAAAGATATTTTAAGTGACATGCATAAAGGAGTGTGTGGTGGACATTATACTACCCAGACAACAGCCCACAAAATTCTTAGAGCAGGCTATTGGTGACCAACTCTTTTCTTAGATACACAAAAGGTGGTAAGAAAATGTGATCCCTGTCAAAGGTTTTCAGGAAAACTAAAGTATGAAGGTGCATTACCCCTTAGAACTGTAACTGTGGAGGCTCCATTTCAGCAATGGGGAATTGATTTTATAGGGGAAATCTTAGAAAAATCAAGTGGACATAGTTGGATTTTGGTTACTACTGATTATTTTACTAAATGGATTGAAGCCATTCCAACTAAGAAAGCTACAAGCAAGGTGGTGATGGATTTCATTTTGGAACACATTATTATCAGATTTGGAGTGCCAGTCAAAGTGATACAGACAATGCTATGTGCTTCAAATCTGGTGAGTTTGTTGATTTTTGCAACAATTATGGGATTGATTTGTCATATGCATCACCATATCATCCACAGGGAAATGGTCAAGCAGAGTCAAGTAACAAAAGCCTCATAAAAATTATCAAAAGAATAGTAGATAAAAATAAAAGGGCTTGGGATTCAAAGTTAAAGATGGCATTATGGGTTGACAAAGTAACAATGAAGAAAGCAATTAGAAGGTCTCCTTTTGAGCTAGTGTATGGTGCAGTAGCTAAGTTACCTATGAATAATCTCTTGCTAGTTTATAGATTCATACAAGAGAATGATGAAGAGATTGAACATTCAATGAATGAAAGGATAAATCAACTGGTTGCGCTAGATGAAATCAGAAGAGAAGCACATAAGACAAACATCAAGAAACAACAAAAGGTAAAATATTTGTTTGATAAAAGGGCTACAGAAAGGAGGTTCCAGATGAATGACCTAGTCCTTGTTTGGAATGCAAAGAACCAGGATAAGGGAAAACATGGTAAATTTAAGCCCTTGTGGATGGGCCCATATCAAATTAGCAATACTCATGGAGACGATTCCTACTTTCTCCAGGCCCTAACTGGTGAACTATCAGAATTGCCTGTACATGGTCAGTTCCTAAAGCCCTACTTTTCATAAATGAATATCTTGTGTGCACATTGTAAACTAGGTGTGAATAGTCTATACGTGCCTGGTATAGTTAGGTGTTTTGTGTTTTGCATTTTGCCTGGTCTGCCCCAGAGTGGTCTGGTTCTCATTGCAGCCTTGCGCCTGCACTTCCCCAGTCAGAGCCAATGGTGGTGCTCACCTAGTGTTAGGGTTTTGAATCGAGTCTGCAAGTTTATACTTTATTCCTTCAAACCCTTAATTGCCTTAGGTTTTGTTTCGTCTCAACCTCTTGCTTTGTCTTTTCTATTTTATTGTTGACCTCATGTAGCAGGTTCTTGGTTACATTAGTTGTATTTTCATGCTTTAGTGCTTGTTGGTTAACAGACCCCTATGCATTGCTTTACTGCTTTTTCCTGTCGCGTGCAAGAAAAAATGCTAAGTTTAAAATCACTCTATGCACGTGGTAAAATCTGTCGCATGTTTGTGTCTTCATATGTACATGTGTAAATGTACGTTAGCGGGCCCAAAATATACAATCGGCCTTCAAAAAAGTGAGAAAATTGATTGTATGCATCTTTTCAATGCATATCGGGATTGTATATGCATTAAGGAATCTGTCGCAGATTCTGGGAATATTCCCTGCTTGTATGTGGGGGTTGCATGTATATTTGTGTTGTATGTTTAGACACACAACAACTAGGTACAAAGGGAAACATGCGAGTGAAAGATACATTGGTTGCATACAAAGAAGAAATGTGTAAAGTCAACATACAAAAGGGGTGGCATGCATTTGCTACAGTGAAAGGTTTCCTTCGGCACGAGAATGCACATCGGCAACCAACTCCCAAGTCTCTCCGAGAGGCCGATGACATACAAAGGAGCATGTGCAAGTGGGAATGTATATTGGCAGATATACAAAGGGCTCTGTTGGCATGATAAGGGTCATCGGCGGTTCGGCTAAATTTCTCCCCGATGGCCGATGCTTATGCAAAGAAAGGATGCAAGCGGTGGGATCCACCACTTGTATATATGCAATTGTATATCAGTATGTACAATTTGGACATACAAACGAAGAGATGCAGGGAAATATGCAAGACGGGTTGCGGTCAAAGTCAAAAGTCCTTATGCTGTGGTGGGGCTTGTGCGATTCCATTGTGTGTTCTGCATCATTTTTGGTGCATAGGTTCACATATACAAGCCGAATCTGAAATGAGCATGCATTACAGTTGATAAAAGTTGAATTCTGCAGTTTGTATGTATAATTTGCTTGTATGTTCACATCGTATATGCGACATACATTGGTCATATACAAAGGAAGAACATACAACCCAGATGCCAAAAGGAAAATGTACTATGGCGAATAATGATCTAGGGTCCACAGAATGTATATTACATTTTTATATGCAATAGACAAAGTGAAGATGCAAAGGGTTAGGATACAAGTTGGACTTCAAAGTGATTGTGATATGCTTCATCATAATTTGGAGTCCGTGGCTTGTATGTAAATGTGTTGTATATGTCGATGTACGAAGGGAGATACATACAAGGCCCAGACCCGAATGCAGATTCAAATTTGTTTCATAATGTCTTGGGGTCCGCCTTGTATGTGAGTGATTGTATGTATATACAATCTCATTTTCAGCTGCATATGCAAGGATTTTGAGGGCAAAGTAGATGGTAGAAAAGTCAGCGATAGAAGCACAACGTGCCTACGTGGCACAATTTCATTGGCTGGTAACTTTTCAAAGTGTTTTGAGGCCGTAGATTTTAGTGATGGGGAAATCGACAGCCATGATTCAAATGTTCTACAGGGGCGATTTCTTTGTATTTGCAATTGTTTTCAGGCGGGAAAACTTCAAAGACACGCTGCTACAAATTTCGAGGGGAAACTGCGGGCTGTTGAGCCATTAATGGTGAAATACAGAGGTATGGGTCTTTGATTGATAGCAACCTACCAAATTTGTAAGGAAAATCTTCAAACGGCTGCACATGTCCTGAGTTCTCTTTTTCTTTCCTCTTTGTCTCCATACTGCATTAATTATTTTGGGTGCCATTCTGATGGTGCAGTGTATTTGGCGGGATTTTGAAATACCATGTAATTATTGCTGAGTACACGGTCTTGCTATAAAATGCAAACTGTGTTAGTCATTTTGGTTGTTGAAAATTGGACAAATTTTAGTGCTGTAATAAGATACAATTCTGCTGGTGGCTCTATTTTGGTGCCTTGTGAGTTTATGAGTTGTATGTTGAATGTTTTATGCATAAAATGCATCAGTTTCATGTTGAATTAAATGAGTAATGCTTCATTGCATGTATTTTGTTATTTGTCTCCAAGTTGAATGTGTTCTTCTTCTGAATCTAAACAACTAAAGGGTGTTTGAGATTCTAGAATATGGGCTTGCTATATTGAATGCTTGATCTTTTACTTCTGGTCAAGGAGTAGATTAAATGTTTTGGGTTAGGTGTTGGGAAGAATATATTGCAGTGAGGATGTTTGTAAGCAGAAATAACTAAATACTTAGTCTTGGGTAGTGTCTGTAAGGCAGACATTACAAAAACCCCTTGAAATCTGATTATTGTTTTAAGTCTATGGTAAACATTCACATATATATATCTATTGACTCTAAGCCCTGGATAGGCACCAGTCTGGTCTTGTATTGAGGTTACAACCCAAAGTCCCAGTATTGCATCCAAATACAAATACAAACTCAAACTTCAAATACAAACCTTTAGGATATTAGAAGTAGTTTTAGGACCTAAACCCTCTGTCTCACAACTGAACATAGGCCCAAAGCTAGCCCCTTTACACTTATTTCATAGTTTTGGTCTGCATAAGAGAGGGTTTATTTGCTTTGTATCAACATCTAAGCAAGTTCAAAGGCATATATTATAGATGTTGAACAGGGAATACCCCCTTGGTTCTGCAGAGCCTAAAAAAGAAGAGGAGATATTTATAGAATCTATCTCTTGTACTATTTTCCCTTTGCCTAGAAATCCTATTGATTAATGATGGCTACCTTGTAGGGATAACTAGGAAGCATCCAGTTGGGAAAAATCCAACAGGTTGCATTGTTACATTTACTGATAAAAATTGGAAGGTTTCAAAAGGTGCCTTAATAGTAGAAAAACGTATGAAAGTAGGCACCTTATATCTTTGTACATGTCATACTGTTCCTTCTACTTTAGCTGTTGTCAAGAAAAAATAAACAAGTTCAAGAACAGTTGCTGCAGGTTCGCAAGAAGAGACTGAAATAGTTGCTGCAAGTTCTGAGACAACACTGTGGCATAACATACTTGGGCATATGAGTGAAAAAGGTATGAAGGTACTTCATTCTAAGAAAGTTTTACCAGGTCTGAAATGTATTAATATGGATTTCTGTGAAAGTTAGTTTTCTCAAAAGAGAGTCAATTTTCTTAAGGATGGGAAGCAAAAGAGAGTCAGTTTTCTCAAGGATGGGAAGCAAAAGAAAGATGAAAAGTTGGAGCTTGTGCATACAGATGTATGGGGACCAGCTCTGGTATCTTCTCTCAGTGGCTCTCGGTATTATGTTACATTCATAGATGATGCAACTAGGAAGGTATGGATTTATATCCTTAGGGAGGAATTTGATGTATTTGAAACATTTAAGAAATGGAGAAGCTTGGTTGAGAATGAGATGGGTAAAAGATTAAAATGTCTTAGATTTGATAATGATGGTGAGTATTACAGCAAAGAATTTGAGGATTATTGTTCCTTTAATGGAATTCGTAGGCAAAAAATAGTTCTAGGGACTCCACAAGAAAATGGAGTGGCTAAACACATGAATAGGACAATAATGGAGTGTGCAAGGACCATGAGATTGCATACTAGGCTGCCTTTAAATATGTGGGCAGAGGTTGTCAACGCCACTGTATATTTAATTAATAGAGGTCCTTCAGTTCCTTTGGGTTGTGGTATTCGATAGAAAGCATGGACAGGTAAGAAGGTGAGTTATTCTTTTCTCAAAACCTTCGGATGTGAAGCATTTGCATATGTAGATTCTAAAAATAGAACCAAGCTAGATGCAAAATAAAAAAAGTGTACCTTTGTTGGATATGGCATTGTGAATTTGGTTATAGGCTTTGGGATTTTGAAAATTAGAAAATTATGAGAAGCAGGGATGTTGTATTCAATGAGAAGGTGTTGTACAAAGATCAGTTGCAGCAGCATGAGAAGAAAGAAAAGGATTATGTGGTGCAGGATGATACTCCAAATAGTGATGTTCCAGTGGTTCCTCATGCTCCGCAACAACAACAAGAAATACCACAAACTCTAGTGAATGTTAGACGATCAACAAGGCTAAGTGGACCTCTTGAAAGATTTTCTCCCTCTTTGTATTCTATTTTGTTAACTGATGTTGGTGAACCGAAAGGGTATGATGAAGCTATGCAAGTGGATACAAAGGTTTAGTGGGAGCTTACAATGAAAGAAGAAATGGACTCCTTGCTGAAAAATCAGACTTGGGAATTACGTAAGTTGCTTGTAGGTAAAAAGACTTTACCAAACAAATGGGTTTATAGGTTGAAAGAGGAAGATGGAGGTAAGAAAAGATTTAAAGCTAGGTTAGTTGTAAAAGGATTTGCATAGAAAAAGGGCATTGATTTTGATGAAATTTTTTCTTCAGTTGTTAAGATGACTTCTATTCGTACCGTTTTAAGTATTGTGGCTACTGAAGATTTGCATTTGGAATAGCTGGATGTAAAAATTGCCTTTCTCCATGGTGATTTGGAGGAGATATATATGGAATAACCACAGGGATTTGAGGTCAAAAGTAAGGAGAAATTGGTGTGCAGATTGAAGAAGAGTTTGTATGGCCTGAAACAAGCACCTTGGCAATGGTATTTGAAATTTGATAGTTTTATGGCTGAGCAAGGCTATAGTTGGTGTAATTTTGACCATTTTGTTTATTTTAAGAGGTTGGATAATGATAGCTACATTATTTTATGTTTATATGTTGATGACATGCTTGTAGCTAGGTCTAAGATGGATCACATAAGAGAGTTAGAATAGCAGTTAGCATAGTCATTTGCTATGAAGGATTTGGGGGAAGCAAAACAAATCCTTGGTATGAAAATTTTCAGAGATAGGAAGAACAAAAAATTGACTCTATCTCAAGCTAATTTTGTTGAAAAAGTGTTGCAAAGATTCCATATGAAGAATGCAAAAGCTGTTAGCACACCTTTGCATAGTCATTTGAAATTGACTAAGGAGATGTGTCCAAAGACACAAGAGGAGGAAGAAAAAATGTCCAAGGTACCATATGCTTCAGTTGTAGGAAGTTTAATGTATGCCATGGTATGCATGAGACCAAATATTGCACATACTGTAGGAGTCATAAGCAGGTATATGAGTCATCCCGGATTGGAGCATTGGAATGCGGTAAAATAGATTCTTAGATACTTGAGAGGTACATCCAATACACATTTATGTTTTGGGGGCTCTAATACTGATTTAGGAGGTTATGTAGACTTAGATTTGGTAGGGGAAATTGATACTAGGCATAGTACTACAGGTTATGTCTTTACTATAGGTTGGACAGCGGTGAGTTGGATCTCATGGTTGCAAAAGGTGGTTGCTTTATCCACCATAGAGGCAGAGTATGTAGTTGTAATAGAGGCAAGCAAGGAGATGATATGGCTCCAATCTTTCATGGAAGAATTGGGCAAACAATAGGTTAACAGTTATTTGTTTACAAATAGCCAAAGTGCCATACATCTTGCAAAGAATTCTACCTTGCATTCAAAGACCAAACACATACAATTGAGGCATCACTTCATTTGATTAGTGTTGGATGATGGATAGTTACGGCTAGAAAAAATACATACAGATGAAAATCCAGTGGATTTGTTTACAAAGGTAGTGACAAGCGAGAAGCTGAGCTCCTCTTCAACTTCGGTTGGTCTTCTAGACTGAAAACAACAAAAATAGAGTTCAACAAAGTCTAGGGTGCTTATTTCCAGTGGGAGCTACAGGGTCAGCGGTGTTATGATTAGTCTCCAAGTGGTAGATGATATGGTGTGGAGTCTAATCAGTCTCCAAGTGGGAGATTATTGTTATATGGAGCCTAATCAGATTCAGAGGTTAAATTTTCCCCACTTTTATTGGCGCGGTTTCCCCCCAAATTATTTAACAAGGGAGTGTAGGGGGCAGAGCGACATAAGGCTTGATAAAAGTGGCTAAGGGTTAGGGTTTTATTTGATATTGTGTTCTAGCATTTGCATCCGTATTGAGTTGCAAGGATTGCTGGTTGTAATCAGTTTTGATTTACTAGATAATAATATTGGACTCTCTGTTGGTGGATGTATCTTGAGTTTGGGTGAACCACGTTAAAACTTGTCTCTCACTGTTATTATTTCTGTGTATTTTCATTCCTTTGTTTAATCTTTCTTTGTATTTAATTGATATCTTCTGCCGGCTAACCCTAACATGTACAAGTGCAATCGCATAACTTACTATAAGTGGAAAGGATGTCTATGTATATGATTTTTAGTTGAGCAATCTCTCCATCCCACCGGTACTTAACCTTGCTCAAAATATGAATGTTCTCAATTAGTTGGAATACCTATTCCTCTGCTTTATCTACAATGGTAGGCACTTCAGTTATTGCCTTTATCTTTACTACCTTAGCTACTAGACCAGTCATAGAATCAATTTTAGAACCTATTATCTCTCTGAGCTGGCACATTCTACTTTTAATGGCCTCTTTTTTGATTTAGCAGACTACTTATGTTTGCATGAATACCTTCAATTTCTTCTTTCTTGATGGAATTAGATGCTGGATCATATGTTTCTGACAATTTTAGTAGTTGAAGTTCCATGGCATCTATTTTCTCCTTTATTTCTTTTGTAGTTTCTAGCCATGTTAGACAAAATTTGTATATGTCACTGGCTTCTTTGATGGCACTATCTAGATTCATAATGCTATTATCCAACAAGATTATATCTTGAGCTAACTTATTTTTTAGCTCAACTAAACTTTTATTATTAATCTTTGTTCTAACCTTTTATCTACAGCCTTTTCAAATGACACAAAATGTAAACTTATAGAGTTTATTAGCCTTTTGAATTGTTCAGTGGTGGCACAGATGTGTCCTTCTGTAGTCCAGGCATCAATTTTTCTAAAACACCAGATGCCTTTTCAATGAGCTCACTATCTTGAATATGGGACTTCAACATTTCTTCTTAAGCCTTCGCTTGGAAAATTACCCCTAATTTTAGCTTCTGTAGAGGTGACATGGAAGCTAAGTTGATTGGCCCTTGTAGCAACTCAGGTGTATCCAAAAACTGAGCTTCTTGCTGCTTCTCCAAGAATTCCCTGACTGAATCAATAGGATCTTGTGTGGTTGTAGCAGTGTCTCTTACCATGTCATGAGACACTTCTTCTTCTTCAGTCTTCTCCAGAGGTTCTTGGTCCATAGATTCTTGCTCATTAGTTTTATGTTCTAGTGCAGGGCTAGCCTTAGCTTGTTCATCAGCCAAATTTCCTTGATCATTAGTTTCATTTTACTCTAGAGGGGCTTCTATATTCTCAGGAGTTTTGTCTTCTTCTTGTTCTTTCATCTCTTCATCTCTTCTTGGGCTTACTGGAGGAGTTGTCTTTGTTTGATTCAAGCCCTATTTTGAGCTGAATTTCAGAAGAGAAGTATCATTACCAACATTTGGTTCTTCCTTGTCATAAATTGTTGGAATGTGGAGATCTCTTAAGACATCAAGAGTTACTTTTTCTGTGTCCTCTACTAATTTCCCTATGTCTCTAGAAATAAAAATGTTGGTCCTTGTCTTTATCTCAAACTTTTTCCCAAGTATCTTGGTGGCCTTGTTTTTCTCTTCAACAATTATATCCAGACACAACTTTACTACTACATATTCTCTTAACTCAGTCTTTTTCCATTGCCGCTTCCTTTCTAGTAGACATAATACTACCCAAGCTATCTGGTAGATCTGTAATCACTTCAAGGAGAACCTTGTTGAACACTCCAAAAATTTAATCACTACAATTAAATTTCAATGATTCCTTTGTACGCATCATTGTACTCATCATATAGTTCTGCTATTGGCTTAAGATTTTCATGAACTGCCATAGCATTTAGAGTGTCTTCTAAAGTTATTGTGGCCTTTGTTTCTTTGGGCTCTATTTTTCTTGACTTTTTCTTGCTTATGCCCTTACCAGAGGGCTTGTCCTGTTTGCTCTCAGAGACTTCACTAGCCTTATCCTTCATTTTCTCTACTTCTTCATCTATTTCAATCTCCTCTTCATCAAATCCAACACTCACATACATCCTCTTCCCCTTGGTTTTCTTTCTTTTATGCCCTTCAGTAGTGGATTTATTTGTAGGTGCTTCCACACTCATTGAAGGAGTGGGACTAGAGGACTTAGGCGCAGTTTCTACAGAGGTTGAACCTCTTGTTCTCCTCTTGGGTATTGTAGGCTTCTCTGATTTCTTATTAGGCTCTTCCGGAGCCTTTTCTGGTTCATCTTGCTTTGTTTCTCCAGCTACCCTTGCTACTTCTACTTTTTCTCTAGCTTCTGTAATTTGTTCTTTTGTAAACCCCTTTCTCTAAGCATATTCCTCTGCTATTTTCCTAGCCTTCTTTACAATTTCAGGCTTTCTCAATTCAATATGAACTTTGACTGAGATTTCTTCATATGTCCCAAATCTTTCTTCAGTGGTGTCCTTGGGTTTTCTCAACATGAGGTCAGCTGATCCAATCAACACATCCTTATTTACTTCATATCCATGGAAGGGACCCATACTGTCCTTGGCTCTACAACTACCATCACACACCAATCTTTATTCACAATAAAACATCTATAATCTTTATATTTTTCCACTGTTGATTTAGGTACCCTTGCCCTAGATTGCATGGCCTTTTGAAAACTTTTGAAGTACCCCCACAGGGCTTCATTCTGTGCAACATGACTGCCTAAGCTATTCAAATGATTTCTAATTTGTATGACAACAGGTTTGTTATCAAAATAGACCAAATTCTTCATTCTAGGCAATTCTTTCATGAAGTAGAAGAAAAGGCAAATGATCAATGTACCATATTTAAAGGGATATTTAGACTCGTTGGTCTTCTTCAGGTTTTCCATCAACTGTTATCAAAGCAACTCATAGAGGTCGTAGTCAATGTTCTTCTTGACCATCTCATATGCGGTGTGGATGGCGATACCAGAGACAAAGTTATCCTGGTTGGTAAAATATATTTTATATCTGACCACCATTGATGCAAATCTCACTGCATGGTCTTCAATGGAGTTTACTGCCAATGCCCTTTTGTCAAATTAAGCACTTGTTTCCTCTATTACAATGCTATTCTTCATAGCCTTCAGCACGGGTACATTCCCAAAAGAGTTCAATCCTATTACAACCCTTATAGCTTCCTTTGTGATCATGAAGGGTTCTTCAAGCCACAAATATTCATTGTGAATCCTGCTAATCACATACCGGACCCATGCATCCTTTGCAAACGTTGGGAAGTCCACATATTGTATGAATTTCTTCTCTTCCAATGCCTTGTATTCTTCCTTTAATTCAAAATTATCACCACTCAGATGTTTCAGGTACAGATCTATAAGTTGGCTACGACCATGTTCTTCTAGGGAAACATGAATGTATGCCCTAATGTCTTCCTCATGCATTACAACATATGGCACTTCCAAAAATGCACCATCAAGGTCGACTTCCCTTGATTTGAAAGGGTGTTTCTTAAATTTTGGACAAGGCCTCTCTGTGATAGCTATTACTTGTGGGGTTGACATGATTTCACAATAATTCAAACAATTTTACAGAGAAGTTTCAACTGTAAATACCTCTTTTCGCTGAACTAGGGTTTCTTTGCTTTGAATTGCTGGAAATCACTGAAGTTGCTTAGGGTTTACCTTCTAATCTTCTTGAATGCTTGAAAAATTGAATGCGAAATGATTATTCCTTCGAATGTGAGCCTTTTATCCTTTATTTTCCAAAACCTAATCACCATAAATGCCAATTTTCAAAAAGCTGTCAAAGATTTCACTGTCAAGCATAGTCGATTAAGATTGCTCCGCAATCCACTGCATTAGATCTTTTTCTTCTGGCCACTTCTTCAAAAGATTCATCAAATAGCTCATTAACTCATATCCTCATACTAGATCTCAGTACCAACTATTTGGCTAGGGGATCAAGATTTTTAATAAAATCTCCCCTTGATCCAGAGCTCCCAATTTACTTCCTGAAGGAAGTATCCGCACCATAGGCTGGTGCAGATGTATCCTTGCCTCATTTACATCTTTCTTAATCCATATTTTGCTCATTTCATTCTTGGTTTCTATCAGATCAACCTTGTTCTTTCCTTTATTTTCCCTCTGCTCTATTTTCCTCTTTTTTGTAGGATTATTTCTTTTCACATTCTTGCTTCTATAGAATTTTGCAATGTGTCTAGGTTTATTGCAATTGTAGCAAACAACATTCTTCTATCCTTGGTTCCTTTCATTAATTGAATTACTTCTTGATTTGCATTAGTTAGCTATATGCCCAAATCTATTGCATTTAAAGCAATTTCCATTGAAAGATTGAGTATTCCTACCATTGTTGAAACCATTCCTTATCTGACTTCTACATTCATTTGCTCTATGACCAATTCTTTTGCAATTGAACACTGACTGGAGAATGATAGAACATTTTGATTGATTCTGCTCCTACTTTGAGTAGCCTTATGACCAAACTTATTAGAATTAAAACAATAGCCATTGAAAGATGGGTACCTTTGAGCATTTGGTTGCATGACTGGAGGTCTTCTAGGTTTGTTTCTTTGATTTCAGACCTGGTTGCCTTTGTCTCTCTTCATCTCAGTGTTAACTTGTCCTAATTTAGAACTTTCTCCTCTTTCAAATCCCAAACCTTTCTTATCATCTAGATTTTTCTGACTATCAATCAACTTATCAAGCTTTGCAGAGCTTATTTTGAACTTTTCTTTGTAACTATTAGCTATTTCCAGATCATGTTTCAGAATCACAACATTCTTTGCTAGCTTTTCACATTCCTCAGACTTTCCTTTTACAACTTGATTTAAATGCTCCTCAACCTTTTCTTTCTCTTCAATCAACATTGATAAACTATTGAAGGTTTCATTTTCTACTTTCAATTATTCACTTAGCTCTATGCTCCTTTCCTTAGATTTCTTGACTTTCTCCCTTAGATTTAGAATGCATTCATCATCTTCCTTGACATTCTCCTTCAAATCCTAGATATCTGCTTCATACTTATCAAGATCTTCAAGAGCAACTTTCAGTTCTTCATTGCTGACATCTATGCAATCATCAATTGTAACACTACCTAGATGAATTGCCTCTGGAGGAGTAGGATATCTTTTGGCTGCCATGTGTTCACTTTCCTAGATCTTCCTCAAGCTATTAGACTTCTTCCAAGGAATCTTGCTATGATATCAATTGTTGAACACAAGGAATATTGAGGGGTGGGTGAATCAATATTCTATAAAACCATTCCTTCACATGCTCTTTAACCCATTTACTAAATTCAATAACATGCAATTAAAATAAACACAGGAAAAGAAACCATAAAGTCATAACACATAGACACCAGGATTTTTATGTGGAAAACCCAAAAAGGGAAAAACCACGGTGAGTGTTAGCTCACAATATATTATAACTGGTTACAAGATATTACATAGAAATGCACACTGCAGGTGGACTCATTGCCCACTTAGAAAGAAATATAGAAGAGAAGAGAGGATGGCTCACTGCCAATAAAGACCTATTACAAATGCATTTATTGAATGCTGGAATACAGTTCCATTGATAGCTCAAAATACAGTTTCAAAGATCTTCATAATGACTACTCTATTTCTCTGCTCTGCTCACATATATTCTATCTTACTGTACTTTGCACTCTTACTGCACTTTCTACATCATAAAATGATGTTAGATCACATACACACAAAATAAATGCTACATCACATTACTTAACATTGAAGTCCATCGAGTATTTATAGCCACAACAAGATCTAACTCAAAATTGGGTAAGCTTTCCAGAAATGAAATGTGTACACAAAAAGTTATACTTTATCGGCTTGAATTATTTGCATAGGAAGTTATGCAGATCAATGCAATCCTTCAAGAACTTTCATATAGGTGTGGACCTATTATAGAACCACTTAGAATGATGATCCAAACAATATATCTTTATCACATATCGATCCAAATTGTATGTGGGCTTCATCCTTAAGTATACACTTAACCAAATCTACTGTCATAACACAACTTCTAATGCAGACCACATGGGATTCTAAAATTCATATCAAACACTCATTATGTATCACCCAACATACCTTCAGAATTGCGAGCCATGATATTCTTATGTGAAAAAATGTGGATCTCTAAACTACTGTCTCTGTTACTATGAAATACTGTCAACCTGAATGTTGATACTTAGGAGTGTAAGGCCCACCCTTGTCCAACTAGTGTGTATCCTATTATTCACCTAGCTCTAGATTAAAATGATAAAATGATTGATTATTATATAATATGGTTGTCAGATGGATATAGGTAGTGATTGGTTATACATCCTCATTAATATGTTAAATTTGCTTCGGCTATGATATGTATATGTGGAATTAACTTTGAGATTGAGTGTGCAAGTATTTCTAACAAAACCACAGATACTGGAGATCATTCCACACCCTATGTTGTATCCCTTGTGAGCTGATCTAGTTTCACGAGGAACTAAGATCAACTCCGTGTATGGTGAAATGTTGTAAAGTTGTAATGTTATATTGTTGCATGAGGTCAAGGGAGTTAGGTCTACCCTCTAATTTGCTTATATTGTGATATGTGTTGTAAGAAATGTTGTTATGAATCTTGTTTTAACTTTATTTCTTTTAGACCCTCTTCTTGTGTTTTTACTTGACTCTGGGAGTCCTAACTAGGTAAAAATTAACCCTGGGTTATACCCCATGGGTCTAGGGTCACTTTTGACTAGGATAACCTTTGGTTAACCTCCATATGGTCACCTTAACTTCACAGTGAAGTTAAGTGACGAATTTGGAGGTATGGGAAGGATAGGATGAGTGGGATCAACACTCAAGCCCATCCTTTCTCCATTTCCAAGGCTTGAAATGACTCCATGGTCCACCAATAATGGAGGGGCTTATCTTCTTGTTCCCTCACTTTTGGTGAGAGTCCCCATGAAATGGTGTGGTCCTTCATGAGTGGGGTTATTTTTTTAATCCCACTTGGAATAGTGGGGATTATTTTTTTTAAATCCCACTTGGGATAGTGGGGATATTTTTTTTAATCCCACTTGGGATAGTGGGGATATTTTTTAATTCCACTTGGGATAGTGGGGATATTTTTTAATCCCACTTGGGATAGTGGAAAAAGGAGTGGAGTTATTTTTAATTCAACTTGTCATAATCCACTCTTCCCAAAAATGAATCTTTAATTCATTTTTGTCCTCCATTGTGAATTTAAAATTCACAAATAATGAGAGCCCTTGATCTCAACTCTTGATCCTCACCCTCTATTCTCTTTTTAGAAAATCTATAAATGTGACCCTTCTCTAAGCCATTAAAGGAGAGAAGGAGAACTGGGAAGAAGAGGCTAGGTGTGGAGCTCTTCTTCAACTACATCCATAATAGGGCTTGTAAAAGTTAGTGAACAAGTTTACTCACCCTTTTATGTTCTGTTACTTGTTTGATGAATGTTGTTTTGTAAAGGTTGTCTATGTAGTATTTCTATTATTTTGGGTTTGTGATGGGTGTTTGAAAGAGCTTCTTCCACTTGGAAGACAATGCTCATCATGTGTGGGGAAGGGAAGGTGTGAACCTCCTCGGGTACATTCTTGTTCTTGGAAAATGGAAGCCTTGAGGGCATTTTTATGAATTTTTAGCAAATGGTTATAAGGCTTGAGAGCCTAATTGTGATATCCCTGGGATTTTGATTATTTGGTTGGCTTGAGGCCATGAGAAAAGTTAATTTTGTTGGCTTGAGGCCATGAGAAGGAAATTGTGTTGAAATTTAATTGAAGGGTGTTAATTTTGTTGGTTTGAGGCCATGAGAAAAGTTGTGATAAAATGTTGAGAAGAATGACACCCTTGAGTTGAGTGAGTCTACTTCCCTAACCTCTTTAAACTCACCTTAGTTGAATTTTTGTGTTGTGAGTAAAACCATGGGTGTTTGTGTGTTGGTTGCTTTGATTGATTGTTATGCAATATTGTGAAGTGTTACTGGACTATTCTTCCTGGGTGTGTGGATAATCTTCCTAGCTCAGGGGTGACCCTCTTGCAGGTCTATGGTAGGGAGGAGAGCTAGTTGAGTGGTGTATTTTTCTCTTGTTTGTTATGCAGGTTTCTCTTGGAGCTTATTGTGAGGATTGGAGGAGTTTTATTGTTTAGGGAAATGTATCTCTTCTTTATTTGTAAAGAGAGCTTATTTCTTAAAGTTTCATCCTGGTTGAATTTTCTAGAGGAGAGATTTTCTCCCTCTGAAATGTAAAAATTGTAATTGGAAGAAGAGAGTTATTCCTCCCTTAATGTGTTGTTAGATATGATTTTATAGTACCATTGTGGAAAAAGAAAGAAAGAAAATTGTTTATCTTTAAAAGGACATTAGAATTGTTTACATTTCTTGTATTCCTAATCTATTAAGTTGAGAGTTAGTTGCTGATTTAAATAGATTTGTATTAATTAAATTCATTTCACTATTCACTATTCACTATTCACTTTTCACTATTTACTATTCACTTTCCACTAATCACTATTTATTTTTACTATTCACTATTTACTTTTACTATTCACTTTTCACTATTCATTTGAAGGCAAATTATATGTAGTTTAAAACATTTGACTTGAAATAGAAATTTTAATCGAGGAAAGTGGAATTTATTTATGCATAATGTATAATATGAATTGAATAGATGTTTAAACTCAGAGTTGCAATTCAGAAATACATTGTTTATACAATTACAATTTAAAAAGAGCATAGGTAAATATATTTTAATTTTAAGGAAGAGTTTCTCAGAAGTTTTAACAATTATCCCAAATTAAATGACAGGAAAATGAAGGGGAAAGTATGATCCCTTCATTTACAAAGGACACTGAAAATAAACACAAACAAACCATCACAGGCATTCCATGAGTGGCCATTTTAAACTCAACTGTAGATTTAGAGAATAAATGTCCAATTGAAAAAAAAGAGAGAAAGAGAAAGAACAACTAACCTTGGAAAACAAAGAGGAGAAAATGCGTGGCATTTCTGAATAGGGCTAAGAGAACTAAGTAAGTTTAACCTACCGTTAATCCTGTTTAGGAATAGGTTGATTATTAAAATTAATTCAAACGTTGAACTAAAACCTAGAGCGGAACCCTAGGCGGACTGAGTCAAGTGAAGTTAACCAACCCTGTGTAAGTGATCTGGTTTACCAAGAAATTAGGAATAATGTAAAGGGTACAGTGTTAACGTTGTTCGATAAAGAACGTGAAGAAAAAAAAAGGGATAACATAAGAAGATCTTGCACAACGAGAAGGGGAATGAGATAGAAATACAATCAAAATTAAATTTCAGTGAAACGGTAAAATGAACGTGATAGAAATACAATCAAAATTAAATTCTAAGAAAAGGAAGAGAGGGCAAATGAACGGGTTTGGTTGAAAATGCTAAGTTTGAAGGAGGAGAAATTAATATTAAATTCCAGAAAATGGAAAGAAGAAATAGATAACTGTGCTTTGTTGAAAAATGATCTATCACCTAAAACAACTGTTGTTCAAATGTAATTCATGAGATTTACCTAAGTCAGGAAACCACGTGTTTTCTTGCGTAGAGTGTGCGCACATGTACTTGGTACCTCGCCAACAACTGTATTGTTTTCGCCTTAAGCATACGCCGCCGAGCACGCCTACGCGTGCGAGGGGGTTTCTAGGGAAGCATGGGAAATTTTTTTGATAGTTCATATCATGACCACATGACGCATGTGAACATGACACACGTGAATATGTGTTGTGACCGCATTAGAATTGTGGGCATGACATTTGGTATCAGAGCCCGGTTTCAACATTGGGAGCTCTGGGGTTTGCGTGTTGTTTGGACCGACATGGAGTGGGTTGAGTATGGTTTGACCCTTGTCCTACTACATATAGCTACGAGAGAGTGAGGTTGTGGTTTGTTGACTAACCTTCACCTTGGAGGAATACCCATCCTCTTGTTTTGTCATCGTGATGGCCTTGTCACATGATTATCGAAGTCTTCCGCTTGTGTTTTGTGGTGATTGTGATCCTCTTGGCTGATTGTCCTCTCGAGTCAGTTGGTTTGGGTGGTGAGGGTTGCGTTGGACCCTTCCTCGCCCTTGTGTATTTTTGTGGAGAGTAGTGACTTCTTAATGCCCATTTGATTTATGTTTGTTTGTGTATGTTTAAGATCTGTATTTGATGTAATTGCATATGAATTGGTATTTTCTCTATAAACCTGTAATGTGATGTGTGAAGATTCTTTATACATGTGTATAGAAGATTGATGATCCTGAGATTAGATGTACTGAATTTCAACCCATAGAGTGTATTTTGTGAAAGGAATTATGCCTTTATAACATTTAGTTACCATGCTTTATTTTCTTGAGAAGAGTTATTTATTGCATATGTTATCTTCTGTACTTACCTTGTCTGGTGCAAAGAAGTTCAGGAAAATGCTTCCAACCTCCTCTTGATGACTTCTGGGAGTAAGTCATTTACTAGGGGGTAGTATGTAAGGCCCACCCTTGTCCAACTGATGTGTATCCTATTATTCACCTAGCTCTAGATTAAAATGATAAAATGATTGATTATTATATAATATGGTTGCCAGATGGATATAGGTAGTGATTGGTTATACATCCTCATTAATATGTTAAATTTACTTCAGCTATGATATGTATATGTGGAATTAACTTTGAGATTGAGTGTGCAGGTATTTCTAACAAAACCACAAATACTAGAGATCATTCCACACCCTATGTTGTATCCCTTGTGAGCCGATCTAGTTCCACGAGGAACTAAGATCAACTCCGTGTATGGTGAAATGTTGTAAAGTTGTAATGTTGTATTGTTGCATGAGGTCAAGGGAGTTAGGTCTACCCTCTGATTTGCTTATATTGTGATATGTGTTGTAAGAAATGTTGTTATGAATCTTGTTTTAACTTTATTTCTTTTAGACCTTCTTCTTGTGTTTTTTACTTGACTCTGGGAGTCCTAACTAGGTAAAAATCAACATTGGGTTATACCCCATGGGTCTAGGGTCACTTTTGACTAGGATAACCTTTGGTTAACCTCCGTATGGTCACCTTAACTTCATAGTGAAGTTAAGTGACGAATTTGGAGGCATGGGAAGGATAGGATGAGTGGGATCAACACTCAAGCCCATCCTTTCTCCATTTCCAAGGCTTGAAATGACTCCATGGTCCACCAATAATGGAGGGGCTTATCTTCTTGTTCCCTCACTTTTGGTGAGAGTCCCCATGAAGTGCTATGGTCCTTCATGAGTGGGGTTATTTTTTAATCCCACTTGGGATAGTGGGGATATTTTTTTTTAATCCCACTTGGGATAGTGGGGATATTTTTTTAATCCCACTTTGGATAGTGGGGATATTTTTTAATTCCACTTGGGATAGTGGGGATATTTTTTAATCCCACTTGGGATAGTGGAAAAAGGAGTGGAGTTATTTTTAATTCAACTTGTCATAATCCACTCTTCCCAAAAATGAATCTTTAATTCATTTTTGTCTTCCACTGTGAATTTAAAACTCACAAATAATGAGAGCCCTTGATCTCAACTCTTGATCTTCACCTTCTATTCTCTTTTTAGAAAATCTATAAATGAGACCCTTCTCTAAGCCATTAAAGGAGATAAGGAGAACTGGGAAGAGGAGGCTAGGTGTGGAGCTATTCTTCAACTACATCCATAATAGGGCTTGTAAAGGTTAGTGAGCAAGTTTACTCACCCTTGTATGTTCTGTTACTTGTTTGATGAATGTTGTTTTACAAAGGTTGTCGATGTGGTATTTCTATTATTTTGGGTTTGTGATGGGTGTTTGAAAGAGCTTCTTCCACTTGGAAGACAATGCTCATCATGTGTGGGGAAGGGAAGGTGTGAACCTCCTCGGGTACATTCTTGTTCTTGGAAAATGGAAGCCTTGAGGGCATTTTTATGAATTTTTAGCAAATGGTTATAAGGCTTGAGAGCCTAATTGTGATATCCCTGGGATTTTGATTATTTGGTTGGCTTGAGGCCATGAGAAAAGTAAATTTTGTTGGCTTGAGGCCATGAGAAGGAAACTGTGTTAAAATTTAATTGAAGGGTGTTAATTTTGTTGGCTTGAGGCCATGAGAAAAGCTATGATAAAATGTTGAGAAGAATGACACCCTTGAGTTGAGTGAGTTCACTTCCCTACCCTCTTTAAACTCACCTTAGTTAAGTTTTTGTGTTGTGAGTAAAACCATGGGTGTTTGTGTGTTGGTTGCTTTGATTGATTGTTATGCAATGTTGTGAAGTGTTACTAGACTATTCTTCCTAGGTGTGTGGATAATCTCCCTAGCTCGGGGGTGACCCTCTTGCGGGTCTACGGTAGGGAGGAGAGCTAGTTGAGTGGTGTATTTTTCTCTTGTTTGTTTTGCAGGTTTCTCTTGGAGCTTATTGTGAGGATTGGAGGAGTTTTATTGTTTAGGGAAATGTATCTCTTCTTTACTTGTAAAGAGAGCTTGTTTCTTAAAGTTTCATCCTGTTGAATTTTCTAGAGGAGAGATTTTCTCCCTCTGAGATGTAAAAAATGTAATTTGAAGAAGAGAGTTATTCCTCCCTTAATGTGTTGTTAGATATGATTTTATAGTACCATTGTGAGAAAAGAAAGAAAGAAAATTGTTTGTCTTTAAAAGGACATTAGAATTGTTTACATTTCTTGTATTCCTAATCTGTTAAGTTGAGAGTTAGTTACTGATTGAAATAGATTTGTATTAATTAAATTCATTTCACTATTCACTATTCACTATTCACTTTCACTATTCACTTTTCACTATTTACTATTCACTTTCCACTAATCACTATTCATTTTTACTATTCACTATTTACTTTTACTATTCACTTTTCACTATTCATTTGAAGGCAAACTATATGTAGTTTAAAACATTTGACTTGAAATAGAAATTTTAATCAAGGAAAATGGAATTTATTTATGCATAATGTATAATACGAATTGAATAGATGTTTAAACTTAGAGTTGCAATTTAGAAATACATTGTTTATACAATTACAATTTAAAAAGAGCATAGGTAAATATATTTTAATTTTGAGGAAGAGTTTCTGGGAAGTTTTAACAATTATCCCAAATTAAATGACAGGAAAATGATGGGGAAAGTATGATCCCTTCATTTACAAAGGACATTGAAAATAAACGCAAACAAGCCATCACAGACATTCCATGAGTGGCCATTTTAAACTCAATTGTAGATTTAGAGAATAAACATCCAATTGAAAAAAAAGAGAGAGAAAGAGAAAGAACAGCTAACCTTGGAAAATAAAGAGGAGAAAATGCGCAGCATTTCCAAATAGGGCTAAGAGAACTAAGTAAGTTTAACCTATAGTTAATCCTGTTTAGGAATAGGTTGATTATTAAAATTAATTCAAATGTTGAACTAAAACCTAGAGCGAAACCCTAGGGGGATTGAGTCAAGTGAAGTTAACCAACCCTGTGTAAGTGATCTGGTTTACCAAGAAATTAGGAATAATGTAAAGGATACAGTGTTAACGTTGTTCGATAAAGAACGTGAAGAAAAAAAAGGGATAACATAAGAAGATCTTTCACAACGGGAAGGGGAATGAGATAGAAATACAATTAAAATTAAATTTCAAAGAAACGGTAAAATGAACGTGATAGAAATACAATCAAAATTAAATTCCAAGAAAAGGAAGAGAGGGCAAATGAACGGGCTTGGTTGAAAATGCTAAGTCTGGAGGAGGAGAAATTAATATTAAATTCCAGAAAGTGGAAAGAAGAAACAGATAACTGAGCTTTGTTGAAAAATGATCTATCACCTAAAACAACTGTTGTTCAAATGTAATTCATGAGATTTACCTAAGTCAAGAAACCACGTGTTTTCTTGTGTAGGGTGTGCGCACATGTACTTGGTACCCCACCGACAACTGTATTATTTTCGCGTTAAGCATACGCTGCCGAGCATGCCTACGCGTGCGAGGGGGTTTCTAGGGAAGCGTGGAAATTTTTTTTGATAGTTCGTATCATGACCACATGACGCATGTGAAGATGACACGCGTGAATATGTATTGTGACCGCATGGGAACTGTGGGCATGACAAGGAGCTTGTGGACAATCATCCGGTAAACCTTAGACTCCACAAATATGGAATTGGATAATCCTATTATGTGTTTACAACACCTCCAAACCACAAATTGAAACAACCAATAGTGGAGAAATGTGGACTAAGATACTTAGGTATGATATTTTATTTTAGCGCATAATTTGACATGTTGCAAAAAATACCTCCTACTTATCATACTTAGGTATTCTGCACTGTTCATGACTGAACTCTATTGACCCAGACTTAAGCAATTCAAAGTTTAGCTTCTGGAGATTGCTAGGACATGAGACTTGGAATATAACATCATCAAATAACTATATGCAATATACCAAAACTGCTTACTAGAATCTACATCTGCAGAGGAATACCATCCAACTTTCTACCACTAACTCAGTAAGCTGTGAACACTTAGTTAATTTGACTAAGTCATTCTTTCCGGACTAAAAATGTTATACACAACTTGTCTCAAGACCTATTCCCAATCATATCTGATTGTTGCCATCAATGACAACATAATATCACAATCATACTAGTAGTGTCTCTTGACCATGTTGCCAACACTCTCTCTTTTATAGCTCTTTTAAGTGAACAACACGTTTTTACATTACCAAAAAATAGGAGGTCCAACTTTTGGAGGCCATAACTTTTGATCCGGGTGTCTGATTGACGAACTGTTTAATGCGTCGGAAAGCTCGTGAAGAGATCTATCATGCTCTAATCTACTAAGTGCCTAAAAAATGAGTTCAAAACTTTTTTCAATAGTTTCAAAAAATAAAAATTTTAATATCTCACAATCTAGATATGATCTTGAGTTGAAACTCACTCGAGATGTTTACTTAGTAGATCTGAGATAAAATGTAGAGTTACTAAAAATAGTAAGTCTCACCATTTTTAGCCCTTTTGGAAACTTTGAAATTTCTAGACCATTCTTCAAGATAAAGGGTATTCAAAAAGACCAAAACTAGGAAGAATAGTAACCTTTTGAAGTTGCAAGGTTGAGACACTTTTCCTAACACTCTCCCACTTGTCGAACACCTTGTAAGAGAAAAGGGATTATCAACACCATGATTTAATTACTAGGGGCTAAGAGGCCCATTGACTTTGAACACCATCTGAACTTCTCTGTGCTCACATGTTTTATCAAGCAATTTGCAACATTCATCAAAATGTCAACTTTCTCCAAGTTTACCTTCCCATCCTCTACCATGTCATGAACAAAATGGTACTGGACGTTAATATGCTTAGTCCTCACGTGGAAAGTAGGCTTCTTGGCCAAACATATGACAGTCTAACTATCACAACAAATAGTACTCTTCCTTGCATTAAACACAACATTAGAACATAATCTCTTAAGCCAAATGGCTTCTTTACAAGCATGAGTTGCTGCCATGTACTCAGATTCAGTAGTAGAAAAAGCAACCATAGGTTGCCGCTTACTCATCCAACTAATAGCACCACCAAACATAGTGAACACATAAGCACTAGTGGATCTCTTGCTATTAATATCACCTGCCCAATCTGAATCCACAAATCCATGAATACAAAGTGAATGCCAAGGTCTTGTAGGATAACCATGATAACATAAGGAATACTTGGAAGTACCCTATAAATATCTAAACACTCTCCTCACTGCATCCCAATGTACCCGTCTAGGATTAGCCATAAATTGATTAAGGACTCCTATTACTTGGGCAATGTCTGGTCTAGTACAGACCATCATATACATCAAACTGCCAACTGCACTAGCATAAGGAACTTTGCTCATATCCTCCATCTCAGAAGGAGACTTTGGACAACCTATGACAGATAACTTTGTCCCCATCGTAACAGGAAAAATTAATGGTCTGTAATCTACCATGCTGAATCTCTCTAACACAGTGTTAACATACTCTGGCCTAACCAAAGTTTTCTATTTGCTCTGTCTCTTCTAATCTCCATCCCTAGAATGTATCGAGCTGCCCCTAGAATGAAGACTTCAAATTAGAAATCAAACTTTTACCATTCCCAATGAGTAACATAGCATCGACATACAATGAAATAAGGAGAATGCGATCATTGTCAAACTTGTAATAAACACAATGATCTGATTTTGATATGAGAAATCCAATACTCAACACAAAGGAATCAAACTTTTGGTACCATATCCTAGGAGACTATTTCAAACCATACAAAGACTTTTTCAACTTGCAAACCAAGTTTTCTTTACCTTTCACCATGTAGTGCTTTGACTGTGACATATAGATTTTGTACTCCAAGTCACCATGATGGAATGTTGTCTTCACATCCATTTGTTCCACTTCTTGATCATACATTGCTGCAAGAGATAATAGGAACCGAATAAATGTCAGCTTTGCAACAAGAGAGAAAATCTCACCATAGTCAATTCCTTCCAGCTGAGAATACCCCTTTGCAACCAATCTAGCCTTATATTTCTCAAAACTACGATCTACACCAAATTTCTTTTTGAACACCCATTTGCATCCAACAGGTTTTCATCCTTTAGGTAAAGGCACCAAGTCCCTAGTATTATTCTTTTCCAAAGAAGCTATCTCCTCTTTCATGGCCTCCTTCTAGGAACCTGCATCTTTCATACCCATAGCCTCTTTCACAATTCTAGGCCCATCAATGTTAGAAATCAAATAAAAAATACAACTAGAATCATGCAATGAATAACCAAACCTATCAGGTTGCCACTTTATTCATGTGGACCTCCTCAAAGATTGAGGTTGAGGTTCTTCATCTTCTTCTAAACTTTTAGAGCTACTAGAGCTCTCCTCATTATTAGGTCCAATAGATGTTTTTGGTTCAACTTTCGTAGGGGTGGAAGAATGCTGAACCACATCCTCTTTCTTCTCTTCTTTCTCTAGCTGCAAGACAACAGGAGAAGGATTGAGCTCTCTGAAGACCACACTTCTGCTTTATAGAACTCTCTTAGCCACTGGATCCCAAAGTGTGTACCCTTTTACATCATTTCCATAACTGACAAAGATACACGTCACAACCTTGTTCTCCAATTTAGACCTCTTCTCCTTAGGCACATGTGCATATGCCTCACAACCAAATACTTGAATGTGTCTCAATGAAGGCTTTTTACTAGACCACACCTTCATAGGTGTCTTATCAATGAGTGCTAATGTAGGAGAACTGTTGACTAGGTAACAAGCGGTAGCAACAGGTTCAACCCAAAACTTTTGTTCAAGGCCAGCTCCACTTAGCATACGTCTTTCCCTCTCTATCAACATTCTATTCATATTCTCTACAACTTTATTCTATTGAGGGGTATACAGAGTTGTCTTATGCATCTCAATCCCCTGTTCTTTATAGAACTTGTCGAAATTTGTTGAACAAAAATCACCACCATTGTCAGTCCTAAAACACTTAATCTTTCTATCCTTTTGATTAGCTACAAGAACTTTGAACTCTTTGAATCTACTATAGACTTCAAAGTTGCTTCTAAGGAAATACACCCATGTCCTTCTACTATAATCATCAATGAATGAAACAAAGTAAATAGATTTTGAAATTGAAGGAACATTAACAAGACCAAACACATCAGAATGAATCAAGTCCAACACCTCAGAAGATTTGTGAGAACTGGAATAAAACTAAACACGGTTTTTATTTCCATAAATGCAATGTTTACAAAAATTGAACTCAAGATTACAATCATTCATACCCTTAACAAGATTTTTATTTTTTAGCGTCCTCAAACCCTTTTCACCAATGTGACCAAGCCTTTGGTGCCAAAACATTATCTTCTCAGCTCGAAGTTTTATCTCCATAGAATGAGCACCCTTAGGTACCCAGAAAACATGACCATCATAAGTAGATGCAACAGTCCTCTTCACTACTGGTTCCAATGGTGAGGATCAAGACTGTGAAGGTCTCTTCTTCGAAATAGAGGCACTATTTCACTAAACTATGCATGCATCAAGTTGAAATAGAGTGCCAATCTAATCACCCTTAGCCAACACCATAGATCCTCTAGTCATATTGCATCCTCCATTCAAGAAAACAACCTACACACCCACATCATTCAACTTACTTACAGAAAGAAGGTTCCGTGCCAAACCAGGGATATGCAGAACACCATTGATTCCCTTCACTTGTCCATTAGGGAATCAAATTGAGACTCTTTCATGACTAATAATCTTTAGGTGAGAATCATCACCCAAGTACACCTTTCCACCATCGTATTCTTCATACTTCAAAAACCAACCCTAATTTGAGGTCATGTGAAAAGATGCACCAGAGTCAATAAGCCACACATCCTCATATGCATGTGTTGCCAAGGCAATGACAAACACTTCTCCTCAATCCTGAGATGAATTGTTAGAATTCGAATCATAGTTCTTTTTCTTTTTCTCCTCCTTAAACTCCTTACGAAAGTGACCATGTTTGCTGTAGTTCCAACACGGGGCCTTGGACTTTTTGGGAGATTTAGATCTCCCTTGGGATTTGGATCTTACTTTTTCTTCCTTCTTCTTATCCTTTTTCTTTCCCTTCTCTTTAGATCTACCATGAACTGTAAGAGCCTCCTTAGCTGATTTAGAAGACTTTCTCCGCATCTCTTCAGACAACAATGAAGAAACCACTTCATCTATCTTGAAGGTGGTAGTGGTACTCCCAATGCCCATAACAAGGTGATCCCATGAATCTGGTAAGGAACGTAGTAATATGATACACCGGTCTTCCTCCATCTTCACACCAACAGAGGTCAACTAGGAAACAAGCATATTAAAATTATGCAGGTGATCAGTGATAGATCCTCCATCTTCCATCCTCAAAGAATACTATTTATTTTGCAGGAATAACTTGTTCACCAAGGATTTAGCATGATAAACATCTCCAAGCTTCTTCCAAATATCCTTTGCAGTCTTCTCTTCATGGATATTTAGGAGTACCAAATCAGCCAAATAGAGTCTTATCAGACCCTTAGTCTTACGATCCATCAGATCCCAATCTTCTTGTTTCATGCCTAATGGCATGGTTTTAGATACTATGAGCCATAGATCTCTATCCACCAATAAGTCCTCCATCTTGAGCTTCCACAACTCAAAGTTGCCTCCATTGAACTTCTATACAAAACCTCCTAGATGTGTTTGCCATCTCTTTCTTGCAACAAAGATTTCAAAATCCTCTACACAAACTCCCACTCAAATGAAGATTAGCTCAAAAAACCTTGTACCCAACAACTAGAACCAAAGGTGATGGGCCCCTGATACCAACTGAAAGGAAGCAAGGTATGTCGAAAATGCTTCCTACACTGATCTACTGGGGAAAGATTTATGCAAATTTTAACTTTTATAGTTACAGATTAAGATGCACATTAACACAAAGGTAATAACAACATTCAAATGTAAAATTCACAACACAAGATATACATGGGGAAAACCCTTTTAGGTAAAAAACCCCACACTCCAAAGCTACCCAATATATTATTCAAAAATCAAGAAGATTACAATATACTTGCAAAGTAATATTTCACAGGAGTATAACCAACCACAGATCTAGGAGGTAACTCAACATCTATAAGACTCTTACACACAACCTCCATCTCAAGCTCCTAATATAAATGAGATACAATACAGTAAAATGTCAACGGTAATTACAAAACCATGAGCCAAAACCACCCAAAAGTAGTGTCCAAACTATCTCCAATCAATGATGCCTTGTGATGTGCAAAAACACACACCAACACATGTAACTCTCCATTTTATAGCTCTTTTAAGTGTCCAAAATGTTTGAACATTTCCCAAAAAAGGAGGTCCAACTTCTAGAGGCCATTGTTAGGGTTAGCCGGTAGAAGATATCAATTAAATGAAAATAAAGATTAAACAGAGGAATGGAAATACATAGAAATAATAATAGTGAGAGACAAGTTTTAATGTGGTTCACCCAAACCCAGGCTACATCCACCAATAGAGAGTCCAATATTATTATCCAGTAAATCAAACTGATTACAACTAGCAATCCTTGCAACTCAATACCGCTACAAAATGCTACAATACATCAATGAAAACCCTAACCCTTGACCTCGTCTTGGGGGCACTACCCCCGAACCCCTGCAAGGGGCACTGCCCCTTGACCTCGTTAAATATTTGGGGGAAACTGCACCGATAAAAGTGGGGTAAATTTAACCTTCGAGTCTGATTAGGCTCCATATAACAACAACCATAACTTTTGATCTGGGTGTCCGATTGATGAACTATTTAATGCGTTGGAAAGATCGTGAAGAGATCTATTACACTATAACCTACTTTGTTGATTATGACAAATTTTGAGACATTTAAGCCTTAAGGACCTCTAAGTTCCTCAAAACTGAGTTCAAAACCTTTTCGGTAGTTTCAAAAAATAGAAACTTTAATATCTCGCAATCCATATATGATCTTGAGTCCAAACTCACCTGAGATGTTTACTTAGCAGTTCTGCACCTTTTGGGAAAAAAATTAGGTCATTCCAAGGTCAAATGTAGAGTTACTAAAAAATAGTAAGTCTCGCCATTTTTAGCCCTTTTGGAAACTTTGAAAGTTCTAGACCACTCTTCAAGATAAAGGGTATTCAAAAAGACCAAAAATAGGAAGAATACTAACCTTTTGAAGTTGCAAGGCCGAGACACTTTTTCTAACAAAATTGAGAAAAGAGGATAGTAGCAATGAAGTAAACCCAAAATGTAATATAAATTTTAAGCTATGTAACTAATTTCTTTATTATATTCATAAGTGTTGGAATGGAAAACATGAACTTACAGAAAAATGAATTACAAATTCAAGAAATTAAATACAAAGCCATAAGTTATAGAAAATAAAGAACCTAACATTGAAAGGTGAAGCTCACTATCCAAGATGTTAGTGCATCACATGGATGTTCATGCTAAGTGTTGTCATCTGTATAGCTCATAAATGCAAATAGTTCCTTGAATACTCTAAAATCCACCCAATGATTCACACAAATCTACAAAACTAGAGAGGGGAACACAATAGCAAGGTACTAGATAGTAACACATAAGAAAAAAATAAAGATAAACTAATAAAATAAAATAAAATAATTAGAGGAAGGAAGAAACCAACAAAGCTCTGTGCGGTTGAATGCTTCCCAAGTACCTGTAGCTGAAACAAGAGAAAATGTTGGGGTTTTTTGGGGGTTTGGCTTCAGGTCAAACCCCTACTTTGGAATTTATACCTCCACAATAACTAATGGATAGATAGATATAAACGTGTGTGAATACTCCTATCCCAAATGTGCTTGGGAATGGGAAGAGCTATGATTGTGCAAATAGTGAAAACTAGAATGGAGGAAATACAAGGGATGTGAAGATCGCAAGGTGCTCAAGGGTAAAATTAAAAGAAATGTTTGCAATAAATAACAAGAACAATATTACCTTGAAAGGGCTTGAAGAAGCCAAAGAGAGTGAGAGAGCTGAAGAAGAAAGTTGTAGAGAGTTGTAGACTACAATAAGTTACAAGGGATAGCCAAGAGAGAGCCAAGAGGAAAAAAAATGAAACAATAAAAGATAGATTCAAAAAGAGAGGATGAGGGAAGAGGAAGAGGTTGACGAGTAGTTTGGAATATTCTTGAGGCATTACCACTAATAAAAAAAAAAATGACAAATGGAGGAACACTCATAAATGGCTACGAAATGAGAAACTATCGTGGGATGCTAGTGCGTTGCGTGGACATCTACGTGAACCACTAGTGTCTAGACAGTTTAGGCTCAAAATTTACAAGACAGTAGAACATCACAAGGATAACACAAAACTGACAACAAATTTGATGAAAAGTTTTTTATAGGAAAAGAGGGAAGAGGGTTTATGATTAGATCCTCCTTTCACTACAGACATTCAAGGACATCCAATTGAGATGAATCACAAATTTTGCAAGAGGATTCTCCTACAGGTTGGGGTCTCACTTGTAACACTATGGAAACTCAAAAATTATCAATTAATGTATTAATTTAATGTTCAAATATGCTCAAAACCCTAATGATGCAAAATTGTAAGCAAATGGATAAATTATGACAAATGTTCACAGACCAAGATAGTAGACAGAGATTAGTTACTGACCATTTTTTGAAGCTCATGATACAAAATGTTTAGGGAATTCATGTCTCATACCCTAGTCCAATGGAATGTTTTTTTAGGGGGTTCCAGACTGCTTCTGACACTTATGATCACTATTCTATCTATTTCTATTATGGAAGATGTAGAGGACACTGGGGCTTGTACCATAGTCCAAGGCAGGATATTCCTCAGGATGTCAGGACCTCTTCTAATGCTAATTATCACTATCATGGAGATTTCTATGTTTGCAACCTCAGAGGACTTTGCCTCTAGCATCCTAGTCCTGAAAGTGCACCAGGCCACTTATTTCTACCAGATCTAGAATCCTTATCTTTTACGACCTTCCTTTGCAACTCCACTCCATGAATTATGATACCTGTAACCTGCAACCACAAGGAGTGTGGTTGGGGGTTGTGACCTGTTTAAGAACTTGCCTCAGTCAAGCCCCAGAAGGACATTTAAGTCTTCCTAACACTATTGTCAGATAAAGAGTGTGTATCCCTGCGGGATAGAGGCAAAAACAAATTGACAAATGATTCAAACACAAATAGATATCACCTCAGAGGTGTAGCTCGCATGTAGATGAAAATCCTTCAACACATGAGAAGATGAAACTAAATTTGCAATCACAAACATAACAACAATATTCTGCTCTACAATAATGAATATCTTGAATGCTCTAAAATCATAAGTTCGCCAAAAGTTCATAATCATCTTCTAGTTTACAAATGAAACCCTAAACATGCTTATATATGCATTCATGCTTTAAATTTTGTAATTCAAACTTAAGATGTTGGCAACAAAACCTTCTAATGGTCACACAACTGACATTCAAATTTGGGTCCTTCCTAAAATAGGGTAGGACTAGGGCGTGAGTGCCCAAGTCCTTAGGTCCTATTTTAGGCAGCGTCAAATTCCACAATGTCCCTCAAGCCCCATTTGACATGGGTTTTAGGCCATTTTCTTTTGAGAGTTAAAATGAACATGCAAGATGCAAAACAAGGGACCCAAGAGCTAAACTTATGAGGTAAAAGTCCTAGGGGGACATTTTACGACATAACATTTAGCCCCCACTTTAATGTGTGCATGAACACAAGGACCATACATTCATTAAAGTACGGTCAAAACACATAAAACATGTCAGGCACTTGAAGCTAATGCATACACAAATATTAAGGAACTATTTCTAGCCCCCAATCTTAGGTAGATATTAGAGAAAACACATTACGTACATGCCAAACATAGTAACATGCATGCAAAACATGGAGAAGACAGTAATAGTCATGCAAGACATGGAGAAGACAGTAGTGAAGACACACAAAACACAATGAATATAGTGATTATTTCTTTTTCATTTTCTCATATAGATGAATGTAGATACATGGAAAGTAAAAATGCAACACACAACCCAAAATGTAGGAGGGACATTTTGCCATGCTCTTTAGACTGCATATGGGGCAACAGACACGCAATACAAATCCCAGAGTGCAGGAGGAGCATTTTGCCATGCTCTTTGGACTACACTTGAGAACAAAGATGCCATACAAATCCCAAAGCATAGGAGGGGCATTTTGCCACGCTCTTTGGACTATACTTGGGAATAAACACACAGAAAACATGAACGCCATATAGTATGCCAAAGACATACTATACGTCTACAACATGGCAAACAAGGTGATGGAAGGAACTTATCACTAGTAGAATTTTGGCAAATAAATGACTACGCGACTAAAACATTTAGTCACGACAACTAAAAATGACTAAATTCTACTAATTTTTTGCAACACAACTATAAATGACTAAATAAATGACTAATTAATGACTAATTTGATCATTGGGTAAAAAAAACAACTAAATAATTAGTCACATATGATATTAAAGTGGGTAATTAAAAAAAAGAGGGAAACATGAGCAAGTGATAAATTAAATTTTTGATTTTTGCGAAGGAAACTTGTCGTGTTTCATTATCTCTTTGTTTTTTTTTTAGGCAAAAGGACTGAAACAACATGGGCTCTTCCAAGATGGATGCCTTCTCTGCTGTTTGCTACTTTGAAGAGGAACGTTGCAGTGTGTTTGGGTAGTTATCTGAGTTTCATTCAGCTAAGATCATGGGCCAACTTCATGGCAATGTTTCTGAGCATTTTCAATCTTCATTTGCACGGTTTGTTGTTTCCCTTGCCTCTTTTTTGTGTTTTTCCATCTGCCTGGGGTTGCTTTGTTTCATTTCTAAGTTGCAGAAGGCAAATAAGGGAGTGTTCTTTCTTCATGTTCTTGCATATCAATCTCTTCTTCATCCATTTGAAGGCTCTTTCCCTTATTCCCCCAGGTTAGGGTTTTCTTTTGTGTTTGATATAATTTTCAGTTTGAAATGCTGCTTTGTAGAGCTCTATTTTATGTATTATGGAGGCAACATTATACAATAGAAGTTTTTAGATTCAAAACCCTTGCAATCTAGACTTTGGACAATGTTTCAAATTATTATGCTTTGGGATCTAGTGTTTCAAGAGTGCAACAAAGAGATAATGGTTTTGTTTCAGGGATTTTGGCTTGTTGCATTGCCATTAAAGCCATTGTGTTAGGTTCATTAAGGAGGCAATAGTCATAAAAAATGGAGATCAATCTAATTGTGCATCAAAATGAGGATCTAGTCTCTTTGACAAGGAATGGGAATCAAGTCACTGTGAGGGTTAGTGATTTTGTAGTGGCTGTGTGCATTAAATATATAACTTTTAATGAAGTGATTCTACCTTAAATGTAGGTCCACACCTCCAAGAGGGCACATGTAGGTGTTTATCCAAGTCTACTATAGCAAGGCATCATTTGGTTTTGGCCAAACACTGATCCTCTTTACACAGATATTGCTCTCAACAAAACTCCGCCATTGATTCCAATGCTAAGTGATCCATCAATTTGATATGTTCTAACAATGATAGATTTTCCTTATGGGTAACTCTTTTTCAAGCAAAATCAAATATTTATTGAGTGGAATTATACTCCACAAACACAAGATATTAATGGTTTTTATTGTTCATCTTTCTCATTTTTTTGTTCTTAAATTATTTTAGTGTTCTTCCTTCAAATTGATAAGATTATTTATAATGTTTATTTCTACATGCAAATTAAACAAATACCTTGGCTGATACTTTGCAGGTATGATGTAATTACTAAAAATTTGATGGACCCTTCCCATATTCCATATGCACATCATGGGCTTCTCGCTCAAACATTTAGACCCATTGGTTTCAACAACAATGTAAGTTCTTAGATTATCTTGTGTAAGTTTGTTTCAAATTCTTTAAAATCAAAATTTTTCAAAATAGAAACCTTAGGAATAGCTATTAAAAATGGTAAAATCTAGTATTAACATTGTGAATGTGATATTGTCTTGGATTGACTTCTATATCATTCTATATCCCTTTGCTACCTTTAGTGTAGGCCTGTCAATGCTATCTTTTCATTGTATATCTTCACAAGGTCACTGTATTTATTACCTTGATGCCCTATTATCAATCCCTTGATTTCAATACTGAGTGTAGGCATCTCATGAGTTCCTTTAAATGACTATCATCAATCCCTCCTCTAACATATGCATACCTGACACTAGAGATGCAAGGTTATGCTAGACTCTTTACAATGACTATATTGACCTTATACTAGTGTAGCAGGCCTTCTTTTGCAAGGTGCTCATAATGAACATGTAGATCTCACACATTCCTATAAGGTTTATGGGATTGCCTTATCTCATAGACTTCATAATGTTTGTGCAGGGCATGGTGAAGAGATCCCAGCAAGTGGGTTTATGCACACTATCTTCACAACCTTTATAAGATCATGTTGACTGTCCCATACTCAAATCTCAGTGTCTTCTCATGTCTACCAACTTTGTGATAGTCCATATTGTTGTTTGTAACTTTCTAGTGCATGTCTCTATTAAGAATGAGATAATCATATCATGCAATCCTCATAGTTGAAAATGGATAGAAAGATGTAAAGGTGGGTTTGGACTGTCACCTTTCCTTAGACCTCTGTATTCTTGAACTGACAGTCTTGAGTCATTGTCTCTCTTGTGCAATGTATCTCAGTCTCTTCTTCATTTTGCCCTATATGCATTTGATGTAGTTTAAAATCCCTCTATATTCTTGTTTTGATAGTCTGAGAGATTTCTTATGAATTAAAATATTCTTTAATTCAAACCTTTGTGTGATAGTGTAAATTTTTGCATGATAGTGTAGACTTTCTACAAGACATTGTAAAGCTCAAACATGATACCCTAGAGTGTTGGTAACAAGGCTTTGTATAATTTTTCATGATGGACCTTTGTTTACTATTATCATTGTCTCTTTGTAACCTAACCAAAAACTATGTCTAAACAGACCCTTTATTAGGATTTGTATGTGATTTTTGTTCTTTGTCATGTATATCTCCAGATATGAGGTATTCAACAAAGGTTAACCATGCTCAAATCTAATTTCAAGATTAGGCAACACCTCTATTCACTCTGTCCACCCTTAGTCTTCTTGATCCTCTTCATTCTCTATCTTCTTGACCTCATATCTGCAAGCCTGTCTAGAAACTCCGCCTCTTTCCAATGTATCTTACTCTCTATTCCTTTGTAGCTGTCTCCTACACATTGTCATGCAACCATGGAAACCTCTCTTTGACTTGAATATGCTTTGTAAACCTTGGTCTCCCCAAAATTTGGACATTTTGGAGTGAATGATCTTGAGAGGTCCCTGATAGAGATCAAGACTATCACTGCATTCTATAGGCCTATTTGATAGTCTACATGACCATATAGAGTTTGAAGATCTTTGGAGGTTTAAAACATGCATAGATAGGCTTGATGAGAGTCTAGAGAAGTGTGACAAACCTAAAAGGAAAAATGGTAAAGATTTAGACCTCAGGATTAAGACAAAGAAAGATCACAGTGAAATTGCATTTTCTTGAGAGTTTCTAGAGAATTTTCAAAAAATCCAATTTGTGCGTACATCCTGCAATCATTGCAGTCCATGAGACCATATTTTTTTGAGGCATTCTATCAAACAGTACATGTACCTTGTCCATGGTTCCACATTTTGCATACATGTCTACTAGGGCAGTTGTAACTACAACAAATGACAAAATTCCTCTATCCTTCATGCTTTGATGGATGTCCATACCCTGTTCCAAAGCTCCCATTTTGGAACATGCAGGGAGGATGCTGGCAAAGGTTGTGGAGTCTGGCTTTACACCTGTTAATTGCATTTTCTTGAAAGTATTTAATATCTTCTCAAAAAGTTCAATTTGTGCATATCCTGCAATCATTGCAGTCCATGAGACCACATTTCTTTGAGGCATTTTGTCAAATAGTTCACGTGCTTTGTCTATGTTTCCACATTTTGCATACATGTCTACCAAGGCAGTTGGCACTACAACATATTGCAAGCCTATTTTTTAGATTACTTCATTTAGCATCACCAATCATCTCCTCAAGAACATTGTCCCTATTTAAAATGATGGAAATAGTTTGCATCTATCACAACAATTTCTATTTAAAAAATCCATTTTGTGCATATCCTGCAATCATTGCATTCCAAGAGATGACATCTCTTTGAGCCATTCCATCAAACAGTTCACGTGCCTTATCTATACTTCCACATTTTGCATACATGTCTACCAGAGCATTTCCAACTATAATATCTGACAAAAATCCCCCTTCCATTATGTTATGATGGATGTCCATACCCTATTCCAAAGCTCCCATTTTGGCACAGGTAGGGAGGATGCTAGCAAAGGTTGTCGAATTTAGCTTTACACCTGCTAATTGTATTTGCTTGAAAGTTTCTAAATCCTTTTCAAAAAATCCATTTTGTGCATATCTCGCAATCATTGCATTCCATGAGATGACATCTCTTTGAGGCATTCTGCCAAACAGTTCACATGCCTTGTCAATGCTTCCATATTTTGCATACATGTCTACCAGGGTAGTTGAAACTACAACAACTGACAAAATTCCTCTATCCATACATTTCAACCTTAGAATGTTCAGGCACAACATCGATAGTCACATCCAAAAGTAAAATCACATCATCTCCGCATCCCCGCGCACACACAAAAGTTCCTTTGTAGGGATGCGGGGAGAGCCCGCCATCCCACACCCTCATGCCCTAGCTCCTTGCGAGGCTGCAGGGGAGCCTGGACTGCAATCACACAAAAGTTCCTTCATGGGAGATAAGTAGGTGAGGCAACAATCATGCTAAACGAAATACCCAACATATGTCTTCCCTAAATTTCTACCACCCTGCCACCCCGTGACGGTGATTGGAGAGGCTGGCGGGTGTGTGAGATGGATGTCCATACCCTGTTCTAAAGCTCCCATTTTGGCATAGGTAGGGAGGATGCTGGCAAAGGTTGTCGAATTTGGCTTTACACCTGCTAATTGCATTTTCTTGAAAGTTTCTAAATACTTTTCAAAAAATCCATTTTGTGCATATCCTACAATCATTGCATTCCATGAGACCACATTTCATTGAGGCATTTTATCAAACAGTTCACGTGCTTTGTCTATGTTTCCACATTTTGCATACATGTCTACCAGGGAAGTTTCCACTACAACATCTGACAAATCTATCCTTTATGCTTTGATGGATTTCTATACCCTGTTGCTAAGCTTTGATTTTGTCATAGGCTAGGAGGATGCTGGCAAAGGTTGTAGAATTTGGCTTTAGAACTACCAATTGCATTTGCTTGAAAGTTTTGAAAGCCCTTTCAACAAATCCATTTTGTGAATATCTTAGTAAGCTGTGAGAGAGATCTTTTGTAAGATTTATTCAGTAGATCTAAGCTTCTAAAGTCTCTTTGGTGAAAGTTAAGAGAAAATCTAATTCAACGTTCATTTCTTCATAAATCAAACTAATTGTATGGTAAGTGAAAATTGTGACCTTGTTGACGTTCCATAGCTTGAGTATTTCGAAGTCTAGTTCTTCCAAAGCATTATGAAAGAGATAGTCCCTTGTAGGAACATCATCACTGTACTTAAATATCATCCACTTCAATGGTCAAACAACCAATAGAAATTTTATACCTCATTCACAACAAAAAGTGGTAAATATTTGTCCTATTTTATTGGCCAAAATTGACCTATGATTGTTGAAGTGGCTGATATTTAAGAACATATGAAGAGCATAGCAGCAACATCGAAGAACTGTCCCATCTGGTAGCACCAGTTTTCTAAGAAGGTCGAAGTTATGCTCTCTCAAACTATCACTTACATAGACAGGACCTCCACAGATGGCTCTGGATGTTGCATGAAAGTTAGCACTATAGTGTTTTGACTGAAACATATCCCAATCAGGGTGTATGAATTGCCCCATCCACAAACTATTTTAAGCGCAATGCACCACATAAATACCTTGAAGGAAAAATCCATCTTTTGGGTTCCTTGGGTATGGCACATTCGGATCGTTAGTCTAGAAGTCATCTTCTATAACAACACTAGAGAGATCAAGTGTTAGTTTACTACTATCTTGGGGATGTTTATTCATACTACTGCAAGGAAGCAATTACTTTGAGTTTGCATTAGAAGATTGCAAAATGATTTATAGGTAAGATAGTATATTTGGCTTTAGAACTTGCTAATTGAAGAATTTGGCTTTAGAACTGTCAATTGCATTTGCTTGAAAGTTTTGAAAGCCCTTTCAACAAATCCATTTTGTGAATATCCTATAATTATTGCATTCCATGAGATTACATCTCTATGAGGCATTCTATCAAATAGCTCACGAATTTTTTCTATGCTTCCACATTTTGCATACATGTCTACCATAGAACATCCTCCACAACTAATAATACAACATCAGATTCAGATAGCTCCTTTGATAACAAACAAGCCCAACTAAATAATGCACCTATCATGGCTAGAGGTATGTTGCATGGAATTCCAATTATTGTTTTATTTCTTGAAATTGTGTGTTGTATTCCTTCAATCTTTGTTTGCACTGAATAGCTGGTCTCTATTTTAGTAAACTCGAAAGTGTCATTTGTGTGTTTCTTTCCTTCAATATCTAAAAATCTTATTTTCAAGGCATGGTTGTTAATAGTCTGGTGTATGTATTTGAGTAAAAAACATAGGCACATAATCATTTTCATTTATGCAAAACCCCCCTTAGTGAATCTTATATAGTGTACATATTGTATAACTTGTCTATAGTTTTTGGTCTAGGGTTAGTTTAGCTTATCTTTTTTTATGATCTTATCTATCAAGTCTAGCAATTGTTAGTTTTTTATTGATAATGGTATATAGATTTTTCATTATGGTCCAACTAGGAAAACTTTAAAAAAATCATTGATCAAGTACTGAAAACTGTATTTTTGCTTTGCAGGTCCTCTCTTTGTTGTTTACAATAATCCTTCATATCATGGTTTCACTCACAAGGAACGATTATGACAGTGATATGACTATAAAAGAATAAGAGGACCTTCTCAAAAGGCAGTGATAGTCATTTGAGGCTGAGCAACACTTAAAGACCCATGGATGATAGGGTTACACTAAGAGCCATAAGTAGAAGACACTGGGACATTTGAAACAATATAGTGAGAAGAGTGTGAAGAGATTGGATAGTTTCAATCTAACTTGGAAACAAAAAGTGAAGGTCCTGATCAAATGGCATCATGGAAATGACAGTGTTTCCAAAACAATTATGACCATGGTAGAAGCAATCCTCAAACTTGAGTGAATATCTTTGCAAATGAGGATGTATGATAGTGAGGATTGAAAGGACAGTCTATGAAAGAGCTTCTAGCTATGCATGAAGAAAACCTACAAGTGACTGTCAAGAGGCAGATATTCATGCAAAAGACAATGATCATGTAAATAGTAAAAGATAATCTTAGAGTCAATGAGAAGAACTATGCAAAGGTTACAATCTTTTCAGTGTCTCAAGAGGCATTTAAAGGGGTAAGGAGACATCCTTCTAGTATGCATTTGATAGTGCCAAATCTCATGATAGTCAAGAGTCTTCATGTTAGATGCATGAACACCTAGGATAGTACCATAGAGTTGGTACAAGTGAGCAACAACAAGGTTGAGGGTTATCATGAGCTATCTACCAAGACACAGATATTTTGCAACAACAATATCATAATGGGATGTTGATTTCTATATTAGAGATAAGGACAATTTATTGCTATAGGTAACAATTCACAATGGCAGCTTATGAACTAGAGCAAGTTGGGTGCATGAGATAGGATCTCTATAGAGATGACAGTGTGATCTTGAACTAGGACAGTGAGCTTCATGGGATAGTCATGGATTTGTAAAGAAGACATCTATGAATGTCTTTGTGCTTCTATGCTCAATGATGCTCAAAAAAGCAGTTTCTTGCTCATTCTTTGAGCTATGCAGTGTAACCATGAAGGTTTATTTAGCAAAGATAAAGCATTGTAACTTATTTTCAAATTTGTATGCTATTTTTAAGCATTTTTTTTATCAATAAAACAAGTTGTTTTTACCTTCTCAAAGTTGTTTCATTGTGCAAGATTCAAAATATACTACTAAATATACTAATGACTAAATGCAAGCCTCAAAATAACTACATATACTACTAATTGACGTCAATTAATAATTAAATTGACTAACTATACTACCAATTGACAGAAATCAGTGAACAGTGAATAAATATGACTAAATATATGACCAGTGTTAAATCAGTGAATAAAAATGGCTAAATATACTACCAAATTGATCAAAATGATGATTAAAATTAATGACTAAATATACTACCAATGGACAAAAATTAGTGAATAAAAATGACTAAATAAGTGACCAGTTAACAACAATCAATGACTAAATTAACAACTAAATATATCAATGAAAAAAAATGACTAAATAAGTGACCACATTACAATAATCAATGACTAAATATACTACAAATCGATCAATCAAAATAACCAATAAATGACTAAAAATGGTTTAGTCATCAATTTGGTTGCGTTATAAATGACTAGCAATAAACTACTAATGGTCACATGACCATGTTTAGTCATTTATAAGTAGTTTTTAGTAGTTTTTTCACTCATATATTGATGTTTTTGTACTAGTGTATTGCTAAGCCCCACCATCTCAAGAACGTTACAGGCACACTTGATGGTTGGGCTTATGCCACAACAACCGCCAAAGACACACTTAAGGGAGGATACACCAACCCCGCCTACTCGGAGGACTTTTGAAATAAAAAGTATGTGCACTAGCTCAAGAGATACACCGTCCCTGCCTCTGCAGAGGGCTTTAAATAAAATGATATGCATGATATCCCACCTCCGTAGAGGGCTTAAAATAAAAGGATATGCACAATATCTCACCTCCACAGAGGGCTTTTTGATTGCAATATAAAATAAAGATGTGCACTCGCGCTGGAGATACAACATCTCGCCTCCGTAGAGGGCTTACAAACATGCTTTGTTAGTACCAAAATCATCCAACAACTTACATTATATGCCCCCACCTTAAGGTGGTTGATGTCATGTACCAATATCAAACACATTAAGGTAAAGAGAAAACACACAAGGGAACAAGAGCTCATGCAAAGCCCATGCCCCCAAAGGTGACATGTACTTTACGATCACCAAATGTTCCCACAAACACACAATTTCTTGCAAGAAGAGAGGTTAGAAATCTTTCTCTAAGATAATAACCATACCACATGATAAAATGCATGAAAGTAATCACATCAAGAGCCAAGGTTATACTATAGATTCAAAAACTGAGTATAACCATGGGGCTATACTACAGAGATCTTAGAACTGAGTGTAACCAAGGTGAGACCTAAGATAAACAAAGTGCACAGAATAAGTATATTGTTATGGTTTGTTAGAAAATATAAGACATCATCAAAATATCACACGAAGTGATTCTACTAGCCAAGTGTCAGATAATATATATCAACCCCATCATCATGTATAGAATAGGTCCATTTTTGCTTACTCGCTGAAGGGACATGTAGTTCGTATTAGTATATGTTTGTTTTCCATCATCCGCTAGCTAGATAGAATCACTAGAAGAAGGTAAACAATAAATCAAGAGAGGAGAACAAGTGCCATAGGATCATCACGTAGGAAGGTGTCCCTAGGTCACCAATCACAATGCTATGCCCCTAGGACATAACACACAACAATGAAAATAGAGGAGAGGAGCAATATAGAAGAATGATGATACAAATAGAAGAAAGGTCACAATAGAGGCAGTATCCCGGTATCCTTGACCTTACAAGAGTATCAAGGGTCATCCAAGAAGGCCTAAACAACACCTAACACATCATGGGAGAAACACAACATAGAAATAAAGGGTTAGAAATACTTACCTAAAGGCACAACCGAACTAGCGGTTGTCGTGAAGTAAATCATCATCTTCCTAATCTCAAATGTTAGAGGAAAGAGGTACATAAGGTACCATAGCCCAACTCTTGTTTTTGTCTTTAAATTGTTCATTCTTAAGCTCTTCTTGGTTTGATTCCCTGTTAGGTGGAATGTTTTCTTGTTGAGGTGCATTTCGTTGGGCAAAAGCTTGTCTTTTCCTCCTTCTTTCTCTTGCTTGTCTATTTCTTCTCGTCCTATTGCTTATATCTTCAAAAGTATTGTCATGTTTTTCTATTGATCTTTTTGTGTTAGAGGAGGAATCTTGTTCAAATCTCATTTGTCTTGATGAAGTGCTTTGATCTTGACAACTCACTCCTAATCCTTGTAAGGATGAGGAGGGAGGAACCTCATCATTTCTCTAGGAAGTTCTTCTAATGTGGGTTGTTCTTCTCTTATTGTTAGCATAGGAGGCCCAACCACTCTAGATAGAAATTTTGCTTTGTATCATCTATATTGTAGAAAAGAGTGATCTCTTCATGGATCAGGGTCTCTATCAGGTTGCAGTAAAAGTAATCAAGAGTAAAGTTATTTTCCGTAACCATAAGTTGCCATGCATTACGTCGAATAGTACGCACTTGTCCATGTAAAGGGAATTTTATGCATTTGTGAATAGTTGAGGGGACAACGTTCATAGCTTTTAACCATGGGTGTCCAAGTTTTACATAGAAGAGGTTAGATAAAGGGATGACATCAAATACTTGATCCACAGCTTTATCATAAACCGTAACCAATAAAGTTATCTTGCCAAAGGTAGGCATGAAAGATCCAGTATGTGTCTTAATCCTTAAATCTGAAGATTCATAAGAATCTTGTGTCAAATTATGTGAGAAGCAACTCTTCGGTTACCACATTAGTCATGCAATTAAGATCTATAAGTGTACCATGCACTAGAATCTCCATTATACTCACAGTGATGTAAAGAGGCCCTTAATTGTCTACAAATGTTTTATCATGAGGTGTAAATGTTATTTCAGGTTCAGGACTCCTTCTTTTCAAATAAGGCCTAGGAGGGAGCCTAGCATTATTGTTGCGATTATAAGCCATGTATATATGTCTTGAAATGAATGTAAGATCAGATTTTAAAAGATTTTCAATATTTATGCGAGGAACAAATGCAAAACTATGTATGCCTATGATCTAAAATGCTTGATTTTTTTAAATTTTTTCAATGCAAATGTCTAAGAGAACAAGTGTTGTGAAGAAATTTATTAGGAGAAATGAATAATAACCTTAATATCAGTTCAAAGATGCAATAATATCTTTCACAACACACCTACAATGCAAATCTAGATGAAAATTAGTCAAAATCTAGTGAAAATGCCAAGTTTTCAAACCCTAGTTGTGAAATTAAGGCATGAATTTTTGCACAAAGACACTATGATGAAACACTACAATTAAAAATCAGTCCTAAAAGAGTATTTAAAATAGTAATAAAATATGAAACAAGATTTTAACTACAAACCCTAGCTAATGCAAAGACTAGGTTATATGAAAAATACACAATTTCAAGCAAAATCTAACAAATTAAGCATGGAATGCAATACAAAATGATTGTAAAATGATGCACTAGTACTGTAATTTATATCACATCTAATGAAAATATCAGAAGTTAAAATGGAATTTAATTAAATTATGTCAAAATGTAAGCCTAAAATGCCAGTTTTTTTTAAATTTTCAAAATTTTCAATTTTTTTTGTAAATTTTCAAATGCAATAAGATGAAAATTGAATGAATGAATGTATATCTAAAGTAAAACACTCAGAAAGGTGCAAAATTCAATAAAAAATGGCTTCAGCAAAATGTTTTATAGGAAAAGAAGGAAGAGGGTTTATGATTAGATCCTCCTTTCACTACAAACATTTAAGGACATCCAACTGAGTTGAATCACAACTTTTGCAAGATGATTTTCCTACAGGTTGGGGTGTCACTTGTAACATTGTGGAAACTCAAAAATTATCAATTAATGTATTGATTTAATATTCAAATATGCTTAAAACCCTAATTATGCAAAATCATAAGCAAATGGATAAATTACGACAAATGCTTGCAAACCAAGACAGTAGATAGAGATTAGTTACTGACCATTTTTTGAAGTTCATGATATAGAATGTTTGGGGACTTCATGGCTCATGCCCTAGTCTAATGCAGTGTTTTTTTAGGGGGTTCTGGACTCCTTTTGACACTGATGATCACTATTTTGTCTGTTTCTATTACAGAAGATGCAGAGGACACTGGGGTTTGCACCGTAGTCCAATCTGATGCTAATTATTACTGTCAGAGATTTCTGTGTCTACAACCTCAGAGGTCTTTGCCCCTAGAGCCCTAGTCACGAAAGTGCACCAGGTTGCTTCTTTCTACTGGATTTGGAATCCTTATCTTCTGCAACCTTCCTCTATAACTCCACTCTTTGAAATCTGATACCTGTAATCACAAGAAGTTGGGTTGGGGGTTTTGGTGTTTAGGAGCTTTCCTCAGTCAAGCCCTGGAAGGACATTCAAGTCTTCTAAACACCGTTGTTAGATAAATAGTGCATATCCCTATGGGATAGAGGCAAAAACAAATTGATAAATGATTCGAACAAAAATAGATATCACCTTAGAGGTGTAGTTCGCATGTAGATGAAAATCCTTCAACACATGAGAAGATGGAGCTAAATCTACAATCACAAACACAACAACAATTTCTGCTCTACAACAATGAATATCTTGAATTCTCTAAAATCATAAGTTCGCCAAAAGTTCATAATCATCTTCTAGTTTACAAATGAAACTCTAAACATGCTTATATATGCATTCCCACTTTAAATTTCATAATTCAAACTTAAGATGTCAGCAACAGAACCTTCTCATAGTCACATAACCAACATTAAAAATTAGGACCTACCTAAAATAGGGCAGGACTAGGGCATGAGCACTCAAGTCCTTAGGTCTTTGTTCAGGGCAGGGTTAAGTGCCACAATGTCCCTCAAGCCCCATTTGACATGGGTTTTGGGCCATTTTCTTCCGGGAGTTAAAATGAACATGCAAGATGCAAAACAAGGGACCTGGGAGCTAAACTTAGGAGGTAAAAGTCCTAGGGGGACATTTTATGACATAACAAAAAGAAAATACAAGAAACAAGGCCTAAGCACCATGGGAGGGAAAACAGATAATGTAATGGCTAAAATGAGCGTGCAAACAAACAAAGGGAATGGACACTAAAGCAAGGCCAAAATACAATGTGAAATTGCAAGGGTATGTAATTTTAAACATTACAACATGTTACTAGCTAATTGATTTACTGATGATAAGTAGAATTTCCTTTAGAATCATGGCAATGTGGTCAGTTTGTAGTTACTCTTTTGTTTCTTTCTTTTTTTTCGGGCATTTGTTGTTACTAAAACAACATAGCCTAATTTGACTAAACTAAGGCCCCCCTTTTGCTCAACTTTTGCACTATTAAGCTTAGTACTTATTTTTTTAATTTTTGCATCTTGGGATTAAAAGCAAGCTATGGCACAACTCCTTTTGATCCTTCCATATGTTTTATGTCTTCATTTAGGTGTTAATGTAAATGATGAGGAATCTCATTGAAATACTTTCTAATGAGAGTAGTAATTCACAACTTAAGTAATAACATCTCAAAACTAGATATTAACAAAATCCTACCAGGGCATCTCAAAACTTAGTAATTGCATTACTTTATAGGTACTCTTTTGTTTCTTTTTTTATTTGGGCATTTGTTGTTACCAAAACAACATACCCCAGTTTGACTAAACTAAGGCCCTCCTTTTGCTCAAATTTTGCATATGCTTTATATGTCTTGATTTAGGTGTCAATGTAAATGATGAGGAATCACATGAATGATTTTTAATGAGTTTAGTAATTCAAAAATTAAGTAATTGCATCTCAAAATTGGATATTAACAAAAACCTACTAGGGCATCTCAAAACTTAAGTAATTGCATCAAGTAGTTTGTAGGTACTTTTTTGTTTCTTTACTTTTTTTATTTTGGTATTTGTTGTTACCAAAACAACATACCTCAGTTTGACTAAACTAATGTCCCCTTTTTCTTAACTTTTTTCACTATTAAGATTAGTACAAGTATTTCTTTAAGTTTTGCATCCTGGGATGGAAAACAAGCCATGGCATGCCTCTTGTTGATTCTTGCATATGTTTTATGTCTTCATTTAGGTGTCAATGTAAATGATGAGGAATCACATGAATGCTTTCTAATGAGATTAGTAATTCACAACTTCTTAATTTTGGCATGCCCAATAAAGTTAGGAAAAAAGGTAATTTTTAATAAAAAAATCCCTTTATTGTAGTCCCACTTTGTTTATTTTATTGCAAAAAAAATTAATTAATTAGACATTTCAATTTTTATTAAGATTTATTTTATTATAAAAATTTTAATTTTATAGTTTTTAAATTTTTAAATAGTTTAGTTTTTACATTTTAATACTTTTATAATGGGTGCTGCCATAATAGTGTGTCCCATTTATCGGACATCCTGATTTTTGTTTGAAATCACATATGTTTTAGAAAAATTAGTGCTTTAAGCCTTGAGGGGTTCCATATAAATGGGTTTAATTGAAGGGGGTTAGATAAAACCACATTAAATCAAACCCACTTGGAAATAAACCCCTTTTCTTAAATCAAACCCTTAATGGAGTCTCCTCTAGACCTATCAAAATGCTAACAAAAAAAACAATTTTGCTTCACCTTTTGGGGTATCAAATGAAGTCATTTAGAAATCCTATTTTGTAAGTATGCATCCCTTAGTATAATATTTCTAAAAAGCATGATATTGAATATATTTCATTTGATTATTATATTTATTTTCTATTTTCTAGTGAACATAGGTTTTTCACCGAACATCAAGGTCTCTATTCCACAAATGCGGAAAAATAAAAAATAGAGAAAACAATTCTAAAAAATATTTGCACACTAGGTATGTATGTCCTTGTTTCAACAAAAAAGAAGAATTTAACTTGGATATATACATAAAATTTATGTTGGATGGTATAAATGTTTGAATTATAATTAATCTCACTTAAAAAATTAATTAAAAAAAATATGCAACAAAAAATTATGAAAAATATCTATGCACTAGATATTGGTGTTACAAATCTATATTTTAAAATTTATAATTTTGTCCTTTCTATAAAAAGGGAAATGTTGTAAGGTATAAACATCACTTCTTAAATATGTTAACTATAAAAAACAAGTTATTAAAAGTTATGTAAAAAATTCACAAATTACTTCTTGAAATTTTAAAAAAATACATTTAGAATCTACACAAAATCTAAAAAATCACTAGTTTCATCATCTTCAAATTCTTAATGGATTGGTTGCTATAGGTGATAGAAAGTGAAAATTTGGTTAAAAATGCCAATTTCAATGTCCCACTTTGACCAAAAAGTGGGACATAGTATTGTGGGTTGACACTTATATAGTGTATTTTTTAATTAAATAATTTAGTTTTTAATTTTATTATATAATTTAGCTTTTTATCATTAAGTAGTTTTTATTGTTAAAAGTTTAACTTTAAAAACTAAACATAAAGAAAAGAAAACATTTTCAAAATTTAAAGGGGCATGGGCTGAAAAACTTGTGCACCCCATTTTAAATCTAAGCCTGTGTTTTGTTTTTTATTTTAATTTTTTTAAAACATTAAAACCAAAAATAAATACTAATCTAATCCCCCCGCAACCTAAGCCCTAACCCCTACCATCTATCATCCTACCATCCCCTAGGTCCTACAACCTAACCCCCTTATCTTGCAACCTATCCTTATGACCTCGACATAGAGGCTATCTCAACTGCTCGATGAACAGTTTGTCCACTTTGTGGATAGCATACTCACCCCTACCCTAGACCCTACCTCATCCCTAGTCCAACCCATTCTGAATACCATAGAATGATAGACCCCATACACCCTGTCCCACATAAACTCCTTGTCCCTTTCTCATGCCTGTCCTAGGTCCTACCCTACCCACAAACATTGCAACCCTTGAGCTCCCTGTTCCCTCATGCCTTGCATCATGTCCTATCCCAAAACACTTGTTTTGCACTCCTCTCCCTTTGCAAATGATCCCTTGTGCTCCTTCATGTAGTCTTTGTAATCTTCACCATCTTAATACCTTCTCTCATGCTCCTCTTTACATCCTCCTCGCTATCCCTACTATTGTGTCATCCCTACCTTTACTACACTCATTCACCACCTACTTTGTACACCACCTTTTGACCTTTTCACAACCTAGTTGCCGCCAAGGCCTTAACATTGCACTATACTACTTGGCCCTACACACACATAGCCTATCCGATATGGCCTACCCGATCCCAGTCCCTCTATTTTCTTGACCTCCCTATTTGCCCTGGGTACTTTGTCCACCTTGTTGTTTGCCAAAACAACCTATCCACCTCCTTGTCCACCCAACCTTCCTAGTCTCCCATGGCACTGTGTTTGTTCCCTTGTCCCCTTTTTACAACAAACCCATTTTCACTCAAACAACCATAACTTTCACTTGGGGGGTGAAATTTTATGTTCTTATAGGTGTTGGAGAGCTACTTCTACCCCCTTCACTTTGGACTAACTCATTTTTTATCTCATCATTAATGCTTGTTACATCAATTCAAATTAGGTGTTTCCATATTTTTCTTATAACTTGTGCCACTAACATGTTGCTTGCAACATTTTTCATATGTTGAAGACTCTTTATCAAAACTTTTAGCATGGTTGTGATGAAGCACTCTTTTCGAAGATCTTATTTTCATCACTAAAAATTAGGCACACTTCACTTTTCTAAGGGGAAATTAATGTTTGTTTGGTGTGTATTTCTTAGTTTAGATTTTTTGCGTTTGTGGCTAAGAGTTTATATGCTCTCCTTTCATTCTGCAAGGTGAACTTGAGGATCAAAAAAACCCTTCCCCACTTGCATCACCCATGGAGTCAAGTGTGTATGCTCTTCCCTCGTACCACAAGGTGATCTTGAGAATCAAAAGTGTTAGGGTTAGCTGGAAGAAGATATCAATTAAATGCAAAATAAAGATTAAATAGAGGAATGAAAATACGCATAAATAATAACAACAAGAGACAAGTTTTAATGTGGTTCACCCAAACTCAAGCTACATCCACCAACAGAGAGTCGAATATTATTATCTAGTAAATCAAATCGATTACAACCAACAATCCTTGCAACTCAATACCGCTGCAAAATACTACAATACATCAACGAAAATCCTAACCCTTAGACGCTTTTATCAAGCCTTATGTCAGTTACAAAAACAAGATTTTTTATGTCAGCTAATAGAAAAATAACTCCTGACGCCTTTATAAAATAATAAAAATTGTTGGAGATTTTGAGGGCACTACCCACTAGCCCCCATGAGGGCGCTGCCCCTCAAACCCACCCTGTATCACGATAGGGAGTGCACCAGGGGCGCTGCCCCTAGACCCCGTAAGGGGTGCTGCCCCTTGATCTCATCTTGGGGGCACTACCCCCAAACCCCCGCAAGGGGCACTACCCCTTGACTCCGTTAAATAATTTGGGGGGAAACTGTGCTGATAAAAGTGGGGTAAATTTAACCTTTGAGTCTGATTAGGCTCCATATAACAACAATCTCCCACTTGGAGACTGATCAAACTTGACACCTTATCATCTCCCAGTTGGAGACTGATCAAAATCTACACCTTATTATCTCCCACTTGGAGACTGATCATAACACCGCCGACCTTGTAGCTTCCACTGGAAATAAGCACACTTGACTCTGTTGTTCTGATTTTTTTGTTTCTAGTCTTGAAGACCAACCAAAGCTGAAGAGGAGCTCAGCTTCTCCCTTGTCACTTCCTCCATAAACATATCTATTGGATTTTCATCTGTATGTCTCTTTTCCAGCCTTAACTATCCATCATCTAACACTAACCGGATGAAGTGATACCTAAGCTGTATGTGTTTGGTCTTTGAATGCAAGGCATAATTCTTTGCAAGATGTATGGCACTCTAACTCTCTGTATACAGAGAACTGTTAGCTTGTTGTTTGCCCAATTCTTCCATGAAAGATTGCAGCCATATCATCTCCTTTCTTGCCTCTATTGTAGCTATATACTCTACCTTTGTGGTGGATAAAGCAACCACCTTTTGCAACTTGGAGATCCAACTCACCACTGTCCCACCTACAGTAAAGACATAACCTATAGTACTCTGCCTAGTAACAATATCTCCTATCAAATCTGAGTCTACATAACCTACTAAATCAATATTAGAGCCCCCAAAACATAAGTGTTTATTGGATGTACCTCTCAAATATCTGAGAATCTATTTTACTGAATTCCAATGCTCCAATCTGGGATGACTCATATACCTACTTACAACTACTACAACATGTGTGCAATATCCGGTCTTGTGCATACCATGGCTTACATTAAACTTCCTACAACTGAAGCATATGGTACCTTGGATATTTTTTCTTCCTCCTCTTGTACCTTAGGACACATCTCCTTAGTCAATTTCAAATGACTAGGAAAAGGTTTGCTGACAGCTTTTACATTCTCCATATAGAATCTCTACAACACCTTTCAACATAATCAGCCTGAGATAGAGTCAATTTTCTATTCTTCCTATCTCTACAAATTTTCATACCAAGGATTTGTTTTGCTATCCCCAAATCCTTCATAGAAAATGATTTTGCTAGCTGTTGTTTTAACTCTCTTATGTGATCCATGTTAGACCCTACTACAAGCATGTCATCAACATATAAACATAAAATAATGTAGCTATCATTATCCAACCTCTTAAAATAAACACAATGGTTAGAATTACACCAGTTGTAGCCTTGCTCAGCCATAAAACTATCAAATTTTAAATACCATTGCTGAGGTGCTTGTTTCAAGCCATATAAACTCTTCTTCAATCTACACACCAGTTTCTCCTTACCTTTGATCTCAAATCCTTGGGGCTGTCCCATATATATCTCCTCCTCCAAATCACCATGGAGAAAGGCGATTTTCATATCTAGCTGTTCCAAATGCAAAACTTCAACAACCACAATACTTAAAACATTACGAATAGAAGTCATCTTAACAACCAGAGAAAAAATCTCATCAAAATTAATGCCCTTTTTCTATGCAACTCCTTTTACAGCTAACCTAGATTTAAATCTATTCTTACCTCCATCTTCCTCTTTCAGCCTATAAACCCATTTGTTTGGTAAAGCCTTTTTAGCTGTACAGGCAACTTACATAATTCCCAAGTCTAATTTTTTAGTAAGGAGTCCATTTCTTCTTTCATTGCAAGCTCCCACTGAACCTTTGTGTCCACCTGTATAGCTTCATCATACCCTTCTAGTTCACCAGCATCTGTTAACAAAATAGAATACAAAGAGGGAGAAAACCTTTCAGTAGGTCTACTTAGCCATGTTGGCCGTCTAACATTCATTGGATTTTGTGGTATTTCTTGTTGTTGTTGTGGAGCATGAGGAACCACTGGAACATCACTATCTAGAGTATCATCCAACACCACATAATCCTTTTTTTTCTTCTCATGTTGCTGCAACTGATCTTTGTATAGCACCTTCTCATCCCTACTTTTCACAATTTTCAAATTTTCAACATCCCAAAGCCTATAACCAAATTCATCAATGCCATATCCAATGAAGATACACTTTTTTGATTTTGCATCCAGCTTGGTTCTATTTTCAGAATCTACATGTGCAAATGCTTCACATTCGAAGGTTTTGAGAAAATAATAACTCACATTCTTACCTGCCCATGCTTCCTCTGGAATACCACAGCCCAAAGAAACTGAAGGACCTTTATTAATTAAATATACAGTGGTATTAACAACCTCTACCCACATGTTTAAAGGCAGCCCAACATGTAATCTCATGCTCCTTGCACACTCCATTATTGTCCTATTCATGTGCTCAGCCACTCCATTTTCTTGTGGAGTCCCTGGAACCATTTTCTGCCTACAAATTCCATTAAAGGAACAATAATCCTAAAATTCCTTGCTGCAATACTCACCACCATTATTAAATTTGAGACATTTTAATCTTTTACTTGTCTCATTCTCAACCAAGCTTCTCTATTTCTTAAATGTTTCAAATACATCAGATTTCTGCCTAAGAAAATAAATCCAAACCTTCCTAGTTGCATCATCTATGAATGTAACATAATACCAAGAGCCATCAAGAGAAGATACCTGAGCCGGTCCCCATACATATGTATGCACTTGAGCTCCAACTTTTCATCTTTCTTTTGCTTCCCATCCTTGAGAAAACTAACTCTCTTTTATTTTCCATACACACAACTTTAACAGAAATCCATATTAATACATTTCAGACCTAGTAAGACTTTCTTAGAATGAAGTACCTTCATACCTTTTTCACTCATATGCCCAAGTCTATTATGCCACAGTGTTGTATCAGAATCTGCAGCAACTATTTCAATCTCTTCCTGCAAACCCATATCAATTGTTCCTGAACCTATTTGGTTTTTCTCTGCAACAACTAAAGTAGAAGGAACAATATGACCTGTACAAAGATATAAGGTGCCTACTTTCACACCTTTTTCTACTATTAAGAAGCCTCTTGAAACCTTCCAATTTTTATCACTGAAAGTAACTATGCAACCTTTATCAGCTAGCTACCCTGCTGAAATTAAATTCCTACTTAGCCTTGGAATGTGCCTTACCTCTTATAGTAGACAATGATTCCCATTCTACAACTTAATCTTGATTCTTCCCTTTCTAACAATCAGACAAGGTTTGTCATCTCCCAAATAAACCAGCCCAAAATCCCCTTGGACATAATCAAGAAAATAACTTCTATGGGACTTAATATGAAATGAGGCCCTTGAATCTAAAACCCATGAATCATTAGCATTATTTAGGGAAAGAATCAAAATATCATCTTCAGATTTATTACTTACCACATTTGCCTCCTTATTGCCTTCTTGTTTGTCTCCTTTATTCTTCCGAGACTAGCAATGTTTCTTCAAATGACTTGGTTTCCCATAGTACTAGCAATCCTTCTGTCCTTTGGATTAGGACCTCTTGTCCTTTGATTTTCCTCATGACTTCCCATGACCTCCAAAACCTTTTTCACTCTCCTTTGATCTGCCCCTACTTTCTGCATTCAAAACACTCCTTGATGTGGACCCTCCTAAGCTTTTCCATCACATTTCTTTGCTAAGTATAACACCAACACCATCATCAAATTTCAAAGTATTCGAATCAGAGATAGAGTTACTTACAACCATCACCAAGCTATTCCATCTTTTTGGCAAAGAACATAAAACGAAGAAAGCCCTCACCTCTTCATCATATTTCACTTTTACAGAAGTTAACTGACTGGTAATTATATTAAACTCATTTAAATGATCTATCATAGATCCACCTTCAATCATTTTCAGATTAAACAAATGCTTCATGAGAAATACCTTATTTGAGGCTGAGGATTTTTCATACAATTTAGCCAAAGATTTCATTAGTTCATCTGTTGTCTTCACTTCTATTGTATTGAATGCCACAGATTGTACTAGGCACAACTGAATGGTTCCCAATGCCTTTCTGTCTAGAAGATTCCAATCCTCATCAGTCATTGTTGCCAGTTTCTTGGCTATTCCTTCCAACTGTCTCCATAAATCCTTCTGATAGAGATAATCCTCCATCTGCATCTTCCATAACTAATAGTTCTACCCATTGAATTTATCTACCTTCAATTTAACCTCATCTGCCATTGCTCCCACTTAATCGTAAGACTCCCACTCAACTGTGAGACCTTCCTGCAGACGATAATCGAACACAACCCACTTTGATACCACTTGTTAGGGTTATCTGACAGAAGATATCAATTAAATGCAAAATAAAGATTAAATAGAGGAATGAAAATACACAAAAATAATAATGGTGAGAGATAGGTTTTAATGTGGTTCACCCAAACTCGGGCTACATCCACCAATAGAGAGTCCAATATTATTATCTAATAAATCAAACCGAATACAACCAACAATCCTTGTAACTCAATACCCCTGCAAAATGCTACAATACATCAACATAAACCCTAACCCTTAGCTTCTTTTATCAAGCCTTATATCAGTTACAAAAATAAGGTTTTTTATGTTGACTAATAGAAAAATAACTCCTGACCTTGTCTTGGGGGTGCTACCCCTTGACCTTGTTAAATAATTTGGGGAGAAACTGCACTGATAAAAGTGGGGTAAATTTAACCTTCAAGTCTGATTAGGCTCCATATAACAACAAAAAGCACTTGGTCTTCTTTCCCCTTAGGGGTTTGCCTAATGATTCATCACCTTAGGAGATGACCCAAATGATGTGTTCCAATGGGGTATACAAAGGATGGAGTGTGAAAACTATATCTCAAAGGAGTCATCATTGTGTCTAGCACAACCTTATTGCCCCTTTTCATAAGGAGGCAAGGTGAAGTGGAATTGGGCTTGCCCATTAACACATGCTTGTTTATGGACTCTGGTTCATAGACTTAGGCCACACATACCCTTGGGTATATTGAGGATGTCCTTACTAACCTTTTATAGCCTAGATAGGGACCTATCAGTCATTTTTTTCATGGTACACTAATAACTAGTTAGGTTTGGGATGTTACTCACATCATAATTCTAAGTTCTTAGAGATATAGATCACTATGGGGAAGGCCTTGGTCTCCATGGTAAGGGGTGTATAGGTTGTACATGACCTTGCATTTCATAGCTATCCATAACTTAGTAGATAGTATATTGGTGAGCCCAGGAAGATTGACACTCCCACTTGAGTAATATAGGCTTATTCATGGGTTTGAAGTGTATTCTTGTCAAAACATGTGCAATCCCCGTAAATCCAAAAGTCAAAATCTTTTGCAAACCTTTTGTATGTTGATTGAAATCTTTTTTTTGCAAACATCAAAATATCATCCAAGGTTAAGCATACCCTTCATCCAAATAATCCCAAATCTACCTCATCCTAATCATTCCCTAATCATCCACCTCATCCCTCAACTTTTTTTAAGGCATTGGAACCAATAATCTCAATCAATCAACTAATCTAAGGTCAAGTGCCTAATCCCATCATCCTTAGTCTAAGTCACCTTTACCACCTAATCACCTCTAATCATCCTAATCTAATCTAATCTTCCAATCCATATCCTAATCATCACTAATTGAATTTCATTCCCTCCTAATCCAACCCAACCATCCTTAATCAATCCCCATCCTTAATCCAAATACAATCAAATCCCTAATAACATCATCATCCTTGATCCACTCTCACTTATTCTTCTAATCCAACATTATCCCAAATCCTAATCCCTTTTCATCAATCCTTCATCCTAAATCCATTCTTCATGTATCCATCCCAATCATCATCCACTTATATCCATCTAACTTCATCCCATTCACCAATCAAAATAAATCAACAAGGGGCCTCAACCTAATCTATGCTAATAAAAATATTAAAATCCAACAAATCATCAAGTTTCATGTATCCTTGACCTTGATTACATCCATCATCCAAATCAAATTGATCAATCCTAAAATCAAACCAATCAATCAATCCTAAAATCAAACAAATCAATCAAATGTCATAAATAATTGAACTTAATCAAATTCATCACCAAATCAAATTAAATCAAATCCTAAAGTCCTTGACCTTCATCAAAATCAAGTCAAATCCTTGACTTACACTAAAAAATCATTTGATATCAAAGTAAATGTTAAGGTCTAAGCCTTCAACATCTAGCATCCTCAACAATCACCCTTGACATGCCAATCACAACACCTTAAGTCAAAAATAATCTCAAAATCCAATCCCTTACATCATCCCAAAAGCAATTGAATCACAATCCAATCCATTATCCAACATCCTCAAATCATCCAACCCAAACAAGATTTATACCAATTGCATTTCTTAAGGTTCAAAGCAAGGGTCACTCATAACTCAAGGTTAAAATAATGTTTTTATTAGTTTCTTATGTGTATTAAGAGTTGAGGTTGTTTATGCCTTTGATCTTCACATAAATTGTGTTTTTTCATCTATGCTAGGTGCTTAAGTGGGCATGTGATCCATGTAGATTCTTGACCAAAACAATATAGGTTATTGGATATGTACTTTTTTATTTTTCAAGTTGCTTGATTACCAAGTAAAAAATTCACTAAGTCTTTTCCTACTTGCATGATTTCTTATTTCTATTTAGTTTTATTAAGAAGGAATATTTATGGTGTTATACCAGTCAATTTTCATTGAAAATAGAGAATTTTTATATTTTAATAGCAATGCACTTCATTTTAGTTTAGTGTTTTCTTTGGAATTTTTAAATAGATTTAATGTGTTATTTTTGAGGTAGTGTGCATTATGGATATTTCTTAGTTTTTACTTTTTAGAACATTCAAGGTCGTTGTTCTATTTATAATGTCCAATCGTGGTCTTTAATCATTTAAAGGTTTCAAATGAAAGTATATGTAATGTAAAAGTCATATTTGGGAGCTTTGGTTTCAACAAATTTTAAAAAATTGAAACCCTGGTACATTGTATAGATGTGCTACTACATGTTATATTGAATCCAATAAATTTATGTATTTTTTTATTCTTTTACTATCTCTTAAATATTTGTGTATGGTGAATAATATATAAAATAGAAACAAATAACTTGGCCACTCTACTTAAACATCATCTAGTTCAATGGTCAAACAATTGCTAGCAATTTTATTCCTCGTCCTTACTAAAAAGTGGTAAATATTTATTCTATTTTTATTGGCTAAAATTGACCTTTTGACTATCGAGTTGGATGATGTTTAAGAATAGCCAAATTTGGTTGTTGGGATGATGAGGCATCAGTATCTCTTTGTGTTGAAATATCCTTGTTCTCAGGGTGGAGATAATGTTGTAAGTATGGGCTTAACCGGTGTTGTCATTGATGTCAACATACTCCTATTGCATTAATGTCAAGGATTGGATGAGCTGTATGCTGAGGATATTGAGAAAATTAGTCCTATCAGAAATAGAGAAGAATAGTGAAGATAATGAAGCTCTATCAAGTGAAGATCTCAGCTAGATAAAGATAAGAGAATGCGCATCTAAGGGCTTGTAGATATGTGTCTAAAGATGATCCAGTCAAGATTTGAGAGGTCCGCATGAAGATTTGAAGGAGTTATGGCCATATGAGTAAAACTGGATCTGGCAACTGGTCAGAGGTGACAGAGTGACACAAATAGGTCCAGTGAAATCTAGAAATGTAATATCTAGTTCTACGGATTTGGTGGCTTGTTTGGGAAGCTGATGTGAATTGACAACTCAATTGGTTTGTGGTTTGTAGGTCTGCAAGTAATTATTCTAATGTGATGGTGATGACAGACTTTATCTTGAGGTTCTAGATGAAGATGTGAATGATTTTAGTAAGCAGTAGTAGTGTGGATGTTCTTGGTGATTCAGGCAAGTTTGTGAAGGTCTCTAGATTGTGTCTAGTTCATGTTGGCGGTCCACATTGAAGATACAGCTTGTAATTGAAGATTTACTTTCGGGTGATGATATTTTTTTTAATCCTAGCCGATTGGATGTCTTACACATCTTACAGATGATCTTGAAGATGTTTCATGAAGCATGATGTGTTCCTTGAAAAAGATTGAAGTCCCGGATAGGCGTGGCCGACAGGGTATTGATACGCATGAAGTCTTTGTAACAAATCAAGTTGTATTTTTGTAATTGCTCTGTAATAAAATAAAGTATGTTGTGCCGACTTTGATGATCATTCCAAAGTTGCTGTCATGTATATATAAGAATTGTGTAGTCATTCAAAAGTATCCTTGGTCATGATGAGAAAGTGGTAGAGAGGAAAGGAGCGAAAATCAGAGCAAAAGTGTTGAGCTTAAATGGAACTGTATCAAGCATGGTGAAGATGCTAATCTCTAGTTCAAGTATGTAATATTTATATTATTCTATAGACAATGTGTCTCCTGTAGGCAGTGGGCCTCTTGTGAGCAGTGTGCTCAGGCAGTGAGTCCTAATTGGCAAGTGTTATTTCTGTTCTTCTTATTCTTTTAACAGAGAATACAATCTTGGGTTAGTTACCCTGTAGTTTTTCCCTTAACTAGGTTTTCCACATTAAAATCTTGGTGTCATATGTGTTGAATGTGTTTTTGCTCTTAAATTATTACATTGTGTTTCCATGATTGAATCATTATTATGCTATAGAAATATAAGAAGGCTTTAAGTGTTTAAAGAATGGAAATTATGGTAACAATTGATTCACCTCCCCTCTTAGTTGTCTGTCCTAAAACCAACAATTGGTATCAGAGCTAAGTTCCTCTAAAAGAGCTTAACCACTTGAGGAGATCCAGGATGTCTTCCTACAAGAAGGATAATCTGATGTTTGGTGGAACAAATTGCACTCTTTGGAAAAGCCACATGGAATGTCACTTGCAATGTATGGGAATGCAATATTGGAGCGTGGCTACAAAGAAGTATGTTCCTCCAAAGAATGGTTTGACAACTACAGATGAAATCAGAGATGCTGAAGATAATCTTCAAGTTAAAGAAGCCTTACTAAGTGCCTGATCTAATTCAGAGCTAACGAATGTTATGGATTTAAAAAATACATATGAAATTTGGTCAAAGCTGGTACTTCTGCATGAAGGAGACAAATATGTTAAATGTGCCAAGCTACAAAGTCTGAAAGGAAAATTTGAAAACCTGAAGATGAGAATATCACTACATTTATGCCAAAAGTAAATGAGCTTGTTTGTGGCATTAGATGTGCTGGTGGAACCTTGGATGAAGATGAGATTGTTGCCAAAGTTCTCAGATCCTTACCTCCTGCTTACAAACACAAGGTTGATGCTATTGAGGAATTCAGATCTTTATCAAATATCACAATAGATTAATTGGTTGGAAAATTAGCTGCATTTGAATTGGCTGAGTTTGGAGATGGCCCCCCAAGACTGAATCTGCATTCAAAGCTAGTGCCTCTGTAAAAGGCAAACAAAGGTACGATCTAGGAGAGAACTCCTCAAAGAAACTATCATGGTATGAAAAAGAAAGAAAAGATCTAGAAGAAGATGAGGCAGAAGATGCTCAACTTGAAGCCCTTATTACAAAAAGACTGCCAAGAGGATCTGGTAAGTATGAAAGAAAATTGCCCTTCAAATGTTTGAACTACAACAAGATTGGTCATTTTGCTTCAAGGTGTCCAGAAAGATTTTTAAGGACAAATCCTAATAAATCAAGATTCCAAAAGAAATGTTACTATGTTCATGAAGATGATGATGATGAAGGAGTAACAGATGATGAATCTGAGACAAGAAACAAATCCAAAAGTGACTGGCTATTTATTGCCATCAAGGAAGAAGATCCAATGCCCATTGAATCTGTCAATCATAAAATGGTAGAAAGAACTCTGGCTGCCCAAGTTGAAGAAAATGATGAATGGGTCATTGACAGTGGATGCTCCCACCATATGACTAGTGATAAGAATAAGTTCATAAATATGGAAAGATATGAAGGAGGAGTTGTAAAATTTGGTGATAATTCTGCTGGTAGAATCAGAGGTAGAGGAACTATTTCTTTTGATGGAAAGAACAAAACTAGTGATGTATTGTATGTTGAAGGTCTAAAGCATAATCTTCTCAGTGTTGGGCAGTTGGTGGACAAAGGCTATGATCTCTGATTTAAGAATGGAAAATGTAAAATCTTTGAAAGCTCTGGAACTGAGATTGCATCCGGTACTCAAACAAAAGGTAACATCTTCCACTTGGTTGCTACTGACAAAAGTTGTTTATTTGTTCAAATTGATTAGAGTTGGTTATGGCATAGGAGAATGTGTCATCTAAATTTTGATAATATCATCAAGATAAGCAACACTTAGGCTGTAAGAGATCTTCCAAGACTGGTGAAACCTACTAATAATTTGTGCAAAGAATGTCAGTTGGGTAAGCAGAGCAGAGTCACATTTAAAAGTAAGGAAAAATCTTCTACCAGACTGTTGGACTTAGTACACACTGATCTATGTGGACCAGCAAGAATCAGGAGTCTGCAAGGTGATATGTATTTCATGTTACTGATTGATGACCACTCCCGGATGATGTGGGTGACTTTCCTGAAAGAGAAATCTGAAGCTCTTGAGAAGTTCAAAATATTCAAGGCTATGGTAGAGAATGAAACTGGGTTAAACATAAAATGTCTTAGGTCTGATAGAGGTGGTGAATTCACATCCAGAGAGTTGATAGAATTCTGTGAGAAGCATGGGATAAAGAGACAATTATCTGCTCCAAGGACTCCATAGCAGAATGGAGTAGTGGAGAGAAAGAACTGGACCATCCAGGAAGCATCTAGAACCATGATGATGGAAGCAAATGTTCCTCAAATCTACTGGAGAGAAGTTGTAAGCACTATTGTCTATACTCTTAATCGAGTACAAATTAGAAGCAATACTGGTAAGGCTCCTTATGAACTCTAGTTTGGTATCACTCCTACTGTGAAGTATTTCAGAGTCTTTGGAGGTAAATGTTACATTAAGAGAGATGAAGACCTTGGCAAATTTGATGCTAGAAGTGATGAAGGAATATTCTTGGGGTATTCTACTCAAAGCAAAGCATACCAGTGTTATAACAAGAGATTGAGAAGGATTGTAGAAAGTACAAATGTGAAGGTTGACGAAGGCATTGAAAAACCCTCAAGGTTATATTAAAATGAAGAAGATGATCAGAATGATGTTTTGGTCTAAGAAGATCAAGCCCCTTCTCTAGTTCAGATTCAGCCTGATCCAGAGAATCCTAAAATATAGGAAGAAGAGATAAGTTTGAATGATCCTATTCAAGAAATAGAAGTACAAGAAATTCTTAAAACTCCCAGGTATGTAAGATTGAATCATTTGGAAGACCAGATCATAGGTGACAGAAGAAAAGTTGTTCAAACAAGAAGCAAGATTGCTCAAGATTCAGAGAAGTATTGTCCGATTTCAAAGATTGAACCAAAAACAGTAAGTGAAGCATGCAATGATGAAAGCTAGGCTAAAGCAATGGAGGAAGAGTTGATGCAGATTGAAAAAAATCACACTTGGGATCTTGTTCCCAGACCTAAAAACAAAAATATGATTGGGACTAAGTGGGTCTTTTAGAATAAACTGAATAAAGATGGTGAAGTAGTCAGAAACAAAGCCAGATTGGTTTGTAAGGGTTATTCTCAAGTAGGAGTTGACTTTGAAGAAACTTTTGCTCCGGTGGCAAGAATTGAAGCAGTTAGATTATTTCTTGCTTTTGCTGCCTTCAAGGTCTTCAAGGTATATCAGATGGATGTCAAGTCTGCTTTCCTGAATGGTGATTTGGAAGAAGTATACATTGAGCAACCGGATGGATTTCAATTGTCTGATCATGGTGATATGATCTGCAAGTTGAAGAAAGCATTGTATGGACTAAAACAAGTCTTGAGGGCATGGTATGAAAGATTGGATAAACATTTTTTGAAGATTGGTTTCAACAAAGGTACTACTGATAGTAACTTATACTTCAAGATTGATCATGAAAATATCCTGATTGTTGAAGTTTTTGTTGATGATATCATTTTTGGAGGAAGAGATAGTATGTGCAAGACTTTTGCAAATCAAATGAAAAGTGAATTTGAGATGTCTATGTTTGGGAAAATAAATTTCTTCTTGGGTCTGCAAATCACTCAAACAGAGAAAGGAATCTTCATATCACAGACCAAATATGTGAAAGAATTGTTGAAGAAATTTGGGATGGAAGATTCAAAGCCAATGAATACTCCCATGACAACCGGATGTAAACTAAGCAAAGATGATGAATCTCCTAAGGCTAATCAGAAAAAATACAGGTCAATGATTGGAGGACTACTGTATCTTACTCAAACTAGACCTGACATTATGAATGTTGTTGGTCTTGTTGCTAGATTCCAAGCTGATCCTAGAGAATCTCATGTCATGGCAATCAAGAGAATTCTCATATATCTAAAGGGAACAATTGAGTATGGTTTATGGTATTCTAGGGATCATGATTTCTCTCTTCATGTATATACAGATGCTGATTGGGCAGGAGATGTGGATGACCAGAAGAGTACCAGTGGTGGTGCATTCTTTTGGGGAAAAAGATTGGTTTCTTGGCTGAGCAAGAAACAAGAGGCAATATCTTTGTCCACTGCAAAAGTAGAGTATATTGCAACAACAGGTAGTTGCACTCAAGTATTATGGATGAAGCAAATGCTAAGAGACATCAGAGTGGAATATGAGTAACCTATCACAATCTTTTGTGATAACTCAAGTGCAATAAATATATCAAAAAATCTAGTGTTGCACTCAAAGACAAAACATATATCCATCAAGTTTCACTTTTTGAGAGAACAGGTGAACAAGAATGAAGTCAGATTGGAGTTTGTGCCCTCAAAGGATCAGATTGCAGACATGTTTACTAAACCTCTACCTAAGGACTCTTTTGAGTATCTGAGAGAGAAGTTAGGGGTTATTACCCCTCCAGTTTTGAATTAAGATGCACTGATGTGCATAAATCTGGTGGATCTCACAGTCATATCTTGTGGTTCGGATTGATGATAGGAAGCTGCTATTCAGGGGGACTAGTTTGTATGATTCTGAAGTATTGATGCAAGCATGTGCCCTTTTCCATTGATGTCAAAGGGGGAGAAAAGACATGTGAAAAACCAAAGGTGGTTGCTGTTGATAGGGAGAGCTATGCCAGTCAGTGAGGAGAAGTTCTTATCTTGATGGTTAAAAATAGTTTTTCACATCATATGTTGCCATTAATGACAAAGGGGAATATTGTTGCAAGTATGGGCTTAACTGGTGTTGTCATTGATGTCAACATACTCTTGTTGCATTAATGTCAAGGATTGGATGAGCTGTATGCTGGGGATATTGAGAAAATTAGTCCTATCAGAAACTGAGAAGAACAATGAAGACAGTGAAGCTCTATCAAGTGAAGATCCTAGCTAGATGAAGATCAGAGAATGTGCATCTAAGGGCTTGTAGATATGTGTCTAAAGATGACCCAGTCAAGATTTGAGAGGTCTGCATGAAGATTTGAAGGAGTTATGGCCATATGAGTAAAACTGGCTCTGGCAGCTATTCAGAGGTGACAGAGTGACACAAATAGGTCTAGTGAAATCTGGAAATGCAATATCTAGTTCTACGGATCTGGGGGCTTGTTTGGGAAGCTAATGTGAATTGACAACTCAATTGGTTCGTGGTCTGGAGGTCTGCAAGTAATTATTCTAATGTGATAGTGATGATAGACTATGTTCTTGAGGTTCCAGATGAAGATGTGAATGATTTTAGTAAGCAGTAGTAGTGTGGATGTTTTTGGTGATTCAGGCAAGTTTGTGAAGGTCTCTAGATTGTGTCCAGTTTGTGTTGGCGGTCCGCATTGAAGTTTGAGCTCGTAATTGAAGATTTACTTTCAGGTGATGATATTTTTTTTTAATCTTGGCCAACCGGATGTCTTACACATCTTGCGGATGATTTTGAAGATGTTTCACGAAGCATGACATGTTCCTTGAAGAAGATTGAAGTCCCGGATAGGCGTGGCCGACACAGTATTGACACGCATGAAGTATTTGTAACAAATCAAGTTGTATTTTTGTAATTGCTCTGTAATAAAATAAAGTATGTTGTGCTGACTTTGATGATCATTTCAAAGTTGATGTCATGTATAAATAAGAATTGTGAAGTCATTCAAAAGTATCCTTGGTCATGATGAGAAAGTGGTAGAGAGGAAAGAAGCGAAAATCAGAGCAGAAGTGTTGAGCTTAAATGGAACTGTATCAAGCATGGGGAAGATGCTAATCTCTAGTTTAAGTATGTAATATTTATATTATTTTGTAGATAGTGTGTCTTCTGTAGGCAGTGGGCCTCTTGTGAGTAGTGTGCTCGGGTAGTGAGCCCTAATTGGGGAAGTGCCATTTTTGTTCTTTTTATTCTTTTAATAGAGAATACAATCTTGGATTAGTCACCCCCTCGTTTTTCCCTTAATCGGGTTTTCCATGTTAAAATCTTGGTGTCATATGTGTTGAATGTGTTTCTACTCTTAAATTATTGCATTGTGTTTCCATGATTGAATCATTATTATGCTATAGAAATATAAGAAGGCTTTAAGTGTTTAAAAAATGAAAATTCTGGTAACAACTGATTCACCCCCCCTCTCAGTTGTCTATCCTAAAACCAACAGATAATTGTTATGACTCCCACACTTTAACTTGCATTCCTTCTCTACTATGGTCATGGCTTGTGTTGCACTTGGGGATGATGCTCTCTATCTCTATCTCTTCATCAATATTTTCATTGATGTTACCTATATTAATTTCATTCTCACTTATATTATATTAATTTCACTCTTAGCTTTAGTATTCTTTGATAACATTGAATGAGATTGTTTTAATGTCTTGTGTTAAACTTATTTCTTCTTGTAATTCTTATATCTTATGGTAGAGAACTTGTGTCTCTTGTCGTCGAAAGCAAATTGAGATGAAGAGTCTTGATTTATGTTTTCAAATTCAATTAAATGCTATGCAATAGTTTATAAACTCCTATGTTCATAATCAAAATATTATCTCTATAGAGCCACTTGGCCAAGGAAACAACCACCCCTGCGATTGAACCCACCAAATTAAAACCAAATCCCTGGCCATACAAACAAAGAATAGTTACTTATTAATGATTTAATTTTTTTAAATATAATTACTCAATTCCAAGATGTTATCTTAGGTTAGCAAGTCATTAAACTTTGCTTTAAGGCCTCTTATAAAATGTCAGGCTTCTCTATTGACCTAATGCCACTTTCAAGTTTATAGGGCATTCTATATAAATTACAATCGCCATATCTATTGCACCTCCTTTCAGTGCAAGTGCTAGTCATTATAGGAGGACAACTTGACATCAAGCTATCACTAAAGGATGAAGTTGACAAAATAATGTACGAAGGTTAACTAAAATAGCTAGATCAAAAAGGTACATGATCATCAGTTAATAGTGCTAATGATAAAATTTATAGTATATAATTATATTTTTGTGTTATTACCACTGACTAATATAATTATCACTAATAATGAAAAATATATATAATTATTTAAAATAGTTTATTCTATATATAAAAATTGGTATGCAAAAAGTAAAATATTCTTGTCACATGAATAATATAATAACTAATACGAAGTGTTTTTAACATATTTGAATAATAATAAGAATTATATTTATTTACAATAATTATTATTATATATTACTTTTTAATAATGTCATACCTACTTTTGGTTTGTCCATTTGGAAACATTTGCTTTAGACGTGTTCTTAAACTTTTGGACCAGGCCTGAAAACTGAGGTTTTGTGTGCTTTCTTTACTTATTCAGAATTGACCCAGATTTGATGGGAGGCCTTTAATATTAAATAGCATGATCACAGATTAATTACTTTTGCTTTATATTTGCGTTTTTCTATTGGTTTCTCCCTCGAATAATTAAAGACCATCCATACGTTTCTTTTCTTTTGGATTAAGCTAAAAGAAATAAGACAGAGTTACAGAATATAGCTGTAAAAATAGCTACATCAAGATGGCCAAAACAGACGCCCAAGCAATGAACTACTGTAGTGATGTATGACTGTGCTGGCTCGTCTTAGTCTGTGCATTGTAACTATTATTTATAAGGTTTAATCTGAGGAAAGAAAAAACCATACCTATATTTTGAGATTTATTTATTTTTAATATTGAATCAAAGCAGATTAGTCATGTTTGCTTTTGGTTTGTCATTTTCATTTGGATTGGGAACTTTATTTTATATCTAAGTTAGAGATTAATTAATTAATTTATTTTTAATATTGAACCAAAGCAGATTAGTTGGTGCAATGATTTCATGCTTGCTTTTAGTTTGTTATTTTGCTTTTGATGGGAAGACTTAGTTTATATTTAAATTATGAGATTTATTTATTTAAATATTTTTAATACTGAACCAAAACAGATTAGTTAGTCGGTGCCTGTGCAATGATTCCATGTTTGCTTTTGGTTTGTCAATTTGATTTTGATTGGGAGCATTTACTTTATAGGTCTAAAACTTTTGGATCAAGCTTGAAAATTGAGAATTGAGGATCTGTTTGATGGGAGGCATTTAATTTATACCATCATTAAGTGGAGTAAGAGTTGGATGACACCCATAATTTAATTAGCATAAAAAAATTAGTTTTGTAAGAGTTGGTTGGCATTCACAATTTAATTAGTACTAAAAAATTAATTTTGTAATAGTTGGATGACACTCACAATTTAATTAGCATAAACTCTTAATGTTGTTTTCTTTATATTATTTTTCTATTATTAATATATATATTTTCTAATTAAAAAAATATATAATTTTTTTAAAATAGAAAGTACAAGGCATAAGAAAAATACCATGTAACCTTAAATTCTAGGTCTATTATGGAGTGTTTCATTACATTTAAAAAATTTAATCTTAATTGTAATATTTTTTAAAAAGCTATTAATTTTCCCTTTTTTTTCATTTGATTCACATAATTTTCATTTTCAAATTTCTAGGTTTATTTGGTTTCTTATTAGTAATTGCCCTAGAAGATTAATTATAGTGATGACTTAAGTTACATTTTCCCTATTTGACAAAGTCAAACTTTAGTTAGGAAAAATAATTTAATATATATTTATGTTATATTTTATCTCTTGACATCAAAAGAAATAATAAATATAGATACAAAAAGGAAAATAAAGAACCCTATATTAATTAAGGTAAATATAAATAGTTAAACACAAATTAATCTAAGGATTTGGGAGTAGATGGATTGGAGTAGAATGGATCAAATAGAAAGTATGATCATGCTATAAATAGTAGTAAATGACATGATGTGGCTGGACTTTTTAAAGCATCTATCTCACCATTTATCTAGAATAAGAAACCCACATAGTTGATCATAAAAGCACCAACACTAGAAACACCACCATCGTTGAACTGAAGATGCTTCCCTATAGATAGTAGGGTGTAGTCACTAGAAACACCATGGTCCATATTATATCACGAAGCATGAAAGGAGAGTAAATTCATTCTCATATCCATCTATGTTGTTCTTCACTGGAATAGAGAGATTACTAAATAGATTTGCGACCAAATAATGAATGCCAATTGATTTTGATAGTGGGATTCATGCACCTCAAATTTTTTGAAATACTTTAGACAATCATGCATGTGAATCAAAATCATTTGAAATATTATTCTCTATTTTATGATAAGTTGAAGTCAATCTTCTAGATCTAGGTCATGGCTGTGATCTTTCTATTACTTGCAAAATCAATATCTGATGATCTCTAGATTTTATAGTAAAGATTCTTAGAAAAGTAAAATTATTGGATAGTGACATTTCTCTTTCACACTCTTAGGATTTTCTTCAAGATAGCACTATTTAAAATTACCTTAATAAAGAAATATGCTTTAGACATGCACATGAATTCTATAATGATTGCACTAGGTAATTAATGTGAGCTAGATTCTTTGATTAATATTAGAATGTAAAATGTTAATGAATTCTCTTGAATGACCTTGTATTGAGAGATGTTTTGTCTAGTGTGTGCATATAAAATGAATGGAAATGAATGTCTATTTGTTCATGAACATAACACCAAATTACAAATGTTTGTGCATAGTTAGGTTGGGACCATATAGTGTGAAAAGGGGGTAAGTTAGGTAAAATGTATGACTTTCATTTTGTATTAATTGGATCAAGATCATGGTTGCAAGGATGATCTCACAAATGCAGACATGACCTATGCCAGATAGCCAGGTTGGATTAGTGCCCAATAGGATTTGATTTTGGATTAGGATAGAATTAATGATCATAATCACACATATAAGCTAACTAAACTAGGATTGCATGCACCTAAGCATAAGGATATAAGTGATAAGCATAGGGTTAGGTGTAAGCAAGGCTAGGTATGTGGCCCAAAAATTGAACAAAAAGGCACCATTTATAGTTGTGTAAATGTATCAATACATTGCCCAAAAATAGGCACAAAATAAATGGGAAAATGCATTGAGGAAGCATTTTTCACCATTACATTTTTCTTCCACTTTGAGATACATACAAATATCCAAGAATGAATTATGTATCTCTAAGTATGTAGCATTCCTAGACGTCCATAAATTGAATGCAATATATAGACAAACATGTTGTCCATAAAGGACAAAAACTCTCCCATTTTCTAATAGTTCTCATGTGTTCTCCCATGAATTCCTAGGAAACAAGGGATAAAATATTCCAAGAGTAGCTTCCAATTTTCAAGATAAACCAAATTCAAAAAGTAAGAATGCTAGTGATCATATGTACCCCCCTTTAATCGATTAACCCCATAGGGTGCAATTGATTGAAGGAAGATCATATTAGAAATTATAGTAATAAACATGAGCTTATGAATAATAAAGTGCATTATAAAATAATTATAACCATAATCATGTGATAGATTAATAACTAATGATAAGCATGCAAGAAAATATAGTCATCCAAGTATGTAAATATAGTAATCATATCTAGAAAATGTGTTATGAGAAGAAATTCAATGGACTAGAGATAAGATCAAAGATAATATCATTTCCCTAGCATGGGTGAAATAATGGTGAAGTAGCACTTAGTTGCTAGAAACACCTAAAAGTATAACAAAGGGTTATATGTGGCATCCATGAGCATGGAAACACATGCATGGTAGAATCAATAGGATAAATATAATGCTAATACAACCCTCAATGTCCAAAGACACATGCCAATGAACAATAAAAAGCCCTATGTGGCATCGATTAGCACGTACACACATAGGGTAGGATTAATAGGATAAATGGCATGAAGCTCGATATTGTGGGGAAATCCAAAGTATAGCAAGTACAATCATAATATAAGTGATATGCATATCTATAATTGAGTATATGATAATAGAGCACAATATGATAAGATTAAAAGGAATAATTTCCCCTAATGTAGGATAGAAATATGATACAAATGTGATAAAAGATCTGATCATGTAAATACAATGTATAGGATCAAGATATGTCATATAACAATGTAATCTTGGTGTAAATAAGATCTTGAATCATAAGATGTGACAATATAAGCTCAAGATGGATACCGAGGAACAATATGATACCCACCAACATAAAGGATTGATCAATGATAGCCCAAAATAGACAAAGTAGGAGATACTATCATGCCCCCAACATAGACATACTTAAGATAAGATATAGCCATAAGGATCAAGATGTGTATTCTACATGAAGCAAGATAGAGAAATAAAATCATGTAAGATAGTAAACATAATCTATATAGCATTATAGGATCATCACACAGATCTACTCTAAGACATTACAAGATGTAGTAATGTAGGATGAAATAGTAAATGATATAATAATGTATGATCTGAATAAACATAAAATAGCAATATAAGGTCAATGCCATACTTTAAATAGTATGATATGACAATGTAAGATAATAATATGTAATAATGCTTAAGATAGCTAGATATGATATAATAAAATTCTTTAAGAAGCTAGATCAATCAATGTTAGAATACAAGATAAGTAATGCAAGATCAAAATATAAGTGCTAGTCATAAGGATTATAGGATATGAGATAATGATAAAAGAGACAAATGATAAAAAGATGAGGAAAAAAGGGATGAAAAGACAAATCAAAGGATAAAAAATAAAAAGGATCAAAAGGATAAGGAAACATCCTATTGAAACCATATGATGAAACCAAGAACACATGTGAAAGAGAAGGACAAGGATACAAAAATTAAGAGAGATTAATCATGCCTCAAAACTGGGGTAAAGAAATGTGAAGTAAACATAAAGACTAAACAAATCACACATACTCCTTAAGTAGAGGAGAAAGACATAAAGAAGTTGTAGGGACCCCAAAACAAAAAGGTAGATAAGACTAAGGAGAAGGAAAAAGATGAATGACAAATGAAAGAAAATTAAGAGTGATATCTAAGAAATGAATTCATTTGTCATGTTAGGTGGATTCTCTTATATGTTATGTGTTACTGTAATACATGTATCTTCCCTTTATTTATAAATTCTTGTATTTTATATTGCAATGCAATGCATGCCTCTATGCTTAGAATATTCATGCATATGATGAGAAGATTTTTTAGTATATGGACTAAAAGATAAATAAATATTGATCATTTCTATGTCCATGCTACTCTTAAATGTGAAATAGGTCTAGAGAAAAAGTTGATGAAAGCATAAGTCATATCAAAAACTAAAGTATATAAACATGATAAATCAAACCATTCCAAAGGTTTTTCCATATAAGTATAATCTAGACACTTACTTATCAATAGGATGTCATCGTCTATGTGCATACAATTAGTAAGTAAGAAAGATTTCACTTGAAAAGAAGAATCTATAGAACCATTATAATCATCATGTAATAACTCCTCAGTAAGACATAATATGATCATGTAAAAGTAATGGAGTATCAATGTAATAGTAGATGGCGCATTGTCATTAACGCATAAGCAACCATGTAAAACATGAGAAGTAATAAAATAATCATCATAAAAGATATCGCCATCGTGTATGAAGGAATGAAACATATTAAAGGAGCATGTACATCTATAGAATCAACATGAAATATAGAAAGAGCATGAAAAAGTCAATCAATACAATGTACAACATTAGTGTAATCATCATAAATAGGTATTCCCAAATAGAAAAACATAGTTCTAATAATGGAAGATGGTACATAATGCATAAGATCATCATGACATGTAAAAGAGGGATCAACATGAAATGCAACAATACCATCAATGTTAATTCTATGAGAAGCATCACAAGCTAGATCATCACAACACATGCACTTATCAAAAAATCACAATCCATATGATCGCCAATAATCTTATTAAAAGATGTAAAACATGATGAAGTATAAGCAATATCACATGTAGGAATATCATCACAAGTAGTCACTATGTCATCATCTATAGGCACATCATGCAAAGGAAATGCGCTCAAAGGTAATATATCATTAGAAACATGCACAAAAATATCACTCTCCATAGAAGAAGTATTCAACATGTGGTAATCATGAAGACGTGAAGTAAGGGTATCTAGCAAGGATGGTAACATGATAACAAAATCTCTAAATGAAGGAAAGAATGTATGTGATCATGCAATGTATTCATAGACAATGTGAGCTCATCAGTATGATAAAATGTCATAAGTGAATCAAGAATGATGAGATACAAAATGTGTAAAAATATCATTTTTAGTGATGGAAGCATGAATAAAGGCCAAGTATAAAGGACCATGGGAATCCATAGCATGAACAATAACACTCTATATAAAGATCTAGGTTTTACAAAAGATATGAAAATAAAATAGTATAAAACCTAGATGTACAAGGATCAAATGCCATCAAAGGAGGGTATAGTATGTTATGGCTTAGAATATTTCTCCTAAATTAAATCTAAAATATGTATGAAAATCAAACTTTAATGCCAAACTTGGGTGTGTAGGTTGGGAAAAAATAAAGTAGGAAAGACAACACCAAACCCTAAGATATAGATGTATCAATGAATATCAAGAGAAAAAGGATAAATTAGAATTGTAAAGGATATGAAATCAGAAAGAAGTGCAAATCCAAAAACCTAATCCTAGGTCAAGATAAAAACAAATATAAGCAGTTAAATACAAATTCACCTATGGATTTAGGAGTAGATGGAGTACAATGGAATGGATTAGATAATATCAACTAGAAAGTACAATCATGTTGTAAATAGTATAAATGGAGAGAGAGAGAGAGAGAGAGAGAGAGAGAGAGAGAGAGAGAGAGAGAGAGAGAGAGAGAGAGAGAGAGAGAGAGAGAGAGAGAGAACTTAGATTTGTGACTAAAGAATGAATGGATTAATGATCATAGTGGGATTTATGCACCTTAAATATTTGGAAATGCTATAGATAGTAATGAATGCATATAGAATTATAATATTCTTCTCTTCTATGTGTTGGGTTGAATTTGAACTTCTAAATTTAGGTCACAACTTTGACCTCACTTTATACCTATGAAATTGATCTATGATGATCTTTGGATCCTACCTTGTAGATTTTTAGAAAAGTAGACTACTAGATAGTGACATTTCTCTTTCACACTCTTAGGGTTTTTTTTATCAAGGTTGTAGAATTTAAAAATACCTTGATAGATAGCACACTTCAAACATACACATGAATTCTACAATGATCTCTAGGTAATTCACATGACCTAAAGTCTTTGTTTGATTTTGGAATTATAAGATGTAACTGATAATTGATCTTGAATGTCCTTGTATTGGGAGATGCTTTGTCCATTGTGTGCATATAAAATGAATGCAAATGAATTTCTATTTATACATGAACATAACACCAAATTGTGAATGTTTATGCATAGTCGATTTGAGACTAAAGTGTAAAAAGGGGGAAGATGGCTCAAATGTTTGATTTTAATTTTGCGTTTAAGTGGATGAAGATCATGGTTGTGGAGATGACCTCATAGATATGAATAGAACTTGGGTTAGACTATCAAGTTGGATTAGTACACAATAAGATTGGATTGTGGATTGGGACAGGGTTAATGATTAGAATTAGACAAATAATCCAATTGGGCTTGCATGCACATAAACACATGAATAAGTGATAAGTATAGAGTTAGGTGTAAGCAAGACTAGGTATGTGGGTTCAACATTACACAAAAATGCAACATTTATATTTATGTTAATGTATCAAAATAGTACCCCAAACTATGTACAAAACTAAATATAAAAATACATTTTCACCCTTAGAAGATCTTTTAAGTATCTACCTTTTAAGCATATACTATTGTAATCAGTTCAATTACTATCTAGTTATTAATTTTTTTACTTATTAACCAATTAGATGTTATGATTTTTCTTACTTAAAGTAAATTTTTATTTTCTACAAAGTTAACATGTAAACTTTCTATTTAAAAATAGTAAAAAATGATTTATTGAAAATCTCATTAACTACATAATTTTACCTCTTATTACAATCTTCACATTATTAAAAACATTTAATAACTAACTTTTATACAATTTTAACCTTTTAATATATATATATTTTTAAGTAGTGAAAGAAAACGATACATATGGAGCAGAATCAATGCAATAAATATGAGCGACACTCATATTTTTTTAATACTATTGCTAAGTTTTCATGGTGGCCAGGACATACGTTTGTGCATCACAATTTGATAAACATGGTTTTATAGCCGACGTGGATTTGACTATTGGCCATTTCTATCAAGAAAATAGAATGATTCCCCATGTTTGCCACCTTAGCCAGCAAATGATGCCAATTTCTCCCCTTTCCTCTCACATGCAAGTCTTAAGCATATTTTATGTAAAATTTTTACTCATTTCCACAAAGATTATAATTTCACTCTGACAATCCTTATCATCTACAACTGAAAAAAAGATAATCTCAAAGCATTTGAAATAATAAAATAGGAAGTAAAATCGTATTATCTCCTTTCGATTACAAGTCTTTTAAAGATAGTATCTCGTTTGATATTCTTATCTTAGTGTCTAAGTCTTTAGATAGACTTTAAACTCAGAAGTTTTAGAATATGAATTCAACTTTATACTTTGCATCTTAGGATTTAGGATAAATAACAAACATAGTTTAAGATATAATTAAAATAACATAATTTAATATTATATTAACATTTAATTAATTATAACATAGTAATGATTTATTGAAATATAGATCTATATTCATAAGATAGTCATCTTTAATATTACATACAATAATTACCCAACAAATATAAAAAATAAATTAATTTTGATGAACACAACATAACATTATGTCATAATGATGTACATTTGGTGAAATGTCAACCATGACAGTGGTCAAAGTAGTGTGACAAGCTATCTATGTAATCAATTTAGAAAACCCTACACACATTGCACCACCACCTAAAAATCGTGGTAAATATCATGTGTATCTTCCCATAAAGAAAACTATGGCAGGGCACCACTTTCACTTCACAGACTTTCAATAATGCAATTAAATTAGAAAAAAAACACCAATAATGATAAACTCATTATCTTTAAGTATTTCTTATCTTAATCTTTCCTAGTAATATATGGACAATAACTTGTATCACATGCCTTCATTTTCAATCACCACAAAGTTTGAGTATTCATAATAAATTTTCTTATACATGGGAGTTGGGACTATTTTTTCCATGATATTAAAAATACGAATTAATTTTTTTCTATTTTAATAAAAAATTACTCATGAAATTTAGAATTCCAATTCTTCCATTATTGAAGGCAGTAACTTATAGGAGTGACATTGCTCTCTACACTGTCCTTATCAACTTCAAATGACACAAAGCAGAATACGATGCATAGAGATATCTAGGTACACCGTGTATCTGTTCTTTTCTTTTTAATTGACATAAAGCAGAGTACAATGAAAAAAACATTATTGTTTAATCGACACAAAGCATAGTACAGTGAATAAAGCAGAGTAAATGGTTGCCACATAATGCATCTTCTTAAAGAAGAAATCGTTACATTTACTCTTCAAAAACCAGCCTTCTGGAGGGTCTATAAATTTGCGAAGAAAACGGTTAGGATTGAGTGGGTTTTGAAAATCTGGCAAGATGAATTTTGAGGAGGTGAACGTGAATCCGCAAGAAGTGCGCTTCACTCAAGACTCCATTGCACCCAAATTTACCGAGAGTTATACGATAGATGAAAATTTCAATATGATACAAAACCAATCATTGTTGCATTTTGTGCGCTGGGGACTTGAAAAGGGCCTGACAAAGGCTTCTGATTTTCCCCCAATTGAAGTATATAAAGATGAGAATGGCATAACCTGGTCCAACGACAACAGAAGGTTGTGGGTATTTAGAAAAGCTGGGCTTTCAAGCGTTCCAGCCAAGCTTTCTTCAACACCTCTGTTTAGAGCTCCTCCTCCACCGGAAAAGCGAGAGGCAATGTCGCATGCAGACTATTTTCCTAGGGTCCGTCGTGGACGGTAGTTTTTTCTTGGCTTCCTTTCGTTTTGTACATAAACATGTTAACTTTTGGCTGAAGGGTAGCTTTTTCTTGGCTTGTATAGAATGTTGGCGAGTGTATGTTTATGTTTATCTTGTATCTTGTATTGTTTATACTATCTTTAGTTGTCATTGTTACACTTATCTGTAGTCTTGAATATTATATATGAACATAAGATTTATGCTGGACCTTTTGTTAGTCCTCACGAGGGCTTTGTTTATAATGTAAGTTTATAGTTTAAATTTGAGTCTATTTCCCGTCTCATGTATCTTCTTCCTCTTTTATCATAAGTTTAATGGCTTAATGCTGCTACTTGTATAAATCTTGATATATGGGTTGTGGTTAAGTTCACTCAATTGGTTTTGTTCATCGCTAAGTAAAAGTGCCCACCATAAACAGCTGACATATTGTCTATTTTCGGTAATTTTGACCTGTTTAAATACCGACTATTTAGATCGACCAGTTGCATTGACATTGCGACATTGTTGTTTGTCGATTGGTCGCTTGAATTTCACAGCTGGGACGTACCAGCTGTTTAAGGTTTACCAAGCAAAAGGGTTGAGGAGTTAATTAAAGGTTTTACAATACTACAGTCAAATTTATTAGTTTGATTATTATCTTCTTTAATGAATGTGAGGTCACAAGTTTCGGACAGAAGAGTTTACATAAGCAATCATTGATCTTTAGAATTATTTACCTCATTAAAGAGAGAGGTAAAAATTTGTGTATAAATCTTTCCCATAAAATAACTAGGGGAATATATATGATAAGGAGAATTCGCAGATCCAAAAAGTAGCTAACACATGGTGTAGGAAATCAATTTTGTAGAAGTAATTATCATTAATAGTTAGTTTATTAAAAATAAATGATAAATTAGAATTATATAATATTGAGGATAAGGAAAAGAAAAGGCATAACAACTTTATTTTTGTGGTGTTTTTTTAGTGTATTAAAATATATGATATTTTATTGAAATTTAATTGTATAATATTTAATATTGGTTTTTATGAGTACATTAAATTTTGATTTAAAAAGCATACACTTGAATATGAATTATCACATTTATTCATATTATTTTGAACATTAAATATTAAGAATATGAATATATATATATATATATATATATATATATATATATATATATATATATATATATATATATATATATATATATATATATATATATATATATATATATATATTACAGTAGAACATAAAATTTAGAAATTTGGGTTGCTTAAGAAAATGCCATAATACATTGCAATAGGGGGCAATGCCTTTGCAAATATTGTGACAATGAGGGATCAAATCGATTGGCCCTTGGCTAAGGATGGAGTCATTATCAGGTTTGACCACTGCTAATTGATAGACACAATATTCTCAACCATGACTTCAAATTTGTAGGCCAAAGGCAGGAAAATGCTCTCAAAGAGCTAGACAAATACTAGGACTTGTGCACAAGGTCTTTTGGAAGTTTGGTTGTTTTTAGTGAGTGGAAGTGAAAGTGAAAGAAAAATCATGCCTTGTGTGGTGAGGGTGACAAGGGAAAATGTATAGCTTAGTGGATAATGCTAGAACCTAGTGTGGAGGATTATAATGGATTTGTTTTGTGGGGTATTTGGTGTAGTTTTGATTGGGGTGCCTAATTAAAGACAACCTAATGTACTAGTTTAACAAAATTCAGATAATCACACACATATGTTGGAACAATAGCTAGATTGACTTGCATAAAAATAGAAAATCAACTTTCAATGGCTTACAACTTGTTGAAAATGATAAACCTTAACTATTAAAGATTTTTAAATCACAATCTATTATGTTTATGGATGGAAGAATTGTTTTTTTCTATTACTAATTATTCTCTTTTGTTTCCCTTGTTTTGTTTCCATTTGTTTCTAGTGCCTCTATTCTAAAAAAACGGGTTTTGTTTTCCCTTATTGCATCTAGTGAAATTTTTCCTTAGACATGAATATCTTTTGTTTCTCATGAAGTAGGGCATGTTTTTTGTTAGGAATGGCTTGCCCCTTTTTCTTTTATCAATGTTTTTAGTTTGTAGAGGGTTTTTTTATCAATTAATCTTCCTTAATAAGTACATGGTGACTACATACAATTTTGGTTGTAAAAAAAATACCTCTCAGATCTTGATGGGTTGTTTTGTCTTGGAAATATTGTTGTTCACAACTCTTTATTTGACCTATTTGAGACTAGCTAAAATGTTGAATTTGAATGCTTGGCTAGTATTTGATGAAATTTCTAAAGGGAAAAATACCCACAAATATAACTATGTGACCCACTTGGAAATTTGAGGTAGAAAGAGAATTGGTCAAAGATGATGCCAAATGCTTTAGAGATTGATGTCACCAAAATCACCCATGTAAACTATCCTTTACCTTTTGTTGCCAAAGTTATCCTAGATGTTGTTGAAGTTATATAGTGTTAATGAAATGAAATCTATGATGTTGCTAATGTTATACATTTAGCTTACTAAGTTAAAGATGTTAGATATTGTAGAAGTGAATTGAAAGTGGTTGACAAAGTGAAACTTTGTTGTTGTAGAAGATATTAGTTGTTATAGAAGTGACTTGCAAGTTGTTGATTTGAAACGATGTTGGTATAGAAGTGACTTACTACAAGTGGTTGACAAAGAGACACTATATTTTTGTAGAAGATGTAATTGAACTCTTAAATGTTGTTGAAGATGCACTATATATTTTTCTACTATCGAAGTCAATTGGAATATTTTCAAACTCTTTGATTTACCCAAAATATGACATTAGAAACAAACACACACAAAATTAATATTTTATCTCAACCCACCTTTTTTATTCTTTTCTTTTTAGATGATGTTTGATTTTTCTGAACCTATATGTTCTTTCATTAGACATGTGGGATTGCTTGTGAGCCTACACATTCTTTCATTAAACACACTGGCTAAGTGAAATGTACCATAAACTTGAGTTTCATGAACATCTTATGAAATTTAAAATTGAGGTTTCATATTTAGGAACTTTAGATGTAGTCATACACATTGCTTCTTCAATTGTTCTATTCTTTCATTTTACTAAGTACTCACTATACTCTTTTCTTCTAGTCTTCTGGATCACCTATGAATTTATCATTACTTCAACTTCATTATATTTTTCTACGACAACTATTGTATCCATTCTTCTTTTGAAAAATCTAAAACTATACTTTCATTTCACTTTCTTTCTCTTCAAAGTAACAATACAAATCTAACACATTGAAAATTGGAGAGATACCCACTCCTTCTTAGAGCTCTACTTTAGAAGCATTCCCAATGAATTTTCTCAAGACCTTACAAGGTCCATTTTTTCCCATTTCATTTTACTGTAGATTCCTTGGGGAAATATTTCCTTCCTCAAATGAGCTAAAATAAAGTCTCTAAGTTCAAATTTTTATTCTTTCTTCTTGAGATTATCATGTAGCTTGTATCTTGTTATTTCTTCTCAAAAAAAATTCTTAATTTGTTTAGCAACTCATGCATGTAATCAACAAATTATTTGTTGATGGTATTTTTATGATCAAGGACTTTACCTTGTAGGTACACTACTCAGGAATATCAACAATGGAAAGAAGAGTCAGCCTAGGTGTGAACCAAGCCAACAAATCAATTTCCAAATTAGGGTCAACTCCCTTCTTGTATTTATCTCATAGAGATTTTGTGGGGAAAGTGGAGAGGAACATGAAATAAAATTTTTGAAACTAAAAGGCCATAAGACAAAGGAAAGATCTTTGTATAGATAGAAAAGAAACAAATGACACACTATACCATACATAATAAGGACCAAATGATACTACCAAGATGAAAGCAATATTTCATGCACAACAACAATAAGTCATAACTTCTAGAATAAAGATTATTAACCTCATAAAATAAAGATTATGATATTACCTTTTAGGATAAAGAGTAGAAAATAGTTGGTCCAAAGACATAGTCTCAGAGGTCTTCTAGTTCTAAATACACAATGAGAGAAGGTAATGTATTAGGCCAAAAAATGGCTTAGCTACAAACAATAATATCTTTTTTCTTATAATGATTCTTTAATATATAGAGGAAGAAGGATGACTCATCACCTACTAAAATATCTGCCCATAGGATCCTAAAGGGAATTATTGAGGATGCACACAATCTCTAAAAGGTTATTTCCTCATTAATTCATGTGTTGCAAATGATCACTCTATATATTTGGGGCACCATTATTAAAAATACACCATTTAGGAATAATGACAATAATCTTTAATAGATAGGTTGATTAACCTTGCAAGTTGAATATTTTCACAATAGTGAATTTTGTCACTATTTTTAATATTCCTTGTAGGCAATGATGTGGAATGCAATCTTATAGTGCTAGAAAGTCTCCTTTGTCACTTGTCTCCTTTAGTTAGAAGTAGGTTGCATAGAGTTATCCTTCTTTATAGGGACCCACAAGTAGTTGGATGAAATCGGTAAGTTGGTTAATCGAATAGCTTACAAGGAAGCTTGAAATTAATTCCCAAAGTTCCTTCAAGAATGCCCGTGTGGTGCCATAGAGCTTGTTGTAGCATTTACCTTTCTATCTAGGATTACGTAGGCTCCACAATCCACTTGAAGATCCATGCAACTTTAGTTCTTTTCTAGATTTTCTCACCAATGAGTTGGACCAATAGTGCGATCCCAATACCCTTTTCCTATCTTTCTTGGTTGTGAGCCCTACAAACTATTGGATGAGATATTTGACCTATGTGATTAGATGGAATGGGAGGGAACATGAGCTAGAACTAAATGGTTATGCCTTGCATACACACCCTATCTTTTGCTTAGTAAACGGGGACCCCCCCTTTTTCTTGTGTTTTCCTTGTTTCTTTGATTTCTTTTTTGTCCTTGAGTTTTTTTGAGACTTTAATCCATTTTAGGATCTTTGATTTTGATTCTGCTTTGGTTTTAGGATTTTTTTGAGTTCTTTTTTGAAAGTGTCAGGGTTTCCCAAAACCCTAGGATCCCAGGTCCTATCTAAGTTCTTGCCCCACACCCTTTTCCAGAAGTTCAGACTTCTATTTTTTTTTGACTTTGGATCTTTGTTTCAAGTCCCTATTAGGTTCCACTGTCCACTTGGTCTTTTATTTTCTTTGTTTTACAATGGACTTTTAGAGTTACAAAGAACTTAAGGTCTCTGAGACTAGGTTATGATGTCCTTGGTCCTTCTAGATTCTCAATTCTCATGACACTGGAAGTATTAATGACACATGTATGCATTGAATGTACGCCTATATACTTAATTTTTTCCTTTCTCTTCACATTTTGCATTCTAAATTTAAAATTTTGAGCTTAGATTGTAACCCAACACCTTTTCTTACAAAGCATTCAAATTCGTTGCCAGATTTATGTAATTTAAGAAAGATTTCATGCCTAGAGATTGCAAGTATTATGGGATCAACTATTTCTTTTCAAATTTCATCCTCCATGATTTCTAAGTTGGTTCCTTTTTATTTTTGTTTTCTTTCTTTCTTTGTTTCTAGATTTCTTTCTTGAATCTTTATCATTTCTTGTATTTTCTTTTCTTTTTTTCATTTGTTTGTTTTGTTCCCCTTGTTTGGATTCCATTTGGAATCATGACCTAGGGCTTTCTTTATTTTTTTTGGTTTGAGTTTCAGCTAGGGCTAGGTATTAGGTTAGGATTGAATATCCTATTAGGGTTATGTGTTTTTTCCTTAGATTTCCTTGCCAAATCCTTGTTTGGGTTTGCATCATCCATAACCTTTCAAAATAGACCTAGGTGCAAATCCTTCCAAATACCAAAATCTTGCAAGTATTTGGAGTTAAATTTGAATAACTCAGGGTTTCAAAATTATTATGCACCTTGGAACTTAGTCCAAATGTTCCTCATCCTCCTAGTTTCCCAATCCCTACATTGATTGGCCTTTTGTCCCAAGATCCTATCAAATCCTAGAAGCCTCGCAAAATAAACTAAGTATTAAACCAAGTGCTGAATCTAGGTTTCACTAAGGATATCATACTTTTGTTTAGAGATCCTTTGGTCCCCGCTTTCTCAATTTCTTGCTCTTTAGAGTAAAGTCCTTTTTCTAGACTTTCAAGTTCCAGTGAAACATTTGCACCTTGTCCTAATATCCTCAATCCTCCTAGTTTCTTGAGTCCCACTAATGCAATATGATGGTCTCAATGTCCATGATTCCCCTGGATCTTCACTTCCCTAATGCTATATTTTTCTAGACTTTGGAACTCCAAGGTCACAAAGCACATTTGCACCCGATCCAAATGTCCGCATGATCCCTTCAATTTTTTGACTTCCACCAATAGCTAAAACACTTCAAAATCTTAGGTTTTCTTGGCACTTAAGCACCTAGTTCCTATTGATAACTGAGAGGGGGGGTGAATCAGTTATCTTAATTAACTTTATGTTCTTCTTTAACTAGTGCAACATCAAAGTAAATAAGCATCCATAATCATGAAAGTAGAAACAAAGTCAACACATATAACACAATGATTTTGACGTGGAAAACCCTGTTAAGGGAAAAACCATGGGGTGACTAACCCAAGAATGTATTCTCTGTTAGAAGAATAGAAATACAAAATGGCACTTGCTAATTAGGGCTCACTGCCCGAGCACACTGCTCACAAGAGGCTTACTACCTACAAGAGACTCACTGTCTACAAGGTATGAATTAATAAGATACTTGAACTAATGAGAAGCATCCACACATGCTGAGGTTCAGTTCTGGTTAGGCTCAATACACTGATCTACTACACTTCATTCTTCCTCTTCTTTGGTGTTGCTGCCCTGTCACATACCGGACCTGTATTACTGCTGTTACTCTGCTCCTCTACTTTTCTTCACACTCTACAACTCACCACACACACCTTCATACCGAAATCAATCTGGTATATATATCCGCACCAATGATTTCATCCATTTTCTAGTTGGCATCCAGAATACTTACTATTTTCCCAAACTCTTGGTCTGTCGGCTGAATCCTTGCTTATCAAATGATGTGTATCAAAGAGATGCTTAGGGAAGTCATCAATCATGTCAGCCAATTATGAATGATACCTTAAGAAACTTGATCACCATCAATAACTCATCCGGATCAAGGTCTGATGCTTTACCGGTCAGTTCTTCCTCTGTCAACTCTGCCAAACAGGAACCCAACACTTAGGTACTCATATATTTTTACTCTTTCATCACCGAAGGCTCAATCTCTGGAATGTATCAGTCAAGGTACACCTCTTGACTTCCCCAAGTCCACTCTTTACTAAGATACTTCCTTTGAGAGATCCAGACCTGATTGTCAGACCTTGCCACATGCTCTATTCTTACTTATCAGACCAGAGCATTCTTCAATCTGACTTCCGGTATAGGCACACCATGTCCTGCGGATGGGTGGGATGAACTTTGTTGCCATCAATGACAACACTCATGAAGCTACACTATTTCTCTTGCCAACAATCTCCCCCTTTGGCATTGATGGCAACACTTAGTGAAAAATGACTAAGTGTCACACTACACTCCCCCTTGGCTGATGCTCTGTTCTAATGTACACTTTACCGGAGGTCCCCCTTAGCTGGATTCCAGATTTTTCACTGCTCCTCACTCCCCCTTTGACATCAATGGCAAAGGGTAGGGTCCGCACACCAAAATTTCCAAAAACTGTCTATTCATATCCACACACACACACACACACACACATATATATATACAAGTTGTACTTACATATACTTAAGTATGTCTGCAAAAGTATTTTTCAACTGTATAATTTCTGTCGCCCAACTCTGCTTCATCCAATCCAAAATTGAGATGTGACCACTCAACAGGAATGCAAAAGCTTATGCCTTCTTGAGATCTGTTAGATCATTGGTCTGGGCTATGGTTTGAGCATCAGTTAGAGCTTCATGCATAGCTAACTTGGGGATAATGATCCCTCTAAGTTCACCCATCCAGCTTATTATGTTCTTCCTTTCCTTCTCAAGTTTCTTTATTGCATTTGTGATTGCAATAGTCTGACACTCTTGATTTACTATGGAGGAGGAGAGAGGATCAAAACTTTGAGACAAACTTAGCAGTTTATCCTCTTGCTCTTTTACTTTCTTCTCAATATCCTTGGTCACTTTAGGCCAGGATAAACAAAATTTACAGATATCTTTGCCATCTTTGAGAGCATTTTCTAAGCTCTTTATTCCAATATCCATAACTCTCCTATCATTTTTTATTAGACCCTACACTTCAGAGAATCTTTTTCCCAAAAACTCCTTCCGGACCTTTTCTTCAGCTAACTTCTCCAAAGAATCAAAATGTGTGCTAATTGAATTGACAAGAGATTTTAAGTTACCAGATATGGAGGCTGAAGAATCCTTTTGAAAGGATGGCATGATTTTCTCTAATGCACCGGATGCAATCTCAATTAGTTCACAATCTTCTATGTGAGATTTCAAAAGTTTTTCTTTTGCCTTTGCCGAAGTAAAGGATGCTAGCTTCATGGTTTGAACTAGGGAGAGGGAGTCAAAATTGAATGGTCCTTGAAGAAGTTCCGGTTCATCAAATTCCATCATTTCTTTGGTTAAGAAATCTTTTATTGCTTCTGCTGTGTCTCTTCCTAGAGACAAAATTTTCTCCCCTTCTATAGCCTTACTACTATGATCTGTGCCCTTCTCTGTTGGAGTTTTCTCTCCTTCTGGAGCCTTACTACTGTAATCTTCTTTTTCTTTCTCCTCTGCTTCTTGATTGATCTTCTCTTCTACTCTTTCTTTCACTTCTTCTTCTTTTTCCTCTAATCTTTCTTCTCCTTTAGATCTAGAGACTCATGGGGAATTTGGATGAGAGATATTTTCTTCTTCTTGGACTTCTTCTGGAATAGAGGAATCGTGGTCCTTGGACTTCTCCTCACCTATCTCCTTTGTTTCTTCTACAATCTTTTCAGTAGGATCTTTCTTTGATGCACTTTTCCTTTCAATATTAGAAGGTTCATCACTTATGTCCTCTATAATGAGAATGTTGAATCTTTTGTATGCATTCTAGAGGATCTCTTCTATCTCTTTTGCTACTTTGTCAATTTCTTAGAGCATAAGCTGATTTATTCTAGCTTTGCTCCAGAACTCATCCTTGCAATCTTTGAAGATCATATTCATTTTCTTTAGAGTGATTGAAGGATATAGCTGAATAGCTATCTATTCTTGGATCTCAAGATCCTTTGCCTTAGCATTATTCTTCCTTATTTCTAATTCCTTCTCTAGGATTTTGGGAATGAGAGATATGATTTCAATAAAAGCCTTATTGTAGATATTCAAATACCTGACTGTAACTTCTTGTAGGATCTTCTAGTCAGCTTCATTGTACTCATCATAGAACTCAGTCATTGGTTTTAGGTTCCCATCCATAGTAACTGATTTGATGATATCATTAATGCGAAGAGTGGGCTTTTCAACAAATTCCTCTGCCTTCTCTTCCTTGTCTTGACTGGTAGAGGGTTCACCGGATGTTTTCTTCTTCTTCTTCATTTTCTTGACCTCTTCATCAGATTCAGTTTCTTCATCATCCTTTTGGCTGGCATAAGATCTTGTGGCCTTTGTCTTAGTTCTCTTCTCTCCTTTACTGGATGATTTTGCTTCCAGTTTTGATGTCTTTGAGCTCTTAGCAGTGGTAGGTGCAGAGGTCTTAGAGGATCTGGTCTGGGAGGGGACTTCCACTGAAGCACCTTCTTTCTCTGCTTTTTCTTTTTCTCTCTCTGCCCTTTCTATCTTCTCTCTATTTGCATCAAGTGCCTCTTTTGAGATGCCATACCTTTTTTGCAACATTCTCTACTTCTTTTCTTACTTTTCTCTTCATCTCCGATTGTCTGAGCTCCACATGAATCTTTACACCTAGTTCTTCAAAGGTTCCAAACCTTTTTGCCTTGGGATCCTTGGGCTGACTTAACATGTGCTGAACATGTAGCTCTACAATTTTCTCATCCACTTCATACCCCATTGGCATGATCCACTATTCTTGGTTCCACTGCCTCCATTAGGCATTGATCAGTTTCTACCATAAAGCATATTGTATCCTTATACTTTTCAACTAGCGATTAAGGAATTCTTTCTCTGGCTTGCATCATGTTCTAAAAGTTCTTGAAATAGCCCGAGTGCTGTGTTTTGTGCCTTAGCATCACCAAGTTCGTGCAAGTAATCCCTGATTTGTATGGCAACCGATCTATCGTTTTGCCATATCCAGCCACTAGATCCGGGTAGCTCATTCATATAATAGAAGAACAAACAGAGTATCAAGCCACTGTATTTGAAGGAGTTCTTCTTGTCCTTCTTTATCTTCTGTAGATTTTCCAAAAGTTGGTTCAGAAGGAGCTCACAAAGATCATAGTCAACATTCTTCCTTAACATTTCATAAGTAGTACATACAGTAGTTCCGGATACTAAATTCTCCCTGCTGGAGTGATATATCTTATAGCCAATTATCATTGATGCAAACTTGATATCCAGATCTGTGATATCCTCAATTGTCATAGCTCTTTTATCAAATTTTGATCCGGTATCCTCACTTACAATTTGTTTTTTGACAGATTTGAGAGTAGGAATCCCACCGATTGAGTGTAATCTGGTTACTGCCCTAATGGCATCCTTGGTTATCTTGAACAAGCTAATCAACCATATAAAGTTATCATGCATTCTACTTAGAACATATCGGACCCATTCATCTTCTAGAAAATAGGGGAAATGAATGCACTGTACAAAATGTTTGTCTCGGATAGCCTTATACTGAGGTTTGAGATGAAAAGAGTCATCTATTAACTGATTGTGATAGATATCTGATAGCTTGGATTCTCCAAACTCTTCAATGTTCACATGAATGTATGCCCTTACATCTTCAATATGCAAAACCCCATGCGGAATGTTGGAAAATGCACCTAAAGGATCTGCTGCTAGAGATTTGTAGGGATGCTTCTTAAATTTAGGGCACGGCCTATCAGAAATCTTCACAACATTCGAAGTAGTCATCTTTAAAGATTCAGAGAAAGAGCAGAAAATACCTCTTACGCCTTTTAGGGTTCACGAAATGAGAAGAGATCACCAGCTGATTTGAATTATGTGATTGATCCTTGAGAGAGATGAGGCAAGCTTGTTTGCAGAGCTCTTCTTATCTATTTCACTAATGCAAATGTGCAAATGAAGAGTAAATGAACCCTTTTATCACTGAGCAAACCCTAATTTCACATTGCAATAAATGCGCAACTCAAGTCATTCTCGTTGCCTTGATCTCCCTGTTCTGAGAAAGATCTTTTTTTAAATCACTGAGATATGCTTCGAATTATACTTGGTGATTATTGATAATCTATCTTTCTTTCCTCAATAATTTAATCTATCCGTAGATCAAGATTCCTCAATTTTGAATCAAACTAGATCTAACTGCAAAGACCTGCTTCTTACAGGATGACTATAAAACTGGATCAATCTTTAGAAGATTAGCCTCTTCTAAACTTCTTGTGGATATCTTTACCAAAACTTATTTAGATGTTTCTCTAAGATGCCTTTCAATCTGCCACTTGCCATGTATGAATTTCAGGCATCAATTGACTGGCTAGGGGAAATAGTTTTCCTTTGTGACTCCCCCTGAGCCAGAGCTCATCTATTTAGTTTTCAGAAGGAATATCAGCACCAGATTCTGGTGCAGATCCATCCCCAACATTTTTTGTACTTCTCTTCACCCAAATCTTGTTCATCTCCCTTTGAATTTCATTTGCATTCACTTTTTCTTTTCCTTTGTCTTGGTTTTTATTATGATGCACCAGACCCCTATTGTCTTGATTCTTACTTCTGTAGAATTTGGCAATATGATCGGATCTATTGCAATTGTAGCAAACAACATTTCTTTGCATATTTGACTGATATCCTCTTGATCTACATTGATTAGCCATATGTCCCATTCTATTGCATGCAAAACATCTACCATTGAATGAATTGTTCATTTGCATATTTCTGCATTCATGAGTTTTGTGACCATACCTTTTGCAATTAAAACACTATCTGGGGAAGGATGAACTAGTTTGATTCTTTCTTCTTCTGCACTGATTTACTTTATGACCAAAGTTATTGCAATTGTGGTAATATCCATTGAAGGAAGGATATCTTTGAGCATTTGGTTGCCTTACTGGAGGACTTCTAGGCCTGTTTCTTAGATTTTCTAATCTAGAGTTCTTCTGACTAGATCCAGAGCTTTCACCTTTTTCATATCCCAAGCCTTGCTTGTCATCTACCCTCTTTTGGCTTTGAAGAAGAACTTCAAGTTAAGAAGAGCTTATCTTGAATTTCTCTTTGTATTCATTTGTTGTTTGAAGCTCCCTTTTAAGAGTGTCAATCTAATTCTCAAGTTGTTCTTCATTATCTCTGGCTTCTTCAAGATCAAATTCTAGATGCCTGATTATTCTATCTATTTTGTGGCAGTCTTCTGATTTCTCCTTGAGAGATTGTCTTAGATCATCTTCAGTTTTTCTTTTCTCTTTAATTTCTTGAGTGAATTTCATAACTCCTAATTCCATTTCATGTATTACCATAATGACCTCTTTTGATAACTTTTCACATAACTTGGTTTTCTCCTTTAGATCTTCATTTGTGTCATTGGATTCACCTTGACTTGCCAATTGTTGAAGCAGATCCTTTCTCTTTTTCATAGAGATACTCAGTTTCCCTTTTAGTTCATTTATGAAATCATCAGCCTGTTTGAGTCTTTCCTTCAATTCATTGACTTCAGAGTTAGATTACTCAAGATCATCTAGGGTAGACTGAAGTTGTTCTCTCATACCATACCAATCCATTTGAATTCCCAGAACTTCCTCAAGCTGTTAGGCTCTGTTTGGAGGAACTTGGCTCTGATACCAATTGTTGATAACTGAGAGGGGGGGTGAATCAGTTATCTTAATTAACTTTCTGTTCTTCTTTAAAAACTAGTGCAACATCAAAGTAAATAAGCATCCATAATCATGAAAGCAGAAACAAAGTCAACACACATAACACAATGATTTTGATGTGGGAAACCCTGTTAAGGGAAAAACCACGGGGTGACTAACCCAAGAATATATTCTCTGTTAGAAGAATAGAAATACAAAATGCCACTTGCCGATTAGGGCTCACTGCCTGAGCACACTGCTCACAAGAGGCTCACTACCTACAAGAGACTCACTGTCTACAAGGTATGAAGTAATAAGACACTTGAACTGATGAGAAGCATCCACACATGCTAAGGTTCAGTTCCGGTTAGGCTCAATACATTGATCTACTGTACTTCATTCTTCCTCTTCTTTGGTGTTGCTGTCCTATCACATACTGGACCTATATTACTGCTATTACTCTACTCCTCTACTTTTCTTCACACTCTACAACTCACAACACACACCTTCATACCAAAATCAATCTGGTATAAATATCTGCACCAAGGATTTCATCCATTTTCTAGTCGGCATCTAGAATACTTACTATTTTCCCAAACTCTTGGTCTGTCGGCTGAATCCTTGCGTATCAAATGATGCGTATCAAAGAGACACTTAGGGAAGTCATCAATCATGTCAGTCAATCATGAATGATACCTTAAGAAACTTGATCACCATCAATAACTCATCCGGATTAAGGTCTGATGCTCTGCTGGTCAATTCTTCCTCTGTCAACTCTGCCAAACAGGAACCCAACACTTAGGTGCTCATGTCTTTTCACTCTTTCATCACTAGAGGCTCAATCTTTGGAATGTATCAGTCAAGGTACACCTCTTGACTTCCCCAAGTCCACTCTTTACTAAGATACTTCCTCTGAGAGATCCGGACTTGACTATCAGACCTTGCCACATGCTCTGTTCTTGCTTACTGGACCACAACATTCTTCAATCTGACTTCTAGTATAGGCACACCATGTCCTATGGATGGGTGGGATGAACTTTGTTTCCATCAATGACAACACTCATGAAGCCACACTATGTCTCTTGCCAATAGTTCCAAATCCTTGTGTCCTCTCAGAACCTGATAACTCGAAAGACACTAGAAGACTCAAAATTTCACAAATCTAATAAATTTTATTGGCATAAATAGACTAATATAAGATTTTATTTGTATTATAAGCACATATAAATGACTAATAATCTCAACCAACTACCAACAATAATGAAGTATGAATACAAGGGAGCACCTAAGGCATCAAAAATTAGCTTAGCTTTGCAGAACATAATATATACAGACTTAGGCCATGTGAGCCTAGAGAAATTTCACCAAGACATCTTTAGGGATTTACCTACACTTAGATCAACAATCTAAGATAAATCTAAACTGGAACTAGATTGGTAATGGTAGTATAATGTATAGAATAGATTCTAGCTTGTGCCCATGCCTATCAAGCTAGAGATAGAAGAGCATATGATTCACAAGGAAACATAATACTAAATAGCACCTCTATAATAATTAGGATAACTTTTGACATCCCCAACCATGTAAAGGTGGTGATGCTGATAGAGGCACAGTCTCAAACTACTTTTGTAGACCACTAGGTGGATAACTCCAAGCACTTAAATAGATATTGGCTCCTCAAGGAGAGGAAATCAGTTGCCGAGATCACCAAGAATTTAACTAGATCACATTTCCAAGTAGAGATTGCAAACATGATCACTTTTTTGAATAGAGCTATGGAGAAAACTAATGCCAGGTTGCACCAACATTGGATGTTTCAATACATCATTGTGATCCTCAAGAATGAATAATTCTTTTTCTGGCCACAAATAGTGAGTGACAAACTACATGCCCAATTGACTACTATCATTAATGAAAAAAAGTTCATCATGACTTCTTACATTATATATCTGCTAGCTAGATAGGTTCACTTCTCTAGGCTAGTTACCAAATGAGTTATGGAAGAGGCTAGGGAAAAATAAGGAATGGGGTTTCTATCCCCAATTGGAACTAAGATTATTCTACAAACAATATAAAAGGGTTAATGACGCCTTTGTTTTTATCATCATAAGAAGATTGATAGAAGACACCAATGCTTAGATCTCAATTGAGACAATGACCTTGATATAAGGAGGGAGACAATGGTCCATCCATTTCCCAAGCTCCAAATACATCAAAGTAGCTAGATTCAATAAAGCACCATACCTCATACCTAGATACTACAATGATAAGGTATTTTTTCTAGATTTTTCTAGACATATGCTCCAAGTACACCTAAAATTACAAGAGAAACACGACCCTAGTGTGTAATTCCCATTCAGTTTGGGATTTTATTCATGCTATTCTCTTAATTATACCAAGGCATCAGATGAGGAATTAGAAGAAATGAATTTCAAAGTATATCAACTAGGGCCAAATTTTGATCTTCATGGTAGAATCAAGAAGCTGATAAGCACTGCAAATGATAATGACCCTACTTTGGAGGAATTTTTGGCCAAATACAAAGATGACTTTGAAGTTAGGAAGAAAAGCTATTGTAGGTTAACTTCTTTTCAGCTAAAAGATTTCAAAATTAGGGAAGATATCCCTCTAGAGCTATCAGATGATGGCCAAGTTTTAAATCCTACTTATGATTTGAAGATAGTTGAAAATAAGCCATTCCCTAGATTTAATTGGTCCTTGAAAGATAATTTATCAGTTGAATCAATCAACCAAGGTGTCCTAAATTTTATCCTCTCATGGTTAGATGCAAAGATTGTATGATTGGACAAAGGGAAAGGGAAGGAGAAGAAAGAAAAAGTGAAAAGTGTTGAAGAACCAACTCCCTTAGATCCTCAGGTCTATAAGAAGACCAAGAAAGATATTGGAAAAGGAAAGATGAGAGGGAAAATTGGTGACATAACTCAAAAGAAGCTGCAAGAAGTCAGACGTAAGGCAAGGGTAACATATGATGCTGCCAATGCAAGAGTAGTGGTTGGACTAGGGAAACCCCTCTACTACAAGTCTAACCTACATGAGTTACACTTAGCTAATTTCCTAATCAAGAGTCAGTGCACTAACTAGATGTTCAAGTGCCTGCAAAGGTTTTAGCCAAATCTCTAGAGAGGACACACTTTCTTGCACACCATGTAAGTACTACTTCATCTCCCCCACCAAAACAAGAAAAATAGTAGAAAAAGTCTAGGACAAGGTGGTGAAATAGGTTGTGGATGAAGAAGTACAAATTTTACAGACTCCATTGACCACTCCTATTAAAGACATACAAGAGGACTCTCCTTAGCCACATGCTACTTCTCCTCTAGAGTAAAGTCAATAAGAAGAAATCTTTGAGCAAGAGGGATTGAAAGATACCCATGAGGAAGATATTCAGGATGAAGAAGGCTCATTACCTAAAAATGTAGCTATAGAGGATGAATACATTTCCCAAATAGATGATAAAGAAACTTCCACAACACAAGAAAACCTTCGAGAAGAACTTGCAAAGGAGGTTTTACATGAAGAAATGGATCAGGACCAACCTCAACCTATCCCATCAAAGCACATCGCTATAGAGAAATAAAAAACAAGAGGAACTTGTAAAAATCATGTAAAAGGGGTCCGAGTACATAGAGAAATCGTTGTTAAATATTTTTGTGGAGGAGGAAATAGCTTTAAGGAGGTTCCTCAAAAGGAAGACTGGATCAAGAAGGGGAAACCCAAGATGAAGAAGCCCTTGGTCAAGGTGAGAAACATAAAGAAAAGGAATTGACAGAATAACATGATCAAGCTTGTGTGAACATTGTATATATGGCAAACAAAAGAAGACCAAATTATCCACGAATGAACATAAGAAGGCATGTCTATTCGAGCTAGTGCATTCGGATGTCTTTGGACCGATGGAGGTAACATCAATTGGTGGGTCTAATTATTTTGTTACTTTTCTAGATGATTGCACTAGGAAGGTTTGGGTTTATATGTTGAAAAGAAAATCATAAGTTTTTGGCATGTTTAAGAATTTCAAAGCACTTGTTGAAAACCAAACTAGAAACAAAATCAAGTGTTTAAAAATTGACAATGGGGGTGAATTTTGTTTGATAGAGTTTGATCATTTTTGTGCAGAAAATGGCATGAAGAGGATCAAAATTGTTCCTTTCACACCTCAAGAAAATAGTGCAGTAGAGAGGTTGAATAGAACAATTTTGGAGAGATCTCGCAACATCCTCTCTAATGAATGTTTGGGAAAAGAATTTTGGGTAGAGGCAGTTAATCTATTGGTGTATTTGATTAATCGAGGTCCATCCTCTTGGTTGGATTTTGAAATTTTGGAAGAGAAGTGGCTAGGAAAGAGAATCTCATACAATCATCTATGGGTTTTCAGGTGTGAAGCCTTCATTCACATACCACAAGAAAAAAGAACAAAGATGGATGTGAAATCAAAACAATGTATCTTTGACAGATATGAAGATGAGAAATATGGCTATAGGTTGTGGGATCTGGTCTCCAACTAGGTAACTCACAGCAGAGATGTAATTTTTAATGAAAAAGCTATGCCTAGTTTCCCTGAACAGAGGATGCCTACAAAGGAATATGTACAAGTGGAAGACATCTCAAGTGGGAGTGATATGTTTTATCAACTGACATCTCAAACTCTTCCTTGAAATACACATTCATATTTACATCCACTACAGGAAATACCCCTTGGTTTGTCGTAGCCTACTCTAAGATTGGTGCCTCATTCATAAGGCACTTCACATGATATTGAGCCGCCCTACAATTTGCCTTGTATGCCTCCCACCACACACCCACCTCTGCCGCAAGTTTCTTATCCTCACGAGTAGCCATTTTAAGTTCTTAACTTGCAACCTATAGAAACTTCAAACCTGCCGCTCATTACATGAAATCTGTCACCTCATAATAATTTGCCTAGCATTATGTATCAGACATCCAACACAAGAAGTCTACCACCTTGGGTAAGTGCAAGAAGATGGGGGGCCAAAAAGTGGCCAAATTAATTAAAAAAAAATTAGGTCAAAATGCGAGCGCGTTATAATGCGCTCATGTTATGGCTTGGTAATGACGAGCCTTAAGTTCATCAAAACCAAGCCATAACACGAGCACATTATAACGCGAGTGCGTTATAACAAGAGCGCGTTATAATGCGCTCGCGTTATTCTTTTCTTTGCATTTTTCCTTTTCTAGAAAAGTTTGTGCTGTTTTTCATGTTTTAAATAACGCGAGCGCGTTATGTTCAACTTAAATTTTTTTATGTTTAAGGCTATTAATCATGTATGTATGTATGCCTATATGTATGTATGTATGTATGTATTGTTGGCAAGAGACACTATATGGATTCATGGTTGTTGTCATTGATGGCAACAAAGGTCATCCCACATATCCGCAAGTCATGATGTGTCTCTACCGGAAGTCAGAATAAAGAATGTTGTGGTCCGGTGAACAAGAACAGAGCATGTGGCAAGGTCCGACAGATTGGTCCGGATCTCTCAGAGGAAGTGTCTTGGTGCAGTGCGGATTTGGGGAAGTCAAGAGGACTACCTTGAGTGGTATATTCCAAGGATTTAGCCTCCGGTGATGGACAAGGAAAAAGATATGAATAGTTGAGTACCGGATTCCTGAGAGACAGTGAAAACAGAGGAAGAACTGACTGACAGAGTATCAGACTACTTTCCGGATGTGTTACTATTGATGATAGAGGTTGTGAAGGCATGAATCATGTTTGGCCAACATGATTAATGATATCTACAAGTATATGCTTGATCCGCATTGCTTGGTGAGGAAGGATTCAGCCGACAGAACAAGAGTTTGTAAGAAACTAGACTGTTCCGGATGCCGACTAGAAAGGTGATGGAATTACTTGTGCGGATATATATAGAGGATGGATTTAGTTGTGAAGGGCGTGATGGTGTGAAGATATATGCGAATAAGTCCAGAACAGAGCAGAGGTAGCAAAAAGGATCCGGTATGTGAAAGATAGCAGAATAAAGAACAGAGGAAAGATGAAGTGCAGCAGATCAGTGTACTGAGCCTAACCGGAACTGAACTCCAGCATATGCAGATGCTTCCAATCAGTTCAAGACTATGATTCTTATCACTTTGTAGACAGTGTGTCTTCTTGTAGGCAGTGGGCCTCTTGTGAGCAGTGTGCTCGGGCAGTGAGCCCTAATTGGCAAGTGCCATTTTGTAATTTCCTATTCTTCTAACAGAGAATAATTTTGGGTTAATCACCCCGTGGTTTTCTCCCTTAACAGGGTTTCCACGTCAAAAATACTGTGTCATGTGTTTCTTATTTCATGATTAATGTTTTTGTGTTTGATTCTATGCTGCATCAATTAAAAAGAAAGTTCAATAAGGGAAATAATTAGGATAACTGATTCACCCCCCCTCTCAGTTATCAACATGTATGCCTATATGTATGTATGTATAGTGTCGAGGGTAAAGGAGGGTAGAGATGGGAGTGAGCCAGATAGGGGAGGAGAGGGGTGGATAAGGATTGAGTGATTAAGGTTTAAGGTTAAGGGTTGAGCATTTAGGGATAGGATTTAGAGTTTAGGGATAAGGGATTAGAGTTTAGGACCTTGAGGGATTAGGTTTTAGGGTTGAGGCTTTAGGGATAGTGTTTAGGGTTAAGGGTCGAGGGATTAGGGTTAAGGTAGAGTGTTGAGGGTAGAGGGATTAGGGATAGGGTTTAGGGTTGAAAGTTTAGGGTTGAGCGATTAGGGTTTAAGGTATAGTTTAGTAGTTCTTGTGGATAGAGCCAATAAACAATGGGAGATTATTTACCTATTTCATAACAATATACCTCCCCCTTAAACCCTAAACCCTAATCCCTCAACCCTCAACCCTAATCCATCATCCCTCAACTCTAATCCCTCATCCCTAAACCCTAAATGCTATCCCTATTCCTAAACCCTCAACAGACTCGATACTATACCTTAAACCCTAATCCCTTATCCCTAAACCCTCCAACCCTATCCCTAATCCTTACACCCTCCACACTCTACTTTAACCCTAATCCCTTGAACCTCAACCCTATCCCTTAACCCTTGACCCTGAAACCTCAACCCTCAACCCTCGACATCAAACCCTAATCCCTCAACCCTTAACTCTGATCCCTCAACTCTCAACCCTAACCCTAAACCCTAAACACTAAACCCTCAACCCTGAACATCAAATCCTAATCCCTCAACCCTTCACTCTAATCCCTCAACCCTAAACCCTATCCCTAAACCCTCAACACTATACCTTAAACCCTAATCCCTCAACCCTAACCCTAAACCTTGTCCCTAAACCCTAATCCCTCAACCCTCAACCCTAATTTGTCATCCGTCATCCCTCAACTCTAATCCCTCATCCCTAAACCCTAAATGCTATCCCTATTCCTAGACCCTCAACAGGCTCGATACTATACCTTAAACCCTAATCCCTCTACCCTTGAAACTCTTATTTAACCCTAATCCCTTTAACCCTATCCCTCAACCTCAACCCTCAACCCTCAACCCTCAACCCTCAACTCTCAACATTAAACCCTAATTCATCAACCCTAAACCCTAATCCCTCAAACCTAAACCCTATCCCTAAACCATCAACCCTCAACACTATACCTTAAACCGTAATCCCTATCCATCAACCCTTAACCCTTAAAACTTAAACCCTATCCCTACACCCTCAACACTTGACACTATATCTTAAGCCTTAAACCCTCATCCCTAAAGCCTCAACCCTTAATCCTTAAACCTTCAACCCGAAACCCTATCCCTAATCCCTCTACCCTCAACACTCTAACCCTAACCTTGACATTAAATGCTAATCCATCAACCCTAAACCCTAATCCTAAACCCTCAACCCTCAACACTATACCTTAAACCCTAATCCCTGAACCCTCAACCCTAAACCTTATCCCTAAACCCTAATGCCTCAACCCTCAACCCTAATCCATCATCCCTCAACTCTAATCCCTCATCCCTAAACCCTAAATGCTATCCCTATTCCTAAACCCTCAATAGACTCGATACTATACCTTAAACCCTAATCCCTTATCCCTAAAACCTCCAACCCTATCCCTAATCCTTACACCCTCCACACTCTACTTTAACCCTAATCCCTTGAACCTCAACACTATCCCTAAACCCTTGACCCTCAAACCTCAACCCTCAACCCTCGACGTCAAACCCTAATCCCTCAACCCTTAACTTTGATCTCTCAACTCTCAACCCTAACCCTAAATCCTAAACCCTAAACCCTCAACCCTCAACATCAAATCCTAATCCCTCAACCCTTCACTCTAATCCCTCAACCCTAAACCCTATCCCTAAACCCTCAACATTATACCTTAAACCCTAATCCCTCAACCCGAACCCTAAACCTTGTCCCTAAACCCTAATCCCTCAACCCTCAACCCTAATTTGTCATCCGTCATCCCTCAACTCTAATCCCTCATCCCTAAACCCTAAACACTATCCCTATTCCTAGACCCTCAACAGGCTCGATACTATGCCTTAAACCCTAATCCCTCTACCCTCGACACTTTTATTTAACCCTAAGCCCTTGACCATTAACCCTATCCCTCAACCTCAACCCTCAACCACCAACCGTCAACTGTCAACCCTCAACTCTAAACATTAAACCCTAATTCATCAACCGTAAACCCTAATCCCTCAAACCTAAACCCTATCCCTAAACCATCAACCCTCAACACTATACCTTAAACCCTAATCCCTATCCCTTAACCCTTAAAACTTAAACCCTATCCCTATACCCTCAACACTTGACACTATATCTTAAGCCTTAAACCCTCATCCCTAAAGCCTCAACCCTCAATTCTTAAACCTTCAACCCTAAACCCTATCCCTAATCCCTCTACCCTCGACACTCTAACCCTAACCTTGACATTAAACACTAATCCGTCAACCCTAAACCCTAATCTGTCAACCCTAAACCCTTAACCCTCAACACTATACCTTAAACCCTAATCCATCAACCCTAAAACCTAATCCATCAACCCTCAACCCTAAACACTATTAATAAACCTTCAACCCTTGACACTATACCTTAAACCCTAATCCCTCAACCCTCAACCCTAATACCTCAACCCTCAACCCTAATCCCTCATCCCTAAACCCTAAACTCTATCCCTATTCCTAAACCCTCAACCCTCGACACTATACCTTAAACCCTAATCCCTTATCCCTAAACACTATCCCTCAACCCTTAACCCTTAAAAATTAAACCCTAAAACCTATCCATAAACCCTCGATGCTCAACACTATATTTTAAACCCCAATCCCTTAACCCTCAGCTGTAAAGCCTCAACCCTCAATTGTCAAACCTTCAACCCTAAATCCTATCCCTAATCCCTCTACCCTCAACACTCTACTTTAACCCTAATCCTTTGACCATCAACCCTATCCCTAAACCCTCAACCCTCAACCCTCAACTCTCGACATTAAACCCTAATCTGTCAACCCTAAACCCTAATCCCTCAACCCTAAACCCTATCCCTAAACCCTCAACCCTCAACACTATACCTTAAACCATAATCCCTCAACCCTAAACCCTAATCCCTCAACCCTAAACCCTATCCCTAAACCCTCAACACTATACCTTAAACCCTAATCCCTCAACCCTAACCCTAAACCTTGTCCCTAAACCCTAATCCCTCAACCCTCAACCCTAATTTGTCATCCGTCATCCCTCAACTCTAATCCCTCATCCCTAAACCCTAAATGCTATCCCTATTCCTAGACCCTCAACAGGCTCGATACTATACCTTAAACCCTAATCCCTCTACCCTCGACACTCTTATTTAACCCTAATCCCTTGACCATTAACTCTATCCCTCAACCTCAACCCTCAACCTTCAACCGTCAACCCTCAACTCTAACATTAAACCCTAATTCATCAACCGTAAACCCTAATCCCTCAAACCTAAACCCTATCCCTAAACCATCAACCCTCAACACTATACCTTAAACCCTAATCCCTATCCCTTAACCCTTAAAACTTAAACCCTATCCCTATACCCTCAACACTTGACACTATATCTTAAGCCTTAAACCCTCATCCCTAAAGCCTCAACCCTCAATTCTTAAACCTTCAACCCTAAACCCTATCCCTAATCCCTCTACCCTCGACACTCTAACCCTTACCTTGACATTAAACACTAATCCGTCAACCCTAAACCCTAATCTGTCAACCGTAAACCCTCAACACTATACCTTAAACCCTAATCCATCAACCCTAAAACCTAATCCATCAACCCTCAACCCTAAACACTATTAATAAACCTTCAACCCTTGACACTATACCTTAAACCCTAATCCCTCAACCCTCAACCCTATTGATAACTGAGAGGGGGGGTGAATCAGTTATCCTAATTATTTCCCTTATTGAACTTTCTTTTTAATTGATGCAGCATAGAATCAAACACAAAAACATTAATCATGAAATAAGAAACACATGACACAGTATTTTTGACGTGGAAACCCTGTTAAGGGAGAAAACCACGGGGTGATTAACCCAAAATTATTCTCTGTTAGAAGAATAGGAAATTACAAAATGGCACTTGCCAATTAGGGCTCACTGCCCGAGCACACTGCTCACAAGAGGCCCACTGCCTACAAGAAGACACACTGTCTACAAAGTGATAAGAATCACAGTCTTGAACTGATTGGAAGCATCTGCATATGCTGGAGTTCAGTTCCGGTTAGGCTCAGTACACTGATCTGCTGCACTTCATCTTTCCTCTGTTCTTTATTCTGCTATCTTTCACATACCGGATCCTTTTTGCTACCTCTGCTCTGTTCTGGACTTATTCGCATATATCTTCACACCATCACGCCCTTCACAACTAAATCCATCCTTTATATATATCTGCACAAGTAATTCCATCACCTTTCTAGTCGGCATCCGGAACAGTCTAGTTTCTTACAAACTCTTGTTCTGTCGGCTGAATCCTTCCTCACCAAGCAATGCGGATCAAGCATATACTTGTAGATATCATTAATCATGTCAGCCAAACATGATTCATGCCTTCACAACCTCTATCATCAATAGTAACACATCCGGAAAGTAGTCTGATACTCTGTCAGTCAGTTCTTCCTCTGTTTTCACTGTCTCTCAGGAATCCGGTACTCAACTATTCATATCTTTTTCCTTGTCCATCACCGGAGGCTAAATCCTTGGAATATACCACTCAAGGTAGTCCTCTTGACTTCCCCAAATCCGCACTGCACCAAGACACTTCCTCTGAGAGATCCGGACCAATCTGTCAGACCTTGCCACATGCTCTGTTCTTGTTCACCGGACCACAACATTCTTTATTCTGACTTCCGGTAGAGACACATCATGACGTGCGGATATGTGGGATGACCTTTGTTGCCATCAATGACAACAACCATGAATCCATATAGTGTCTCTTGCCAACAATCTCCCCCTTTGGCATTGATGGCAACACTTAGTGAAAAATGACTAAGTGTTTACACTATGCTCCCCCTTTGCTGATGCTCTGTCTTTATATACAATTTCCGGAACTCCCCCTTAATTGGATTCCTCATTTTTCACTGCTCCTCACTCCCCCTTTGACATCAATGGCAAAGGGTAGGGTCCGCATATCAAAATTTTCAAAAATTTTCTATACATAGCCGCATATTTACATACTCACATATACTGAAGAATGTCTGCAAAGGATGTCTGCAATTGGATCATTTCTGTAGCCCAACTTTGCTTCATTCTATCCAAAATTGAAATGTGACCACTCAACAAAAATGCAAAAGCTTCTGCCCGCTTGAGATCTGTCGGATCTTTTGTTTGGGCGGTGGTCTGAGCATCACTGATGGCCTCATGCATAGTTTCCAACTTAGGGATTATAATCCGTCTAAGTTCTCCCATCCGGTTAGTGATGTTCTTCCTTTCCTTCTCAAGATTCTTTATTTCATTCAAGACTGCAATAGTCTGACATTCTTGATTTATTATGGAGGAAGAGAGAGGATCAAAACTTTGAGATAAGCTTTGTAGCTTGTCCTGTTCCTCTTTTATTTTCTTATCAATTGCTGCTGTTGCCTTTGGCCAGGATATGCAAAATTTGTAGATGTCACCGCCATCCTTAAGAGCATTCTCTAAGCTCTTTATTCCAATGCTCACAATCTTCCTATCTTTAGAGATTAATTCTAATACCTCTGAAAATCTTTTGTCCAAAAATTCCTTCCGGACCTTTTCTTCAGCTGATTTTTCTAGAGAATCAAAATGTGTATCAACACTGCTGACTAAGGTTTTTAGATTACCGGAAGAGGAGGCTGTCGGATCTATCTGGATTGATGGCATAATCTTTACAAGTACTCCAGAAGCAGCCTCTATCAACTCACAGTCTTCCATATGAGACTTCAGGAGTTTTTCATTTGCCTTGGCATTTGCAAATGAAGCTATCTTCATTGTTTGTACCGGAGAGAGAGAGTCAAAGTCGAATGGGCCTTTTAGAAGCTCCGGTTCATCAATCTCTAAAGTTTCTTTGCTCAAAAATTGTTGAACAGTTTGTGCAGTGTCTCTTGCCGGAGACAGATGTTTCTTTTCTTCTGCAGTCTTGGAACTGTCAACCTCTTTGTCTTTCACCACTGCTTCCTTCTCCTTTAATTGCTCTTCTTCTTTGGATCCGGAGACTGTAGGGGAAACCGGAGGAGAGATGCTTGTATGTTCAGGGCCCACTTCTTCTGGAGCAGAGGGTTCCAAGTCCTCAGCTGTTTCTATACCTAAGTCCTCTACAACAGGAAGATTGAACCTTTTGAAGGCCTTCCGGAGGATCTCTTCTGTTTCTTGGGCCACTTTGTCAGTCTCACCAAGCATGAGTTGATTCATCCTGGCTTTACTTCTGAACTCATCTTTGCAGTCCTTGAAGATTATGTTCATTGTCTTGGGATCAATTTGAGGATATAGCTGAATAGCTATCTGCTCCCGGATCTCAAGATCTTTTGCATGAGCATTGTTCTTTCTTACTTCCAATTCCTTTTCTAGGCTTTTAGGAATAAGAGATATGATCTCAATGAAAGCCTTATTATATATGTTCAGATATTTGACTGTGGCTTCCTGCAGAGTCTTTTGGTCAGCCTCACTGAAGTCATCATAAGATTCAGTCATTGGTTGAAGGTTTCCATCCACCGTGACCGACTTGATTATGCTCTCTAGAGACAGAGTGGGCTTTTCAACAGATACCTCTGCCATTTCATCCTTGTCTTGGCCTGTGGAGGGTTTACCGGATCCTTTCTTCTTCTGTTTCTTTATTTCTTTTACTCCCTCATCTGACTCTATTTCCTCTTCATCCTTTTGGCTTCCATAAGCCCTTGTGGCTTTTGTCTTGGATCTCTTACCGGATGCCTGGACTTCCGGTTTTGAACTTTTGGTTGTGGGAGGTGCAGATCTCTTTGATGATCTGGTCCGGGTGGGAGCTTCAACCGGAGCACTTTCTTTACTTTTCTCTTCTTCCTCAGCCTTCCTCCTCTTTTCCCGGCTGGCATCAAGTGCCTCTTTTGAGATGCCTAGGCCTTGAGCAATGTGCTCTACTTCTTTTCTCACCTTTCTTTTAATCTCAGGTTCCCTGAGTTCTACATGTATTTTTACACTCAACTCCTCAAAGGTTCCAAACCTTTCTGCCTTAGGATCTTTGGGCTGACTTAGCATGTGTTGAACATGCAGCTCCACTATCTGTTCATCCACTTCATACCCCATGGGCATGATCCAGACAGTCCTTGGCTCCACTGCCTCCATTAGGCACTGATCAGTGTCAACCATAAAGCACACTGAGTCTTTGTATTTTTCAACAAGAGACTGGGGAATTCTCTCTCTTGCTTGCATCATGCTCTGAAAGTTTTTGAAGTATCCCCATAGAGCTGTATTTCTCGCTTTTGCATCCCCAAGTCCATGCAAATAGTCTCTTATCTGGACTGCAACAGGTTTGTCATTCTGCCATACCCATCCACTTGATCCGGGTAGCTCATTCATGAAGTAGAAGAATAGACATACAATAAGAGTACCATACTTAAAGGAATTCTTCTTATCCTTCTTGATTTTCTATATATTTTCCATTAATTGGCTTAGCAGTAGTTCGCAGAGATCATATTCTGCATTCTTTCTTAGCATTTCATAGGCAGTGTATACTGCAGTTCCGGATACAGAATTCTCCCTGCTGGAGTGATAGATCTTGTATCCTATTATCATGGATGCATATTTGATATCCGGATCCGAAATATCTTCAATGGTCATTGCCCTCTTATCAAATTTTGATCCGGTGGCCTCAGTTACAATGTTGTTCTTGACAGATTTGAGGATAGGTATCCCTCCGGAAGAGTATAGACCAGTTACTGCTCTAATTGCCTCTTTTGTGATCTTGCAGGGTCTATCCAGCCATAGAAAGTTGTCATGCATCCTGCTCAGTACATACCGGACCCATTCATCTTCTTCAAAGCAGGGGAAATGAATAAATTGCTCAAACTGTTTCTTCTGGATATCCTTATACTCTGGTTTAAGCTCAAAAGCATTGTCTATCAGTTGCTTGTGATAGAGGTCTCTTAATTTGAATTCCCCAAATTCCTCAATGCTTGCATGTATGTAAACCCTAATGTCTTCAGTATGTAAAACTCCGTGAGGAACACTAGAGAAGGCTCCTAGTGCATCTACCTCCAATGATTTGTAAGGATGTTTCTTGAATGTGGGGCGAGGTCTATCAGAGATCTTAACTATATTTGGAGTAGCCATTCTTCAAAGATTTGTAGTGAGATAATGAAAAACGGAGAATACCTTATGCGCCTTCAGTTTGCACGGAGTGGTTGGATTGATTTCTTTATGCAATAACTTCGGCAGGAGATCCTTGGTGTGCTTGATGAACCTTGTTGCAGAGCTCCACTTTTCGCTTCTTCTTGAGTGCAGAATGAGCAAATGACTTTTGAGAAATCCCTTAAATTGCTCCGCAAACCCTAATATCTGTCTGCAATAAATGCTTCACCTACATCATTCCGGTTTGCCTTGTCTGGATAGCTTGGAGTATCCCGGATTAGTCCTGATCTGTGGATATCATCCGGATCTTTCAATCATGAATAAATTGAGGTAACATATTACAAGAACATCCCAAACACTCTGTCCAATCCGCAGAACAAGATAGTGCACTTCCGGATCTCTCCGGACCTTTTTGTAATCCTTTATCATACCGGAGCATCTCCCTAAACATGTCTTATTTGATCAATCACAGCTTTTTCATGACTCCATGCGGACCTCTGAAAACTTGACTGAAGCATCTCAAGACTCATATCTGCAAACCCTTTAATCCGCATCTTGTGCCACATTCGGCACCACTTGTTTGGCTGGGGGAACAGGATTTTCTTTGAGTCTCCCCCTGAGCCTGAGCTCACTTTTTAATTTCGGGAAGAAATATTAGCACCAGAGTCTGGTGTGGATCCAACCTCTACATTCTCTAAACTTTTCTTCACCCAAATCTTGCTCATCTGATTCCTAACTTCATCCGCATTCATCTTTTGTTTACCCTTGTCTTGATTCTGATTATACACCGGACCTGTTTTGTCCTGATACTTGTTTCTGCAGACTTTAGCATTATGACCGGACCTATTGCAGATTTGGCAAATAACATTTCTTTGCATATTTGACTGATATCCTCTTGATCTGCATTGATTAGCCATATGACCTACTCTATTGCATGTGAAGCATCTACCTTTGAATGATTTGTTTACTTGCATAATTCTGCATTCATGGGATTTGTGTCCATACCTTTTGCAGTTGAAGCACTGTCCGGAGAAGGATGAATTAATCTGATTCATTCTCATTCTGCACTGATTAGCTTTGTGACCAAAGTGGTTGCAGCTGTGGCAGTATCCATTGAAGGATGGATATCTTTGAGCATTTGGCTGTCTTACCGGAGGTCTTCTAGGCCTGCTCCTTGGATTTTCTGATCCAAGATTCTTCTGACCGGATCTGGAGCTTTCTCCTTTCTCATATCCCAAACCATACTTGTCATCTGTCCTCTTTTGACTTCCAAGAAGAACTTCAAGTTGAGCAGAACTTATCTTGAATTTCTCTTTATATTCATTTGCTGTTTGAAGGTCTCTTTTGAGAGAGGCAATTTGATCCTCAAGTTTTTTCTCATTATCTTTGGCATCTTCAAGATCAGATTCAAGATGTCTGATAATCCTGTCCATCTGGTGGCATTCTTCTGATTTTTCTTTAAGAGATTGTCTTAGATTGTCTTCAGCCTTTCTTTTTTCTTCAATCTCTTGAGTAAACTTTATAGTTCCTGATTCCATTTCATGTCTTAACATAATGACTTCTTTTGATAACTTTTCACATCACTTGGTTTGCTCAGTCAATTCTTCATTTGTATTGCTTTCTTCACTTTGTCTTGCCAACTGTTGGAGCAGCTCCTTTCTCTTTTTCATAGAGAGACTTAATTTGTCTTTTAATTCTCTCATGAATTCATCAGCCTGTTTGAGTCTTTCCTTTAATTCACTGACTTCAGAATTTGACTGTTCAAGATCCTCAAGAGCAGTCTTGAGTTGCTCCCTTAAACCATATGCATCCATTTGAAATCCCAGATCTTCCTCAAGCTGTTAGGCTCTATTAGGAGGAACTTAGCTCTGATACCAATTGTTGATAACTGAGAGGGGGGGGTGAATCAGTTATCCTAATTATTTCCCTTATTGAACTTTCTTTTTAATTGATGCAGCATAGAATCAAACACAAAAACATTAATCATGAAATAAGAAACACATGACACAGTATTTTTGACGTGGAAACCCTGTTAAGGGAGAAAACCATGGGGTGATTAACCCAAAATTATTCTCTGTTAGAAGAATAGGAAATTACAAAATGGCACTTGCCAATTAGGGCTCACTGCCCGAGCACACTGCTCACAAGAGGCCCACTGCCTACAAGAAGACACACTGTCTACAAAGTGATAAGAATCACAGTCTTGAACTGATTGGAAGCATCTGCATATGCTGGAGTTCAGTTCCGGTTAGGCTCAGTACACTGATCTGCTGCACTTCATCTTTCCTCTGTTCTTTATTCTGCTATCTTTCACATACCGGATCCTTTTTGCTACCTCTGCTCTGTTCTGGACTTATTCGCATATATCTTCACACCATCACGCCCTTCACAACTAAATCCATCCTCTATATATATCCGCACAAGTAATTCCATCACCTTTCTAGTCGGCATCCGGAATAGTCTAGTTTCTTACAAACTCTTGTTCTGTCGGCTGAATCCTTCCTCACCAAGCAATGCGGATCAAGCATATACTTGTAGATATCATTAATCATGTCGGCCAAACATGATTCATGCCTTCACAACCTCTATCATCAATAGTAACACATCCGGAAAGTAGTCTGATACTCTGTCAGTCAGTTCTTCCTCTGTTTTCACTGTCTCTCAGGAATCCGGTACTCAACTATTCATATCTTTTTCCTTGTCCATCACCGGAGGCTAAATCCTTGGAATATACCACTCAAGGTAGTCCTCTTGACTTCCCCAAATCCGCACTGCACCAAGACACTTCCTCTGAGAGATCCAGACCAATCTGTCGGACCTTGCCACATGCTCTGTTCTTGTTCACCGGACCACAACATTCTTTATTCTGACTTCCGGTAGAGACACATCATGACTTGCGGATATGTGGGATGACCTTTGTTGCCATCAATGACAACAACCATGAATCCATATAGTGTCTCTTGCCAACAAACCCTAATACCTCAACCCTCAACCCTAATCCCTCATCCCTAAAACCTAAACTCTATCCCTATTCCTAAACCCTCAACCCTCGACACTATACCTTAAACCCTAATCCCTTATCCCTAAACCTTAAACACTATCCCTCAACCCTTAACCCTTAAAAATTAAACCTTAAAACCTATCCATAAACCCTCGACGCTCAACACTATATTTTAAACCCCAATCCCTTAACCCTCAGCCCTAAAGCCTCAACCCTCAATCGTTAAACCTTCAACCCTAAACCCTATCCCTAATCCCTCTACCCTCAACACTCTACTTTAACCCTAATCTCTTGACCATCAACCCTATCCCTAAACCCTCAACCCCCAACCCTCAACTCTCAACATTAAACCCTAATCTGTCAACCCTAAACCCTAATCCGTCAACCCTAAACCCTAATCCCTCAACCCTAAACCCTAATCCCTCAACCCTAAACACTATCCCTAAACCCTCAACCCTCAACACTATACCTTAAACCATAATCCCTTAATCCTAAACCCTAATCCCTCAACCCTAAACCCTAAACCCTATCCCTAAACCCAACAAAACTACTTTGCCTTATGTTAGGTTGTTAAACCCATCATTTTTGACACTCTTCTCTTAAAGATATTTGAGTTGCAAGAATATGTCAGAAAAATGGCTATGAACTTTTTTAATGTTAGTAATGTTATATGGCATGTTTTTCTGGCCCATCTGGGGTTCATTATGCCAATAGGTGTACACACTATGAGAAAAGCTTTGCGTATGGTACATCCACAGTGAGTAATTAACAGTTGAAATCAGAAGGATGATCATTATGAGAAAATCTTTGCATTGGGGTACATCTATGTTTCTTGCTATCCACCCCGCACTTAGGGGAGGTATATTGTTATGAAACAGGCAAATAATCTCCCATTGTTTACTAGCTCTATCCACAAGAACTACTAAACCATACCTTAAACCCTAATCCCTTAACCCTAAACTTTCAACCCTAAACCCTATCCGTAATCCCTCTACCCTTAACACTCTACCTTAACCCTGATCCCTTGACCCTTAACTCTAAATGCTATCCCTAAAGCCTCAACCCTAAACCCTAATCCCTCAAGGTCCTAAACTCTAATCCCTTATCCCTAAACTCTAAATCTTATCCCTAAATGCTCAACCCTTAACCTTAAACCTTAATCACTCAATCCTTATCCACCCCTCTCCTCCCCTATCTGGCTCACTCCCATCTCTACCCTCCTTTACCATCGACACTATACATACATACATATAGGCATACATAGATACATACATACATATAGGCATACATACATACATACATACATACATATAGGCATACATACATACATGACTAATAGCCTTAAACATAAAAATTTTTAAGTTGAACATAACGCACTCGCATTATTTAAAACATGAAAAACAACACAAACTTTTGTGGAAAAGGAAAAATGCAAAGAAAAGAATAACGCGAGCGCGTTATAACGAGAGTGCGTTATAACGCGCTCACTTTATAACTCGCTCACGTTATGTCTTACTTTGGGAATCCCAAGCCTTGGGCTTGGGATTTGCTTTGGATTTCCAACCCAAAGGCTTGGAGTGCCTTTTGAACAGTAACAGATGTGTTTTTCTATATTCTTCAAGATTTTAGATAATTTCATTCGTGCTAATCCTCAGATTTGCACGTGTTTCAAGGTCAAACAAATCGAACACTTGGATAATGTTAGGATTTCTCTCAGCTATCTGACGATGTAATTTTTTTCACATTTTAATAATGTTAAGCCTTTCATCTTTAATTTCTTTTGTTTGTGTGTCCGTTTTTGGGCAAAAACCACTGTTTGGTCTTTTTTCATTGTAAATTAACTATTCATTGAAATTTCAAAAAAATTACATATTTAGAAACTAGACTTCATTCTACAAATATTAAAAAAAGAAAAAATTGATTTTCAATTAGTTTTCAAAATTTATAGGGGTAGCACGGCCAAAATTCTATTTTTTAGGATGTGTCCACTTTGAAAATTAGTAAAAAATCAAATATTCATCAAACAATTATCAGAAAAATCAGGCATAAACTACATGCTATTAGCTAATTTCTCACCAAAGCGATTTTAAAAATACCAAAAAAAAGTTGACCTTTTGAGGGAGCCACAAAACATGCTATGTTATGTTTTTTTGACAGAAACAACACCAATTTCTATGGATCCCTCTTTTGAACCCCTTAATCTATGCCATTTTTTTTAAAAAAATAGTAGTTTAGAAAGTAGACTCGAAACACTACAAACATTGTTTTGGTTGCATCTCCAAATTTTGAGTGTAACTATGCTCAATTTCTCATCCAAGGCTAGTATTTCCTTATTTCAGAAAAAAAGTGGCCACTTAAGACCCCTTTTTGACCCCCCATCTTCCTGCACTTACCCCCCTGCATAAGAAGTATACCGCCACACACATACTAAATCAGCCACTCCAAAATTATCAGACTTCACCTTCACATCAAGATATTGCATCATCAAATTTTAACAAGAATGAAGAGCAGGTTCTTCAAAATTGTGATTCTGAATAGGGTGTTGAAGAAAGAATTACACATGAATCATTTCCTTAGTTGAGGAGATCCACCAGGGAGCGCAAGCCTCCTTCTAAGTATAAATATTTTATTCAACATTTGCTAATTTCTGATCAAGTTGAACCGACCACATTTAGAGAAGCTTGTAATGACATAGATAGTGAAAAATGGATGGATGCCATGAGGTAAGAAATGGGATCTCTGATGGAAAATTTCACTTGGGATTTGGTCTCTCTTACACCAACTCAAAAAACATTAAAAAGAATAGGTGGGTGTATATATTGAAGGAAGAAGAAGGTGGAAAGAAGTGGCACATGGCCAGATTAGTAGTCAAAGGATACATGACCAGCAAAAATGTGTTGATTTTTTAGAAATTTTTTCACTACTAGTGAAAATGACTTCCATCTGAGTAATTTTGGGATTAGTTATTGTGTATGACCTTGAGTTGGAGTAGCTTGATGTCAAAATAACTTTTCTACATGGTGATTTGGAAGAAGAATTGTATATGTAGCAACTAGAAGGCTTTGAGAAATAAGGTAATGAGGATTTAGTTTTTCACTTGAATATAAGTTTGTATGGGTTGAAACAAGCCCCACAAAAATGGTATTTAAAATTTGATTCTTTCATGGTTGAATAAAACTTCACTGGGTGTGAATATGATCCTTGTGTTTGTTTCAAATTTTTGGAGAATGGTGAATTTGTTTTACTTTTGTTGTATGTTGATGATATGCTAGTAACTGGAACTAGAATGGTTGTTGTTATCAAGTTAAAATAGCAATTGGCAAATAAATTTGCAATGAATGATTTGGGGGCTGCCAAGAAAATTCTTGGAATGGCAGTTATTAGAGATAGGCAGAAAAGAGAATTGAAATTATCATAGGAAAAGTGTATTGACAAGGTTTTGGACAGGTTTAGCATGAAGGGTGCTAAGGCAGTAAGAACACCTATTTCTGATCATTTCAAGTTATCCTCTGAGATGTGTCCAAAGACATAAGAGGAAATAGAATTTATGACAGAGGTCCTTATTCCTCTGTTGTTGGGAGCCTTATGTACATGATGGTATGCACAAGACCTGACATTGCTCATGTAGTAAGTGGTCAGCCAATATATGAGTAATCTAGGTAAGGTTCATTGGGAAGTGATGAAGTGGATTCTAATATATTCAAAGGGCACTTCACAACATGCTTTGAGGCTTAGAGGGATTGATGCACAACTGCAAGGATATGTTGACTCCGACATGGCTGGTAACTTGGATAAAAGGCAATCTACCACCAGATATGTGTTTACTTTTGTAGGGGTAGTGTTCGGTTGGATCTCTAAATTACAAGAAGTGGTAGCTTTATCCACTATTGAAGCTAAATACATTGCAATCACTGAAGGAGCTAAGGAGATGTTGTGGTTGCAGTGATTATTGGGTGAATTGGGTAGCAAACAACATGATTTCACTTTGCATAGTGACAAAATTAGCGCAATTCACTTGGCAAAAAAATTAACGTTTGATAAAAGAACAAAGTACATAGATCTTTGGTATCATTTTATTCATAGTATACTTGAATAGGGTAAGCTGAAGTTGCAGAAGATTCACACAAATCTTAATCCTACAAATGCATTTACGAAGGTTGTTTTAAAAGAGAAGCTAGAGTTCTGTAGATCTTCTCTTGGTTTGGTCAAAATGTAACAATAAGCTTGGAAAATCGGGGGATATCTCTGAGTGTGACTACTTGCAGTAGTGGATTGGGCTTCAAGTGGGAGATTGTTTGGTTGTGTGAAGTCCAACAACCATTGACCTTTTAGCTCCATTATTTTCTTGTTTCTTCATTATATATTTGGGATTACATCACTTGTTGTAATTCAATGAAAATATTGTATTCACTACTTAATTAATAAAAGAATTTACCCTACTTTTTTCTGTAGATGTAGCCAATTTTGGTGAACCACGTAATTCATTGTGTCAAGCTGTTTATCTTTCTATATGTTTGTTTATCTAATTTGCTTATTTATCTGCATAATTTACATAAAGTAGCCAACAATTGTGCAATCGTATTTGCATTCACGGGGTAGCATTAAGGGTCCTACAGGGTACAATCAAAATAGCTCTTTCACCACTCATCGAAGGTATTCCATGCAGGCAAGATTAGATTCTCTCATCATGTTGTGTTTTCCTGTCGTAAACTCAATTTTTTCTTGGAGCTTCTTGGCCACCCGTGGCTTTCTCACCATCTCACTCATTACTCATTCTAAGGTGTTGATCATTGTCTCCAATCCCCCAAGAAACATGTCCTGCCAAAAAATAGAGAAACCATTAGTTAAAAGACGAACATAGTTGAAAGTAATAGTAATAGGTGACATGGTTTAATGCTACTCCAGGTCTTTGAGAAAGAATTGGATGCCATTGTTCAAGTTATTAATTAGTGGCAACAATATATTTTGGGTTAGGAGAAAATCATTCATTCAAATCATAAGCCACTTTAGTTTCTACACACAGGGCAAGATAGAGAATCCAATTCATGCCACATGAAGTGGATGATATACTTTCCATAGTTCCATTTGGTGATCAAGCAAAAAAATGGAAAATATGATAAGGGATTAGATTTCCCTAGTCAATTGGGTTCACTCATCATAGTGTTGAACTCACATGACTAGAACTTTTCTATCTAGGGAACTTCTACTCAATATATTACAACTTCATACATACCTGCACTACAATCACACAAGGTAAATATGTTGGTGAATTGTATTTGTGTGACAAGCTTCTTTTCAAGCTTAGATATGTTTGTGTTCCAAAATGTGCACCTTTCTTATGACTCATCTAGGGGGTGCGCTACATCAAGATATTGGACACTTTATCATTACAAAGACCTTGGCAATGCTACAAAATTTCTATTAGCCTCACATGTGTTTAGACATCAAGCACTATATCAAGTCTTGCATTCCTTATTGCATTGCCAAGCCCATGAATATGAAGATTGGGATTTATACCTCTTAGAGTTTTGTAAATACCTTAGGAATCTATTAGCATGAATTTAATTAGTGGATTACTTATGAAAAAGCATCATAATAATTCAATATTTTGTTGTATTGGACATATTTTCAAAAATGGTCGTCATAATTTCTTGTAAGAAAAGTATCACAATACAAGAGACCATGCTCCTTTTCTTCAGTTGTGTTTGGGTACAATTTTGGCTACCCACATCTATTGTGAATGATTACAACCCAATATTTGTTAGCACATTTTAAGTCTTTGTGGGAGAGATTGGATACATAATTGAATTGGTCCACAATATTTCATTTCTAAATAGATAGTCAAATAGAAGTGGTTAATTGCACACTTCTACACTTATTGTACACCTTCAGATATGCACATATGTGTACTTTGGATGACAACCTACTATACATCTAGCATGCCTACAATAGAGCTTTACATAGTTCTACAAGTATAGTCCTTTTTAGACATGTCCTAGGATTTAGTTTGCAATAACCCCTTGACATATCCTAATGCATACCACCATATTTGGATTCACACACATGAGAATGAGAAGTAGATAAAGCATATAAATTTTTGCAACACATTCATAGAGTTCATCAATAAATTTAGAAGATTCTATCAAACTAAAAATAGAATTACAAAGAGTACCATGACACACATCACACACCTCACTCTTTCAATGTTGATGACAAACTCTAGTTACATATTGAGAAGAAACATTTCAAAGTTCCAAATAGGAAGAATAAGCCTCTATGATATGGTTCATAAACCATTTTTGTGATAATACATTTTTTTCTCAATCTCACATAATTCCTAGGATGACACCTAATATTCAATGTGGAACTCCTCAAACCAGCCCAGTTATAAATGACTAAATAATTAGTCATAGAAATAAAAATTAGACAATAGGATATTAAAGTGGGTATTTGAAAAAAATATGGGTGCCAAAAATGAAAAGGATGGGCACCAAAAGTGAAATCCAATTCTTCACCAACACCACATTGTTCTTAGGGTTTATTTGTTGTTTTATTCTTTGTCTATGCGCGATGGAACATACATTGTATTTCAAGCAGATTCAGATATGCTGATTCACATTCCCTCCTCAGATCCACAATAGACAAAATATGGATCTTAGCATTTGCCAAGCTTGCCTTTGCAACTTTGATCGTGGATATTTGATTCGATGACGTGGTGGCCCTAAATACAGATACTTTTGAGAATGAAGTGGGCAAAGACAAGGGTGGTCAGTAATTTTATTTTATGTTTTTTTAAATGTAATGTTTTACTGTCCGATCCAATTTTTGGAGGCATGCCTCGGTTGGATTTTACTTCCATATTTTGCATACATGTCTACCAAAGCATTTCCAACTATAATATCTGGAAGCATAGACAAGGTATGTTTTTGTCATAAGTAGGGAGGATGCTAGCAAAGGTTTCCAAATTTGGATTTACACCTACTAATTGCATTTGCTTAAAAGTTTCTAAATCCTTTTCAAAAAATCCATTTTTTGCATATCCCACAATCATTGCATTCCATGAGATGACATCTCTTTGAGGCATTCTGCCAAACGGTTCATTAAACCACTGGTCTACAAGTACACCAGTCCACAAACACCAAACGAATGACATGACATTAGTGAGTTCCTAGGCATCTTTCGATACAGATGCACATTGCATTGACACACCTGACTACATAGATGATGTTGTGCCCTCAACCCTAGATATAGGAATGTTATTCCTTCCTATCAGCGCATTCCTCTTATTACACAACTAGAGTATAGGTAAAGAGAGGGAGCTAGGTGAATTCTTCAAATTATACAACCCAACCAGAGAGGTACCCACTCTCCCACATGCACTTCAAGTCATGCCTGCGGTGATGTGGGCTTTCCTGCATCACCACATGCATGACTTGAAGTGCTTGCGGGAGAGCAGGAGAAGTAAATTTCTAAAGCCTTTTCAACAAATCCATTTTGTGCATATCCAACAATCATTACAGTCCATCAAACCACATTTCTTTGAAGCTTTCTATCAAACAGTTCACATACCTTGTCTATGCTTCCACATTTTGCATACATGTCTAATAGGGCATTGCAACTACAACATCTGACAAAATTCCTCTATCCTTTATGTTTTGATGGATGTCCATATCCTATTCCAAAGATCCCATTTTGGCATAGGCAGGGAAGATGCTGGAAAAGGTTGTGGAATTTGGCTTTACACTAACCAATTGCATTTGATTTAAAATTTCTAAAGCCTTTTCAACAAATCCATTTTGTGCATATCCTAAAATCATTGCAGTCCATGAGACCACATTTATTTGAGGCATTGTGTCAAATAGTTCACATGCCTTGTCTATGCTTCCACATTTTACATACATGTCTAATAGGGCATTTGCACTCTCTTTTATGTTCCTTGCAATTTGTTAACAAAATAAATAATTTGTACTCTTGAATGCTATTTTTTAAACAGATGCAAGATGATGATGAATTTTTAGGTGATAAAGAAGAAGATGACAGTTCAGGACCAACAAAGAATAAGAGTCTATCTACATCTCTTGAGACTTCTATGTACAGTGATTCTAAAAAGGTTTAGTTTAGTGGAATAATAGATTGTGTTGTAGATTAAATTTAAGTACATTGTTACAGACTTGTACTAGAAACTAAGCCTATTTGGTTTTTGTGTCATATGACATATAAGATGTTGGTAGCATTTGTTTATAGGTTAAGAATGAACAGAGTCTTCCTCTGGTGCAATCAAGTTCAATAAATGACTTAAGTAACATGTACGTTTAATTCATGGTTCTCTTAAGCATTTATTGAAGATAGGAACCCCTATTTCTTACAAGCAACATTAGTACAGATAAGCATATTTCATTGAAAGAAGCAGGATTCATTCATCTTTTCCTTTTGTAGAGTTGTTTGAATATTTTATTTTCCAATTTAATGCAATCATTGTTTCCTAGGGGAAAAGCAGCGGTCAAGACTCAAGATGCATGTTAAGATTTTGTGCAGTGCTTTGTTAGATGACTGTTTTCTTATTTTCTTGTAGTTTTGACCTTAAGAATCATGGTAGAAAAGAAAAAACAAATGTAAGAAAATTGCTTTAGCTTGATTATGTATAGTGTAAATTGTTGTTAATGAATTTGAGCTTATGGTTTGTGTGTTATTTTCTAGTTCATGAAAGTAATGTTGCTTGTTGGATTCAATTTGATCTAGACATATTCTCAACATTTTTTTTGTTTTAGCATGTATTTGAATTTAGTTTGTTGGCACCATTACAATCATCAGGAGGTGTATTTTAAAGCTTAATACTTTTTGTATGTTCTCTTTTGTTTGAAATCTTTGGCATTTGTCAAACAACTATCTACATTATTTTCCTTGTACATATTATGTATGAGGGTATTATACTGTAGTGCGAATAGATTATGTTTACTTAAATCATCTCCTTATGGTAATTTCCTTTCAAGTTTTAAGGATTACCAATAGGATAAATCCAAGGCAGGTGTAGTACAAAAAGATGGTCATTTTTTAGTTACATCAAAGGATGTAGATCTAGTGGAGGTCACCTTTCTTTTCCATTTTGAATAATTTCAAATTTTTACAACTCATGGCACACAAAGTTTCATTATATTGTTGTTTTTTTTCTGACCTAGAAAGTAATATCTGTTGCATAATGTTCATTTGCCATCTATTTCTCATAGATCCTCTCAGGTTTGTGGTGTAAATCATCTATGCTCATGTTCAAGTTAGTTCCATACCTTTTGTTATGTGTTGGGAGTCACAAACTTGGTTTACTTAAAACTTTTCTGTTATTAGTGTCTTCACAGAGTTTAGCACTTCGTAAGTCTACAAGTGTTGGAGACTAGATTTATGAACAGAAACCAGTAATTTGCTTCTTTTCCTAACTTCTTATTTATTTCACGGCATTTAAACATTCTTCATAATTTATTCCAAAGATCCTATTTTGACACAGGCAGGGAGGATGCTAGCAAAGGTTGTGGAATTTGGCTTTACACCAGCCAATTATATTTTCTTTAAAATTTCTAAAGCCTTTTCAACAAATCCATTTTGTGCATATCCTGCAATCATTGCAGTCCATGAGACCACATTTCTTTGAGGCATTCTATTAAATAGTTCATGTGCTTTGTCTATGTTTCCACATTTTGCATACATGTGTAATAGGGTAGTTGCAACTACAACATCTGACAAAATTCCTCTATTCTTTATGTTTTGATGGATGTCCATACCCTATTCCAAAGCTCCCATTTTGACATAGGCATCAAGGATGCTGGCAAAGGTTGTTGAATTTGTCTTTACACCAGCCAATTGCATTTGCTTTAAAATTTCTAAAGCCTTTTCAACAAATCCATTTTGTGCATATCCTACAATCATTGCAGTGCATGAGACCACATTTCTTTGAGGCATTATGTTAAACAGTTCACGTGCCTTGCCTATGCTTCCACATTTTGCATACATGTCTAACAGGGCAGTTGCAACTACAACATCTAACAAAATTCCTCTATCGTTTATGTTTTGATGGATGTCCATACCCTATTCCAAAGCTCCCATTTTGACACAGGCAGGGAGGATGCTAGCGAAGGTTGTGGAATTTGGCTTTACACCAGCCAATTGCATTTTCTTTAAAATTTCTATAGCCTTTTCAACAAATCTATTTTGTGCATATCCTATAATCAGTGCAGTCCATGAGACCACATTTCTTTGATGCATTCTGTCAAATAGTTCATGTGCCTTCTCTATTCTTCCACATTTTGTATACATGTCTAATAAGGCAGTTGTAACTACAACATCTGACAAAATTCCTCTATCCTTTATGTTTTTATGGATGTCCATACCCTATTCCAAAGCTCCCATTTTAACACAGGAAGGGAGGATAATGGCAAAGGTTGTGGAATTTGGCTTTACACCAGCCAATTGCATTTGATTTAAAATTTCTAAAGCCTTTTCAACAAATCCATTTTTGTTCATATACTGCAATCAGTGTAGTCAATGAGACCATATTTCTTTGAGGCATTCTGTCAAACAATTCACGTGCCTTGTCTATGCTTCCACATTTTGCATACATGTCTAATAGGGTAGTTGCAACTACAACATTTGACAAAATTACTCTATCCTTTATGTTTTGATGGATGTCCATACCCTATTCTAAAGCTCCCATTTTGACACTGGCAGGGAGGATGCTAGCAAAGGTTGTGGAATTTGGCTTTACACCAACCAATTGGTATTGGTCCTGTGCATACAAAAGATGTCATGCGTGCGAGTGTAATACTTGAGAAAAAGAAGAAAGAGTGCTAGAATTTTGGCATTTGATGTCAAAATTACTCCTGAAGCTCAGGAGCTTGCAGATGAAGTTGGTGTCAAGATATTTGCAGCGGACAATATTTATCATTTGTTTGACTAGTTTAATGCATATATGGACAATCTTAAGGAAGAAAGGAAAAAGGAGGCTATAGAAGATGTTGTTTTCCCCTGTGTATTGAGCATTTTGCCAAATTGCATTTTTAACAAGAAGGATCCTATAATTGTTGGTGTTGATATTCCCATTTGAACCTGATGCTCCCATGAGAAACTCCAACATAATTGTTTTTATGTTGGGGTTTTCCATTTGAACCTGATGCTCCCACTTTACCATTTTCCCATTTGAATTCAATGCTCCACTATAAAATGCTTAACCTTTTGATATAAATTAGACATTGGCTCCTCCCTGTTTCTAGAAGTCTTTGTTTTATATATAAACTATACTGATAATTGGAGGAAATAATTTTATTAGGTCTATAATGTAGATGTATCCTTTTGCATTGTGAATAGGTCCTAAACTTATTGATATTATGAAAATTTTGGAATATTGTTTTTTATTGTTAAAGTTTTAATGTACATGGACTGATGTACAAAGTCATATTACCATTAATTAATAATGGATACCATATTTGTACATATATTTATCAGAGATTACAAATTTATATAATTTGTGTGGTTTATGCCAATTACTTCTTGCCTAATTAAGTTGGGCTAACAGTTCTCATTTGTTTTTAGGCTGACAAACTTCTTTCGCTAGAGTTTCATCCTTTGGTGGAGTAGCTTATTAGATTCCTTCCAAAAACATCGCAAATTTTATTATTTCTACTATATTTCCAGTCACTGTTAAATCCTTTAAAGACATATATTTGTGCAAGACATATGTCATCAACCTCATGGATGAACTCACACTTAAAGGTATTACACAGTATTATACATTTGTTGAAGAAAGGTAGAAGGTTCACTGTCTCAACACACTATTCTCCAAGGTTGGTTTCATACATATTCCTTTGATCATACAATAGATGAGTGTTCTTCTGTCATTATTTCAATGACTTTTTTTGTTGTTTTTTACAGCTCCAAATCAATCAATTAATAATCTTGTGTAATTCTATGAACCATGTGGAACTCTTAGCAAAGAAAATAATAGAGATTGGGTATTCTTGTTTCTATGTTCATGCAAAGATGTTGTAGTCTCACCGTAATAGAGTCTTCCATGATTTTCATAATGGTGCCTGTAGAAATCTAGTATCATCTAGTAGTTAATAATACATATTTTGTAATTACCCATTATGCGCAATCTATATAGAATTGTTAGTTTATTATATTTCTTATGGTTCTTATTGTCCTTTATATTTGGCCACATCAAATCTTTTTACAAGAGGGATTGATATTCAAGCAGTTAATGTTTCTATCAACTTTGAATTTCCTAAAAATTTAGAAACTTATTTGCATAGGGTAAGTGGTCAAGCCCATCTGATTGTTGATGCTGAAGTGTTGTTTACCCATAACTAACAAACCTAGCATCTGGTAATTGTTCAGAAATTGCTTACTAGGAATGGGGGTTGCAAGAATGTTTGTCTAAACCTAACTGTTTATAAATTTGACTTTCTCTATAAAAATAGATATAAGAAGATCCGTGGAGTCAAGAAGGTAAATATTCTTTCAAAGAATATGTTAAAGTAAGTTACTTATTTGCTTTCTGTTACAAAGGGGCAATTTACTTATTGCATTGTTGGGTTCCGTTTGTGTAGACAAAGACATGAGATGCATCAAAGAAGAAGTAATGTAACAATTAGCAATATTAAGTGAGTTTTGAAATATTTATTTAGATTTTGAGATGTAAAGCCCATGATGAAATATTTAGGCTTCATTTTTCAAGTAGTTCTTTCATGTTTTAGAGTTGTATAAGCAAAATATAGAGCATTGTAACTCAATTTTCTCAGTCACAACACTGAGAAACACAATTTGTAACACATTTTTCAAAGAAAAGACATTTAAGTCTTGTATCTACTATAAAAATACATTTTCTTAATAAAATTTTAGTATTTTGCCTTCTTAATAGCTATTTCATTATGTGCAAATGAATAATTGATTATGTTTTTTTGTGTTTTATGTTTAAACCTCAAAAAACAATTAAATAAACTACCAATTGACTAAATATGCGACCAACTAACTGATGAAGGGGGTAAATCATAAAACACAATAACAGAAATTGCATGCAGAAAATAGAATGATATTTTATTAATATGGGAAAAACATTACATTAAAGAAGCTCAAATACAATTAGAGGATGAATCCCCTACAGGCTGCAACACATTACAGCTCCTCTCTCAAGACACTGGAATCTTCAGCCTTCTGTAATTCCCAAATCAACTAGGGTTTCTAATTTCCCTGCCTTTCTTGACTCTACACCTTCCCCCTTAACTCTACTACTCTAAGGGTTCCCAAAATTGGTTATATATAGCCCTTTTTTGGCGACCACCAGCTTAATTTTAAAATTTGCATCTCCCTCCAAAAATAGGTCAACTTCGCGGGGCCATAACTTTCGATCTGACAGTTGGATTTTCAATTATAATACCTTTTCAGAAAGCTCTCAAAAATATGATGGAGCGCAAGCAATACCGATAGGTAGACTTCTTAGGTTTCCCACCAAATTTTGGTCACAAATGACAAATGATATTGAAGTGATTTCTTCACCATTAGCTTCAATTCACCATTCTGGAGGTCCGTGTAAGATTTTGTATCCAACCGTGCACAAATGCAAACTTACTAAAAATAGTAACCCTACCAAATTTAGCCCTTATTGAAAAGAAACAACACATTTTTTATTTTTTTGGGTTGATGCAAGATTGCTCTTACACCCTGGATGCTCCTACATCAGACACCTGGGGTAATTTGAAAAGTGACCCTGTCACTTCTCATGAGTTAGAGCAAAACCAAAACTATTAACCTCAATCTCAGATAACCATGATGAATCTTCAACAAGCCTTCCTTTCCATTTCACCAAGTATTCTGTATATTCCCTTTTTCTTGTACTCTTAACCACACAGCTATCCAAAATGCCCTCTATCTCCTTCTCTGAAGTAGATGCTGGAATATCCCACTGTATTCCTTTATCAAGTCCATCATCATGATACTCTGTCAAATCTGAAATGTTGAACACTGGTGAAATATTGATGTCATCAAGCAACTCTACCTCAAATGCATTTCCTAAATCGTGTTTCTTCAGGATTCTACATGGTCCAAATTTCCTCATCTTTAGCTTATTATATGTACCAACTGGAAATCTTTCTTTTCTCAAGTGAACCATGAATTCATCACCCTCCTTAAACTCCTTATGTCTCCTCTTTTGATCTACCTTAAATTTATACTGAGAATTCATCGTATGAATATGATGTCTCACCTCTTCATGCAAATTCTTCATGTGCTCAATAAAATTTTCAGCTTCGGCACTACTCTTCTCCTCCTTATCCATCCTCCTCAATTTGGTAGCAGTTCTTGGGCTACTCCCATACACAACCTGGAATGGAGATTTACCTATGCTCCTATTAATAGAATTATTGTAAGCAAATTTTGCCTGTGGTAAAATCAAATCCCATCCCTTGGGCTTATCTCCTACTAAGCATCATAGCAGGTTACCCAAACTCCTATTCACCACTTCTGTCTGTCCATCAATCTGTGGATGGTGTGCAGAACTGAACTTCAAATTTGTCTTCAACTTCTTCCACAATGTCCTCCAGAAATAACCAACAAACATGGTATCTGGATCTGAAACTATGCTCTTAGGTAGACCATGTAGTCTCACCACCTCCTTGAAAAATAACTCTGCAATATGAATAGCATCATTAGTCTTCTTGCAAGGAATAAAATGGGTCATCTTTGAGAATCTATCCACCACCACAAAAATGGAATCATGTCCTCTTTATGTCCTTGGTAAACCAAGAACAAAATCCATACTAATATCATCCCATGGCTTCTCTGGTATAGGTAATGGCTAATATAGCCCTATATTATGACTTGTTTCTTTTGTCATTTGACACACTCTGCAACTCTACATAAATTTCCTCACATCTTGTTGCAATTGTGGCTAGTAATAATGTTCACCAACAATAGCAATGGTCTTATCTCAACCAAAGTGTCTAGCTAATCCTCCACTATGCTTCTCCTTAATCAGGTTCTCTCTCATGGAACTCCTCGGAATGGACAACTAGCTTCCTCTAAACAACATGCCATCTTGGATTATGAAATCCAACCCTTTTATCCTATCTAAAGTAACAGGTTCTAGACAATCTTTCCAAGCCTCTACAAAATCTGGATCTTTAGGATACAAACTTTTGAGTTCATCAAACCAAACAAGCTCTATCTTCATTTCTGTCAACAAATTTTGCCTTCTGCTCAAGGCATCTGTAACTTTGTTGGACTTCCCACTCCTGTGCTTCAAAATAGAAGTATAACTCTATAAAAACTCAACCCATTTTAAGTGCCTTTGATTTAACTTCCCTTGACTATTAAGATACTGTAAAGCCTGATGATCAATATATAAAACAAACTCTTTTGGCAACAAATAATGTCTCCATTTGTTCAAAGCTTGAACTATTGCATAAAACTCTTGATCATAAACAAAATACTTTTTCTTGGCATCATTAATCTTCTCACTAAAAAAGGCAATGGGCTTACCTTCTTGACTTAGAACAGTTCCTATACCACTACCACTAGCATCACAATCTACCTGAAATACCTTATTAAAATCTAGAAGTTGCAAAACAGGTTGTTCTAATACTTTCTGCTTCAATGTATCAAAGCTTTTGTCTGCTCCTTTAGTCCATCTAAACTCTTTTCTATCCCCTCTCATTGTCTCAGTTAGGGGTGCAGAAATGCTACTGAAAATCCTGATAAACTTTCTGTAAAATCTAAAACTTGCCAAACCATGAAAAGATCTTACCTCGAAAGAACTCCTTGGAGTAGGCCATTCAATGATAGCCCTCACCTTCTATGGGTCCATCTTAAGACCTTCCTCTCAGACAACAAATCCCAGGTATACTAACTCCTTTGCAAAACTACATTTCTTCAGATTGATCAACAACTTCTCCTCCCTCAGCTTCTCTAAAACTCTTCTGATATGCATCAAATGCTCATCCCAAGTCTTACTGAAAATCAAATTGTCATATAAATAAACAATAACAAAACTTCCCAAAAATTCTTTCAGTACCTCATTCATGAGCCGCATGAATGTGCTCGGTGCATTGGTTAGCCCAAATGGCATGACTAACCACTCATACAAACCTTCCTTTGTCCTGAAGGCTATCTTCCATTCATCTCCTTCTCTGATTTGAATCTGGTGATACCCACTCTTCAGATCAATCTTCATGAAGTACTTGACTCCACTCAAACAATCCCTTATGTCATCCATTCTACACAATGGAAATCTGTACTTGATTGTGATCTTCTTGATGGCTCAGGAATCTGTACACATCCTCCACTCTCCATCTTTCTTTGGTGCTAGTACTGCAAGTACCGCACATAGACTTAGGCTCTCCCTTATTAGTCACTTTCTTAACATCTCGTGAACTTGTCTATTCAACTCTTCATTCTTTGCTGGAATCATTCTCTGGGCTGCCTTATTTGGCAAACTAGCTCCTGGTATCAAATCCATTTGATGACTTATCTTCCTCACTGGTGGTAAACCTTCTGGTACATTATCAGAGAGAATATCTTGAAATTCTTCCAACATTTCTGAGACTTCTACCCATACATCTTCACATTTCTCTTAACTAATCTTAGGAATCAATGCAAAGCTGTAACACCCAGTTTTGTTTTCACCCTAAAAACTAAGTTTAACCAAAGGTAATATTTTTTTTTGAAAGTTTAAAATAGAAAAATAATTTGTTTCTCATTTTCAAACCAAGTGGTTCATCCATTGACTAACAATAAACATGAAATTATAAATTATACAAAGGAATATATCCATCTACAACATTAAACAATATGTTAATAAAAGTTACTTAGAACATTTTCAAAATAGAAGCTTACCAAAGTCACTGCATCTTGATTGTTGACCATCCAAATTCAAGTCTTGGCAATCCTCAAGAATATAGAAGAGAAGTATCTTCAAGGAGCTTAACCTCCAACCACAGACCGTCAGTCTCTCGCACTCCTTCCATTCCAGAAATGGCCCTACCCTACTCAAAGAGGATAGACTTAGGATAACCAATGGTGTTTGTGATTTGAGTACTGGTGTTGTGACCTACGTAACTTGTTATCATGCAATCCCCTAGATACCCTCTAAACAAACATGACCACTCTACAAGCTACGCCATCCAGTCATAGTGAACTATCAATGCACTTGAGGCACATGCATTACCTTGGTCAGAGGATTTGAATATAATTAGCATTGTATCAATGCAAATAGGTTCACCCACCCCAACTTGACTCAAATTAGTCACAATCCTACAGTTACCTATGAATAAGTTCAATATAATGACCTCGATAACGTCTACGTTTTCCAATCTCATCATGCATTAACGCACAGTAGTTAGGTTTACTTCTCCCTTTTAGCTCATGGAGACATTTCTATTCATATGTTAATAGAATGAGTTTTCTAGCTTACCGATCAATTGGTTAATGCTATAGGTTTACTAGTTGATCTCTAAGTTCATTCATTGCTTTAAATTATCCCATCAAGATAGGACACTAAACATAACTAAGTAATTTTTGGAAGGGGTGTAACAATAAACCAAAAATAGAATTTGAGTATTTGAGAACCCAGCGTTAAAGTTTAAAGACTCTTAAAAGTCTTCTTTGACCTATCAAATCTTTGACACAGCTTAATCTTTTTTCTTACTAAGCATTTAGAAATCCATTCATGTTGTTTCTATTTGCAAGGAAAAATGCATGCAAGTTTATAAAACTATAAACTCATTGTGTCAGCCCTAAAACTTCCTTATCTAACATGTTTGACAATTTAGACTAATATGAACTCTATATCCTTCTTAACTCTATCTCTTCCTTAACTCTATATCCTCCTTCGTAGACAAAGCAGTTTGATTAATTTAAAGTGAAAAGAACTATATATAATAATTAAATGGACTTCAACTAGTTATCATTCGCAACAAGTAAAGAATGCTCTCTATGGTCGACTAACCAACTAAAGATTCAGAACTTGTGAGAGGTTGAGTAGTTTTACACACATTAACATACATTCCACACTAATGTTTTCTCATATGTCGACAGTTAACACATTTTCAAATCTTTTAAGAAACAAGTTGTTTTAAATATGACAAGGCCAACCATAACTAGTCGGCAAGCCAATTGAGGACACTTCCTACATCAACTTCGGTTAGACCACTGCGGCTTTGGAATGACTTAATAGTTAGTTCTTCGACCAAAAAAAGTCTACTTAAGTGTTCTCCACATATTCATATGTTTCAAAAGCTAATCAATACAACAACATAGTTTTAACTGACCACCAATTATGCTTTCGAGAACAAATGTGTTTTAACTGTGAGTTTAAAGACTGCGGTGTGAGTCAAGAGCAAAAAGCATTGTTTTAGTTTAGAAAGAAATGACAACCTACAGGATTCAAAGTTGGCAAACAATCCATGAATTTCATCATCAAGATAATATTGAATTCCTTCGTATAACTAACTGGTGCCAGTCCTAAATAAACATTCCTATTTATGCATGATAGTGTAGAGGAGGAATGAAATAAAACCTGCAGATAGTTTCTAGTGATTTCTTCAAAGTTGGTCCAAGAGCTCATTCTTGTCTTAGCCACTCACATTCCCCTCATGCTCAGCCTCCTCCCGCTTCCTCTTTGCGTTCTCTCTCCTCAAAACTGACTCCCACTTCCTCTATCTCCCATTCTCCCTGCGAAGGAAAAACTAAAACTTCCCCACTCACAAGACCACGCCTAACAAACTGGGTAACTACCTTGCATGCTTAACCATCTCCTCCTTTTGTGACAACTACTAGAAAATGGTTTGCTTTTCCCACTCAATTCGTGATTACTCTACAATATGGAGCTCAACATTTCGTGAGGTGACGATTGAGAGTTTGAACAAGAAGTCACACTACTCATAACCGATTATGAGTGTAGATCAAATGCAAAACTTAAGAATAATGGCTAAGCTGACAACCATTTGTAGAATTTAAAGCTTAAGGGTAAATAGATTGTTTCAAAATAAAAGACATCATAGTAAAGACTTGAGTGAGTCCCTTTCGAGCTACTACCCGATTACCAACATCACAAAAGAATAAAGGAATTACCTCAAAATGACAATTTAAATAAAACTAATATAATTTTATATATTTCAATACAATACAACCAAAGGTACTACACACCATGGTCTCAAGATTTAAAACATTATTTAAACCTTTTATTATACGATAATAGCCCAATATAAAAACAATTAAACATCCGTTGAATTTTGCAAGTAGATGTTTACATCATACTCTCGTAGAGCTTTACGACGATAATGACAAATTGAGTGTAAATGCAAAATAAGGTTTGGGGTCAACTTACGCACAACTTTTGACTTTTACGCTGAACCACTAAACAAGACACAACTTACAACTCGTTCTCAAGTGTATACATATATATATATATATAACAATATATCGGTTGCCCATATTTGATGACATGATACCAAGTATTACGACACAGATGTCGATTTCCCATACTCAATATGACAACTACGGAAAGAAGAAATACCTATTCTTGTAAACCTCGACATCTTGCCTAAGATTGACTTAGCCCGTAATCAAAGCTTAACTCAAGGCATCTAGGTTTATCTACCTAATAATCATTTTCAGTGGTAAGCACCCATGGGTTATTCTAGAGTCTATTCTCTCTTTCTCAAAGATACTTTCTCTTCTTCTTTCTTCCTGACGAACATGTTCCATCTATTCCTGTCATTGACAATCTCACATACAATTTGTGGTCAGAGTACCAATGTTCTGATCAAAACACATTTATATCAAATCATTTCATTTTCATATCGAAAGAAATTTTAATTCATAACATGAAATTGATCATAATCAAATAAAAATCCATAATTTCATAAAATTAACCTTTTCTATTCATATCATCATTTTCTATGATGTTAAAACATATACACATAACTGTACTATTTAAGAAAAAGTAAATAGTAATATTGAATCCAAAAAGGGGATGTAGCATATCTTTCCCCTATAGAATCATCATCCTCGATGATTGAGTTTACCAAGAAAAATTTTAACATAAAACAAACTTTTATAGTTTAACATTAATGTTTTTGAAAAGATAAGGAAATCTTTGGTGGATGTCATTATAGTTTTCCCAAGTGGCGCTATCCTCGCCATATTGGTCCCACTAAATTTTGCATTGCAAAACCTCTTGATTATGCAAACAAAGTTTACGCATTTCGAGCACCTTGAGTGGCTCGATCACAACCACTCCTGGCTCTTGTATCTGTAAAGAATTCCATTTAAGAATGTGATTATTACCTACAAAATATTTCTTTAGATATGAAACATGAAAAACATTATGCATTTTGGACAAAACTGGAGGTAGAGCAATTTTGTAGGCCACTGGATTGATAATCTCAAGGACTTAAAAAGGTTTGACATAACAAGGAGCCAACTTTGATGATTTACCAAATTTGATTGAGCTTTTATGGGGTTTCACTTGCAAAAGAACTTTCTCACCAATAGAGAATTGTCTAGGCACCCATTTGCGATCTGCATAACTTTTTTGCCTGTCATTGGCTTCTGCCAACCTCTTCCTAATCATTTTCACTATTTCTTCCATATCTGCAAGCATTTCAAGTCCAATTCTTATCCTATCTTCCAGCTTGTCCCAGCTTATAGGAGTTCTGCATTTCCTTCCATATAATGCTTCAAACGGTGCCATCTTAATGGCAGAATGATAGGAATTGTTATAGGCAAATTCAACAAGAGGTAAATATTCCTCCCATCTGTATTGCTAGTCCATGCAATACATTTTAAAAGATCCTCTAAAACCTGATTAACCCTTTCTATTTGTCCATCAGTTCCAAGATGGTAAGTGGTTCTCACATTGAGTTTAGTCCCTAGTGCTGAAAATAAAGTTTGCCAAAACCAGGAGGTTATTCGAGCATTTCTATCGGATATAATCTTCTCAGGTACCCCATGCAATATAAATACTTCTTGCACAAACTTTCAAGCCAAAATATGAGCTCCATCTGTCAAATTTCCAAGAATAAAATGGGCTACCTTGGTAAGTTTATCTACAACAACCAAAATTGCATCATGTCTATTCTTAGACATTGGTAACCCTTGAACAAAATCCATACTAACAACCTGCCATTTCCATTCTAGAATATCATGTAGGTATAACAATCCAGTAGGATGTTGGTGTTCTGCCTTCACTCTTTGACACTCCAAGCAACTTGCCACAAACCTTGCAGCATCACTTTTCATTCCCTTCTAGAAATGTAGCGGCTTGACATAAGCTAAAAGTTTTGTTACTCCTGGGTGTCTAGAATAAGGTGCACAATGAACTTCCTTCCAAACAAGGTTTCTTAGTTCTACAGAATTAGAAATGTAGATTCTTCCCTTAAATCTCATTAATCTGTCTGACTCAAAATAGAATCCATCATAGCTTGGATCCTTGGGGTTTAATTGTAGAGCTTGCTTCACCTGCTCGTAATATTTGTCTCCGGATAAACTTTGCAATACTAGATCTTTAAAATTAGCATGAATAGAGATTATAGAAGCTATGTGTCTTCTTCTACTTAAAGCATCAGCTACTCAATTTTCTTTACCTTTAATGTAAGCAATCTCAAAGTTGTAATATGATATTAGTTCTAACCATCTCCTTTGTCTTGCATTGAGATGAGGTTGTGTAAATATATAACGAAGACTTTGATGATCTATTTTTAGTATAAAAGTCTTTCCCAACAAATAATGTCGCCACATCTAAAGGGAGTGAATCATTGCTGCCAGTTTGAAGTCATGAGGAGCATAATTCTATTCATAGTTTTTCAACTTTCTTGATTCATAGGCTATTACATGCCCATTTTGTATAAGCACGCCTCCTAACCCTTCTCCTGAGGCATCAATAATAACCTCAAATTGCCCTTCAGGGTTAGGGACTTTCAAGATTGGTGCTGTTGTTAACTCTTCTTTTAATAAATCAAATGCCTTCTAACATTCATCTGTCCAAACAAACCATTTCCCTTTTCTCTTTAAAGAAGTAATTGGACTAGTAATACTTGAGAAATTCAAAACAAGTTTTCTGTAATATCCAGCCAATCCCATAAAACTTCATACTTCTGAAACATTGGAAGGTACAGGCCATTCCATAATAGCCTTTATTTTAGCTAGGTCAACTGATATCCCTTCTGCTGATATTGTATGTCCCAAATACTACACTTCTTTTAGAAAGAAAGTGCATTTCGAGAGTTTCGCATACAATTTGTGTTCTCTTTATTGTTGCAAAACAATTTGAAGATGTTGTCTATGCTCCTCATTTTTTGAATATATCAAAATATCATCTATGAAAACTAGGACAAATTTATCAAGGCAATCTCTGAAAACACTATTCATGAGATTCATGAAAGCGGCTGGTGCATTAGTCAATCCAAATGGCAACATAGTAAACTCATAGTGACCATATCTTGTTCTAAATGTAGTCTTGTGAATATCTTCATCTTTCAACCTCAACTGATGGTATCCAGATCTCAAATCTATCTTAGAAAATACTGTTGCGCCACGCATTTGGTCAAATAAATCATCAATACATGGCAGTGGATACTTATTCTTTATTGTTTCCTTATTTAGCATCCGGTAATCTCTACATAGTCTAAGGGTTTTATCATTCTTCTTGACGAAAATAACCAGAGCTCCCCATGGTGATACACTTGGCCTAATTAAACCTTTAGTCAATAGCTCCTGCAATTAAGCCTTCAATTCCATAAGTTCAGTAGTGGTCATTCAGTATGGAGCTTTAGATACTAGATCAGATCCTATTTTAATATCTATGGCAAAATCAAAGGTTCTTTTTGGAGGCAAGCCTGGTAGTTCCTCAGGAAATACATCACTGAAATTGCAAAGATATGGGTATTTTTCCTCAAATGTTTTCTTCCCTAAGGCTTTCTCTACCAGGTCCATTTTGACTGCAAAAAGTTGGCATCCCTTATGCCTAGCCCACTTTAATTATTTTGAAGAAATAAATCTGATCCTTATTTCTCTTTGAATACCCTAAAAATTTACTTTTGTTTCCTTTATCATCCAAACACTCAATTGTTTTATGAAAACAATCAACCTTGGCCCTATGTCTCTACAACTAATTCATTCCTAAGATGACATTGTAGGACCCTAAAGGTGCTACATATAAATTTACCTCGGTGGAGAAGTTTGAAATATCAATTTTAGCTTCGAACAAACATTGCTCTACCTGAGCCTTTGAGTGATTTGCATATTCAACTGTCCACAGTTTTGACATAAAACCAACTCTTCTAGGAAATTTACTTAAGACTCTAGATGACACAAAATTTTCTGTTGCACCAGTATCAAACAAAATAGAAATACGAACTCTAAATAATGTACCTATCATCTCAATGGGAGTAATCTGATACTCATCTTGTCGATTATCAAGGGCGGCATGAATCCTTTGTTGAAATGCTTCCTGCTGCAAAGGCAGTACCATGTTCCTAAGCTGCCCATTCTACTTTTTATTAGGACAATGGTTGGCATAATGATGTCCACCACATGAAAAACAACCTCCAATTGGTCGTTTATTCTCAGATGGTCTACTCAAAGCATCATCGTTCCTCTTAAAATTATCATTTTTCTTAAGGTCTTCATTTCTTTGTTCATTACCAAATCCCCCTTTGTTTTTCTGATTTCCTTTATCAAACCTCCTATTTCCATATCCTTTATCATTCTTCCTTTTATTCATCTGATCATTGAAGTTCTTTCCAAATCTCTTACGCTTATTTTCACAATAAGCAGAAATGGATTTGATCGTCTGTTCCTGCTTAATTGCTTTCTCATACACCTGGTCCATTGTGTTTAGACCATGCACCTCCACCTTATTGCCAATCTGAGGATTGAGTCCCATAATGAATTTTCTTATCCAAAATCTTTCATCCTTTTGATACTGAGGAACATAATTCAACAATCTAGTAAATATTTCTGCATATTCAACCACAGACAAATCACCTTGCTTGAGATTTTGGAAATCTACTAGCTTTTGATCAAAATAGAGCTATGGTAACCACCTTTTTTGAAATAGTTCCACAAATTCATTCCATGTCACCTTCAAGGGGCTTAAATCCAGTTCCATCTTCTTGTTCATCCACCAAGTGGATGCTTCTCCAGATAGTTGATATGCTCCCCACACTGCCTTTGTAATCTTAGAATAATTTTTTATTTCAAAGTATTTCTCCATTTCTGTTAGCCATGCTTCTGCTACATCATTAATTTTCATTCCATCAAATTTGGGAGGGATAATCTTTTTCATATCCTTAGATAGTTCCTGTGCAAGTTTATCTTTTGTCTCCCTCTGAGATTCACTATTGTCTTGATTCTCATTTGACGTGCCATGTTCTCATTGCTTACTTTTACTTGCATTATTAGAATACTCATTTTCACCCTCCGTATTCTTGGTTTCATTCACTTTCTTTTCCAATTTGCCCAACCTTTCCTTAGTTTCAGTAAGCATATTAAGAATTTTGTCCAATTTATCGGTGGAGTTATCCTGAGAGTTGTGACCTTCCCAATCTTCTCTCTCATTAAACTTTGATTGATCCATGTTTATTTGTTTTCTCACCTGCTTTAGCAAGTACTAATCAGTTCTATGATTTATCATTTTGAATATTATCAAAACATAACAATTTCTCATAACCATAGTTATTCTCAAACCAAAATTTGTCTTTATTATATTTTGCACAATAGTATATACATTCTTTAAGGATAGACATATTTCATGTTTCACTCGGTATTTACAAGAGGGGTGTAATCTTTGGATTCATTGTCTGACGCATATTCACGTGGTGTATAACCCTCAGATTCACTATTGGATGATAGTACAATGATTTCAGCTCTAGGTGGTATACGGGAATCCCTAGTGATCATTGGTACACTAATAGGGCAACAATTGACCATAATTCAAGTTGCCGTCCTAGATGTCTCTAGGAGTTCTTTTTTCATTTGTTTGAATCATGACAGAGCATTGGCAAAATTTTCCACATCATCTAGCCAAATGTCATTCTCATCATTTGTTTTCTCAATAGTCTTGATCATCACAAGTCGTTTCTTCTTAGCTTGCAGATAACGTTCCTTACTAGCGAAGGACTTCCTTGCAGTTTTCTTGCGACGTACCATCCTGGCATAGTAAATAAAATCATTAGCTACCCACATAATGTTGATTCTTAATTAGCTTAGTGGACTCATCAGCCCTAATGCTGAACCTGGTTAGCTCTGATACCATATGTAACACCCAGTTTTGTTTTCGCCTTAAAAACTAAGTTTAACCAAAGGTAATAATTTTTTTTTTTGAAAGTTTAAAATAGAAAAATAATTTGTTTCTAATTTTAAAACCAAGTAGTTCATCCATCGACTAACAATAAACATGAAATTATAAATTATACAAAGGAATATATCCGTCTACAACATTAAACAATATGTTGATAAAAGTTACTTAGAACATTTTCAAAATAGAAGCTTACCAAAGTCATTGCACCTTGATTGTTGACCATCCAAATTCAAGTCTCGACAATCCTCAGGAATATAGAAGAGAAAGTACCTTCAAGGAGCTTAACCTCCAACCACAGACCATCGGTCTCCAGCACTCCTTCCTATCCGGAAGTGGCCCTACCCTACTCAAAGAGGATAGACTTAGGCTAACAAATGGTGTTTTCCATCTGAGTACTGGCGTTGTGACCTACGTAACTTGTTATCATGCAATCCCCTAGATACCCTCTAGTCAAGCATGACCACTCCACAAGCTACGCCATCTAGTCACAGTGAACTATCAATGCACTTGAGGCACATGCATTACCTTGGCCAAAGGATTTGAATATAATTAGCGTTGTATCAATGCAAATAAGTTCACCCACCCCAACTCAACTCGAATTAGTCGCAATCCTACAGTTACCTATGAATAAGTTCAATATAATGACCTCGATAACCTCTAGGTGTTCCAATCTCATCATGAATTAACGCATGGAAGTTAGGTTTACTTCTCCCTTTTAGCTCATGGAGACATTTCTGTTCATATGATAATAGAATGAGTTTCCTAGCTTACCAGTCAATTGGTTAATGCTATAGGTTTACTAGTTGATCTCTAAGTTCGTTCATTGCTTTAAACTATCCCATCAAGATAGGACACTAAACTTAACTAAGTAATTTTCAGAAGGGGTGTAACAATAAACGAAAAATAGAATTCGAGTATTTGAGAACCCAGCGTTAAAGTTTAAAGACTCTTAAAAGTCTTATTTGACCTATGAATCTTCAACACAGCTTAATCTTTTATCTTACTAAGCATTTATAAATCCTTTCATGTTGTTTCTATTTGCAAGGAAAAATGCATGCAATCTTATAAAACTATAAACTCATTGTGTCAGCCCTAAAACTTCCTTATCTAACATGTTTGACAGTTTAGACCAATAGTAAATCTATATCCTTCTTAACTCTATCTCTTCCTTAACTCTATATCCTCCTTCGTAGACAAGTAGTTTGATTAATGTAAAGTGAAAAGAGCTATATATAATAATTAAATGGAATTCAACTAGTTATCATTCACAGCAAGTAAAGAATGCTCTCTATGGTCGGCTAACCAACTAAAGATTCAAAACTTGTCGGAGGCTGAGTAGTTTTACACACATTAACATACATTCCACACTAATGTTTTCACATCTGTCGATGGTTAACACATTTCCAAATCTTTTAAGAAACAAGTTCAACTTTAAATATGACAAGGCCAACCGTAACTAGTCGGCAGGCCAGCTGAGGACACTTCCTATGTTGACTTAGGTTAGACCACTGCAACTTTGGAATGAATTAATAGTTAGTTCTTTGACCAAAACACAGTCTACTTAAGTAGTCTCCACATATTGATATGTTTCCGAAGCTAATCAATACAAAGACATAGTTTTAATTGACCACCAATTATGCTTTTGATAACAAATGTGTTTTAACTGAGCTTAAAGACTGCAGTGTGATTCAAGAGCAAAAAACATTGTTTCAGTTTAGAAATAAATGACAACCTATAGGCTTTAAAGTTGGAAAATAATCCATGAATTTCATCATCAAGATAATACTGAATTCCTTCGTATAACTAACTGGTGCCAATCCTAAATAAACATTCCTGTTTATGCATGATAGCATAGAGGAGGAATGAAATAAAACTTGCAGATAGTTTCCAGTGACTGCTTCAAAGTTGGTCCAAGAGCTCATTCTTGTCTTACCCACTCACATTCCCCTCATGCTCGGCCTCCTCCCACTTCCTCTCTACATTCTCTCTCCTCAAAACTGACTCCCACTTCCTCTATCTCCCGTTCTCCTTGCGAAGGAAAAAATAAAACTTCCCCACTCACAAGACCATGCCTAACAAACTGGCTAACTACCCTACATGCTTAACCATCTCCTCCTTTAACGACCACTACTAGAAAATGGTTTGGTTTTCCCACTCAATTTGTGATTACTCTGCAAAATGGAGCTCCATATTTCGTGAGGTGGTGGTTGACAATTTGAACAAGCTGTCGCACCACTCATAACCAATTATGAGTTTAGATCAAATGCAAAACTTAAGAATAATGGCTAAGCTGAAAACCATTCATAGAGTTTAAATCTCAAGGGTAAATAGATTGTTTTGAAATAAAAGACATCATAGTAAAGACTTGAGTGAGTCCCTTTCAAGCTACTACCCGATTACCAACATCACAAAAGAATAAAGGAATTACCTCAAAATGACAATTTAAATATAACTAATATAATTTTGTATAGTCCAATACAATACGACCAAAGGTACTACACACCATGGTCTCAAGATTTAAAACATTATTTAAACCTTTTATTATACGATAATAGCCCAATATAGAAACAATTCAACATCCGTCGAATTTCACAAGTAGATGTTTACATCATACACTCGTAGAGATTTACGATGATAATGACAAATTGAGCATAAACGCAAAACAAGGTTTGGGGTCGATTTATGCATAACTTTAAACTTTTGTGCCGAACCACTAAACAAGACATGACTTACAACTCATTCTCAAGTGTATATATATATATATAACAATATATCAGTCATCCATATTTGATGACATGATACTGAGTATTACGACATAGATGTCGATTTCCCATACTCAATATAACAACTACGGAAAGAAGAAAGACCTATTCTTGTAAACCTCAACATCTCGCCTAAGACTGACTTAGCTCGTAATCAAAGCTTAACTCAAGGCATCTAGGTTTATCTACCTGATAATCATTTTCAGTGGCAAGCACCCATGGGTTATTCCAGAGTCTATTCTCTCTTTCTCAAAGATACTTTCTCTTCTTCTTTCTTCGTAACGAACATGTTCCATCTATTCCTGTCATTGACAATCTCACATACAATTTGTGGTCAGAGTACCAATGTTCTGATCAAAACACATTTATATCAAATCTTTTCATTTTCATATCGAAAGACATTTTAATTCATAACATCAAATTGATCAAAATTAAATAAAAATCCATAATTTCATAAAATTAACCTTTTCTATTCATATCATCATTTTCTATGATGTTAAAACATATCCACATAACTGTACTATTTAAGAAAAAGTAAATAGTAATATTGAATCCAAAAAGGGGATGTAACAAAAGCAATGACACTCATGCTTCATACCCTCCAAAAACTTTCTACCATCTACCAAGCAAATTCTAGCAGTACTACATACCTTTTCTTCCACCTCCTTCAAAGGCTTCAACTTATGACAGACTCCATCCTTTGTTAGGGAGTATGTGTTTGCACGACCATCATGGATAGTGCTCCTATCATACTGCCACGACCTCCCTAATAACATATGACATGCATCCATCGGTATGATGTCACACAACACCTCATCATGGTAGTCACCAATCTTGAACTTTACTAAACACTGCTCATTGACCAAAGCTCTATGGTCCTTCTGCAACCATGCAATCTGTTATGGAAGCGGATGCTTTCTTCTTGTCAACTTCAACTTGTCAACCATCTCCTCTGAAACAAGATTATCAGTGCTTCCACTATCAATAATAATATCACAACACTTACCTTCACATTTGCACATTGTGTAGAATAAACTCTTCCTTTGATTGGGTTCTTTCTCTTCTTCTAACAACTAGGGTTTCTCCCCTTTCTGTATCTTCAGAGTGCTCAGACTGTACATCTTCAACCACATGTACAACTTGTGCATTACGTTTAGGTCTTCCATTCATCCTTCCTTGATGTTGCGGACACTCATATGCTCGATGTGCTTCTTCTCCACATTGAAAACATATTCCTTTGAAACCTCCTCTTCCAAGTCCTTGCCCAAGACTACCTCTTCCTCTTCTTCTTTGCTCACCATTACTCTAGTCACAAGGACAGTAGGTATTATCTCCTCTCTGATTTCAACTGGTTTCAGCTTCTTCACTTTTCTTTGGATCTTCATTTCAGCCTCCATAGGGTCTTCCACCAGTCCTTCTGCCTTGACCTCTTCCCCTTTGCTTGCTTTCAAATATTTTATTTAGTTTCTCTTCCACCTTTAGGGAAAACTGGTACGCATCTTCTATCATGGTCATTCTAACCAGGCTCAATTCTTCTTGAATACTTGGCCTTAAGCCATTAATGTAATGGGCTACCTTCTCCTTGTTGGCCTCTCCATGGCCTGTCCTAATAGTGATCTTATTAAAATCTTCTGTATACTCCTTAACAGACTTGTTACCTCTCTTCAATCCTTGCAGCTTCTTTAGCAACTCCATCTCATAGTCTACAGGAATGAACTGCTTCTTCAATTTCTCCACCATCTGATCCCATCTGGTGATCTTTGATTTTCCTCTTCTATTCCTCTCTAACTGGACCTCCTTCCACTAAATATTGGCATGACCCTTCAACTTTATTTTTGCAAACTTGACCCGTTCAGGGTCTTCCACATCTTCATATTTGAAATACCCCTCCATATCATTGATCCAATCAATAAGTTGCTCTGGATTCAAATCCCCAGAATAGGTAGAAACTTCGATCCTGGGCCTTTCTCTGATCTTTGAAATGGCCCTCAACAACCTAACTTATGTAGGTCTCCTACAGCTTCTTGTTCTTCCTTAGATAGCTCTTCTTCATCTTCATCTTCGCTTTCCTCTCTCCTTCTTGGCTCGAACCCTCTTCGCAGCTCCTCTTGCAATGCATCAATTTGTCTTTGCAAGGCTCTAAAACTCTCTTCTGTCAAAGCATTCCTCCCACCATGGTTTCTTCGTGGAGGCATCTTGATCTCTGTAGTAAACCCACAACCTCAAGTTTTGGTGCAAACTGCCTCATAGTCGGCGATCTGTCTACACACTTAGTAACCCTTGCTTTAATACCACTTGATGAAGGGGGTAAATCATAAAACACACAATAACAGAAATTGCACGCAGAAAATAGAATGATATTTTATTAATATGGGCAAAACATTACATTACAGAAGCTCAAATACAATTAGAGGATGAATCCCCTATAGGCTGCAACACATTACAACTCCTTCTCTCAAGACTCTAGAATCTTTAGCCTTCTGTAATTCCCAAATCAACTAGGGTTTCTAATTTCCCCACCTTTCTTGACTCTACACCTTCCCCCTTAACTCTACGACTCTAAGGGTTCCTAAAATTGGTTATATATAGCCCTTTTTTGGCGACCACCAGCTTAATTTTAAAATTTGTATCTCCCTCTAAAAATAGGTCAACTTCATGGGGCCATAACTTTCTATCTAACTATTGGATTTTCAATTATAATATCTTTTCGGAAAGCTCTTGAAAAGATGATGGAGTGCAAGTAGTACCGATAGGTAGACTGCTTGGGTTTCCCATCAAATTTCAGTCACAAATGACAAATGATATTGAAGTGATTTCTTCACCATTAGCTTCAATTCACCATTCTGGAGGTCCGTGTAAGATTTTGTATCCAACCGTGCACAAATGCAAACTTACTAAAAATAGTAACCCTACCAAATTTAGCCCTTATTGAAAAGAAACAACACATTTTTTTTTTGGTTGATGCAAGATTGCTCTTATACCTTGGATGCTCCTGCATCAAACACCTGGGGTAATTTGAAAATTGACCCTGTCACTTCTCATGAGTTAGAGGGAAACCAAAATGGTTAACCTCAGTCTCAGATAACCATGATGAATCTTCAACATGTCTTCCTTTCCATTTCACCAAGTATTCTGTATACTGCTTATTTCTTTTACTCTTACCCACACGGCTATCCAAAATGCCCTCTATCTCCTCTTTCTCTGAAGTAGATGCTGGAATGTCCCACTATGTTCCTTTATCAAGTCCATCATCATGATACTCTATCAGATCTGAAATGTTGAACATTGGTGAAATATTGATGTCATCAGGCAACTCTACCTCAAATGCATTTCCTGAATCGTGCTTCTTTAGGATTCTACATGGTCCTAATTTCCTCATCTTCAGCTTATTATATGTACCAACTAGAAATCTTTCTTTTCTCAAGTGAACCATGACTTCATCGCCCTCCTGAAACTTCTTATGTCTCCTCTTCTGATCTGCATTAGCCTTATAATGAGAATTCATCTTATGGATATGCTTTCTTACCTCACCATGCAAATTCTTCATGTGCTCAGCAAAATTTTCAACTTTGGCACTACTCTTCTCCCCCTTATCCATCCTCCTCAATTTAGAAGCAGTTCTTGGGCTACTCCCATACACAACCTGGAATGTAGATTTACCTGTGCTCCTATTAATAGAATTATTGTAAGAAAATTCTTCTTGTAGTAAAATCAAATCCCATCCCTTGGGCTTATCTCCTACTAAGCATCGCAATATGTTACCCAAACCCCTATTCACCACTTATGTCTGTCCATCAGTCTGTGGATGGTGTACAGAATTGAACTTCAAATATGTCTTCAACTTCTTCCACAATGTCCTCCAGAAATAACCAACAAACTTGGTATCTCGATCTAAAAATATGCTCTTAGGTAGACCATGTAGTCTCACCACCTCCTTGAAAAATAACTCTACAATATGAATAGCATCATTAGTCTTCTTGCAAGGAATAAAATGGGTCATCTTTGAGAATCTGTCTACCACCACAAAAATAGAATCATGTCCTCTCTGTGTCCTTGGTAAACCAAGAACAAAATCCATACTAATATCATCCCATGGCTTCTTTGGTATAGGTAATGGCTGATATAGCCCTGTATTATGACTTGTTCCTTTTGCCATCTGACACACTCTACAACTCTGCACAAATTTCCTCACATCTTTCTGCAATTGTGGCCAGTAATAATATTCACCAACAATAGCAATGGTCTTATCTCAACCAAAGTGTCCAGCTAATCCTCCACTATGCTTCTCCTTAATCAGGTTCTCTCTTATGGAACTCCTCGGAATGCACAATTGGCTTCCTCTAAACAGCATGCCATCTTGGATTATGAAATCCAACCATTTTGTCCTATCCAAAGTAACAGGTTCTAGAGAATCTTTCCAAGCCTCTACAAAATCTAGATCTTCAGGATACAAACTTTTGAGTTCATCAAACCCAACAACCTCTATCTTCATTTCTGTCAACAAATTTTACCTTCTGCTCAAGGCATCTGCAACTTTGTTGGACTTCCCACTCCTATGCTTCAAAACAAAAGTATAACTCTACAAAAACTCAACCCATTTTAAGTGCCTTTGATTTAACTTCCCTTGACTATTAAGATACTGCAAAGCCTGATGATCAGTATATAAAACAAACTCTTTTGGCAACAAATAATGTCTCCATTTCTTCAAAGCTTGAACTATTGCATAAAATTCCTAATCATAAACAAAATACTTTTTCTTGGCATCATTAAGCTTCTCACTAAAATAGGCAATGGGCTTACCTTCTTGACTTAGAACAGCTCCTATACCACTACCACTAGCATCACAATCTACTTGAAATACCTTATTGAAATCTGGAAGTTGCAAAATAGGTTGTTCTACAACTTTGTTCTTTAATGTATCAAAGCTTTTGTCTACTCCTTTAGTCCATCTAAACTCTTTTCTATCTCGTCTCATTGTTTCAGTTAGGGGTGCACAAATGCTACTAAAATTCTTGATAAACTTTCTGTAAAAACTTGCCAAACCATGAAAAGATCTTACCTCGAAAGCACTCCTTGGTGTAGGCCATTCAATGATAGCCCTCACCTTCTTTGGGTCCATCTTAAGACCTTCTGAGACAACAAATCCTAAGTATACCAGCTCCTTCTTTGTAAAACTACATTTCTTCAGATTGATCAACAACTTCTCCTCCCTCAGCTTCTCTAAAATTCTTTTGATATGCATCAAATGCTAATCCCAAGTCTTACTGAAAATCAAAATGTCATCTAAATGAACAATAACAAAACTTCCCAAAAATTCTTTCAGTACCTTGTTCATGAGTCGCATGAATGTGCTCGGTGCATTGGTTAGCCCAAATGGCATGACTAAACACTCATACAAACCCTCCTTTGTCCTGAAGGATGTCTTCCATTCATCTCCTTCTCTGATTCGAATCTAGTGATACCCACTTTTCAGATCAATCTTCATGAAGTTCTTGGCTCCACTCAAACAATCCATTATGTCATCCATTCTGGGCAATGGAAATCTATACTTGATTGTGATCTTGTTGATGGCTTAGGAATCTGTACACATCCTCCACTCTCCATCTTTCTTTGGTACTAGTACTACAGGTACCACACATGGACTTAGGCTCTCCCTTATTAGTCCCTTCCTTAACAGCTCGTGAACTTGTCTATTCAACTCTTCATTCTCTGTTGGAGTCATTCTATGGGCTACCTTATTTGGCAAACTAGCTCCTGGTATCAAATCCATTTGATGATTTATCTTCCTCACTGGTGGTAAACCTTTTGGTACATTATCAGAGACAATATCTTAAAATTCTTCCAACATTTCTGAGACTTCTGCCAGTACGTCTTCACATTTCTCTTGACTAATCTTAGGAATCAATGCAAAGCAATGATGCTCATGCTTCATACCCTACAAAAACTTTCTACCATCTACCAAGCAAATTCTGGCAGTACTACATACCTTTTCTTCCAGCTCCTTCAAGGGCTTCAACTTATGACAGACTCCATCCTTTGTTAGGGAGTATGTGTTTGCACGGCCATCATGGACAATGCTCCTATCATACTGCCATGGCCTCCCCAATAACATATGACATGCATCCATCGGTATGATGTCACACATCACCTCATCATGGTAGTCACCAATCTTGAACTTTACTAAACACTGCTCATTGACCAATGCTCTATGGTCCTTTTGCAACCATGCAATCTGGTATAGATGCGGATGTTTTCTTTTTGTCAACTTCAATTTTTTAACCATCTCCTCTAAAACAAGATTATCAGTGCTTCCACTGTCAATAATAATATTACAACACTTACCTTCACATTTGCACCTTGTGCAAAATAAACTCTTTCTCTGATTGGGTTCTTTCTCCTCATTCAACAAAATTCTTCTGACAACTAGGGTTACTCCCCTTTCTGCATCTTCAGAGTGCTTAGATTGTGCATCTTCATCCACATGTGCAACTCGTGCATTACCTTCAGATCTTCTATTCATCCTTCCTTGATGTTACAGACACTCGTATGCTCAATGGCCTTCTTCTCCACATTAAAAACACATTCCTCTGAAACCTCCTCTTCCAGGTCCTTGTCCAGATCTACCTCTTCCTCTTCCTCTTTGCTCACCATTATTCTGGTCATGAGGGCGGTAGGTATTATCTCCTCTCTGATTTCGACTAGTTCCAGCTTCTTCACTTTTCTTTGGATCTTCATTTCAGCCTCCATAGGGTCTTCTACCAGTCCTTCTACCTTGACCTCTTCCCCTTTGCTTGCTTTCAAATATCTTATTTAGTTTCTCTTCCACCCTCAGGGAAAACTGGTATGCATCTTCTATCATGGTCATTCTGACCAAGCTCAATTCTTCTTGAATACTTGGCCTCAACCCATTAATGTAATGGGCTACCTTCTCATTGTTGGCCTCTCCATGGCTTGTCCTGATAGTGATCTTATAAAAATCTTCTGTATACTCCTTAACAGACTTGTTACCTCTCTTCAATCCTTGTAGCTTCTTCAGCAACTCCATCTCATAGTCTACAGGAATGAATTGCTTCTTCAATTTCTCCACCATCCGATCCCATATGGTGATCTTTGCTTTTCCTCTTCTATTCCTCTCTAACTAGACCTCCTTCCACCAAATGCTGGCATGACCCTTCAACTTTGTCTTTGCAAACTTGACCCGTTCAGGGTCTTCCACATCTTCATACTTGAAATACCCCTCCATATCATTGATCCAATCAATAAGTTGCTTCGGATTCAAATCCCCAGAATAGGTAGAAACTTCAATCCTGAGCCTTTTTCTAATCTTTGAAATGGCCCTCAACAACCTAACTTTTGCAGGATCTCCTGCAGCTTCTTGTTCTTCCTTAGATAGCTCTTCTTCAGCTTCATTTTTGCTTTCCTCTCTCCTTCTTGGATCAAACCCTCTTCGCAGCTCCTCTTGCAATGCATCGATTTGTCTTTGCAGGGCTCTAAAATCCTCTTCCATCAAAGCATTCCTCCCACCATGGTTTCTTCATGGAGGCATCTTGATCTCTGTAGTAAACCCACAACCTCAAGTTTTGGTGCAAACTACCTCACAGTCGGCGATCTATCTACACACTTAGGAACCCTTGCTTTGATACCACTTGATGAAGGGGTAAATCATAAAACACACAATAACAGAAATTGCACGCAGAAAATAGAATGATATTTTATTAATATGGGCAAAACATTACATTACAGAAGCTCAAATACAATTAGAGGATGAATCCCCTATAGACTACAACACATTACAACTCCCTCTCTCAAGACTCTGGAATCTTCAGCCTTCTGTAATTCCTAAATCAACTAGGGTTTCTAATTTCCCTGCCTTTCTTGACTCTACACCTTCCCCCTTAACTCTACTACTCTAAGGGTTCCCAAAATTAGTTATATATAGCCCTTTTTTGGTGACCACCAGCTTAATTTCAAAATTTACATCTCCCTCTAAAAATAGGTCAACTTTACGGGGCCATAACTTTCGATCTAACTGTTGGATTTTTAATTATAATATTTTTTCGGAAAGCTCTCGAAAAGATGGAGTGCAAGTAGTACCGGTAGGTAGACTACTTGGGTTTCCCACCAAATTTCAGTCACAAATGACAAATGATATTGAAGTGATTTCTTTCCCATTAGCTTTAATTCACTATTCTGGAGGTCCGTGTAAGATTTTGTATCCAACCGTGCACAAATTCAAACTTACTAAAAATAGTAACCCTACCAAATTTAGCCCTTATTGAAAAGAAACAACACTTTTTTTTTTTGGTGAATTCAAGATTGCTCTTACACCCTAGATGCTCCTGCATCACTAACAAAAAATGATGACTAAATATACTACCAAATTACCAAATATACTACTAAATTGATGACTAAATATACTACCATATTAATGACTAAAATTTGTTTAGTCATAAATTTGGTTGTGAGATAAATGACTAGCAATAAACTACCAATGGTCACATGAATAAATATACTAGAAAATTGATGACTAAATATACTACCAAATTACCAAATATAGTATCAAATTGATGACTAAATACACTACCAAATTTATGACTAAATATACTACCAAATTAATGACTAAATATACTACCAAATTAATGATTAAAATTTGTTTGGTCATAAATTTGGTTCCGAGATAAATGATTGGAATTAAACTACCAATGGTCATGTGACCAAACTACTGATCACATGACCAATTTTTGGTAGTTTTTTAGGCATTTATTTCTATTTTTCTACTAGTGCTCACATTCAAAGCAACTACACTATCCCTGCTCTTCTCCCAAATGGATTGCACCACTAGAGAGACTTCCTCCTCTCACATAGACCTGAAGCTTTCAATTCTCTTGGCACTCAGCAACTCCATGCCACAGACTTTCCTCATGTGCCTCTAGTAAACTACATAAGGAGCCAATCCCACATTTTTCATTGTAAGCTACGTATTTGGAAGCAGTAGATTCAGGCCTACTGGCGAAAACCAACTTATTGTTGATAACTGAGAGGGGGGGTGAATCAGTTATCTAGATTATTTCAGCTTTTTGAACTTCCTTATCAATTAGTGCAGTATTAAATTAAATAAGCAAACATAACCATGAAATGGAAATAACATCAATACATATGACACAATGATTTTGACGTGGAAAACCCTGTTAAGGGAAAAACCACGGGGTGATTAACCCAAGATTGTATTCTCTATTAGAAGAATAAGATAGTACAAAATGCCACTTGCCAATTAGGGCACACTACCCGAGCACACTGCTCATAGGAGGCTCACTACCTATAATAGTTTATACAAGGAAACTAGATACTTGAACTGATGAGAAGCATCACATATGCTGAGGTTCAGTTTTGGTTAAGCTCAATAAACTAATTTGCTACACTTCATTCTTACTCTCTTAGGTGCTGTTGTCCTATTACATTCCAAACCTGTCTTACTGCCTTCACACTGCTTTTCTTCTTTTCTTCACACCTCACAATTCACCATGCTCCCCTTCACATCCAAATCTATTTGATATATATATCCGTAAAAAGGATTTCATCCTCTTTCTAGTTGGCATCCGGAATAGTCAATATTTTCCCAAACTCTAGTTTGTCGGCTGAATTCTTGCTTACCAATTGATGCGAATCAAGGAGATACTTATAGAAGTCATCTAACATGTTAGCCAATCATGAATGATACCTTAAGAACCTTGACCACCATCAATATATCATCCAGAATAATTCTGATGCTCTGTCGGTCAGTTCTTCCTCTGTCTACTCAGCCAAATCAGACCCCAATACTTAGATGCTCATATCGTTTCAGTCTTTCATCACTGGAGGCTCAATCCCTGGAATCAATTAGTCAAGGTATTCCTCTTGACTCCCCAAGTCTGCACTTTACAAAGATACTTCCTCTAAGAGATTCGGACTTGACTGTCGGACCTTGCTGCATGCTCTATTCTTGCTTACCAGACCACAACACTTCTTCAATCTGACTTCTAGTATAGAAACACCATGTTCTATGGATGAGTGGGATGAACTTTGTTGCCATCAATGACAACACTTATGAAGCCATATAGTGTCTCTTGCCAACAATCTCCTCGTTTGGCATTAATGGCAACACTTAGTGAAAAATGACTAAGTGTCACACTATACTCCCCCTTGGCTGATGCTCTATTTTTATGTACATTTTCTGGAGCTCCCCCTTAGTTGGATTCCTTATTTTTCACTATTCCTCACTCCCCCTTTGACATCAATGGCAAAGGGTGGGGTCTGCACACCAAAATTTCTAAAAAAAATCTATACTTAGCCGTATAAAACATATATACATGTTTTACCTACATATACTGAAATATATCTGCAAAAGTGGTCTTTAGCTGTACCACTTATGTCGCCCAACTTTGCTTCATCCTATCCAAAATTGAGATGTGACCACTCAACAAGAATGCAAAAGCTTATACCCTTTTTAGATCTGTCGGATCACTGGTCCGGGCTATAGTCTGAGCATCACTTAGAGCCTCATGCATGGCCTCTAACTTAGGGATAATGATCCCTCTTAGTTCACTCAACCTACTTATTCTATTTTTCTTGTCCTTCTCAAGCTTCTTAATTTCATTCAAGACTACAATAGTCTGACATTCTTGATTTATTATGGGAGATGAGAGAGGATCAAAACTTTGAGACAAGCTTAGTAGTTTATCTTCTTGCTCTTTTACTTTCTTATCAACATCTTTGGTCACTTTGGGCCAGGATAATTTTTTTTTAAAATATTTCCACCATCTTTGAGAGCATTTTCTAAACTCTTTATCCCAATATCCATAACTCTCCTATCATTTGAAATTAGACTCTGTACTTCAGAGAATCTCTTATCCAAAAATTCTTTCTTGACTTTCTCTTCTGCTGCTTTCTCTAAAGAATCAAAATGAGTATTAACATAATTTATAAGAGATTTTAGATTACTAGATGTGGAGGATGTAGGATCCTTTTGGAAGGATGGCATGATCTTTTCCAATACACCAGATGCAATTTCTATGAGCTCACAGTCTTCCATGTGAGATTTCAGCATTTTTTCTTTTGCCTTTGCTTGAGTGAAGGAAGCTAGTTTCATGGTTTGAACCAGAGAGAGGGAATCAAAATTGAATGGTCCTTGAAGCAATTCTAGTTCATCAAATTCCATCATCTCTTTGGTCAAGAACTCTTTGACTGCTTCTGCTGTGTCTCTTGCCGGAGATAGAATTTTCTCCCCTTCTGCAGCCTTACTACCATCATCTTCTTTTTCCTTCACCTCTGCTTCTTGACTGATCTTTTCTTCTACTCTTTCTTTTTCTTTGGATCCAAAGTCTACAGGGGAAACCAAAGGAGAGATGTTTGTTTGTTCATGGACCTCCTCTTCTGGAGCAGAGGAATCTAAGTCCTTACCTTTTTCTTCACTTGTCTCCTTTACCTCTTCTGCCACTGTCTTAGTAGGTTCTTTTTCAACATCTGTAGCCGAGGGATCATCACCTAAGTCCTCTATAATAAGAATGTTGAATATTTTGTATACATTCCAGAGGATCTCTTCTGTCTCTTTTGCTACTTTGTCAGTTTCTCCAAGCATGAGCTGATTCATTCTGGCTTTGCTCTAGAACTCATCCTTACAATCTTTGAAGATCATATTCTTCTGCTTAAGAGTGATTGAAGGATATAGCTGAATAGCTATCTGTTCTCGGATCTCAAGATCATTTGCCATAGAATTATTCTTTCTTATTTCTAATTCCTTCTCTAAGCTTTTGGGAATGAGAGATATGATTTCAATAAAAGCCTTGTTGTAGATATTCAGATACCTAACTGTGGCTTCTTGCAAGATCTTTTGGTCAGCTTCATTGTAATCATCATAGAATTCAGCCATTGGTTGAAGGTTCCCATCCACAGTAACTGATTTTATGATGTCATCAATGCACAGAGTAGGCTTCTCAACAAATTCTTCTATTACTTCTTCAGTAGAGGATTCATCGGATGTTTTCCTCTTCTTTTTCATTTTCTTTACTTCCTCATCTGATTCTGTCTCTTCTTCATCCTTTTAGCTTGTGTAGGACCTTGTTGCCTTTTTCTTGGTTCTCTTTTCTCCTTTTCTGGATGTCTGAGCTTCCGGTTTTGAAGCCTTTTGACCCTTGGAAGTGGTAGGTGTAGAGATTTTGGTTGATCTGGTCTGGGAAGGGGCTTGCACCGGAGCACTTTTTTTTTCTGCCTTTTCCTTTTCTGCCCTTTCCATCTTTTCTCTATTTGCATCTAGTGCCTCTTTTGAGATTCCATGCCTCTTGGCAAACTCTTCTACTTCCCTCCTCACTTTTCTTTTTATTTCTGGTTGTCTTAGCTCCACATGGATCTTCACACTTAATTCTTCAAAGGTTCCAAACCTTTCTACTTTAAGATCCTTGGGTTGACTGAGCATGTGTTGAACATGTAGCTCAAAAATTTTCTCGTCTACTTCATACCCCATTGGCATGATCTAGAGTATTCTTGGCTCTACTACCTCCATTAGACATTGATCAGTTTCTACCATAAAGCATATTGTATCTTTATACTTTTCAACTAAGGATTGGGGGATTCTCTCTCTTGCTTGCATCATGCTCTGGAAATTCTTGAAGTAGCCCCAGAGCATTGTATTCTGTGCCTTGGCATCACCAAGCCCATGTATATAATCTCTGATTTGGATGGCTACTGGTCTATTATTCTGCCATACCCAACCACTGGATCCAGGAAGCTCATTCATGAAGTAGAAGAACAAGCACAGTAATAGCCCACCATACTTGAAGGAGTTCTTCTTGTCCTTCTTGATCTTTTGTAGGTTTTCCATTAATTGGTTCAGAATGAGTTCACAAAGATCATAATCTGCATTTTTTCTCAACATTTCATAAGCAGTGTAAATTGCAATTTTGGGTACTGAATTTTCCCTGCTAGAGTGATATATCTTATAACCGATGATCATGGTGGCAAACTTGACATCCGGATTAGTGATGTCTTCTATTGTCATTGCTCTTTTGTCAAATTTTGATCTGGTAGCCTCACTCACAGTTTGATTCTTGATGGATTTGAGAATAGGAATCCCACTAGATGAGTGCAATCCAGTTATTGCCCTAATGGCATCCTTGGTTATCTTAAATGGTCCATTCAACCACATGAAGTTGTCATGCACTCTGCTCAAAATATAACAGATCCATTCTTCTTCTGTAAAATAGGGGAAATGAATGCATTGTGCAAAATGCTTGTCGTGGATGGCTTTATACAAAGTTTTGAGTTCAAATGAGTCATCTATGAAATGCTTTTGATAGATATCAATCAGTTTGGATTCCCCAAAATATTCAATATTCACATGAATATATGCCCTAACATCTTCTACATGCAGAACCCCATGCGGAATGCTTGAAAAGGTGCCTAGGGGATCAACTTCTAGGGATTTATATGGATGTTTCTTGAATTTAGGACATGGCCTATCAGTGATCTTTGCAACATTCAGTGTAGTCATCTTCAAAGGATTTTACAGAGAAATATTCAATAACAGAAAATACCTTTTGCACTTCTAGGGTTCCCTGAATGAGCTAGATTAATTTGCTGGATGAATCGACTTCAATGGTTGATCTTTTGAGAATTTGAGATAGTTTGTTGCAGAGCTCCTTTTCTCTTCTTCTTGAATGTAAATGTGCAAATGACAATTGAATGAACCCTTTTATCTCTGGGAAAACCCTAATTTCATATTGCAATAAATGCACAATTCAAGTCATTCTGGTTGCCTGGTTCTTCTTATTTTGAGAAAGATCTTTTTCTAGATCACTGAGATATACTTAGAGAAGTCCTTGATGATTAATAACAAATTATCTTTCTTTCCTTAAACACTTGATCTATCACAGAACAAGATGCCTCGAATTAGAATCATACCGAATTTAATTGTGATAATCCTGTTTTACCGGATGACTATTAAACCGAATCAATCTTGGAAGATTAGACTCTTCAAATCTTCTTGTGGATCTTCCATATCTTTACAAAGCTTTCTTTAGATGTTTCTTTGAGAAACCTTTTATTCCGCAACTTCCCATGTGCCAATTTGAGGCACCAATTAACTGGCTGGGGGAAAATATTTTTCCTTGTGTCTTCCCCTGAGCCAGAGCTCACTTTTTAATTTCTGGAAGGAATATTAGCACCAGATTCTGGTGCGGATCCATCCCCTATATTCTTTGTACTTCTCTTTACCCAAATCTTGTTCATTTCACTTTTAACTTCATCTACGTTCACTTTTCCTTTTCCTTTGTCTTGATTCTGATTATGATGCACCAGACCCCTTTTGTCCTGATTCTTGCTTGTACAGAATTTGGCAATATGACCGGATCTATTGCAATTGTGGAAAACAACATTTCTTTGTATATTTGAATGGTATCCTCTTGATCTACATTGATTAGCCATATGTCCCATTCTATTGCATGCAAATCATCTACCATTGAATGAATTATTCATTTGCATATTTCTGCATTCATGAGATTTGTGACCATACCTTTTGCAGTTGAAACATTGTTTGGAGAAGGATGTATTGGTATGATTTATTCTCTTTCTACACTGATTAGCTTTATGACCAAAGTTATTTTAGTTGTGGCAGTATCCATTGAAGGATGGATATTTTTGAGCATTAGGTTGCCTTACCGGAGGTCTTCTAGGCCTATTCCTTGGATTTCCTGATCCAAAATTCTTCTGACTGGATCCGGAGCTTTCACCTTTCTCATATCCCAAGCCATGCTTGTCATCTACCCTCTTTTAGCTTTCAAGAAGAACTTCAAGTTGAGCAGAACTTATCTTGAATTTCTCTTTGTATTCATTTGCTATTTGAAGATCCTTTTTAAGAGTGTCAATTTGATCCTCAAGTTTTTCTTCATTATCTCTAGCATCTTTAAGATCAGATTCTAGATGCCTAATTATTCTATCCATTTTGTGGCATTCTTCTGATTTCTCCTTGAGAGATTGTCTTAGATCATCTTTAGTTTTTCTTTTCTCTTCAATTTCTTGGGTGAATTTCATAACTCCTGATTCTATTTCATGTCTTACCATAATGACTTCTTTTGATAACTTTTCACATATCTTGGTTTTCTCCTTCAGATCTTCATTTGTACCATTGTCTTCACTTTGATTTGCCAATTGATGAAGAAGATCTTTTCTCTTTTTCATAGAGATACTCAGTTTCCCTTTTAGTTCATTTATAAAATCATCAGCCTGTTTGAGTCTTTCCTTCAATTCATTGACTTTAGAGTTTGATTGCTCAAGAACATCTAGGGTAGACTGAAGTTGTTCCCTCATACCATATACATCCATTTGAGTTCCCAGATCTTCCTCAAGCTGTTAGGCTCTTTTGGAGGAACTTGGCTCTGATACCAATTGTTGATAATTGAGAGGGGGGGTGAATCAATTATCTAGATTATTTCAGCTTTCTGAACTTCCTTATCAATTAGTGCAGTATTAAATTAAATAAGGAAACATAACCATGAAATGGAAATAACATCAATACATATGACATAATGATTTGGACGTGGAAAACCCTATTAAGGGAAAAACCATGGGGTGATTAACCCAAGATTGTATTCTCTATTAGAAGAATAAGATGGTACAAAATGGCACTTGCCAACTAGGGCTCACTGCCCGAGCACACTGCTCATAGGAGGCTCACTGCCTACAATAGTTTATACAAGGAAACTAGATACTTGAACTGATGAGAAGTATCCACATATGCTAAGGTTCAGTTCTGGTTAAGCCCAATAAACCGATCTGCTACACTTCATTCTTACTCTCTTAGGTGCTGCTGTCCTATCACATTCTGAACCTGTCTTACTGCCTTCACACCGCTTTTCTTCTTTTCTTCGCACCTCACAATTCACCACACTCCCCTTCACATCCAAATCTATCTTGTATATATATCCACAAAAAGGATTTCATCCTCTTTCTAGTCGGCATCCAGAATAGTCAATATTTTCCCAAACTCTAGTTTGTCGGTTGAATCCTTGCTTACTAATTGATGCGAATCAAGGAGATACTTATAGAAGTCATCTAACATGTTGGCCAATCATGAATGATACCTTAAGAACCTTGATCACCATCAATATCTCATCCGGAATAATTCTAATGCTATGTCGATCAGTTCTTCCTTTGTCTACTCAGCCAAACCGGACCCCAATACTTAGATGCTCATATCTTTTCGGTCTTTCATCACCGGAGGCTCAATCCCTGGAATCAAGTAGTCAAGGTATTCCTCTTGACTTCCCTAAGTCCGCACTTTAGAAAGATACTTCCTCTAAGAGATCCGGACCTGACTGTCAGACCTTGCTGCATGCTCTGTTCTTGCTTATTGGACCACAACACTTCTTCAATCTGACTTCTGGTATAGACACACCATGTTCTGCGGATGAGTGGGATGAACTTTGTTGCCATCAATGACAACACTTATGAAGCCATATAGTGTCTCTTGCCAACACTTATTAGTTTTTAAAAACTCTTTGGTCATCTTAGAGGAAGAGACTAGCATAGTAGGAGTAGAGCCTAATCTCAAGAACATAATCAGATTAGATTGCTTAGCCAAGTCATGAAGGGCATAGTGAGGGATTTCCCCAAGAAAATGCATATTTCCTATGATAGGCTAGGCTAATGGTCCAGGGGCAATCTAGAGGCATTTGCATTTTTATTACGTGCCCAGACTAATAGTTTGTAAAAGAACTAGACAAGCAAGACTGTGAATACCACTGACATGAACATGAGGCCTCTTGGTGGAGAATAAGCTCCACCTATTATTGTTGTAAGTAATTTAGGAAAATAAACAACCATTCGAGCAACTGAGTACAAAATACAAATTGATTTAAATTAATATTTTTTCCTTATATTAATTATATTATTTTGAAAAATGAAAAAAGAAAATAGTTATATATGGATATTTAATATAGAGAGATGGACAAATAAAAGAAAGAGGGAGGGAGAGAGACAAAAAAGGGAGAGAGGTAAAGAGAAATAAAAATAAGAGAAATAGAGGTAAAAATAAATAAAGAAAAAAGAGATCGACTTTTTTGTTGGGATTAAGGTGTCTCAACCTTAGAGTCCTTTTTTGGTGTTTCCTATTTTTTAGGAGGTGGAAAAGTAGTTTTACTTTTTACTCTTTCGGAAATGGTGTTTTTAAGCCCTTTTCAAAAAAAGTTGTTTTGTGTTTTTTACTTTTTGTTGTTTCTCAAAAAGTTCTTTTTGTTGAGAAAAACAAGGAGTGCTACCTCGGTTCACCTTGGGTCTTGTTTAGCAGGTTTCTATAGCAGAAAGTTACCATTTATGGCAAATCTTATCCTTATCTCTTTGGAGAACCCATGAAGAGGATATGATTTTTTTTTGGAAACTTGATTTGGAAAAGATTTTCATGTTGGAAAAGAATTTCAAGATAGAAAATATTCCTTTTTGGGAGGTGGACACCTAGGAAAGAAAGCATAAGATTTTCTGGCTTTAAAACATATTTGAAAGTGGATTCTTTGTATTCTTGTGTAGATGAGTTGGTGGAGAAAGCTAAGCCAACTTTTTGAGGGTGCTTTGCTTTTACAACTCTTGCATTACATTGTATCTAGTGTGTTTGAAGATGTAGCTTTTTATGCAGGGTTATGCTGTCAATTTTCCTTCAGAGAAGCAAGATGTAAATCTCCATGTTAAGGCTTTGAGCCTATAAGTTGATTGTAATGTTGTTGTTGCATATTAATACATTGGTTTGATGCTTTGGAGTGTGGGGTTTTTACCCGAAAAGGTTTTCCCCACATATATTGGTGTTTCTTCTTTTCTGTCTATTTTCTTCTTCTTTCATGATCTTAAAGTGTTAATTTACATGTTATGCTACTGAAATTTTCTTAAATCTATAAGCTACCTTATCTTTCCTCTAAGGGTTAATGTGATGGGAAATCAACTATATCTGTTTCTGCTTTAAGGGCATAGTAGTATGTGTTGGCATCAAGTTATTGAATATTTGTTTAAATAAAATAGAGAATGTTGTGAGATGCATGCTGGGTTCTCTTTCCCTTTCAATTGGTATCAGAACTATGGTGGTTCCATGGTTGCATGAGATTGTATGTATTGGTTCTATGATGTTTAAGGTTCTGGGTATTTCTTCTGTTGTAATTTCTTAGCTTGGAAAACTTGAGGGAATCTATAGGAAGGAATTGGTTGATTATTAATCCTTGTTTAAGTGAAAGTCTTACAGTTGATCTTGTTTTTGGGTTACAGTAGGCATTTGAAGGATAGAGAAGATGGTGTATTATGGAGTTGATCATGTGGTTACATTTAATATGATATTGATGTGGAGCTCTTGTTTGATAGTATGTAATAACCCTCATGCATGATGGTTATGTTCTTTCATTATATGGTCATTTGCAACAAAGTATTCATGTTGGGTGTTTGTTTTTATCTCCTTGATAACATGGAAAAACTTGGGTTTCATGACTATGGTTCTATGTGCTTATGTTGGGTGCTTGGTTTTAGTTCCTAGCATTGGAAGACATTATTTTGTTAATCTTGAATACATGTAGGTTGTGGAATTGGTCATTGGATGATCTGAAATCTTCTGGAACAACCTAGCTCCTCTGTATGCTTGTACATGGTGGTGGTTGTGGAGTTGGCCTACAAGTGGGCCTGGAGTTCTTGGACCTCTTCTTCTTTTTGATTGGTTGTACTTGCATGTCTCAGTTTCATATTGGTTGGAATTGAGGGTTTTGTAGATTTTTTGTTCAAAATCTATGGTTATGCTTAAATCTATGTTATTCTATTATTTTGGTTTAACTATTTTGGTGGTTTTTAGAATTGTGGGTCTTCTAGATGAAAAGTGGATATGGATTTGCATGTGTGTCAGTGACATGGTGGTTTTGTAGGTTTTACATGGTTAATCAAAACTTGTGGTTTTATACATATCTGGATAAACTATTTTTTAGATTATGATTCCTTGGGGTGTTTCTAGGTGTAAGATAGTTGCAGATTTGCTTGTATGCTTCGTGCATGGTGTCAGTAGGTTTGTAGCCTAATTAGTGTGGAGATGTTGGTATGTCGTTAGTCACTCAACATTTCTATAATGTTTACTTGATGGGTTCTTTGACTATGGTTACTCAATGTAGATTTATTTTTGGTAAATTAGGTCTAGAGTTTCTCTAGTGTTTGAGTCTTGAAATCTACATGGTATCTTATTTGTAATCTCAGTTTGTAAATTACTAATGTGATGATGAGTTTGCATGTTGTATTAGTTTGAGATCTACGAGTTATGCAATTTTTGGATATGCACAACTCATTGATTGTAGTGGGATGACTCAGATGTGGACTATCTATATCCATGAGATTGATTCAGTGTTGATGCAAAATTTGTTAGTTGGCCTTGTCTATGGTCATTTGTGCATTGGTATGTTGCTTTGGGATGAGAGGATGGATATTCTTGAGTGCTTGGATAGTTAGTTATTGGGACTTGTAGCATGTTTATCACAATGTCATAGATAGCTTCAAGGATACATGGTTATGTGTGAGATTTTGACAATGATGGTTTTGTCTTCTTGTTTGGAGATCATGGTTCTACTTTATTCTTTTGTATTTTTGGTATTGCAGGTGAATTAGTAGATGGTGTTAGAACCATGGATGATCTTCATTTAGAGGATGGTTATCATGATGCCTTGATAAGCTTGATATAGTTTCAATGGGAGCTTTGGTAGTGATGTGGATCTGTCACTGGTGATGGATGTTCTTCTATAGTGGTTGTAGGTGTCATGTTAATGCTTTTGGATTATGATTCTTATATGCTGTCAACTTATTTTGACATCTTGAGTTCCATTGTCAAGGGATGTTTATCTTCATGTGATTGGAGATGGTATTGTGCCATGATGTACTCTTATTTCTAAGATTAGAGCTTTAGCATGATGGTGCCCCTTTGGCAAGATATGTTCATTAGAGTAGGAAGTGATCTCCTAGGAGGAGATGTTAGATCATGAAGTCATGTGTGTTCCTAGGTTTTTTGCAAACGTGTACTGGGAGCTTTGACAGTGGTCTGGTAAAGTTCTCTTTGGTTTTGAGTATTAATCATTTGCTTGAAGCTTCATGATTTTTAGGATGCATTTGAAGTTTGCATGATTTGGTTGATGGATACTCATGGATACTAGAGAGACTTGAGGTGAGGTTAGAGATCTCTTGTTGTGGGGATCATGTGTTGGAATGATGAAATTTAGCAGAAAGACTGAGGAGCCTTCTCCTATGTATGGACATGAGTTCATATTTGGAGCTGAGAGGAGATTGTTCTTGGAGAGATTCTATGAGGCTTGGTGTATCTCAATTGAGCATTCTCATTCCCAACTCTTAGTTCACTTGGTAGAAAATGATCTGATAGGTATTGCCCATGTTATTTCAGATTTAATTTTTTTTATGCTTTGATTTCTCATGGATATGGATCTTGAGCTATAGTTTCTAGTTCTAAAGGGTTCATTTGAGGAGTATTTGGCATGGTTATCTGCTTGGGTATATGGTTTGATTTATGAGAAGTTTTGGAGATGTTATTAGGTTGTGTTCCTATTTTTGGAATAGATTTTTTGAGTTTGGTTGTCCTTGGATAGAGAAAATTACATCCTTTTTTTATATGAGATATATATGTCTTGTTTGATCTAATGAGATTGAACAGTTGGGTGTTGTTAAGGATTTTTAGTTAGGGTTTTGTGAAGGAGATCTTACTTGGCACAACTTAGCACTTGGTGGTGTTGGAAGAAGGACATGATATGGTTTGTAGTTTCTTTTTATGGTCTCATGTTTCTTCCTAGAGGTTCTTATTCATCTAGTATGATCATTGGTTTTGTGGTCATCTATTGTTGTTGTACTTTATTGTTTTTTAGGAATAGTATGTATTCTTTTAATGTATATCATTTGAGATGTGGAGGACTTGGGAGAAGTGGCTCAGGAGATCAAAGGTGAGAGAGTGAGTAGAAAACTAATTGTGGAAGTATGCTTTGTTTTACAACAGGTTTCTTGCAGCTTGTAGATCATTATGATTGTTATTTGTATTACATGATTATATTATAAGCCACACTTTTATGTAAGTGCTAATTGGTAGACTGTGAGCTTCTATGGTTGGCATTACTCATGCAGTATGATTCCTACGATGTATGTATGTCTTTGGTAGATTATTCTTCATTGGACTGTAGTATCGAGGGTCTCCATATTTTTTATACATCATTGGTTTTGGTGTGTTTGTTATCATGGGAGATGGTAAATTTGAGTAGGATAGTGGATTATACATGGATGAGAGCTACAATATGGGTTGGATATGTCATGTGCAAAAGTTCTATCAATGGAGGGTTTTTTAGTTGGATGTAAACAACTAGTTGTGGTTGTTGTTCTAATTGTTCCAGAGCATTCATGTTCGATCATGTTTTGGAGGTGTTTGGACTTTAGAGTTGTGTTCTGGTAATGGGTTTGAAGTTGACACTTTGGTGAATATTGTAGATGCATTGACAAAGCCAGTGAGCATAGAGAAGTTTAGATGGTGTTCGAGTTCTACATGCCTTGAGGCCTGATCAACTAGCTTCTATAGACTCTTGATAGGTCTTTGACAAGTGGGAGAATGTTGGGATTAAGATGTCTCAACCTTAGAGTCTTTTTTGGTGTTTCCTATTTTTAGGATGTGAAAATAGTTTTGCTTTTTGCTTTTTTTGGAAATGGTGTTTTTAAGCCATTCTGGAAAAAAAGTTTTTTTTAATTTTTAATTTTTTATTTTTTCTCAAAAAGTTGTTTTTTGCTTTTTGTTGAGAAAAACAAGGAGTGCCACCTCAGTTCACCTTGGGTCTTGTTTAGTAGGTTTCTATTGCAGAAAGTTACCATTTATGGAAAATCTTATCCTTATCTCTTTGGAGCACCCATAAAGAGGATATGCTTTGTTTTTTGGAAATTTGATTTGGAAAAGATTTTCAAGTTGGATTTTTTTGGGGAAGTGGACACCTAGGTAAGAAAGCATAAGATTTTCTAGCTTTAAAACAAATTTGAAAGCGGATACTTCGTATGCTTTTGCAGAGGAGTTGGTGGAGAAAGCTAAGCTAGTTTTTTGAGGGTGCTTTGTGTTGATTATTTTTACACATTCATAATAAAAGTTAAAATTCATAAAATGAACATAACTGTCTTGAAAGTTATGAAGAAATCAATTAAGATTACTTAATCCCAAGTTTCTGTATGGTCAGGTCTTGACCTGTTGGATAGTTCAGTAGGTTACTATGAAATTGTAATATGCAAGGGGCCTTACGTGATTTAAGGTGATTGCTGACTTACTGGACTCTATTTATGCAAATTGTTACAAATATAAACAAATTATCTATCTCTTTGCACAAATCTGTTACTGTATATCAAAACTTTGATTGATTTATGTTAAAAATGTTTTTCCTTTCAAATATGTATAAATATTGCCAAATATCAACTCAATTGCTTTTAATTCCTTCAAATGTTAGACAATCTCCTTTAGATTTTTGCATTTTAGCTAATTATTTCAAAGTTTGGGAAAAGTTAGAGAAAATTGAAATTTAACATCACTTGCTACAGGATCTAAATGCTTTGTTATGCACATGGTAAGAATTACAACAAATTCAATCAAATCAGCAGACTAAATCGTTAAATGCGAATATCTCGAGTATTTTCACGAATATGCATCCAAGATTGTGAGCTTTAAGAGAAATTGTTTCAAATACAAAGAAGAGCCAGAAGACACTCAAAAAATAGATGCAGACTTCCAAATTCATTTATATTCAAAACACATAGCCATATATGTTTACAATGTAGGAATGACTCTTAGCTTCATTAATCAAATTCACAAAAACTTACAATGCTTTATAGATACAATAAGAAAGCTGGATGTTCCACGCATTCCTTAGTGCAAACACAGGTGACCTCCTCTAAACTAAAATACTCTTTTTACTCAAAGTTTCAGAACAAATTACAATTGCTAGCTATTTTCTATAAATCCTTGTGTAAATAATATACAAGTAGCCATGTTCTTTATATAGATTTGGAACTTTCAAATTGCTATGGCTACCACTTTAATCCACTTTTGAGATCCTTCTATTTTTGATCAACGGTGTATCTTTGTTTCTAACCATCTGCCAAAATATCTATTTGGCATCTTTTCTTTCCCTCAAAGGATGCCTTTGGAATCTCTTACAAAATAAGATTCCCCTTTTCTTTGTTGAATTTCTCTCATTGAGGTTCTTTATTTGTCTTCTTCTCAACAACCTTTACCTTTGCTTTTCTTCTCACTTTTTCAAATATTTCCTGAAATTGCTAATTACATTTTGCACAAAGGTACGGTCCCCTCCTGGACTCTTAGCCAAAATGTACTCTTGCATTACAACTCCCTCCTTCAACTTCTTCTCTTTGTTCTCTAAGCCCTCTCTTCTCTTCTTGTATTTCTTTATTTTATCACTTTCTTCCATTAATGTATCCATCATCTGCTTGTTGAGATTCGCATCGGGATTTTCTATGCAGGGTGCAAATATGGCATTAAACTCTGTCAATGCCCTTTCTAAGTCATACACTGGTACTTCCATACATTCATGTTGCAGGAGCCCTTTTGTTATCCTTTTATGTATCTTGATCATTTCACCTGCTTTCTCTTCTAAATTATGTATGACTGTTGCACATTTTCTAAGGTTATCCTCCTCAAATTTAAGCTCTAATATTATTTCTGGCACTTGATTTGCCAATGTGACAGTAAGTGCTCCTTCATTAATCAATTCTTCTGCTCTTCCTTCTACTTCTGTCATCTACTCAATTTCAGACTTGCATTCTTCTTTTCTTGTTTGGCACTTATGTGTAAGTATCATACACTTATTCTTTTCTTCTACACTTACTTTCTAATTTCTTATAGCTTGCCTTATTGTTTGCTCACCCTCTTGCATAAAATCATTAAACCATTCATCAAAAATGTTAGCCTTGCACTTTTTATTCTCCATATCTTTTATTTCCTTGTTTGATATTATTTCTATGTTAGTAGGTAATTTTGGAATTGGGGCACTGGGATCAAATATCCCTTTAATGAATTGTTGAAGCTGGACAATGTGTCCTTTTAAATAATCCTATTTGTCTTTGTCTTTCTTCAGCATCTCTGCTATCACATGATGCATGTCTTCCCATTCATTAATATGTTGTTCTCTTGTGGAATGCCCCAGGTCAATATTCAATATCTTATATTCTTCCAAGGATATGTCACCTTTTGCCTTTTCTTTTTGTGGTATAGCTAGGTTTAACATTCTAGATCCACTTGGACCTCTCTGAATAGCAGACATCATCCTAGCTTTTCTATTTTCTTTTCTTGGAGTAGTCTTTTCACCTAATAAACTTTTAATATCGATTGGTGCTAATTGGACTTCTTTTTTCTCTTTTCTAATTTCTCCTCCTAACTAGGCAGGAATTTCCTTTGTACCTTCTGTAGTCTTAAGTTCATCAATCACCTCTTCATGAGGTCTATCTATTTCTCCTTCTTCTTGCTGTTGTTGTTCCTGATGTTGTTGCTCTTATTGTTTCTCTGGTTGCTGCTGTTGTTCTTGTTGTTCTTGTTGTTCTTGCTGCTAAAGTGGAGGCTCCTATTCTATTAGATTATTTAGCTGTTCTTTTGATTCAACTTCATCTTCTTCATGTTCTATTTCAGTATCCCCTCTAGCATCAATCTCTTTTTCATGAGCTTCTCCTTCTGATGGCCTTTTCTCCTGATCATCTTCTGCATATATTTGTTCTTTATCTTGTAGCTTAACATCCTTTGCTTGTTCATCAGGTTCATTTTCATCCATTCTTTCTGTTTCTTCTGTACCTTCAAGCATCTTAAGCTCACCTTCTGTTTTGTTTGTATTTGCTTTGTATGTACATGCGAACTTGTTTTTGCATCTTCTTTTACTTTTTCTTCTTGTTGTTGCATATTTTCTATATTCTTCTCTTCCTCACCTGGCTCACCATACATATTCAACATGTTTAAAGCATCAATACCTGAGGTGTCTTCTTTTGTTTCCTCTTCTACTGAAGCATGTGTTTCTGTAATCATTTCTTCAGGTATCTCCTCTTTTTCAGCTTCTTGAATTTTATGTGCTTCCTCCTGCACGTCCTTAATAATTTCAGGTGGCACCAAAGTACCAAATGGATCCACTGATCCCGCTTCTTCTTGTACTTTTTCTTCTTCATGCTCCATGCCATGCTTAATTCCTATTTCAGCTTGATTGCTTAGCCCTTCTTCGCTCAGAAAATCATTGGAATCTTCTTCTATGTCAATCTCTTTGCCTTTGTACATTTTTCTTTCCTCACTATCACTGCTCTCAATATTCACAGTTTCCACAGTTTGTTGAGCCTTGTGAATTTCTGACTCTTGTTGTATCTCTTCAGCCAATTCTGCTTTTACTTTAACATATGTTTTTCTTTTCTCAGGTGAAGTGGAGGCACTAGATATGTTACCCATCTTTTCACCTACTTCTTGTGTTCTCATTACACCAGCTGGTTTAGAAGTTTCACCTTTAGACAAACTTATTGGAATTGCTCTTCTAAGTTGCTATCCTGCTGTTTCTTTAGTAGTATGTGCCTCTTCTGCACTTATTTCATGACTCATTGATTTTGCATCAAAAAAAGTGTCTGATGCTACTGCTATTGTTATCCCCAAAGCATATGGATCCATTAAAGTAGTATTTTTATCCTTTTCTACAATTTTGGCCTCAACAATTTTCCTCTTCTTTTTTTAAAAACATTGTAGGTCTTCACTAGGTTCCACCTTTCTTTTCCTCCCCTTCTTTGGGTAGGTGACCTCTTTGCCTTCAACTTTGAGTTCTTCAATTTTATCTTTCAGCCATATTTTTGAAAATAATATTATTGGTTCAGACACTACATCTAGGAATATATTCCAGGGTTTTGACGAATCAGGCTCTGTAATAGGAGCCAACCTTGCTACTGCATAACTGTGATGTAATAATCTATCATCATCTTGAACCTCTGGAGGCACATATATATTACCTATAGACTTCATCTACTCAATAGTTAATCTTTGTGAGCTCTTTTTCTTACCTCCCTGTCATTCTTGCAGTCAGTCCAGAAATCTTTAATATGTATCAAATGTTTATAATTTTTATCTACAAAATTCTGAATCTTATGGAAAGGATCAAATCTCCTTGTTAAATCAAACTCCTAAACACCATAATATCTTAGTTCTTGTTCAAAATACCCTACAACCTCCTCACTGTAATAGGAGTATCTGCCAATAGCCCAAGGTAGCTTCACATTTCCTCTATTATTGAACTTCTTTTTGTACAATATGAAAACATGCAAATTCTATCTTGAAAACTCCAACACAATCAACTTGTCAAAAGGATACCTAGGCAACAAAAATGGTTTTCCTTCAAATCCTTCAATCCTTATGTAGGTAAAATGCTCAAACTGTATGAACCAAGAACTGTGCAATCCAATTGCATCCTTTGCACCTCTAGATAACCTCTTGTCAAGCTCTTCTCTCAATATCCTTTCCAGGTAAGTATAAAGAATATCATTAACCAGAGCAAAATTCTTTAAGGTATTTTGCTACTAGAAGATAGGGTAGTGTTCATACACTAACTTCTGATTAGGAGCATTTCCCAGGATGCCTATCCTTTCTATTCCATGAATATAGGGTCTGATTTCTGTAGCACATGAGTATAATACATAAGAAGACAAATAAAAGGGTAACATTTTCTATTTTCTTTGCATGGCTTGCCTCCATATAGCTGTGCTTATTGCTTTGGCCCAATGGATCTGCCCTTGCTCCTTTTTTCTTGTTCTTATGAATTCAATAACAGTGAACATCCATGGTTGACATTTAGTACCATCTCTCATTCCAACCAACCTATTCAGCATGGTGATCATCAAATAAATCTCTTCTTTAAAGTATATCCTCATCAGGTTTTTGGGTATTAGTGCTACATCTTTAGGTTTGTTCTCTAGGTTATACCAGTGGTGAAATATTTTACCTTTGCATTCTCTTTCGTTGGTATGGAAGTCCTCATTATATTGGTCAATGTCAATATCACTCATCTTCTCAGTAATCAATCTGTCATATATGTGGTTAGATCAGTAATCAATCTGTCATATAGCATGACCTTTCTTGTAGACGGATCATATAAAGTAACACAATCTAGACACAAATCCCTAGCCTCCATTGCTAGCGGGAAACCTGTAGCTCTATATAATCCACTTTGCCAGATACATTTCATATCAGGAGAAGCATCAGCAGCAGTGATTTTCTTTAGCACATCTTCTGCATCATAATTTCCAATGTTCGTGTCTGTGCCCATTCCACTTGTACTAATTAGAGATGGATAACCCCTATGAATGGGCAATTCCTCTTTCTCTACCTACTTCTAGGGTTTCCTTTCTTTTTTCATCTCTTCCCCTGTATCTTTCTTCTATTTAGGAGCCATCCTATAGAAACATACTTCTTTTAACTTTCGTTTCAATATTCAGTCTAGGGTTTTTACCATGAATTTCTGTTTTTACTATTTCACCCTAATTCATTTTTTCCTTTTTCTATTTTGACCTTTAAATTCATTAAGCTCTACTCAGCTAATTAACAATTAAAATAGTACCTTGACCAATGCCTACATTTTGCAACAAAATTACTAAAATTAACATTATTTTACCCTCTGAAACTAAATAGTGTTTTCGATAAATACCTATTTTTTGTGACAGTTTACCCGTTGACTTACTTTTACCATTTTCACCTTTATCCAGCTACTGTAACTTTGTCACTCTGCTAAACTCTTCTCGTTCATTGCAACAGTTCTCTTTTCTCTAATTTTTCACCCTTCACAATATATTCAAAAGTGAAATAACATTAAAATTGCCCTAACCCTCATTGAATTTCACTTTGTTTGAGTGTTGAATCTGCATTAATTACAACAATTAATGCACTACAACCTTCGGCTTTCTCCTTCAATGTTTAAGTTTTTTGAACTTTTTTACCATTAGTCAAATTCAACATGCATACCCTTTTCTTTGCATATTTCATTGTATGTTTCCTTTGTATGTCTTCATTGTATCTTTAAACAAACAAGCATTATATGCAAAGAACCAACTAATTCTTTTACCCTTTTTTATGCTTTTCTGTACACCTTTGCATCTCTTGTTTTGTATATCTCACTTGTATATTCTATTGTATAAGCGCACATACAAACACCTTATACAATCATGTCCTTACCTTGTACTCTTTCGCGATGCCTTTGACCTTTTGTATATCGGGATTGTATATTATACAAATGCCCAAATATACAAAGAATTTTCCATTATTTAATTTCTTTGACATCCGGGCCCTATATATTAGCTTGTATATCGGATATGCATTATAAACATACAAAACTAATATACAACTGATGGGTCTAGATCACCTTTCAAATTTCTTTTCCACGATGTATATAACCTTCGTATCACTTTCAGACTTTAACCTCACATAAATCATACTGTACTTACCTTCAGGTCCGTAATGTATATAACTCAATGCATCTTTTAATATACAGTTCGGATGTAATGCATTGTATTCATCGTATTTTATTTTCCCTGAGTTCTGGCTTGTATGTATAAAGCAATGTATGTTTCAGAACATACATACAAGCACGGAAATATACAACAGTTTAACTCCATTTTATAACTATTTCGGTTCCGGCACTTGTATAAAGTGCAATGTATATTGCGATGTATGTCTTAAAAAACCTTACATACAAACCCTGAAATATACATCCATTATTCCCTATTTTATGATTTTCTCAATTCCGCTTTGTATATAAACCGCAATGTATATAACCAACACATACATATACAAAGTGCAAAACATACAACGATTATGTCAACTTTAATACCTTTTCAGTTTTGTGCTATGTATAACTTGTTGTATATCTACTTTGTAAGTCTTCCATTTGCCAAATATACAAAGTGAAAAATACATAGTGGAACTCAACGTTTATTCATTTCAACTTTAACTCATTTCAAGCCCAACTTGTATATGAAGATAAAACATTTAGCAAGAAATGTATACAAGTATAACAACATACCAAAACCTGATAACTTCTCCTTTTGCGACTTACACAAAAGCACAATATACAAATGCATTTGCATATGAAATGACTTTGTATATACAAACAAATTTGTATATACAAACCATAAACCCTCTGATTGTACATTTACCAAAAATGCATATAACTTGCAAAATACAGGGAATTTTGAGATGGTTCAAAAAACAACCCGTGCTCATTTTTCAGAATGAATTCACCTATACTATGCATTGGTACTCAATGTGATTTTTTCATTATTTTCAATCAGGTTTGTAACTTTTAGTTCCCTTTTCCCACTTACCACCAAGCAAAAAAAATATATATAGAAGCAACAAAACCAGCTACAGCAGGGGTCCTCATTTTGCTAAGAAGTAAAATGGGGTGTGTTGTGAGCATCACAACAGCTAGTAACCAAATAAAATAATTAAATTAAAACCATTAAAGAAAACAAAATGAAATAAATTCATAATTTCCAACTATCTTTTCTGTAAATCATTATCTAACTTGAAACCTAATGTATTCGATAGGGTGCATGAATTTTCATTTTTAGTTTAAGTGTGTTCACGTGATTAATAATCCTCATCTTGAAAATCAGTTGAACAAACCAGTGATTGACATTAGACTACCTAGTTGATGTCATTCCCTCATAGCCAACCGGATAGAGCCTTGCTGCTAGCAGGCGTCTATAGCCCCGACAAGGTTATCGTTACAATTCTCCTAAGTAGAGCCCCACTGCCAATAAGCGTCTATAGCCCCGGTAGAGTTACTTAGATGACTTAACCTGGATTTCAATAAAATCCATTTTATTTTTTATATTTATTTTATATTTTGTACTTGACAGATATTTCGTAAGATATTTTAGTTATAACTTCATGATGCAAGGAATAGTCACTTGCTAAAATTAAGCTGAGAATTGTAATGGTAGCAAGGGTGACCTCTAATTTTTCACCTAATATCTACACTGGTAGGTTAAACAAACCCATGGATTTTAGGTGTGTCATTGTGAGAACTTCTCTTGAATACTCAACCCATTCTTATTGAATAGAAAATTTCCCAAGTAAACTAACTCTTTACATTCATGACAGTCACAACAAATTATGCACAAATTTCAAATAATTAACTTGAATGTTCTGAATTTTATATTGTTTTTAGTGGTTGTTAATCTGATCCTTTATACTCTAAAACAAAACAAACATCCCTGCTACAACAACACAACACACAAACCAAAACAAAACAAACAAAACCAAAACAAGCAAACAAAAAACAAAAAACTAAACAGTTGTACATTATTCACACTATGATACAGCAGACCAACCACCCATACCTCAAGCCTGAAAGCAATGTTTCAAGTGTTGGCCATTAACTGGTAATGGCACATCTTCTCCAGTCAAGGTCTTGAGCCTGAAAGTGTTATCTCCTATTATTTCTGACACTTGTAATGGACCTAACCATAACTTGTCAAATTTTCCATGAACTCCTTTTTTCTCATGTGCTTTGTCCTAGCACAGCACAAAGTCTGATATTCTAAATGTTTTGACTTTTTCTCTTTTATCAAACCATCTCTTTACCACTGCCTGATGTTTAGCAAATTTTTCAATGACTTGATCTCTTGTCATTTAATTCTAATAGTTGGATTATTCTAACTTCTTTGTGATCATCAAAGCCTAAGTATTCGTTAGCAAACTTCCAAATTGGTATTCTTAAATTAACTAGAAGAATGGGATCAGTCCCATAAACTAAGTGATAGGGTGCACTGCCTAAAGCTGATTTAACTTTGGTCCTATCTACCCACAGCGCATATTTCAGTAATGTGTTCCATTCTCTTGGGTTCTTTTCAATTAGCTTCTTGATTATATCTAATAAAATCTTGTTTGTAGACTCAGCTAACCCATTCCCCTGAGGATAATAGTTTGAAGAAAACTTTAAAACAATTCCATGTTCAAATGCCCATTTAGAAAATTTCAAAGAAGAAAATGCAGGGCCATTGTCACATACCAGCGAATAAGGACCCCCAAACCTGGTTATGATGTTCTCTTCAAGGAATTTGATGACTACCTCAATAGTAGAGAATTTGCAACATGTGGCTTTAGTCCACCTTGTACAGTAATCAGTCACTGTCAGTATAAATTTGTGTCCTACAGATGATGGAGGATTTATGACTCCAATGAAATCTAAGCCCCACTGTGCAAATGGCCTAGACTCAATCACTAGATGTAATGGATTGGCTTGATTTCTTCCCTTATCTGCTGTAGTCTGACAGATGTGGCAACTTCTAATGTGACTCTCTGTATCTTTAAACATAGTAGGCTAATAATAACCTGCTCTCAATATCTTATGTGTTGTGGCTAAATGGGAACCATGAGCAATTCCATACTTATCATGCAGGTCTAGGAATACCTTATCTGCTTCATCTCTGTTTAGACATCTTAAATATATTCCTTCGTGGTTCTTCGTGAATAGAAGACCTCCTTGTACCATGTATTTTTGTGCTTTGATCTTTAAATCCCTTCTTTGTGAACATCTTGCTTGGGTACTTCCTGATATTAGAAACATGTTCAAATCATCATACCACCCTGATGCATCACTAGTGTTCAACACATATTGTTGTTTTACCAAATTTGGGTCGACATTGGCTATGGTTTGCACTAAAGCTTGTCCTCTGACTAACTTCATTGGAATGATTTCCATATCAAATTCTTGCAAAATTGTGATCCACTTAGCTCTTTTCTCTCCAGGTTCATTCTGCACCAGTTGCATCTTCACTGCTGCATCTGACACTATGGCTTTAACCTGATTGCGTAAGATATAATGTCTAAACTTTTTTACTGCTCTTACCAGTACGAACGCTTGCCTTTCTATATCAAGATATTTCAACTGTGCATCTTTTAGAGGTGCACTCATAAAAGCTATTGGCTTCTCTTCATCATTTTCTCCTTTCTGTGTCAAAGCAGCTGCAACTGAATGTGTGGATGCAAAAGAATAAATATAGAATGGTTTTGTGTAATTTGGACTTGTCAATACAGGAGCTTCAGAAATTGCCTCTTTGATATCTTCAAACACAGCTTTTGCTACTGGTGTCCATTCTATATCCACATCTTTCTTCAACATGGCATTTAATGGTTGCACAATCTCTGCAAACCCTATAATGAACTACCTGACAAAATTAATTTTACCAAAAAATGATTTTAATTCCTTTTTAGTATTTGGTAATTGTAATTTCTTGATTCTTTCTATTCTATCAGGATCAATAGATATCCCATTCTTAGAAATGACATGTCCTAATAGTTTTCCTTTTGTTACTCCAAATGAACATTTCTTAGGGTTAAGCAAAATTCCATACCTCTCACATCTTTTGAGTACTTTCCTTAGATCTTCAGCATGAGTAGATGCATCCTTAGAATACATAGTTAAATCATCCATATAAATTACAATGCACTTACCTGAGAGTCCACGGAATGCAATATCCATGGCTCGCTAAAAAGTGGCACCTGTATTGATTAAACCAAACGGCATTCTCCTGTAAGCATAATTACCCCATTTACATGTAAAAGTGGTTTTCAACCTGTCTTCTTTATCAACTAGGACCTGGTTATACCCTAAAAATCCATCTAGAAAAGACATCATCTTGGCCCCATTCACTGCTTGCAGCACTTCATCTATGGGAGGCAAAGGATAATTATCTTTCTCATATGCCTTGTTCAAATTCCTAAAATCTATGCATAACCTGATGTCTCCACTTGTCTTTCTAACAGCCACTAAATTAGCTACCCAGGTTGAATGTCTAACAAGGAAAATTATTCTAGCAGACAACAATTTTTTCACTTCCTCAAATATCAAAGGTTCTAAAATTGCATTCACAGGCCTTTGCTTTTGCCTAAATGGTTTGATATCTGGTTTCAAAGGTATCACATGAATGATGATGGATGTATCATATGTCTTTAAATCCTCATATGTCCATGCTATAACATGTTTACAATCTTTTAGAACATCAATAATTTCTTTCCTTAACTTTTCAGAACAGGCCTTTCCAATTTGTACATTTTGGGGATTCTTCTCTATTCCTAAGTTATATGGATCACACTTACCTCCCTCTGTTTTAGGCAAGTCCTTCTATTTTACTACTCCATCAAAATCAAAGATTTGTTCTAACTCAATCACCCCTTTGGGTAAGAAATTGCTCTTTAAGTTGATTATGTCTTCTTCATCCCAAGACACATTAGGCCTCTCTTAATAATTTGAGCCTCAAATACCTCATTGCAAGTTAGAAAATCTACAATTTGCTGATCCCCTTCGAATACCTAAAAATGAGTTACATTATCTGGTACATTGGGCACATTCACTAATTCCACAACAAATCTTTTCAACCCTAACAATGTTAATGGTTCTAAAGTGCTAGCAGCAACTACTAGTGCATCTGCCCTATGGTTTAATTCTCTAGGGATATGCTCTATATTGAAAGCATCAAATGACTCTATTAAATCCCATACCCTATGCCTGTAACAAACCATTTTCTTGTAGTTGCATGCATATAATTTTCTTACATGTCTGACTACTAGCTCAGAGTCTGAAAATACTCTGATCATTGTTACCTTCTTCTTTATAGCCATGACCAGTCCATAGATTAAAGCTTCATACTCTGCAACATTGTTAGTGCAAGCAAATTGTAGCCTATATGCTGCTAAGTATGATTTGCCATAAGGATCTATGAGTTCTACCCCAGCACTTGCACCCTATTTAGATTTGGAACCATCACATTTTAATGTCCACATGCCATCCTTATTCTTTTGATTTTTTACTTTAGCATGTTTTACCTTTTCTATCACATGTGCATTGCTATCTTGTTTACTCACAGGAAATTCATTTTGGCTTACTTGTACACTTGTCTTTTCAGTTTGTATATCAGAATAACAGACACCTTTACCTTTTGACTCTTTTCCTGAATCTGGGGTTGATCCATTTATGTTGTTCTAAAAATAACTCTCTAGTTCATTAACCTTTCCTTCTTGGGGTTCCATCCCCTTTGTGCATTTTATGTACTGATATTCAACAATATCTCTACACATTCCATAATTCACTTCAGAATGTGGCTTACCATGAACTCTACACTTATTTTTGTATAACTTGCATTGAACTGGAATGTTTTGTTCTATGCACTTTTCCATTTCTTGTCTGATGACCTGACTAAAATTATTCAATGCATTATTGTCTTCATCAGAAGAATTTCCATCAGACTCAATAAATAATACTATTTCCTTATTGACAGGCTTTTCTTCGAAATTCAGCATTAAGATTTCCTCAATCTATACCCCTTTACTAGTAACCCTGTAAACACTAGGTTCAACAAAAGCATACAATATTTCATTAGTCCTATTGTACTCTGTGATCATGTGTTTGATCCTGGGTTTAGATTCTATTCTAATCTAATTTGGTACACCTCTCCAAGGTAACCACATATGTGAGAAATCGGTGGCCATATATCCATTCAAAGTCTTTGACCAGTCTCTACTCAATAGCATCCCATAATTTATAGGTATATCCACTATTTGGATGTCAATGAACTGACTTACCCTTGGGGTCTGAAGCTAATTTCATCTAAATATGCATTAATTCTCCAATCACATTAACTTCAGTTTTGTCCAACTATGTAATGACTTTGGCAGCTTTAGCAGGGGTCAGACCTAAAGTTTTACATATCCCTAAAGGCATTACATTGGCTGAGACACCTGAATCTACCATACAATTGTGTATGTTCTTTCCACACAGTCTAATGGTTAACAAGAAAGGAGGAGCATCTTTTTTATTTGCATACATTACAACATTGGTGTTGGATGGCTGTTCAGCTTTCTTACTTTTTTCTTTTGACTGTTCATCCCTATTAGGAACATTTTCCTCACTAGAAACCTCACCTGTCATAGATGCATCCAAGGATTTAATAAAAGCATTTCTAACCCCTAGAGTTTTCAACAATTTAAACAAAGGTATACTGACCTTAATTTTCTTTATTTCTTCTGACAAATAACTCATCAATCTCATCGTCTCTACAGTCTCTATTTTATTTGTTTGGACCTTATGTGCTATTACTCCATTATTTGCATTATGATTGGCTTTTAGTATAGCAGGGTTATTGCTAGCATTCTGGTCTGGAGGGGTATTGAAATTATTAGGAGTGGAAGTGGAGAAAGGACCTCCTAGCCTAGGGTTATTTCTTATGTTGTAAGTATGATTCTTACTTGACTGTTGGAAGGCTTGCACCTCCTTTGTCTCATACAACACCTCATTTTTAGTTTCAAATGCAAACTAAAAAGCATTTAGTACTAAGGCTATCTCAGGATATAAATTTTCACAAAAATATGGTTCATCCTCTAACAATTGGTCATCTTCCTCTTTTCTAAAGGTAAAAGTTTCTAAGACTAGAGCAGTATCATATCTTGAGGGTACTATTTCATTACCTTTGGGAACTAAGAACTTAGAAGTAGGAGCCTGTACATCCACATTAAAAATACTTGCTGCTAGATGAAATTGAGGATAGTCTAATTCAACATGGGCACTAGTATTATGGATTCTACACCAATTCTTCAATGCTACATTGGCCATTTGAATCCTAGCTATTTGCCTCGTATCCTAGTTATCCACATTCTCAAATGGAGAAGCCAAAGTGCCATTATTTGGCCCTGTGTTCTAGGTTTTAGGTGGCCTAGGCTGTTTCTGATTCTTGTTAGTGTTATTCCAAGCTCTGTTATCTATAGCTGGTCCTCTATTTTGCATTTGTTGCCCCTGATGATGACTCTGATTTTGACTGTGATTTTGACCCTGCTTAGAACCCTGACCTTGGCTATAACTCTGATTCTGATTTTGGTTATGGTTCAGGTTATAATTCTAGTTTTGACTTTGACTATAGTTCTGGTTTTGATTCTGGTTATAGTTCTGATTGTATCCTTGATTATTTCTACCGTAGAAATTCTCATTTCTCAATTGTGTCATCTCAGTGGTTAATCTTCTCAGATGTGCAGTGATTTCTTTGATATCCTCCCTTTCATCTTGTGCTTTTGCTATAAATGTATCTTGAGGTGGTTGGAAGAAAGATTGGCCACTATTTTGATTAAGATTGGTAGTATTACCAATGTAAGGTACTATAGCCTGAATTGGAGCAGGATTATACACAGGTGTGTATGTAGGGACTAGATTTAGTAATGGAGTATTCTGTGTAGGAACTCCATTCCAAGGTTGTACTTGATTTTGCATTCCAGGATTTCCTCCATTGAGAAATGGATTATAGGTTGTCTGCCTCATTTCCTGGTTTACAGAGGCTGCCTCTTTATAGGCTTTGGATATAGTATCTATGTTAGGCTTTCTCTTGACAAACATGGAAGTTAATGGATCTAAAGCAACATAGTACATAACTAACAATGTATTTGGATTTACTGTGTACGGTGCTACCAACCTAGAATAAGCCTTTTGAAACCTGTCATTGAAGTTATCAATTAGTTCCCCTTCACCTCTTTTGATTGTGGCCAATTTATGATATAAGATAGAAGGATCTATATTGGTCCCTAAATCTAGACAGAAACACTTCCTCCATAAGTGTCCAAGAAGAAACGTAGCCACTAGGTAAATTCACATACCTGTTGGAAGCCTGCTCATTGAAGGTGTAAGGAAATAATCTACACACCACATCTTCATGTTCTAGCCTGGATCTAAAGTATGCCTCCTTAAATATCCTAATATGATCCTCTGGATCTTGATGCAACTAGTATTTAGGACATATTTTCTTAGGGTTCTTTGGCATCTTGTGATAATCCACAAAATATATGGGAGAGTTGACATTGAAATAAGCCATTGCAGGTACTTGTGCTTGACCTGGACCTGCAGGAATACCTAGATTTCTGGGAGGACTAAGACCTCTGGGAGGACCTAAACCAAGATTTAAGAATCTGTATGAAGAACTGTCAGGACTTACAATATTATGTATGTTAAAAGGTGATCCAGGAGGCGTTCCAGATGAACTTCCTATATTTGATATTTTAGGATTCCACACTAAAGGACCTTTACTTTGTCTCCTGTCAGGTAATTGCATAAATATGTCCTCTGAATTGGATCTAGACTTGGTTACACTACTACTGGTATGAGCCAACTTTACTTAAATTCAACCTTAACTCCAATTAGGCCCTCCTTCTAGTGCCAAAAACTGTTGATGATTGATTTTACACATTCATAACAAAAGTTAAAATTCCTAAAATGAACCTAGCTGTCTTGAAAGATATGAAGAAATCAATTAAGATTACTTAATCCCAAGTTTCTGTATGGTCAGGTCTTGACCTATTGGACAGTTCAGTAGGTTACTATGAAGCTGTAATATGTAAGGGGCCTTACATGATTTAAGGTGATTGCTGACTTACTAGACTTTATTTATGCAAATTGTTACAAATATCAACAAATTATCTATCTCTTTGCACAAATCTATTATTGTATATCAAAACTTTGAATGATTTATGTTAAAACATGCTTTTCCTTTCAAATATGTATAAAGATTGCCAAATATCAACTCAATTGCTTTTAATTCCTTCAAATGTTAGACCTTTAGATTTCTACGTTTCAGCTAATTATTTCAAAGTTTGGGAAAAGTTAGAGAAAATTGAAATTCAACATCACTTGCTACAGGATCTAAATGCTCTATTATGCACATGGTAAGAATTATAGCAAATTCAATCAAATCAGCAGACTAAATCGTTAAATGTGAATATCCTGAGTATTTTCATGAATATGCATCCAAGATTGCGAGCTTTAAGAGAAATTGTTTCAAATACAAAGAAGAGCCAGAAGACACCCAGAAAATAGACACAAACTTCTAGATTCATTTATATTCAAAACACATAGCCATATATGGTTTACAATGTAGGAATGACTCTTAGCATCATTAATCAAATTCATAAACAGTTACAATGCTTTACAGATACAATAAGAAAGCTGGATGTTCCACGCATTCCATAGTGCAGACACAGGCGACCTCCTCTAAACTAAAATACTCTTTTTACTCAAAGTTTCAGAACAAATTACAATTGCTAGCTATTTTCTATAAATCCCTATGTAAATAATATGCAAGTAGCCACATTCTTTAAATAGATTTTGAACTTTCAAATTGCTACGGCTACCACTTTAATCCACGGTTGAGATCCTTCTATTTCTGATCAATGATGTATCTTTGTTTCTAAACGTCTGCCAAAATATCTATTTGGCATCTTTTCTTTCCCTCAAAGGATGCCTTTGGAATCTTTTACAAAATAAGATTCCCCTTTTCTTTGTTGACTTTCTCTCGTTGAGGTTCTTTATTTGTCTTCTTCTCAACAACCTTTACCTTTGTTTTTCTTCTCACTTTTTCAAATATTTCTTAAAATTGCTGATTACATTTTGCACAAAGGTGCGGTCCCCTCTTGGACTCTTAGACAAAATGTACTCCTACATTACAACTCCCTCCTTCAACTTCTTCTCTTTGTTCTCTGAGCCCTCTCTTCTCTTCTTGTATTTCTTTATTTTAACACTTTCTTCCATTAATGTATCCATCATCTGCTTGCTGAGATTCACATCAAGATTTTCTATGTAGGGTGCAAATATGGCATTGAACTCTGTCAATGCCCTTTCTAAGTCATACACTGGCATTTCCATACATTCATGTTGTAGGAGCCTTTCTGTTATCCTCTTATGTATCTTGATCATTTCACCTGCTTTCTCTTCTAAATTCTGTATGACTGTTGCACATTTTCTGAGGTTATCCTCCTCAAATTTAAGCTCTAATATTATTTGTGGCACTTGATTTGCCAATGTGATAGTAAGTACTCCTTCATTAATCAATTCTTCTACTCTTCCTTCTACTTCTATCATCTGCTCAATTTTAGACCTGCATTCTTCTTTTCTTGTTTGGTACTTATGTGTAAGTATCATACACTTATTCTTTTCTTCTGCACTTACTTTCCAACTTCTTATAGCTTGCCTTATTGTTTGCTCACCCTCTTGCATAAAATCATTAAACCATTCGTAAAAATTGTTAGCCTTGCGCTTTTTATTCTCCATATCTTTTATTTCCTCTCTTGATATTATTGCTATGTTAGTAGGTAATTCTGGAATTGGGGCACTGGGATAAAATATCCCTTTAATGAATTGTTGAAGTTGGACAATGTGTCCTTTTATATAATCCTATTTGTCTTTGTCTTTCTTCAGTATCTCTGCTGTCACCTGATGCATGTCTTCCCATTCATTAATATGTTGTTCTCTTGTGGAATGCCCCAGGTCAATATTCAATATCTTATATTCTTCCAAGGATATCTCACCTTTTACCTTTTCTTTCTACGGTATAGCTAGGTTTAACATTCTAGATCCACCTGGACCTCTTTGAATAGCAGACATCATCCTAGTTTTTCTCCTTTCTTTTCTTGGAGTAGTCTTTTCACCTAATAAACTTTTAATATCAATTGGTGCTAATTGGACTTCTTTTTTCTCTTTTCTGATTTCTTCTCCTAACTAGGCAGGAATTTCCTTTGTACCTTCTGTAGTCTTAAGTTCATCAATCACCTCTTCATGAGGTCTATCTGTTTCTCCTTCTTTTTGCTGCTGTTGTTCCTGTTGTTGTTGCTCTTGTTGTTTCTTTGGTTGCTGCTATTGTTCTTGTTGTTCTTATTGTTCTTGTTGTTCTTGCTGCTGAAGTGGAGGCTCCTATTCTATCAGATTATTTAGCTATTCTTTTGATTCAATTTCATCTTCTTCCTCTTCTATTTCAGAATCCCCTCTAGCATTAATCTCTTTTTCATGAGCTTCTCCTTCTGATGGCCTTTTCTCCTGATCATCTTCTGCATATATTTGTTCTTTATCTTGCATCTTAACATCCTCTTCTTGTTCATTAGGTTCATTTTCATCCATTCTTTCTATTTCTTCTGTACCTTCAGGCATCTTAACCTCACCTTCTATTTTGTTTGCATTTTCTATTTGTATTTTCTTTGTATGTATAGGCGAACTTGTTTTTACATCATCTTCTTTTACTTTTTCTTCTTGTTGTTGCATATTTTCTGTATTCTTCTCTTCCTCACCTGGCTCACCATACATATTCAACATGTTTAAAGCATCAATACCTGAGGTGTCTTCTTTTGTTTCCTTTTCTGCTGAAGCATGTGTTTCTATAATCATTTGTTCAGGTATCTCCTCTTTTTCAGCTTCTTCAATTTTATGTGCTTCCTCCTGCATGTCCTTAATAATTTCAGGTGGCACCAAAGTACCAAATGGATCCACTGATCCTGCTTCTTCTTGTACTTTTTCTTCTTCATGCTCCATGCCATGCTCAATTCCTATTTTAGATTGATTGCTTGGCCCTTCTTCTTCGCTCAGAAAATCACTGGAATCTTCTTCTATGTCAATCTCTTTACCTTTATACATTTTTCTTTCCTCACTATCACTGCTCTCAATATTCACAGTTTCCACAGTTTGTTGAGCCTTGTGAATTTCTAACTCTTGTTGTATCTCTTTAGCCAATTCTGCTTTTACTTTAACATATGTTTTTCTTTGCTCAGGTAAAGTGGAGGCACTAGATATGTTACCCATCTTTTCACCTACTTCTTGCGGTTTGATTACACCAGCCGGTTTAGAAGTTTCACCTTTAGACAAAATTATTGGAATTGCTCTTCTAACTTGCTATCCTGCTACTTCTTTAGCAGTCTGTGCCTCTTCTGCACTTATTTCATGACTCATTGATTTTGCATCAACAAAAGTGTCTGATGCTACTGCTATTGTTATACCCAAAGCTTATGGATCCATTAAAGTAGCATTTTTATCCTTTTCTACAATTTTGGCCTCAACCATTTTTCTCTTCTTTTTATAAAAACATTGTAGGTCTTCACTACGTTCCACCTTTCTTTTCCTCCCCTTCTTTGGGTAGGTGACCTCTTTGCCTTCAGCTTTGAGTTCTTTAATTTTATCTTTCAGCCATGTTTTTGAAAATAATATTATTGGTTCAGACACTACATCCAGAGATGTATTCCAGGGTTTTGACCAATCAGGCTGTGTAATAGGAGCCAACCTTGCTACTACATAACTGTGATGTAATAATCTATCATCATCTTGAACCTCTGGAGGCACATATATTACCTATAGACTTCATCTACTCAATAGTTATTCTTTGTGAGCTCTTTTTCTTACCTCCCTGTCATTCTTACAGTCAGCCCATAAATCTTCAATATGTATCAAATGTTTATAATTTTTATCTACAAAATTCTGAATCCTATGGAAAGGATCAAATCTCCTTGTTAAATCAAACTCCTAAAAACCATAATATCTTAGTTCTTGTTCAGAATACCCTGCAACCTCCTCACTGTAACAGGAGTATCTGCCAATAGCCCAAGGTAGCTTCACATTTCCTCTATTATTGAACTTCTTTTTGTACATTCTGAAAACATTCAAATTTTGTCTTGAAAACTCCAACACAATCAACTTGTCAGAAGGATACCTAGGGAGTGTTGACACTCATTTTGACCAGGGGTTGATTTGTCATGATCAGGAGGTTTCTTCATTTGAAGCCTTTATCTTCTTGCCCATTTTTTCTAAGTGTTGGACCTCCTCAGCATTTTTCAACTGCAGCATCATGTTTTCCTGAGGAGGAGGTCATCATCATCATCTTGTCTTCGATGGTCTGCATCATCATGTTCTTCGTCGACTGGGTTTTTCATCGTCATCATCATATTCAGTCATCGGGTGATGTTTGGTTTTTATCATGATGATGCTGCCGAGCTACAGTGCGCCCTCATCTGCTTGCGAGGGTGATGTTTCAAAGTCTCCGGTGATCTTCCATTTATCACCTTGCGCGAGCATGATGATGATGTTGCTTATTCTTTGAATTGCTCGACCTAACTTGTTTTTTCCTAAGGGTCGTGTTCATCATCATCATATTTCCAGTTATCATCCTGCTGCTTGCGGAGGTCATCATATTTTCTGCCTTCATGATATTTCGCCGGGGTGGTATTTTTATCATCGGGTGATCTTGGTTAACATCATCCTGATGATGTTGTTGAAGAGTTGTAATTGCGACCCGATATTCACTAGGGTCATCATATTTTGGAACGTCAGGATGATCTTAGTCAATATCATCCTGATGATGTTGTATCACTTCTTGTTCTTTGTTTCTCATCCTGATGATGCTGACGTCATCCGTATATCAGGGTGATATTTTTCTTTCTGCCTATCTGCATCATGATATTCGCGAAGGAGGGGGTGATATTTTCATATCACCCGGATATATGTTTGTTCGAACATCATGATGATGTTGATATCAAGGAGATATCCGCCTGCTAGTTTCGCGTGTTATCTATTGAGGGTGATCTTTTCAAGCAGCATCATCATATTCAGTTATCGCCCCGATCTTATAGAGGAGCTACAGTGCAACCTGATATTTGAACATCAGGAGGATATTTCCAAATATCCGGTTGTCTTCCGAATATCATGATGATGTTAATATGATGATGATGTCATCAAGGTCCGCGGGGGTCATATTTCTAACACTGATCATCTTGAAGAGACCTCCTGATATTTACAAACATGATGATGACGTCATCCGGATATGAGGAGGTGCGCAGTAGGCAGATATGATGATGACGTCAGCAGGATATGATGATGACGTCATCAGGATGTTCATCGGCCAGATTTTTGTTATAAGCTCAGCAGGAGGATGTTCCTCCGAAGGATCAGGTTGTGCCGATTATCATGAAGGGTATATTTCAAATATCATGATGACGTCAGGGTGATATTTCGAACAACAGGATATCATGCTGCTGGAAGATGATGATGATGAAGTCTATACTAGTGTCGTCAGGAGCAAAAGCACCGACATGATATATGCTCATGACCTAGTATATAAGGTGTTATTGAGGTCATCGCGGGGTGCATGTGGGATATTGTTATCCTGCATTTTCAAAAATCATGATGATGAGTCTCGGCGGGAAAAGCTTGCGATGGTCTGTTTGATGATTTTCCCAAGGCCGCGGGTTGGTGCGCCATTAATGGCGATTGTTGCAGAGGTGTGGGCGATGGCGTGGGTCGATCTTGTACCCGACTGAAGGTGTCAATCAGCGGATGATGGCGCAGGGCTCGAGAAATCTTCTTGTCTCCTCCCCTACCTGCTGCATTCAAGTTTGGGCGCCAATCTGGTTGTGTTTGAGCGCCATTTTCATGATACTGTGTATCTGGCGAAATTTTTGGTCAACATTGTAATTAATTGCTGAGCACCTACCTGGCTGTTATAAGCAGGTTGTGTTGTTCATTTGTGGTTGTTGAAAGTTGATGATTTTGGCTCTGTAATGCATGACAAGCTGATCTCGTTGCTCTGTACAGCTTACCTGTGAGTTTATGTATCTCTTGTTGTTTGTTTTTGGCATGAACCCACTGATTTCATGATTAAACTTATATGAGAAATGCTGTTTGGCATGTGTTGTGTTAATTCTGTCTCCAGTATTGCATGTATCCTTCTTCTGAATCTGGATGTTTGGTAATGTTTAGATTCTAGAGCATAGAATTCCTGTGTTGAATGTCTGATCTTTTAACTTCTATTCAAGGGGTAGATTAAACTGTTTTCAGGTTGAACATTGGGAGGGATATACTGCAGTAGGGATACCATAAGTAGAGATAACCTAACACTTTGTATTGGGAGATGCCTGTAAGGCAGGTATCACATAGATCCCCTTGAAATCCAGTTTTAGTTGTTTATGCTGATCATTCACAGGTGTATGTCTATTGACTCCAGGCCCTGGATAGGCACCAATCATGCTTTGTTTTGTGTTATAACCATATCCAGCTTTGCATCCACACTTAAACTCCAAAGCAAAATCTAAAACCAACATTAGGACATTAGAGTTAGTTTAGGATCCTCAGTCCTCTGTCTACAACTGCAAATAGGCCCAAAGCTAGCCCCTTTGCCCTTATCTTTCAGTTTTGGTCTACTTACAGGAGGACTATCTGCTTTCTGTCAACATCCCAGCCTTGCATGCATATCCTCATGGATGTTGAGTAGGGAATACCCCCCTAGGTCTTGCAGAGCCTGAAGAAGAAGAGGAGATAAAATATAGAGTCTATCTCCTACACTGTTGGCCCCCTGGCCCAGAGATCCTGTTGATCACTGATGGCTACCTTGTAGGGATATCTGGGAATAAGCATCCAGTCTGGGAAAAAGTCAACAGAAATTGGCGACTCTACTGGGGACTGAGAAGTAAAAGTGCTATCTAATCATCTCCAGTGATATATATGTGACCCATCTGAGTCAGCAACAAAAGAAATCACCCTGGGGAACCTTGTGAAAGAACCCTGGTTTTCAGAAGAAAACAATTCCTAGCAATAGGTGGCGACTCCGAAGTAATCTCCCAACCGGTCAAAGTAAATTTATATGCAGGGGAGAAGATCCCAACAAAATCCTCTATTTGAAGAGTTACCATTAACAAAAAGAATGATGTATAGAAGAAAGGGAACTGTCTCAGCTAGTCATGAGAGCTCCCCCAGAAAAAGTGATGAGGTACAAGATAACCCTAGGCCATCAGGACAGCATGTTCCTTATTTCTCAAGTGCAGAAGCTGATATCCAAGGTGCATATGAGAGGCAACAGGGTGGTAGTATGAGAATGAGGTCAGAGGTGTTCCAAGAACGCCCCTTTCTAGACCCAAGTGAGAGGTTTGAAGAGGCAGAGTCCCTAAGGGATGATGAAGATGATGACCCAAATGGTATGAGACCATCTACCTCCAGACCTAAGGATGAACAGCTGGCTGAAGAAATCAAAAGCCTAAGAGCAGAACTAGAATACTTACAAGCCATGAAAATCAGAGATGATATACAGCAGAAGGTGCAAGCCTTGAGAACTGCCCAAAATAATTCAGTTCCTACCTTAGAAAATGCAAATATGCAAAGACATCAGCAAAGATATGAAGTGCATCATCAGCATCATGATGACAGACAATATGTGAATGATGCTAGGATACCACTGAACAATGCAGGAAACCAAAATGCAAATAGAAATATTAATGTTAATCAGCCAAACAGACAGCCCATGCAGTTGGACAGATTCAGACAGCTGGTGTTTGATGGTATTCCTGGGTATCCTAACCCCATTGATAAGCATCTGAGGCTGCAAGTGCCTAAGTTTTCAGGAAACAATACAGTGTCAGGAGAAGATCATCTAAAGGTCTTCCAAAATGTCATGGACAATTTTGAGGTTGAGCATGAGGATGTTTTCATGAAGTCATTCATGCAATCCTTAATAGATGAGGCAAGAGAATGGTACAGAAATCTGCCTGACCGGAGTATATCATCATGGGATGATTTTAAGAGGATGTTCAAGGAGCAATATGGTGATAAAACTGACCCTAGCTTCTTTGTAAATGAGTTCACCAGCATCACCAAAGGGTCAAATGAACAGGTTGCAGACTTTAATGCAAGATTTACTAAAGTGTTGAACAAATTGCCACATCATATGAGGCCAAATGAACCAATGTGCATAATTTTGTACATCAATGCCTTTGATGCAAAGACTGCATATGGACTGAGAGATAAAGGTCCTGCCACTCTCAGGGATGCTTTCAGGATTGCAGTAAATATTGAAAACAATAGGAAAGCATCAGGCAAGACAAATAGAAGGGATGATGTAAAAATTCTGCAGAATCCAAATAAGCCTCAGAACACTCAAGGTAGTATATCTGCTCCTGAAGATAAGATAGACAAACTGGCAAATGTTGTTAAGGACCTGAGCTATAGATTAGCTAGAAGTGAAAAAGGGATGGGTCCTGATAGGCAAGTCTATCAAAGACAGGAAAAGAGGCCATCATTACATGATATGCCTTATAACACCAATTGGCATGATGGTAAGCCTGTATTTTCACGTAACAACACAAGTCAGAGGGCTCAACATGCCAAGGAAACTCCTGATCCCCTGAAGAAAACTATAAATATTGCTGATGATGCTCCGTGGTGTATAATCTGTCAGATGCCACATTCACAGTCACAGTGCATGATTGCCCAATCTTTGTATGATAATGCTACATCTTGTAATGAGTGCAATGAGCCACATCATGTGCAGGATGATGATGTTAACATGATGTCCATAGGTAATGGATATACTCTATATGATGCTGATGACAATACAGATCATCAAGTTCAGGCCTGCCAACAGTCCCCATATGATGAAGATCATGAAGATAATTATGTGTATGCTCAGAACTCACACAATTTTCTGAGTAGCTTACACCGACCTTCTGATGAGGAAATCAGAGCCTTCACAGCTGCAGCAGTTGCTCAGGTCAAGAGCAACTACAATCTCAGAGGTAAAAATCAGGTTGGCAGCCCACATCAGCCAGAAGATATTTCTGCAGGTCAGCAGATGCATGGTCATAAAGGAACTGAACCACAAAAAAGGCAGTGGGTAAATAACAAGCAGAACTTTAGATACAGAATAGGTCATGATTTCCAAGGACCAGAAAACAAAACCCCTCAGGCTGAAGATCAAAGTAGAGGTTCCCAAGACAGGAATGATGATCAGGGAACTATGAGAATGAAAGCTAAGTCAGCTCAGGATAAAAGCAAGATTGTGGAGCAAGCTACAACTGCTGTACAAAATTGTGCTCCATTTGATATAGCCCAGATCCTCACTCAGGTAAAGGTCTCTGTTCCACTTATGGAACTCATGAAAGTGGAAGAGATCAAGAATGGAACAATATCCCTAATCTCAGGGGTACCTTTTCAAGTTAAGCAAAATGATCAGACCCAGGGTGAGAAACAGGTCATGTGTAATGAAGAAGATGAGACTCCTGAAGTCTATTTAGGAATGACCATGACAAAGTGTCCTTCACAGGTGGAACCATTTTATGTTTCCCTGGTTATAAATGGTAAAATAATTAGAAATTGTATGCTTGACTCTGGAGCATCTACAAATGTCATGCCTTTGGCTATCATGCAACAAACTGGATTAAAAATTGACAAGGCATGTGGAAAATGCTATGCAATGGATGCCAGAGAGGTACCAGTTATTGGAATCATGAAGGATGTGGATTTCAAGCTGGCAGCATTTCCTGAAAAAAGATACAAAATGAATATAACAGTGGTTGACATCAAGCCACAGTATGGTATGCTGCTGTCAAGGAGATGGGCAGCACTAATTGGTGGAAGTATGCAGCTGGACCTATCATATGCCATGATTCCAATGAATGGCAGGGATGTCAAGCTAATTAGAGAGCAAAGATCATCAGAGACAGTGGAAGACCAAGAAGCAAATGAACAGGTGTGCTTTGTGGACACTGACTGTGATAACTTCAGGGTTGTCTCAGATGATACAGAAGATGAAAAGAAAAATGTCTGCACTGAAGAGCTGGATCAGCAAGGATTGTGGACCATGTTTTTTGATGGAGCTTGTGCAAAAGAAGGTTCTGGAGCTGGAGTTGTCTTCCTGTCTCCAACTGGTAAGCTCCTCAAATCCTCTTTCTTGCTGAGGTTTGATTGCACAAACAATATTGCAGAATATGAGGCTTTACTTTTAGGCCTGAATATTGCTCTCAAACATGGAATTAAGATGTTAAGAGTATTTGGAGACTCTGAGCTGATTGTATCCCAAATCAGAAATAAGTATGCTGCAAAGAATAAAAGACTGAAACAATACAAGCATGCTGTTTGGGATACTATTGAGTTATTTGATGCATTTTCAATTGGCTGGGTAGAAAGGTCAAAAAATGTTATGGCTGATTTCTTAGCCAATGTTGCAATAAGGCCAGATGACATCACTCTGTCAGGTGTCACAGATGTAGAAGTTAAAATTAGGCCTGCCATACCAGAAAACATATGCAGTTGGCAAGTTTTTAATGATGATAGGGATTTGCTGAAATTTTTGCACTGCATAGATGAGTATGAGAACCAACAGATTGATTTCCAAGCTTTTGTAGAAACTGTAGATGGAAAAGAGACTCTTGTAGGGAAGGAGATCATCCAGTTGAAGACTAACAAGATCCCTAGAGGGTTAGTGGCTTTGGAAAGAGCCTTTGACAGTAGAGACAAAATGGTCACAAAGACATCCCCCACAAATAAGGAGGATTTAGAAGAAATAAATTTGGGGACATCTCAGGCCCCTCAGAAGGTATATATTGGCAAACAGCTCAAACCACACATAAGAAGTATGCTGATTGCATTGCTAAAAAGGTATAAACATGTTTTTGCTTGGTCATATGAGGACCTAAAAGCTTATAGAGAAGACTTATTCCAGCATGAGATCCCACTGAAGCCTGAAGCTAAGCCATTTAGACAGAGGCAAAGGCCTATAAATCCTACCTTAGCTCCCAAGATGCAGGAAGAACTCAAAAGGCTCAGGGATGCTGGAATAATTGTGCCCATCAGACATTCAACTTGGGTGTCTAACCTTGTCCCAGTCAGGAAAAAGAATGGTGATATTAGGCTGTGTGTTGATTTCAGGAACTTGAATGTATCCTCTTTGAAGGATAACTATCCATTGCCTAATATGGAAGCTATGTTGCAGAAAGTGACTGGTTGTGAACTCCTATCCATGATGGATGGATTTTCAGGATATAATCAGGTAAAGGTAAAGGAATCAGAACAATATAAGACTGCCTTTACCACTCCATGGGGAACATATGTGTATGTTAGAATGCCATTTGGACTAACAAATGCAGGTGCTACATTTCAAAGAGCAATGGATGTTGCTTTTGCAGGGTTGATTGATTCAATCCTGGCAATATATCAGGATGACCTGACTGCCTACTCAAAGAAGGAAGAGCAGCACTGTTTGCATCTGGAGCAGATTTTTATAAGAGCACTAGAATATGGTATTTCTCTAAACCCAAAGAAGTGTGCCTTTGGAGTAGTTGAAGGAAAGCTTCTGGGACATATTGTTTCCAAGGATGGAGTCAGGATAGATCCAGAGAGAGTGGCAGCCATTGACAGGATCCAAATGCCAAAAACTGTGAAAGGAGTTCAGTCCTTCTTTGGACAGGTAAACTTTGTCAGAAGATTTGTTCCCAACTTTGCAGAGATCACAAGGAACATTTCCAAGATGATGAAGAAGGATGCAACCGTCAACTGGGAAAGGGAAGCAACAGAATCATTTCAGAATATCAAAGAGGCAATAAAGATGGCCCTTGTTCTTAAATCTCCTGATTTTTCTAGGCCATTCCAGGTGTTCTCATTTGCTTCCTTTCATACTGTAGCTGCATGTTTGTTACAGAAAAATGAAGATGGTTTTGAACAGCCCATCGCCTTCTTCAGTATGTCCCTGCAGGCCTCTGAATTGAAGTATGATATTATGGAAAAGCAGGCATATGCACTTGTTAGAGCCATTAAAAGTTTCAGACCATACTTGGTAGGGTCACATATAATTGCATATGTACCTCATGCTGCAGTCAAAGACATATTCACTCAGCAGGAGGTGACTGGAAGAAGGTGCAGATGGATAAACAAACTGCAGGAATTCGACATAGACATACAAGTTACTAAGTTGATAAGAGGACAAGGACTAGCCAAGATGATGGCACAGTCAAACTTGGAAGCATGCCAAGTTAATGCAGTCCAAGATGAGAATGTAAATGTATCAGGATCTGAATGGTACAAGGATATTGTCTATTATTTGCAAAATCTGAATTGTCCTTCCCATTTCAGTGACAATCAAAAGAGGACTCTAAAGCTACATGCAATCAGGTATGTTGTTGTTCAAGGTGAGCTGTACTGGAAAAATCCTGATGGTGTGCTGCTGAGATGTGTGGATAAGAATATGGCTAACAATATTTTGATTGACATGCATAAAGGATTATGTGGTGGCCATTATACTGCCCAAACAACAGCTCATAAAATTCTCAGGGCAGGATATTGGTGGCCCACTCTCTTTTCAGATGCACAGAGGTTAGTAAGAAAATGTGACCCTTGCCAGAGATTCTCAGGAAAGCTGAAATATCATGGTGCTTTACCCCTCAGAACTGCACCTGTGGATGCTCCATTCCAGCAATGGGGAATTGATTTTATAGGGGAAATTGCAGACAAATCAAGTGGGGGACACAGTTGGATTTTGGTGGCAACTGACTACTTTACCAAATGGATTGAGGCCATTCCAACTAAAAGAGCTACAAGTAAGGTGGTGACAGATTTCATACTGGAGAACATCATCATCAGGTTTGGAGTACCATCTAAAATAATCACTGATAATGCTATGTGCTTCAGATCAGGTGAGTTTGTTGATTTTTGCAACAGGTATGGGATAAGCCTGTCATATACATCGCCATATCACCCACAAGGAAATGGTCAAGCAGAATCAAGCAATAGGAGCATCATGAAAATTGTCAAGAGGATACTGGACAAGAACAAGAGAGCTTGGGACTCAAAGTTGAATTTAGCAGTATGGGCTGACAGAGTGACTGTGAAAAGGGCTATTGGGAAGTCACCTTTTGAGCTGGTATATGGTACATCAGCTAGACTGCCCATAAACAATCTCCTACCAGTTTACAGGTTCATTCAGGAAAATGATGAGGACATTGAAGACCCCATGACAGAAAGGGTGAATCAGCTGGTTGCATTGGATGAAGACAGGAGGAGAGCCCACCAGATCAATCTCAAAAGACAACAGGATGTGAAATATCAGTTTGACAGGAGAGCTACAAAAAGGAAGTTTCAAGTAAATGATCTGGTGCTCATTTGGAATGCTAAAGATCAGGAAAAGGGTAAACATGGTAAGTTTCAACCCTTATGGATGGGCCCATATCAGGTTTGCAATACTCATGGGGAGGATTCTTATTTCCTCCAGGCCCTAGATGGTGAAATTCTGGAATTGCCTGTGCATGGCCAATTCCTTAAGTTCTATTTTGCATAATGACTGGTTGCTGTGCACATTTGTAAAATATGTATGTAGTGTAAATGCCTTGTACAGCTCGCGTTTTTTGGCTTTTTGTCAGGTCTGCCCGGAGATCTGGTTCTCGCTGCAGGTTTTCACCTGCACGTCCCCATTCGGAGCCACTGTTGACACTCATTTTGACCAGGGGTTGATTTGTCATGATCAGGAGGTTTCTTCATTTGAAGCCTTTATCTTCTTGCCCATTTTTTCTAAGTGTTGGACCTCCTCAGCATTTTTCAACTGCAGCATCATGTTTTCCTGAGGAGGAGGTCATCATCATCATCTTGTCTTCGATGGTCTACATCATCATGTTCTTCGTCGACTGGGTTTTTCATCGTCATCATCATATTCAGTCATCGGGTGATGTTTGGTTTTTATCATGATGATGCTGCCGAGCTACAGTGCGCCCTCATCTGCTTGCGAGGGTGATGTTTCAAAGTCTCCGGTGATCTTCCATTTATCACCTTGCGCGAGCATGATGATGATGTTGCTTATTCTTTGAATTGCTCGACCTAACTTGTTTTTTCCTAAGGGTCGTGTTCATCATCATCATATTTCCAGTTATCATCCTGCTGCTTGCGGAGGTCATCATATTTTCTGCCTTCATGATATTTCGCCGGGGTGGTATTTTTATCATCGGGTGATCTTGGTTAACATCATCCTGATGATGTTGTTGAAGAGTTGTAATTGCGACCCGATATTCACTAGGGTCATCATATTTTGGAACGTCAGGATGATCTTAGTCAATATCATCCTGATGATGTTGTATCACTTCTTGTTCTTTGTTTCTCATCCTGATGATGCTGACGTCATCCGTATATCAGGGTGATATTTTTCTTTCTGCCTATCTGCATCATGATATTCGCGAAGGAGGGGGTGATATTTTCATATCACCCGGATATATGTTTGTTCGAACATCATGATGATGTTGATATCAAGGAGATATCCGCCTGCTAGTTTCGCGTGTTATCTATTGAGGGTGATCTTTTCAAGCAGCATCATCATATTCAGTTATCGCCCCGATCTTATAGAGGAGCTACAGTGCAACCTGATATTTGAACATCAGGAGGATATTTCCAAATATCCGGTTGTCTTCCGAATATCATGATGATGTTAATATGATGATGACGTCATCAAGGTCCGCGGGGGTCATATTTCTAACACTGATCATCTTGAAGAGACCTCCTGATATTTACAAACATGATGATGACGTCATCCGGATATGAGGAGGTGCGCAGTAGGCAGATATGATGATGACGTCAGCAGGATATGATGATGACGTCATCAGGATGTTCATCGGCCAGATTTTTGTTATAAGCTCAGCAGGAGGATGTTCCTCCGAAGGATCAGGTTGTGCCGATTATCATGAAGGGTATATTTCAAATATCATGATGACGTCAGGGTGATATTTCGAACAACAGGATATCATGCTGCTGGAAGATGATGATGATGAAGTCTATACTAGTGTCGTCAGGAGCAAAAGCACCGACATGATATATGCTCATGACCTAGTATATAAGGTGTTATTGAGGTCATCGCGGGGTGCATGTGGGATATTGTTATCCTGCATTTTCAAAAATCATGATGATGAGTCTCGGCGGGAAAAGCTTGCGATGGTCTGTTTGATGATTTTCCCAAGGCCGCGGGTTGGTGCGCCATTAATGGCGATTGTTGCAGAGGTGTGGGCGATGGCGTGGGTCGATCTTGTACCCGACTGAAGGTGTCAATCAGCGGATGATGGCGCAGGGCTCGAGAAATCTTCTTGTCTCCTCCCCTACCTGCTGCATTCAAGTTTGGGCGCCAATCTGGTTGTGTTTGAGTGCCATTTTCATGATACTGTGTATCTGGCGAAATTTTTGGTCAACATTGTAATTAATTGCTGAGCACCTACCTGGCTGTTATAAGCAGGTTGTGTTGTTCATTTGTGGTTGTTGAAAGTTGATGATTTTGGCTCTGTAATGCATGACAAGCTGATCTGGTTGCTCTGTACAGCTTACCTGTGAGTTTATGTATCTCTTGTTGTTTGTTTTTGGCATGAACCCACTGATTTCATGATTAAACTTATATGAGAAATGCTGTTTGGCATGTGTTGTGTTAATTCTGTCTCCAGTATTGCATGTATCCTTCTTCTGAATCTGGATGTTTGGTAATGTTTAGATTCTAGAGCATAGAATTCCTGTGTTGAATGTCTGATCTTTTAACTTCTATTCAAGGGGTAGATTAAACTGTTTTCAGGTTGAACATTGGGAGGGATATACTGCAGTAGGGATACCATAAGTAGAGATAACCTAACACTTTGTATTGGGAGATGCCTGTAAGGCAGGTATCACATAGATCCCCTTGAAATCCAGTTTTAGTTGTTTATGCTGATCATTCACAGGTGTATGTCTATTGACTCCAGGCCCTGGATAGGCACCAATCATGCTTTGTTTTGTGTTATAACCATATCCAGCTTTGCATCCACACTTAAACTCCAAAGCAAAATCTAAAACCAACATTAGGACATTAGAGTTAGTTTAGGATCCTCAGTCCTCTGTCTACAACTGCAAATAGGCCCAAAGCTAGCCCCTTTGCCCTTATCTTTCAGTTTTGGTCTACTTACAGGAGGACTATCTGCTTTCTGTCAGCATCCCAGCCTTGCATGCATATCCTCATGGATGTTGAGTAGGGAATACCCCCCTAGGTCTTGCAGAGCCTGAAGAAGAAGAGGAGATAAAATATAGAGTCTATCTCCTACACTGTTGGCCCCCTGGCCCAGAGATCCTGTTGATCACTGATGGCTACCTTGTAGGGATATCTGGGAATAAGCATCCAGTCTGGGAAAAAGTCAACAGGGAGCATAAATGGTTTTCCTTCAAATCCTTCAGTCCTTATGTAGGTAAAATGCTCAAACTGTATGAACCAAGAACTGTGCAATCCAATTGCATCCTCTGCACCTCTAGATAACCTCTTGTCAGGCTCTTCTCTCAATATCCTTACTAGGTAAGTATAAAAAAACATCATTAACCAGAGCAAAATTCTTTAAGGCATTTTCCTCCTGTAAGACAGGGTAGTGTTCATACACCAACTTCTGATTAGGAGCATTTCCCAGGATGCCTATCCTTTCTATTCCATGAATATAGGGTTTGATTTCTGTAGCACATGAGTATAATACATAAGAAGACAAATAAAAGGGAAACATTTTCTATTTTCAAAGCATGGCCTGCCTCCATATAGCTATGCTTATTGCTTTGGCCCAATGGATCTGCTCTTGCTCTTTTTTTCCTGTTCTTATGAATTCAATAACAGTGAACATCCATGGTTGACATTTAGTACCATCTCTCATTCCAACCAACCTATTCAACATGGTGATCATCTAATAAATCTCTTCTTTAAAGTATATCGTCATCAGGTTTTTGGGTATCTGTGCTACAGCTTTAGGTTTGTTCTCTGGGTTATACCAGTTGTGAAATATTTTACCTTTGCATTCTCTTTTGTTGGTATGGAAGTCCTCATTATATTGGTCAATGTCAATATCACTCATCTTCTCAGTAATCTCCAATCCAAAAGTCCTTGCAATGCCTTATGTGGTTAGATCAGCAATCAATCTGTAGATGGATAATATAAAGTAACACAGCCCAGACACAAATCCCTAGTCTCCATTACTAGTGGAAAACCTGTAGCTCTATATAATCCACTTTGCCAGATACGTTTCATATCAGGAGAAGCATCAATAACAATGATTTTCTTTACCACATCTTTTACATCATAATTTCCAATGTTCGTGTCTGTGCCCATTCCACTTGTACTAATCAGAGATGGATAACCCCTATGAATGGGTAATTCCTCTTTCTCTACCTCCTTACGAGGTTTCCTTTCTTTTTTCATCTCTTCCCCTGTATCTTTCTTCTGTTTAGGAGCCATCCTGTAGAAACATACTTCTTTTAACTTTCGTTTCAGTTTTCAGTCTAGGGTTTTTACCATGAATTTCTATTTTTACTATTTCACCCTAATTTGTTTTTTCTTTTTTCTATTTTAACCTTTAAATTCATTAAGCTCTACTCAGCTAATTAACAACTAAAATAGTAACTTGACCAATCCCTATGTTTTGCAACGAAATTACTGAAATTAACATTATTTTACCAACTTAAACTAAACGGCGTTTTGGATAAATACCTATTTTTTGCGACCGTTTACCCGTTGACTTACTTTTACCATTTTCACCTTTATCCAACTACTGTAACTTTGTCACTCTAGTAAATTCTACTCATTCACTGCAACAGTTCTCTTTTCTACAATTTTTCACCCTTCACAATATATTCAAAAGTGAAATAACAATAAAATTGCCCTAACCCTCATTAAATTTCACTTTGTTTGAGTGTTGAATCTGCATTAATGACATCAATTAATGCACTACAACCTTCGGCTTTCTCCTTCAGTGTTTAAGTTTTTTGAACTTTTTTACCATTAGTCAAATTCAACATGCATACCCTTTTCTTTGTATATTTCATTGTATGTTTCCTTTATATGTCTTCATTGTATCTTTAAACATACAAGCATTATATGCAAAGAACCAACTAATGCTTTTACCCTTTTTTATGCTTTTCCGTACACCTTTGCATCTCTTGTTTTGTATATCTTGCTTGCATATTCTGTTGTATAAGCGCACATACAAACACATTATACAATCATGTCCTTACCTTGTACTCTTTCGTGATGCCTTTGACCTTTTGTATATCGGGATTGTATATTATACAAACGCCCAAATATACAAAAAATTTTCCGTTATTTAATTTCTTTGACATCCAGGCCCTATCTATTAGCTTGTATATTGGATATGCATTATAAACATACAAAACTAATATACAACTGATGGGTCTGGATCACCTTTCAAATTGCCTTTCCATGATGTATATAACCTTCATATCACTTTTGAACTTTAACCTCACATAAATCGTACTGTATTTACCTTCAGGTCCGTAATGTATATAACTCAATGCATCTTTTAATATACAGTCCAGACATAATGCATTGTATTCATCATATTTCATTTTCCCTGAGTTTTTACTTGTATGTATAAAGCAATATATGTTTCGGAACATACATACAAGCACGAAAATATACAACATTTTAACGCCATTTTATAACTATTTCAGTTCCGGCACTTGTACAAAGTGCAATGTCTATTGTGATGTATGCCTTAAAAAACCTTACATACAAACCTTGAAATATACATCCATTATTCCCTATTTCATGATTTTCTCAATTCTGTTTTGTATATAAACCGCAATGTATATAACCAACACATACATATACAAAGTGCAAAACATACAACGATTATGTCAACTTTAATACCTTTTCAGTTCTGCGCTATGTATAACTTGTTGTATATTTACTTTGTATGTCTTCCATTTGCCAAATATACAAAGCAAAAAATACATAGCGGAACTCAACGTTTATTCATTTCAACTTTAACTCATTTCGGGCCTGACTTGTATATGAAGATAAAACATTTAGCAAGAAATGTATACAAGTATAACAACATACCAAAACCTGATAACTTCTCCTTTTGTGACTATGACAAAAGCATGATATACAAATGCATTTGCATATGAAATGACTTTGTATAGACAAACAACTTTGTATATACAAACCACAAACCCTCTGATTGTACATTTACCAAAAATGCTTATAACTTGCAAAATACAAGGAATTTTGAGATGGTTCAAAAAGCAACCCCTACTCATTTTTTAGAATGAATTCACTTATACTATGCACTGGTACTCAATGTGATTTTTTCATTATTTTCAATCAGGTTTGTAACTGTCAGTTCCCTTTTCCCACTTACCACCAAGCAAAAAAAAAACACATAGAAGCAACAAAACCATCTACAACAGGGGTCCTCATTTTGCTAAGAAGTAAAATGGGGCATGTTGTGAGCATCACAACACTTTGCTTTTGTAGCTCTAGCATTATTTGTATCTTGTGTGTTTAAAGATGTAGTTTTTTATGTAAGGTTATGCTGTCAGTTTTCCTCCAGAGAAGCAAGATGTTGATGAAGAGGGTAAATCATAAAACACACAACAACAAAAATTGCACACAGAAAATAGAATGTTCTTTTATTGATTTGGACAACTCATTACATTACAGAAGCTCAAATATAATTGGAGGATGAATCCTCTACAAGTTGCAAGACATTACAACTTCCTATCTCAAGACTCTGGAATCTTCTACCTTTTTTATCCCCAAATCAGCTAGGGTTTATATTTTCCTGCCTTTTCTTGACTCTACACTTTCCCCCCTTATCTCTACTACTCAAAGGATTCTCAAAAATGGTCATAAATAGCTCTTTTTGGTGGCCACCAGCCAAATTTCTAAATTTGCATCTCCCTCAAAAAATAGGTCAACTTCTGGGAGCCAAAACTTTTGATCTGGGTGTCTGATTGACATGTTGTATGAAGAGTTGGAAAGCTAGTAGAGTGCTCTATGCGTTATGAACTTTCTCTACTAGTTCTACCCATTTTTTTGTGCCGTACAGGGCTATTTAGTGCCTCAAACCTGAATTTGAATAATTTTTAGGGGTTTTTCAAGAAACATAAACTTTAATGTCTTTCAGCTCACAAATGATATTTCCATGATTCCTTCACCAAAGGTCTTATATTTCATTTATGAATCTTCCTATAAAGTTTTTCTCCCATCCATGCCCAAATGTAAACTTTCCAAAAATAGTAGTTTGCTATTTTTAGCAGTTTGGAAAAACTAAAAGTTCTACATCATTATTCAAGAAATTATGGAACTAGAAATACTAATTCTGAAAAAAAATGAAAAAAACTTCAATGATTTTAAATCAATATCTTTTTAGGTGATGCAAGATTGCCCTTACACCACTGGATGCTCCTACATCAGACACCTAGGGTAATTTGAGAAGTGACCTTGTCACATCTCAGGTGTTTGTCTGAGGAAAACCCAAATGGTCAACCTCTGCCTTAGATAACTAGGAAGAATCTTCAACAAGCCTTCCTTTCCACTTCACCAGATATTTTTCATATTGCCTATTCTAAGTACTCCTTCCCACATGGCTATCCAAGATCTCTTCTATCTCCTCCGTTGAAGTAGATGCGGAAATACTCCACTGTTCTTTTGTTGGTCCATCCTCTATGCCACATTCATGATATTTTGTTAAATCAACATTGTTAAACATAGGGGAAATATTGATCCCACTTGGTAGCTCTACCTCATATGCATTTCCTAAATCATGTTTCTTCAGAATCCTGCATGGTCCAAATTTCTTCATTTTCAACTTATTATATGTTCCAATTGAGAACCTTTCTTTTCTCAAGTGAACCATGACTTCTTCTCCTAACTAGAATTCCTTATATCTCCTCTACCTTAGCCTTGTACTGAATATTCATCTTATTAATATGATTTCTCACCTCTTCATGTAAATTCTTCAGGTGCTCTGCAAAGTCTTTAGTTTCGACACTTGTCTTTTCTCCCTTGTCTAGCTTCCTTAACTCTTAAGCATTTCTTGGACTAATCCCATATACAATCTAGAATGGTGATTTACCTGTGCTTCTATTGACATAATTGTTGTAAGCAAATTCTTCCTATGGTAAAATCAAATTCCATCTCTTGGGCTTATCTCCTACTAAGCATCATAACAGGTTACCCAAACTCCTATTCACACTTTTGTCTATCCATTAGTTTGTGGATGGTGTACAAAACTAAATTTCAAATCTATCTTCAACTTTTTCCACAATGTCCTCTAGAAATAACCAACAAACTTGGTATCTCGATCTGAAACTATGCTCTTAGGTAGACCATGTAATCTCACCACCTGTCTGAAAAATAATTCTAGAACATGAACAACATCATTAGTCTTCTTACAAGGAATAAAACGTGCCATCTTCGAGAATCTGTCCACCACCACAAAAATGGAATCATGTCCTCTCTATGTCCTTGGTAAACCAAGAATAAAATCCATACTAATATCATCCCATGGCTTCTCTGGTACAGGTAATAGATGATATAGCCCTGTATTTTGATTTGTTCCTTTTGCCATTTGACACACTTTGCAACTCTACGCAAACTTCTTCACATCTTGTTGCAATTGTGGCCAATAATAATTCTCACCAAAAATAGAAATGGTCTTATCTCAACCAAAGTGTCTAGCTAATCCCCCACTATGCTTCTCTTTAATCAGGTTCTCTCTCATGGAACTCCTCAGAATGCACAACTGGCTTCCTCTAAAAAACATGCCATCTAGAATTATGAAATCCAACCATTTTGTTCTATCAAAAGTAATAGGTTCCAAACAAGATTTCCAAGCCTCTGCAAAATCTGGATCTTTAGGAGAAAAACTTTTGAACTCATGGAACCCAACAACCTCTATCTTCATTTTTGTCAACAAATTTTGCCTTCTGCTCAAGGCATCTGCAACTTTGTTGGACTTCCCACTCCTGTGCTTTAAAACAAAAGTATAACTCTGCAAAAACTCAACCCATTTTAAGTGCCTTTGATTTAACTTTCCCTGACTATTTTAAGATACTCCAAAGCCTGATGATCAGTATATAAAACAAACTCTTTTGGCAACAAATAATGTCTCCATTTCTTCAAAGCTTGAATTATTGCATTAAACTCTTGAACATAAAAAAAATACTTTTTCTTGGCATCATTAAGATTCTCACTGAAATAGGCAATGAGTTACCTTCTTGACTCAAAATAACTCCTATAGCACTACCACTAGCATCACAATTTACCTGAAATACCTTATTGAAATATGGAAGTGCCAAAACCCGTCGCTCTATGAATTTTTGCTTCAATGTATCAAAACTCTTGGCTGCCCCTGTACTCCATTTAAAGTCTTTTCTATCCCCTCATTGTTTCAATTAGGGGTGCACAAATGCTACTCAAATTCTTGATAAAATTTCTATAAAAACTTGCCAAACCATGAAAAGATCGTACTTCTGTTGCACTCCTTGGAGTAGGCCATTCAATGATAGCCCTCACCTTCTCTGGGTCCACCTTCAGACCTTCCTCTAAGAATAAACCCTAGGTATACCAACTCCTTCTTTACAAAACTACATTTCTTCTTGAATTAATCAATAACTTCTCCTCCCTCAACTTCTCTAAAACTCTTCTGATATGCATCAAATGCTCCTCCCAAGTCTTACTGAAAATTAAAATATCATATAAATAAACAATAACAAAATTTCTCAAAAACTTTTTCAATACCTCGTTCATAAGCCTCATGAATGTGCTCAGTGCATTATTTATCCCAAATGGCATGACTAATCACTCATACAAACCCTCCATTGTCTTGAAGGTTGTCTTCCACTCATCCCCTTCTCTGATTTGGATTTGGTGATACCCACTCTCCAGGTCAATCTTCGTGAAGTACTTGGCACCACTCAAACAATCCATGATGTCATCCGTTCTGGGCAATGTAAATTTGTATTTGATTGTGATCTTGTTTATGGCTTGAGAATTTATACACATTCTCCACTCTCCATCTTTCTTTGGTGCTAGTACTGCAGGTACCGCACATGGACTTAGGCTCTCTCTTATCAGTCCCTTAACAATTCATGAACTTATCTATTCAACTCTTCATTCTCTATGGGAGTCATTCTATGGGTTGCCTTATTTGGCAAACTAGCTCCTGGTATAAAATCCATTTGATGGTTTATGTTCCTCACTAGTGGTAAACCTTTTGATACATTATCAGAGACAATATCCTAAAATTCTTCGAATAGATCTGAGACTTCTACTAGTACATCTTCACATTTCTCCTGATTCATCTTAGGAATCAATGCAAATCAATGATGCTCATGCTTCATACCCTCCAAAAATTTCCTACCATCTACCAAGCAAATTCTAGTAGTACTACATACCTTTTCTTCCACCTCCTTCAAGGGCTTCAACTTATGGTGAACTCTATCCTTTGTGAAGAAATAGGTGTTTGCATGACCATCATGGATAGCACATCTATCATACTGCCACTGTCTTCCTAATAGCATATGACATACATCCATCGGTATGATGTCACACAGCACCTCATCATGGTAATCTCTAATCTTGAAATTGACTAAACACTATTCATTGACCAAAGCTCTATGGTATTTCTACAACCATGCAATCTAATATGGATGTGGATTATTTCTTCTTGTCAACTTTAAATTGTTAACCATCTTCCCTGAAACAAGATTATCAGTACTCCTAGCTATCAATAATAATATCACAACATTTACCTTCACACTTGCACCTTGTGTGGAATAAACTCTTCCTTTGATCTGGTTCTCTCTCCTCATTCAACAAGGTTCTTCTGACAACTAGGGTTTCTCCCCTTTTAGCATCTTTAGATTTCTTAGACTGTGCATCTTCATCTAAATGTGTAACTCATGCATTACCTTCAGATCTCCTATTCATCCTTCCTTGATGTTGCAGACACTCGTTTGTTCGATGCCTTTCTTCTCCACATTGGATACAAGTTCCTCTAAAATCTCTTCTTCCAAGTCCTTGCCTAGGTCAACCTCTTCCTCTTCCTCTTCCTCTTTGTTTACAATTGTTTTGGTCACGAGGGTGATATGCATATCTCCTCTCTAATTTTGATTGGTGCTAGTTTCTTCACTTTTCTTTTGATCTTTATTTTAGACTCTATAGGATCTTCCACTAGTCCTTCTGCCTTGACCTCTTCCTCTTTGCTTTCTTTTGAATCTTTTGTTCAACTTCTCTTCCACCTTTATGGAAAATTGGTATGCATCTTCTATGGTGGTCATTCTGACCAAGCTTAGTTCCTTTTGAATACTTGGCCTTAACCCATTAACGTAATGTGCTACCTTCTCCTTGTTAGCCTTTGCATGGCCTGTCTTGATAGTAATCTTGTAAAACTCTTCTATATACTCCTTGATAGACTTGTTATCTTGCTTCAATCCTTGCATCTTTTTTAGCAACTCCATCTCATTGTCCAAAGGAATGAACTACTTCTTTAGTTTTCCCACCATCTGATCCCATCTGGTAATCTTTCCTTTTCCTCTTCTATTCCTCTCTAACTGGACCTCCTTCCACCAAATAATAGCATGGCCCTTCAACTTTATTTTTACAAACTTGACCCGATCTAGATCCTCCACATCTTCATACTCAAAATATTCTTCTATCATTGATCCAATCAATAAGCTGTTTCGGATTCAAATCTCTAGAATAAGTAGAAATTTTAATCCCAAGCCTCTTTCAGATCTTTGAAATGACCCTCAACAATATAACTTCTATAGGATCTCCTACAACTTCTTGTTCTTCCTCAGATAGATCTTCTTCAGCTTCATCTTCACTTTCTTCTCTCGTTCTCAGCTCAAACCCTCTTCACAGCTCCTCTTACAATGCATCGATTTGCCTCTATAGGGATCTAAAACCTTCTTCTATCAAAGTATTTATCCCAACATGATTTCTTTGTGGAGGTATTTTGATCTCTACAACAAACCCACAACCTCAGGTCCTTGTGCAAACTATCTCACAGTTGGCGATCTATCTACACACTCAGGATCCCTTACTCTAATACCACTTGATGAAGGGGGTAAATAATAAAACAGGCAACAACAGAAATTGCACACATAAAATAGAATGTTCTTTTATTGATTTGGACAACTCATTACATTACAGAATCTCAAATACAATCAGAGGATGAATCCTCTATAGGCTGCAACACATTACAACTTCCTATCTCAAGACTCTGGACTCTTCTGCCTTCTGTAACCCCAAATCAACTAGGGTTTCTATTTTCTTGCCTTTTATTGAATCAACACTTTCCCTCCTTATATATACTACTCAAAGGATTCCCAAAATGGTCATAAATAGGTATTTTTGATGGCCACTAGCCAAATTTTGAAATTTACATCTCCCTCCAAAAATAGGTCAACTTCAGGGAGCCATAACTTTTGATCTGGGTGTTCGATTGATATGCCGTTTGAAGTGTTGGAAATATCATGAAGTGTTCTATGCGCTAAAATCCCCCTCTACTAGTTTTACCAATTTTTAGGGCCATACTAGGCCATTTAGTGCCTCAAACTTGAATTTGAATAATTTTTAGGGGTTTTTTGGGAAACAAAATATTTAATATCTTTTAGCTCACAAATAATATTTGCCTAATTCCTTTTCCAAAGGTCTTATATTTAATTTACAAAGCTTCCTATAAATTTCCACTTCCGTCTGTGCCCAAATGCAAACTTTCCAAAAATAGTAGTTTGCTAGTTTTAGTAGTTTGGAAAAACTGAAAGTTTTACATCATTATTGAAGCAATTATGGAACCATAAATACTAATTATGGAAATAAATGAAACCAACTTCAATGATTTTGAATCAACATCTTTTTGGCTAATGTAAGATTTCCCTTACACCACTTGATGCTCCTACATCATATGCAAATCTCCATGTTAAGGCTTTGAGCCTACAAGTGTTTTGTAATATTGTTGTTGTAGATTAATACATTGGTTCGATGCTTTACAGTGTGGGGTTTTTTACCTAAAAGGGTTTCCCCCATGTATATTGGTGTTTCTTCTTTTCTATCTATTTTCTTCTTCTTCTTTCATGATATTAAAGTGTTAATTTACATGTCATTATGCTGCTAAAATTTTCTTAGATCTATAAGCTAATTATCTTTCCTCTAAGGCTTAATGTGATGGGAAATCAACTATGTTTGTTTCTTCTTTAAGGGCATAGTAGTATGTGTTGGCATCAAGTTATTGAATATCTGTTTAAGTAAAATAGAGGATGTTTTGAGGTGCATGCTGGGTTCTCTTTCCCTTTCATTTTTATCAATCATTTCTCAAGGGGAGCTAAAGAAAGAGACATAGAGGATGAGAGAAAAGAGACATAAAGAGAGAGGGATGTAGAGAATATATATATATATTGATTGAGAGAGAGAGAGAGAGAGAGACTTTCAATCAAACATTGATAGAGAGAAGGATAGAGGGAGGAAAGGAGAAAGATATAGAGGGAAAGATAGAGATATAGAGAGAGGTAAATAGACATAGAGGTAGAGATAAGATATATAAACGAAAAGAGAGATAAAAGAGAGTCTGCCTTTTTATTAGTCATTTCTCCATTGGGTGTGATGCTCAAAGAAACACCTCACTTGCTTAAGGACCTGATAACTCACCTTTAAGACCTAGAAAGGGTAATTTTACATGGAGTTATACAAACACACACAAAGAGAAGAACAATAGAGAGTGGAGTTGACAAAAAGAGAGGAAGAGAGATAGAGCAAAAGATAGATAAAGATAAAATATATCTAGATGTAGAGAGAAATAGACAAAGAGATAGAAAAATAAGGAGGGAGAGAGAGATGGTGAGAAAGAGGTAGAGATATGGAGTTAAAAATTTACCTCATGGAATATCTTCAAAACATCTTTGAGAGGAATTTGCAAGCACTTGAGGGAGCCATGATCATTATCAACAATATTATTTTAGTGTAGTAAGATACAAATAAAACCTAACAAGCTCACAAAAATAAACCATTCATAATATAACACATAAAGTCAAAACCTAAGGAAAGCCCAAACACATGTTTTCTTATACCCCAACTAATATCCTTATCTTTGTATTCCTTGATTTATCCTCCATTATTTCAAACTCACAAATGTTCTTAAAAATCCATTTCATATTCATTATTCTAGATAGTATTTCACTACTTTGATTAGAAAACATTGTTATTATGGACAACTTAATATTTATTGCTTTGTTTTTTTATGACTATTAAAAGGCCTTCATAATAAATATATTCGAAGAAAAAAAAATTATTGACCTCATGCATTGACCACTATAACACAAAACAAATAAAAGGTATCAATTTCAAGAAACATGGTCTAATGGAATGCAATCATCGTTCACTTAAGGACAAGTAATTGAACTCCCACAACTCTTTGGTGTACCCATTGCACACCAAGGTGCAATTACTAGTATAATAACTAAGAAGTGTTTTATCACCTCTTATTAATACATTTGAATAATAATAACAATTATATTTATTAACAATAACAATTATTATATTACTTCTTAATACCATTCAAAATTCCTGTTTTAACATAAACTACATATTTAATACCATTGGAATAATAATAACAATTATATTCCCCCTGTTACATTTTACTTTATTCTTTTGGTGTGTCCGTCAACTAGGGGAGAGAAGCCTGTAGTTGAATGGGGTCCAATTGTTGTTATAGTACTTGTGGATATAGGAACCAGTAGTTGAACACTCTATATACTATATATTGTAAATGATTATTTTGAATGTAAGTAAAAAATGACCAAATGTTGAACATAAGTACTTATAATTGAATGAAATTTTTGAAAAGCAACACATCATGTGATGCCACATTAGCGCACCAACAAAACATGACTTAATGCACAACTGTTGGTCTAATCATTTTTGGGTCTTTTTGAATACCTCAACAAAAAGCATGTTGATGTGGTATCATATTTGATGATGTGAACCTGAAACCTTAGTTATAAGCAGGGGTCTTGCCAAGTAAGCTATTGTAAAAATTTTGGAGTAATTTGAAATTGTCATGTATGATTTTAAGAGGCACGAAGTTAAGGTGTTCAACTAACTATCTATCCATAGTTAGTACTTTTGGTTTGTCAATTTAATTTTGATTGAGAATATTTGTTTTATTATATGTCTTTTAACATTTGGAGCAAGGCATGTGTGTTTGCTTTATTTATTTGGAATTGACTGCAGATATGTTTTTTTTTTAAATTTGATATTAGATCAAAGCAAATTATATTATAGAGAATAGAGCAAAAAATGCTACAATGAATAAACCATAGTTTAACGATCAAAACCAGCCTCAATACAGAGCTGACAAACCATTAAACTATACAAAAACAATAATTACAGATTGAAAAAATTACAAAAGCATAGGTAGATGATTCACATTGACCACAGATTTTGTTAATTTTAAAGTAGCTCGGACAGGTGTTCTAGTCTCGGGTGATGATTACGAGGATACAAACACAACTAGAATAATTATCTCCATACTTAGAAAATTGATTTCTCGAGAGACTTCTAGACATTAGGGTTTGTTAGAGTCTAATTAATCTTAGCCATTGATTGAGATTAAGTCATGGCCATTGGTTTTCAATGAGAGGATTATAAAAGAAGATCAATGGGCATTTGGAGAGTACAAATCTGAAAAATATTTGTAGCGATAGTAAATAAATAAATTTGCAATAATAGCAAATTGATTTGTAGTGAGAGCAAGGGCGCAGTGGAATTGTCAGAGAAGAAAATTATTTCTGGAGAAGGAAAAATTTCTGGATAATAAAATATTGTCGGAGAAATTTTAGCAGGAGCAATTGAGGGAAGGAAAATTACTGGAGCTCTGCCAGTAAGAGGCAATCAATTTTGTATCTCTTGATTTTCTGCAGATGAATAAAATTCTTATGTGCTGCTGGTTTTCCCTTCAGGGTTTTTCTAGGGACAATTTGTCCAAAAATATTGTGTTCATTATTTTGCATATTTTATTTTTCTATCTCCATGATTATTTGTGAAGTTGTGGCTGTATTATTTTTCAATATTTGCTATGAATTAATTTTCGGCAGTCAAATAATCTATATAAGATAGGTGATTAATAATTAGTAGCTACAATAGAATTTTCACATGGTATCAGAGTAGATTTGAGGGCAGAAAAAAAGCTCAGTACAGGCACAGGGAGAAAGAAAAAATAATAAATAAAAAAATCTAGGGTTTATAAAACTCAGTTTGACCTCTTCAAAATTATTATTATTATTTTCTTTTGAGATGGCCTCAGCAAGTTTAAGAGATTAGGATAGATTGGATGGAGCCTCAAATTTTGGTGTCTGGAAAGCCATAATTTCTTTATTGCTGGAAAAGAATGGTATCAAGGAATATGTGACCATTGTTGTCCTTGTACCTACAGATGCAACACAACTCTTAGCATATAAGAAGGAAGATGCCAAGGTGAGGACGCTGATTCTTGATGGTGTTAAGGATCATATTGTTCCGTATATTGTAGAGTTAGATATAGTGAAGATGATGTGGGATGCCATTCTGAATCTGTACCAGAATGCTACCATTAATCGGAAGCTGATTCTCAGAGAAAAGTTGAGGAATACCCAGATGAACAAGGGAGAGATGCTACAAGTTACCTCACTAGGCTTAGACTTGTTAAGGATGAGTTGGCAGCTGTTGGAGACAAACCAAATGATGACAAGCTAGCATGAACAGCCCTGAATGGGTTTACTAAGCAGTGGGATGTCTTTGTTCAAATTATTAATGGACGAGACACCTTACCGAGTTGGGATCGACTATGGAGTGACTTCACTCAAGAGGAGCTTCGACTAAGTCTTGTCAGTGGAACTAGCAGTAATAGTCAAAAAAGTGAGGTGGAATAGGAAAACGTTGCCCTAGTAGGAAAAGGGAAAGTGAAGAAGGGGACTGGCAAAGGATCAAATCCAAAAAGTGAGAAGGACTTGTCTAAAATCAAATGCTATGGTTGTCACGAGTTCGGCCACTATGTCAGCGATTGTCCACAAAGGAAAAAAAATGAAAAGAAAGGCAAGAAGTAGATGGCAGCTTCAGCAAGTGTAGATGAGCTTTCTAGTAGAATGGAGGATGAGTTTGCACTCATAGCTTGCCTGACTAGCTCAACCTCATAGAGTGTTTGGTATATATACAGTGGGGTGTCATTTCATATGATAGGAGTTAGGGAGTACTTCTCCAGCTATAAGGAGGACATCAGATTCCAGATTTAGATGGGGAACAAGTCCAAGTGTAATCCAGTTGGGAGAGGGACTATTCTATTTCAGAGGGAGAATGGCAAGCCTATTTCCATTCATGATGTGTTGCATGTGGCAGGCTTGGGCATGAATCTAGTTTTTGTATCTGTCCTTCATGATAAAGGCTACAATGTACTCTTTAGAGGGGTGCATGTATTAATCAAGCATAAGGATTGGAAATCACCCATAGCTATTGGAGTTAGGAGCAGCCAACTTTATAGGTTGCAGTTTGATACTCCTAAGGCACTAGTGAGTCGTAGTAATCCTAGAGATCAAGGAGAGCTATGGCATAGGAGGATGGGCCATATACATCATGGAGCACTTAAATTGCTTCGTGAGACAGTGACAGGTGTTCTAGAGGTGAGCACAAATCATGATGATGTATGTAAGGGATGTGTGTTGGGGAAGTTTGTGAAAGCAGCTTTTCCAAGGAGTGACACCAAATCCAAGGGGGTTCTTGATCTAGTACATTCAGATATATGTGGACCAATGTCAACGAAGTCTCTTAGAGGATACAAGTACTTTGTTACTTTTATTGATGATTTCTCTAAGAAGACCTGGATATACTTCTTGATACAGGTAGGAAGGTAAAGGTTCTTTGGTCAGACAATGGAGGTGAGTACAGAGGGAAAGAGTTCTAGGAGTTCTGTACCAGGGAAGGAATCAAGAGAGAGTGGACCATTCCTTACAACCCACAACAGAATGGGGTTGCTAGGAGGAAGAATCATTCTATATCGGGGGCAGCAAGGGCTATGTTGTATGACCAAGATATGCCACGTTACTTATGGGTAGAGGCATGCAGTACAACAGTATACATATAGAACAGGGTTCCACATAAGGTATTGGGCAAGATGACACCAGAGGAGGTATTCTCAGGGAAGAAGCCAGATGTCAGTCACTTCAGGATATTTGGGAGTTTGGCATTTTGTCACATTCTAGGGCCTACACATTCCAAGTTAGATCAGACTACAGAGAGAGGGTACTTTGTGGGGTACAGTGAGACTTCAAAGGCATATCAGATATTTATTCCAGGGACTAGGAGGATTATAGTTAGGCGTGATGTCAAATTCATGGTGGACAAGGCATATAGGAGTCCAGAGATTTGCCAGCAGATGATCAAAATGAGAAACCAACAGAAGCTCCAAGGATTTTTCAACCAGAACAGGGGCAGCGAAGCACGAGTACAGTTACCAGTACAAGCATAGGCTCAGATGTTGAGAGTTCATAGAGTATGAAGCAATAGATACATCAAATCCAAGAGATGCATCAAGAAGATATGGAGTTTGATATTTCATCCTCTATAGTTGACAGGAGGAACAATGAGGTTCAACAGACACATAGGGATACTCAGGAGTTTGTGGGAGCTCCTAGGACGAGTAGTAGACAACGAAAAACAACCAACCAAGTATAATGACTATGTGGCATTGGTTAGATAGTTGGTAGATAGTGAGCCTTCTAGCTATCAGGAGGCTGCACAACAACAGTTGTGGCAAGATACGATGGTTGAGGAATATACCTCAATAGTGCAGAACAATGTGTGGGAGGTTGTGCCTAGACTGATAGATAGGGCAATGGTTAGATCATGCTGGATCTATAAGATTAAGTACGGTGCAGATGGTAGCATTGAAAAATCCAAGGCAAGGTTCGTGGCCAAGGGGTTCTCTCAGAAGGAGGGAATAGACTATGAGGAGACATTCACTCCAGTGGCTAGGTATACTTCTATACGAGCTGTAATCTCACTTGCAGCACATATGGGATGGTAGATCCATCAAATGGATGTCAAGATGACATTTCTTAATGGTGAATTGGTAGATGAGGTATACATAGAACAACTAGAGGGCTTTGTAGCACACAGTAGCAAAACCCACGTGTGCAGATTGAAGAGAGCTTTGTATGGACTCAAACAGGCTCCCAGAGAATGGTATGAGCACATTGATAGATACTTGCAAGGAATAGGCTTTGTGAAGAGTGAGGTGGATGCTAACCTCTACTACTTGGTGGTTGGGGGTGAAGTTCTCATTCTTGTTCTATATGTGGATGACTTGTTTTTAATAGGTTCACTGGGGCTCATAGAGGAGTGCAAGAGGGACCTCGCAGCAGAGTTCGAGATGAAGGATTTGGGGCTTATGCATTACTTTCTAGGCATGGAAGCGTGGCAGACAGATGGAGAGATTTTTCTTGGACAAGGGAAATACTGCATTGAAATCTTGAAGAGGTTTGGGATGCAGGATTGCAGAGCCATGTCTACACCTATGATCATGAATTGGAAGAAGGTAGACTCATCCAAGGAAAAGGATGTAGACCCCACCTTATACAAGATGTTGATTGGATCTCTCATGTATTTGGTCAACACTAGGCTAGATATATCCTTTGTAGTAAATTCTCTTAGTCAGTTCATGGTTGAGCTGAAGAGAGTGCATTGGACAGCGACAAAGCATGTGTTGCAGTATTTGCGTGGTACAATCGAGTATGGAATAAGATATGTTTGAGGTGATGGTATCAAGTTGATAGGCTATACTGATACAGATTGGGCAGGTAGTACAGTGGACAGGAAAAGCACTTCAGGGTGCTGCTTTAGTTTGGGATCAGGAGTTGTCTCTTGGTACAACAGGAAGCAAAAGTCCGTGGCTCTGAGTTCTGCAGAAGCAGAATACATAGAAGCTAGCATGACAACGTGTGAGGCTATATGGCTTTAGAAGTTGCTAGTAGACTTGTTTGGTCAGAGGGTTGAGACTACGGTGATACACTGTGACAATCAGAGTTGCATTAGATTATCTGAGAATCCAGTGTTTCATGATAGGTCTAAGCATATAGACATCAGCTATCATTTCATCAGGGATTGTGTACAGTGGAGGATTGTTTAGCTATAGTATATACCTACAGATTAGCAGGTAGCAGACATTTTGACAAAGGCATTGGGGAAGGTGAAATTCAACTTCTTCAAAGATAAGTTGGGTGTTATGCAGAACACCTTCCTCGCTAAGAGGGAATATTAATTTTAAAGTAGCTTGGATAGGTGTTATAGTCTCGGGTGATGATTACAAAGATAGAAACACAATTGGAATAATTATCTCCATACTTAGAAAATTGATTTCTCGAGAGACTTCTAGACATTAGGGTTTGTTAGAGTCTAATTAATCTTAGCTATTGATTGAGATTAAATCATGGCCATTGGTTTTCAATGAGAGGATTATAAAAGAGGATCAATGGGCATTTGGAGAGTACAGATTTGAAAAACATTTGCAGCGATAGTAAATAAATAAATTTGTAGTGAGAGCAAGGGTGCAGTGATAGCGTTGGAGAGCAATAGCGGAATTGTCAGAGAAGGAAAATATTTCTGGATAATAAAATATTGCTGGAGCAATTTCAACAGGAGCAATTCAGGGAAGGAAAATTACTGGAAAGAAAATTGTCAGAGCTCTGCCAGTAAGAGGCAAGCAATTTTGTATCTCTTGATTTTCTACAGTTGAATAAAATTCTTATGTGCTGACTGGTTTTCCCTTCGGAGTTTTTCCAGGGACAATTTGTCCAAAAATATTGTGTTCATTATTTTGCATATTTTATTTTTCTATCTTCGTGATTATTTGTGAAGTTGCGGCTGTATTATTTTTCAATATTTGCTATGAATTAATTTTTGGTAGTCCAATAATCTATATAAGATAGGTGATTAATAATCAGTAGCTGCAATAGAATTTGCACAGATTTGATGGGAGGTCTTTTAATAAATGGCTCCACGTAAGTGCACTTAGAGTTGGATAGCACTAACACCTGAATTACTTTTTCTTTATATTTACATCATGTGAAGTCCCACTATTCATTTCATATTCCCTGTTTTGTCTCTTCTTCTCTTGAAGACTATTGTATGTATATGAAGGAAAAACCTTATGTATGCTGCTGCAAATAATAAGAATATGTTTGTCCTACTTTCTTGTGGATGTAGCCACATTGGCCAACCACGTTAAATATCTGTCTGTGTGCATTTTTGTATGCTCTTTGTTTATCTTATTTACTAACAATTGCTATCAGAGCTAGAAAGATCAGGGAGAGCAGATCGTAGCCTGATTATAGAGGCATTAATGAAAGGCATGTCTTGTTTAGAAGGATTATACAACTCCGAACTAGGTATGATTTGATATATTCTCATCAGGGCTTAAATTTGACAGTCAACCTTGCCTGTCAAGCAATTTTTTAATGATAGTTATCTATTCAATAGTGCCTTTAAAATACTATGACATACTTTAGTATAAGTAAATTATATAAAAATCAAATGTATATATCATCATAATCCTATATAAATTTTGATAGTTTGTCCAAAATCTCTCCTTTCATATGATACAGTCTTTTCAAATTTTCAATTGTATTTTACAGCTAAAATGCTTAAATACAGTTATACAACTGTCAAATTTAAATTCCAGCCCTGAAATTTCTCATATATGGCTGTAGTCAAATATTTAAGCGTACAGAAATGTCTGTCGGTGAGAGTGAAGACCTTAAAATCTTACAATTTCAAGGATAAAGAATGTTGATTGAAGCCGCTCAAAAGAAAAAGAGATTTTTTCTTTCAAACAGACCGCTAAGATGAAGTATTAAAATGGAATGTGAAGTGTCCACTCAGTAAATCTAGGGCCAACTTGGAATTTGATGTTTTTTTAAAACAGGAATAAAAGACAAAAGGCCGCAGTTAGTTAGAACTTAGAGATATTTGAGGTTTGAGATATTTGAGGTTTTATTGGCATAATGTTATTTTGGAAAATATCTCTGCCAAAGTAAGAATACAGGCTATTCATTTTTTTAAAATTTTGTGACTCCTAGATTTGAGAGCAGCAGTTCAAGTACAGTAGGAAGGAAAGGGTGGTTTTGGCAGAGGCATATCTGGCAGGAATAGGAATGGCTTCATGGACATTATCAAAACCATCATTCATTCCTCCCTAGCTATAGTTAGATTAAGACATTTCCATTTATGTCACTTTTGTAAGGTCTGAAAGTAGGAGAGTGGGATCGGAGCATCATTTGTTGATGTAGGAGCTCTACCTTGAAGCTTGTCTGCGCCATTTCCACTTTTCTCTTGTGCTTTTTCTGAACAAGTGCGGTGAATACCCTCCATGACATCTGAGATGTTGAAAATCAAAAGAATGGGTTGTCACAGATGATATAATTGAGATCCTAAGGCAAGGTTGTCTATTTACGATTGGTGGGTTGAAATTGAAAGATGGGGTGTAAATGTTAAAAAGTGGCATGAGAGAGAGTATGGCACATTAGGCAGGGAAGTGGAAGTGGAAGCGAGGTAGTGAATGAGATGATGGCATTGCTGGGGTTATTGATGCAAATTACAGTGGGCTAGTTGCTGTGATTCTCTTCAATCATTCTGATTGTGACTTTCAGGTTAATGCTGGTGACCGCAGAGGAGGGAGAGGTCCACAGCGTGATGGGGATTGGGTTTGCCACAGACCAGGATGTGCTAATGTGAACTTCGCAAAGAGAATAGAGGAAAAGAATGAGAAAGCCACAGAGAAGGCCCGTGAACTGTTTGACAAGATGCGAGGGGTATGTGCAATTGGGAAAAGTAGAGATTGCACGTGATTTGTTTGACAATATGCCTGAACCAAACATAGTCACATGAAAATGCTTGGACAAGATGTGAAGCCAAACCACTTTACCTTTGTCAGTGTTCTGAGTGCGTATGCTGTTGGATGTAATTTCTTTCTGTTCAGTCAAAGTGCATTAATATGCATTAATATTAGAAGCTTTGTCCATCTGCAATGTCAGAAAACAGTATTTAAAGTAGAACCTTCTCACCTGCTTCCACCGACCTGATGACCATGACCATTGAATGCAAAGCACATGTTTTTAATGTATTCCAGTCTGTCTAGAATGGTCTAAAGACCTCTATAAATAAGAGGCAAATGTAATGTTTTTTCTTATCGGGCAATTGTAATTGCCTTGATCACCAAGCAAGCATTGGCATTGGCATGTTTGGTTAATTTCTGTGTGTTTGCATATTTTGTGTTTGTGCACTCATTTGCACCCACCCTTTCATCAAGAATTTGTGTCTGTTGTATGAAGTTGTCTATGAAAGATGTAATTTTTATCTTAATGGATATAAAGTTTTTGTGTTTATTTTGTTTTTTCTGCTCCCTGTTTCCTTCATATGCTAGCCTGGCTGTGCTGGAATGTGGAAGGCAAGTGCATTGTCATATTACTAGAACAAGACATGATATAACCATCTTTTTGGGGAATGTTCTTGTTGACATGTATGCAAAATGTGGGAGCACTGTAAATGCCCAGAATTTATTCAAAAAAAAAATGCCAGAGCGAGATGTTGTGTCATGGAATGCAATGATGGTTTGATATGCTCAGAATGGATATGGCAAAGAGGCTCTTCAACTCTTTGAAAAAAAAATGCTTGATGCAGGCATGAAACCAAATGAAATTACTTTCATGGGCATTATCTCTTCATGTAGCCATACATGCCTAGTTGATGAAGGCCATTCCTATTTTAGTTCAACGAGTCATCATCATTCAGTCACACCATGACCAGGTCACTATGCAATCAGGATTGACATCCTTGGGCGAGCTGAACTGAAGCAGAGCACATAATAAACAACACATCATTTGAACTAGATGCAAGCATGTGGAGGGCATTGCTTGGTGCCTGCAGGATTCATGGCAATACTGGAGAGAGAAAAATGCCCAGAGAAATGAGAAGAGGGTGTTGGAAATTGGGAGGAGAGACAGGGATTTAAGATTAAATTTTCAGAGGACATGACGTTTAGTTTCAGCATGGATTCCAAGCAGCCGGGTATAATAGTTATGGAGTTGGCTATTGGTTTTGTAGATTTTCTGTTTAAAATTTATGGTTTGCATGTATGCTTTGTGCATGGTTTGAGGAGTTATTTTTCAGCCTTCTCGGTGTGGAGTTGATTGGTATCTTTCTATAGCATTTTCTTATGGTATCATCTTACATATTTTGTTAATGATGTCCATGCGATACTCATTGTAGATTGGTAAATGAGATCTAAGGTGGATCTGGTGTTTGAGTCTTTAAGTCTATAGATTATCCTCTTTGATATCCCAGTTTGCATGCTTCTTTTGATTGCAGTGGATCTGAGGTGGATTTGGTGTTTGAGTCTTTAAGTCTACAAATTATCCTCTTTGATATCCCAGTTTGCATGCTTCTTTTGATTGTAGTGGAACTATTGATACAGTTTTTTGGGTTGCTTCCTTGAGATGAGAGGATGGATGATTAGAGTGACTTGGCTAGACTTGTAGCATGCTTATCATGATACCATAGATAGATCAGTATCATATTTCAGTGGGAGCTCTTAGTAATGAGAGTTCTATTGTCAGGAGATGGCTATCTTCATGTGATTGGAGATGATGGTCCTTGTTTACAAGATGTTTGTTATTGTGCCATGATTGACTAGAGTGTTGGCATGATACTGGTTCTCTTAATACAGGGTATGCTCTTTGGAGCATGTGGTCTTCCTTTGTGGAGATGTTATATCACAATGTCATGTTGTGCTCCCAGGTTATGCAGATGTGCAGTGGGAGTTTTGACAGTGGTCTTGTTGGTGCTCTTGGTATTGAGTATTTTAGTCATTTGCTTGGAAAGCTTCATGATGGTGCAATGTTGTTTTTTGGAGCTTAGCATGGATTGATCATGGAGGTACTTTTGGATACTTGGAGACCTTGGGTGAGGCTGGAGTTCTTTTGGGATTAGAGAACATTTGTGGAGACTACACTTGGTTATGGACGTGAGTTCAGTATGGACCTAGAGGAGATTGTTCTTGGAGAGAGTATTTGTGACTTGGTGTATCTTGGAGGAGAATTCTCATTCCCCACTCTTGGTCTACTCAGCGAGTTATCTTCAAATAGGTATTGCCCATCCTATTTTTAGATGCATTCCTCTTTATGATTTATCTTCTCATGGTTAATGAACCTTGAGCTATGGTTATTGGTTCTGGAGGATACATTTGAGGGATGTTAACATGGTTATCTCCTTGTGCATATGAGTTTAGGAGATGTTGATTGGGTTGGTTCATGTTGTGACAAAATCACACATCACCCCCATTGCAGATAGGGACTCCCAATTTTTTTCAAAGGATTAGTCGTTCTAGGGTGTTTTGTTGATGTTATTTCAGAGTTAGCCAGTCAATAAGCTTACAAGGGTAACACAGAGTATTCCTTAGGTCAATTGCAAGGGTTATATTGAGACTAGGAGTAGATAGATGTGTGAGAATGATCATCTTGAGTGCCTTGAATGTGAGACAAATGAAATGTTAGTGAAATTGCATATGTGAAAGATGAAAGAGCATAAAACTTGTTAAAACAATATAGGTGTCGTTTCTTATGGTTTAAGTTATCATGAGTGCCTAAGGGAGTTTTCAATGTCAAGGTGTCTTCTTAAGCCTTCCCAATGACTTGTATCTGAAAAGAAATGAAATAAACACCTTCAAGAATTAAGGCGCACATTTCCTCCTGTGCAACTGGTTTTAGGTGCCTCAAGTGCAAAGCCATGATTTCACATCATTCAATTGGCGCCTAGGTAAGGGTGTCATGTTAGGGCATATTTGACCATTTGGAAGCATAAAAATGCAAGAAGAGCCTACTTAAACCTAGGCGCATTTCTTTGCCTATTTCTCTTAGTTTTAGCGCCTTAGCATGACGGGAGTGTCTAAGTCAGTAGAAGATGGTGTCTAGAGGGAAATCAACTTGAATTCACAAGTCTATGGCTTGGAAGAAGTCTTTAGGAACATCTACAATCCTTTGAACATGCAGAAAGTGAAAGAAACACTCATTAAGACCTTAGGCGCACTTTTGCTGAAATAATCTTGGGTGAGCACCTTGGAAGGAAATTAAATACCTTTGAAGGCAAGGCGCATTCTCTTTTAAGAACCACCTCACTATAGCACCTAGGCAAAAAGCATGTTTAAACTTTGATTTTGGGAATACTTGAGTGTTTGAACATTTTCTTAGGCTTATCCAATAACTTGAATTTATACAAAGTAAAGCAAATGCTTGTTAGAATAAAGGCACAAATTTATGCCTAGGTGCATTTTACTCTATAAACAACCTCAAAATGCACCTCAAGAGGATCAACTTCACCATGTGTCTAGGTGCCCTTTCTCCTCAAAGCAACCAATTTTGGCGCCTTAGAGGAAATTGTATATGAAGATATTTTTAAGTGGGTGTTTTGATAAAAGGGATCATTTTCAAGTTCCCTCCATTGTTTGGAGTCATTACAAAGGCAAGTAAAGGACTAAGTCAACACTAGGTGCACTCTCCTGTTGTTTTCAACTCTATGAGCACCTTGAGTGTGAAAGACATGAAGTGTTGAATCGAAGGTGTGGGAACATTTTATAAGTTCTAGGTGCTTTTTTTTCATTTTTAAGTGAAGTTTGAAGCTAGGAGGAGTAAAAAAAATCATTATAAGTTTTGGGTGCCACTCTTTAAACTTTTAGCCACCTTGAGCGCTTAGAATTATTGATGTTGTTCTAAGATTGAAATGTGTTCTGAAATCAAGATGACCCCCTTCTTGAGCAAGGTGCCCTTTATGCATCAATCCACCAATTTTGGCGCCTAATTTGTGGAGAGCTTGCTTTTAAATATTGAAAATTTCAAAATGTATTAAATACTCAATTTGGCCGACCCTTACTTAGCCGACCAACACTTTTTTTAAAGCAAATTGCCTATATAAAGGAGGGCTCCTTCATCACTTTGTCATCATTCATTGCAATTTACCTCTAGCAGCGAATTTTGGAGGAGTAGCAACAGATCTGCAATATTCAAGACTAATTTTGTTGTTTAAAGTTGATTTTTTCATCATTTTTTTACAAAAATCTGCAATTGTGTTAGTCTAAAAGCTTGTTAAAAGGTATATTTTAGCTTCAAAATTGCCTTTATTTACTCAGATTTTCAATTTTATGAAGGGAATTTTATCATTTAAGTATCTTATAGAAGTGTTGTCTTGTAGGTAGATGGGCATGACAATGAAGGAGCGTCAAGTAGTGATCAAGATGGATGCTAAGACAACTATACACGACTCCAAGCTCAAGAATCATTGGAAGAATGCGGGAAACACCAACATGGGACACATCAATCTAGAAGAGATGAAGGATTTCTTGCTCGGCAGTACAAGGAATGAAGACATCAAGGCCATTGCAAAGAGTGGAATCATACAAGTAGCATGTTTCCCACCTGCCCTACCTAGCACTGAATTGGTGTTGGAATGCATTCAACACTATGATAAAGAAAGAAGGTGGATTGTGGCTAAAGATGGGACTGTTATAGCCTACTTATAAATAGAAGTTATTCAGGAGATATTCAACATCCCGAACCGAAAGATAGTGTTCATTTGTCCTACAACTGCACAACATACTTTTGAAGGAAATTCCAAACAATAAATGCAAAAAGTAAGAAAGAAGTGGATGGTAGATCCTTCAATAAAGATATACAACTCCGAAGATCTGAAGTTGCACAAGGCAGATTTCAAGAAGGAGATAAGTTACTTCATCATGTTCTTGAATTGAGTAACAGGTAGGCCTCAATCATCAACTTTTGAAGGATGAATGTATACATACTTTGATCATGTTTTCACAAAGAATAAGATGATTGATTGGGCCGGGCTTGTAAGTCACTGCCTTCATGAGCAATTTGAAAAATTTGATGAGTCGAAGTCCTTCTTCATGACTTGCTATCTTGTTTACATATTAGCAAGTAATGTAGATTACAAAGGGTTGACATCTAAAGGAGAAGTAGGCATAAAATCTGGTCAAATCCTATCACATCAATGTTATACACAACTTCACCTCAAGAACATTAACCATTATAAGAGATTCAATGATGCATTTTCTATGCATATAGTAAGGAGATTGCAAGGTGAGTTGCATAGGATATTGACATGTGCTACTAGGACTTTCATTGAGAAATATGGGAGATACTATATTCAATATGATAAGTTCACCTACATAAGAATTCAGGGTTTCACATCCTTTACATATAGATTGCCAAGGTATCCTACTAATAGGATGGTACTATTAGAAGTATCAAGATAGTTGTTGGAGTTTCATAAGATGCAGAGGACAAGAAAGAAAGATGGGATTCAATTCCCTCTAAAACTTGAGAGATATTACTCATGTCCATCACTTCAAGCACCCAAGCGTTTTGAGATTGAACTTCAAGCATATCATTTACATCTTCATGATTCAAGGAGGGAGAACTTTGACCCACATGGAGCTATTAATCAGTCATATCCTACCTATCAGCATATAGAGCAACTTGAAGATCATTGGGCAAATGCAATTGATGATGATGATATAAGGATGCAAAAATGTTCAAGATTGAGATGAGATTTGGTAAGAGCTACAAAAGTGTTGAGGATTCCTAATCAACTAGATGATGATAGGACCCTTTCAGAGGATGAATATAACAAGATATGAAATTTGCCATATACTATTAATTGGGCTAATAGAGAAAGAGTATATGATGAAGAGTTGATAGAACCCATCATTGCTATGACTAAGGAGCATGCAAAAGAGCAAGTACAAGCATTGATAGATGAAGGAAAGAGGCTCACCTACACCAAGATGGGAGAAGTTGAACAAGTACAAGATAGTGCACTTGGCAGATATTCACGAAGTAAAGATAACGAAAGAGATTCAAGTCAAGCAAAGAAAAGAAAACAACTTGAATCTGGACAAGGAGAATCAAGTAAGAAGAAGAAGAGGATAAGCATTGAAACCGCTTCATCTAGGCAACCTGGGGATACTCCAATGAATCAGGATAGAGTTGTGCATGTTGTTGAAGATGCAATCTAGGATATTCCATTTGAAGAGGTACCTTCAAGTCTACATGGTACTAAAATCATTGATGAGGCTAACGTTGAAGACAAAGATGAAGCTGAAGAAGAATCATTGCCCATGCAAGGAAGGCAAGTACAATAGCCAGGAGATTTTTCATCATTGCCTGAATGGTTACAAGAAAGAATCAAAGAAAGTTGTGAAGTAGAATATCATCACCCTATTCCAGTTGAGGAGTTGCTTGTAGACATATCAATAGAAAAGTCGAAGAAGAAAGCAACAACTCTTTCAAAAATAACAAAAGATGGAGTTGGTACAAGAAAAGTTCCTGTAGCTATTCCAAGTGTTGAGAAAAATATAGAAGACATTACACCTGAAGAATATGACATATATACAATTAATTTGGGTCCTTTGACTATGGTACAAGTAGAAGAAGAGATTCAAGATTCAGTTGATAATGCCAAGGCTATAATAAGACAAGAAACAAAAGGAAGGATAAGAGCTGAGCAAAGATGTCAGGCATTGGAACAGTATATTCAACACCTAATACATTCTATCCGTTAGCAGGAAAGAGTTTCTACACCCTCACCCATTCTTCCTCCAGAAACAGTCGTACATCTTGAGGGATTGAGATCTTCATCTCATAGGTTGAAGGATTGGATGAAGATGTCAAGAGATACGACATATGAGCATCTTGAAGATATCATGCAAGTATATGATAAAGTACTTGCATTATTGACAACTTGTGCTGAGTTCAGAGCCATCAAAGAACAGTATATGCCACATTTGAAGAGTTTGATGGGAGCTTCAGTTGATGAGTTGATATATGCTAAGATAATTGAAGTGGGAATGACATATGATTTCTCTACCTGGTACTATTGCTTTCACAATAAAGGACAGCTACTTGATAGAGTTGAAATAGATATGTCAAGAGTTAGAAGTGTCATTCAAAGGATCCAAGATGGTATACATGCATCATTGATGAAGATATGCAATCCCTTTGGAGAGATGACTATTGATCACATGAAGGAACAAGTCCAAGCATTCTATTTTCAAGAAGATGATATTTTTGATGAAAGATTTGACAGTATATTTTCACTTGCTATCCACCTTGGCACCAACAAAGCTAGAATGACTGATTGGGAGAAGACACTTGGCACTTATGCAGTTGATGTATGTGAAGTATAAGGAACCATTAGGAATATGCCAAGTGTACCTCTTGATGATGTCAAGAAAGTGGTGTCCACATTCATTGAATTTCATAGTACCAGTAGTGCCTATTCGCATGGAGATTCCTCATAAGCTTTTGATGTGTAATTCTTATCTTATTGGGCAACATGCCTTTGTTCCCTCTTCCATATGCTAAAAATAGGAGTTTGTTGTAACCACCTGTTGAGGTGGCATAATCTGGTCCATTTTCTTTGCCAATCAATCTTGGCTATTCATGTATTCTTGAAGCCTATATAAGGGCTCGTTTGCTCTCATTTGAAGAAGGTTGAAGATTCTGAAAAAATTGTTGCAAGAGCTCTTTTGAAATAATATAAGACTCATTGTTTTGTGACTGTCTTTATGTTTCAAAGTGTTGCATGGTTTTCATTTCTACAAAATAATGTTAAATTAGATTATGTTTTTGTTTATGTGTTATGTTAGTTGGTGGAAGAAATTATTGTTGTTTCTTGGTGGAATCCATACGTTCATACCATTTGTGATTTGTGGCTTGCAAGTTGCAGTATATGGTTAACCTCAACAAAGTAATCTTAACTTTGATTGTTTATGTTTGTTGAACTTTCATGAACATAAGTGATTTGAATATATTATATCACCCTTAGAAGATTGCATCAACCTTGCGTAGTTCTTTCAACTTGGCGAAACAAAGCTGGTTGATTCCACTTGATCGATAATCATCTCTTGCATCTAGGATTAGAGTAGTATCCTAAACCTTTACATTTTGTACTTTTTTATTCATCATCATTAGGAATTAGATTTGACGAGCCTCATTGCTATATCATACGCTAAAGGGTTGTAGTACTTAGATATTCCAAGTGTTTTCCATCAAGTTGTTAGAACAATTGTGTAAGTCCCTTTGTGTTCATTAGGAAAATCACATCAAGTCATTGAGTTAATCCAACGCGAATCATAAATAAGGAACCTTAGAGTTATCTCGACTGATCACTTTATTTAGCATTCGAGAAGCTTTATTCAAGAGAGAGTTGGATGCTCAGTATTCTACTCTATTGTTGACTTGTCTAAAAATAATCATCAACATTATTGGCGCTAGAAGGAGGGCCCTACGCAGCAAGTTGTTTCATTTTTAGATTGGTGAAAAGGAAGAACACCCTGGATCGAATCATTTCTTTTATGCTAGAAAGGCATTAGAGAATTCTAAGGTCTAGACCAGGAGCATCCAAGGAGTTGATAGAGTTGTAATTTCATCCTAAGTCAAGAAAAGGGAAGAAGGTAGCTTCATCAGGCCAAGGATCTCCAAGTGGAGGTGATATTTCAAACCTGTTCCAAACTCCACCTCCACGAAATCAAAATCAAGGAGTTGCTCAATCTAGTAATACACAAGCAACCACCCAAGTGACTCCACTTTAGCCAGGAGCTACTCAAATAGGTCCAGTACCACAACCAAACATTCCAATGGTGGCCTAGCCCCTGGCAAATGTTTCACCTCTTGGAGATTTCAGAAACTACAATGATATGCCCAAGAATTCTGAACACTTCTACTCTAAATTCTATGTTAATGATGCAAATAGGATAGCAGAGGAACACATCAAGATCTTTGAAGACACCCTGGTAAACTGAAGAATCGCACATGAGGATGTAGCATGCAAATTATTTCCCTACTCACTTGAAGGAGATGCTACCTTTTGGTATGTCAACTTACCTGCTAGATCTATCACCAGTTGGCAACTGATGAAAGATTCTTTCTTAGAAAAATTTAGAATCCCTATTACTCCAGTAGAACTTTACAAGTAGTTTATCAAAGTAAGAAGGCAAGAGCATGAGCCCATCGCTGCATTCAATCACAGGTTTCATAGGGCTTATTCAAGATTGCAGGCTCCATATGACATCAATGAACCTATGGCAATGGAGATTTATTATACAGCATTGGATCATCTCACTTCCATGTTCATAAAGAGAGCAAGGGCACCACCCACTACTTTAATAGGAGCATATGCTGAAGCCGTCAAGGTGAATACTGATTTAGGCATGAATACTCAAGGGCCGCTTAATCACATGGGGTGTGTGGCAATGCCAAATCAAATTCAAGGAATCAATCAAGCATTGGCTCACCATACCCCAGTAATGAACTCTGTTCCTGTTCCTACTCCTGCTAATCAACTGGTCTTGCATCTGGGAGTACCAATTTCACAAGTTGCACCTACAAAGCCAGTATATTTGCAAGGATCGTCATCCTCTACTAAGACTCAAGAAGAAAATGATGAAATGAAGGAGTTGATTGACCAAGTGAAGAAATTGTCAACCAAAGTTACACATCTGAGGAACCAAAACAATTATTTACAAAGCATGCAAAGAAACTATCAAGGAAATCAGAGTGGTTATCAAGGAAATAATCCAAGATATAACCAAGGATTCAATCAAGGTTTTAGAGGGAATAATCAAGGCTTTCAAAAACAAAATAGAACCTAGAACACTGCTCCTAATAACAAAACTATACCTTCACCTTTGGATAATCCACCAACTTCCGATCCTAAGCCAGTAGATAAAGTTTTCTTGGCAGAAGCAACATTGTCCACTTGGTGCAGATTGCACAATACAAATCAACACTCTGAGCTGCAATACATCTAGAATTTAAGATAGCAGCTAATATATTCCAAAAGGAAATGCATGGTTCACAAGCACCTAAAAATTCTCCTATCACTAGGTATGAGATCATGCCAACGATAAGGTATGATCAAGCTCTAATTATTGAAGATTTCACTTTCCTGCCCATGATGGAATATGATATGTCAGAGTACAATGGAAGGTTCCCACCAGCCTCTGCGGATGGACCTATTGAAGATACATATTACCATTCTCCTAATAATGATTTTCAAGCTCAGACAAAAGATGAAGTACAAGCATTTCAACAATCTGCTACAAGTATGCCTCAAAGGGTCTATCAACAAAATTATCAAGCACAAGACCCTGTCAGTACATCAACTCCTCCGAAAAATCTCTAGACTCCGCCATATCCAAATGCAAGTAATAATCTGAGTTATCCAAGGGATTCGCCAGAATATAGACAAAGAGATGGAGCCCAGAGAGTTATTCCATCATGAGATTCTCAACAGCCAAACACTATCCCAAGGGTTGATCCTTCAAAGGAAGCTCCTAAAGATGATTTGAAAAGGTTAAGTCAATGTGTAGTTGAAGAACTTAAAAGGGTGAAGATCAGTTTTCCATTGACGGAACTAATGAGAGTACTTGAGATAAGGGACACCTTCTTAGGAAGTTTCAATGATATTGTTGTAAAGGGTGGAATTCAAAATCAAAATGTGCAAGCTGCTTCAAGATCATCATATCCATCTACTTCCAGTGCACCTTGAGAAAATGTGGTTCAGAATATAAACACAATTCAATTAGGACCTCCTCATCCGCAAGGACAAACAAATGTAGTTTATGTCACGCATGATTCACCTAGCATGGCTAACAATAAACAAGCTGAAGTAAAGAAAGAATTTGCAGAAAATAACACAACTAAAGGTCAACATTCACAAGATAATCCTGAGTTGGTAAACAATGCAAGATATAGTGCTCCAAAAAGGAAGTCAGTGGTTTTCTATCAAGGGAAAGATGAATAGCCCCCATTCTTTTTGTCAGTTTGAATGTTTGGAAAACTTTTGCATAACTTTTTAATGGATTCAGGAGCTTCAAGTAATGTTATGCCACTGGGTGTTTGCAAGAAACTCAGTCTAATCCCTAAGAAGACTTCCAAAAAGGTTACTTAGTTGGATAAGATTAAAGTCCCAGTTGTAGGAGAACTACATCACATTTACATGCAATTGGCAGTCGATCCTAGGATTCAACATTACATTGATATTTCAGTGGTGGATATTCCTGAAGGATACAGGATGTTATTAAGTAAAGATTGGTTAAGGAAATTGAATGGATACATTTCAACCAATTTCTCGCATATATGGCTATCATGGAAGGGACTGCCAAATCAAATCAGAATAGATAACACTCCACAGCTAAAGTTAATGATCACTGAATGCCGAAGATAATGAAATTCTCCTTATAGAGATAGATCTTGGTGTTTATAAGCCTAAGGTTGAAGAAGTTTTGATATTGCACAATCCAACAGAAGGACTTATAGAAAGTGATCATGATACGACGTCAGATGAGGAAAGTGAAGGTATGTTTGAAAACTTTCAGAATTTTATTCTAAAACATGTGAAACAGGGTGTGGAACTAGGAAGTCATGCGTGTGTTCAAGATTTATTATTGCCTAATTGGTGCCAAATCCATAATGCCTTCCATTTTGAATTTTCCTGTGCAATGTGTGAAGTAGCTCTAGAACAAGTTCAGAAAAGGATTCCAGAGGTGATGGGCTTGGAAATTCCAAGAATATTATAGATAGAAGAGCCTATTTCAAATGAGGTTTTCATGGAAGGATCAAATTCAACAATTTCAACAAAAGAGATTACTCAGGAAGCATGTGAAGAAAATAATGGTAGCAATGCACAAAGTTCAAAGAAAGAAATTGAGAAAGTATGGACATTAAGGTTTGATGGATCCAAATCCAAACAAGGATCTGGAGCAAGCTTTGAATTAATCAGTTTAGTTGGGGAAGCATACCTGTCAGCATTGAGGTTGCAGTTTCCTTGTACAAACAATGTTGCAGAATATGAAGCTTTGGTGCATGGATTGCTCCTAGCCATTAAGAAGAAAACCAAGATCCTACATGTATTCAGGGATTCATAGATAGTTGTCAGGCAGGTCAAAAAGCAGTATGTGTGCCATGATAAAAGATTGAAGAAGTACAAAAAACATGTGTGGTATCTCATCAAAGATTTTGACGCCTTCAACATTAAATTAGTCTACAGATCAAAAAATCAAGTTGCCAATGCATTATCTCAAGTAGCAGGTTCCCTCGAGACCCTAACAATGGAAGGATTAAAGAAGTTCACAGTTACACTGACATCAGTGCCTTCAGTGCTGGATAACGTTACAAATTTTCAAGTATTCGACGATGATAATCATATATTGGACTTCTTGACTAATTCAGGAATTTTCACTACTCAAGTTATTGATGAAGATGAAGTAGAAGCTGAGTTTGATCCAGATGGGATCATGAACTTAAAGAACAATACTATTCTGAAGGGCATGATAGAACTTGAGAGGCTTTTTGATTTAGACAAGCTAAGTACTCTTCAATATCATAATGAGGACAGAAACAAATGTGATGCAATTAATTTGGGGATGAAACAAGATGTAAAAAATGTTTTTATAGGCAAGGTCTATACTCCTGAAGAAAGGGAAGGTATCATCGAAAGTATGAAAGAGTTTCAGGATGTAATTGCATGGGGATATGAAGATCGGAAGACATATGATACTTCTATCATCACACATACAATCCCACTCAAACTAGCAAGCATGCCATTTCGACAAAGACATACACTAGTGAATCCTTTGCTAGAACCTCTCATTTATCAGGAAGTGAAGAAGTTGTTATAGGCTAGAATAATCTTTCCAATAAGACATTCGACGTGGGTCGCAAACTTAGTCCCAGTCTGAAAGAAGAATGGTGAAATAAGGTTATGCGTAGACTTCAGGAATCTCAATTGAGCATCAGAAAAGGATAATTACCCATTGCCTTCATTAGATGAAGTACTCCAGATAGTAAATGGATCATAGATGATGTCCTTTTTGGATGGATTTTATGGATACAATCAAGTGATGGTAGAAGAGGAAGATCGATTGAAGATTGCTTTCACCACCAAGTGGGGAACATATGCATACAGAAGTATGCCCTTTGGTCTGATCAATGCAGGAGCAACTTTTCAGAGAGCTATGGATATTGCATTCAGAGACATAATTGGAAAGTGCATTATTATCTACATGGATGACCTTACAGTGTTTTCAAAGAACAGAACAGATCATGTGGAACACTTAAGGAAAGTTTTTGAGGCTTGCAGAACATATGGTATCTCCCTAAATATGAAGAAATGCATTTTTGGGGTCACTGAGAGAAAGCTTCTGGTCCATGTTATATCAGAATATGGAATCTCTATTGACCCTGATTGAGTAGAAGCTATCAAAAAGGTCAGTATGCCTGCAAGTAAAAAGGAGTTGAAATCTTTCTTTGGAGAGATTAACTTTGTGAGAAAATTTATCACCAGGTTTGCAAAGATAGTCAAGACCCTGAATGACATGTTGAAAAAGGATACAAAGATAGAATGGACTCCATAGGTGAAAAGAGCATTTGAGGAAATAAAGAAAGCAATTGCTAGTGCTCCTGTACTTATCAGTCCTGATTATATGAAACCCTTTTATCTATATTCTTTTGCATCAGACCATACTTGTGCATGAATTTTAACTCAAAGAACAGAAGGTAAGGATGAGCATCCCATCGCACTCATGAGTGCTCCTTTCAAGGATGCAAAGTTAAGGTATCCCGACGTTGAAGAGAAAGCATATGATTTGGTCAAGGCAATAAAGAAATTTAGACACTATATCTTGAGGAGCAGGGTATATGCAATAGTCCTAGATGTTGTTGTTAAGACGCTGTTAATGTAGAATGAATTGGGTGAGAGAAGAGGCAAGTGGATCGCCACTATACAAGAATACGATATTGAAATTCAGCTAATGAAGCTAGTGCGAGGACAAGCGCTTACACAGACAATAGCAGTTGAAGGTCCAGGACGAGTGCCACAAGCGTACGTACTTGAAGCTATATCACTAGATGAGTGGTATGATGATATTGTATATTATTTGCTATCTCAAAAATGCCCAGATTCTATGAATTCAAGATAGAGAAGAACACTGAGGTACAAAAGCCGATGTTTCATGTTGCAAGGGTCAGTTTTGTTCCAATAGAACCATGAGGGAATTTATTTGAGATGTGTCGGCAGAAGTTAAGCTAAACAGATAATGGAGCAATTTCATGATAAATTTGGAACTTGTCATGGCAGAGAACTAGCAACAACACATCAAATATTAAGAACAGGTTACTGTTGACCTACTTTGTTTTAGGATGCTCATCAGCGTATCAAGACTTGTCACACTTGCCAAGTAGCGGCTTCAAGAGAAAGGAATCTAGGCATGCCTTTTCAGCCCATCATCGAAGTTAGAGCTTTTGCCAAGTGGGGGTTAGACTTTATTGGTATGATCAACCCACCTTCTGTGCAGCAGAAGTATATTCTAACTATGACCGATTACTATACCAGATGGTCGGAAGCCCACGCTTTAAAGCTTTGCACTACTGATGTAGTAATTAAATTTTTAGAAGATAACATCATCACTAGGTTTCGCTGTCCTAATGCTCTTGTTTGTGACAATGGTCCCACTTTTTCATCATTGAAGTTTTCAAATTGGGCCTTTGAGTACGGAATTAATTTGAAGTTTTCATCAAATTATTATCCACAGGGTAATGGTTTAGTTGAGCCCACAAACAAATCTTTTAAATGTAATCAAGAAGTTGTTGGACAAGAACCTGAGAGATTGGCACACACAACTAAAGTATGCTCTTTGGGCAGATAGAATTTATGTCAAGTCTTCTCTAGGTACTTCTCCATACCACTTAGTTTATGGCCAAGACCCCATCTTCCCTATACAACCAAGAATTCCAACATTGCAGTTCATGCAAGAGTATCTAGAGGAAGTCGAGAGAGTGCAAACAAGGCTGTCACAACTATTGCATCTAGAGGAAAAGCACGATATAGCCCTAGACAAATTCATGAAACATCAAGGGGTAGTAAAGTGTTGGTTTGATTGCCAAGCGAGAATGAAGTCATTCACAATTTCTAATTTGGTTTTATACTGGGACAAAGACATGAAAGACGAGGGGATCACAACAAATTTGACTATCTTTGGAAAGGTCCCTATCAAATTATTGAGATCTGGGGAGAGAATTCTTTCAAGCTAAAAACATTGACTGGAGGAGACATTCCATTGCCCGTCAATGGGCAATTTCTGAAACATTACTTCCAGCCATGAGCTCCTTACGAGATTGGTTTGTACATAGTTAGTTTAGGTTTCCTTTCTGTTATTTTGTTTTCTTAGATTAAATTTGTCTGCCTTGATGTCATTTGACTCAAGTCTTTTCCTACTTTTCAATAGTTTAGTTGTTTTAGTTTGGTTTGATTTAGGTTAGTTGTCTTTGGGGTTCTTAATTTATGAAGAAGCGATGTATCTTATGCACACATTTGGTATGATTTCACCAGGGTATGTTAGTTCATTTCTTAAATATTTATTTATGAAATTATTAGAGTTGAAGGATCATTGTTTTTTCAATTTATTGACAAGTTGAATTTTGGACTTGACTTGGAAACTAATCATCTATTGTGTCTTGACACTATTATCTTCTGATTATAATGTTCTAAAATGCCAAATTTAAATTTTATGAGTCCTTATTTGTTCCTTTGAGAAACTTGGGTCACGATTGATGGATTTCCCATGGATTCCATCACTAGTGTTAGATAGCATGGCTGCTTGCTCTTGGGAGAGGACTTAATTGTTCGGTATTGACTGAAGTATTGTGAGGTTTTTATATCTTACATATTTTAATGATTCAAAAGTTTCTAAGAGATTCTTTGTGAACATGATCAAGTGAAAATCTTAAGGTAATTCATGGTTTCCTTCCATCCCATTATGTTATATTTTTGCATACCGTTGTCTTTTCATTCCACCCAGTATCTCAAACACAATAAAGGCCACTATCCATTTCATTCCACTTATCACCCCATTTGAAAGCAATAAAGTTTCCATCCACTTTATCTTCTCTGTCCAATAATAAATTTGAGTATGATATTTGAATCATTTGCTCGGTCCAGTTATTTGCTACATACTCTGTATGTACCATCAAGTTTCATATTTAAGTCATTTGAAGAGCAGAGTATTTGCAGTCCATCTATATCAATGTATATGGTCTTAGATATATACACCCAAGGTATGAGAAGTTTAAGATGTTGGTATTCCCATACATTCTGTATAAATCTACCATTTTCTGTCATATACCTATCATATGTTCTCTCCACCTTCATTGTCATGTAGAGGTTTAAAAGAAGGTAACTACCTTCATCTTTTGCCATTTGTTCTACTTTTACTTTCTTTATCTTCCATTTCCCTCTACTTCTATTCCATTTTCTAATCATGATTGACGAATGTAAGTGTCGTTTAAATTAGAAGCTTGCAATTTCTCCGTTCATTCCCCATTGTTTCACAATAATCGGATGCTTTTACTCACCAAGTGAATAAATTCCTGAAAATCCAAAATTTCTTTGTGCCTTAGAATACAGATGCAAGAAATCAAAGCAAAACATTTCCAAAGGCTATACTTCCAAATTAGAGAAAAGTTAAAGAATGAAGTTCAAGGTACTTAAGCTGAATCCAAAGAGGCTCCTGCATCCAAGAATCCACTTCAATTCCATTCCCATTCCATCTTTGAACTCCAAAATTTCTTCATCCCATAGTATAAAATTAAAAGAATATTCTTCATGTGGGATGTGAAGTTACCACTTCATCTATTCCTAATCACCATTCTTGTTCCCTATTATATACCCTTTTCCTACTTGCAAGCTTCAGGGTTTAGGCCGATATGAACAAACATTGATTATGGTTTCATCCCATTCATCCCACTATTTACCATCCATTTCCACTACATTTCCTTCCATCCAGCATATCCTGCCACTCATTTGGTTTATGTTTGGATGCACTTTTCATTTATATGTTTGCATAATCCACATCATAATTCACTCTTTTCATATCATTTTGTCATTTCCTACCAACATCAGTAAGTATAATAGTCTGACATGGTTATGTTTGGATCATCATGTTGACTGAAGAATTAGACTTTTGAGTTCTTTCTATTCATTACCATGGTGAAAACCTGGCAAATGGGCACTACGCATAATGGTCATCCTTGTAAAAAAAAAAACAAAAAAAAAATGAATGAAAATAGTAAAGAGAAAAATTTTATCCATCAGTGAAAACCACATTTGGTGGCACCTTGGATAAGTACCATGATGAAAACCTGGTAAACAGGCGTCATGTGTAGAGACACCCTATCTCATTTCATTTCATGTCCACTTCCATATCATCTCCATTTCATCATTTCTTCATTATGCCATTGCATACCCTATCTCATCCATTATATGTATATATGTCTGTCCATCCACTTTCCTTGAATTTACCTAGCTTGAGACAGGTGAGTTTAGATGATCTTGGCTTCTAAGGGATGGGAATGAACACAAGTGTCCACACTTGAATCCTCAAATATGGATAGTCACACTAACAATTGGTTTTGATTCTTTAATCAAGTAGTTGTGTGTATTTGGTCTGGTGTGTGGGTATACATGGAAATGTTGAAACTTGATTTTTTTAATCTTTGGAACATTTAAAACACTATTTTAATTGAAATTTATCTTTAGTTACACATTGATAAGAGGTGTAGTGTCTTGATCCAATTTATGATTCTTTTCCTTTTGAATCCGGCTTTTAACTAGTTAATAAGTTGGAAAGATTATTTGAAAGTTATGAGTTAGGATTGAATCCTTATTTTTGAAATGTTTAGGAACATTTCTCTAGTGGAGTCACTAGATGTTGTGACCAAATCACACATCGCCCCCATTGCAAATAGGGACCCCCAATTTTCTTCAAAGGATTAGTCATTCTAGGGTGTTTTGTTGATATTATTTCAGAGTTAGCCAGTCAATAAGCTTACAAGGGTAACACAGAGTATTCCTTAGGTCAATTGCAAGGGTTATATTGAGACTAGGAGTAGATAGATGTGTGAGAATGATCATCTTGAGCGCCTTGAATGTGAGAAGCACGAAATGTTGTTGAAATTGCATGTGTGAAAGATGAAAGAGCATAAAACTTGTTAAAACAATATAGGCACCATTTCTTATGGTTTAATTTATCATGAGCACCTAAGGGAGTCTTCAAGGTCAAGGTGTCTTCTTAAGCCTTCCCAATGACTTGTATCCATAAAGGAATGAAGTAAACACCTTCAAGAATTAAGGCACACATTTCCTCCTGTGCAACTTGTTTTAGGCGCCTCAAGTGCAAAACCATGATTTGACATCATTCAATTGGTGCCTAGGTAAGGGGGGTCATGTTAAGGCATATTTGACCATTTGGAAGCATAAAATAGCAAGAAGAGCCTACTTCAACCTAGGCGCATTTCTTTGCCTATTTCTCCTAGTTTTAGTGCCTTAGCATGACGAGAGTGTCTAAGTCAGTAGAAGATGGCGCCTAGAGGGAAATCAACTTGAATTCACAAGTCTATGGCTTGGAAGAAGTCTTTAGGAACATCTACAATCCTTTGAACACGTAGAAAGTGAAAGAAATACTCATTAAGACCTTAGGCATACTTTTGCTGAAATAATCTTTGGTGAGTGCTTTGGAAGGAAATTGAATACCTTTGAAGGCAAGGCACATTCTCTTGTCAGAACCACCTCACTATAGCGCCTAGGCAAAGAGCATGTTTAAACTTTGATTTTAGGAATACTTAAGCGTTTGAAAAATTTCTTAGGCTTATATAATGACTTGAATTTATACAAAGTGAAGCAAATGCTTGTTAGAATAAAGGCACAAATTTATGCCTAGGTGCATTTCACTCTATAAACAACCTCAAAATGCACCTTAAGAGGATCAACTTCACCATGTGTCTAGGCACCCTTTCTCCTCAAAGAAACCAATTTTGGTGCCTTAGAGGAAATTGTATATGAAGACATTTTTAAGTGGGCGTTTTGATAAAAGGAATCATTTTCAAGTTCCCTCCATTGTTTGGAGTCATCACAAAGGCAAGTAAATGAGTAAGTCAACACTAGGCACACTCTCCTATTATTTTCAACTCTATGAGTGCCTTGAGTGTGAAAGACATGAAGTGTTGAATGGAAGGTGGGAGAACATTTTATAAGTTCTAGGTGCTTTTTTTTCATTTTTAAGTGAAGTTTGAAGCCAGGAGGAGTAAAACAAATCATTATAAGTTTTGGGCACCACTCTTTAAACTTTTAGCCACCTTGAGCGCTTAGAATTATTGATGTTGTTCTAAGATTGAAATGTGTTATGAAATCAAGATGACCCCCTTCTTGAGCAAGGCACCCTTTATGCATCAATCCCCCAATTTTGGTGCCTAATTTGTGGAGAGTTTGTTTTTAAATATTAAAAATTTCAAAATGTATTAAATACTCAATTTGGCTGACCCTTACTTAGCTGACCAACACTTTTTTTGAGGCAAATTGCCTATATAAAGGAAGGTACCTTCATCACTTTATCATCATTCATTACAATTTACCTCTAGTAGTGAATTTTGGAGGAGCAGCAACAGATCTGCATTATTCAAGACTGATTTTGTTGTTTAAAGTTGATTTTTTCATCATTTTTTTATAGAAATTTGCACTTGTGTTAGTCTAAAAGCTTTTTAAAAGGTATAGCTTATCTTCAAAATTGCCTTTATTTACTCAGATTTTTAGTTTTATGAAGGGAATTTTATCATTTAAGTATCTTATAAAAGTGTTGTCTTGTAGGTAGATGGGCATGACAACGAAGAAGCATCAAGTAATGATCAAGATGGATGCTAAATCAAATATACTTGACTCCAAGCTCGAGACTCATTGGAAGAATGTGGGAGACACCAACATGGAACACGTCAATCTAGAAGAGATGAAGGATTTCTTACTCGCCATTATAAGGAATGAAGACATCAAGGCCATTGCGAAGAGTGGAATCATACAAGCAGCATGTTTCCCACCTACCCTACCTAGAACTGAATTGGTGTTAGAATGCATTCAACACTATGATAAAGAAAGAAGGTGGATTGTGGCTAAAGATGGGATTGTTATAGGCTACCTACAAAGAGAAGCTATTCAGGAGATCTTCAACATCTCGAACTGAAAGACAGTGTTTATTTGTCATACAACTGCACAACATACCTTTGAGGGCAATTCCAAACAATACATGCAAGAAGTAAGAAAGAAGTGGATGATAGATCCTTCAATAAAGATATACAACTCCAAAGATCTGAAGTTCCACAAGGTAGATTTCAAGAAGGAGATAAGTTACTTCATCATGTTCTTGAATAGAGTAATAGGTAGGCCTCAATCATCAACTTTTGAAGGATGGATGTATACATACTTTGATCATGTTTTCACAAAGAATAAGATGATTGATTGGGCCAGGCTTGTAAGTCATTACCTTCATGAGCAATTTGAAAATTTTGATGAGTCGAAGTCCTTCTTCATGACTTCCTATCTTGTTTACATATTGGCAAGGAATGTAGATTATAAAGGGTTGATATCTAAAGGAGAAGTAGGCATAAAATCTGGTCAAATCCTATCACATCAATGTTATACACAACTTCACCTCAAGAACATTAACCATTATAAGAGATTCAATGATGTATTTGCTATGCATATAGTAAAGAGATTGCGAGGTGAGTTGCATAGGAGATTAACAGGTGTTGCTAGGACTTTCATTGAGGAATATGGGAGATACTATATTCAATATGATAAATTCACCTACATTAGAATTCAGGGTTTCACATCCTTTCCATATAGATTGCCAAGGTATCCTACTAATAGGTTGGTACTATTAAAAGTATCAAGATAGTTGATGGAGTTTCATAAGATGCAGAGGATAAGAAAGAAAGATGGGATTCAATTCCCTCTAAAGCTTGGGAGATATTACTCATGTCCAATACTTCAAGCACTCGAGCATTCTGAGATTGAACTTCAAGCATATCATTTACATCTTCATGATTCAAGGAGGGAGAACTTTGACCCACATGGAGCTATTAAGAAGTCATATCCTACCTATCAGTATATAGAGCAACTTGAAGATCATTGGGCAAATGCTATTGATGATGATGATATAAAGATGCAAAAATGTTCAAGATTGAGATGGGATTTGGTAAGAGCTACAAAAATGTTGAGGATTCCTAATCAACTAGATGATGATAGGACCCTTTTAGGGGATGAATATAACAAGATACGAAATTTTCCATATACTATTAATTGGGCTGATAGAGAAAGAGTATATGATGAAGAGTTGATAGAACCCATCATTGCCATGACTAAGGAGCATGCAAAAGAGCAAGTATAAGCATTGATAGATGAAGGAAAGAGGCTCACCTACACCAAGATGGGAGAAGTTGATCAACAAGTACAACATAGTGTACCTGGCAGGGATTCACGAAGTAAAGATAATGAAAGAGATTCAAGTCAAGCAAAGAAAAGAAAACAACTTGAATCTACACAAGGAGAATCAAGTAAGAAGAAGAAGAGGATAAGCAAAGAAACTGCTTCATCTAGGCAAACTAGGGATACTCCAATGAATCAGGATAGAGTTGTACATTTTGTTGAAGATGCAATCCTGGATATTCCATTTGAAGAGATACCTTCAAGTCCACATGATACTAAAATCATTGATGAAGCTAACACTGAAGACAAAGATGGAGCTAAAGAAGAATCATTGCCCATGCAAGGAAGGCAAGTACAACAGCCAGGAGATTTTTCATTATTGCTAGAATCGTGACAAGAAAGAATCAAAGAAAGTTGTGAAGTAGAAGATTATCACCCTATTCCAGTTGAGGAGTTGCTTGTAGACATATCAACAAAAAAGCTAAAGAAGAAAGCAACAAGTCTTTCAAAGATAACAAAAGATGGAGCTGGTACAAGAAAAGTTCATGTAGCTGTTCCAAGAGTTGAGAAGAATATAGAAGACATTACACCTGAAGACTATGACATCAATATAATTGATTTGGGTCCTTTGACTGCAGTACAAGTAGAAGAAGAGATTCAAGATTCAGTTGATAATGCCAAGGCTATAATAAGACAAGAAACAGAAGGAAGGATAAGAGCTGAACAAAGATGTCAGGCATTGGAACAATATATTCAACACCTAATACATCCTATCCATCATCAGGAAAGAGTTTCTACACCCTCACGCATTCTTCCTCTAGAAACAGTCATACATCTTGAGGGATTGAGATCTTCATCTCATAGGTTGAAGGATTGGATGAAGAGGTCAAGAGAAATGACATATGAGCATCTTGAAAATATCATGCAAGTATACGATAAAGTTAGTCAGCTTAAGGAAAGAGTACTTGCATTATTGATAGCTTGTGCTAAGTTCAGAGCCATGAAAGAACAGTATATGCCACATTTGAAGAGTTTGATGGGAGCTTCAGTTGATGAGTTGATACATGCTAAGATAATTGAAGTGGGAATGACATATGATTTCTCTACCTGGTACTATTGCTTTCGCAATAAAGGATAGCTACTTGATAGAGTTGAAAAAGATATGTGAAGAGTAAGAAGTGTCATTCAAAGGATCCAAGATGGTATACATGCATCATTGATGAAGATAGGCAATCCCTTTAAAGAGATGACTATTGATCGCATGAAGGAACAAGTCCAAGCATTCTATTTTCAAGAAGATGATATTTCTGATGAAAGACTTGATAGTATATTTTCACTTGCTATCCACCTTGGCGCCAACAAAGCTAGAATGACTGATTGGGAGAAGACACTTGGCACTTATGCAATTGATGTATGCGAAGAAGGAACCATTAGGAATATACCAAGTGTACCTCTTGATGATGTCAAGAAAGTGGTGTCCACATTCATTGAATTTCATAGTACCCGTAGTACCTATTCGCATGAAGAGTCCTCATAAGCTTTTGATGTGTCATTCTTATCTTCTTTGGAAACGTGCCTTTGTTCCCTCTTTCCTATGCTAAAAATAGGAGTTTGTTGTAACCACCTATTGAGATGGCATAATCTGGTCCATTTTCTTTGCCAATCAATCTTGGTCGTTCATTTATTCTTGAAGCCTATATAAGGGCTCCTTTTGCTCTCATTTGAAGAAGGTTGAAGATTCTAAAAAAATTGTTGCAAGAGCTCTTTTGAAATAATATAAGACTCATTGTTTGGTGATTCTCTTTATGTTTCAAAGTGTTGCATGGTTTTCATTTCTTCAAGTGAATGTTAAATTAGATTAAGTTTTTGTTTATGTGTTATGTTAGTTGGTGGAAGAAATTATTGTTGTTTCTTGGTGGAATCCATACGTTCATACCATTTGTGATTTGTGGCTTGCATGTTGCAGTGTATGGTTAGCCTCAACAAAGTAAGCTTAACTTTGATCATTTATGTTTGTTGAACTTTCATGAACATAAGTGATTTGAATATATTATATCACTCTTAGAAGATTGCATCAACCTTGTGAAGTTGTTTCAACTTGGCGAAACAAAGCTGGTTGATTCCACCTAATCGATAATCATCTCTTGCATCTAGGATTAGAGGAGTATCCTAAACCTTTACCTTTTGCACTTTTTTATTCATCATCATTAGGAATTAGAGTTGAAGAGCCTTATTGCTATATCATATGCTAAATGGTTGTAGTACTTAGATATTCCAAGTGTTTGCCTCTAGTAAGTGAAACAAATCAATTTGTTAGAACAATTGTGTAAGTCCCTTTGTGTTCATTTGCAAAATCACATCAAGTCATTGAGTTAATCCATCGCGAATCATAAATAAGGAACCTTGGAGTTATCTCAACTGATCACTTTGTTTAGCATTCGAGAAGCTTTATTCAAGAGAGAGTTGGATACTTAGTATTCTACTCTATTGTTGAGTTGTCTAAAAACAATGGAATGATTTGAGTTTGATCTTCCTTGGTTAAGAAGCTTACATCCATGTTGGTTTGACCCTTGAGAGCATTGGTTGGGTGTTGTTAATGCTTGTTATTTGGGGTGGTAAAGGAGATTATTCTTGGCACAACTTAGCACTTGGTGGTTTTGGTAGAAGGATGTGATATGATTTGCAACTTCTCTCATGGCATTATGTTTCTTCCTAGAGTCTCTTATTCATCTAGTATGACCATTGGTTTGTGGTCATCTAATGTTGTTGTACTTTATTATTTTTTAACAATAGTATGTGGTCTTTTAATGTATATCATTTTGAGATGTGGAGGACCTGGGAGAATTGAAGTGAGATCAAAGGTGAGAGAAGTGAGCAAAAAATTGTTTGTAGAAGTATGCTCTATTGCAGCAGGTTGCTTGCAGTTTGCAGATCACTATGGTTGTTCTTGGTATTACATGATTTGACTATTTGCCACACTTTTTATGCAAGTGCTAAATGGTAGACTTGAGTTGTTTTGGTTGACATTGCTCATACAACATGAGCTATAGGATATATGCGTGTTTTTCATTGAACTGCAATATAAGGGTCTTCAAATTTTTTGCACATCAATGGATTTGGTGTGTTTGTTATCTTGGAAGATGGTAATGTTTTGAGCAGGACATTGGATTATACACGGATAAGAGATGCAGTATGGGTTGGATATGTTGTTGACTTGAGTTTATTGATGTTGTATGGTTAGTTGGGTGTGATTAGCAACTAGATGTGGTTTCTATTCCAGCTATGGAGGCCCATTTATTAACATGGGATTTGGTGATTGTCTTTGGATATTAGTTGATGTTGAGCTCTTGCTTTTATGAGACAATAGGCCATGGTTCAAGTGGGAGAATGTTTAAATGAGAAGTCACAACATGGATCGGACTTTAAGTGGGAGATTGTTGGATGTGAAGTCTGACTGTTCATTTCATATTCCTTGTTTTGTCTCTTCGTCTCCTCTTGAAGACTATTGTAATTTTTGCCCTACTTTCCTGTGGATGTAGCCACATTGGCCAACCACGTTAAATATATGTTTGTGTGCATTTTTGTATGCTCTTTATTTATCTTATTAACTAACACTTATTAACTAATAGTCAGTCCAATTCATGGTTTCCCTTTTGCTTTGTTACCAGCTTTATTTATTTATTTATTTCATGTGTTTACCCACAAATTAAAGTCTATATTCTGAATGACCGCACATAGATAAATACTATATGAAGATGTTTTCTTAAAAAAAAAAAAAAAGATTTAAATACTTTATTGAATCATGCTTAACTAATATTTTAATTTCTTAGCATTGTCTTCTTTAATCTTTGCTTTGGGTTACAACTTTTTTTTTCTTTGTATGCAAGGGAGTAATATTTTTGCATTAAGTAGGAAAAGGCTTAAGAAATGGGAAACTTCAACATTTATATGGACTTTATCATTTCTTACACTTTAGGCAATGTCTATCTAGCATATATGATGGGCATCATCAATGTATGCATACATGTGGTGCTAGTTAATTATTTTTTGGTATAAGGATAGCAATTGATAAAATTTATATCCATGTATAGTTAATTAACAAAATAAGTCTTCCTCTATATCTGGCCACACAATATTAAATGTGAGTAAGTAGTGAAGTGATGAGTAATGAATTACACAGTTACACTATTGATATGGATAAACTTATATTTTTGGAAGTTACTAATGTAGTATTGCCAATAGATTATTAATCATTAATAATATGTTAATATGTTAAAGTATTAATTATTGTATAATTAGTATTATTATATATATTTGTGGGTAAAAAAGGATAATATATTAATTAATAATTCAAAACAGATTACAAATAAGATTTCCAAACAACAACAACTATCACAAAAGTTCATACGATGAAAAATCAAGGAGGTTTTCCACAAACTTGCCACTTAAAAGAGGACATGAAACTGACAAAACACACAATCTCAATGAACAACAAAAAAGAAGGATCAAACCAAATTATTATGAAGGACTTGAAGAAATTGTGATGTTTGAGCAAAAGACAAAGACTTCCATGCTAAGACATTCTAGTTGCGATCAACATTAGAGGCCCATCTTGCCAAACAATCCACAACAATATTCCATTCTCTAGGGATATGAAAAAAAGAAATGACATCAAAGTTATAAGAAAAGTGATGAATTTGCTCCACAAGATACACTAACCTCCAAAAAGACTCATGTAACCTTCCCTTATTCAGAAGAGAAACTAGAATTATGGAATCCATTTCACATATTATCTTCTTCTACCCCATCTCACAAGCTTTCACTAGAGCCATAAGGATTGTCTGAGTCTCCATTTTATTATTAGTACCAAATCCTATAGAAGAAAAATAAAAGAAGTGAATAGAACTAGCACTATCACTACCAATGCTACCAATTCTAGCTACTACTAGATTACCTCAAGAGGAACCATCAATATTAACTTTGAAAAATCTCAGTGGGGGAGGAGACCATTTACCAACTCTATTCACTTTCTTAGAAGATTTGATCCCATATCTAGAATGAACACATCCAACTAAATGACCCAAATCCAATTTCCTCAAGATAAAAAGGGGCTATAACTTCATCCAAGGAGCACTTGGTTACCAAAGTTTTTTTATCAAGTCCAACATTGTTTTCTAGACATACCCAATAAGACTCTGATAACCTTAGAATATCTGATGATTTCTCTCCAACCAAAGTTGCTAGAGGATAAAGATAGGACCAATGTCCCATGCCACCAAAAGGAATGAGACAAATGCTAGAAGTCATCCCAGACTTACCCAAAAATTAGAAAGAGAAGTAGCATGAACAATGGGTTTGTTCTAAATGTACGAACATTACCTCCACAAACCCTAAAAAGGAAGTGCTAAAAGAAGAGATAAGCCACACACTCCTTTTTAGCCCTAGATAGAATACATTTGGAAGGATCTTGGAATCCTCTCTTTCTTATATTGTCCTAGGTTAGACATTTATTTTGACATAGAAGCCATAGAAAAAAGTAACACTTAGGCCAACAATAATTATTCTAGATCTTTTTCCACCAAGGGAAAATCCCTATACCCACTTTTTTCTTGTTCTAAGATTTGGTATCCATGAGAAACTGAATAAAATCCCTTAGGATCATACTCCTAAACAAGAACATCAGACCCCTCTAGAAAACAACATGGTCAATTAACCAAAATAGAATAAAGGGCAGCCAAAGCATCAGAATCACCCCCCAATGGCCAATTACACATATCCTTCCAATAAGAAATGCTAGAAACTCCTCCTCCAAAGAAATCCTTAAAGTTAGAAACTTTAGACTAGCCGACATTTAGAAAGACCTTACTCAAAAGGAGGAGCTAGGGAAAGGTAGTGAGAATCAGGGGATGAAGATCCTAAGAATCTATCCAAAAAAGAGCATTGTGGCCAAAATTGAAAACCCAAAAAACCTCCTCTTAACAAGTGAAGCACCCTTCTTGATGGTATCCCAAAACATAGAGCCTTTCCCAACTAGATCCATTCTCAGAACCTCAACAACATCAACACCACGTAAATATTTGTAGCTAAGAATTTCATCCCAAGGTTGATCCTATTGCTAACATCATTGCTAGTAAAGTTTAGCTATCAAGGCTTGGCTATTAAACTTAGATTGGATAAAACCAAGACCACCACTTTGCTTAGTCCTACAAACCTAGCCCTAGCTAATAAGACACCATTTATGAGAGTCTAGATTCCCTACCCATAGAAGTTTCTTAGAAATATAATCAAACTTCTTAAGAAAACTTTTAGGAGCAAAAAGTGAAAAATTGTAGACAAGATGAGCTTGTAGCACTGATTTGAGAAGGGTAAGGTGCCCCACAAAACATAACCATTGGAATGTCCTATGATAAACCCTCATTCTAAATCTATCAAGTATCCTCTTCCACTGAAGATGTTTAGGAGGACCAACTAAAAAGGGAATACCAAGATAATCTAGAGGACGTTATCCAATTTTGAACCACATAGTAAGAGCAATTATTTGTTTACTGAATGAAGGAGTATTAAAGAAAAAGATATTTAAGTTGTCCTCATTAATGTACTAGCTAAATTCTACCAAATACATATCTAAAGATATCCTAAAACTAATAGCCTCCCAATGTTTAGTCACATTCATTAAGGTAGTATCATCCACAAATTAAAGATGAGGAAGAGAATCAATATTCCTAACTACCTTCCACTCCTATATCCTACCATTAACTCATTGATGATTAAAGAACCTTCTGAAACGCTTAGCCAATAGAACAAAAAGATAAGGGGATAGGGTATCACCTTTCCACAACCCTCTAGAGGTTGAAAAAAGAGAATGGATGTCATTAATGAGTATAGAGAAGGAAGAAGACATCACACAACTCATGACCCACTCAATCCAATCTAAACAAAAACTAAAAGATGATAGAACATTCTTAAGAAAGGACCAACATACCACATCATAAGCCTTGCATATATCCAACTTGATAAACATAGCTTTATCCTTAGATCAACCCATAAAATGAATGGCTATATAAGAAACAACAATACCTTCAAGAATCTGTCACCCCTTCACAAAGCCCCCTGCTTAGATGATATCAAAGAATCCAAAATCCTTTCTGGGATGATCAATAATGAATTTGGTTGTAGTAGACATTATAGATAGCAATAGGTCAAAATAGATCAAAAGAATTAGCCCCCACTTTCTTAGGAATCAAAGCTAGAAAAGTAGAGTTGAGAGCTTTAAGCATCTACTTATTATTCTGAGACTCACACACATCCACCAAAAGATTATCCTTAAGGATGTCCCAAAATTCTTAGAAAAAGTCAATAGGGAATCCATCTACACTAGGGGCCTTAGATTTCTTCATATGGAACACAACCTTTTCCAATTTAGAAAGAATGATAAGCCCCATAAGTAGACCATTCATCTCATTAGTAACCAAGGATGAATGCAACCTAAAATAACTTGTTCCTCCTCCATAGTTGTAGGTCCACTTTCCTCAAATAAAGAAGAGAAATGAGAAATATATTCCTTGTTAATATACTAATATAAAGACAATTGATTTCCTTGAGAAGAGGTAATTGAAGAAATAATATTACTACTTCTCTCTTTAACTAACTTATGGAAAAATGAGGTATTCTAATCTCCCTCTTGGAGCCAAGCAATTCATAATTTCTGCTTCCAAAAAATCTCCACCCAAAGCTCCCATTCATGGAGCTCTTTAGACAAAGAGGACTCTGTTAGAAGTGATTCCCTAGTCATACCAAATTCTTTGATCCAAAAAGTAATTTAATATCTAACTTTTCCTGCACCTATTTCTTCTACCAACAAAGATTGCTAAAACCAAACTTGATCCACTATTTGAGCTTGAACTTAGCAAATTGAAGCCTTTTAGAAAGGACTACATAGTAGTACCAAAGGAAGCCTTACCCTCTAACCACCAAAACACTATATTCTCCTATATATCTTGATCTCAAAGCCACATTAATTGAAACTAGAATGAAGGCTTCTTAGGGACTAAAAAATAGATGAAAACTTTATGGGTCACCCTATTGGTGAAAGGGGATCTTGTTTAATTTGTCTATTTTCCTTAGCTCCAATGATAGATGGCAGCTTTAACCCTCCAAAATCATTCTCCACCTTTCAGGTTGTACCCAGACTCCTTCCTTTTTGGATCCTCCATGGGTTCCCTTCGGGTGACCTTGGATCCCCCTTGGGCGATTTGACCTAGTGAAAGGGGGGATCCTGTCATGTTTTTGGACACATGTTTCTCTTCGATCTGGGCCTCAAAACGCTCTATTTTTGCTCTAGTTTGCATGTAGTTTTGATCCAAACATAGAGTAAACTATTATTATCTCATCTACCATCTCCAATAATGCATAATTAACTCCTTTGATCTACTCTTGTCATCCCTTCAACTCATGCTAACTCCATGGTGCAGTCACAGTAGGAGGGTTCATAGAATGAACTATCCAGACCATGCAGCAAGAGTAAACACAACAAAAACAACTCAAAGAAATAGAATAAATGCAGATTCAATCATTCAGTATATCATTGAATTCAAACATAGATCGATTGACAACATGCGGGCTTACAATTAGGGCTCACAAGCTTGATTACATACATGCGCAAGATAAAGCTTTGAAGCTCCTTCGCACAAAATTTGAACTATGAACTTATGTGTATGCTTACAACTTTGATGACTTAACAACTTTCCTAAGGATCTATTACATCAATATATATCAAGTCTGGATCATAAGATTCCTCCGTGTCAGCCAAGAAGGTCACAAATTCCAACGAAGAGCTATAACATGTGTACATGGATAGGTTAGACCTAATTGCATAGAATTCCTCCAGAAAATGAATGGAATGATATGCAAATCTTCAGGGAAGGTTGGCCACGAATCAAAGATCATCGAATGATGTGTCATTAAGCTCCACAAGTCAAGGAATGCTACACAAGTCTTCTCTTTTAGTTGATTATTTGAGACTGTCAGGATGCTTTGTTCTGAGAAAATAGTCAAACTTATGATAGCGATATCTTTCCAGTATTGAAGTATGGATCTCTAAATTCTAGATATGATGTAGATGAATGAATGTAGATGCTAAGTCCATCTCCACAAGGTTTGAAATGCAATTGTGGTAGAATGCAGACCAAAATGCAAAAACCACTTCTGACTGAACTACCTGATCTAAACTGGAAAAGAAATAAACTAAACTGCAAACAAACTGAAATGCAAATATTTTTGGTTGATGCAATATTGCTCTTGAACTAGGGATGCTCCTGCATCAGACATCCGAGGTTAATGAAAAAGTGAGTCCCTCACTTTGTTGGGGCTAGGGGAGAACCAAGATGGTCTACCTCAGCCTAAGAAATCCATGATGAATCTTCTTTCAGTTAGCCTTTCCACTTCACAAGATATTCTTTGTATTGTCTTCCTCTAGTGCTGCGTCCAACTCTGTTGTCCAAAATATTTTGAATTTGCTCCGGTGCTTGTTGTGGTAATTGCCTCTTCAAGTCTTCTTCCATGTTGTCACTGAACTCTGCTTCATGATACTAATATAAGTCTACAATGTTGAAAATAGGTGATATACCCAATGGCTCTGGTAGTTCCACTTCATATGCATTTCCTGAGTATCTTACAAGGTCCAAACTTCTTCATCTTCAACTTGTTATATGTCCCAATTGGAAATCTTTCTTTTCTCAAGTATACCATCACTTCATCTCCAACTTCAAATTCCTTATGTCTTCTCTTCTCATCAACCTTCTCTTTGTACTTACTATTCATATTTTCCAAATGCTTCTTGACCTGATTATGCACTGTCTTCATATGATCTGCAAATTCTTTTGCTTCTACACTCCTCTTTTCTTCTATATTGATGTCTCTTAGTTCTGCCACTCCTCTAGGGTTCAATCTGGTCACAATCTCAAAAGGTGTTCTTGTGGTACTCCTATTCATTGAATTATTGTATGCAAACTCTACTTATGAAAGAATCAAATCCCAACTTCCTGTCTTCTCTCCAACCAAACATCTCAACAAATTTCTCAAACTCCTATTCACTACCTCTGTTTGTCCATCAGTCTGTGGATGAAAAGTTTAACTATACTTCAAATCTTTCTTTATCTTCTTCCAAAGTGTCTTTCAAAACTATCCCACAAACTTTGTGTCTTTGTCTGAAACTATATTCTTAGGTAATCCATGCAATCTCACTATCTCCTTGAAAAATAGATCAACTATATGAATTGCATCAATTGTCTTCTTACAAGGTATGAAATGAGCCATCTTTTAAAATTTGTCAACCACTACAAATATTGAATCATGTCCCCTCTGTGTCTTTGGTAATCCCATTACAAAATCCATGCTTATGTCTTCCCAAGGTCTCTTTGGTACTGTCAAAGGTTTATGCAATCCAATGTTCTGACTACTCCCTTTTGTAACTTGACAAACTCTATAACTTTGCACAAATTTCCAAACATCCTTATGTATTTGAGGTCAAAAGTAGTTTTCACTCACCAATGCCACTGTCTTATCAATGCCAAAATGTCTTTCCAATCTACCACTATGCTTCTCCTTGATCAAATTATCTCTCATGGAACTTCTAGGTATGCACAAGTGATTTCCTTTGAACAACATATCTTCTTGAATAAAATAGTCCAACCACTTACTCTTATTTGTCACAACAAGTTCCTTACATGATTTCCAAGGTTTTGTAAAATCAGTGTCTCCCTCATACATGTTCTTCAATTCATCAAAACCCAACACCTCAATTATCATCTTTGTCAACAAGTTTCTTCTTCTACTCAATGCATCAACAATTTTGTTTGATTTTCCACTCCTATGCTTCAACACAAAAGTATAACTCTGCATGAACTCTACCCATCTCATATGTGTCTGATTCAACTTACCTTAACTGTTCAAATATTGCAAAGCTTGATGATCTGTATACAACACAAACTCCTTAGGTAACAACTAATGTCTCCACCTCTTCAAGGCTTGAATTATGACATAGAACTCTTGATCATAAACTAAATATCTTCTCTTTGCATCATTCAACTTCTCACTGAAATAAGCTACAGGTCTACCTTCTTGACTTAATACTACTCCAATTGCATTCCCACTTGCATCACAATCTACTTGAAATACCTTATTGAAATCCGGTAATGCCAAAATAGGTTGCTCTGTCACTTTTTGCTTTAACAACTCAAAACTTTTATCTACTCCAGATGCCCACTTGAAATCCTTTCTGTCACCTCTCATAGTCTCTGTCATAGGGTTACAAACTGAACTAAATTTTTTGATGAACTTTTGGTAGAAACAAGATAATCTGTGAAATGATTTAACCTCTCCAATGCTCTCCAGTGTAGGCCATTCAACAATTGCTTTCACTTTCTCAGGGTCCATCTTCAATCCTTCCATAGTAATCACAAATCCCAAATATACTAACTCTTCCTTCATGAAAATACACTTCTTGATGTTTATCAGCAATTTCTCTTCTCTCAACTTCTGCTAAACTTGTCTAATATGCCACAAATGTTCCTCTTTTGTATTACTGAAAATTAAAATATCATCCAAATATACAATCACAAACTTACCCAAGAATTTCTTCAAGACTTCATTCATCAATCTCATGAAAGTACTTAGTGCATTTGTCAATCCAAAGGGCATCACTAACCACTCATACAATCCTTCATTTGTCTTAAAAGCAGTCTTCCATTCATCACCTTCTCTAATTCTGATCTGATGGTATCCACTCTTCAAATCTATCTTTGTGAAATATCTTGCTCCACTCAAACAATCCATGATATCATCCATCTTAGGTAAAGGAAATCTATACTTAACTGTGGTCTTGTTTATTGCTCTAGAATTGGTACACATTCTCATTCTCCATCTTTCTTAGGTGCTAACACTATAGGTACTGCACAAGGACTTAGACTTTCTCTGATAAAACCTTTCCTTAACAACTCTTGTATCTGTCTATTCAGTTCTTCATTCTTTGCTGGTGTCATCCAATGTGCTACTTTGTTAGGCAAACTTGCTCCATGTATAAGATCCATGTGATGACTGATATTCCTTATAGGTGGCAATCCATCAGGTACATTAGCTGATATGATGTCTTCATATTCTCTCAGCAACTATCTTATCTCCTCCAGTTGTTCTTCTTTAGTTTCTTTCTTCAATGTTGCAGGCCTCTTAGGAATCAAGGCATGACATATATTCTTGCATCTCAAACCATCCATAAATTTTCTTCCATCTACCAAACAGATTCTAGCATTCCCACATACTTCACTCTTAGGATCATCCTTCAAAGGAATCAAAGTAATTCTCTTCCCATTTGCTGTTATAGTGTATGTATTCTTTCTCCCACCATGTATAGCTTTTCTATCATACTACCAAGGTCCACCTAGCAAGATATGACATACATCCATAGGCATAATATCACACAAGACTTCATCATGATAAGACCCAATATGAAATTTCACCAAACATTATTCACTCATGAGTACCTTATGATCATCCTGAATCCATGCTATCTGATATGGCTTAGGGCGTTTCAATCTTTCCAACTTCAGCTTAGTCATCATCTCCTCTGAAACTAGGTTATCTAAACTACCACTATCAATTACAACTTTACAACACTTACCTCCTGATTTATATCTTGTTCTGAATAAACTTTTCCTCTGCAGTGGTTCCTCATTTGTCTCTTTTTTAAATAGTGCTCTCCTCATCACCAATGATTCTCCTTTCTCCGGTTTGCCAACTAAATTGGGTGATCCAATGGGTTCTTCTTCCACATATGCTGCTCTTCCACTGTTTTATGTCTTCTTACTTGCACTACCCTAATTACACTCAAATGCTCTATGTCCTTCACCTCCACACTTGAAACAAGTACCTCTGAATGTCCTCTTATCCAATCCTCTTCCTTCTCTTCTATATCCTTCATTCTAGTATGCACTACGGTTTCCTCTTTGGTAAAAATTTCTGTCATCTCTCTAGTAAGCATTATTATCTTTGTCCTCCTTAAATGGGTTGTCAAACTTGTTCTACTCTGGATATGATCTGTCTCCTCTAGAATAAGTCCTACCTCTCTGAAATTTACCTCCTCTTCCTCTTTGTCTTTGATCATGTCTCTTACTTAGCTTCTCTTCAACTTTCAGGGCAAACTGATATGCTTCCTCCAAAGATGTTATCCTCACCAAACTTAGTTCTTTTTGAATGTTCAATCTCAGTCCATTGATATATCTAGCCACTTTCTCTTTGCATGCTTCACTATGTCCTATCCTTATGATCATCTTATGAAATTCTTCAGTAGACTTCTTCATAGATTTCTCCTTTTGTCTCAGGTTTTGCAATCTTTTCAATAGTTCCAACTCATAGTTAACAGGTATAAATTGATTCTTCAGTTTTGTCACCATCCTATCCCATTTTGTAACATTTTGTTTTCTTCTTCTATTTCTTTCCAACTAAAATTATTTCCACCATATAGCAACATGTCCTTTCAACTTTGTCTTTGTAAATTTCACCTTCTTCGGATCTTCAATTTCCTCATATTCAAAGTATTCTTCCATATCATTTATCCAGTCAATCAATTTTCAAGGTTTAAATTACTAGTATAGTTTAGCACATCAACTCTAGGTCTCTTTCCAATCTTTGAAATAGCTTGCAACATCTTTACTTGGTTTGATTCTTCTTCTTCATCACCTCCTAGGGTTTCGCCAATTTGTTCAACAAATTGAAATTCTTCTTCCTCATCGCTTTCAACATTAGGTCTCGGTGTCAAACCTCTTCGCCTATCTTCTTCAATAGAATCCAAATGAATTTGTATTGTTTTCATTATCTCCATCATCTCATCTATTCTACTAGCCATTGTTCCAACAACAACAACTCTCCTCGGTGACATTCTTCCTAGGATCAAGTGCAAACTACCAAGCAAGTTTGGCGATTGGGTTACAAGGTGACAACTACCTCTCAATCGGTGATCGGTTGCAACACAAGTAACCTGCCTCAATTCAGTGATCTGTCCACAGCAAGATCTTACAGAATTTCCTCACCAACTTCGCTCAATTCGCTCCAAAGATTTGAACTTTCATTCTGATACCACTTGGTGCAGTCACAGTAGGAGGGTTCACATAATGAACTATTTGGATAGTCCAGCAGGAGTAAACACAATAGAAACAACTCAAAGAAATAGAATAAATGCAGATTTAGTCATTCAATAAATCATTGAATTTAAATAGAGGTTGGCCAACAACATGTGGGCTTACAATTAGGGCTCATAGGCCTGATTACATACATGCCCCAGATAAAGCTTTGAAGCTCCTTCACACAAAATCTAAACTATGAACTTATGCGTATGCTTACAACTTTGATAACTTAACAAATTTCCTAAGGATCTATTACATCAATATATATCAAGTCTGGATCATAAGATTCCTTCGCATCAGCCAAGGTCACAAATTCTAACGAAGAGATGTAATGTGTGTACATGGATAGGTTAGACCTAATTGCATAGAAATCCTCTAAAAAATGAATGGAATGATGTGCAGATCTTCAGGGAAGGTTGGCCAAAAATCAAAGATTATTGAATGATGTGTCATTAAGTTCCACAAGTCAAGGAATGCTCTGCAAGTCTTCTCCTTCAGTTGATTGTCTGAGACTGTTAGGATGCTCTATTATGAGAAAATAGTCAAACTTTTGATAGTGATATCTTTCCATTATTGAAGTGTGGATCTCTGAATTTTAGATATGATGTAGATGCTAAGTCTAGCTCCACAAGGTCTAAAATACAACTATGGTAGAATGCAAACCAAAATGCAAAAACTGCTTCTGACTGAACTGCCTAATCTGAATTGGAAAAGAAAGAAACTGAACTACAAACAAACTGAAATGTAAATGTTTTTGGTTGATGCAAGATTGCTCTTGAAATAGGGATGCTCCTGCATCACTCCAGTTTCTTATCATGTGATAAGATTTCATATCTTCATCACTCCTCTTTTAGCCCAGTCTTATCTTCAATCAAACTTCTTAACTCTCCAATTAGGAGACTTAACTCCCCAATCATCCCCACCTATCATGAGCCATTCCATCCTATAAATACTCCCCACCTCTCCATTATTTCTCAAGTTGGAGAATGTTCTTCTCATCTTCACAAGACTTTTCAAGCTTCTTCACAGGCCTTTTAGTCTCTTTCACCATTTCTTTCTTTAGTTTTTCAAAGCTTCAAAGCTTTCCCTTAGGAGGCAAATCAATTGTTGCAATCATTCTTCAAGCTTTGCTTTTTCTCTCCAATTAGAATTATCATGCTCTTCGCATGACGTAGGTGCCTTTTTATTTTAGTATTTGTTTCCCAAGCCTTCAAAGGCTTCATACATCGTTATTACCCTCACAAATTCCCCATGCCCAAGTGCTTCAAAGCTTTTATAATCTCTCCCAATTCATAGCTTTCTCAAGCTCATTCATTTGCTCTCTTCTTAATTACCGCCAAGAGGAGGGCCCTGCTACTACAAGAAGACAAAGAGGTTGCTAAAACAAGGATCTCTGAGGGTAGTGTGAAGACTCATGCATCGACAACAATCCAAGTTTTCCATGCTTTATTAGTTAATTACATCACAAATTTGCTCTTGGGAATAGTAATCTTGTTGCAATTTCCTTGATAGATTTATTTCAAAGTTGATTAGATTAGCTTGTTGTAAGTAATTTAAATTGGAATTCTAGATTAAGTTTCATATTTTGCACTTTCAATTCTTAGATTAGTTCAAAAATCATCTTTGAAAACATAGAAATAAATTGCATTAGGTAATTTCATATTAAATTGCATTCATCTTTCAAATTCCTAGTTAATTAGCTCATTTTGATATTCAATTCCAAAAAAGAACCAAAAAAATTGTTTTGCATACAATTAGTTGCTTACATATTGAAAATCCCAAAAAAATACAAAAACATTAGAACATAGAAAAGTTCAAACCCTTGAGTCAATCATGAGGTAGGATTTAACTACACAAGGTCAAACCCTCGACTCTGTCACAGGGTCAAGAAGTCAAGAGAACTCATACAAAGCCTTAGATAACATCACTAAGTTGAAATTCAACTCTTGGTCAACTCAAATCTACTCTCTATCTAAGCATACAAATGTGTTCTAGAATTAGAGGTGAGTGGGCTAGGGCTATCCTTGAGGAGATGAAGAAATATATCCTAGGCCACAACTAGCACAACAAACACTAGAAGAAAAAGAACATGCTCTTAGGTTAATACAATGAAGTATTCAAGCCATAGAAGAAAGGTTACAATGTACTAGGCTCATCAATGACTACAATAGAAATCTATCTAGATGTTGGACCACAAGAAACCCAAATAGGAGATTAGTAACTAGTGGCCCTTTGGGTCATATTATTATCTCCACCACAACGGTCATAGAATGACACATAGTAGACCACAACAGGCCCCAAGACTGGCTGACCTCTCTTCACAATGTTCTACTCGCAATAGAACATAACCACTTTTAGGTCTTACCTCCACTCGACTGGCTTCTGCCATGAGAGTGAGAGCATGACTTAGAGGTCACCCAAGGCAAGGAGAGGGTCTATGTGTTGTATCGAAGTTGACTCATCCACGCTTGTGCCTGAGTCACATTTTGAGGAGTGTAGTGACAACACCATTGTTGGGTCTATGATTAGACTAAGAATTCTTCAAAGCCCCATTACAATTATTTTTATGGTTGTTGACTTTAGTCCAACTATCATCATGCTTAATTGGTCCAATTGATGGCTTAAAGACTAGTTTAGTTTTGAAAGAAGCAAGAGGGCAATCTCTAATTTTATGGTCAAAGTCTTGGCATTGAAAGTAGGTGTTGGGTAGATTGATATACATGATGTAATGTGCATGGCACATTTCAACTATCTATATATAAACAATTTCTTTTAAATCATAACCAATGTTAATTTCTACATAGACTCTACATTGTGGTTTGACTAAATAATTTTTTTTTGGTTCAACACATACAACTTTCCCAAGAGGGAAGGTGAGGTGATGAAGAAAAGGCAAACATGGTAAGCGAAAACCAAGAAATTTGAGTCAGACATGCACCTTAAGAGTTTGTTGGTGAAATACGATGAAGTCCCTCGTCTAAGGAGAGAAAACAAGTAACAAGCAATGTACATAGCAGGGGCCATGGCAGAGGATTGCATCTACATGGTTAGCTTTTGCAAAGTAGAAAAGGAAGAACCCTTTGGTTAAATTTTGGATGGAATCCAATTTAACCCCATGGGGAGCCCATGTAGTGTCAATCCAACTATGAAACATGCTTCGAGATCACACTCGATTGACAAAATAACCAACGAGCATAAATTTCTCAAGCCATTTACAAGCATTATCAAAGTTAGGTGCTAGAAGAAGAAAATTTGGCGGGTTAGTAGATGAGTGGAAGACTTTTGGCACAAACTTGCTTGACTTCTTCAGTGGTGCCATGACTCTCTGTAACTCATATTGATTCAACAACAATAGTCGAGACAAAAAACTTGGACACTATAAAAACGGGCCACCCTAAAGGTAAGAAACCCTAAGACTACTACAATAAATGAAGGGAAGAATAAAAATCTTGTTGATTTATTGCAAAGCAATTTTTTTTTTGATGAAAATGTAATTTATCTATTTAAAATTAAAAAAACACTTCAAAAAAAAATAATGGGTGGTTAAAAGGCACACCCCAAGAGTCACATGGGCAAAGCCCAGAAATATCTAAAACAAAGTATCAAAGGGTACATGACCCATATAAAAATAAAGAGAAAACAAAATTAAGCAGCCAATGCCATTCCCACAAATGGCGGATCCCTGTCATCCGGTTTCCCCCAAATGTCCGCATGGATGGACCTCTGGTCGTGCTGCTAGTGCAGCTGGGGATAATGCGGGGTGGTTGGTTATGGATAATGCAGTAATGCTAGTTGGCCTGCAATGGACAATGCAGGCTGGAATGCTCCTGGTTCTTCACATCCACCATCTACAGGGTGGAATAATACTAAGGTTTCCCTCGATTAAATTTGACTATCTCACTTTAATACGAGGAGCCAAATGTTCAGAATTTGAAAAAATTAAATTAAAAACACATCTACGCAGACAAAAACCAACATGTCTTACTCATACACCTTTCTTCTCTCGAGGCACTACAAACTCATGAATTTACACTACCTTTATGACCTTTTATTGAACCTACTTGCTTATTCATATCACACATTTGATACGTAATAATGTACTTTCATGATTGTCATTTGATACCATTACTTATGATGTATGCTTTTACATGCTATATGATCCATGTGCTTCCAGTTACATCACTTGGCGTGAGAGCTCCGCGACAACGTTGCAATCGTGCAGAGAAAGACAAGTGAGTGGGGTCTGCATTTCAATGAGTAGTTATGTATTTTTCATACCATTACACCTCATAATTCCACTTCGTAAGTGGGAATCTGCAACTCTTTAAGCAAAGCGAAATCGCGCAAAAAAGGATAAAAGGTCTGCATTTTCCACCCTTACACAATTGAATAAAAGGACGAACAACTCTTCTGCATACTTTGACACGGGAAAAGATTTAGTTTTCTATACTTTTATTAGCTCTAGTCTACCCTGTGTTATACTTTCCATCCCTCTTTTGCACTTGAGTTCATGGCATCTTCCTCCTCATCTTACCAACAAAATGTGGAACATGGTGAGTTCACTAAAAATGATGCATTCATCAACCACCGAGGCCCAGACGTAAAAGAAACTGTCGGATTCGTGCTTTACAAATCACTAGAGGAAAAAGATTGTCTAGCATTTCTTGATGATCAAGAGTTCAAATTGGGAGATCCAATTAACCCTGTCCTAGAAAATGCCATATACTCTTCTACGGTTCAAATTGCCATTTTCTCACCATGATATATAGAGTCCTCTTGGTGTCTAGATGAACTGGTTCTCATGTTGAAAACCAAGGCTCAGTTTATTCCTATATTTTGTGATGTGAAGCCTTCTGACCTTCGCTATCCTAACAATGGAGTTTATGCAAGTGCATTGGCTACACATAAGGAAGAGGGGAGGTGCAAAAACGAGAGGCTTAAGCAGTGGAAGGAAACCCTCCAGTTTTCTTCAGGCATCTTTGGCTACGAATTCAGTACATCTAATAAGTAAGGCCAAAGCTATTTTTGCCATTTAGTTTTCTTCTCTTTTCTTTCCTTTTTTTGAGGTTATTTGCTTTCAAGCCATTATGATTCATTTTTTATAATTTGCTTTTTATCCTCTCCATATTGATTTTGAACAATTTTGAATTCTCCTTTCCCTTAAAATGGTCAGTGATGTCAAGAGGCTGTGTACAACGATTGCCTTGGCTATGCAAAAAGAAGTTGAAAAGAAAAGATATAAGGAAGTTGTAAAATCAAGTACACCAGCACAGGCGAGGAAATCTAGTGTTTTGCCGGTGGGGATCGATTCCAAGGTTGAATACATGTTAGGGTTGTTAGAAACCCAAAAAGTTCAAGTTATAGCCGACGTTGGTATGGGCAGCTCAGGAAAGACATTTCTTCTCCAAAATGTCTACAGCCGAACTAATTCCAGGTTTGCCGATTCTATTTGGCTCTCTATTTCTAACTCTTATTGTCAAGAATTTTCAGCATGATATAGCCTCCTACATAGGTTTAAAGACTGAAATTGTGGATGCTGGCGTAACTGATGAGAGAGCGACTGAATTGATTCATCGCCGTCTCCAAGGGAAAAAATCTCTTTTTCTGCTGGATGATCTGTGGACGCTCTCTACAGAAGATAATCTGCTTGATAAGCTTGGTCTACCAGCTGATGAAGATTGTAAAGTTATGGTTACCACAAGAAATAGGCAGGTTGCTCTAAATTCAAATGCTCAAATTTATGAGATGAAACTTTTGTCAGATGAAGAGAGTTGGGGTCTGTTCTGTGTGTATATGAGGGAAATAGAGCACCACTACACATGGAAGAGGAGGGTCGGAAGATTGTAAAGCAATGTGGAAATTTACCTCTTGCTATCAAAATGACAGCAGCATCTCTGGCCAAAATCACACTTCTCAGCAAATGGGAGTCAAAGCGCCGTCAGCTCGAAAGGGTAGCCACTCCAATTGGTAACCCTAACCCTGACCCTTTCATGGAAATATTAAAATTGAGTTACGACTCCTTGCCTGCACATCTCCTTGCCTGCACATCTGAAAACCTATTTTGCTTATCTTTCTTTCATTCTTGAAGATGAGGAGATAAACTGTGAATATCTCATAAATCTATGGATAGGAGAAAGATTCATCCCGGCAGGAGAGGAGCAGTGGGATTGGTTAGATCAACTTGCCGATCTGTGTCTGCTCCAACTAGGCTGGGCTTAAACAGCACACTCTAAGCTTTCACTTAGACGTGTGCTGGTGGGCCCTCTCCAACTCCGTTTCGGTCCCAAAAAAATCCGTTAAACATTCAACCGCGCGTTTCCTCAAACGGTGACTGTCCTGACTCCCAGCTGCTGCCCGCTCGGTTAGTTTTAATTTGGGATAACTTTAATTTGAATATCTCCCTCCCGCTCAATTAATCCGAGCTTTGTTTATGGGTGATGTTTTTCTGCAGGGGAGGCAGTCGCATTGTTTCACCATATACAACAAACAGATCTCCAAATCAGTTAGCATTTGCCAGCGTACTACCAGCCTGCGCCAAAATGGGAGATATGAAATACCATGACTGCAGGATATCCATAAAATGGATTTGTTGAAAAGGCTTTAGAAACTTTCAAACAAATGCAATTGGCAGGGGTAAAGCCAAACTCCGCAACCTTTGCCAGCATCCTCCCTGCCTGTCCCAAAATGGGAGCTCTGGAACAGCGTATGGACATCCATCGAAGGATAAAGGACAGAGGAATTTTGTGAGATGTTGTAGTTGTAACTGCCTTGGCAGACATGTATGCAAAACGTGGAAGCACAGACAAGGTATGTGAACTACTTGACAGGATACCTCAAAGAGATGTCATCTCATGGAATGCCATGATTGCAGGATATGCAAAATATGTAAATGTAGACAAGGCACTTGAACTGTTTGACAGAATGCCTCAAAGAAATGTGTTCTCATGGAATCCCCTGATTGCAGGATATTCACAAAATGGATTTGTTGAAAAGGCTCTAGAAACTTTCAAGCCAGAAACTTTTGCCAGCATCCTCCTAGCCTGTGCCAAGTGGGAGCTTTGGAACAGGATATGGACATCCATCAAAGCGTAAAGGATAGATGAATTTTGTCAGATATTATAGTTGCTACTGCTTTGGTAGACATGTATGCAAAATGTGGAAGCATATACAAGGCACATGAACTGTTTGACAGAATGCCTCAAAGAAATGTGGCCTCATGGAATGCCATTATGCAGAAAATGGATTTGTTGACAAGGGTTTAGAAACTCTCAAGCAAATGAAATTGGCAGTTGTAAAGCCAACATCTGCCTGTGCCAACATGGGAGCTTTGGAACAGGGTAGGAACATCCATCAAAGCATAATGGAAGGGGAATTTTTGTAAGATATTATAGTTGGAAATGCTCTAGTAGACATGTATGGAAAATGTGGAAGCATAGACAAGGAACGTGAACTATTTGACAAAATGCCTCAAAGAAATGTGTTCTCATGGAATGCAATGATTTTGGTATATGCAAAAAATGGATTTTGCAAGGATGGCTTCCAAAATCATTAATTAACAAAGCACTCTGGAACATATCTGACATTACAAGCAGGTTTAGTGGATGAGGGCTGCACATGCTTCAATCATATGAGTAACCCTTATTGCAGTACACCTACAATTGATCAATATGTGTGCATGATTGACCTTCTTGCCCATGTTGGCTATCTTGAGGATACCCTAAACTTTATCATTAAGATGCCAGTTAACCCTGTGTTGTTTTTATGCATTTGTTTTCTTGGTGCTACAAATCACATATGAATATAGGCTTGGGAGTATTTATAGTGACGTTGCTTTTTTATTTGGACCCTAAAAATATACCGTGACTTATGTTCTCTCAAACATCCATGAAAAAGTGGGCAGGTGGTGTGAGGTTCAAATGGTAAGGAGATTCATGAAAGATAAAGGAATTATAAAGATCCATACATGTAGTTGGATTGAAGGCTATAAAATGGTACATGCTTTTTGTGTCGGAGACATATCACATACATAGACATAGGAGATATATGCAAAGTTGGAGAAATTGGCTTGGGAGATGAAGGCAACAAGGTATTTTCCATTTTCAAGACATTTACTTAGTGATGTGGAAAAGGAGGAAAAATAATTATTTATCTACCACCATAGTGTAAAAATGGTAATTGCTTTTCATTTGTTAGACACCCCCCCTAGAACAACTATTAGAGTTGTTAAGAACCTTCAAGTATGTGTTGATTGTCACAATGCAATGAAGTTTATCTCCAAGATTGTTGCAAGAGAAATTGTTGTGAGAGATGCGAATTGTTTGCATCATTTAAGGCTAGGAGAATGTTCTTGTGGAGACTATCGGTGACGCTAAATGAAGTGATCTAAAAATTAGGATCACACTATAATAATGTGCACCATGTCAGACCTGCACTAATAATGAAGGAACAAGGTTGTATTTTCAGTTACTAGGGAAATTTAATGGTTTTGTTTTTGTTTTGAGTATTTGGCAATGTAGACTATGATATTGGCTTCATAAAATTAGATGCATAGAGTGCAATGGAGATCATTACTTATATATACTATTGGGGTATTTGTCAAAGACTTAATTTATGTTAACATGGACGTTTAATTGAACTATTTTCATAAAACCTACATATGTATGAAATGAAAAGATGGAGAAGGTGGTGGAGAAAGAGTGAAAACAAAAGGTGATGAATATTTCAAGTAAATGGAAAGATGCTTGAGCAGCAGGAAATGGGAGAGGAGAGCTCACAATTACCCTTGCCATTTTGTATAGTTCTTTTGTTTCAGTTAATCATATTGTCTTTTGCCTATGTTAGGTTAAGGATTTAATTACACATTCTAGATTCAATATGTAATTTTTTTAATAAGTGTGTCATTTATGGTTAGATATTTCTAATGTTGTTTCACATCCTTTTGCTTGATGAGATATCTAATAGATTTGTGAATTCATAGATATTTTTTAATTTGATTTTATTTCAATTTGTTTGGTTTCAATTAGAAAGAAACCATTATAATTTATAATTAAGAAGTAAAAAGAAAAATTACAAGTGTGTTTAAGTTGTAATTAGTGGTTATGCATGGCACTTAAAAAACTCTCATAACGAGGTGTATAGATTGATGTTAGAGAGAAAAGAATAACATTTGTATATGTAAAAATAAAATAACAATTTATATTGCATTGTAATTGCACATTCGTAGCATTACAAAATTGTGTGTGATGAGATTTATAAATTAATAATAATGAGACGAGGGTTTGAAGGTAGTTAGGAGAGGCTAAATAGGGCATTTCATAAGTGTTTGGAGTGACAATAGGATTTAAAACAAGAGGAACTCAAAGGCATGAGGGGAATTTTAGAGAAACACAATGGAAGACATCATAGGTTTGAAAGGAATATTATAATTATATTCATAATATGGTCAACTTGACTACTTTATTCACTTGTGCAAGCCTAACAAATGGTAGTAAAGTTAAATTTTGTTTGGTAAGATAGGAATTGAATAATTTTGCACTAGTCACATATCTAGCAAATGCTAGTGAAGACTAAATTCCATATGCCACATCTAATATTTGTTTACAATCCTTAATCACAACTCCATTAAGAATCTTGAATTCTTATACTTGATTCATGTCAATTTAGTAATGAGGGATTTATTTCATAATGTCCAAAGACTTATGAGTCATGGCTAACAACTTTTGTTTAGTTGATTTAAAAATGAAATTTTATCATAAACATACATGTTTGTATAAAACGAAAGCAAGAAAAATACTTTTTTTTTTGGAAAGAATCTAGAATGATTAACTTTAATTCTTCATCTCATGCAAATGCATTTGACAACTTCATGATTATAAGAAAACACACATTTATAAGTTAATTTAAATCTTTATAATGACTACATATTTAATGTTACAATAGAAGAAGGGAATTTGTTATGAAGCACATTCTATTCTTATAAAAGCTAGATCACTTTGTAACTATCACTAATGGTATCACACTGGAGTTCCCCGGGACATCTAAAATTATAAATGAATATTTTTGTGTATGCATTATAATAGTAGGCAACATTTGAATGGAAGCAACTCCATTGTCATTAAAAATAAAAATAATTATAAAATAAGCCCATAGATCACATTATAGAAGTGGGCAATATAGTAGTGGTTCTTGAAATCATGTGACATAAAATGGTCCCATAGATTGGATCTTGCATCACAAGGGACAACAATAATTGTTTTTGCATGATGACATGAAGCACATTGACTAAGAGCCTTACTTGATAGGTTGGATTAAGGTCTTAGCAGCAATTTTTAAGACACAATAATATCCTCTCACTGTGGCTCACCATTTTTGTTTTGTAGCTATGCTCTATCTAGAATTGTGAATTTTTTCCCTCTTTATTATTGGTGAGCACTTTGGTCTTGGTGCAATGGCCTTTGGAAGTGGCTTAGGGAAGAGGAAATGCTAGGATTGTAGGGTGGAGGCATCAAAACAGAAGGGTAAGAGGTAAAAGGAGAGGGTGGAGAGCACCAAGATGGTGGAGAATTTCATCTATGTCTAGAAAGGGAGATTACAAATCTTGATCTCTGCTCCTAGTTCTATGTATCAAGGAATTAGCTAAGGAGATGGATGAGGCTTCATGTGTGGGCACTAAATAATCCCTAACCAAGTTGATACTGGATCCTAGACTATCCTTGGGAAGGTCAAACATGTTTGATGTGGCTCAATCAGTTAGTTATGTGGCCATGTTCTCCTTTGTTATAGGTATTTATCTTCTCTATGATGGCATTGAAGGTATCACTGACAAGTCTAAGATCTTAGTTAACTATTATATTAAGTATTTCCATTGTTTGAAAATAAGAAAAACTAAGATATACAAAGGCATGGAAGAAATGACAAAGACATGTAATCTCAAACTGTCGTTGGAAAGTAAGTTTAATAATTACATTTACTATGAGGAGGAGGATGACCTAGTTGATGTCCCTCTACCCACAAAACTAGAAAAATATGTTAAGTGTAAAGCTTATCATGGGGCCTTAGTTAGGCCTACATAAGTTGCCAGGCCATCCCCACAAGACTAGAAACATTATCATTGATTGCATACATATTGGAGGAAGGGTTGTAGTCATTTGTCCTTCCCTATAGATATATGGTATCGTTTTGGTAATATAGGTTTTTTGTTGTGATGGTGTTGTATGCTTCAAGGCTTGATAGGGAATTTTGTGTGGGTAGGCTTCTTTTTGCATAGAAGGTCTTAGAGGGTACTATTGCATGATGGATTATCATTTTCTATGTAGGTCTCAAGTGATTGTATGGAAATGATTTATCATGTTATAACCTAATTCAACTCTTGGCTAGCTATTAGTGTAATTAGTGTAAATCTTTTCTTTTGTCTAGATTTGATGGCACTTGAAGTTGGTGAGGAGGGGCATCATGTGTTCTATCTGTGAGGTTAGCTCTAGATTGAAGATTTTATTTTAGTTAGCTAGATCTCTAAATGATAAGATTAGGATGGATAATTTCAAATTTGGATAGATCTAGTGAGCTCATTTATACAATGAACCTAGGCTTTTAATGCTCATTTTTTGTGTCTTTTGGTGTCTAACCCAAATATATAAACAAAAAAATATCAATTTGCATCAAATTTTGTACAAAAATTATATCAATTTTATTATTTTTTTTTCTTAATTTTATTTAAAATTGATCCAAATTTTATATAAACTTTGATCTAAAATGTAATAAAATTGATATATAGTATTAAATTATAAATTGATATAAATTTTATATAAATCAGTTGATATTTAAATGATATATTTGATATATTTAAAAATGTAAAGTTAAATTTCTAAAATTATTTTTTAAAAATTTATTTAATTTTTAAATTTGTACCTAATTTAAATTTCATTTATTAAAGTGTTTAAACTTTATAATTTTTTAAATTTTCTTTTAAAAAGATTACACACTTTAGAGATTGTGAGATACATTAGCACATATAGATCAAACAATTATTAACATGTTTGTGCTTCCTAACTACCAATAAGACCATAACCAAAATGAAGACTTTGATGGATCAAGTTGAGAACTATTTAGATGGCCTAATCTCACCCCCTATTAGGTTGAAAACCTAAAGGGGATCCTAATAGAGGCTTATGGTGAAAACCTACAAGGGTGCCATAAGAAAAGTTTATACCAAAGATCCCATACCCAACATTATGTTGCACGAACACACAAGAGATGATGTAGAACCCAAGAACCAATTGTATGATAGAAGCAAATGCTTTATGGTATCCATAGAAGGTCACAATTGTATGAGAACAGCACTACAAGCATGCCCCCACATCTTAGGAAGCTATATAGTAAGAAGCACTTACTACATATATGTAAAAGGAGCATGTAAAATTTATAGGGATATGATATGAATGTAATGGATAGCATGTAATGTACAAAATAGAGAAGATTATAAGCATGTATGAGAGAGATATGAATGTAAGATCATAATGACTATATAATAGATATTGTATCCAATATCAAAGGAATCGTATATATGGTTCCATATTATGATGTCTATGGATGCATGTGTCTATTATTTCTTTTGATTTGGTCCATATCTTACCACACATGCATGTTCTTCTTCCTTATTGTATCACAATAAAGTACAACACAACATAATAGAAATCTAATCCATATGTTTCAATTGTTGGTGCAAAGGGAGGAAGAATAAATTTAAGGAAAGAATTTATGATAACATAGACAAAGATAAGGACATTTGACAATTTTATTTATATAGAGAGAATATAGCCATGTTGAAGATGTGTAGTGATGCACATTAAATTCGAGCCCTTAGAGGGGGTTAGACACCTATAAGATGGCTATGGAATAGGAGGTGAGCTTGAAAAGATGTGACCACTATGTAAAAACATGTCTAACTATTTGAGATATATAAAAGGGATTAAGAAAAGATAAATTAAATTAGTATGGCCAAAGGAGATAACAACAACCTAAGAGAGATCATTGTAGAGAATAAGATGGGCATTGAAGAGAGCAAGATAATGGATTTGATTGAGAAGGAAAATGAAGAAGGAAGGAAATTGAAACAAAGATATGAACAATGGTGTAGTCATGACTAGGGGGTTTTGTCAAACTACTAAGTTTGAAATCCTACAACTTCACTAACAACGAAGGAACTTCATCCAAATTCAAACAACTAACGAAAGAAGAAAGACTTAGAAAAATTTCAAATTTTCCTTAAAGGCTTTAGTTGGGCAAAATGCCCATCAAGAAACTTGGAAATCGACAAAAGAACTGGCGAACTAAAAAGTTCACGAACTAGAGATTTTTCCGACTGGCCATAACTTCGTCAATTTTCATCCAAATTTCACCAAATTCAGACTGGGGATACCCATTAGGCTCTTCGACAAGATGATGCTTTTACTTGGCCAAAATAAATATATTTTTTCTCCAGTTCAAACAAAACTGCAAAGAAAACAAAGCCAAAAACCAACTTAGAAAATAAAATATATTTTTGTTGACACAGGATTTCCAATGAACTCGGGTGCTCCTGCATCAAACAAGAGGAAATGTACTAGAAAAGAATTGAAAAGGTGTAAGAGGCATCTAAGGAGCATACTAGAGGCTGTAGTAAAATCTCCATGAGTTTTTGAGTTAGTTAGATTATCAAATGACACACCACTTACAAATCTAAGTGAACCTAAAAGGTCAATTGCCCTCATGAGAATCGACAATAAAAGTATAAAAAGAATGATGGAATAGATAAGAGAATATGAGGCATTAGTAAGTATAGATGAGTTGGAATCATGGAGGAGAGCCACTATAGTGGTAGTGGAGAGAGAACTTAGGAGTAGGGAGGCACAACTAGAGGTTATATTATTGACTCAAGGACTAGTTGTGATGCAGGAACATCCCTAATTCAAGAGCAATCTTGCATCAACCAAAAACATACCTCATCACTACCCTTTTGTTTTGATGCCTCCACCCTACAATCCTAGCATCACATCGTCCCTAAGCTACTTCCAAAGGCCATTGCACCGAGACCAAAGCACTCACCAATAATGAAGAGGGAAAAAATCACCATTCTAGATAGAGCATAGCCAGAAAACAAAAATGGTGAGCCATAGTGAGAAGAAATTAGTGTCCTAAAATCTGCCACTAAGAACTTAATACAACCTATTCAGCAAGGCTCTTAGTCAATGTGCTTCATGTCATAATGCAAAAATAATTATTCAACATGTCCCTTGTGATGTAATATCCAATCTATGGGATCATTTTATGACACATGATTTCAAGAACCACTACCTCATTTCCCACTTATGTAATGTGATCTATGGGATTATTTTATAGTTATTGTTATTTTTAATGACAATGGAGTTGCTCCCATTCAAATGTCGCCTACTATTATAATCCATACACAAAAATATTCATTTATAATTTTAGACGTCCCTGGGGACCTCTGATGTAATACTATCAGTGATAGTTACAAAGTGATCTAGTTTTTATAAGAATAAAAGGTGCTTTATAACAAATCTCCTTCTTCTATTGTAAACATTAAGAATACACTCATTATAAAGAATTATAATAACTTAAAAATGTATGTTTTCTTATAATCACAAAGTCATCAAATGCATTTACATGAGATGAAGAATTAAAGTTCATCATTCTAGATTCTTTCTAAAAAAGGTTAATTTTCTTGATTTCATTGTATACAAATATGTATGCTTATGATAACACTCCATTTTAAAATCATCTAAACAAAAAATGTTAGCCACATATCATAAGTCTTTCGACATTATGAAATGAATCTCTCATTATTAAATTAACATGAATCAAGTACAAGAATTCAAGATTCTTAATGCAGTTGTGATTAAGGATTGTAAACAAACATTAGATGTGGCATATGGAATTTAGTCTTTACTAGCATTTGCTAGATATGTGACTAGTGCAAAGTTATTCAATTCCTATAGATTACCAAACGAAATTTAACTTTACTACCATTTGTTAGGTTTGCACAAGTGAATAAAGTAGTCAATTTGACCATATCATGGATATAGTTATAATATTCCTTTCAAACCTATGACGTCTTCCATTGTGTTTCTCTAAAATTCCCCTCATCCCTTTGAGTTCCTCTTGTTTTAAATCCTATTGTCACTCCAAACACTTATGAAATGCCCTATTTAGCTCTCTCCTAACCACCTTCAAACCCTCATCTCATTAATAGTAATTTATAAATCTCATCATGCACAATTTTGTAATGCCACGAATGTATAATTACAATGTGATAAATCATATTTTATTTTTACATATACAAATATTATTCTTTTCTCTCTAACATCAGTCTATACACCTCATTATGAGAGTTTTTCAAGTGCCATGCATAACCACTAATTACAACATAAACACACTTGTAATTTTTCTTTTTCTACTTCATATAAATTATAGTGGTTTCTTTTTAATTGAAGCCAAACAAATTGAAATCAAATCAAATTAAAAAATATCCATGAATTCACAAATCTATTAGCTATCTCATCAATCAAAGGGATGTGAAGCAACATTAGAAATATCTAACCATAAATGACAAAATCTACACACTTATAAAAAATTACATATTGAATCTAGAATGTGTAATAAAATGCTTAACCTAAGATAGCGAAAGACAATACGATTAATCGAAACAAAAGAACTCTACAAAATGGCAAGGGTAATTGTGAGCCCTCCTCTCCCATTTCCTACTATTCAAGCATGTTTCCATTTACTTGAAGTGTTCCTCACCTTTTGTTTTTCACTCTTTCTCCACCACCTCCTCCATCTTTTCATTTCATACATATGTAGGTTTTATGAAAACAATTCAATTAAACATCCATGTTATCATAAAATCTTTGATAGATACCCCAATAGTATATATAAGTATTGATCTCCATTGCACTCTATGCATCTAATTTTATGAAGTCAACATCATAGTCTAGATTGCCAAATATTCAAAACATAAACAAAACCATTTTTTTTCCTAGTAACTGAAAATACAACCTTGTTTCTTCATTATTAGTGTAGGTCTGACATGGTGCACATTATTATAGTGTGAGCCTATTTTTCAAATCACTTCATTTAGCGTCACCAATAATCTCCACAAGAACATTCTCCTAGGCTAAAAAGATGCAAACAATTCGCATCTCTAACAACAATTTCTCTTGCAACAATCTTGGAGATAAACTTCATTGCATTGTGACAATCAACACATACTTGAAGGTTCTTAACAACTCCAATAGTTGTTTGATGGGGAGCCTCAGTCGGTAAGACTTTCACCGTCGGCCACCTTGCAACCTATCACACTGACCGTTATAGTCACGCTAACGTGAGGTCCAACAACTCTGACCATCGGCGAGAACAATACCATCGGTCGCCTTCGACCTTATCACCTCGATCTCTTAACTCGATCGGCCAGATCACCACTGTCGGCTCAACGTCTCGTTATCTACCCAATGTACTTTGTCACTCTGATATGCATCTCAGGCCGTGACTTCCGTTCAACGCCTTGAACCTCTCTTCGGTCAGACTATCCTCGTTGCTCTGAGCGAGGAAAGCTTTTCCGATGGCCTCTATCTCACCGATAACAGCTCCAACTCCTCCAGTCAAACCCTAGCACATGGAGATGCTAGGTGATCTACTGTGCACACTCCAATTTGGAACATCTGCACCGCCGAACCATGAAACATAACATGAAACAAATGAATATGGTACAATGAAGCCATTCCACTGATTTCGACAGAAATCTCACCAGTGGAATGCTTCACATTGACTTTTTGCAACAATGGAATTATAGAAAGGAAAAGAAATCTACAACTATGCAATTGGTAATTACAGAGAATGGAAAACAAATTGATGATACAGAAATAGTTTGATTTCTCCTTAACACAATGCACAATTACATTCGCACAATTACATTCAATCTCCTCTTCGATTTGATTACAATACTCTATGATCTTGTTCATTTCCCTGGTTTTATAAACTCGCCAGAGGAACACCAACCCATTCCAAGCGGCTGGGAGAAAACTAACTGATTCCAAGCAGCTGGGAGACCAACCGTCAAACCACTAACAATTTGAGAAATGCAAACTAAGTACTTGGGACTTACAAAGTTTGTTCTAGGTCTAGATACAAATAGAAATGACATGCATTGGTCGAATAGACCTTATTACAACACAAAACCTGATTTTCTAAACAAACATGAATTTAAACACCTCATGGAGGCCACCTTGTGTTAGGTGCTCCTGCACCATTGTTCTATGGGGGTGTCTAGGGGAAAAGACCGAATAGGTGAGATAGTTCCAATGGCTGAGATAGTATTTGTGCATTGAAGACCCAATATTTTTAAAAGTTTAGTACTAGTAATTGTAAATTTCAGGTTGTTAGTGTTACTATAAGTACTAATAATTGAATGAAATGTGCCCTTTAGATTTAAAAAGAACCAATCATGTGATGCCACATCAACCCACCAACAAAACATGACTTAATGCACACCTATTGGTCCACCTTTTTGGGGGGGAACTATTTGACACCTCAACAAAAAGCATGCTAATGTGGCATCATATTTGATGATGTGGTCCTGAAACCTTAGTTATAAGCAAGGGCCTTGCCAAGTAAGCTATTGTAAAAATTTTGGAGTTATTTGAAATTGCCACATATGATTTTGAGAGGCGTGAAGTTAGGGTGCTCAACTACTGGGTCCTCTCCCCTAACAAACCAAAAGCAATTGCCATTTTTTTCACTATGGTGGTAGATAAATAATTATTTTCCTCCTTTTCCACATCACTAAGTAAATGTCTTGAAAATGGAAAATGCCTTGTTGCCTTCATCTCCCAAGCCAATTTCTCCAACTTTGCATAGATCTCCTATGTCTATGTGTGTGATGTCTCCGACACAAAAAGCATGTACCATTTTATGGCCTTCAATCCAACTACATCTAGGGATCTTTATAATTCCTTTATCTTTCATGAATCTCCTTACCATTTGAGCCTCACACCACCTGATCACTTTTTCATGGATGTTTGAGAGAACATAAGTCACGGTATATTTTTAGGGTCCAAATAAAAAAGCAACGTCACTATAAATACTCCCAAGCCTATATTCATATGTGATTTGTAGCACCAAGGAAACACATGCATAAAAACAACACAGGTTTAACTGGCATCATAATGATAAAGTTTAGGGTGTCCTCAAGATAGCCAACATGGGCAAGAAGGTCAATCATACACACATACTGATCAATTGTAGGTGTAATGCAATCAGGGTTACTCATATGATTGAAGCATGTGCATCCCTCATCCACTAAACCTGCTTGTAATGTCAGGATATGTTCCAAAGTGCTTTGTTAATTCAATGATTTTGGAAGCATCCTTGCAAAATTCATTCTGTGCATATATCAAAATCATTACATTCCATGAGACCACATTTCTTTGAGGCATTTTGTCAAACAGTTCACGTTCCTTGTCTATGCTTCCACATTTTCCATACATGTCTACTAGAGCATTTCCAACTATAATATCTTACAAAAATCCCCCTTCCATTATGCTTTGATGGATGTTCATACCCTATTCCAAAGCTCCCATTTTGGAATAGGTAGATGTTGGCTTTACAACTGCAAATTTCATTTGCTTGAGAGTTTCTAAACCCTTGTCAACAAATCCATTTTCTGCATAATGGCATTCCATGAGGCCATATTTCTTTGAGGCATTCTGTCAAACAGTTCACGTGCCTTGTATATGCTTCCACATTTTGCATACATGTCTACCAAAGGAGTAGCAACTATAATATCTGACAAAATTCATCTATCCTTTACGCTTTGATGGATGCCCATATCCTGTTCCAAAGCTCCCACTTGGCACAGGCTAGGAGGATGCTGGCAAAGGTTTCTGGCTTGAAAGTTTCTAGAGCCTTTTCAACAAATCCATTTTGTGAATATCCTGCAATCAGGGGATTCCATGAGAACACATTTCTTTGAGGCATTCTGTCAAACAGTTCATGTGCTTTGTCTACATTTACATATTTTGCATATCCTGCAATCATGGCATTCCATGAGATGACATCTCTTTGAGGTATCCTATCAAGTAGTTCACATACCTTGTCTGTGCTTCCACATTTTGCATACATATCTGCCAAGGCAGTTACAACAACAACATCTCACAAAATTCCTCCATCCTTTATCCTTCGATGGATGTCCATACGCTGTTCCAGAGCTCCCATTTTGGGATAGGCAGGGAGGATGCTGGCAAAGGTTGCCGAGTTTGGCTTTACCCCTGCCAATTGCATTTGCTTGAAAGTTTCTAAAGCCTTTTCAACAAATCCATTTTATGGATATCCTGCAGTCATGGTATTTCATAGCTCCCATTTTGGCGCAGGCTGGTAGTACGCTGTAAAATGCTAACTGATTTGGAGATCTGTTTGTTGTATATGGTGAAACAATGCGACTGCCTGCTCCTGCAGAAAAAGCATTGCCCATAAACAGAGCTCAGATTAATTGAGCGGGAAGGAGATATTCAAATTAAAGTTATCCCAAATTAAAACTAACCGCGCGGCAGCAACTGGGAGTCAGGACAGTCACCGTTTGTGGAAACGCGCGGTTGAATGTTTAACGGATTTTTTTGGGACCGAAACAGAGTTGGAGAGGGCCCACCAGCACACGTCTAAGTCAAAGCTTAGAGTGTGCTCTTTAAGCCCAGCCCTCCAACTATGGGAAAGTCCAATGACTAAACCATGGTCAGGTGTGGTGACTATTAGGCTAACCAAATATTGTAAAATTCATGATTTGTTACATGATTTGGCCATACATATATCCAGAGAAAATAAATGTGTTTTTTCTGTTAAGGAAGCCTCTATACATACAAATGGTAACCAGTGTCATATTTTGACAGCAAATATCTTCAACAAATATTTTCAGCATGTGCAGCCATCTTTATTGACTTTTATGTAATGCCTATTGGGCTCATTAAGTTTGTAGTTATTTTTTCTTGACTTTCATGTTTTGCATTTAGTTATGTGGTTGAGTTATTGGCATTGTGGTTGTGTGCCATAACTCACTTGTATTTCTCAATCTCTATATATTGATGCTCTGCCTCTTCATCTCTAAGGCAATCTGGGCTTTTGTAATTTGTTATTTTGTGATCAGCAAATGACTAGTTTTATCTTATTTGCCTTCATATTTTACTGGCCAAGAAAGATATGCAAGATCTCAGCACACTCTCACAGAGGCATCCTGTCTGTCTCCACACACTCTCATTGTCTCAAAATATTAAGATTAGAAGCATTCTAACAAAGTTATTTTATGCTATAAGAGCACTGCGCGTTCTTGATTTGAGCTTCACAAACATCTCTACATTTCCCGCGTCTGTTGGAGAGATGAAACTTCTTAAAAGTCTTGAATTTAAGGTATACAAAGATAGCAGGGATATCGGGGTGTGTGAGACATCTGAAAAATCTCTTGTTTCTTGCTATGTGTGAAAGTGGTGGGCAATTACCAGTATGGATAAGTGAACTTAAAAGTCTTTAGCATTTAGAATGCAAGGGTATTGGTCGCATGCCAAAGGGAATATCAAAGGTGGCCTCTTTGAGAATACTGTGATCATCTTATTTGAGGATGTCCATAAAAGAGGATGAATTTATGAGGTTAGAGGATTTGGCCAATATGCCTCAGCGTCACGAACTATAGTTCAACATTAAGCATGAGATTGAGTTGAAGAGGATGAAAGAAGGGATCCTTGCACCGCTGGTTAAGATGCATTGTCTGGGAATTAGGAATGTGATCGCTAAAGATGCCTCGCCTGGGAATTTGGAGATTCCACAGTTACCGGAGAATATCACAGCAATGAAAACATCTAGAAATTCTTTTAGTAATTTGGTTTGGAGTGCCAAGTTGGCTACGTGGATTGGGAAATCTGAGGGAATCAAAGTTATATAAGTGTGAGTGTAGTTATTATCCAGAGTTGCAAAGAATGCCCAATTTAGTGAGTTTGTACATGAATCAGAATAAGAGGTACAGAGATTTGCCAAAGGCTTTTGGAAAATCAAGAGGGTTTCCACACCTCCGCTTCTTCACAATTATGAATTTCACTTAATTAGAGGAGTTCTCAGAATTGGAGGAGGGAGCGATGGCATGCCTTGTGAATTTCACTCTATGGGATTGTGAGAAAGTGAAGAAAGTGGGAGAGGAATTGGAGCCGTTGAAAAGACTGTAGGTGTTCAAATATTTAGGGACAAATGAATTAAGGAAAACATTAAGAGAAGGTGGGGAATATTGGAATAAAATCAAAGCCAACAATCCCCACGTAACTATTGGCATGCAAAGAAATAGTTATTTGGCTCCAAAAAGAAATCTAAGTTTTGTATTAAATTAACAGGTCTACAAATTTTATTCTTAAATATCATCCACTTCAACAGTCAAAGGTCAATTTTAACCAATAAAAATAGGACAAATATTTACCACTATTTGTTGTGAATGAGGTGTAAAATTGCTACTGACTATTTAACCACTGAAGTGGATGATATTTAAGTAGAGTGGTCTGTAGAACATGTTTATATTGGAGACTTAATTTCCATTCGTGTTAAGATGATTTGTTATAGTATTTAGGCTTAAATATTGTCAAATTTATTCAATTTTACAATGAACTTTTAGATTTATATTAAATGTGAAATTTTAATTTGTAAATGGTTGAAATGGAAAATAAAGTTTTTGTAAGAGTTAATTTAGGTTATTGGAATTAATTTTATATAAATAAGTACAAGTTATTCTAAATGGATGTAATTAAATATTTTTAAATAATAGTAATATATAATAGTAAATCATGTAAACATGTGTTTAGTTGTTTTGATGAAAGAAAGGTAAATGGGGCTAATCAACCAAATTTGAAATTTGAAAATAATGGAGTCAAGTCCATGACCATGGAGTTGACCTGACGACTATAGAAATGACCATAGGAAGAGAAATAATCAAATAACAACTATGTGGAATTAGGTGTAGAGATAGGTGCTATAAATATGTAGATTAGGTGAGTGTATAAGGGAATGGCATATGAGCAAATATGTGGAAATAACTATATGTGGGAATGGATTAAGACTAGGGGAATAAGCCCAACTTCACATAAGATTGCACTATTTGTCACTATGTACATGTATCAAGACATTTCCATAAAATGGGCACAAAACTTCACGGAAAATGACATGGTATGCTAACTTCACCATTATAATGTTATATTTTGACAAGATTACTCTTGAGACCTTCCTCTCAACTCTCTACGAGATTTCTCCATGTTATCATTCATGGTCCTCCCTTTGGGGTGATTGCTACTTGTGGATGGTCCAATCCCCTTCATTGAACAATTTATATTTCATGTGGTCTTGGTTTTGGCTTTGTGAAGGTGGCTAGGGTTCCTCTCTTACCCTCTTCCTCTACCAGCTTAGATAGTCATGGATCTATTCTTGTAGGTGTTCCTCACTCGGTTCAAGAGTGTTTAGTTGTTGATGAAAAGGAGGGGCTTAGGGTTAGTTTGGGCCTCTGTTATTTTACAATAGTGGCTACTCTATTTGGCTCACCAACCATGGCCATTGTTGTAAGCATGCAACCTTCTACTTAGGGGAAGATCAAGGCTCTACCCTATGTTAGGACCTCTCCCATGGTGTCCTTTGGGATAGAAGTGGTCAAGGGTGAAGAGCATTTAATGAAAAGGGACTTGATCTATTGCTTTAATCAATCCTATCTTGGTCTCCTTGAGCTCTAAAATTGGCTCTTAGATTCATGATGACCCCTCATTGAGAGGAAGATGGAGATTTACCCTTGAGCTTAGGGTTTTTTCATTGTGGTTTTTAGTTTAGTCCACAATTAGGATGTTGTGCTATATGATTAGGTTTGGGTGTGGGGGAGACATTAACTTAGGCTCAAACTTTCATATATATCCAATCCTATGATTGAATCCTTTAATATAATATCCATTTGGGTTTAGATCATGGTCAATCTCCCTATGTAGTTTTGGTTAGACTCATGCTGTGTAGATATTGATAATGCATCAAGGTGCTATTTAAAGCCAGATGCTACTACCTAGATCTTCTCCCACAATTTTTATTTGCATCTTACTAGATATTGACATCTATAAGGATCTTCTTTTAGACGTTATTCTTGAGGTGGTGAATCATCCTTAGGTTTAGTTGTTGGAGTAGGAGGGTTTACCTTTTCATTATCATCACTACTTTGATACAAGTCTCCTAGATTTAGATTGTCCTTACTCCAAGTGCAAGGCTAACTATAAGGCATCTTGGTGGAATGATGTCCTTCCTCATCATCTCACCATCATTGGTCCTCTCCTTGATTCTCATCCATCAAAGGGGCCCTCTTCTTGATAAGCCTCCTTATGGGTCGATCATGTTTACTCTCTCTATTCTTATAGAGCCTACTCCTATTAGGACTAGACAAATTTTTTTTGACTTGCTAACCTCGAATACTCTAGCTATGCTAGTATATCTTATCTCCTCTTTGGAAAGACATTCTTAGATATCTTTAGTTTGTTTAATGTCTCCTATTGTGATGATGAATGTGGTCTCTCTTCCTTTGGCTTCAAGTCTTATTATTGAGAGAAACTTGGTCTCATGGACCATTGTGCAATGGAGGAAGAAAGGTCCTCTAAATTTTGTTTAACTCCCTAAGTTCTGGGATAGGAGTTAAACCTACTAGATTGGATTTAGGGATTGTGTAGGCTTGATTCTTTTTTGTTTTTTTAGGTAGTTCTCTATGGTTTTCGGTGGGCAATTAGATTTCAATTTTGAGTAAGTGCAAGATAATGGGTCCACTTTTTGGACAAGAAATGGCAATTTTTTTTTTTTGAAAATTAGAATTTGACATAGTTGGGGTAAAAATTTGAAACACTTATACATAGAATATTTTTTTGGATCATTAAATTAGGCTTAGGGAGTCATACCCCATTAAATTGAAAATCCAAAACAACTTCTCTATGTTGCTCAAAATAAGGGCCATAATTATAAAACAAAGTCTTTATATTATTGGAAATATAGAAAACAACTACATACATACTTGTGCATACATATTTTCATATTGCATTACATAATATAGATTATATGAACCTTGATCATCTTATCTTCCTTCCTTCCTTGGACCTTCCATCTCCTTTGAGTCATTGGAAGTTTCAATTTCCACCTCACCAAATGAATCCACACCTTCGCCATTCATTATCCCAACCATTAGCTCCCAACCATTAGCTCCCACTTCACCTCACTCCTGCTCTCCTCACCAACTCCAACCATAGGAATAACAAAAGGAATTCATGACCCATTATAAATAGGCAAGATAGCCAGCCATGGACCATCCTCAATATGAAATCCAATCCCTAGCATTGCCAAGTCCAACATCCTATGTAGGTTTCCCCTCTAGTATGCTTTGATTAAATCCATAGCCATTTCCTTGAGTGTGTCCTTTGACTCCTTAAGGTCTAGCAATAACCCTACAAAAATGGAGGTAATCTCCAAGTTTACCTTGTATTTCTTTTGACATGTCATGAAAGTGTACCTAAAAACCATTCAAATGGTGTTAATACAATGGAGGATTTTACTTTGAAGATTTTCTTTAACTGCTTTTCTGTAATACCTCCTCCACCAGCCATTTGTCATGTCTTAGCAAATAATAACACTGTTGTATCCATTCTGTTTACATAATGCAAAATGGCTATGGAATTCTAGATACTTCCTCTCTTCTCTGAGATTGGAAATAAAAGAAATCTTCCCACGTGCTAGCCATCATATTCACATCGCTCCCTCATCTTCATAGTACCTCTTCCTACCTCACTCTTAACTGCCCATTATGTGAATTGGTAGTCCCTTGCAAATTACTCATTTAATTCCCATGCTTGACTCATGTCTACCATCTTTACATTGACAGAAACATTATGCAATATGTCTTCCTCTCCTACCTTGCTGGCATCCCAAGTGTCATCCCCGTTGTCCATAGGGATAAAAATATTTTTTTTTTCCTTATCCTTGGTTATATGTGTAGATGTCTCCTTATCCATACCAAACATTTTTGAAGCTTCTATATCTTGGCAGAGATAAATATCCAATTTTGGAATGTATGAAATCCTCTCTTCTATTGATCCACTTATCTTGACGTCGTCTTCTAATTCAAAGGCTGCATTGGCAAACTTATTAGTGATTTTGTTTCCATCCCTAAAGACATGGGTGACCCTATCACTAGTAGAATTTGGCAAATAAATGACTATGTGACTAAAAGTTTTAGTCACGACAACTAAAAATGAATAAATTCTACTAATATTTTACAACACAGCTATAAATGACTAAATAAATGACTAATTTGATCATCGGGTAAAAAAAACAACTAAATAATTAGTCACACAAATAAAAATGACTAAATAGTTAGTCACACAAATGAAAATTAGATTTCAAATTGGGAAATTATTGGCGGGAGTGGGTTGTATTGAGCACAGGGTTAATAGCATGTTTTTTTGTTTTCATAGGCAGGTAACTATTTTCTAAGATTTTCTTGGTGTCATCGTTAAGAATTCTCTGGATCTTGAAAACCACTTTGAGAATTTGGTCTGTACTGGGCAAGAACAATTGGAGAGTGTCGGTTCTCTTAGTGAAGGAGAATATAAAAGACCAGTAACCCATAAAATGAATCATGTGCATTGTGTAGAAGATGAGAGTTCGTTGGTGTGTGAAAGGATGCTTGAGAATCTGATGGATGACTACTCTAGTTTAGAAATTAGGGAAAAAGGAATTGCTCTGGTTTGTATTGAGAGAGGTTACAAACCTGCCCATGTATGTGAAACAAAGAGCATAACCTAAGGCATTGACAATGGAGATGCCGGCATCAGAGTTGCTCATACTAGAGGTGAAGAAAGCAGTTCTTCAATAGATTCCATCAATGCATATGTGTATTACCAGAGGATGCTGGAAACAAATTCTGAGAATCCACTTCTACTGAAAAGCTATACAAAATTTTTACATGAGGTAAACATAATTCCATGCTTTTTGAGTTTGTGAAGAAGCTTAGTTTTGCTGGGGATCATTGTTGTTTTTATGTTTCTAAAACCAGAGGATTAAAGAGTTTAGGAAACTGGCCATAGAAAATGGGCATATACAGCTTCATATATGTACCTATTTTTGTTATTGACTAGATGTTGTAAATACAGACACCAAAATCTAATTGAAACTGTTTACTATTAATACTCAAATAATACCCCACTCTTATTAGGGATGTACAAAGTTCAAAGCTTAGTTGTGAAGGATCAAGGTTTCACCTAGTTGTAGAAGAACTACCTCAACCTTGAAAACTTTTGTAAAAGAAAACAACAACTAATCTTATATTGCTTAATATCCATTTCATCTTCTGCCAGCCCTATCATAGTTTAGCCCCTTGAATAGTCATTATTGTGTTGAAGTATTGGTTATTAATACTAGTGTTGGTGTGTTATGAAGAGTATTCAATATGGTCCGTTGTTAAAATGGGGTTTGATTTTTCTTAATTGGGGTCATCTTAGGTGGTTCACCTTGGCTTAAAATGCCCAAGTGACGATCTTGCAGATCAATATAGGGTTTCTATCTTTTTTTTTTTTCTGTGATATAGAAGTCACCTTTTCAGATGTTTCTCTCATTGATGATCGTCTAACTAAAATGTCCTTTTAGCATGATGATTTTCCTCTCATGGGCAAATTCATGGGAAGAAGACTAGATGATCTAATACTCTATGGATGGATATGGAATCTATGAGGCTAGATACAAAGTTAAATTCTTCCTTTTAAGGATTTCTTTCTTCTTCAAGTCTGTCGAGGATAGAGAGTTTTGTCAAACAAGGGTCGTGATATTTTTGGCAAATCTGGGTTGTTTTTATGTCCTCTGGCAACCATTTTTAGACCTAGATAATCTCTTTTTCAGAGGTTTCCTTTTGGATCCCACTTCTACAACCTCCCTCTGGTTTGTAGAGTAGTGAAGACAGTTTAGTTGCTTGCAAAGATATATACCTCTAGACCAATGCTAGTCACAAGTTGCATAGTGCATCATAACGATTTCCCTACACCCTATGCAATTGTTAGTAGCTAGATGGCACAAACAATTTTAATCATCAATATCAACACTATAAAATTATATGCTTCTGTGTACCATGCAAATGATACTCATGCTTCCTAGCACTAGAAAACACTCATTGCCACATGTTTACTTGCATTCGGCACATCTAAAAAACTAAACAGAAAATAAAGGGCACTTGATAGAAAGGTTTCCCTTCAAATTTAACTCCAAAACCCAACATACAATTCAGCAAAATTACCCCTCAGATTTTAGCTCTATTATCCAATTAATTTACCCTCAAAATTATCAAGCCTAACAATTCAACAATATGACCTCTAAAATTTCAACTCTAAATTCTATCAATTTTCAGTGCAAGATAACAATTCTTTGGGTTCTCAAGTCTTTATCTTTCTACTTCCTTTAATTCAGAATCATATGGGCATTGGATTCTCAGGTCTTTATCTTGCTACATCATCACATACTTGCATTATCATGTCATAAGATCTCTAACACAATACCATGGAAGACTCAATGTATCTCATATAAAGCCAAATAGTTAAAAAAAACAACAAAGTAAGAAACATACTCAGCAAAAGTGATGACAAATTAGCACATTATCTTCTCATTTTTTGTACAGTTGAGAACATTCCAAATGTTTTCAAATGTCCAATTCTTTGATACATCAAATGACTCTTCCAAATTATTACTTTTTTTAAAATAGAAAGTTCATCGTTTATAATACTAAGAAATCATCAATCTTTTCGCCATTTCTATGATCTGAAAGAAAATAACAAGAACTCAAGAACGAATCAAAAATAACAAAGTCAACTAATATTGCAGCCTAAAATAAGCCTCAAACAATACAAGGAAACAAGGATTACAACCTAGTTTGAAGTCTTTCCCAAAATTTTGAATCAAGAGTAAACCACTAATTATAAGAAACAATAATAGGAAACATTGGTTTACAACCTAGTCCCCATAAATTGTTGACACAAAGCAACCTAAGGAAAAAATAAATTAAAAGATGATATTTTAAAATAATCAGAGCTCTATAATTGTTTAATTATGATTAAGTACTTGTGCATGCTAAGCCTTCTCCATCTTTGTAGCTGCTATTGCAACCTATCCACACAAACGACTAGTTCTCCTAGCATCAATGAGACCAACTTTTTGTCTTGGGGGAGCATCATGACGCACAATACCAATGTGTTTATGATTACCACCACCATGAGGATGCTCAATAGGATTCATTGCCACACCATGAACCTTGGGCCCACAGTTTCTTTTGACCCTATATTTGTGATATGCATTGCCAGCTTTGAGCATTAGCTTTTTTGTCCTTCAACCACTAATAACCTGACCAATCATAGCTCTGCAACTACTTGGCACAATCTTTTTAGCTCCAGATGGAAGCTTTACCCTGTAAATTGAAACCAATTTCCAAGACTCGTCAAACAAGGCTATTAAAAATCTACAAAATAAAAAATTACACAAATATGAACATTAAGAGACAACTTAGATAATTGTTTTAAAATTATTTCCACTACCTTTAGAATAATTGCATTTATCAGCTCACTATAACCTTGGAAAAAAATTAAGCATAGAAATATGCCATAAGTCTCCACAAGGTGTACACCTAGAACTCAAAATAGTTTGAAAATAATTTGAAAAAACCAACCATCCATAGGACATCACAACAGATGCATCACATGTTTGTTGCTAGCCAAAAAACAAGATAAACAAAAATGATAATGAGTCAAGGGGAACATCAAGATGTAGTACATTCAAATTAAATTTCAACCAGCTACTAAACGAGCACAACCTACATTAACTTGTCATAAGTTCAAAATATTATAATAGGTACATTTTTATGTTTGTAAAGGTGACAACAATCCAGTAGTGGATCAAACATTTTAGATTGAAATGTAATAGAAATGCATTGCAAATGACAACAATCAAATTTGAAATTACTCAGCTCATAAAAGAATAGTTGAGAAAAGTCAGAAAAAGTGTTCTTTGATTTGATCAGGCCAATGAGAAATATTGTCTCAAAATTCAACTATATTACCATGACTAGTTCCCTACCACAGTACCATAAAGTGTTTCTTTGACCATCACGGGAACATGGTACACTAAGCATCACTTGAAGCCTTTCACCATACTACTGCACTCCTTCATTGAAACTATTGCGGGGCTGCGGTATTCAACACTTACATAACTTAAACTCCTTATACTGCCATACCACAAGCCTCACTTGAGGCCGCTGTGGGGGTGCGGTGTACTATTTTCCTCTGCTCCTTCTTACCCCATTACTGCTGGTTATTCTCTTGACTATCGTGGGACTGCGGTGAAGTATCATACACCACGTAAATTTATACCTCCAGCCCGCCATTTCATTTTGAGACCCCTACGGGGCTGCGGTAATCAATCTTTACATACTGTGATGCCACAAGTGCAATCTCTTCATGCTATAGGATAGCTATAACTACTCCCTTGTTATTCTTGGTTCCCGCACACCCGCCAAGACCTTTTGAGTGACCCATGGGACTATGGTGAAAGACAAAAACACATCAATGGTAAAAAATACAAATATCTTTCACATGGACTTGGTATGGGGTGCTTATGAATGACTCCTAGAATAATTTTAAAAGAAATATGGATCCCTAAGATGGATTTATGGAAGGAAATTTACATGAAACCAAGTGGGACTATGAGAATTTTGAATGGTCCTAATGAATGACTACAAACGTTTCTATTCTTGTCTTGGCTGGGCCATGTACAGGCCTATTATGGGTTCCATAGGGTTTCTAGAAGTCTATCTATATAGACCTTACAAATGTCTCATAAACCCTTAGAAAACTTCACAGACCCTTAAAAAGCTTGTGCATACCTTTAATGACTTGATAGAGTTCCTAATGATCATGAAAAATTTCTCATGGTTTATGCAAGGTCCTCCACTAGTAGGACCTAGTCCTGGTTTAGGACCTCTTAATGGCTAGTGGACATCACCTTCACAACCATCAGTTCCTTATCCATTTGTTGCTCTAGGTAAATAATCTCCTTGTTGATGGTGAAATTTTAGTTGTATTTCACCTATTATGAAACCATACATACTTAAGGTTGTCATTCTATTCAAAGGTAAAATTTTAAATCCTAGATGAAACATTATGGGCTGATCTGTAACTTATATAATTATTGAAAGATTGGAGTTAAATATAAGGCCTTAGTTGCTTTTGGTCTTTGTCTTTTGGTTGATTCAGCATCCAACAAAAGTAGTGAATGCTTGCTGAGGCAATGAAGTATTTTTTCAAAATTTAGGTTGTTTCTTTGGGTTGAGTGCTTTTGTAGAGTTTGCAGCCCAGGGCCTAGGCTAAAATCTTGAGTTTGGGAAAATCAAATCAAATTCTTATGGATTTGATTATTTAGTTGGTGGTTGTATATATGTAGCTAAATCTAAGTCTTAGTGACATTTTTTGATGTTTGCAGCTGGAACTCTATGAGGTATCAGTCCCAGAATGTTCTTTTATCAAATTTATGTATAGATGTGTATTACCTATAGAACATTGTAGGAGAATCACTGTAGAAGATGAATTGACTCCACATGCTTCTTAACTAACCCTGTTTCATTTCATGAATACATAAACCTTCTCAAATGGATAAGCTATCTTTCTATAAGAAATACATTTTTCTTGTTTCCAAGAAACATAGTTGAGATTCTATTGGGTGACAACTTCAAATGGATGTGATTTGATCTGTCAAGTGCCCATATTCAGATCTAGTAATCTTTTTATTTTAATTTAAATCTTTATTGTAGGTTATTTTCTCTATATCATTTATTCTTGGTTTGAACTCCTTGATTTTGTGGTTTTTTGTTAGGACCTAGAGCTTTCATATGCAGGACCACCTACAAGGCACCAAAGGAGTCATCTGGATCATGACTTAGGAGCTGGTTAGTATTCATTGAGTGGTATAATGGTGGTTGAATTGTCTTGGTCTATACATCTAAGAGATGTACTTGTGTGCTTTGTAGTTTGTTTGTTTAATTTTTTTATTCTTTGAAAAACATTATAAATAGATAGGATATTAAGGAAGTTGCTAAACAATTAATATATATCATTTGTTTTTTGTGAAGGAGAATCTTGTGAGATCCAATATGGTAGTGGATCAATATCTGGTTTCTTAAGTAAAGATGATGTCACAATTGGGAAACTTGTTGTGAAACCTTAGGTTAGTAATTTTTGGATGTTAAGGTTTCCCATTTGGATATCAAAGATCTTTTCTCATCAACTTAATTTGGAATTTATGTATAAATGGATTCTTTCATGGTGTAGGTCTTTATTGAGACAACACATGAACCAGGGTTGACATTTTTGTTGTCTAAGTTTGATGGCATTCTTAGGCTTGGTTTCTAGGAAATTTTTGTTGATAATATTGATCTAGTCTGGTTAGTGTTGATAGCCTTCATTATGTAATGTCAACTTGATTCTATAATCTAAGTGTATCACCTTTCTTAAACTTTGAACAATGTTCTAAAATCAAGGGTCCGCTATGCATATTTTAGGCCTATGTTGAACATGAGCTATTTAAGGCATTTGTTGATAAGTCTACAATTTTTTAATTGATTTATCTTTCTGCTATGTTTAGACATACTTTTGTAAACTTGCAATAGACAATGCACTTTTATTCTTTCTGAATTGAGACTACTAGTAATTTTGTTGGTTGTATTGAGGCACAACTTCGATCATGGTGGAAAAGGTAGCACCCTATTGCTTATATCAGATGACATGTTGCATATAAAGGAGGAAATATTCTAGGGTTATTGTTGGCTACATTGAAGGAGAGAGCTTCATCTATGGGACACAATCAACACTCTCCTTCTTGGATTCTACACATTACAACTTGCTCCAGGAAGCTGCCTGGGTTGCAGAAGTTTTAAGAGATGAAAGAGGCATGTGCTTGTATTGAAGGGCTCCAAGCATACGTTTCGACATTAGTAACAGTCTCGCAGATGACATAGAGTGCATACCTAGGTAACAGTAGTAGTGATGAACTATTTTCAAGGAATTTGGATAAGATACAGTGATGTCAAAGGTAGTCAAGGCATTCAATAGAGGGGCAATGTTCTATGTTGATGGGAGGCAAAGTACAAGTGAAAGCATGCTAGAATAATGAGCTAGCTAGTGGCAGTCATGAGGCATTGTTATTTTATAAAGGGAAAATGCATGACAGTAGGTTGACAAGTGATTGGACAATGCATTTCAAGAAGCTACAAGTTTGATTAGGACAATGCATAGCCATATTATAAGGCAATGTTGAATAACAGTCCATTACAATTAAGGCATCCTACCAAAGATGACAGTCATCAGAGGCATAATCATCAGAGATAAGGACAGTTTATTGCTACAGGTAACAATTCACAGTGGCAACTTATGAACTAGAGCAAGTTGGGTGCATGAGACAGGATATCTACAGAGATGACAGTGTGATCTTGAACTAGGACAGTGAGCTTCATGGGATAGTCATGGATTTCTGAAGAAGACATCTATGAATGTCTTTGTGCTTCTATGCTCAGTGATACTCAGAAAATCAGTTTCTTGCTCATTCTTTGAGCTATGTATTGTAACCATGAAGGTTTTTTTAGCAAAGAGAAATCATTGTAACTTATTTTCAAATCTGTATGTTGTTTGTAAGCATTTTTTATCAATAAAACAAGTTGTTTTTACCTTCTCAAAGCTATTTCATTGTGCAAGCTTCAAAATATACTACTAAATATACTAATGACTAGATGCAAGCTTCAAAATGACTAAATATACTACTAATTGACGTCAATTAATAATTAAACTGACTAAATATACTACCAATTGATAGAAATCAATAAACATTAAATAAATATGACTAAATATATGACCAGAGCTAAATTAGTGAATAAAAATGACTAAATATACTACCAAATTGATCAAAATGATGATTAAAATTAATGACTAAATACACTACCAATGGATAGAAATCAGTGAATAAAAATGACTAAATAAGTGACTAGTTAACAACAAACAATGACAAAGTTAATGACTAAATATATTAGTGAATAAAAAATGACTAAATAAGTGACCAAATTATAACAATCAATGACTAAATATATTACCAAATCAATCAATCAAAAGAACCAATAAATGACTAAAAATGGTTTAGTCATTAATTTGGTCACGTTATAAATGATTGGCAACAAAACTAGTAATGGTCACATGACCATGTTTTGTCATTTATAAGCAGTTTTTAGTAGTTATTTCAATCATATATTGTTGTTTCTGTACTAGTGTATAATCTCTAAATTCCTTCAATAATTCTAGTCCTTTGATGAAGACGTTGTTCAACTTCTACCTTGGAGTCTCCCTACTCCGAACGGCATTAATCATGATGAGAGAGTCTCCTTTGATGTGAATTGTCCTAACCCCTAGTGGCAATCCCAGTTGTACCCCCATGATTAAAGCTTGGAACTCTACCTCATTATTTGTTTGGGTTCAAATTCATCATGATCTAACCCCCATAAATTTCACATTCTCATCTCTTAAAACACACCCTACACTAGTGAATCCTGGGTTACCTCTCAAGGCCCCATCAAAGTTCAACTTAGCCCATCCTTCCTCCAAAGGAGCCCACCTATCCACTCTCCTCTTATTGTTATGTTGATCATCCCTTGGGACCCCATTAATGGGGGGAACCAATAGACATGTCCATCTATTTCTAATCTCTGCGTCCTAACATGTGAAGATCTAATCCCTTCCTGTTTGGTGTTGGGAATTAAGGTGTCTCAACCTTTGTAAGTTCCTAATGTTGTATTTAATTTTTTGGCCTACTATTGTAATTTTCTATGTAAATGTTATTTTGTCACTTTGTGGGAGTTGACACGGTGATGTGTCATCCTACATGGTAGGTGACTAGATGTATTTTTATCCTCATATGAGGAGGCAGGCATCCCATTTTGTGGTAGAGGTGTATTTTGGACAAATTCGGGGTGCCCAAGTATGGAGGGTTGTAAGAGGTGTAACGGAATATTATACAAGTGTCACAGGAGTCAAACATGTGTTTGAAAAGTGTACCACATGGATTTGGACGCCCATCTCTTGTTGCTTACTCTAGAAGCTTCCTTCATTCTTGTATCTCTCTATAAATAAGGTGCTTATTGGAGTAGCCTGTATGGTTTATTTGCAGGTACCTTTATGCTACTGGAATTACTCTAGTATTCACCATTTGTGAACCCTTGAAAGAACTTGTATTACAAGTGTGTTGTAATCATACTTTGATTTGATAATACATTGTGTAGGTTTTGGAGTGTGGAATTTTTCACCCAAAAGGGTTTTCCCTATCACATGTATATTTTGTGTTGTGAGCATTGTACTTGTTTTTGATGTATTGTTACCTTTGTGTTAATATGCATCTCATAATCTATAATTGTAAAAGATAAAATTTTGCATAACTTTCCTCATTAGATCAGTGCAGAAAGTGTGTTCCACGTACCTTTCTTCATTTCAGTTGGTATCAGAGACTAATCACATTTGGTTCTAGTTCTTGGGTAGAGGGCTTTTTGAGCTGATCATCGTTTGAGTGGGAGCGTGCGCAGAGGATTTTGAAATATTTATTGTAGGAAAGAGATGGCCAACACATATGGGAGATTTGAGATAGAGAAGTTTAATGGAGCCAACCTTAAGTTGTGGAAACTTAAGATGAAGGACTTATTGGTTGATAGAGATCTATGGTTCACAGTATTTGGAACCATGCCATCAAGCATGAAACAAGAAGATTGGGATATAATGGATCAGAATGCTAAGGGTCTGATAAGACTCTATTTGGCTGATTCATTGCTCCTAAATATCCATGAAGAGAAGACTATAAAAGATGTTTGGAAGAAACTTGGAGATGTTTATCAGGCTAAATTCATGGAGAACAAGTTATTCCTATGAAATAAATTGTATTCTCTGAGGATGGAAGATGGAGGATATGTCACTAATCACCTGAATACATTCAATATTCTTGTTGCCCAATTGACCTCTATTGGTGTGAAGATGGAGGGGGAGGATTGATTTATGACACTACTCTATTCCTTACTAGATTTGTGGGACCACCTTGTTATGGCCATTGGGAGTACCACTGCCACCTTCAATATGGATGAAGTGGTAGCATCATTGTTGTCTGAAGAGATGTGGAGAAAATCTTCTGAAATGGCTATGGAGGCTCTTATGGTTTGTGGTAGATCTAAATAGAAGGGAAAGATATAGGATAAGAAGAAGGAAGAAAAAGGAAGATCCAAATCCCATGGGAGATCTAAGTCTCTTGGAAAGTCCAAGACTCTATGTTGGAATTGCGGCAAACCTGGTCACTTCCGCAAGGAGTACAAGAAGGAGAAGAAGAAAAAGAATAGGAAATATGATTTAGATTTTGACATGTCCTCTAAGCATGAAGGAGAAGCATCTGTTATTGCCTTGGCAACTCATGCTTCTGAGGTTGTGTGACTTATTGACTCTGGTGCATCTTTTCATGACATTGCATCGGGGTTGGTTCACTAAGTATGAAGAATACGATGATGGAAAGGTGTACTTGGGTGATGATTCTCACCTTAAGATTATTGGTTGTGAAAGAGTCTTGATTCGATTCCCTGATGGATAAGAGAATGGGATCAATGGTGTTTTGTATATCCTTGGTTTGGCACTAAATCTATTATATGTAAGTAAGTTGAATGATGTGGGTGTGTAGGTTGTTTTATCGAATGGAGGATGTAAAATGTGTTGAAGTTGATAATTAACATAAAACACCAGGATCACCTGCAAAACCTAAGATTTAACTTCTACAAGAGGAAAAAGCAAAGAGGAATAATTTGCAAAATAAGGATGCAATTAATGAAATGGATTAAAGAATTCCATGTGAGAACTTGCTTTTATATTTGCAAGTTAAATAAAACCCTAATATGACTTCAAAATAACCTAAGACTAAAATTAGCCCTAAGTAAACTTAATGAAGTGTAATTAAATATTTAATTACACCAACAACCCCCCATAAGTGCAACTTAGGGAGAAATAAAAAATATGCAACTAATGCAAGAATGGGTCCTGGATACAAGGCCATGTTAGGTACCCATGAACAACAAGAATCTCTCATAAGGTGGAGAAAAGGAGAAAAATCATGTGGGAAAAAACCCCTCTCCAAAAGAGAGAAAAAATAAGTACATGAACATGTGATGGAAGGACTAATACTAAGACCCCCCAAGAACTGAATCCATCACAAAAGTACAATCATAAGTGCCCCCCCATAAGAGAGCAAAAAGAGAATATGAATCCCCTCCAAGAAGAAGCTCCAGAACCAATGAAGAGATCTTGAAGACAGAATCCAAACCATTGCCTGCAAACAATATTTCTCCCTTTTAGAAGAAACAAATTCAATGGTGAATGTAGAAGGCATTCCCACATCTTGGATGAATAGGGAATCCATATCAAAATGTGCACCTCTGAATGCAACTCAAGTGACCTCATACTGGGAGAATATGTCTTCTCCAAAATAGAAATTGTCTAGCCAATTAGAGAAGAAGAACTAGGAGCTCAGATATGATCTAAACTACATCAAGAAACACAAAAGATCAAGGTGGTGATGCAATGCCACCTTAGATAGCATCAAACAAGAGAGATAAACCCTGAAATGTGTCCTTCAAATCAGCAATGTGAGACTCCACAAACAAAGTTGATATGTTTGCAAGATAGGAATCCCAATGAGGTGGATCAGGAAGACTAACATTGACCTACTACATAGAATCACTAGAAGCCAATGATGACACAACACTGAACTTTGAAGTAGCAATAGGTGATGGTGGAGCAATGATCTCATCAGGAGGAGAAGTGATTGAAGCAAGCATTTCAAAAAGATGATGTGAGAAATGAGGACACATCTCTTTCTCATGTTGATTACTTCCACAATATCTGTAATTAGATTTATGCTGATGGTAAAATCCCATCTCCTTAGATGATTAGAGATCAAAACATGCAAATAGATTTATGCTGATAACAGAAGCCTATCAAAGCAAACAAAACCTTTCCAAGAGGCAGCATGTCTAGGATATCCAACATAAGTCATAAAATCAACAAACTGATTAAAAGATACCTGGGGCTGAATCTAAAAAAATTATATAGGTGGCTGTATAGAACTTGCTAATACCTTTCCAACGCCTATTCATTTTTTAAGAACGAAGATTTTGGGTGCAAGAACAGAGCTCGAAAGACAAAAAAGATGCCTTGACTTCAAAAAACAAAAATAGATGTGAAATAGAAAAATTAGAAAAAAAACTCACATTACCATTAGAAATTGTGCAGAACTAGCTTTTCGACGATATTTCATTTGCAAAAAACTGACTCTAGATGTTCAGGATATGCTTGATTTACCAAAACTTCTCATTTAGGGCAAAGAGGTCAAAAAAAGAACCATTGAGGTTTGTGGACGCCCATGTGACCAGGGGCTGGGTCTCTGGGGGCTAGTGGCTAAGGCTCTAGTCACTCATATGACCAGGAGCTGAGTCTCTAGGGGCTGGGACCTAGAAGCTAGGGGCTGGTCCCCCATGCGACTAGAGGTTAAACCCTAGGGGCTAGCTCTAAAAAATAAAAAAATCTTTTTTTATTAAGAAATTAATAAAAAACTCAGTTGTACCTATGCATAGAAATCGATATGGCACGAAAATTGAGGCAGCATGAAAATCAAGATTGCACACAAACCGAGGCAACTCCAAAATCAAAATCATCTTAGATGAGAATGGTACAAAAATTGAGGTGACACAGAAATCAAGGTGTCGTACAGCCATAAGGATTCTGTACAGGTCATACAGATTCACAGAACCAAATTTTTTGAAACCCTAAAAAAACACCAAAAGCATTTTTGTTAGCGAAATATAGAGTGCTTATATGAAAATAGGGGTTTTTGGGCCTTTTAAGCACAATGGTGAGGTTTGTTTTGCTAAAAAATGCATCATGTAAAATCTCTTGCCTGAAATTTTCCTAGATCTGAGAAGGGGCTTATAGATTTGGAGCTCTAATACCATCTTGATTTGATAATTAACTTATAACATGAGGATCACCTGCAAAACTTAAGATTTACCTTCCACAAAAGAAAAAAGTAAAGAGGAATAATTTGCACAATAAGGATGCAATTAATGAAATGGATTAAATAATTACATGTGAGAACTTGCTTTTATATTTGCAAGTTAAATAAAACCTTAATATGACTTAATAATAACCTAAGACTAAAATTAGCCCTAAGTAAACTTAATAAAGTGTAATTAAATATTTAATTACACCAACAAAATGACTAGAGGAGCTATGGTGCTAGCTAAGGGTGTTCAGATTGGCACTCCATTTTAGCTTGATGCATGTGTGGTCTAGTGTAATAGTGCCTTTGTTTCAAAGAAGAGAACATTAGACTCTTCATCCTCACCATTGAAACTAGCAACAAAAAGGACTATTGCATCTACTTTTGATGGTCACATTTTCTGGGTAACTGAGGGTGCTCTATCTATGGAGATGAAACTTCCAGTTGAGAAGGCAATGTTATGGCACCAAAGGCTTGGACACATTGGTGAAAAGGGTTTTAGGACCCTAAAAAATAAAAACATCATTGAGGGTATGAATGACTGTAACCTTGAGTTCATTTTTTATGAACACTCCATTTATGGAAAACAAAACCATGTTTAGTTTTATTCTAGTTCTCACAAATCTTCTAAGGTGTTGGACTTGAGTCATTGTGATGTGTTTGGTCCTATTAATGTTCGTTCAATTTCAAAATTTATTTACTTTATTTCATTCATTGATCATTACAGTAGGACATGGGTGTATTTCGTTAGAAGCAAATCTAAAGTCTTTAGGAGATTCAAAGAGTTCAAAGCTTTTGTAGAGAATCAGAAGGATAGAAAGATTAAGTGTTTGAGGAATGACAATGTGGTGAGTTTTGCTCAGCAGATTTTGATAAGTTCTATAAAGAACATGGGATTGAGAGGCACAAGACAACTTCATATAGCCCTCAGTATACCAAAACATCAATTCAACACCATCATCTTCCCTCCCTTTTTTTTCACTACAAAACATTTTGGTGAACCCATGTTTTTGAATTTTTGCACCTTGCTGAGTGTTGTGTGATAGATTTGCATTCATTCATTTTATTGCATTTGAAAAATTACAAAAAATTGAAAAATTTGGAAAATTTGAAAAAATTGGCATTTTAGGCTTGCATTTTCAAATAATTTGAATTGATTTGCATTTAATTTCTGTTAGTTTCATTAGATCTAATTTAAATTATAGAAATCCATCATTAATTATTTATTTGTGTTGCATTTTCATGCTTAACTTGTTAAAAATTGCTTGAAATTGTGCATTTTTCATATAACCTAGTTTTTGCATTAGCTAGGGTTTGTAGTTAAAATCTTGTTTAAGATTTTACTACCATTTTTAAAGCACTCATTTAGGACTGATTTCTAACTGTAGTGTTTCATCATAGTGTCTTTTTTGCAAAATTTCATATCTAGGGTTTGAAATCTTAATTTTTCACTAGATTTTGGCTTATTTTGCATATAGAATTGCATCAAAGGCATGTTGTGAAGGATATTGCTGCATCATTGGACTATTATTAGGCATATGATTTTTTTCCCCTCATCAATTTCCTTACAACACTTCTTCTTTCACTCATTTGCATTGAAAAAAGTTGAAAAATCAAGCATTTTATATCATATTCATACATAGTTTTGCATTCATTTTTTTGCATATATCATGGATTCTTCTCATAACTCATCTTTGGAAGATTTATTTGAGTACATTGTCAATGTTGATAACTTTTGCAAACTCATTGATAAGTATCCTCAAGTCTTGCACCAAATCGCATACATCTATGGTATTGACATGTCTGTAAGCACTACCTATGAAATTCTTCAAACAATAGCCTATTTTGAAAGCTTTATCACTATTGTAGGTGTTTTCCCTTCAATATTGAAGAATCTCACTAATTTCATTTCTAAAAACAACCATGGGGAAAGTAGTCGTGAAAACATTATTCCCTCTCTCCCTTCGTTTCATGATGATATAATGGAAATTCCTTCTGAGACCTATGAGATTGATATTTCCTTGGGCGATTCATCTAATAAAGAGACTTGTTCCAACATAACCCCACCTGGTGAGGATATTTTGGCACAAGAAGAAGACATCATTGACACATTCCTTAACACTACTCTATCATCTCTTCTTGTTCTCCCTGGCGAGGATGAAGCATCGGATGATGCAGATTCCCTTTGTAAACACTTACTTCAACCTATTGAAATTGAAAATTTACCAACCGATGTTCAAACACTTCTCAACTTTAGCTTAAAAAAAGGAACAGATCATGCATCCTTACCTGAACCCTCACATACCTTGGAAAACAATTAAAACTTACAAAACATTAAAGAAAAAAATATTTCTCACAACCAAGGTATTCCAACACCATATATATGGACTGAAATGGGCACTTTTCAGGTTTCTCAACAACCTCACCTGACTGGAATAGGTTTTGTTAAGGCTCCTACATCACCTCATTTAAATGATATAGACAATTGTGACACTCCTTCTACACCATCATTACTAGACACCATTCCTACAAGGGTCCCCTCACAAGCTCATGAAAATGTGAAAGAGAGAACAAGAGATAAAGCTTTAACCATTAAAGTAAAGATCAAGATCTAGGACAACCACTAGTATGGTTGTACTGGTAGGTAAGTATTTCTAACCCTTTACCTCTATGTTGTGTTTTCCCTATGATTTGTTATGTGTTGTTTAGGCCTCCTAGGATGACCCTTGATTCTCTTGTAAGGTCAAGGATATCAGGAGATCGTCTTTGTTGTGACCATTCTTCTATTTGTATCACCATTCTTCTATATTGCCTCTCCTCCATTTTTATTTTTGTGTGTTGTGTCCTAGGGGCATAGAGTTGTGGTTGGTGACTTGGGGGCACCCTCCTAAGTCATTGTTCCTAAGGCATTTGTTCTCCTCTCTTGATTTATTGTTTACCTTCTTCTAGTGGTTCTATCTAGCTGGTGGATGATGAAAAACAAATAAGACTGATAAGGACCATGTGTCCCTTCAGCGAGAAATAAAAAAATGGACCTAGTCCATACATGACGACGGGGTTGATATATATTATGCAACAATTGGATAGTAGAATCACTCCATGTGATATTTTTATGTTGTCTTATCGCACTAACAAACCATAACAATACTACTACTCTGTGTACTTTGTTTATCTTGGGTCTCACTTTGATTATGCTTAGTTCTCAGATCTTTGCAGTATAGTCCCACGGTTATACTCAGGCTCCAAATCCATAGTATAACCTTGGCTTTTTGATGTGATTGCTTTCATGCATTACTTTTTGATCATGTGATGTGGTTATTATCTTATGGAAAGATATCTAACCTATTTTCTTGTAGGATATTGTGTGTTTGTGGGAACATTTGGTGATTGTAAAGTGCATGTCACCTCTGGGGGCATGGGCTTTACAAGAGCTCATGTTTCCTTGTGTGTTTTCTCTCCACCTTAATGTGATTGATATCGGTACATGATATCAACTACCTTAAGGTGGGGGCATATATAAGGCAAGTTGTCTAATGATTTTGGTACTAATGAAGCGTGTTTGTAAGCCCTCTACAGAGGCGAGATGTTGTATCTCTGAGAGAGTGCACATCTTTATTCTATATTGCAATTAGTAATCCCTCTACAGAGCTGAGATGTTGTATCTCTAAGAGAGTGCACATCTTTATTCTATATTGCAATTAGTAATCCCTCTACGGATGTGGGATATTATGCATATCCTTTTATTTCAATCCCTCAATGGAGGCAGGGATGGTGTATTTCTCGAGGAGAGTGCACATACTGTCATTTTCTAAAAGTCCTTTGAGCAAGCAGGTTGTTGTATCCTCCCTTAAGCGTGTCTTTAACAATTGTTGTGGCGAAGCCCAATCATCAGTGTGTGCCTATAATGTGTCTGAGATGGTAGCAAACCTAGCAATAGGTTTCTTCCATCACTTCTTTGCCATGTTTTCTCCATGTCTTCCATGTGTGTGTGTGTATGGTGTGTTTGTTCCCAAGCATAGTCTCAAGACCAGTGGCAATGAGCTCCTCCTATGCTTTGGGATTTGTATGATGTGTTTGTTCTCAAGTGTAGTTTCATGACTAGTGGTGATGAGCTCCTCCTACATTTTGGGTTGTGTGTTTACTTTCCTTGTACTTACATATTTTGCATTCATATATATATGAGAAAATAAAAAAAGAATAATCATTACATTCACTCTATTCATTGTGTTTTGTGTGTCTTCAATACTTTCTTCTCTATGTTTTGTGTGACTATAACTGTCTTCTCTATGTTTTTGCATGCCTGTTATTATCTTCAATGTGTCTGGCATGTCTTCACTATGCTTGGTGTGTTTTCTATGTTTTTACTGTACTTTATTGCATGTATTGGCCTTACATCTATACATACATTAAAGTGGGGGCTAAATGTTATGTCAGAAAATGTCCACTTAGGGGCTTTTCCCTCTTAAGATTTAGCTCCCGAGTTCTTAGAATGCATTTAGAGCATATTGCATGTTAATTTTGAATCCTGATGAGAAGACCCCTAAGTTTTATGGAAAATAGGACCTAGGGGGTGCTATTGAAGTGAATCCTAACTAAAATTGGGAGGAAGGACTTAGACACTCGTGCCCTAGTCCTGCCCTATTTTGGGTCAGGCCCTAAATTTAAGTGTTGGTTATATGACCATTGTTAGGTCTTAGGCCGACACCAAAAGTTTGAATTACGAAATTCTTAGTGGTAATGTGTGCAGTTGCATATATAAGCATGTTTAGGTTTTCATTTGTAAACTGGATGGACATTGTGAACTTGTGATCTTAGGCTAAAGTGATTCAAGGATTTCATTATGTTGTAGAGTAGTATTGTGTTGTTATTGTGTTTGTTTGTTGTAGATTTGGCTCCATCTCCTCATGGCATGGAAGAGTGTCTTCCTTCCATGAGATCTACATCTTTGAGGTGACATTTACTTGTGTTTCCAATCATTTATCATTTAGATTTTGCCTCTATCCTGTAAGGATACACACTCTTATCTAACAAGAGTGTTTAAAATACTTTAATGTCTCTTTGGGGCTTGACTAAGGCAAGCCTCTAAACACCACAACCCCCAACCACTCTCCTTTGTGATTGCAGGTTATAGGTACCGAGTTTCATGGAGTGGAGTTGTAGAGGAAGGTTGCAGATGACAAGGATTAAGGATCTGAAACAAAAGGGATAGTATTGAACATTTTTGGACATGGGCACCTAGGGCAATGTCCTCTAGAGTTTCTGACATGGGAATCAATGTTATAGTGACATTCTGCATCTGAACAAGCCTTGACATCCCAAAAATTAGCCTGCCTTGGACAAGGGCACCTAGGGCAGTGTCCACATTTCTAATGATGAAAATAGATGGAATAAATATCATTAGTACTGGAAGGAGTTCTGTATTTCACAAAGAAAACAATACCTTGGACTTGGGCACCCAGGTCATTATCCTCAAATATTCTGAATTCCAAACTTCAAAAAATGGCCAGCCATTAATATATATCCTCTTCCTTAGTCTGTAAGCATTTGTCTGAATTTACCAATTTATTCATTGTTTTGCATAATTAGGGTTTCTTTCATATTTAAGGATTAAAGTGAGATATTAATTAGCAATTTCTGAGTTTCTACATCATTCCAAGTGACAACCCAACCTGTTAGGTGAATGCTCTCTCTTAGTAGAGATTCAACTCAGTTGATATGTCCTTGAATGTTTGTAGTGAAAGGAAGATCTAAACCCATCAACACCAAAACATTAATTCAACACCATCATCTCCCCTCCCTTTTTTTCACTACAAAACAATCTTATCAATGTGTGTGTGAACATTCGGTGATCATGAGCACATGTCACCTTTGGGGCATGGGCTTTGTGAGAGCTCTTGTTCCCTTGCATGTTTTCTCTCAACCTTAATGTGCTTGATATTGGTAAGCGACATCAACCACCTTAAGGTGGGGGCATATATAATGATATATGTCTGATGATTTTGGTAGTAATGAAGCATTTTTGTAAGCCCTCTCCATGAGGTAGGATGTTGTATCTCTTGAGCTAGTGCACATCCTTATATCAATTACAATAAAAAATCCATCTCTGTGATGAAGGATAATGTATCTCTTGAGCTACTACATGTCCTTTTATACAATTTCCTTAACACGAGGTAGGATGGTGTATCTCTTGAGCTAGTGCACATCCTTTTATACAAAGTCCTCATCGGGAGACGGGGTTGGATCTTGAGTTATCCTTCCTTAAGCATGTCTTTGGCAGTTGTTGTGGCATAAGCCCAACCGTCAGGTGTGCCTGCGGTGTGCTTGAGATGGTGGGACTTAGCAATAAGCTCCTTCCATCGCCTATGTTTTCCATGTTTAAAACATATAGTATGTCTATGGCATGCTATAAGGTGCTAGTGTATTCCATGTATTTTCCCTCATGTGTTGTGTAAAGGGTGTGGCGATGAGTCCCCCCCACACCCAGGCTTTGTTTGGTGTGTCTTCCCTTGTGTGTGGTGTAAAGGGTGTGGCGATGAGTCTCCCTACACTTTGGGTTTTGTATTGTGTGTTTTTGGTAGTGTAAAGGGTGCAGCCATGAGTTCCCCCTGCCCTTAGATTAGAATTTTATTGCATATATGAAAATGTTATTTAAATGCTATATCAATGTATTCATCATGTTTTGCGAGTCTTCAATACTGTCTTCTCTGTGTTTTGTGTGTCTTCAATACTCTCTTCTCTATTTTTTGTGTTCCTGTTAATGTATTCTCTGTGTTTTATGTGCCTACAATGTGTTTTCTAGTTCTTACCTAAGACTAGGGGCTAGAAATAGTTCTTCAATCCTTGTGTATGCTTTAGCTTCAAGTGCCTAGCATGTTTGATGTGTTTTTTACTGTACTTTAATGCAAGTGTGGGTTGTAAGATCATATATACATTAAAGTGGGGGCTAAATGTTATGTCGTATAATGTCCCCTAGGACTTTTACCTCCTAAGTTTAGCTTCTAGGTCCCTTAGATTTAGTCATGCATGTTAAAATGAATCCCAGAGCAAAATCCTCTAAAACACATGATAAGTGGGACTTAAGGGTGTACTTTAATGCTTAATCTAGATAAAAAATAGGCCTTTAAACTTGGGTGCCCATGCCCTAGTCCAGACCTATTTTGCTGGGAGCCAAACTTAAAATGTTGACAAAGTCACCGTTAAAAGGTTTCTCTTTGTTGGCCTTGTAAATTTAATTTTACAAATTTTTAGCGGAAATGCACATATAAACCTATTTAGGACTTCATTTTAAGCTAGAGGATTACTAGTTGATTAAAGAAAACTTATGATCATCAAGCAAAGAGAATTCAAGGCATTCATTGTGTTGTAGAGTAGTATTGTGTTGTGTTTGTATGTGTTTGTTGCAGATTTGGTTCCATCAACTCATTTCCTCATGATGTGAAGGTATTTCATCTTAGTGGGGGTTTACACCTACTAAGGTGATATCTACTTTGTGTTTCAATCAATCAATCTTATCATTTTCTTTTGCCTCTATCCACCAAGGACACACACTCTATCTAACAATGGTGCTGGAAGGCTTGAATGCTATTCTAGGGCTTGACTAAGGCAAGTTCCTAAACACCACAATCCCAAACCCCTCTCTTGTGATTATAGGTTACAGATGTGGAATCTTGCGAAGAGGAGTTGCAGGAGATCAGAACAGAGGAGAAAGATTTAGGATTTGAAGATAATAGTGAAGAATATTCCTTTCTAGACAAGGGCGCCTGCCTCTGTGTCCTCCAGATTGCCATTGTCAGGAACTCCTGAGTAGGTTGAAGTCTTCATCATCTGATAGCTCCAGATCCACATAAAAAGCTACTTGTTAGACTTGGGTGGCTGCCCCAGTGTCTCCAAATTTTTTTCTTTCTAAAATTTGAATCCTGGTATGTTTCTAATCTGCATTTAGTGCCTTCCTGTGCGAGCATTTGTCATGTTTCATTCATTTGTTTATGATTTCATATAATTGGGGTTTAAGGATTAATTAGACTAGGGTGTAACAAATTAATCAACAACTTCCAAATGTCCTAATCATTCCAAGTGACACCAAACCTATAGCTGAGTCCTCTTGCAAAAGTTGTGACTTGACTTAGTTTAATTTCCTTGAATGTTATATGTTAAAGGAGGATTTAATCAAACTATCAACCATTATCATCATTCCCTCTTTTCTCACATAACATATTGAAAGGCATAAGCAAGGTTGGTTGTTAAAGAGTACAGATAACAACCTAGAGGAGATAATGATGAGACATATGCACCAATTGCAAGGCTAAAAATAGTTTGGGAAGTCATAGCAATAGCAACCCAATACAAATGGAAAGTGTATCAAATGGATGTGAAGTTAGCCTTCTTGAATGTAGTGTTGAAAGAAGAGGTGTATGTGGAACAACCACCTAGCTATGAAGTCCCAGGGTGATAAGACAAAGTATATATGCTCTAGAAATCCCTTTACGGCCTAAAACAAGCACCTCAACCATGGTACAATAGAATAGACTCATATCTAGTGAGTAATGGCTATAACAAAAGTAATAGTGAGCCCACACTCTACATAAAAGAAGCTCATGGTGCTATTTTGTATGTAGATGATTTGATTTTTTAGAGGAAATAGTGACCTCTTCATTGTTGATTTCAAAGAGGTAATGAAGAATGAGTTTGAGATGACAGAATTAGGTCTGCTGAAATATTTTCTTGGTATTGAGGTCCAACCAACTCAACATGGCATATTTATTTCACAAACTAGCTATGCCACATATTTTGAAGAGATTTAAAATGTAGAACAAAAAGCCTCCCCCAACACCAATAGCTATAGGTCTAAAATTGAGCAAAGAGAATAGTAGCAATGAAGTAAACCCAAAATCTAATATAAAATTTAATCTACAACTAATTTCTTTATTATATTCAATAAGTGTTGGAATGGAAAACACAAACTTACAAAAAATTGAAGTACAAATTTAAGAAACTAAATACACAACCATCAATTATAGAAATTAAAGAACTTGACATTGAAAGGTGAAGCTCACTATCAAAGATGCTAATGTATCACATGGATGTCTACGCTAAGCGTTGTCATTTGTACAACCTAGAAATGCAAATAGTTCCTTGAATACGTGAAAAACCACCAAATGATTCACCCAGATCAACAAAACTAGAGAGGGGAACACAATAGCAAGATACTAGATAATAACAAATATGAAAACAATACAGATAAAATAATTAAATAAAATGAATTAACAAGAGGAAGGAAGAAACCAACAAATTGAGTTGTGTGGTTGAATGCTTCCAAAGTACCTGTAGCTGAAACAAGAGAAAATGTTGGCGATGTTTGGGGCCTTCAGGTCAAACACCTACTTTGGAATTTATACATCCACAACAACTAATGGATAGATAGATAGATAGATATAAAAGTGTGTGAATGCTCCTATCCCAAATGTGCTTGGGAATGGTAAGAGTTGTGATTGTGCAAATAGTAAAAACTAGAATGAAGGAAATAGAAGGGATGTGAAGATCACAAGGTTCTCAAGGGCATAATCAAAATAAATGTTTACAATAAATAAAAAGAACAATATTACCTTGAAAGGACTTGAAGAAACCAAAGATAGTGAGAGTGTTAAAGAGGAAAGATGTAGAGAGTTGTAGAGTGCAAGAAGTTGCAAGGGAGAGCCAAGAGAGAGCCAAGAGGAAAACAAATGAAACAATAAAAGATAGATTCAAAAAGAGAGGAGGCGTGAAGAGGCTGACGAGTTGTTTAGAATATTCTTAAGGCATTACCACTAAGCAAAAAAAATGACAAATGGTTGAATGCTCATAAATGACCAACAAACAATAAACTATCATGGGATGCTAGCACGTCATGCAGACGTCCACATCAAGTGCTAGTATCCAGATAGTTTAGGCTCAAAATTGACAAGACACTAGACATCACAGGGATAACATAGAAGTGACAACAAATTTGATGAAAAGAAAATATAGGAAACAAGGCGTAAGCACCATGGGAGGGAAAAAGGTTAGTGCAAGGGTTAAAATGAGCCTAAAAACAAACTAAGGGAACGGACACTAAAGCAAGGCCAAAATACTATGTGAAATTGCAAGGGTATGCAATTTTCAACATTACAACATGTTACTAGCTAATTGATTTACTGATTATAAGTAGAATTTCCTTTAGAATCATGGCAATGTGGTTAGTTTGTGGTTACTCTTTTGTTTCTTTATTTTATTTTTTTTGGGCATTTCTTGTTACCAAAACAACATAGCCTAGTTTGACTAAACTAAGGCCCTCCTTTTGCTCAACGTTTGCATTGTTAATCTTAGTACTTATTTTTTTAATTTTTGCATCCTGGGATGAAAAATAAGCTATGGAACACCTCCTTTTGATACTTGCATATGTTTTATGTCTTGATTTAGGTGTTCATTTAAGTGATGAGGAATCTCATGAATGCTTTCTATTGAGATTAGTAATTCACAACTTAAGTAATTACATCTCAAAACTAGATATTAACAAACGCCTACCAAGGCATCTCAAAACTTAAGTAATTGCATCTTAGTTTGTATACACTCTTTTATTTCCTTTTTTATTTGGGCATTTAGTGTTACCAAAACAACATACCCCAGTTTGACTAAACTAAGGCCCTCCTTTTGATCAAAATTTTGCATATATGTTTTGTGTTGTAATTTAGGTGTCAATGTAAATGATGAGGAATCACATGAATGTTTTCTAATGAGTTTACTAATTCAAAACTTAAGTAATTGCATCTCAAAATTGTATATTAACAAAAACCTACTAGAGCATCTCAAAACTTAAGTAATTGCATCAAGTAGTTTGTAGGAACTCTTTTGTTTCTTTGCTTTTTTTTTAAATTTTGGCCAGCATTTGTTGTTACCAAAACAACATACCCCAGTTTGACTAAACGAAGGCCCCCTTTTTTTTCAAATTTTGCACTATTAATATTAGTACTTATTTCTTTAAGTTTTGCATCATGGGATGAAAAAAGCCATGGCATGCCTCTTGTTGATCCTTGCATATGTTTTATGTCTTCATTAGGTGTTAATGTAAATGATGAGGAATCACATGAATGCTTTCTAATGAGATTAGTAAGTCACAACTTCTTCATTTTGGCATGCCCAATAAAGTTAGGAAATAAGGCAATTTTTTAATAGAAAAATCCTTTTTCTCTTTAGTCCCACTTTGTTTATTTTATTGCAAAAAAAAAATTAATTAGACATTTCAATTTTTATTAAATTTTATTTTATTATAAAATTTCAGTTTTATAGTTTTTAAAATTTTAAATAGTTTAGTTTTTACATTTTAATACTTTTATATAGTGTAGTTTTTAATTAAATAATTTAGTTTTTTATTTTAATATATAATTTATTTTTTTATCATTAAGTAGTTTTTATTGTTAAAAGTTTAACTTTAAAAACTAAACATAAATAAAAGAAAATATTTTCAAAATTTAAAGGGGTGTGGGATGAAAAACCTGTGCACCGATTTTGAATCTAAGCCTAAGTTGTGTTTTTGATTTTAAATTTTTTAAAACATTAAAACCAAAAAAAAATACTAATCTAACCCGCTGCAACCTAAGTCCTAACCCCTACCATCTATCATCGTACCCTCCCCCTAGGTCCTACAACCTAACCCCTTTACCCCCCAACCTATCCCTGTTACCTCGACATAGAGGCTATCTGAACTGCCCGGTGGACAGTTTGTCCACTTTGTGGATAGCTTTCCCACCCTACCCCATACCCTACCTCATCCCCAGTCCAACCCATGCCAAATACCCTAGACTAACAAACCCCAAACACCCTGTCCCACATAGACTCCCTATCCCTTTCTCATCCATGTCCTAGGTCCTACCCTACCCACAAAACTTTGCAACCTTCGAGCTCCATGTTCCCTCATGCCCTACATCCCAGCCTAGCCCAAAAACCATGTTCTAGACTCCTCCCCCTTTGCAAATAATCCCTTGTGCTCCTTCATGCAACCTTTTTTCACTCTTCACCATCTTGATACCTTCTCTTGTTCTCCTCTTTGCATCCTCCTCTCTATCCCTACTATTGTGTCATCCCTACCTTTGCCACACTCATGTGCCACTTGCTTTGCACACCACCTTTTGACCTTTTTGCAATGTAGTTGCTGCCAAGGCCTTAGCCTTGCACTTCACCACTTGGGCCTGCACACACCTAGCCTATCTAATCTAGCCTACCTGATCCTGACCCCTCTATTTTCCTGACCTCCCTATCTACCCTGGGCATTTTGTCCACCCCCTTGTTCACCAAAACAATGTATCCACCTCATTGTCTACCTAGCCTCCCTGGTCACTTGTGGCACTCTATTCATTCCCTTGTCCACTGAGACATCCTATCCACCAACCCTGTCCCCTTTTTCCATCAAATCCATTTTTACTCAAACAACCATACCTTTCACTTGGAGGGTGAAATTTAATTTTCTTACAGGTGTTGGAGAGCTGCTTCTACCCTCTTCACTTTGGACTAACTCATTTTTTATCTCATCATTAATGCTTGTTACATCAATTCAAATCAAGGGTTTCCATATTTTTCCTATAACTTGTGCCACTAACACATTGCTTGCAATATTTTAATATGTCGAAGACTCTTTATCCAAATTACTAACATGTTTGTGATGATGCACTCTTTTTAAATATTTTATTTTCATCACTAAAACTTAGGTACACTTCACTTTTCTAAGGGGAAATTAATGTTTGTCATGTTGTAAAGTGAACTTGAGGATCAAAAATAGCCTTCCTCACTTGCATCACCCAAAGATTCAAGTGTGTATACTCTTCCCTCACACCACAAGGTGATCTTGAGAATCAAAAGCACTTGGTCTTCTTTCCCCTTAGGGGATTTCCTAAGGATTTCATCACCTTAGGGGAGGAACCAAACCACATGTTCCAATGGGTATACAAAGGAGGGAGTGTGAAAGTTGTATCTCAAAGGAGTCATCATTGTATCTAGCACAACCTTGTTGCCCCTTTTCATAAGGAGGTGTTGTGATTCTCACAACAAGCCCCATTTTACTCCTTAGCAAAATGAGGACCCCTGTTGTGGCTGTGGCTTTTGCTTTTGTGTGTGGGTCTGTTGGGTGGTAAAAGGGAAAAGGAAGTGAAAGTAACAAACCTTGTTGAAAATAAAGAAAAAATAACATTAAGTACCAGAGCTGAATACGGGTGAATTCCTTGTCAAAAATGAGTGAGGGTTGCTATTTGAACCATGTTAAAATTCACAATATTTTGCAATATATGTATGTTTTTGGTAAAATGTACAATAAAAGGGTTTGTATGTTGCATATACAATGTCGTTTGTATACAAGGTCGCTCATATACAAAGTCATTTGTATATCGGGTTGTGGTATGAGTTGCATGTGGGAGTTGTCAGTTTTATTAAATTTTTATAGTTGTATGCATTTCGATAACATTTTATTCTTACATACAAGTTGGGCCCAAAAAGTTCAAAGTTTAAATAAATAATCAGTTAAATCCAGCAGTTGCATTTCAAGTTTGTATGTTTGGCAAAAGGAAAACATACAAGGTCGATATACAAAGCTATATGCATGTCGCGGAACCGAAGGGATTATGAAATGAGATTTTATTGTTGTATGTTTTGCGCTTTGTATGTATGTTTCGGAGACATACATTTTAATATACATACAATGTGGAACTCAAGAAAGGTTAAAATCTGGTTAAAATGATGCATCACTACTTAACGTATATTAAAAGATGCATTACATTTTATATACATGTCGTGGAGCCGAAAAGTGAGTAAACCATGGTTTATAAAAGTTGAAGTCCGAAAGGACATACAAAGGATTTTGTATGTATCTTGGGCTTTGTATGTAAAGGTTTGATACAAGTGTTGTTGTATCACAGAGATACAAATAAAAAGTAGGGTGGGTCCCACCGCTTGCATAACGGATTTGCATAATAACAATGTATGTCTTCGATATACAAGCTGATATGCAAAGCGAAAGATACAAGTTAAAGATACAAGACGGATGCAAAAAAAAGTTAAATACTGAAAAGTTTTTGTATGGTCCTTGCATGTTTATAATATACATACCCAATATACAAAAGAATAAAAAGCATCAAAAGAGATAAAGGGTAATGAAAGGAGGTTTGCATAGGGTTGTTTGTATATGCGCTCATATAGGAAAATATACAAGAGCGATATGCAAAGCGAAAGGTACAAGTACGGATGAAAGGGAAAGAGCGTTAGTCGCGGTTGTTTGCATATATGTTTGTATGTTAAAACATGCAAAGTGAACATACAAAAGGAACGGGATGTATGTCGAAATTAAACTAACGGTAAAAAGGGTTTAAAAAGCAAATACTGAGGTAGAAGGTTGAACGTTTGGCACATTAATTGCTGTAATTAATGCCCATTTAACATTCAAAAGAGGTATAAATTAACGAAAGTGACAGGAATTTTAAAATCCATTTTTATGTCTGTTGGCAAGTATGTAGGTATATGGAAGGTGGAGCTTTAATGGCGATGACATCACAAAGGGCGGGTGGATCACAAAAGGAAGCGAAAGGAGTAAAGGATTTCAATGAGAATAAATGTACATGTGGAAAGAAGCATAATTAAAAGGGCAAAGCAACAAAAGATATTTTGATGGTTGTTAGGGTTCCAAAGGGCATCTTTACGCTTACAATGGGGTATGCTTCTCAGAGATTTTTGGCGGGATTTGTTTTCCACCGTTGATGTTGCACTTGAGATATAGATTGTTGATTAACTAGGGTTTTGTGGTTGTATTGGGGATAATCAAAACTACATATTGAGCCCCTTTACTTTGTAATGACACATACAGGGATTTATAGAACAGAGCTGGAAATTGTAATTTGTCTTAGCATCTTGAGTAGAAGAACATTTTAGTTTAGAATAGAAGGAAGTCACTTGTGTCTACAATAAGGAATGCGTGGAACATCTAGCTTCCTTATTGTATTTGTAAGATGTTTTGTAAGTTTTCTATAATTTGATTGATGAAGCAAGGAGTCACTCTTATATTGTAAATCATATGTGACTATATATTTTGAATACAAATATCTCTAGAATTTTGTGTCTACTTTAAGAGTGTTTTCTAGCTCTTGTTTGTATTTGAAATATTATCTATCCAAAAGAGCAATCTTGAATGTATGTTCATGAAAATACTCAAGGCTTACATTTAAAGGTTTTGTCTATGTATTTAATCAAGTTTGCTGTACTGCTTACAACATGAATAACAGAGCATTTAGATCTTGTAGCATAATGAAGTTTAATTTAGATTTCTTTAACTTTTCCCAAACATTTGAAATACTTAGCTTAAACACAGAGATTTAAAAGAGATTGTCTGATATTTGAAGGAAACATGAACAATTGAGTTGATATTTGGCAATTTTCATAATATTTCAAAAGAAAAGCTTGTGTTAATATAAATCATATAAAGCTTTGTGATACAGTAACAAATTTATGCAAAGGAATGAATAAAATGTTGATATTTGTGATATTTTGCATAATTTAAGTCCAATGAGTCATAAAACACCTTCAATCAAGTAAGGCCCCTTGCATATTATAGCTTCACATTAACCTACTGAATTATCCACAAGGTCAAGACCTAACCATATAGAAACTTGGGATTAAGTAATCTTAATTGATTTCTTCATATCTTTAAAGACAGTTAGGTTCATTTTGTGAATTTTAACTTTTGTTATGAATGTGTAAGAATAGTCATCAACAATTTTTTGGCACTAGAAGGAGGGCCTAATTGGAGTTAGGGTTTGTTCTAAGGAAAGTTGGCTCATAACCGTAATAGAGTGACTAGGTCTAGATCCAGTTCAGAAGATACATTCATGCAATTACCTGATAAAAGGCAAAGTAAAGGTCCTTTGATTTGGAATCCCAGAATATCACACGTAGGAGGTTCATCTGGAATGCCTCCTAGATCACCTTTTAGTATCCATAACATTGTGAGTCCTGACAGTTCTTCATTTAGATCTTTAAATCGTGGTTCAGGTCCTCCTAGAGGTCCTAGTCCTCCTAAAAATCCAAGTCCACCAAGAAATCCAGGTATTCCCCAAGGTCCAGGTCAAGTACAAGTACTTGCAATGGCTTACTTTAATGTTAATTCTCCCATTACATTTCCTGATTATCATGAGATGCCAAAGAATCCTAAAAAGATATGTCCTAAATACCAGTTGCATCAGGATCTAGAAGATCATATTAGGATATTTAAGGAGGCATACTTCAGAGCCAGGTTAGAACATGAGGACGTTGTGTGTAGATTGTTTCCTTACACCTTCAGTGAGCAGGCTTCTAACTGGTATGTTAACTTGCCTAACGGTTACATTTCTTCTTGGGCACTTATGGAAGAAACATTTTTGTCTAGATTTAGAGGTCCAATAGATCCTTCCACCTTATATCATAAATTGGCTGTAATAAAGAGAGGTGAAGGAGAGCTAATTCACAATTTTAATGACAGGTTTCAAAAGGCCTATTCTAGGTTGGTATCTCCTTACACAATAAATGCAGCTACATTGTTAGCCATGTATTATGTTGCCTTAGATCCACTAACTGCTATGTTTGTCAAAAGAAAAGTTGACATAGATACAATATCTAAGGCTTATAAAGAGGCAAACTCAGTAAACTAGGAGATGAGGTAAACAACTTATAATCCATTTCTTAATGGAGGAAATCTTGGGATGCAAAGTCAAACATAACCTTGGAATGGAGTCCCTACACATAACACTCCATTATTGAATCCAGTTCTTTTATAATCCTACCCCAATCGAGGCCATAGTCCCTTATACTGGTAACACTGTCAATAATAATCAGAGTAATGGTCAATCTTTCTTCCAACCTCCTCAGGATACATTTGTGGCAAAGGCACAAGAGGAAAGAGAAGAAATCAAGGAAATTACTGCACACTTGAGAAGATTGACTACTGAAATGACACAACTAAGAAATGAAAATTTCTATGGTAGAAACAACCAAGGATACAGTCAAAACCATAACCAAAGTTATATTCAGAACTACAACCCAAACCCTTACCAGAATCATAATCAGAATTATAACCAGGGTCAAAGTTCAAATCAAAACTAGAATTACAATCAGAATCAAAATCATAATCTAGGACAACCAATGCAAAAATAGAGGACCTGTGGTAGATAACAGGACCTGGGGTAACAACAATAGGAATCAAAATCAGCCAAGGCCACCTAAGACATGGAACACAGGGCCAAATAATGGCACTCTAGCTTCTCCATTTGAGAATTTAGATAATCAGGATACAAAACAAACAACTAGAATTCAAATGGCTAATATAGCATTGAAAAATTGGTGTAGAATTCATAATACCAGTGCCCATACTGAACTAGATTGTCCTCAGTTCCATTTAGTAGCTACTATTATCAATGTAGATGTACAGGCTCCCACTTCTGAGTTTCTCATTCCCAAAGGTAATGAAGTAGTGCCCTCAGGATATGAGACTGCTTTAGTCTTAGAGACTTTTACCTTTGCAACTGGAGAAGAAGAGGATCAATTGTTAGAGGATGAACCTTATTTTTGTGAGAACCTATATCCTGAATCAGCCTTTGTACTAAGTGCATTTTAGTTTCCCTTTGAAACTGAAAATGAAGTGTTATATGAAACAGAAGAGGTACATGCTTTTCAGCAGTCAAACAAAAATCACACCTACAATTTAAGAAATAACACTAGGCTAGGAGGTCCTTTCACTAATTCCACTCCTCCTAACAATTTCAATATTCCCCCAGATTAGAATGCTAGTAATAATCCTGCTATATTGAAGGCTAATCATCATGCAAATAATGAAATAGTAGCACAAAAAGTCCAAACAGGTAAAATAGAGACAGTAGAAACAATGAGGTTGATGAGTTACTTGTCAGAAGAGATAAAGAAAATCAAGGTTAGTATGCCTTTATGTGAATTATTGAAAAGTCTAGGAGTCAGAAATGCTTTCATAAAATCCTTGGATACATCTGTGACAAGTGAGGTTTCTGTTGATGTGAGTGTCCCTAGTAGAGATTCACAACCCAAAGAAAAGAGTAGGAAAACTGAACAACTTTCCAACATGAATATGGTGATGTATGAAGATAAGAAGGAGGCCCCTCCTTTATTGTTAACCATTAGGATGTGTGGAAAGAACATACATAATTGCATGGTAGATTCTGGTGCATCAGCTAATGTAATGCCTTTAGAAATATGCAAAACTTTAGGGCTGACTCCTACCAAATCTGCTAAGGTTCTTACACAATTGGATAAAACTGAGGTTAATGTGATAGGAGAATTGATGCATATTCAAATGCAATTAGTCTCAGATCCTAGGGTAAGTTAGTTTATTGACATTTAGATAGTAGATATACCTATGAATTATGGGATGTTGTTGAGTAGAGACTGGTCTAAAACATTGAATGGATATATGCTCACTGATTTTTCACATATGTGGTTACCTTGGAGAGGTGTTCCAAATCAGATCAGGATAGAAGCTGAACCTAGAATGAAACACATGATTAAAGAATACAATAGGACTAATGAGATATTGCATGCTTCTGTTAAACCTGGTGTTTATAGAGTTACTAACAAAGGGGTACAAGTTGAAGAAATCTTGATGTTAAATTTTAGAGAAAAACATGTCAGTCAGGAAACAGTGTTGTTCATTGAGTCTGATGGAAATTCTTCTGATGAAGAAAGCAATGCAATAAACAGTTTCGGTCAGGTCATTAGATAGGAAATGGAAAGGTGCATTGAACAAAATCTGCCAATTCAGTGCAAGTTATGTAAAAGAATGTGCAGAGTCCATAATAAGCCACATTCTAAAGAGAATTGTGGAATGTGCAGAGATATTATAGAGTATCAATACCTAAAGTGCACAAAGGGAGTAGAACTGCAAGAAGGAAAGGTTAATCCTAATCAACCAGAGAAATACTTTTAGAATAACATAGATGTGTTGATCCCAGATTTAAAAGAAGAAACAAAGGACAAGAGTATTTGTCATTCTGATTTACAAACTCAAAGTATAAATATGCAAGTAGGTCAAAATGAATTGCCCAGGAATGAACAAGATAGCACCTCACATGTGATAGAAAAAGCAAAACATGCCAAAGTAAAGGGTCAAAAGAATAAAGATGGCATGTGGACACTGAAATGTGACGGATCTAAATTTAAACAGGGTGCAGGTGCAGGTGTGGATCTTATAGATCCTCATGGTAAGTCATATTTAGCAGCATATAGGCTACAATTTTCTTGTACTAACAATGTTATAGAATATGAAGCTTTGATTTATGGACTTCTTATGGCTATCAAGAAAAAGGTAAAAATGATCAGGGTATTTTCAGACTCTGAGTTAGTGGTCAGGTAAGTAAGGAAATTGTATGGATGCAACTACAAAAAGATGGTTTGTTACAGGCATAGGGTATGGGATTTGATACATTCATTTGATGCTTTCAACATAGAACATATCCCTAGAGAATTGAACCATAGACCAGATGCATTAGCAGTTGTTGTTAGCACATTGGAACCCTTAACATTGTCAAGTTTAAAATGATTTGTTGTTTAATTAGTAAATGTTCCTAGTATACCAGATAATGTTACTCATTTCTAGGTATTTGAAGGGGATCAACAAATTGTGGATTTTCTAACTTGTAATGAGGTCTTTGAAGCTCAAATTATTGATGAGCATGAAAGGCCTGATGTGTCTTGGGATGAAGAAGACATACTCAACCCAAAAAATAATTTCTTATCTAAGGGAGTAATTGAGTTAGAACAGATTTTTGAATTTGATGGGGTAGTAAGACATAAGGATTTGCCCAAAACTAAGGGAGGTAAGTGTGATCCATATAACCTTGGAATAGAGTAGAGTCCACAGAATGTACTAATTGGGAAGGCTTCCTCTGAGGAGTTAAGAAAGGAAATTGTAGATGTTATGAAAGAGTACAAACATGTCATAGCATGGACATATGAAGATTTGAAGACATATGATACGTCCATCATAACTCATGTGATACCCTTGAAACCATATGTTAAACCATTTAGGCAGAAACAAAGGCCTATGAATGCCATTTTAGAGCCTTTGATCTTTGAAGAAGTGAAAAAATTGTTGTCTACCAGAATAATTTTCCCAGTCAGACATTCAACCTGGGTAGCTAATTTAGTACCTGTGAGAAATAAAAGTGGAAACATTAGGTTATGTGTAGATTTTAGAAATTTGAATAGGGCATCTGAAAAAGATAACTATCCCCTGCCTCCCATAGATGAAGTACTGCAAGCAGTAAATGGGATTAAGATGATGTCTTTTCTAGATGGATTTTCAGGATATAACCAAGTCTTAGTTGATAAGGAAGATAGGTTGAAGACCACTTTTACTTGCAAATGGGGAAATTATGCATACAGAAGAATGCCTTTTGGTCTAATCAATGCAAGTGTCACTTTTCAACAAGCCATGGACATTGCATTTCGTGGATTGTCAGGTAAGTGCGTTGTTATTTATATGGATGATTTAACTATTTACTCTAAAGATGCATCCACTCATGCTGAAGATCTGAGAAGAGTACTTAAAAGATGTGAAAGGTACTGGATTTCCCTTAACCCAAAGAAATGTTTATTTGGTGTAACTGAAGGAAAATTATTAGGACATGTCATTTCTAAAAATGAGATATCTATTGATCCTGATAGAATAGAAGGAATAAAGAAATTGCAATTACCAAATAGTAAGAAAGAACTAAAGTCATTTTTTGGTAAGATTAATTTTGTCAGGAAGTTTATTATAGGGTTTGCAGAAATTGTGCAACCATTGAATGCCATGCTGAAGAAGGATGCAAAGATAGAATGGACACTAGTAGCTAAAGTTGCATTTGAAGATATTAAGGAAGCCATTTCTGATGCTCCTATGTTGACAAGTCCAGATTATACAAAGCTATTTTACATTTATTCTTTTGCATCTTCACATTCAGTTGCAGCTACTTTGACACAAAAGGGAGAAGATAATGAGGAGAAGCCCATAGATTTTATGAGTGCACCTCTGAAGGATACATAGCTGAAATATCCTGATATAGAAAGAGAGACGTTTACATTAGTAAGAGAAGTGAAAAAGTTCAGACATTATATCTTATGCAATCAAGTTAAATCCATAGTACCAGATGCAGCCGTGAAGATGTTGATGTAGAATGAACATGGAGAGAAAAGAGCTAAATGGATTACAACATTGCAAGAGTTTGATATGGAAATTATCCTAATGAAGTTGGTTAGAGGACAAGCATTAGTACAGACCATAGTAAACATAGATCCAAATTTGGTAAAACAACAGTATGTGTTGAATTCTAGTGATGCATCAGGGTGGTATGATGATTTGGACACTTTTCTGATATCAGGGAAATATCCAAGTAAGATGAAATCCTCTCAGAGGAGAGCTTTAAAGATTAAAGCACAGAAGTACATGGTACAAGGAGGTCTTCTATTCAAGACGAACCATGAAGAAATATATTTAAGATGTTTAAACAGAGCTGAAGCAGATAAGATATTGTCAGAGTTACATGATAAGTATGGAACTGCTCATGGTTCCCATTTAGCTACTACGCATAAGATATTGAGAGCAGGATACTATTGGCCTACAATGTTTAAAGATACAGAGAGCCATATTCGAGGTTGTCTCACCTGTCAAACTACAGCAGATAAAAGAAGGAATCAGGCTAATCCATTACAACCAGTGATTGAGTTTAGGTCATTTGCACAATGGGGCTTAAATTTCATTGGGGTCATAAATCCTCCATCATCTACAGGACATAAGTTTATATTGATAGTAACTAACTATTGTACAAGGTGGACTGAAGCCACATGTTACAAGTTCTCTACTACTGAGGTAGTTATCAAATTCCTTGAAGAAAATGTCATAACAAGGTTTGGAGCTCCATATTCATTGGTATGTGATAATGGCCCTGCATTTTCTTCTCTAAAATTTTCTAAATGGGCATTTGAATATGGGATAGTTTTAAAATTTTCTTCAAACTATTATCCTCAGGGGAATGGGTTAGTAGAGTCCACAAATAAGATTTTATTGGATATAATCAAGAGCTAATTGAAAAGAATCCTAGAGACTGGAATACATTGCTAAAGTATGCGTTGTGGGTAGATAGGACTAAGGTTAAGTCAACCTTAGGCAATGCACCTTATCACTTAGTTTATGGGACTGATCCCATACTTCCAGTGAATTTAAGAATACCAGTCTGAAAGTTTGCTAATGAATATTCAGGCTTTGATGATCGTAGAGAGGCCAGAATAATACAAATGTTACAATTAGATGAGAAAAGAGATCAAGCCATTGAGAAATTCACCAAACATCAAGCAGTAGTCAAAAGATGGTTTGATAAAAGAGCAAGAGTCAAAACATTTAGAATATCAGACTTACTGCTGTGCTGGGATAAAGCACATGAAAAGAAAGGAAATCATGGAAAATTTAACAAATTATGGTTAGGTCCATTATAGGTCACAGAAATAATTGGAGACAATACTTTCAGGCTCAAGACCTTGACTGGGGAAGATGTGTCATTACCAGTTAATGGCCAACACTTGAAACATTACTTTCAAGCTTGAGGTGAGGGCAGTTAGTTTCTGTGTATCATAAAGTAAATAATGTACAGTTTTGGGTTGTTTTTTTTGTTTTGTTATGTTTGTTGGTTTGTGTGTTGTGTTGTTTTAGTAGGGATGTTTGTTTTGTTTCAAAGTATGCAGGGGCAGACTAACAACCACTGAAAATAATAAAAAATTTAGAACATTTAGGTTAATTATTTAAAATTTATGCATAACTTGTTGTGACTGTCATGAATGTAGAAAGTTGTTTGACTTGTGAAATTTTGTATTCAATAACTGTGGGTTGAGTATTCAAGGGAAGTTTCTCACAATGACACACCTAAAATCCTTGGGTTTGTTGAACCTACCAGTGTAGATATTAGGTGAAAAATCAAAGGTCACCCTTGCTACCATTACAATTCTTAGTTTAATTTTAGCAAGTGATCATTCCTTACATCATGAAGTTACAATTGTAATATCTTATAAAATCTCTATCAAATACAAAAAATATAAAATAATAAAATAAATTTTATTGAAAATCTAGATTAAGCCATCTAAGTAACTCTACCGGGACTATAGATGCTTGTTGGCAGTGGGGCTCTACTTAGGAGAATTGTAACGATAACCTTGTCAGGGCTATGGACACCTGCTGGCAGTAAGGCTCTATCCGGTTGGATATGAGGGAATGACACCAACTATGTAGGCCAATATGAGTCACTGGTTTGTTCAACTGATTTTCAAGATGATGATTATTAATCACGTGCACCCACTTAAACTGAAAGGAAGATTCATGCACCTTATTGAATACATTAGGTCTCAAGTTAGATAATGAGATAGTTGGAAGTTATGAATTTATTTCATTTAGTTTTCTTTAATGGTTTTACTTTGATTGTTTTATTTGGTTGCTAGTTGTTGTGATGCTCACAACACGCCCCATTTTACTCCTTAGCAAAATGAGGACCCCTGCTGTGGCTGTGGCTTTTGCTTTTGTGTGTGGGTTTGTTGGGTGGTAAAAGGGAAAAGAAAGTGAAAGTCACAAACCTTGTTGAAAATAAAGAAAAAATAACATTAAGTACCAGAGGTAAATATAGGTGAATTCCTTATCAAAAATGAGTGAGGGTTGCTTTTTGAACCATGTTAAAATTCATAATATTTTGCAAGATATGCATGTTTTTGGTAAAATGTACAATAAAAGGGTTTGTATGTTGCATATACAATGTCGTTTGTATACAAGGTCGCTCGTATACAAAGTCATTTGTATATCGGGTCGTGGTATGAGTCGCATGTGCGAGTTGTCGAGTTTATTAAATTTTTATACTTGTATGCATTTCGGTAACATTTTATTCTTACATACAAGTTGGGCTTGAAAAGTTCAAAGTTTAAATAAATAATAGGTTAAGTCTAACGGTTGCATTTCAAGTTTGTATGTTTGGCAAAAGGAAAACATACAAGGTCTATATACAAAGCTATATGCATGTTGCGGAACTGAAGGGATTATGAAATAAGATTTTATTGTTGTATGTTTCGCGCTTTGTATGTATGTTTCAAAGACATACATTTTAATATACATACAATGCGGAACTCAAGAAAGGTTAAAATCTGGTTAAAATGATGCATCACTACTTAACGTATAATAAAAGATGCATTACACTTTATATACATGTCGCAGAGCCGAAAAGTGAGTAAACTATGGTTTATAAAAGTTGAAGTCCGAAAGGACATACAAAGGATTTTGTATGTATCTTGGGCTTTGTATGTAAAGGTTTGATACAAGTGTTGTTGTATTGTAGAGATACAAATAAAAAGTAGGGTCGGTCCCACCGCTTGCATAATGAATTTGCATAATAACAATGTATGTCTTCGATATACAAGCTGATATACAAAGCGAAAGATACAAGTTAAAGATACAAGACGAATGTGAAAAAAAGTTAAATATTGAAAAGTTTTTGTATGTTCAGGGTGCTTGCATGTTTATAATATACATACCCGATATACAAAAGAATAAAAAGCATCGAAAGAGATAAAGGGTAATGAAAGGAGGTTTTCATAGTGTTGTTTGTATATGCGCTCATATAGGAAAATATACAAGAGTGATATGCAAAGCGAAAGGTACAAGTATGGACAAAAGGGAAAGAACATTAGTCGCGGTTGTTTACATATATGATGGATCATGGAGTGTGATCCGAAACATTGAGGTTTAAAAAACTTGCACACAGTTAATTCCAGAAATATTGAACTACAATCATTATGGACTGTGAAAACTTGATGTCTGTTATTGTTTACATATATGTTTGTATGTTAAAACATACAAAGGGAACATACAAAAGGAACATACAAAGAAAATAAGATGTATGTCGAAATTAAACTAATGGTAAAAAGGGTTTAAAAAGCAAATACTGAGGTAGAATGCCAAACTTTTGGCACATTAATTGTTGTGATTAATGCCCATCTAACATTCAAAAGAGGTATAAATTGACGAAAGCGACAAGAATTTTAAAATCCATTTTATGTTTGTTGGCAGGTATGGACGTATATGGAAGGTGGAGCTTTAATGGCGATGACATCACAAAGGGTGGGTGGATCACAAAAGGAAGTGAAAGGAGTAAAGGATTTCAATGAGAAGAAATGTATAGGTGGAAAGAAGCATAATTAAAAGGGCAAAGTAACAGAAGATATTTTGATGGTTTTTAAGGTTCCAAAGGGCATCTTTACACTCAGTATGGGGTATGCTTCTCAGAGATTTTTGGCGGGATTTGTTTTCAACCATTGATGTTGCACTTGAGATATAGACTATTGATTGACTAGGGTTTTGTGGCCGTATTGGGGATAATCAAATCTATATATTGAGCCCCTTTACTTTGTAATGACACGCAGAGATTTAAAGGAGATTGTTTGATATTTGAAGGAAACATGAACAACTGAGTTGATATTTGGCAATTTTCATAATATTTGAAAAGAAAAGCTTGTGTTAATATAAATCATATAAAGTTTTGTGATACAGTAACAAATTTATGCAAAGGAATGAAGGAAATGTTGATATTTGTGATATTTTGCATAATTTAAGTCCAGTGAGTCATAAAACACCTTAAATCAAGTAAGACCCCTTGCATATTATAGCTTCACATTAACCTACTGAATTATCCACAAGGTCAAGACCTGACCATACAGAAACTTGGGATTAAATAATCTTAATTGATTTCTTCATATCTTTCAAGACGGTTAGGTTCATTTTGTGAATTTTAACTTTTGTTATGAATGTGTAAAAATAATCATCAATAGTAGGCAAGGTGAATTGGAATTGGGCTTGCCCATTAAGACATGCTTGTTGACGAACTCTGGTTCATAGACTTAGGCCACACATACCCTTGGGTATATTGAGGATATCCTTACTAAACTTTTATAGACTACATAGGGACCTATTGGTCATCTTTTTTCATGTTGCACCAGTAGCTAGTTAGATCTGGGAAGTTACATCATAATTCTAAGTTCTTAGAGATAGAGATCATTGTGGGGATGTCCTTGGTCTCCATGGTAAGGGGTGTATAGGTGGTATATGACCTTGCATTCCCTAGCTATCCATAACATAGTAGATAGTATATTGGTGAGCCCACAAAGATTTACACTCCCACTTGAATAATATAGGCTTGTTCATGGGTTTGAAGTGTATTCAAGTGTCAAAACCTATGCAATCCCCGTAAATCCAAAAGTAAAAATTCTTTTGCAAACCTTTTGTATGTTGAATTTTTTTTTTGTAAACATCAAAATATCACCCAAGGTCAAGCATCCCCTTCATCCAAATCATCCCAAATCTACCTCATCCTAATCATTCCCTAATCATCCACCTCATCCCTCAACTTCTCTTAAGGCACTGGAACCAATAATCTTAGTCAATGAACTAATCTAAGGTCAAGTGCCTAATCCCATTGTCCTTAGTCTAACTCACCTTTACCACCTAATCACCTTAGACATTATTCATTTTAATCCAACCTAATCATCCAATATATCATCCTAATCATCACTAATATAATTTTATTCCCTCCTAATCCAACCCAACCATCCTTAATCAATCCCCAACCTTAATCCAAATCCAATCCAATCCCTAATCACATCATCATCCTTGATCCAATCTCACTTATCCTTCTAATCCAACATCATCCCAAATCCTAATCCCATTTCATCAATCCTTCATCCTAAATCCATTCTTCATATATCCATCCCAATCATCATCCACTTACCTCCATATAACTTCATCCCACCCACCAATAAAAATAAATCAACAAGGGGCCTCAAACTAATCTATACTGATAAAAAAATTAAAATCCAACAAATCATCAAGTTTCATGTATCCTTGACCTTGATTACATCCATCATCCAAATCAAATCAATCAAACCAATCAATCAAGTGTAATAAATAATTGAACTTAATCAACTTCATCACCAAATCAAATTAAATAAAATCCTAAGGTCTTGGACCTTCCGTCAAAATCAAATCAAATCCTTGACTAACACTCAAAAATCATTTGATATCAAAGCAAATCTTAAGGTCTAAGCCTTCAACATTTAGCATCCTCCACAATCATCCAAAATTCCAATCACAACACCTTAAGTCAAAAATCATCTCAAAATCCAATCCCTTAAATCATATCAAAAGCAATCAAATCACAATCCAATCCATTATCCAACATCCTCAAATCATCCAACCCAAACGGGATTTATTCCAATTGCATTTCTTAAGGTTCAAAGCAAGGGTTACTCATAACTCAAGGTTAAAAATCTATGTTTTTATTAGATTCTTATATGTATTAAGAGTTGAGATTGTTTATGCATTTGATCTTCACATATCTTCTGCTTTTCATCTATGTTAGGTGCTTAAGTGGGCATGCGATCCATGTAGATTCTTGACCAAAACAATATAGTTTATTGGATATTTACTTTTTGCTTTTTAGGTTTCTTGATTACCAAGTAAAAATTTCACTAAGTCTCTTCCTACTTGCATGATTTCTTATTTCTATTTAGTTTTATTAAGAAGGAATATTTATGGTGTTATTCTAGTCAATTTTCATTGAAAATAAAGAATATTTTATATTTTTAATAGAAATGCATTTCATTTTACTTCAAAAAATTAAAAGTTTAGTTTAGTGTTTCCTTTGGAATTTTTAAATAGTTTTTAAGTGTTTTTTTGACGTAGTGTGCATAATGGATAAGTTTTAATTTTTTTTTTGAACATTCAAGGTTGTTGTTCTATTTATAATGTCCAATCGTAGTCTTGAATCATTTAAAGGTTTGAAATAAAAGTATATGTAATGTAAAAGTCATATTTGGGAGCTTTAGTTTCAACATTTTTTTAAAAATTGAAATCTTGGTACATTGTATAGATGTGCTACTACATGTTATACTGAATCCAGTAAATTTATGTATTGTTTTATTCTTTTACTATCTCTTAAATATTTGTGTATGGTAAATAGTATCTAAAATAGAAATAAATAACTTGGCCACTCTACTTAAACATCATCCAGTTCAATGGTCAAACAATTGCTAGTAATTTCATTCTTCATCCATACTAAAAAGTGGTAAATATTTATTTTATTTTTTATTGGCTAAAATTGACCTTTTGACTATTGAGTTGGATTACGTTTAAGAATAGCCAAACTTGGTTGTTGGGATGATGAGGCATTAGTATCTCTTTACATGTTTATATTCTTGTGCTCAGGGTGGAGATAATTGTTATGGCTCCCACACTTTAACTTGTATTCCTTCTCCACTATGGTCATGACTTGTGTTGCACTTGGGGATGATGCTCTATATCTCTATCTCTCCATCAATATTTTCATTGATGTTACCTATATTAATTTAATTCACTTATATTATATCAATTTCACTCTTAGCTTTAGTATTCTTTGAGAACATTGAATGAGATTGTTTTAATGTCTTGTGTTAAACTTATTTCTTCTTGTAAATCTTATATCTTATAGTAGAGAGCTTGTGTCTCTTGTTGTGGAAAGCAAATTGAGATGAAGAGTCTTGATTTATGTTTTCAAATTCAATTAGATGTTATGCTACACTTGATAAACTCCTAAGTTCATAATAAGAAGATTAGCTCTATAGAGCCACTTGGCCAAGGAAACAACCATCCCTACTATTGAATCCCCCAAAATAAAACCAAATCTTTGGCCATAAAAAACAAAGAATGGTTACTTATTAATGATTTAATTTTTCAAATATAATTACTCAATTCTGAGACTTTATCTTAGGTTAGCAAGTCATTAAACTTTGTTTTAAGGCCTCTTATAAAATGTTAGGCTCCTCTATTGACCTAATGTCACTTTCAAGTTTATAGGGCATTCTATATTAATTACAATCGGTGTATCTATTACACCTCCTTTCAGTGCAAGTGCTAGTCATAATAGGAAGACAACTTGACATCAAGCTATCACTAAAGGATGAAGTTGACAAAATAATGTACAGAGGTTAACTAAAATACCTAGATAAAAAGCATACACGATCATCACGTTAATAGTGCTAGTGATAAAATTTATAGTAGATAAATTTTTTGGGTGTTGTTACCACTGACTAATATAATTCACTAATATTGAAAAATATATATAATTATTTACAATAGTTTATTCTATATATAAAAATTGGTATGCAAAAAGTAAAATATTCTTGTCACAGAAATGTTTTTAATGCATTTGAATAACAAGGGCTGCATTGGGGCTGCAGTCCCTGCCAAAAGTTGATAAGGCATGCAGAATGGTAGCCCTGTTAGAATTGCAATAACAAAATAAAAATTGAAAAAATGCTACCTTTTTATTATTCAAAATTGAAATAAGTAATGAGTAAATTCCAGAAATAAGTCTTTATCATATTAGCAAATACAAAGTAGTCCTTGAATTGAAGAATGCCATAAAATTTGAAATTCTCCAGCAATTATGTAGATGTGATCCAAAGCAAACATACAGGGTAAGTTATAGATCTTTTGGAGAAAAAGTGTGTAGCAGATGAAAAAACTGCTACATAGCTTTTCTCTAAAAGCTTAACAACTTCACTAATATGGACTGTGAAAGCCTAATGCTTCTAACATACTTCTTTATTGGAAAGAGAAAAAATGCATAAGCTACCCAAAATAATAGGCAATCTGCCTGTAATTGCAATCCTCTCAAATGGTTCAACTCAAATGTTGTCTATATGAATGGATTCTGTAGTAATCCTCACCTCTAGAATTACAAACATAAACTTGCAAGCCAAGATGTGAAGCCTGCCACTCAGGTAGCAGTACTGCTACCTTGGTCTTGCTAAGATCTAGATGATGTCTATCCCAAGAAAAATAAGAAATAGTAAATTATCATTATCATTCTGCCGAAAGAAAATCTAATGCACAGACACAACCAATAGTATTTTATATAAAACAAACAGCTTGGTTGTAAATGCTAGGCACAAATTAAGAATGCAGGAAGCTTGTAAATAGAAATATCAAATAATTCCATGATAATCCTCCTCGATTAAGTACAATTGCAACTAATTCCCAGCAACATAGATTTCGAGTGCAAAATAGAAAATACCATAACTCTGCATTTATGATGTCTACGCAAAGTGACACAAAACGAATGTAAAAGTGCAAGGTATGCACTGTCATGCCTTTTTAATGAATAAGGGTTAAAAGAATCACGGAACCAAAAGAGAAAATATTGAATGATTTAACGAAGTTTTAACTTCAGAAGCTAAAAACATGATTGCCTCATAAGATGTTTTCAGAGTAAAGAATTATATTTAATAATTTATTATGGGTTTCTGTGAAAAGAACAACATTAATGATTTACTATGTAGCCAGGATTAGGGGAGTGTCGAGTATTTGAGAGTTTATATGTTGTAAATATTGTTGTTGTAAGCAAAAAGTAGTCCTTACAAGCTATGTTAGACAAGAAAAGATTATGAGACTTCAAAATAGTGGTACGAGGAAGACCTCATTCTTTAGAGTTTTTCTCCGTTATAAATATAATTTACCATTTTATTCTTAATCTTGTTTAATGCTCTTTGCTTGTAGATACATGCTTAATTATTATTTAAGTATAAAATCTGATTTTTAAATTAAGTAGTGGACTATCCACACTAATTTATACATCAATATTTGGCTCTACAAAACTAAGAGGGTAGTTACAAAGTTTTGACAGCAAGAGGCCCTAATTTTTCGTGGCCACAAACACATGGTAACACAGATGTCTATAAGTTTAAGTGGAACATATATTCTTTCTATGGAAAACACACAGTAATATAAATGTATACAAGTTTAACTGGAACAATAGCTAGGGTTGAAGAGACTGATTTCCTAGAAGATGAAGGTTGGAGTGTTAGCATTAGTTTTCTCTCCGTTAATGACCGGCAGTTTACTGTTAATGATGGCAGTTTAGATCAGTTGATCTTCTGCGTGATCTGCAGATAACGAATGAAGTTGCATGCTTCTAACTTAAGCTAACCAAAGAGATCTCTCCGCAATTCCTCCTCGGATTCCTTTCCTACGGAGGCTATAAATGTGTAAATTCTTAAGTTAATTTTAATCATTATTCACATTTTATCTTTCATCTCAATTAATTTGTGCAATAATGTAATTTGCTGCTCTACCAGTATTCCTGGTTTTCACATGTTTAGCTAAAATTTAACATGGTATCAGAGATGAGTCTGGTACGAGTGCAAATTCGTTTGTATATCGTGCAAATTTATTGCATGTTTAGGAGTGATCTGCTAATAGCGTGATCGATTTGCCTTTTACAAGTGAGTTCTTCTTGCAGGCAGATTTCTTTGAAGATTTTCACCACAATGGAGGCAGATGTAAACCTTTGTTTCTAGATGCATGCATGTTTCTTCCTTAATTTTTTTTTACATGCCCCTTGCTTTCTTCCTATGTTAATTCTTTTAAAAATTGTACGTACTTTGCAAGCACTGCATGATAAAGATCTAGGAAAATTCTGAACTTATATAAAGTTCCATATGGGTTTTTTCTTAAAGCATCTAGTATAGGTTTCTTTCATTTTGCTTCTGGATAAACAAACTTAGGATAAAAGTTGCCAATAAACTACCAGAGCTTTGCAACTTTTCCTCCTATGGCAGGCAAAGTGTTCTGTTCTAAGTTCCGATCTACATAAGATTCCAGAGTCGCATCCTCGAGTGCTTCCAGAGATTCTTTCTAGCAGGACAATACTAAGCATTGGATAAACAATGGCATCATCCTAACCAGAGGGAATCTATGCAGTTCTTTGAAGCACATCTTTGCAGAATCATATCTTCCTGTCTTCAGACGATTAGTTTTTGTATTCAGAGACCGTGTACCTGTATGTTCATCCATTTGAGCAATGCAAAATATGTGCAGTGGTTTCTATGACTGATATATTCCTGTTGCAGTGTAGATTTATTTGCAATTCTTCATTGGAGTTGCAGCTTTTTTCTTTAGCTTGAATAAATGGTTAGGAGTTTTTCTCACTCGGTTTTCTTCTTTCTTCTTTATAATTGGGTACCTCATCAGACTTTGTTGCCAGGGCCCATATATTTCTTTAGGATTTTGTCTCTTTAGTTAGACTTAAGGGGCGGTGTTAGCATTAGCTTTCTCTCCGTTAATGACGGACAGTTTTCTGTTAATGACGGTAGTTTAGATCAGTTAATCTTCTGTGTGATCTGCAATTTCGAATGAAGTTGCATACTTCTAACTTAAGATAACCAAGGAGATCTCTCCGCAATTCCTCCTCGGATTCCTTTCCTAGGGAGGCTATATATGTGTAAATTCTTAAGTTAATTTTAATCATTATTCACAGTTTATCTTTCATCTCAATTAATTTGTGCAATCATGTAATTTGCTGCTCTACCAGTATTCCTGGTTTTCACAGGTTTAGCTAAAATTTAACATGGAGGCTAGTAAGGAATAAAAGAGAACAGAAATAAAATTATGAATTTAATGAGTTTTTGCCCAGTCACACCAACAAAACTTGTTGCTCCTCACCAGGATCAGGACTCTGAAACTAAATTAAAATACAGGTCAAAGTATCTCATTGATGAATAATGAGAAAATGGTTGTGGAGACACAGTTGTAAGTCCATTGTAAAAGATATGCAAGTCTGACTTAGCCATTGCTCCACAAGCCTTTGTTGTTGGAGTCTGCAAGATTTTTTGGGCAGTTAGTATGCCATAAAAAATCCAGTGTCTCCTTACGAATCCAGCTTGTGAGTAGCAGACTAAAATTTGTTCAAACATAGATCAGTTTCAGACTAAAATCAGTTCAAACATAAATTCGTCACACTAAAATTTTAATGAGCTAATTTTAAAACTTTGATTACACTCTCTACATATCATTTTCTTATGTTTGAATTTTTAACTTGTATGCTAGATACGAAACAAGGTTGCATATAGTTTATACAAGTGAAATAAGATAAACAACTTCTGTAGAGCTACACCACTAAAAACCATCCTCCCCATACAAAATACCTCCAAGATATCTTCAGATCGATATTTTCATCTGTGTTGTGATAAAAAAAACAAGGTATTATGCCATTACAATGAGTGGGATTCTGGGTAAGCTTCCAAGCCTGGTTTTTTGAATGAGGATGTGCAAGAAGATGAGGATGACAAGAAAGATGAAGTATGGGAAGACTATCGGAGTGTGGGGAAGGATGAGAAGCTCATTTATCTACGGTTGTAGGCTTCTTCATTGCGAAAGGATAGCAGATCTTCAAGGAAACGAAAGAAGGTGGCACAGCCTACTTCAGCAACACCAGCAAATGTCGCTGCATTGAAGGCCAAGACTTTTGGCCTGTCCCCTGCTCGCTAGACTCTGCATGGATGCATAAATACGAGTAACCCTAATCACTCATGTAGCTCAGTGTGCAAAGTCCGCGTAGTAGTTTTAGAGGCAGAAATTGGAAGTGAGCCCCTTACATATGTGCAGGTTGCACAGGGCAATGTGTCCTAGTTGATTAGGCTCACTCCAAGGAGGATTTCAGAGCATCTGGCACTGAATAACATGAATGAAGCTTCAGTGTCTGTACAGGGGTGACTCTGGGAAACATCCCTATTTCCCTAGAGCTATCTCTTCAAAGCCGTCTTTCTGCCAGGAGTATGGATACTCTTTCAGGACAAATGATTTCTATATCACCTATAGGCAGATTTGTGGGTAAAGCTTTAAAAGAACAGGAATTAAGCAAATGGTTCCACATTTAGCATATTTGTCTCCCAGGGTTTCTGAGATGCTATGCAAATCACAGAAGCTGGAATCATGATATTACATCTTCTGCCTTATAAAGCTAACGCTATTGATACTAGTAGGGTTCCCTGCTGAAAGGTTTTTTGAATCTTCTCAACAGTGACTAATAACTGTAAATTCGTTATTGGAAGACCGACCCAAAAAAAAAATGCCAGGAAATACTTTTACCTGGACATTGTAATACAAGATACTAGAATTAAAACACACAATTGAAACCAAATCGAGATGTTGTATTATTTGTTTTCAACTTGTGAGTATACAAGCAGAGATATCAAATGACAGGCATACATAAAATATAATACAAGTAACAAATCAATTGCTCCTCTGTCAACCGAAGTTTTTTTTCATCTTATCCACCTCTGTCGGATTGATCTGGAGTGACTTAGCCAAGACTTACAGTGTTACCTGGAGCTTGGCTGTTAAAAGCTGCTATTACAGAGGCGGTTGTGCTTCTCGTGTTTTGGAGATAGTGTATGATGGCCTTGGGGAACACAAAAACACCCCCTGTTTTAATCTCTGCAGAGAAAAGCTTATTGGCGGTGTCAATAATGCCAGTAGTGAGAGTCCCTTGCAAGACGAAGATTATTTCAGAAGCTCTGGGATGAGAAAAACACCATGAAAACGTTGATAAAACATGCTTTTGATAGATTTTGTAGGGGTTTGAAGGGAGCCATGAAAAATGTGGAAACCAAAAAAACATTTAGAAATATTTAGGGAGAATCTATCTATATTTTACCAATACAAAAATATTTACCAGTGGGCTCAAAAATTAATTGTCCAATTAAAAAACAACTTTCCAATTCTACAAAAATTAAAAAACCATAGACAAAAGATTAATTTTTATCATTAAACATATTGGAAAACCCAACTAAAACAACAGTTACACTGTGATAAGGACTAATAATTAGAATTATACTTATTTATAATTATTATTATTATATATTACTTCTTAATACCATTCCTAATTCAGCTTTTAATATAAATTACATATTTAATACCATATGAATACTAACAACACTTAGTGCATGTTAAGTTTTGTTTTATTCTTTTAGTGTGTCCCTAGACTATCCATAGTTGTCAGTGATGTATGTAATCATCATAAGTCTGTGCAATAATGTCATGCCTGCTTTTGGTTTGTCCATTTGAAAACATTTACTTTATACGTTTTCTTGAACTTTTAGACCAGGCCTGAAAATTGAGGTTCTGTGTGCTTTCTTATTCCGAATTGACCCAGATTTGATGGAAGGCCTTTAATATTAAGTAGCATGATCACAGATTAATTACTTTTGCTTTATATTTACGTTTTTCTATTGGTTTCTCCCTCGAATACCATCCATACGTTTTTTTTCTATCGGATTAAGCTAAAAGAAAAAGAAATAAGACAGAGTTACAGAACATAGCTGTAAAAACAGCTACAGCAAGATGGCCAAAACACACGCCCAAGCAATGAGTAACTTTATTTAATATCTAAGTTATGAGATTAATTAATTTATTTATTTTTAAAATTGAACCAAAGCAGATTAGTGGGTGCAATGATTTCATGTTTCTTTTGGTTTGTTATTTTGATTTTGATTGAGAACACTCACTTTGTACCTAAATTGTGAGATTTATTTATTTATTTAATTTTAATACTGAACCAAAGTAGATTAGTTAGTCCTGCAATGATTCCATGCTTGCTTTTGGTTTGTCATTTTGATTTTTCTTGGGAACATTTACTTTATACGTCTAGCAGGTTTGTCATTTTGATTTTTCTTCGGAACATTTACTTTATTCTATAACTTTTGGATCAAGGTTGAAAATTGAAAATTGAGGGTCTGGGTGCCTCTTTTATTTATTTTGAATTGACTGCAGATTTTATTCTAGGCATTTAATTTTTACCACCACTAAGGTGCATTAAGAGTTGGATGGCACCCATAATTTAGTTAGCATAAAAAAATTAGTTTTGTAAGAGTTGGTTGGCATTCACAATTTAATTAGCATTAAAAAATTAATTTTGTAATAGTTGGATGGCACCCACAATTTGATTAGCATAAACTCTTAATGTTGTTTTCTTTATATTATTTTTCTATTATTAATAAATACATTTTTCAATTTTAAAAAAAAATATAGCTTTTTTAAAATAGAAAGTACAAGGCATAAGAAAAACTTACCATGAAACCTTAAATTCTAGGTCTAGTATTGAGTGTTTCATTACATTTAAAAAAACTAACCTTCAATATGATTGTAGTATTTTTCAAAAAGCTATTAATTTTCCTTTTTTTTTCATTTTATTCACATAATTTCATTTTCAAATTTCTATGTTTATTTGGTGTCTTATTAGTCATTGCCCTAGAAGATTAATTATAGTGATGACTAAGTTACATTTTTCCTATTTGACAAAGTCAAACTTTATTCACCAAAAATAACAATATATATTTATGTTATATTTTATGTGTTGACATCAAAATAAATGATAAATACAGATATAAAAAGGAAAATAAAGAACCCCTATATTAAGTGAGGTAAATATAAATAGTTAAATACAAATTAATCGAGGGATTTGGGAGTAGATGGATTGGAGTAGAATGAATCAAATAGAAAGTATGATCATATGATAAATAGTAATAAATGACATGATGTGGCTGAACTTTTTAAAGCATCTAGCTCACCATTTATTCCGAATAAGAAACTCACATAGTTGATAATAAAAGCACCAACACTAGAAACACCACCATCATTGAACTGAAGTTGCTTCTTTATAAATAGTATGGTGTAGCTACTAGCAACACCATGGTCCATATTGTATCATGAAGCATGAAAGGATAGTAAATTCATTTTCTTATCCATCTATCTTGTTCTTCACTAGAATAGCGAGATTACTAAATAGATTTGCAACCAAATAATGAATGCCAATTGATTATGATAGTAGGATTCATGCACCTCAAAAATTTGGAAATGTTTTAGGAAATCATGCATGTGAATCAATATCAAAATATTCTTCTCTATTCTATGATAAGTTGAAGTCGCCCTTCTAGATCTAGGTCATGGATGTGACCTTGCTATTAATTGCAAAATCAATATCTGACAATTTCTAGATTTTGTAATAAAGATTCTTAGAAAAGTCAAATTATTGGATAGTGGCATTTCCCTTTCACACTCTTAGGGTTTTCTTCAAGCTAACACTATTTAAAATTACCTTTATAAACAACATGCTTTAGATATACACATGAATTCTAGAATGATTTCACTAAGTAATTCACATGAGCTAGATTCTATGATTAATATTAGAATGCAAAGTGTTAATGAATTCTCTTGAATGACCTTGTATTGAGAGATGCTTTCTCTGATGTGTGCATATATAAAATTAATGCAAATGGATATCTATTTATACATGAACATAATACCAAATTACAAATGTTTGTGCATAGTTAGCTTGCAACCAAAGTGTGAAAAGGGGGTAAGTTAGGTAAAATGTTTGGTTTTCATTTTGCATTAAGTGGATCAACATCATGATTGCAAGGATGACATCACAAATGTAGACATGGCCTATGTTAGATAGCTAGGTTAGATTAGTACCTAATAGGATTGGATTGTGGATTAGGATAGAATTAATGATCATAATAATGATCATAATCACCCATATAAGCCAACTAAACTAGGATTACATGCACCTATGCATAGGGATAAGTGATAAGCACAGTGTTAGGTGTAAGCAAGGCTAGGTATGTGTGCCCAAAATTGAACAAAAAACCACCATTTATAGTTGTGTAAATGTACCAAGACATTACCCAAAACCATGCACAAAACAAATGGGAAAATGCATTTTTCATCATTACATTTTTTTCCCACTTTGAGGTACATGCAAATATCCAAGAATGAATTATGCATCTCTAAGTATGTAGCATTCCTAGACATGCATAAATTAAATTTAATAGATAGAAAAACATGTTGTCCATAAAGGACAAAAACTCTCCTTCTATGTTCTTTTAGTTTTCATGTGTTCTCCCATGAATTCCTAGGAAACAAGGGATAAAAGATTCTAGGAGTAGCTTCAAATTTGCAAGATAAACCAAATGCAAAAAGTGAGAATGTTAGTGATCATATGTACCCCTCTTTAATTGATTAACCTATAGGGTGCAATTGATTTAAGGAAAATCATATTAGATAGTATAGTAATAAACATAAGCTTATGAATAATAGAGTGCATTATGAAATAATTATAACCATAATCATGTGATAGATCAATAACTAATGATAAGCATGCAAGAACATATAGTCATCCAAGTATGTAAATATAGTAGTCATGTCTAGAAAAAGTGTTATGAGAATAAATGCAATAGACTAGAGATAGGATCAAACATAAGATCATTTCCCTAGGATGGGTGAAATAATGGTGAAGTATCCCTTTGTTTCTAGGAACACCTAAAAATACAACAAAAGGTTGTATGTGTCATTCATGAGTACAAGAAAACATTAATGGTAGAATCAATAGGATAAATATAATACTAATACAACCTTCAATGGCCAAAGACACATGTGAAAGAACAATAAAAAGCCCTATGTGGCATCCATGCGCACAAGCACACATAGGGTAGGATCAATATGATAAATGACATGAAGATTGACATTATGGGGAAATCCCAGGTATAACAAGTACAATCATAAGATAAGTGATATACATATAGATAATACAGTATGGCAATAGAGCTCAATATGACAAGATTAAAAGGAACAATTTCCCCTAATGTAGGATAGAAATATGATACAAATGTGATAAATGAAATGATCATGTAAGTACAATGTATAGGATGAAGATATGCCATATAACAATGTAAACTTGTTGTAAATAGGATCAATCATAATATGTGACAATATTAGCTCAACATGGATAATGAGGAATAGTATGATGCCCACCAACATAAAGGATTGATCAATGATAGCCCAAAATAAACAAAGTGGGAGATACCATCATGCCCACCAACATAGACATGCTTAGGATAAGATATAGCCATAAGGATCAAGACATGTATTCCCCATGAAGAAAGATAGAGAAATAAAATCATTTAAGATAGTAAAGATAATCTATATAACATTATAGGACTATCACATAGACACTATAAGACATTGCAAGATGTAGCAATGTAGGATGAAATAATAAATGATATATTAATTTATGATTAGAATAAACATCACATAGCAATATAAGATCAATGACATACTCTAAATAGTATGATATGACAATGTAGGACAATAATACAATAATTCTCAAGATAGCTAGATATGATAATAATGAATCATAATAGAATGCTTTAAGAAGCTAGATCAATCAATGTTAGTACATAAGATAAGTAATGCAAGATCATAATATTTGTGCTAGTCATAAGGATTATAGGATATGAGCTAAGGATCAAAGAGACCAAGGATAAAAGATGAGGAACAAAGGGATGAAAAAAAATCAAAGGATAAAAGATAAAAAGGATCAAAAGGGTAAGGAAATAGTCTAGTGAAACCATATGATGAAACCAAGATTGTAACATGTGAAAGAGAAGGATAAGAATAAAAAAAATCAAGATAGATTAAGCATGCCTTGAAAGTGGGGTGTATAAATGTGAAGTAAACATAAATACTAAACAAAAAACACATACTCCCTAAGTAGAGGAGAAAGACATAAAGAAGTTGTAAGGATCCCAAAACAAAAAAGTAGATAAGACTAAGGACAAGACAAAAGATGAATGACAAATGAAAGAAAATTAAGAGTGATATCTAAGAAATGAATTCATTTGTCATGTTAGGTGGCTTCTCTTATATGTTATGTGTGATGGAAATTCATGTATCTTCACTTTGTTTTATAAATTCTTGAATTTTATACAATGTAATGCAATGCAACCTCTATGCCTAGAATATTCATGCATACGATGAGAAGAACTTTTAGTAAATGGAGTGAAAGATAAATAACTATAGATCATTTCTAAGTCCATGCTACTCTTATGTGAACTAGGTCTAGAGAAATAGTTGATGAAAGCAGAAGCCATATCAAAAACTAAAGTTATAAATAAGATAAATCAAACCATTCTAAGGTTTTTTCATATAAGTATAATCTAGACACTTACTAATCAATAGAATGTCATCATCTATGTAAATATAATTAGAAAGTAAGAAACATTTCACTTGAAAAGAAGAATTTATAGAACCATTATAGTAATCATGTAATAACTCCTCAGTAAGACATATTATGATCATGTAAAAGTAATGGAGTATCAATGTAATAGTAGATGATACATCGTCGTTAATGCATAAGAAACCATGTAAAACATGAGAAGTAATAAAATACTCATCATAAAAGATATCACCTTCATGTATGAAGGAATGTAGCATACCAAAGGAGCATGTATCTATAGAATCAACATGAAATATAGAAAAAGCATGAAAAGTCAATCAATACAATGTTCAACACTAGTGTAATCATCATAAATAGGTAGTCCTAAATAGAAAAACTTAGTTATAATAATGGAAGATGGTACATAATGCATAAGATCATCATGACATGTAAAAGAGGATCAACATGATATGAAACAATAACATCAATGTTCATTCTATGAGAAGCATCACAAGCTAGATGATCACAACACATGCACTCATCAAAAAATCACTATCCATATGTTCATTAGTTATTTGATTATAAGATGTAAAACATGATGAAGTATAAGCAACATGACATGTAGTAATATCATCACAAGTAGTCACTATGTCATCATCTATAGGCACATCATGCAAAGGAAATGTGCTCAAAGTAAATATATCATTAGAAACATGCACAACAATATCACTCTCCATAGAAGTATTCAACACGTGGTAATCATGAAGAAGTGAAGTAAGGGTATCTAGCAAGGATGGTAACATGATAATAAAATCTCTAAATGAAGGAAAAGAACATACGTGATCATGCAATGTATCCATAGACAATGTGATCTCAATAGTTTGATAAAATGTCATAAGTGAATCAAGAATGATGGGATACAAAATGTGTAAAAATGTCATTGTTAGTGATGGAAGCATGGATAGAGGCCAAGTATAAAGGATCATGTGAATCCATAGCATCAACAATAACACTCTATATAAAGATCTAGGGTTTACAAAAGATATGCAAATAAAAGTGTATAAAACCTAGATGTAAGGATCAAATGACATAAAAGGAGGGTAAAATATATTATGGCTTAGAATAATGGTCCTAAATTAAATCTAAAATATGTATGAAAATCAAACCTTAATGCCAAACTTGGATGTATAGGTTAGGTAAAGATAAACTAGACAAGACAACACCAAACCCTAGGATAGAGATGAATTAATGAATATAAAGAGAAAAATGATAAATTAGATTTGTAAAGGTTATGAAATCAGAAAGAAGTGCAAATCCAAAAACATAATCCTAGGTTAATAAAAATAAATATAAGAAATTAAATACAAATTAACCTACAGATTTAGGAGTAGATAGAGTGTCATGGAATGGAATAGACAATATCAACTAGAAAGTAGAATCATTTTATAGAGAGAGAGAGAGAGAGAGGAGAGAGAGAGAGGAGAGAGAGAGAGAGAGAGAGAGAGAGAGAGAGAGGAGAGAGAGAGAGAGAGAGAGAGAGAGAGAGAGAGAGAGAGAGAGAGAGGAGAGAGAGAGAGAGAGAGAGAGAGAGAGAGAGAGAGAGAGAGAGAGAGAGAGAGAGAGAGAGAGAGAGAGAGAGAGAGAGAGAGAGAGAGAGAGAGAGAGAGAGAGAGAGAGAGAGAGAGAGAGAGAGAGAGAGAGAGAGAGAGAGAGAGAGAGAGAGAGAGGAGAGAGAGAGAGAGAGAGAGAGAGAGAGAGAGAGAGAGAGAGAGAGAGAGAGAGAGAGAGAGAGAGAGAGAGAGTACTTAGCTTTGTGACCAAAGAATGATGCTATTAATGATCACTGTGAGATTTATGCACCTTAGAAATTTGGAAATTTAATCTCACTTTATACCTATCAAATTGATCTATGATGATATTTGGATTCTACCTTGTATATTTTTAGAAAAGTAGACTACTAGATAGTGACATCTCTCTTTCACACTCTTAGGGTTTTTTATCAATGTTGTGGTATTTAAAAATACCTTGATAGAATATCACACTTCAAACATACACATGAATTCCAGAATGATTTCTAGGTAATTCACATGACCTAGAGTCTTTGTTTGATTTTAGAATATAAGATGTTGATGATTGATCTTGAATGTCCTTGTATTGGAAGATGCTTTGTCCAATTTGTGCATGTAAAATGAATGCAAATGAACTTCTCTTTATACATGAACATAACACCAATTTGTGAATGTTTACGCATAGTCGATTTAAGACTAACGTGTAAAAAATGGGAAGATGGTTGAAGTGTTTGAATTTAATTTTTTATTTAAGTGGATGAAGATCATGGTTGTGAGGATGACCTTATAGATACATACACAACTTGGGTTAGGCTATCAAGTTCGATTAGTACCCAATAAGATTGGATTGTGGATTAGGAAAGGGTTAATGATTAGAATTAGACAAATAATCCAATTGAATTGGGCTTGCATTAGGTGCAAGCAAGGGGTAGGTATGTGGGTTCAACATTACACAAAAATGCACCATTTATATTTGTGTCAATGTATTGAAATAGTGCTCCAAATTAAGTACACGACTAAATATACAAATACATTTTCACCCTTAGAAGATCTTATAAGTATCTACCTTTTAGTAGATACAATTGTAATAGGTTTGATTACTATCTAGTTAATAATTTTTCTACTTGTTAACCAATTAGATGTTATGATTTTTTCTTACTTAAAGTAAATTTTATTTTCTACAGAATTAACATGTAAACTTTTTATTTAGAAATACTAAAAATGATTTATTGAGAATCTTATTAGCTGAAGAATTTTCCCTCTTATTACAACCTTCATATTATTCAAAACATTTAATAACTAACTTTATACAATTTTAACCTTTCTAAAGTAGGAAAGACAACGATACATATGGAGAGAATCAATGAAATAAATATGAGCGACACTAGATTATATTTTTTTAATACTATTGTTGAGTTTTCTTGGTGGCCACAACATAGTGTGTGCATCACAATTTGACAAACATGGTTTTATAACCGACGTGGATTTGACTATCGGCCATTCCTATCAAGAAAATAGAATGATTCCCCATGTTTGCCACCTTAGCCAGAAAATGATGCCAATTTCTCCCGTTTCCTCTCACATGCAATTTTTACTTATTTCCACGAAGATTATAATTTCACTCTCACAAGCGTTACCATCTACAACAACAGAGAGAAGATAATCTCAAAACATTTGAAATAATAAAATGGGAAGTAAAATCCAAGGTTATGTGACAAGTATTATCTCCATTCGATTACAAGTCTTTTACAGATAGTATCTCCATGTGATAGTCTTAGTATCTATGTCTTTGGATAGACTTTAAACTCAAGACTTTAGAATATGAATTCAACTTTATACTTTTAAATTATAGATAGGTGTAATGTATCTTAGGATTTAGGATAAATAACAAAATTAGTTTAAGATATAATCAAGATAACATAATTTAATATTACACCAACACTCAACAAATTATAACATAGTAATGATTTATTGAAGTATAGATTTATACTTACAAGATAGTCATCTTTTAGTATTGCATACAACAATTATCCAACAAATATAAAATTAAATTAATTTTGATGAGCACAACATACCATTATGTCACAATGATGTACATTTGGTGAAACTTCAATCATGATTATGGTCAAAGTAGTGTGACAAGTTATTTGTGTAACCGATTTGGAAAACCCTGCACACATTGCATAACCATTTATAAATCATGGTAAATATTACGTGTATCTTCCCATGAACCTTCAAATTAAAGGAACTCAAATTCTAGGACATGTAAGGTGCAGATTCATTTTTTCTGAATCTTTGTTGCTCTTAAATTACACAACTTTTATAATTTCTTGAATCTTCAAATTAAAGGAACTCAAATTCTAGGACATGTAAGGTGTAGATTCATTTTCAAGGAGCTTGGAGCACATTCCACCAAGATTGTAGTGCATGTGCACCATAATCCTGATGAGAAATTTGAGCCTATTTAGCCAATTCTTTATTTTTATTAAGATGCCTCTAGAAATCAGATTACTACTTTTAAACAGTCAATGGGCTCCTACACCACTTTTACTTGGCAAACTTTCAATAATGCAATTAAGTTAGAAAAAAAAAAAAAACCAATGTAATAAGAACATAATAAGAATAGAATGATAATCTTTAATTATATAGTAAATAAAATACATTAATGTAATAGAAAAAGAGAATGCTAGGAAACTATGTTAAAATTTGTTGCATGTAATTCATATTCCATTATCATGTATTTAAGAAAAACATATAAATATTGACTTCTCATACAAGTATTAGTTTTCTTTATATATCAATTGGAAGAACAAAAATGTTTAAAATAAACCCTCTAACTTTGTTGCACCTCTTTTTAAATTTCCCAATGCCTAGTGAAATGTTCATTTATAGGCTCAACCAAATGTTCTAACATCTAATAGTAAATATATACTAATAAATAATTTTTTAAATTTAAAATTGACAAATTCTTATGTTGTCTTGCTCAATTAGAAGTTGTTACTTTCTTTGAAACATGTCTAATTTTAGTTAAGTTGTTAATCAAATAATTAAAAAAAACAAAATTTTTAAATTATCATTGGATAAGTATTTTAAAATAACACAAAATTCTCATTATGAGAGTTTTGTTAGTCCTCCTTTTTTAACTCTATTAATGGCCCTTATAAATACATATCTTTTGAAGTGTGTTAATTGACAATAACAATTATGTGATGCAACACAAATCAAATCTTGTGAATTTATATAATATGTTTTTAGAATCACAACAATGATAAACTCATTATCTTTAGATATTTCTCATCTTAATCTTTCTTAGTAATATATAGACAATAACATGTATCACACGCCTTCATTTTCAATCACGGCAAGGTTTGGACCTTTATAATGAATTTTCTTATACACGGCATTGTGACTATTTTTTCCATGATATACAAAATACAAATTAATCTTTTATTTTAATAAAAAAACTCTGTGTGAAATTTAAAGCTCCAATTCTTCCATTCTCGAAGGCAGTAACCTATATGAGTGACATTGCTCTCTACACTGTCCTCATCAACTTCAAATGACACAAAGCAGAATACAATGCATAGAGATATCTAGGTACACCGTGTATTTTTTTTTTTTTTTAATTGACATAAAGCAGAGTACAATGAATGAAACATTATTTCTTTATCGAGACTAAGCAGAGTACAGTGAATAAAGCAGAGTAAATGGTTGCCACACAATGCATCTTCTTAAAGAAGAGATAGTTGCATTTACTCTTCAAAAACCAGCCTTCTGGAGGGTCTATAAATTTGCGAGGAAAACGGTTAGGATTGAGTGGGTTTTAAAAATCTGGCAAGATGAATTTTGAGGAGGTGAACGTGAATCCGCAAGAAGTGCGCTTCACTCAAGACTCCATTGCACCCAACTTTACCAAGAGTTATACGATAGATCAAAATTTCAATATCATACAAAACCAATCATCGTTGCATTTGGTGCGCGGGAGACTTGAAAAGGGCCTGACAAAAGCTTCTGATTTTCCCCCAATTGAAGTATATAAAGATGAGAATGGCATAACCTGGTCCAACGACAACAGAAGGTTGTGGTATTTAGAAAAGCTGGGCTTTCAAGCGTTCCAGCCAAGCTTTCTTCAACACCTCTGTTTAGAGCTCCTCCTCCACCGGAAAAGCGAGAGGCAATGTCGCATGCAGACTATTTTCCTAGGGTCCGTCGTAGACGGTAGTTTTTTCTTGGCTTCCTTTCGTTTTGTACATAAACATGTTAACTTTTGGCTGAAGGGTAGCTTTTTCTTGGCTTGTATAGAATGTTGGCGAGTGTATGTTTATGTTTATTTTGTATCTTGTATTGTTTATACTATCTTTAGTTGTCACTGTTATACTTATCTGTAGTTCTTGCACATTAAATATGAGCATAAGATTTATGATGTCTTTTGTCCCTCCTCATGAGGGCTTTTTTTATAATGTAAGTTTATAGTTTAATTTTGAGTCTATTTCCTGTCTCATGTATCTTCTTCCTCTTTTATCATAAGTTTAATGGCTTAATGGTGCTACTTGTACAAATCTTGAGATATGCGTTGTGGTTAAGTTCACTCAATTGGTTTTGTTCATCCTTAAGTAAAAGTGCCCCCCATAAATGTAGCTGGGACATTGTCGTGCCAACTGTTTTGGGTAATTTTAACCTGTTTAAATACTAACTGTTTAGATTGACCAGTTGAAACAACATTGCGACTCTGTTGTTTGTCAATTGGTCGCTTGAATTTCGACCATTTTTGATCGGTCACTTGAATTTCACAGCCATGACATATCAATTGTTTAAGGTTTACCAAGCAAAAGGGTTGAGGAGTTAATTAAAGGTTTTACAATATTACAGTCAAATTTATTAGTATGATTATTATCTTCTTCAATGAATGTGAGGTGACAGGTTTCAGATAGAATAGTTTACATAAGCAATCATTGATCTTTAGAATTATTTACCTCATTAAAGAGAGAGGTAAAAATTTGTGTATAAATCTTTCACATAAAATAACTAGGAGAATATATATGATAAGGAGAAATCACAGCTCCAAAACGTAGCTAACACATGGTGTAGGAAATCAATTCTGTAGAAGTAATGATAAATTAGAATTATATAATATTGATGATAAGGAAATGAAAAGGCATAACTACTTTATTTTTGGTGGTGGTTTTCTAGTGTACTAAAATATATGATATTTTATTAAAATTTAATTGTATAGTATTTGATATTGGTTTTTGTGAGTACATAAAATTTTGATTTTAAAAGCATACTTTTGAATATGAATTATCACATTTATTCATATAAATTATTTTAAACATTAAGAATATATATATTACAGTAAAACATAAAATTTAGAAATTTGGGTTGCTTAAGTAAATGTCATTATACATTGCAATAGGGGGCAATGCCTTTGCAAAGTTTGTGACAATGAGGGATCAAATCAATTGGCCCTTGGCTAAGGATGGAGTTTTTATCAGGTTTGACCACTGCTAATTGATAGACACAATATTCTCAACCATGGCTTCAAATTTGTAGGCCAAAGGCAGGGACATGCTCTCAAAGAGCTAGACAAATACTAGGAAGTGCACAAGGTCTTTTGGAAGTTTGGTTTTTTTTAGTGAGTGGAAGTGAAAGTGAAAGCAAAATCATGCTTTGTGTGGTGAGGGTGACAAGGGAAAATGTATAGCTTAGTGGATAATGCTAGAACCTAGTGTGGAGGATTATAATGGATTTGTTTTGTGGGGTGCCTAATTAAAGACAACCTAACCTACTAGTTTAACAAAATTTGGATAATCACACACATATGTTGGAACAATAACTAGATTGACTTGCATAAAAATAGAAAATCAACTTTCAATGGCTTACAACTTGTTGAAAATGATAAACTTTAACTATTAAATATTTTAAAATCACAATCTATTATGTTCATGGATAGAAGAATTGTTTTTTCTATTACTAATTATTCTCTTTTATTTCCCTTGTTTTCTTTCCATTTGTTTCTAGTGCCTCTATTCTAAAAAAACGGGTTTTGTTTTCCCTTATGGCATCTATCAAGAAATTTTTCCGTACACATGAATATCTTTTGTTTCTCATGAACTAGGGCATGATTTTTGTTAGGAATGGCTTACCCCTTTTTCTTTTATCAATGTGTTTAGTTTGTAGAGGGTTTTTTAATCAATTAGTCTTCCCTAATGAGTACATGGTGACTACACACAATTTTAGTTGTAAAAAAAATACCTCTCAAATCTTGTTGGGTTGTTTTGTCTTGGAAATATTGTTGTTCACAACTCTTTATTTGTCCTATTCAAAACTAGCTAAAATGTTGAAATTCGATTGCTTGGCAAGTGTTTGATGAAATGTCTAAGGGGGGAAATACCGACAAATATAACTACATGACCCACTTGGCAATTGGAGGTAGAAAGAGAATTGGTCAAAGATGATGCCAAATGTTTTAGAGATTGACGTCACCAAAATCACCCAATTAAACTATCCTTTACCTTTTGTTGCCAAAGTCATCCTAGATGTTGTTGAAGTTATATAGTGTTGATGAAATGAAATCTATGATGTTGATAATGTTATACATAGCTTACAACTAAAGATGTTAGATATTGTAGAAGTGAATTGAAAGTGGTTGACAAAGTGAAACTTTGTTGTTGTAGAAGATATTAGTTGTTATAGAAGTGGCTTGCAAGTTGTTGATGAATTGAAACCATGTTGCTATAGAAGTGACTTACTACAAGTGGTTGACAAAGAGACACTATATTTTTGTAGAAGATGTAATTGAACTCTAAAATGTTGTTGAAGATGCACTATATTTTTTTCTACTATTGAAATCATTTGGAATATTTTTAGACTCTTTGATTTGCCCAAAATATGAAAATAGAAACAAAGACACAAAAATTTAATATTTTATCTCAACCCACCCTTTTTTTTCTTTTCTTTTTGAATGATGTTTGATTTTTGTGAACCTATATGTTCTTGCATTAGATGTGGGATTGCTTGTGAGCCTAGACATTCTTTCACTAAACACACTGGCTAAGTGAAATGTACCATGAACTTGAGTTTCATGAACATCTTATGAAATTTAAAATTGAGATTTCATATTTAGCAACTTTAGATGTAGTCATACACATTACTTCTTCAATTGTTCTATTCTTTCATTTTACTAAGTACTCACTATACTCTTTTCTTCTAGTCTTTTGGATCACCTATGAATTTATCATTACTTCAACTTCATCGTGTTTTTCTATGGCAAATATTGTATCCATTCTTCTTTTGAAAAATCCAAAACTATAATTTCATTTCACTTTCTTGCTCTTCAAAGTAACAATATAAATATAACACATTGAAAATTGGAGAGATACCCACTCCTTCTCAGAGCTCTACTTTCGAAGCATTCCCAATTAATTTTCTCAAGACCTTACAAGGTCCATTTTTTTCCATTTCATCTTACTGTAGATTCATTGGGGAAATATTTCCTTCCTCAAATGAGCTAAAATAAAATCTATGACTTCAAATTGTTATTCTTTCTTCTTGAGATTATCATGTTACATGTATCTCGTTATTTCTTCTCCAAATTTTTTTTTAATTTGTTTTGCAACTCATCCATGTAATCAACAAATTATTTGTTGATAGTCTTTTTATGCTTAAGGACTTTACCCCATAGGTACACTACTCAAGAATATCAACAATGGAAAGAAGAGTCAGCCTGGGTGTGAACCAAGCCAACCAATCAATCTCCAAATTAGGGCCAACTCCCTTCCTGTAAATCTCATAGAGATTTTGTGGGGAAAGTGGAGAGGAATGAAAGCAAATTTCTAAAACTAAAAGGCCATAAGACAAAGGAAAGATCTTTGTATAGCTAGAAAAGAAACAAATGACACACTATACCACACATAATAAGGACCAAATGATACTACCAAGATGAAAGCAATATTTCATGCACAATAACGAGAAGTCAGAACTTCTAGAATAACAACCTCATAAACTAAAGATTATGATATTACCTTTTACGATAAAGAATAGAAAATAGTTGGTCCAATGACATAGTCTTAGAGGTCTTCTAGTTCTAAATACACAATGAGAGAAGGTAATGTATTAGGCCAAAAAATGGCTTAGCTACAAACAATAATCTCTTCTTTCTTATAACGATTCTTTAATATATAGAGGAAGAAGGATGACTCATCACCTACCAAAATATCTGCCCATAGGATCCTAAAGGGAATTAATGAGGATGCACACAATCTCTAAAAGATTATTTCCTCATTAATTCATGTGTTGCAAATGATCGCTGTATAGATTTGGGGTACCATTATCAAAATACAACATTTAGGAATAATGATAGTAATCTTCAATAGATAGGTTGATTAACCTTGCAAGTCGAATATTTTCACAAAAGCAAAATTTATCACTATTTTTAATATTCCTAGTAGGCAATGATGTGGAATGCAATATTATAGTGCTGGAAAGTATCCTTTGTCACTTTTATTCATTAGTTAGAAGTAGGTCGCATAGAGTTATTCTTCCTTATAGGGACCCGCAAGTCGTTGGATGAAATTGGTAAGTTGGTTAATCAAATAGCTTGCAAGGAAGCTTGAAAATGATTCACAAAGTTCCTTCAAGAATGCCCGTGTGGTGCCATGTATTGTTGTAACATTTGCCTTTCTATCTAGGATTACATAGGCCCCAAAATCCACTTGAAGATCCATGTAGCTTTATTTATTTTCTAGATTTTCTCACCAATGAGTTTGACCAATAGTGCAATCCCAATACCCTTTTCCTATCTTTCTTGGTTGTGAGCCCTACAAACTATTGGATGAGATATTTGAGCTATGTGATTAGATGGAATGGGAGGCAACATAAGTTAGAACTGAATTGTTATGCCTTGCACACACACCCTATCTTTTTCTTAGTAAACGAGGACCCCCCTTTTTCTTGTGTTTTCCTTGTTTCTTTGATTTCTTTTTTGTCCTTGAGTTTTTTTGAGACTTTAATCCCTTTTAGGATCTTTAATTTTGATTCTGCTTTTGTTTTAGGATTTTTTTGAGTTCTTTTTAAAAAGTGTCAGGGTTTCCCAAAACATCGGGATCCTGGGTCTTGTCTAAGTTCCCGCCCCACACCCTTTTCCAGAAGTTTAGACTTCTAATTTTTTTTGACTTTGGAACTTTGTTTCAAGTCCTTATCAGGTTCCACCTTCCACTTGGTCTTTTGTTTTCTTTGTTTTTCAATGGACTTTTAGAGTTCTAGAGAACTTAAGGTCTCTGAGACTAGGCTCTGATGTCTTTGGTCCTTCTAGATTCTCAATTCTCACGACACTAGGAGTATTAGTGACACATGTATGCATTAAATGTACCCTATATACTTAATTTTTACCTTTATCTTCACATTTTGCATTTCAAATTTTAAAATTTTGAGCTTAGAGTGTAACCCAACACCTTTTCCTACCAAGCATTCAAATTCGTTGCCAGATTTATGTAATTTGAGAAAGATTTCATGTCTAGAGATTGCAAGTATTGTGAGAAAGATTTCCATGTTGGTTCCTTTTTGTTTTTGTTTTCTTTCTTTCTTTGTTTCTAGATTTCTTTCTTGAATCTTTATCATTTCTTGCATTTTTTTTTTTTTTTATTCATCTTAGTTTGGTGTCGATTCATGGTTCTCACATGGTATCAAAGCCGTGCTAATGCATTGCTGGTTCAAATTGGAGGTTTTTTTTGTTAATTTGGTTTGTGTTTTGCAGAAATTGTGAGACCTATTTGTTTGCGAGAACTGGTGTTTTGAGGGTTGAATGACCTGTTGAGCCCTACTGTGGCTTTACGGCTTGGTTGGAAGTCTGAGAAGCCTGCACAAGGGGTGCATGCTCTACCAAAGGCAGAACGCCGCTACCAAACTGTGGAAATGGAGTCTGAAGCTCCATGACGTGGGTTTGAATCTCCTGAGCCATCGTTAAACTGGGCATGCTATGCTTGGAATGTGCAGTATGTAGTATGCAGAATGTAGAATGCAGAAAGGGTGTCAGGGTTAAGTAGGAGGAATCCACTCATCTTGCTTCCTGCATAGAATGCCGCTTTGCATCATTGTCAACGCTCATGTTGACCAAAGAGGGTGTCTTTTCAGAGGGAAGGAAGCAATGCCTCCCAGATCGCTGCCTAAAATCGAGGGTTGGCAGTTTGAATCTCAGTAGCGATGGCTCCAAAATCAAGGGTCGGCTCCATTCTAGCCATGCAAAGAGGTTTTCCAAAGGGCCATCATCATTTTTCTTTCTGGTTCGTGGTATCCTGCTCATGCAAAAGGAAGGCTAAGTTTCGAAAGTGTCTGATGCCCCTTCTCCTCACCTGCTTTGGAGTTCGGACCCATGCCATACCTACGTGGGAGGTGGAACACCATAGTAGAATTTTGGGTAGGTTCTTTTGAACTTTTTGAACTTTGTAAAGTGCATTTTTTGGTTTCATAATTGGATATTCCATGTATATGCACTAAATTATAAAGTGCCACAAAGTAGGGGGAGATCAAAGTAAGGGGGTATCATCAAGTTAGTTTCTCTATTTTCTCTTTCCGTACTTCTAAGTCTGCAAAAACATCTCATCCAGATAGTTTAATAAGTGTGATTAAATCTAACTCTAAGTACTTATGTTCTATTGTGACCTTGAAAACACCCAAGGGAAGGTCATCGAACAAGAAGTCACGAGCTAAAACCCTCATAAGTATAAGGCTCAAAGATTCTAAAACTATAGAGGACTATGTAACCTAATTTAATTCAATGAGGTTGCAAACTAAAAGAAGGTGGATCAAATGATCCTTTGTTGAGAAACAAGTGGATCGAATGATCCTTCATTGAGAAACAGGTGGATCGAATGATTATTCAAGCATTTTTTGAGAACCTATGGTAAATGATCCATAATCTTGCAACAAATTCTCATTGGTTCATATATCACATTGAGATTTGACGGTAAATGAACCTGAATCTTGCATCGGATCACATCTCAAATTTAGTTAATGTTCCTGAATACTCATGATACTAGCATCTATGGAGTCATCAATCCCAGTTCAACATCGACATTGGTACATAAGAAGCTTCTAGATTCATGCATCTTTTTTGAACTCAATAGCAAATATGTTTGTAAATGCACTCACATAAAGTGCAACAAACCTGAATGTGTGTTCCACATGAAGGGAATTTGGGAAATTTGTACTTACACTGAATTATAAAGTGTAATGGGGGGTTGTAACAATCACAATAATGGGTCCTCGTGATTCTCACCTCATTTGTATGTGCCTTGATGCACATCCTTTTTTTAGGTTCTTGCACATTTTTTGGACCTACATCCTGGTCTACATTCCTTGCACATTTCAGTTGGTCTACTCATATCTCTTAGCATTAAGGGGGGCTATGATGTGTTACATGCTAATGCTTTTTTGAATGAAGCAATGGAGGAATCTTCTTTTGAACATCCTAAATCCTTCATTTTAATCTCTCGAATGAGGGATTATTTCAATGGATCAAAGTTTGAGATTTAATACTCCTAATCACAGTACTATCTGTATTTTTGACTTCATAGAGTTTGATTGACATTATGTACATCGTTGAGTAGTGTTTGAATGTTCGCTCATGTAGTATTTTGTATCTTATCTTGATTGACTTTTCTTGAAGATTCATTAATTCCAGTAGACACTAGTCCATCATTAGTAGAGTTTACAATTTCTACATGCTTCAAGAGTTCTTCATCATGATGTTCTAATCATCAAGGGACATCTTTTTAGAAGGTCTTAAATCCTTTAATTTTCTCTCTTTTTGGAGGATAGTTTTTTCCCGCTGGGTTTTCTATCTTACTCCATTTTTTGAGAGATTGTTTTGTAAATGGTTACCTCACCAGGCTAGTAGTCAAGACCCATTTCTATTTATTATACATGGGTACCTCACCAGGACTTGTATCTGGGACCCATCTCTTCTTGAACTCACCTAAGCTATGCTTAAGGGGGGGTGTTAGTGCTAAACTATACCTTATATTACTTATTCTAAGTAATATATTTAAGCACATGGATTTAAGCCACCTTAGGTCCTAGGTGTCAAACTTGGAGAGTTGTGTCAAACTCTCCAAGCTATGTGTCAACACTCATTTGACACTTGGTGAGAGGAGTGTTGAAGTCGACTCCTAAGTCGACTCAACCTCTTCACCTATATGTACACCTCTTGTTCATTGTTTAATCATTGCAATTTACAATTGCTTTCACTCCATGTTTGATATCGGCATTCATCTTAGTAGATTCATGGTTCTCATAGTTTTTTTGTTCCCCTTGTCTAGATTCCATTTGGAATCATGACCTAGGGCTTTCTTTAGTTTTTTTGGTTTGAGTTTCAGCTAGGGCTAGGTATTAGGTTAGGATTGAATATCTTGTTATGGTTATGTGTTTTTTCCTTAGATTTCCTTGCCAAATCCTTGTTTTGGTTTGCATCATCTAGAACCTTCCAAAACAGACCTAGGTCTGTAGATCCTTCTGAATACCAGAATCTAGCATGTATATGGAGTTAAACTTGAACAACTTAGGGTTTCAAAATTCTTATGCACCTTGGAACTTAGTCTAAATGTTCCTCATCCTCCTAGTTTCCCATTCCCCACATTGATTGGCCTTTTGTCCCAAGATCCTATCAAATCGTAAAAACCTCACAAAATAAACTAAGTATTAAACCAAGTGTGAAATTTGGGTTTCACTAAGGATACCATACTTTTCTTTAGAGATCCTTAGGTCCCTGCTTTCTCAATTTCTTGCTCTTTAGAGTAAAGATCTTTTTCTAGACTTTCAAGTGCTAGTGGAACATTTGCACCTTGTTCTAATATTCTCGATCCTCCTAGTTTCCTAAGTCCCACTAGAATGCAATATGATGGTCTCAATGTCCATGATTCCCCTAGATCTTCACTTCCCATGATGCTATATTTTGCTAGACTTTGGAACTCCAAGGTCGCCAAGCACATTTGCACCCAATCCAAATGTCTGCATGATCCCTTCAATTTTTTGACTTCCACCAATAGCTAAAACACTTCATAATCTTAGGTTTTCTCGGCACTTAAGCACCTAGTTCCAAATCCTTATGTCCTCTTAGAACCTGATAACTCAAAAGACACTAGAACACTAAAAATTTCAAAAATCTAATGGATTTTATTGTTATAAATAGACTAATATAAGATTTTCTTTGTACTCCAGGCACATATAAATGACTAATAAGCTCAACAAACTACCAACAATAATGAAGTATGAATACAAGGGAGCACCTAAGTCATCAAAGATTACCTTAGCTTTGCATAACATAATAGATATCAACTTAGGCCATGTGAGCCTAGAGCAATTTCACCAAGACATCTTTCGGGATGCACCTACACTTAGATCAAGAATCTAAGCTAAATCTAAACTAGCACACATAACTAGATTCACAATGGTAGTATAATGTATAGAATAGATTATGGCTTGTGCCCATGCATATCAAGTTGGAGATAGAAGAGCATATGATCCACAAGGAAACATAATACTAGATATCATATCTATAATGATTAGGGTAACCTTCGACCTCCCCCACCATGTAGAGGTGGTGATGATGATAGAGGCACAGTCTCAAACTACTTTTTTAGACCACCAAGTGGATAACTCCAAGCACCTAAATAGATAATGGCTCCTCAAGGAAAGGAAATTAGTTGCTAAGATCACCAAGAATTTAACTAGATCATATTTCTGAACAAAGATTGCAAACATGATCACTTTGTTGAATAGAGCTATGGGGAAAACTAATGCAAGGTTGTACCAACATTGGATATTTCAATACATCATTGTGATCCTCAAGAATGAATAATTCTTTTACTAGGCACAAATAGTGAGTGACAAACTACATGCCCAATTGACTACTATCATCAATGAAAAGAAGTTCACCATGACTTCTTACATTATATATCTGCTAGCGAGATAGGCTCACTTCCCTAGGCTAGTTACTAAAGGAGTTATGGGAGACGTTATAGGGAAAATTAAGGTATGGGGTTTCTATCCCCAATTGGAACTGAGATTAGTCTAGAAACAATATAAAGGGTTAATGATGCCTTTCTTTTTACCATCATAAGAAAATTGATAGAAGACAACAATGCTTAGATGTCAATTGAGACAATGACATTGATACAAGGAGGGAGAAAATGGTTCATCCATTTCCCAAGCTCCAAATACATTAGAGTAGCTTGAGTCAATAAAGCACCATACCTCGTACCTAGATACTGCAATGATAGGTAAATTTTTTTGAGTTTTCTAGACATATGCTCCAAGTACACCTAAAATTACAAGAGAAACACAACCTAGGTGTGCAATTCCCATTTGATTTGGGAATTTATTCATGTTATTCTCTTAATTATACCAAGGCATCAGACGAGGAATTGGAAGAAATGAATTTCAAAGTATATCAACTGAGCCCAAATTTTGATCCTCATGGTAGAATCAAGAAGTTGATAAGCACTACAAAAGATAATGACCTTGCTTTGGAGGAATTTTTGGCGAACTACAAATATGACTTTGAAGTTAGGAAGAAAATCTATTGTAGGTTAACTTCTTTTCAGCTAAAAGCTTTCAAAATTAGGGAAGATATCCCTCTAGAGCTATCAGATGATGGCCAAGTTTTAAATCCTACTTATGATTTGAAGATAGTTGAAAATGAGCCATTCCCTAGATTGAATTGGTCCTTGAAAGAGAATTTATTAGTTGAATCAATCAACCAAGGTGTCCTAGATTTCAGCCTCTCAAGGCTAGATGCAAATATTGCACAGTTGGATGTCAAAAGGCAAAGGGAAGGAGAAGAAAGAAAAAGTGAAAATTGTTGAAGAAAGAACTCCCTTAGATCCTAAGGTCTATAAGAAGACCAATAAAGATACTGGAAAAGGAAAGATGAGAGGGGCAATTGGTGACATAACTCAAAAGAAGCTGCAAGAAGTTTGATGTAAGGCAAGGGTAACATATGATGCTACCAATGCAAGAGTAGTGGTTGGACTAGGGAAACCCCTCTACTGCAAGTCTAACCTACACAAGCTACACTTAGCCAATTTCTTAGTCAAGAATCAGTGCAATAACTAGATGTTCAAGTGCCTACAAAGGAGGTAGCCAAATCTCTAGAGAGGACACCCTCTCTTGCACACCATGTAAGTACTACTTCATCTCCCCCACCAACACAAGAAAAATAGTAGAAAGGGTCTAGGAAGAGGTGGTGAAATAGGTTGTGGATGAAGAAGTACAAATTTTGTAGACTCCATTGACCACTCCTATTATAGACATACAAGAGGACTCTCCTCAGCCACATGCTACTTCTCCTCCAGAATAGAGTCAATAAGAAGAAATCTTTGAGCAAGAGAGATTAAAAGATACCCATGAGGAAGATATTCAGGATGAAGAAGGCTCATTACCTAAAAATGTAGCTATAGAGGAGGAATCAATTTCCCAAATGAATGATAAAGAAACTTCCACAACACAAGAAAACCTCCAAGAAGAACTTGCAAAGAAGGATTTACATGAATAAATGGATCAAGACCAACCTAAACCTATCCCATCAAAGGACATCCCTATAGAGAAACAAAAAACAAAAGGGACTTGTAAAAATTATGTAAAAGGAGACCAAGTACATAGAGAGATCATTGTTAAATATTTTTATGGAAGAGGAAATAGCTAAGGAGGTTCCTCAAAAGGAAGACTAGATCGAGAAGAGGAAATCAAAGATGAAGAAGCCCTTGGTCAAGGTGAGCAACATAAATAAAAGGAATTGATAGAACAACATGATCAAGGTTGTGTGAACATTGTATCTATGGCAAACAAAAGAAGACCAAATTATCCACCAAAGAACATGAAAAGAAGGCATGTCTATTGGAGCTAGTGCATTCGTATGTCTTTGGACCCATGGAGGTAACATCAATTGGTGGGTTTAATTATTTTGTTACTTTTCTAGATGATTGCACTAGGAAGGTTTGGGTTTATATGTTGAAAACAAAATAAAAAAAAATTGGCATGTTTAAGAATTGCAAAGCATTTGTTGAAAACCAAACTAGAAATAAAATCAAGTGTTTAAAAATTGACAATGGAGGTGAATTTTGTTTGATAGAGTTTGATCATTTTTGTGCAGAAAATGACATTAAGAGGATCAAAATTGTTCCTTTCACACCTCAAGAAAACGGTACAGTAGAGAGGTTGAATAGAACAATTTTGGAGAGAGCTCGCAACATCCTCTCTAATGTAGGTTTGGGAAAAGCATTTTGGGCAGAGACAGTTAATATGGTGGTGTATTTGATTAACTGAGGTCCATCCTCTTGGTTGGATTTTGAAATTTTGGAAGAGAAGTGGTTGGGAAAGAGAATCTCATACAATCATATGCAGGTTTTCAGGTGTGAAGCCTTCATTCACATACCACAATAAAAAAGAACAAAAGTGGATGTGAAATAAAAACAATGTATCTTTGTCATATATGAAGATGAGAAATACAGCTAGAGTGTTAGAAATGAAAGAAACACTACTTCAATGGAAATCTAATTCAATATAAATTTCAGCAATCTGTAAGTGTGCATTAACAATGGAGATTGTAACAAAACATAAAACCCACTACAAAGAAAATGCAAAACATGAAGAACTCAACACAAGACACAATGACACAGTGTTTAATGTGGAGAAAACCCTTGCAGGTAAAAAAATCCACACAAGAAAGAGGCCCAATGTTTGTATTAATCTACAAAAGATTGTACAATACAACAACACCCCCAATCTCTCCTTCAGTCTTCAATCCGACAACATTCCTGCAGCACCTGAGTACCTAAAATCTATATTGAAACAACAAAATACATGGGAAATACTTATAGAAATGTTTTCCACTCCATTCTAGGCATTCACCTTCTCTCTCCTAAGATTCTCCAGCCTATAAACATTAATTACCATCTTACAAGCATCTTACACTTATCCAAAAACAACCATGCAAAGGTTGTGCACCCAAGACTAAATATAACCTCTTACAACATCTTATGATATACACATCATAACCATCATAGATTCCACGAAAGAGTATCTTTCCAAGATAGGAACCTTGGGCTAAACATAGCAACTTGCAACTCATTAATATCCATCATATGTGTCATAGTGTCATAGAATATTATGACAACTTGCAGCTATCATAGATTCTTTACATGCACCCACCAAACATTATGACGTTTACCATATATGCTAAAAATAGTAGATTCTTCCAAGGTGGTGCCTAAATTCATTTACGTTGATTTTTTACATTTGCCAACAATAAAAATCACTCCGTATTTACCTCCGGTGACTCTGAAATTACCCTTGTCAGTGAAACTAGTACATCTCCTCATGGATAATTACAAATTACAAATAATAAATGGAATAAATACAATATTGGGATTTACAAGGTTAATGGCACCTTATCCAAACATTCTCCCACTTGACATTATACATTGTAAATCAACCCATATGAAATCAAATGAAAATAATCAGGCACTAGAAACAAGGCCCATGGCCTCTCTGCACCACACGAACTTCTCTGTGCTCATAGGCTTGGTCAATGAATCTGCAACATTCTCCTGAGTTTTTATCTTCTTCAACCCAATCTCTCCATTTGTAACCAACTCTGAAACAAAGTGACACTGAACATCAACATGCTTAGTCTGAGCATGATACATGGGATTCTTGGCCAAATAGATACCACTTTGGCTATCACAACCAATTGAAATGATCTTGCAATCAATACCAATACCTGTACATAGTCTCCTCAACCAAACTACCTCCTTAGAGACATGAGTAGCAGCCATATACTTTGCTTCTGTAGTGGACAAAGCAACTGTGGGCAATATTTGGTCTAGTACAAACCATTGCATACATCAAACTCCCTACAACACTAGCATATGGCACATTAGACATATCCTCAAAATCATCTTCATTCTTTGGACACATATCTAATGAAAACTTAGTACCAATGGGTAAAGGAACTCTAACTGGGTTACAGTCCTACAAACTAAACCTCTGCAAAATAGTATTCACATACTTACTTTGTGACTACCAAAGCTTTATGTTAACTCTGTTTCTTCTTATCTCCATTCCCAGAATATACCTGGAAGCTCCAAGATCCTTCATATCAAATGCACTTGAAAGTTGGGCTTTAAGCTCACCGATCATACCCTTAGTATTGTAGAAAAATAACATGTCATCAACATACAAAGCAATAACCAGTATAGAATCATCAATACAATGAATGCAAACACAATGATCCTCCTTGCTTCTAACAAAACCCAATTTCAAAACAAATGAATCAAACTTTTGATACCACATTCTGAGGGACTATTTTAAACCATAGAGAGAGCTCTTTAACCTGCAAACCCATTTTTCTTTTCCTTTTACCTCAAAACTTGTAGGCTATTGCACATATATTTCTTCTTCAAGATCTCCATGCAAGAACGCAGTCTTAACATCCATTTGATGAATCTCCAAATCATAAGCTACAACAATGGATAAAATAAATCTAATAGAAGTCAATTTAGCAATCGGAGAGAATATCTCACCAAAATCAACTCCCTCTCTTTGGGAGTAGCCCTTGGCTACCAGTCTAACCTTGTACTTCTCCAATGAACTGTCTACTCCAAACTTCTTCTTGAAGAGCCACTTACATCTTATGGCCTTTCTTGCTTTGAGCAAACAAACAAGATCCCAGGTGTTACAAGAGCCTAAAGACATCATCTCCTCATGCATGGCTAATTGCCAAGACTCACTATCATCTGCAGAAATAGCTTCCCTATAGGATCTAGGCTCATCGTTAGTACTCAATAAAGCATATGCACAACAAAAATCTGGTAGGTTATACCTGTCAACTAGATTATGTTATCTTATGGATCTGCTCAAGGGTGGAGTAAGAGACTCTACTCATTCTTCTGCATGATCATCTACACCAATCTCTTCTATCACAACAGATTCATCTTCATTAGAACTACTTGAATCTTTTTCTTCTTCACCCCCCAATCCATTATTCTATTCTTCCTGAGGTGCATCTTGTTTATCTAAATCAAAGTGCACCTTCTTTACCTTTTCTTCTTTTTCTTTTGGCTGCTCAGGTTTAGAAATAGCTCTAAGTTCCCTGAAAATAACTTCTTTAGAAAAGATAATCTTGTAGGTTAGTGGATTCCAAAGCTTATAACCTTTCACGTTATCTCCATATCTAATGAATGTACACTTTTCAGCTTTTGGATCCAACTTAGATCGCTTTTCCTTAGGCACATGAACAAAAGCCTCACAACCAAAAACCCTTAAATGTGAAATAAAAGGTTTCTTACCTATCCACACTTCATAAGGTGTCGAATCAAGAGCCTTACAAGGAGCTCATTTTATCAAGTAGCAAGAAGTACACATAGCCTCTGTCCAAAAACATTTACCCAACTGTGCATCACTAAGCATACTTCTGGCTCTTTCCATGATTGTTTGATTCATCCTTTCTGCAACACCATTCTGCTGTGGTGTATATGGAGTTGTCTTTTGTCTGATAATACCTGCATGCTTGCAAAACTCATCAAATTCCTTAGAACAATAATCTCCTCCATTGTCAGATCTTAATATTTTTATCTTTAAATTTGATTGGTTCTCTACTAAGACTTTGAATTCCTTAAACTGAGTGAAAACTTCAGATTTATGTTTCGTAAAATTAATCCATGTAAATATGGATACATCATCAATGAAGATGACAAAATAACGAGATTTTCTGATAGATTCATTATCCACAGGCCCAAACACATCCATATGAATAATTTCTAACTTCTCTTTTGCTCTATTGCTTCCTAAAGGAAATGCTTTTCTATTTTGTTTACCAAACACACAATGCTCATAGAAATCAAAATGCTCATCAGAATAGGAGAAACTGTCCAACAAATTTTTATTCTGAATAGTGTTTAATACATTATTGCTTGTGTGGTCCAATCTATGGTGCCACAACATACATGCATTTTCAATACTGGCCTCAGATATATAGGAGGCATTACAAACTGTAGTGGTTTCATGATGCAGAGTGGCACAAGGGAAGCAACTAAAAGTTCACTCTTCTCTGCCCACTCACCCACTTCACCACTTCATCCAACCAAAGTCACATCCAAGGGCATATGAAGGATTTGTTAACTAGGCTATTGTTCAATCCTCAAGACTACTTCCACACCTTGAGGTAGGCCTACAAACACTTTTTCCATAGTTGGTTTGATCCCCAACTTCTCACAACTCTCCAGCCCTTACTTGGCCTAGTGATGCTACTAGCCCTCCTAATCCAGTTTTCACTACACAACTTGACAAAGCCCTTAAGAGTCAGGCAAACAAATGGTGGATTCAAATACCCTTTAGGGAACTCCAACAAACATCCAAGCCTCCAGTTCCAACTCTACTCCAACAACTCAACACACCCACTAGGTCTCTAGGCCTAATTGATCAAGTTAGGTCTAGGTTACAAAGCAAGTGGTCTAATTTGGGTTCATAAAACTGGGACAGGAACTTGGATTACCTCCACAACACCCAAACATCTCAAAACCACCATCCATTCATCCACCCTATCACAATTTTGTCATTTACATCACCAAATTGTATAATTTTGGTCAAATACATAGGGATATTTGACCTAGGGCATCACTCTAAAAGTTGACGACTGTTCTTCCCAACAAAATGCTTTTGGATTCCTATAATATACATCCCTAGCCTGCATTTCACTGAGTGGCATGAAGTTTCATTAGTTAGAATGCATTCTAGGGTGAATTTTGTATGACAAACCCTAGGAATGAGGGTTTTAGACTAGTCTGAATACAAAATGCAATATATTTCTACTCAAATCACTTCAAGACTTCAAACTTGGTGCATTGGAATCTAGACTCAAAATAGTTTCAAAAAAACCACATCGATTGACTTTGCCAATCCGTACAGGTCGTACAATAGAAATTCTTGGAAAAACAGTCAGTTTTCCTGATTTTTGTGCCCAAATCTCCGTACAGAATCTCCTCTGCTGTACTGGAGTAAGATGACAACATTATCAACTGATCCAAGTCAGTAGGCAACTCCCAAAATAGTTTCAACTATTAAAAATGAGTTACAACTGGCCAAATGTGTTATGACACCATTGACAACATGGCATTTTGCACTAACACAAGGATCTTGATTGGTTTAGCTTGTCCAATGGAGTCCAAACAACTACCACACTCTCTAAAACCTGCCAAAACATTAAAACTACCAAATAGACTCAAAAAAACCATCATTAGACCTACTAGGCCTAAGTGACACAACTAGGGTCCAAATGGACTAAGAAGGATTTGAGGTTTATATGGTTACCCCAAACCTCTTGACCATACAAAATGGACCTTACAATCATGGCTAGAAAGCCTTATTACAAAACATACTAAAGAAGAACCTCAACTTATCAAACTACTCTTAGGAATCAAAATGCTCCTAGGTGCCCTGCACCATTTCAAGATTGAACATGTTTCCCAATCTCTTCCCCTTCGCTACCACCAAGTTCCCTCTCACCAATCTACAACCATGCTTGTCAAAAGTCACATGCATTCTCAAATCATTCAATTTTGAAACTGAAATCAAATTTCTAGTTAATCCAAGAACATGATAAACATCAAGGAGGGTTTTAATCCTCCAATCACTAAAACACAACAATACCTTTCCTTTCCCGACAATCAGATATGAAGAGTTGTCACCAAGGTAAATATTACCTCCATCATATTCTTCATATGTGGAGAACCATTCCTTATGCAGGGTTATATGAAACGAGCATCCTGAGTCAACCAACCAGTGATCATTAGTAACAACATTACATGAAGAAAGTAAAACATATTCACCTGCATTCGAGGACTTATCATAAACACTCTCCCATTGTTTCTTTGAGTTTCTACACTCCTTCTTCACATGTCCCCTTTTACCATAGTTCTAACACTTAACTCTGGTCTTTTTACCAGGAGTCTTAGACCAGCCCTTGGACTTGTCCTTAGCCCCTTTCTAATCTCCCTTTGGTCCTCTTTCTCTAGACCTTCCCCTGACACTAAGAGCATCTCCAGAACTATCCGGACTCTTCTTCCTCAATTCTTGTGGCAATAAAACTGCAACAAGGGCATCCAACTTCGTATTTTTGAGGTTAGTAGTGACAGTAAGCATAACATTCTCCCAAGACTTAGGTAAAGGACAAAGAAGCAAGATACATTTATCTTCCTCATCAACCTCAACATCTACTAAAGTAAGCTGACTCATCAACAAATTAAATGAATTTAAATGCTCTGCAACTAACTCAGGTGCCTCTTTCATTTTCAAGGAAAACAATTTTTCTTTTAAGTAAAGTTTATTTACCATACTCTTGGTGTGATAGATCTCACCCAACCATTTCCACAACTTGTGTGCAGTCTCTTCCTTTGTGACATTCAATAGGACATAATCTGACAGACACAAATGGATGGTTCCTTGTGCCTTCTTATCCAATTTTGCCCACTCATATGGAGAGACATCATCGGATTTCTTCTCTTTTTGAACAACCAACCATTGGTTTCTTTCTTCCAAGAAATCTTTCATTTTTAGCTTCCACAACTCATACCCCGTTCTGTTGAACTTCTCAATGTCCATTCGAGAGGTTAATGCAATGGTGGATGTAGCCATAATAACAACACAAGATCTGCAAAATAAACACAACCAAATCTCCCATTGCAGCTACAGCTTCCACACTACCACCCAAGAGTCAAAGCTGGACAGGCTCTAATACCAAATGTTAGAAATGAAAGCAACACTACTTCAATGGAAATCTGATTCAAAATAAATTTGAGCAATCTTTAAGTGTGCACTAACAATGGAGATTGTAATGAAACATAAAACTCACTACAGAGAAAATGCCAAACATGAAGAACTCAACACAAGACACAATCACATAGTGTTTAATGTGGAGAAAACCCTTGTGGGTAAAAAACTCCACATAGTAAAGATGCCCAATGTTTGTATTAATCTGCAAAAGATTGTACAATATAGCAACACCACCAATCTCTCCTTTAGTATTCAATCTGACAGCATTCCTGCAGCACCTGAGTACCTAAAATCTGTATTGCAGCAACAAAATACATGGCAAATACTTATAGAAATGTTTTCCACTCCATTCTAGGCATTCACCTTCTCTCTCCTAAGATTCTCCAACCTATAGACATTAATTACCATCTTACAAGCATCTTACACTTGTCCAAAAATAGCCATGCAAAGGTTGGGTGCCCAAGACTAAATTTGGCCTCTTACAACATCTTATGATATGTCATAATTGTCATAGATTCCACAAAAGAGTATCTTTCCAAGAGAGGAACCTTGAGCTAAACATAGCAACTTACAACTCATTAATATCCATCATATGCGTCATAGTGTCATAGAATCTTATGACAACTTGCAGCTATCATAGATTCTTTACATGCACCCACCAAACATTATGACATGCATCATATATGCTAAAAATAGTAGATTCTTCCAAGGAGGCACCTACACTCATTTACTTTAAGATTTTACATTTGCTAACAGTAAATGTCACTCAGTAATTACCTCCGGTGACTCCAAAATTACCCCTGTCAGTGAAACTAGTATATCTCCTCATGGATAATTACAAATTACAAATAATAAATGGAATAAATACAATATTAGGATTTACAAGGTTAATGGCACCTTATCCCAACATACAGGTTTTGGGATCTGGTCACCAAATAGGTAACTCGCAACAGAGATGTAATTTTTAATAAAAAAAGCTATGCCTAGTTTGCCTGAACAGTGGATGCCTGCAAAGGAATATGTACCAGTGGAAGACATCTCAGGTCGGAGCGATATGTTTTATCAACTGACATCTCAAACTCTGCCTCAAAATACACATTCATATTTACATCCATCATAGGAAATACCCCTTGGTTTGTCATAGCCTACTCTAAGATTGGCGCCTCATTCACAAGGCACTTCATATGGCATTGAGTCGTCCTGCAATTTACCTTGTGCACGTCCAACCACACACCCACCTTTGCCACAAATTTCTTATCCTCATGAGCGGCCATTTGAAACTCTTAACCTGTGGCCTATAAAAACTTCAAACCTACCACTCATTACATGAAATCTGCCACCTCATAATAATTTGCCTAGCATTATGCATCAAACGCCTAGCACAAGAAGTCTACCACCCTATATAAGAAGTATACCACCACACACATACTAAATCAACCACTCTAGAATTACCAGACTTCGCTTCACATCAAGATATTGCATCATCAAATTTTAACAAGAATGAAGAGCAAGTTCTTCAAAATTGTGATTCTGAATAGGGTGTTGAAGAAAGAATTACATAGGAATCATTTCCTTACTAGTTGAGGAGATCCACCAAGGAGCACAAGCCTCCTTCTAAGTATTAAGATTTTATTCAACATTTGCTAATTTTTGATCAAGCTAAACTGACCACATTCAGAGAACCCTGTAATGACATAGATAGTGAAAAATGGATGGATGCCATGAAAGAAGAAATAGCATCTCTGATGGCAAATTGCACTTGGGATTTGGTCTCTCTTCCACCAAATTGAAAAGCATTAAAAAAATAGTAGGTGTATAGATTGAAGGAAGAAGGTGGAAAGATGTGGCACATGGCGAGATTAGTAGTCAAAGGATATGACCAGCAGAAAGGTGTTGATTTTTTAGAAATTTTTTCACTAGTAGTGAAAATGACTTCCATCCGTGTAATTTTGGGATTAGTTGTTATGTATGACCTTGAGTTGGAGCAACTTGATGTCAAAATAACATTTCTACATTGTGATTTTGAAGAAGAATTGTATATGCAGCAACTAGAAGGCTTTGAGAAACAAGGTAATGAGGATTTGGTTTTTCGCTTGAATCTAAGTTTGTATGGGTTGAAACAAGCCCTACGACAATGGTATTTAAAAGTTGATTCTTTCATGGCTAAACAAAACTTCACCAGGTGTGAATATGATCCTTGTGTTTATTACAAATTTTTTGGAGAATGGCGAATTTGTTTTACTTTTGTTGTATGTTGATGAAATGCTAGTAACTAGAACTAGCATGGTTGTTGCTAGCAAGTTAAAATATTAGTTGGCAAATAAATTTTCAATGAAGGATTTGGGGGCTGCCAAGAAAGTTCTTGGAATGACAATTATTAGAGATAGGTAGAAAAGAGAATTGAAATTGTCACAAAAAAATTACATTGACAAGGTTTTGGACAGGTTTAGCATGAAGGGTGCTAAGGCAATAAGCATGCCTCTTGCTAATCATTTCAAGTTATCCTTCGAGATGTGTCCAAAGACACAAGAGGAAATAGAATATATGAAAGAGTGCCTTATTCCTCTATTTGGGAGCCTTATGTACATGATGGTATGCACAAGACCCGACATTGCTCATGCAGTAAGTGGTCAGCCGATATATGAGCAATCTAGGTAAGGTTCATTGGGAAGCGGTGACGTGGATTCTAATATATTCGAAGGGCACTTCACATCATGCTTTGAGGTTTAGAGGGCTTGATGCAGAACTGCAAGGATATGTTGGCTCTGACATAGCTGGTGACTTGGATAAAAGGCGATCTACCGCCAGATATGTGTTTAGTTTTGTAGGGGTAGTGATTAGTTGGGTCTCTAGACTACAAGTGGTAGCTTTATCCACTACTGAAGCTAAATGCATTGCAATCACTGAACGAGCTAAGGAGATGTTGTGGTTGCAGCGATTATTGGGTGAATTTGGTAGCAAACAACATGATTTCATTCTGCATAGTGACAACAATAGTGCAATTAACTTGGCCAAAAATTCAGTGTTTGATAAAAGAACAAAGCACATAGATCTTCGGTATCATTTTATTCAGAGTATACTTGAATAGGGTAAGCTGAAGTTGCAGAAGATTCACTCAAATCTTAATCCTACAAATGTATTTACGAAGGTTGTTTCAAAATAGAAGCTGGTGTTCTGCAGAGCTTCTCTTGGTTTGGTGAAGATGTGACAATAAGCTTGGAAAAGCGGGGGATATCTCTGAGTGTGACTACTTGCAGTAGTGGATTGGACTTCAAGTGAGAGATTGTTTGGTTGTGTGCAGTCCAATAACCATTGACCTTTTAGCTCCATTATTTTCTTGTCTCTTCATTATATATTTGGAATTACATCACTTGTTGTAATTCAATGAAAGCATTGTATTCCCTGCTGTAATTAATAAAAGAGTTTACCCTGCTTTTTCCGTAGATGTAGCCAATTTTGGTGAACCACGTAATTCGCTGTGTCAAGCTGTTTATCTTTCTGGATGTTTGTTTGTTTATCTGATTTGATTATTTATATGCATAATTTAAATAAAGTAGCCAGCAATTGTGCAATCTTATCTGCATTCATGGGGGAGCATTAAGGGCCCTACAGGGTACAATCAGAACACCTCTTTCACCACTCATTGAAGATATTCCATTCCGGCAAGATTAGATTCTCTCACCATGTTGTGTTTTCCTGTCGCAAACTCAATTTCTGCCTGGAGCTTCTTGGCCACCCGTGGATTTCTCACCATCTCACTCATTGCCCATTCTAAAGTGTTGATCATTGTCTCCAATCCCCCAAGAAACACGTCCTGCCAAAGAACAGAGAATCCATTAGTTAAAAGACGAACATAGTTGAAAACAATAGTAATAGGTGAGAAACATAGAGGGAAGGGAGCATACAAAAATAGTTTCTTTGATGTGCTCTTACATGATTTTCATGTCATTTTCATTCTCATCCATCTCCAACAGAACATCAACCAAGTCCTTAGTATGGCCATGCTGGTCCTGGTTTCGCCTTCCTCTGCGTTCTTCCAAGTGTTCATCTATAATCTTCTCAACCACTGCATCAAAGAAATTGTGGGCTTTCTTCATCTGTCCCTTTACACCATTCAGCTCATCAATCCATGCAATGGAAGGAATGAAGTCACCAATGTTGAAAGCTCCGATCATACATGTGACTTGGTGTACTACCATTCGGTTAAGCTCCTTAACCACCAATTCATCATCTTCAGATAATTTCGTGCCTACCAATGTACGCCAGATTATGGAGAAAATAAGGGATGCTATGGTCTTGCTCACATTCATAGCAACTACGCCATGCCTGCTCTTCTCCCAAATGGATTGCACCGCCAGAGAGACCTCCTCCTTTCACATAGACCTGAAGCTCTCAATTCTCTTGGCACTCAGCAACTCCATGACACAGACTTTCCTCATGTGCCTCCGGTAAACTCCATAAGGAGCCAATCCCACATTTTTTTAATTCTAAGCTACGTATTTGGAAGCAGCAGATTCAGGCCTATTGGCGAAAACCAAACTTATTAGTTTTTAAAAACTCTTTGGCCATCTTAGAGGAAGAGACCAGCACAGTAGGAGCAGAGCCTAATCTCAAGAACATAATCGGACCATATTGCTGAGCCAGGTCACGAAGGGCACAGTGAGGGAGTTCCCCAAGCAAATGCATATTTCCTATGACAGGCCAGACTAATGGTCCAGGGGCAATCTAGAGGCATTTGCATTTTTATTACGTGGGCCTAACAATTTGTAAAAGAACCAGACAACCAAGACTGTGAATACCACTGACATGAACATGAGGCCTCAGTGTGGAGAATGAGCTCCACCTATTACTGTTGTAAGTAATTCAGGACATGAAACAACCATTCGAGCAACTGAGTACAAAATACAAATTGATTTAAATTAATATTCTTTCCTTATATTAATTATATTATTTTGAATTTATATATTGAAAATTTAATATTATAATAGGAATTTTTTTTTAAAAAGCAGTTATCTATGAAAATTTAATATAGAGATAGACAGATAAAAGAAAGAGGGAGGGAGAGAGGGAAAAAAAGGAGAGAAAAAAGAGAAATACAAATAAGAGAACTAGAAGTAAAAAGAAATAGAGGTAAAAAGAAATAGAGAAAAAAGAGATTGACTTTTTATCAATCATTTCTCAAGGGAGGGAGGGAGGGAGGAGACTTTTTATTAGTCATTTCTTCAGTGGGGTGTGGGGCTCAAAGCAACACCTCATTTGCTTAAGGACCCGATAACTCACCTTTAAAACTTAGAAAGGGTAATTTTACATGGAGTTATACAAACACACACAAATAGAAGAACAATAGAGAGGGGTTGATAGAAAGAGAGGAAGAGAGATAGAGCAAAAGATAGATAAATATATATTTGAAAGGGTAATTTTACATGGAGTTATACAAACACACACAAATAGAAGAATAATAGAGAGGGGGGTTGATAGAAAGAGAGGAAGAGAGATAACAAAAGATAGATAAAGATAAAATATATCTAGATGTAGAGAGAGATAGACAAAGAGATAGAATAATAAAGAGGGAGAGAGAGATAGTGAGAAAGAGGTAGAGATATGGAGTTAAAAATTCATTAGGACAAAATGTTTAAAACGAAAGTGAAAATGAAAAATATTAATAAAAGGAACCATTTTTGTGGTTGTTTGATGATTTGTATTCCTCAAAGGAGAACTACGTTTTAATTTATTCCTTTCTACTCATGTAAATGCTTACCAATAAGCTTGCGTACTATTCAAGCTAAGCACAAATATTGTCAAATTCAGGGATTTCCAATACATAGAGAAAATAATTGTTAGAGAAAGGTTCATTACCTCATGGAACATCTTCAAAACATCTTTGATACAAATTTGCAAGCACTTGAGGGAGCCATGATCATTATCAACAATATTAGTTTAGTGTAGTAAGATACAAATAAAACCTAACAAGCTCACAAAAATAAACCATTCATAATATAACACATAAAGTCAAAACCTAAGGAAATCCCAAAGGCATGTTTTCTTATACCCCAACTAATATCCTTATCTTTGTAATCCTTGGTGTGTCCTCCATTATTTCAAACTAACAAATGTTCTTAAAAATTCATTTCATATTCATTATTCTACATATTATTTCACTTTATAAAACATTGTTGTTATGGACAACTTAATATTTATTGCTTTGGTTTTCTATCACTATTAAAAGGCCTTTTTAATATATATATATATATATATATATATATATATATATATATATATATATATATATATATATATATATATATATATATATATATATATAACCTCATACATTAACCACTATAAACACAAAACAAATAAAAAGTATCAATTTCAAGAAACATGATCTAATAGAATGCAATCATCGTTCACTTAAAGACACAGTAATTGAACTCACACAACTCTTCGGTGTACCCATTGCACACCAAGGTGGAATTGCTAGTATAATAACTAAGAAGTGTTTTATCACCTCTTATTAATACATTTGACTAATAATAACAATTATATATATTAACAATAACAATTATTATATTACTTCTTAATACCATTCGAAATTCCATTTTTAACATAAACTACATATTTAATACCATTGGAATAATAACAACAATTATATTCCCCCTGTTACGTATTGCTTTATTCTTTTGGTGTGTTTGTCAACTAGGGGAGAGGAGCCAGTAGTTGAATGGGGTCCAATTGTTGTTATAGTACTTGTGGATATAGGATCTAGTACTTGTGGGTATAGGAGCCAGTAGTTGAACCCCATATATACTATATATTGTAAATGATTAGTCCAAATGTAAATAAAAAATGACCAAATGTTGAACATAAGTACTTATAATTGAATGAAATTTCTAAAAAATAACAAATCATGTGATCCCACATCAGCGCACCAACAAAACATGACTTAATGCACAACTATTGGTCCAATCTTTTTTTGGGTCTTTTTGGACACCTCAATAAAAAGCATGCTAATGTGGCATCATATTTGATGATGTGGACCTGAAACCTTAGTTATAAGCAGGAGTCTTGCCAAGTAAACTGCTGTAAAAATTTCGGAGTAATTTGAAATTGCCACGTATGATTTTAAGAGGTACGAAATTAGGATGTTCAACTAACTATCTATCCACAGTTTGTACTTTTGATTTGTAAATTTGATATTGATTGGGAACATTTGGAACAGGGTATGTGTGTTTGCTTTATTTCTTCGGAATTGACCGCAGATATGTTTTTTTTTTTTAAAAATTGATATTAGATCAAAGCAAGGTATATTACAGAGAATAGAGCAGAAAATGCTACAATGAATAAACCATAGTTTAACGATCAAAACCAGCCTCAGTATAGGGATGGCAAACCATTAAACTATACAAAAACAATAATTACAGATTGAAAAACTCTACAGATGCATAGGCAGATGATTCGCATTGACCGCAGATTTGATGGGAGGTCTTTTAATATATGGCTCCACTTTAAGTGCGCTCAGAGTTGGATAACACTAACACCTGAATTACTTTTGCTTTATATTTACATCATATTTAGACCATCCATAGTTATTAGTGATGTATGGAATCTTTAGTCAGTGCAATTCATGGTTTCCCTTTTGCTTTGTTACCAGCTTATTTATTTATTTCATGTGTTTACCAGCAAATTAAAGTCTATACTCTGAATGACCGCACATAGATAAATACTGCATGAAGATGTTTTCTTAAAAAATAAAATTTTAGATTTAAATACTTTATTGAATCATGCTTAACTAATATTTTAATTTATTAGTATTGTCTTCTTTAATCTTTGCTTTGGTTACAACTTTTTCTTTTTGTTTTCTTTTCTTTGTATGCAAGGGAGTAATATTTTTGCATTAAGCAGGAAAAGGTTTAAGAAATGGGAAACTTCAACATTTATATGGACTTTATCATGTCTTACACTTCATCAACGTCTATCTACCATATATGATGGGCATCGTCAATGTATGCATACATGTGGTGGTAGTTGATTATTTTTTTGGTATAAGAATAGCAATTGATAAAATTTATATCCACGTATAGTTAATTAACAAAATAAGTCTTCCTTTGTATCTGGCCACACAATATTAAATGTGAGTAAGTAGTGAAGTGATGAGGAATGAATTAGACAGTTATACTATTGATATGGATAAACTTATAGTTTTGGAAGTTACTAATGCAGTATTGCCAATAGATTATTAATCATTAATAATATGTTAAAGTATTAATTATTGTATAATTAGTATTATTATATACATTTGTGGGTAAAAAATGATAATATATTAATTAATAATTAAAAATAGATTACAAATAGGATTTCTAAACAAAAACAGCTATCACAAAAGTTCATAAGATGAAAATTTAAGGAGGTTTTCCACAAACTTGTCACTTAAAAGAGGACATGAAACTGACAAAACACACACTTTTAATGAACAACAAACAAGAAGGATCAAACCAAATTATTATGAAGGACTTGAAGAAACTGTGAAGTTTGATCAGAAGACAACAACTTCCATGCTAAGACATTCTAGTTGCGATTAACATTAGAGGCCCATCTTGCCAAACAATCCACAACAATATTCCATTCTCTAGGGATGTGAACAAAAGAAATGGCATCAAAGTAATAAGAAAGGTGATGAATTTGCTCCACAAGAGACACCAACCTCCAAAAAGACTCATGTAACTTTCCCTTATTCAGAAGAGAAACTAGAATTATGGAATCCATTTCACATATTATCTTCTTCCACCCCATCTCACAAACTTTCACTAGATCCATAAGGATGGCATGAGGCTCCATTTTATTATTAGTACCAAATTCTGTAGAAGACAAAAAAAAGAAGTGAATAGAACTAGCACTATCACTACCAATGTTGCCAATTCTAGCTACTACCAGATTACCCCAAGAGGAACTATCAATATTAACTTTGAAAAATCCCAGTGGGGGAGGAGACCATTTACCAACTCTATTCACTTTATTAGAAGATTTGATCCCATATCTAGAATGAACACAGCCAACCAAATGACCCAAATCTAATTGCCTCAAGATCAAAAGGGGCTATAACTTCACCTAAGGAGCACTTGGCTACCAAAGTTTCTTTATCAAGTCCAACATTATTTTCCAAACATACCTAATAAGACTCTGATAACCTTAGAATATCTGATGATTTATCTCCAACCAAAATTGCCATAGGATAAAGATAGGACCAATGTCCCATGCCACCAAAAGGAATGAGACATAATCTAGAAGTCATCCCAGACTTGCCCAAAAATTAGAAAGAGAAGTAGCATGAACAAGGGGTTTGTTCTAAATGTGCGAACACTAGCTCCCCAGACCCTAAAAAGGAAGTGCTAAAAGAAGAGATAAGCCACACACTCCTCTTTAGCCCTAGATAGAATAAATTTGGAAGGACCTTGGAATCCTCTCTTTCTTATATTGTCCCAGGTTAGACATTTATTTTGACATAGAAGCCATAGAAAAAAGTTACACTTAGGCCAACAATAATTATTCTAGATCTTTTTCCACCAACGGGAAATCCCTATACCCACTCTTTTCTTGTTCTAAGATCTGGTATCAATGGGAAACTGAATAAAACCCCTTAGCATCATAGTCCTAAACAAGAACATCAGACCCCTCTAGAGAACAACTTGGCCAAGTAACCAAAATAGAAGAAAGGGCATCCAAAGCATCTGAATCACCCCCCAATGGCCAATTACACATATCCTTCCAATAAAAATGCTAGAAACTCCTCTCGAGAAGGAATCCTTAAAGTTAGAAACTTTAGACTAGTCAACATTTAGAAAGACCTTACTCAAAAGGAAGATCTAGGGAAAGGTAGTGAGAATCATGGGATGAAGATCCTAATAATCTATCCAAAAAAGAGCATTGTGGCCAAAATTGAAAATCCAAAAAAACCTCCTCATAACAAGTGAAGCAACCTTCTTGATGGTATCCCAAACCATAGAGCATTTCCCAACTAGATCCATTCTCAGCATCTCAACAACATCAACATCACATAAATATTTGTAGCTAAGAATTTCAACCCAAGGTTGGTCCTACTATTGACATCATTGCTAGTAAAGTCTAGCTACCAAGGCTTGGCTATTAAACTCAAATTGCCTAAAACCAAGATCACCACTTTGCTTAGTCCTACAAACCTAGCCCTAGCTAATAAGACACCGTCTATGAGAGTCCAGATTCCCTACTCATAGAAGTTTCTTAGAAAGATAATCAAACTTCTTAAGAAAGCTTTTAGGAGCAGAAAATGAAAAATTGTAGACAAGAAGACCCTATAGTGCACTGATTTGAGAAGGGTAAGGTGCCCCACAAAAGATAACCATTGGAAAGTCCTATGATAAACCCTCATTCTGAATCTATCAAGTACCCTCTTCCACTAAAGATGTTTAGGATGACCAACTAAAAAGGGAATACCAAGATAATCTAGAGGAAGTTATCCAATTTTGAACCAAAGAATAAGAGCAATTCTTTGTTTAGTGAATGAAGGAGTATTAAAGAAAAAGATATTTTAGTTATCCTCATTAATGTACTAGCCGAATGCTACCAAATACATATCTAAAGAACTCCTAAAACTAATAGCCTCCTAATGTTTAGTCACACCCATTAAGATAGTATCATCCACAAATTGGAGATGAGGAAGAGAATCAAGATTCCTAACCACCTTCCACCCCTATATCCTAACATTAACTCTTTGATGATTAAGGAACCTTTTGAAATGCTTAGCCATTAGAATGAAAAGATAAAGGGATAGGGGATCACCTTTCCACAGCCCTGTAGAAGTTGAAAAAAGAGAAGGGATTCCATTAATGATTACAGGAAAGGAAGAAGGTATCACACAACTCATGGCCCACTCAATCCAATCTAAACAAAAACTAAAAGATGATAGATCATTCTTGAGAGAGGACCAACATACCAAATCATAAGCCTTGGATATATCTAACTTGATAAATATAGCTTTATCCTTAGATCAACCCATAAAATGAATGGCCATAGAAGCAACAACAATACTGGTAGGCATAGTCCATGAATTAAGATGGAGAGCTTCTAGATTAAACTGAAAACATACACAATTTAATCCAGAAGCACTCCATCTTAACAACAATACCCTCAAGAATCTGCCACCCCTTCACAAAGCCCCCTGCTCAAGTGATATCAAAGAATCCAAAATCCTTTCAAGGATGATCAACAATGAGTTTGGTTGTAAAAGACATTATAGATAGCAATAGGTCAAAATAGATCAAAAGAATTAGCCCCCACTTTCTTAGGAATCAAAGCAAAGCTAGAAAAGTACATTTGAGAGATTTAAGCATCTACTTATTATTTTGAGACTCACACACATCCACCAAAAGATCATCCTTAAGGATGTCCCAAAATTCTTAGAAAAAGTCAATAGGGAATCCATCTACCTTACCTTTCTTCATATGGAACACAACCTTTTCCAATTTAGAAAGAATGATAGGCACCATAAATAGACCATTCATCTCATTAGTAAGCAAGGATGGAATGCAACCTAAAATAACTTGTTCTTCCTCCATAGTTGTAGATCCACTTTCCTTAAACAAAGAAGAGAAATGAGAAATATATTCCTTGTTAATATACTAATATAAAGACAATTGATTTCCTTGAGAAAAGGTAATTGAAGAAATAATATTACTACTTCTCCTCTCTTTAACTAAATTATGGAAAAAGGAGGTATTCTAATCTCCCTCTTGGAGCTATGTAATTCATAATTTCTGCTTCCAAAAAATCTCCACCCAAAGCTCCCATTCATGGAGCACTTTAGACAAAGAGGACTCTACTAGAAGTGATTCCCTACTCATACCAAATTCTTTGATCCAAAAAGTAATTTAATATCCAACTTTTCCTGCACATGTTTTTTCTACCAAAAAAGATTGCTAAAACCAAACTTCATCCACTATTTGAGCTTGAAATTAACAAATTGAAGCCTTTTCAAAAGTAATACATAGTAGTCCCAAAGGAAGGCTTACCCTCTAACCACCAACCCACTATATTCTCCTATATAGCTTGATCTCAAAGCCAAATTAATTGAAACTTGAATGAAAGCTTCTTAGGGACTAAAAAATAGGTGAAGAAAACTTTATGGGTGACTCTATTGGTGAAAGGAGGGATCCTATTTAATTTGTTTGTTTGCATTAGCTCCAATGGCAGATGGCAGCTTTAACCCTCCAAAATCATTCTCCAACTTTCAGGGTGCACCCAGACCCCTTCGTTTCAAGATCCCCCATGGGTCCCCTTCGGACGACCTTGGATCCCCCTTGGGCAATTTGACCTAGTGAAAGAGGGGATCCTGTCATGTTTTTGGACACATGTTTCTCTTCAATTCGAGCCTTAAAATTCTTTGTTTTTTCTCTAGTTTGCATGTAGTTTTGATCCAAACATAGAGTAAACTATTATTAGCTCATCAAGGTCACCTCCAATCATGCATAATTAACTCCTTTGATCTACTCTTGTCATCCCTTCAACTCATGCTAACTCCAATTTCTCAGCATGTGATAAGATTTCATAGCTTCATCACTCCTCTTTTATTCTAGTCTTCTCTTATATCAAACTTCTTAACTCTCCAATCTGGAGAGTTAACTCCCCAATCATCCCCACCTATCATGAGCCATTCCATCCTATAAATACCCCTCACCTCTCCATTATTTCTCAAGTTGGAGAATTCTCTTCTCATCTTCACAAGATTTTTCAAGCTTCTTCACAGGCCTTTGAGTCTCTTTCTTCATTTCTTTCTTTCATTTTTCAAAGCTTCAAAGCTTTCATTTCATCAGTTTTCATTGTTGTAAAGCTTTAGAGCTTTCCCTTAGGAGGCAAATCAATTTTTCCAATCATTCTTCAAGCTTTGCTTTTGCTCTCCAATTAGCATTATCATGCTCTTCGCATGACGTAGGTGCCTTTTTCTTTTAGTATTTGTTGCCCAAGCCTTCAAAGGCTTCATACATCATTGTTACCCTCACAAATTCCCCAAGCCCAAGTGCTTCAAAGCTTTTTTAATCTCTCCCACTTCATAGCTTTCTCAAGCTCATTCATTTGCTCTCTTCCCAATTACTACCAAGAGGAGGACCCTACTACTACAAGAAGACAAAGAGGTTGCTAAAACAAGGATCCTTGAGGGTAGTGTGAAGACTCATGCATCGATGACAATCCAGGGTTTTCATGCTTTATTAGCTAATTACATCACAAATTTGCTCTTGGGAATAATAATCTTGTTGAAATTTCCTTGATAGATTTATTTCAAAGTTGATTAGATTAGCTTGTTGTAAGTAATTTAAACTGCAATTCTAGATTAAATTTCATATTTTGCACTTTGAATTCATATATTAGTTCAAATATCATCCTCAAAAATATAGAAATAAATTTCATTAGGTAATTTCATATTAAATTGCATTCATCTTTGAAATTCCTAGTTAATTAGCTCATTTTGATATTGAATTCCAAAAAAAAAACCAAAACAATCATTTTGCATACAATTAGTTTCTTACATATTGAAAACCTCCAAAAAATACAAAAACATTAGAACTTAAAAGAATTCAAACCCTCGATTCGATCATGAGGTAGGATTCAACTACACAAGGTCAAACCCTTGACCCTGTCACAAGGTCAAGAAGTCAAGAGAACTCATACAAAGCCTTAGATAACATCACTAAGTTGAAGTTCAACTCTCGGTCAACTCAAATCAACTCTCTATCTAAGCATACAAATGTGTTCTAGAATTAGAGGTGAGTGGGCTAGGGCTATCCTTGAGGAGATTGAAGAAATATATCCTAGGCCACAACTAGCACAACAAACACTAGAAGAGTAGGAACATGCTCTTAGGTTAATACAACGAAGTATTCAAGCCATAGAAGAAAGGTTACAACATACTAGGCTCGTCAATGACTACAACTAAAATCTATCTAGATGTTGGAAAACAAGAAATCCAAACAGGATATTAATAACTAGTGACCCTTTGGGTCTTATTATTATCTCCACCACAACAGTCATAGAATGACACATAACAGACTACAATAGGCCCCAAGGTTGGCCGAGCTCTCTTCACGATGTTCTATTCCGGAGAAACATAACCACTTCCAGGTCTCACCTCCACTTGACTGGCTTCTGCCATGAGAGCGAGAACATGACTTGGAGGTCGCCCAAGGCAAGGAGAGGGTCCATGTGTTGTATTGAAGTTGACTCATCCACGCTTGTGCTTCAGTCACGTTTTAAGGAGTATAGTGACAACACCATTGTTGGGTCTATGATTGGACTAAGAATTCTTCAAAGCCCCATTACAATTATTTTTTCAGTTGCCGACTATAGTCCAACTATCATCATGCTTAATTGGTCTAGTTGATGGCTTAAAGACTAGTTTAGGCTTGAAAGAAGCAAGAGGGAAGTCTCTAATTTTATGGTCAGAGGCTTAGCATTGAAAGTAGGTGTTGGGTAGATTGATATACATGATGTATTGTGCATGGCACATTTCACCTAATTATATATAAACAATTTCTTTTAAATCATAGCCAATGCTAATTTCTACATAGACTCTACATTGTGGTTTGACTAAATATTTTTTTTCTAGTTTAACACATACAACTCTCACAAGAGGGAAGGTGAGGTGATGAAGGAAAGGCAAACATGGTAAAGGAAAACCAAGAAATTTGAGTCAGACATGCACCTTAAGAGTCTATTGATGAAATACGAAGAAGTCCCTTGTCTAAGGAGAGAACAAGTAACGAGCAACATACGTAGTAGAGGCCATGGCAGAGGATTGCATCTACATTGTTAGCTTTTGCAAAGTAGAAAATGAAGAACCCTTTGGTTAAGTTTTGGATGGAATCTAATTTAGCCCCATGGGGAGCCCATGTAGTGTCAATCCAACTACGAAACATGCTTCAGGATGGCAGTGGATTGACAAAATAACCAACGAGCATAAATTTCTCAAGCCATTTACAAGCATTATCAAAATTAGGTGCTAGAATAAGAACATTCGGTAGTTTAGTAGATGAGTGGAAGACTTTTGGCACAAACTTGATTGACTTCTTCAGTGGTGCCATGACTCTCTACAACTCATATTGATTCAACAACAATAGTTGAGACAAAAAACTTGGACACTATTAAAAATGGGCTACCCTAAAGGCAAGAACCCTAAAGGAAAGAAACCCTAAGACTACTTAAAAATCTTATTGAGTTATTGCAAAACAATTTCAAAAAATAAAAATAAAAACACATCTACGCAAACAAAAACCACCTCTCATACTCATACACCTTTCTTCTCTTGAGGAACTACAAACTCATGAATTTACACTACCTTTATGACCTTTTGTTGAACCTACTTGCTTATTCATATCACACATTTGATACATAATGATGTACTTTCATGATTGTCATTTGATACCATTACTTATGATGTATCCTTTTACATGCTATATGACCTATGTGAGTGGGGTCTACATTTCAATGAGTAGTTATGTTTTTTTCATACCATTACACCTCATAATTCCACTTCGTAAGTGGGAATCTACAACTCTTTAAGAAAAGTAAAATTGCGCAGAAAAGGATAAAATGTCTGCATTTTCCACCTTTACACAATTGAATAAAAGGACGAACAACTCTTTTGCATACTTTGACACGGGAAAAAATTTAGTTTTATATACTTTTATTACCTCCAGTCTACCCTGAGTTATACTTTCCATCCCTCTTTTGCACTTGAATTCATGGCGTCTTCCTCCTCATCTTACCAAGAAAATGTGGAACATGGTGAGTTCACTAAATAAGATGCATTCATCAACCATCTAGGCATAGACGTGAAAGAAACCATTGCGTGCGTGCTTTACGAATCACTAGAGGAAAAAGATTGTCTAGCATTTCTTGATGATCAAGAGTTTGTTAACCCCAGTTGGCAGTTTTCGATTGGTAGTGATGTCAACAGATATAACATGTATGATGACTTGGCATAAGGTAAAATGTAATACAAATAATGCTTGGGAACAATGTTCGAAAGACATCCCCTAGCAAGTTGACTTTGGTTTGGAATGAACACATGTTGATCGACATATTGGTAAGTGCTAGGAATATTCTGCTTACTGTCTTGAGCGGTTGAAATGTTATTTCACCTTCTGCTTACTGTCTTGAGCGGTTGAAATGTTATTTCACCTTTCTAAGAGGTCACTTCTCGTTTGTTTTGTTAAAGCCCTTTTTAGGGAAAACTGGAACGGCCAGTCACCGGTCTCAAGTGCTTGTATCTTTGTTGTTTTGGCATTTCTTTTCATAATTATCTACACAGTGTAGGGTTTTGCAAGAGAATCATGAAAAAACATGAAAGAGATCTATTGAATCTGAACGTTGACTTTGTAGTTTGCAAAATAATCATGGAAAATCCTGAAGGGGGTTTGATGTATCTCTAGAAAGGTTTGAAAGTTAACTTCGTGGTCTGCAGTTGTGCCATTATCATTAAACTGCAAGGTATAAGTTGGTTGTCTGAGGTATCTACGACAATGATCATTCAAGATTCTATAAGTATGATCTTAAGAATTCATTTTTCTTTCTCTGTAGAGTTGTTTTTAGAATCAGCAAATACATCTATCAAGGGTTCTTTTGAAAGAATACCATTTCTGTATAAGTTTGTATTCTTTAAAACAACACTTTACAGATCTATGTGCTTTTATCAAATGGCATTTCTTTGTATGCACAACCATGATTGTTTAGCCCGTCGATAATGTGAGATCTTTTATACATATTGTTGGTCGTTCTTTTTGAAACCCTAGGGTTTTGCTTGAGTTTTGGCAGTTGGGCATTGTAACTGATAGTTGAATCTCGTAACCCTATTGAGGGTTAATAGTTTCATATGACTTCTCTTCCTTGAACCGTCTCTGCTTTTCTAAACAAGGAGATTAATGATTGTTTAAAGGACACAGTTGCAAAACTGTCAATTGGTTTTTATTTCAGTTGCTTGTATTATTGGAACTACTGACAGTTAAATGTCTTTGAAAGGAACATTTTCAAATATATATAAAAAGGATATAATGTAAATGATGTGTGTGCTTTTTTGTGTATCCTGCACATACATTGTTGACAGTATATGTTCTCAAGTGAAACAAAGTGTCCCTCTGTATGAATTTTACTTGATTCAATGGAATGGATGTTATATGCCAGTGAGGCTTGTAATCAGTGAGATTCTTTTATATGCCAGTGAGGCAATGTGATATGCCAGTGAGGCAATGTTGTAAGCCAGTGATGCCTATAATCAGTGAGATTCTTTTATAAGCCAGTGAGGCATTTTTGAGTGGTTTTATGCCAGGGGCTTTCCACTCAAGAAAATATCTGTGTTATGATTTGTCATTGATGAGTTTGATTCTCATGTCTATTTGTTGATCATGTGTCATTTGTCTTAAAGTTAGTTAATTTACTATGATCTATTTGAACTCATACTAGACTTCTATCACTATCTGAAACAATAATACTGTGCACGAATGAATCATTATTTTTCAGTCTCAATATTGAGTTAATGCATTCTTGATTTTGATCAATCTGTATAGTTGTCCAAATCTTTCATGATGTCATCTACAGTTAATGGGAATTGTTTTTTCTGCATCAAAGTTTTGAAATATAAATTTTGAAGGTCACTAAGTCCTGCATGCCACTGATTCACCCCCCCCCTCTCAGTGGTGTTGTGCTCCAACAATTGGTATTAGAGCTAGACCCTTGTAAGAAGTCGAACCAACTTAAGGGTTCCTAGAAGTGGAGTACAATGGGTAAAAAGAATAGGAATAAGGCCTTGAGTAGAGAAAAGATAAATGCTGATCATAAAATTTAAAAACAAGTGTCAGTTAAGTCCAGTAATGGATTGTTGCATGAGTCAACCATGAATATAGATACAGTCATAAAGAAATCAGTCTTGCAGTTAAAAATCATGACAATGTGAATGTGAGTAGACATGAATTTGATGATTTTGTAGTTGAATTTGATGATGAAGAAGGAGATCTATTTGTGGATGAATATGATTATGAACAGGATTGTGAGACTAATTTAAAAGAACTCATGTGTGCCTTGGATACAATCAAGGAACTTAGAAAGGAGAATAAGAGATTAGAAGAGCAACTTCAACAAGAGATAGAATTCAAGAACAAGGTATGTTCAGATTTTGAAAAAACTTCTTTAGAGTTTAAAAATGCCAAGAATCAGATTGCAGAATTAAAAAGTCATGTTAATGAATTTGATAAATTGATTATTAATCAAAAAATTGAAATTGAGGAAGCAAAAAGAATAAAAGATGTAACAAATTTTGATCTTGAGGTGAAAAGAATTGAATGTCTGAGACTTGAAAGTGAAATTGTCAATCTAAAGAATAGTCTGGTTATTGTCAAAATAAAGAAGTTTGTGAAAGGCACAAATACTTTAGATGAAATATTGAATAGTCAGAAAAACTACAAGGATCATTTTGGCTTAGGATATGAAAAAGGGGAAAGCTCTGGTGTTAAAGATGAAGTTAAAAAGGAAATAGTTTTTGCAACAGCAGATAGGAAGAGTTTCAAGGTTAGGCAGACTCCTAGGCAGAAGATAAATCTAAATTATCATTCTACTATTTCTGATGACGACAAGAAGAGAGAAAAGGATAAAACTTCTGATATTGGAAGAAGAAGAACTAACAGTTTTTCAAGACCTTTATCTATCAGGCATATCATTCGGTCAGGTATAACTATTCTTAGTTTCATGATTATTGCTATGTCTGTCATAAGTATGGTCATAGAGCTAGGGATTGTAGTTATTATGGTTTGTCAAATCAAAACTACAATGTTGTTTGCTATAACTGCAATAAGGAAGGACATATGAGAAGAGACTGTTGGATGCATGCAAGATATGATTATAGAAACTCAAGAAACAGACATTATTATTCTTCTGGCAATATCATATGTTATAGGTGCAACAAGGTTGGACATACATCACAATATTGCTGGAGTAATCCTGTAAGATCAATTAGAGATAACGAAAAGGTAAGCACTTTGGACAAGCAAAAGAAAGAACCTATATTAGTTTGGAGGAGAAAACAAAGTGTAGAAAATGCAAGTGAGCCAATGCATAGCTCACAAAATCCTAAATAAGTAGGATCTTAGAGATAGGGGGAGCAGATTAGTGTTTTACCCTACATCCCCTAGAGAAGATCAAGAAGTGATTTATTGATTCCATGTTGTGCTATCCATGATGCTCATTCATAGTAAAGGGTGGTTGTTGTTACATAAATACCAAAGTTAACTGCATATGGGTGGTTCATGTCTGATTCTATGATTGGATCTTCATGAGATATTGTTACTTTTGATTATGGTCTACAGCATTGATATCTCCACGTGCTACAAAGGTTCTTAAAGTCAAAGGAGAAGAGAAAAATCAAAGTTTTTATCATCTTCAGAATGTTCATGTGTTCATCATGATTTGTGTCTGAACATCAAGATATCATAGTTTAAGAACTTCTTGAGTTTTATTCATAGCCTCACCTTGGTATCTTTGATGGAGTTGACAGTGTGTTATGACTCATGCTCAATTTTAAGAAATATGGCAATATTATTGTTTTGTGATAGTCAGTGCTATGTATACTTGCCTCAATCATGAGATAGTGACAGTTGATGAGTATGACAATTGCTGGTGACAGATCAGGACAATCTTTGACTTGCAATTTGAATAACATCAGGAGAGTAATTTGTAAATGAAAGGTGCAATTAGAGACAATTGTTGTGCAAAGGTATTTCAGGTATAAAGTGATAGTGAGTACGTGCAGTGAACTACACTTTCATGATAGTTCTGACAGTATTTTGTATGACAGTGAATTTTGTGGTTGACAGTGATAGTGCTCTTTTTACCATTATTTTTAAGGTAACTCTTTCTTTCTAAGTATTTATCTTAGATATCTGCCTTTAGTCAACATTTTTTAGCCTCAGGTGTAATCAATGATAACTATTGTGTGACAATGGACTCTTGTATAGTATTCTTGCTTATCTGATGCTTGAATAGTTGTGGTAAAGGATAATGTGTTTTTGGATTGGTTGCAAATTATTTGAAACAAGTGATTGGTATATATTGGTGGTTTCACTCAGACCTATGATGCTAGTTGTCAATGCTCAATGATCCCTGACAATGTTCAGTGCATCTTGTAAATGGTACAGTTTCAGTTTGACTGATGACAAGATGTTCTTGAGGTTATTGTTCTTACTTCTGTCAAGTTAATTATAAGTCATATTAGTGATGTTTTTGACTCACAACCTGATGACAGAAATAGTCCTAGTTTATTTTGATGCTCATAGATATGGGGGGTAATTTAATGTCAAAAACATAGTGTAATTCAGTTTCTGGATCATGATCAGTATAACAATGATGATGTTTGACAGTGAAGGATAGACAAGGCACATGCACTTTATAAGGTATATAGTTAAGTATGGTGTGTTGTTGAGAAAACAAGTGTAAATTCAGGCTCTGCATCATTTGGGACAGGATTAGTCATTGAGAATAGTGATATTTCCTTATTCACAAAAGGGGACAGCATTGATGGTTAGTGCCCTGGTAATCATATTTGTAAAATATGGCAAGTATGTAGGACAGATTGATTGGTCATGCTCTGATCAGTTATCTTTGTTTCATGTTCTGCATGCTCTGACTGTGGCAGTAGTTTAAGCTCTGACAGTGATTTTTGGATATAACAGTGATTGGTCATTATTGATTCAAACTTTGTTCTTTTGTTTCATCATGGTCAATATGATTAGTATCTAAATTTCTTGGAAGTGGTTGATGACAAATAGATTTTTCATTGCCTTGATTTTCTTTCTTCTTCAAGGATATTGGAGGTGGATGAAGTTGTAGAACAATCTTTTAGACAATATTCTTTGACTGTATCTGAGTGCAGTCTCATGTGGGGTACAAAGTAGAAGCATTTACATTTGTTGTGACTGAGTTTCAATGATGGATGAAGATGGTTTGACAGTACTTATTTGCTGAGATCTAATAAAAGAACATTTCCTATGTCTTATTCTGAAGATAGTGATATGTTGCTTGTTTTTAGTATTTTTCTCAAGGGTAAGTGGCAATGCTTGTTTATCTTTTGCAATATATCTGAATGACAATGATTTGTATCACTATTCAGTTCCTCTATGTTGGGTGACAGTACTATTCAAGGGAGTATAGATTCTCTCTAGTTAGAGTGTTGCTAAATAAGCATACAGTGACAATGGTTTTGTGCAGTGACAATGGTATGACATGAATAACAATGGTCTTTTTGCTGACAGTACAGTGAACAAAGCAGGTACAATTTCATTTCATGACGAGATGGTGGACAACTTTAGATGACAAATTTGTCATCTACATACTTAAGGATAGCAAATGCAAAGTCTAGTGGGTGCATTGTGATGGGCCTATGTCAATGTTACAATGATTTGTGGTAATAGTGCTAATATCAAGACAAGACATGGTTTGATATGTAAATGACATTTCTTCCTTTAAGTCTATGATATAGATGCTATTTAATCTCTAGATCACGTTATTTGATGGTGTTTGTTGACCCCACACATACTTGCTTACACACAGTGTTTAGTATTACTACGATCATCCTTAGGGGGAGCTTGGCTTTTAGTGACAATGTTATTTCTATTAGCATCCTCAATTGTTTATCATGGTGCTACTATGATGACAGTGATGTTTTTTGGGTAAACAATTTTATGATGAATGTTTGGAGATGATGCTGTGTAATACTTACTGTATTGCAGTAGTAACAGTGTTATATCTTGATTAGCTTGATAGGGCGTTAAATAGTATGACAATAGTGGGTTGTTCTCTATTTGTTCAGTTATGACAGTAACATGTTAGTCTTGACAGTGATGTCATGCATTTTCATGGTGACAGTATTGTATCACAGTAAATAACCGGTAGTATTTTTGGCACTCTTATTTCTAACAGGTTCTTGTGATTTTTGGATTGGGATTCTAGTCACTTGTACAAGTTTTCTTCTTTCTTCCTTTGGCCTTGTTGTCAAAAGGGGGAGAGAACATTGTATTTCTGAGGTATATCTTTTTTGTGGTATTGGTATTGGTATATCTGAGGTGGTATCTCTATTTGGTGAGTACTCAGTGGTATGAGGTATCTCTTTTTGTGGTATTGGTATTGGTATATCTGAGGTGGTATCTCTATTTGGTGAGTACTCAGTGGTCTGAGGTATCTCTTTTTGGTATCTCCATTGGTGACATTGGTGAGTATTAGCATTGGTGAGTATTGGTATATCTGAGGTATCTCTTTTGGTGAAAATGGTATTTCTCTATTTGCTTTCTAGCATGACTTTGGGAACTGGAAAGATGCTGCTATAATCTGGCACTATTATTGGTATCTAGCATTAGTAGACTCTTGATGGTATCTGGCATTAGTAGACTCTTGCATCTGAGGAGTTGATACTTGTATCTGAGTTTGGAATCTGATATTATTTTTGGTATCTGTGTTGGAACTGTTACTATTGGAACTGTTACTATTGTTATGTTTTTCTAATTTCATATTGAGGTGTATTTGCACTTTGTATCTCACAATGTGAATCTTGGTGAGGTTTGACATCAATGCCAAAGGGGGAGTTTTGTTAACCCCAGTTGGCAGTTTTCGGTTGGCAGTGATGTCAACAACGGTAACATGTATGATGACTTGGCATAAGGTAAAATGTAATACAAAGAATGCTTGGCAACAATGTTCGAATGACATCCCCTAGCAAGTTGACTTTGGTTTGGAATGAACACATGTTGATCGACATATTGGTAAGTGCTGGGAATATTCTACTTACTGTCTTGAGTGGTTGAAATGTTATTTCACCTTTCTAAGAGGTCACTTCTCATTTGTTTTGTTGAATCCCTCCTTAGGGCAAACTGGAACGGCCAATCACCGGTCTCAAGCGCTTGTATCTTTGTTGTTTTGGCATTTCTTTTCATAATTATCTACACAGCGTAGGGTTTGCAAGAGAATCATGAAAACACATGAAAGAGATCTGTTGAATCTAAAAGCTGACTTCATAGTTTGCAAGATAATCATGGAAAATCATGAAGGGGGTCTGATGTATTTCTAGAAAGGTTTGAAAGTTGACTTCGTGGTCTGCAGTTGTGCCATTATCATTAAACTGCAAGGTATAAGCTGGTTGTCCGAGGTATCTACGGTAATGATCATTCAAGATTCTGTAAGTATGATCTTAAGAATTCATTTTTCTTTCTCTACAGAGTTGTTTTTAGAATCAGCAAATACATCTGTCAAGGGTTCTTTTGAAAGAATACAATTTCTGTATAAGTTTGTATTCTTTAAAACAACACTTTACAGATCTATGTGCTTTTATCAAATGACATTTCTTTGTATGCACAACCATGATTGTTTAGCCCATCGATAATGTGAGATCTTTTATACATATTGTTGGTTGTTATTTTTGAAACCCTAGGGTTTTGCTTGAGTTTTGGCAGTTGGGCATTGTAACTGACAGTTGAATCTCGTAACCCTATTAAGGGTTAACAGTTTCATATGACTTCTCTTCCTCAAACCCTCTTTATTTTTCTGAACAAGGAGATTAATGATTGTTTAAAGGACACAGTTGCAAAACTGTCAATTGGTTTTTATTTCAGTTGCTTGTATTATTGGAACTGCCGACAGTTAAATATCTTTGAAAGGAACATTTTCCAATGTATATAAAAAGGATATAATATAAATGATGTGTGTGCTTTTTTTGTGTATCCTGCACATACATTGTTGACAGTATATGTTCTCAAGTGAAACAGAGTGTCCCTCTGTATGAATTTTACTTGATTCAATAGAATGGATGTTATATGCCAGTGAGGCAATGTTGTAAGCCAATGAGGCCTGTAATCAGTGAGATTCTTTTATATGCCAGTGAGGCAATGTTGTAAGCCAGTGAGGCCTATAATCAGTGAGATTCTTTTATAAGCCAGTGAGGCATTTTCAAGTGGTTTTATGCTAGGGGCTTTCCACTCAGAAAAATATTTGTGTTATGATTTGTCATTGATGAGTTTGATTCGCATGTCTATTTGCTGATCATGTGTCATTTGTCTTAAAGTCAGTTAATTTACTATGATCTATTTGAACTCATACTAGACTTCTATCACTATTTGAAACAATAATACTGTGCACGAATGAATCATTATTTTTCAGTCTCAATATTGAGTTAATGCATTCTTGATTTTGATCAATCTGTTTAGTTGTCCAAATCTTTCATGATGTCATCTACAGTCAATGGGAATTGTTTTTTTTGCATCAAAGTTTTGAAATATAAATTTTGAAGGTCACTAAGTCCTGCATTCCACTGACCCCCCCCCCCCCCCCTTTCTCAGTGGTGTTGTGCTCCAACAGAGTTCAAATTGGGAGATCCAATTAATCCTGTCCTAGAAAATGCCATATACTCTTCTACGGTTCAAATCGGCATTTTCTTACCATGGTATGCGGAGTCCTCTTAGTTTTCTTCAGGCATCTCTGGCTACGAATTCAGTACATCTAATGAGTAAGGCCAAAGCTATTGTTGCCATTTAGTTTTCTTCTCTTTTCTTTCTTTTTTTAAGGTTATTGGCTTTTACTCAAAGCTATTTTTGCCATTTAGTTTTCTTCTCTTCTCTTTCTTTTTTTTTAGGTTATTTGCTTTCAAGCCATTATGATTCATTTTTTTTTAAATTTACTTTTTATCCTCTCCATATTGATTTTGAATGATTTTGAATTCTCCTTTCCCTTAAAATTGTCAGTGATGTAGAGAGGCTGTGTACAACGATTGCCTTGGCTGTGCAACAGGAGGTTGAAAAGACAAGATATAAGGAAGTTGTAAAACCAAGTACACCAGCACAGGTGAAGAAATCTGGTGTTTTGCCCAGAGATTCACATCCGGTGGGGATCGATTCCAAGGTTGAATACATGCTAGGGTTGTTAGAAACCCCAAAAGTTCAAGTTATAGCCATCATTGGTATGGGCGGCTCGGGAAAGACATTTCTTCTCCAAAATGTCTACAGCCGAACAAATTCCAGGTTTGCCAATTCAAGAATTTGCAGCATGATATAGCCTCCCTCATAGGTTTAAAGAATGAAATTGTGGATGCTGGCGTAACTGATGAGAGAGCGGCTGAATTGATTCATCGCCGTCTCCAAGGGAAAAATCTCCTTTTGTACTAGATGATCCATGGACACTCTCTACAGAAGATAATCTGCTTGATAAGCTTGGTTTGCCAGCTGATGAAGATTGTAAAGTTATGGTTACCACAAGAAATAGACAGGTTGCTCTAAATTCAAATGCTCATATTTATGAGATGAAACTTTTGTTAGATGAAGAGAGTTCGAGTCTATTCTCTGTGTATGCGAGGGAAATAGAGCGCCACCACACATGGAAGAGGCGGGTCCGAAGGGCCGGGCTTAAACAACACAAAACTAAGCTTTGACTTGCTTAGGTGATTGGTGGGCCCTTAAGAGTAAGGGCCCACCAGTGACCTAAGCAAGTCAAAGCTTAGTGTGTAAAACAATGTGGAAATTTATTCTTGTTATCAAAATGACAGCAGCATCTCTGGCCAAAATAACACTTGTCAGCAAATGGGAGTCAAAGCATCATCAGCTCGAAAGAGTAGCCATTCCAATTGGTAACCCTAACCCTGACCCTGTCATGAAAATATTAAAATTAAGCTATGACTCCTTGCCTGCACATCTGAAAACCTGTTTTGCTTATCTTTCTTTCTTTTCCGAGGATGAGGAGATAGACTGTGAATATCTCATAAATCTATGGATATGAGAAAGATTCATCCTGGCAAGAGAGAAGCAGTGGGATACGGCGTGGGATTGGTTAGATCAACTTGCTGATGTGTCTGCTCCAACTTGTACAGTCTGAAACTAAACCAAACTCCTGCACCCATAGGTTATGAGATAACAGTAGAAAAAACAGAGCAGAAACTTAGGAAAAAATAAAAGCACAGAAATCTTTATTTGCAGGCTACTAAATCATATTACTATTGGTGCTTATATAAAAAGAATTACATTGGTGCATTGCTACCTAGATCACAGCATTCAGAAAGCAAATTGTAAACTAGAGGAAAGTCTATGCATGCAACAAGCATGCATTATTTGGTGAATTTAAAGATTGCCAGTTAAGCAGTGATAACAACTCCAGCAAAAAGAAACTTAAACAAACTATAATAAAACTGAGTAAAAATATAGCGCATGAGACAAAAGCCAGCATGCAGTTTATTCTAGAAAAATAACAAACTAAAACTAAAAATCTGTGCATGAGACACAACCACGGTTGAATTGAAAATGCAACATCAGTTTTCAACATTCTCCCCCTTGATGTTGAGAGGACTCACGATCTAATCTTTGAGTGCCTGAAATTGATCCTTTGCAACTGCCTTGGTGAATATGTCGACTAACTATTCTTTCATGCTGATGTATTTCAATTCTACTGCCTTCTTCTACACCAAATCTTTGATAAAATGATGTTTTAAATCAAAATTTTTTGTCCTGCTGTGATGGACTGGATTCTTGGTCAACTTAATAGCACTAATGTTATCACAAAAAATCACTGTGGGCTGAACTTGAATCTCTCCAATTTCTTCAAGAAGTTTTCTAAGCCATAATGCTTGTGTACCTGATGAAGTGCATACAACATACTCTACTTCTATGGATGAGAGAGCAACAATGCCTTGTTTTTTTGAGCTCCAAGTGATCAACCAGAACCAAAAGAGAAACAATTTCCAGATGTAGACTTATGATCATCCATACTACCTCCCCAATTTGAATCACTAAATCCAGCAAGATTGAACCTTTTAGAAGAGTGGTAATGAATACCAAAATCTAGGGTGCCTTCACATACCTCAAAATTCTCTTGGCTGCATTCATGTGTATTTCAAATGGCTCTGTCATAAACCTTGAAACAAGTGAAACTGAATAAGCAATATTAGGTCTCAAGTGTGAGTTAGAAACATCAAGCTTCCAACAATGCTCCTATAAGCTATCTCATCAACTATTTCAGCACCATCATCTCTACACAACGCAACTCCATCAGCAACTAGAGTGGATACTAGTTTACAATCAACCATATCAAATTTTTTCAACATATCTTTGGCATACTTTGTTTGACAAATGAAAATTTCATTCTCACTTTGACAAACCTCCATTCCTAGAAAATATTTCATGAGACCTAAATCTTTCATCTCAAATTCATTTATCATAGCAAATTTGAATTCATCCTTCATCTTGGAATTGCTACCCATATACAACAAATCATCAACATACAAACTTACAATAAGAATATCATCACCTTCTTGTTTGTAGTAAAGGGTAGGTTCACTCTTACTTCTCTTGAAGCCATTATCCTGAAAGTATCCATCAATCCTAGCATACCATGCTCTTGGTGCTTGCTTGAGGCCATACAAAGCCTTCTTCAACTTGTAGACATGATTCTCTTTTCCTTCCGCTTCAAAACCTTGTGGCTACTCCACCTATACTTCCTCTTCTAAGTATCCATTCAAGAAGGCACTTTTCACGTCCATATGATGTATGCTATATTTCTTTTAAGCTGCTAATGGAATCAACATTCTGATGGTCTCTTGTCTTGCAACTGGTGCAAATGTCTCTTCATAATCAAGCTCATACCTCTATGTGAAGCCTTTGGCAACTAATCTTGCCTTATGCCTTTCAACACTCCCATCACTGTTAAACTTGGTCTTGTAAACCCATTTGGTGCCAATCTTCTTCTTGTCATGTGGAAGCTTTGTAATCTCCTAAGTATCATTCCTGTGAATGGAATCCATCTCTTCCTGTGTTGCTTGCATCTAAACCTCATTAGTACATGCTTCTTCAAAACACGATGGTTCAAAATCAGCCTTGGTAAATAAAGCAAAATTAAATGTCTCACCTATTGGATTTTCTTCATGTGCTTGATTTGAACTCCTTTGATAAATATCACTCAATCTTCTTACCTTTCTCGTATAACTTGGACTTGAAGTTGTACTTGAAATTGGAATTGATGAGGGGCTGCTTGGTGGACTTGTAGCTCTTGGAACTAAAATGTTAGTGGGCTGCTCATGATCAATATCATCAATAATAATATCATTTAAAACAGATTTTGACTTCTCCATATGGCTTTTTTGATGACAATAAACTCCCCCTTAATAAAAAATTATATCTCTTGACACAATAAGCATATTAGTGAGAGGATTATGAGTAAGTGCAAAAAGATGAGGGACCAAAATGGGGTTTTAAGATGCCACGTTTTTTTCTTTTTCTAAAATTAGGAAACATTGATGTTGGATGAGAAATTGAAAATAGCTACACTCAAAATTTGAAGATGGAACAAAAACAAGAGTCGTAGTGCTCTACATCTAGTTTCTAAACTACTATTTTTTTCCAAAAATGGCTGGGATTAAGGGGTTCAAAAAGGGGGGACACACAAATTGGTCTTGTTTTTCTCAAAAAAACATAACATAGCGTCTTGTGTGGTCCCCCTAAAATGTTAACTTTTTTTAGTATTTCAATAATTGCTCCAGTGAGAAATTAGTTAACACCATGTAGTTTATCCCTAATTTTTTTGATAATTTTTTAATGAATAATTGATTTTTTAGTAATTTTTAAAGTGGACACATCCTGAAAAATAGAAATTTGAGTGTGCTCCCCCCTAAAATGTTTGAAAACTAATTGAAAATTGATTTTTTTTAATACGTGTAGAATGGAGTCTAGTTTCTAAAAATGTAACTTATTTCAAATTTTGATGAATGGTTAAAAAAAAAAAAATACTAGAAACTGGTTTTTGACAAAAAATAGACACACTAACATAAGAAATTCAAAATGAAACCCTTAACGTACTCAAAATGTAAAAAAAATTATATGGTTAGATAGCTAACAGAGAGCTTAAGATAATGGTGGTATTTTTTTGAGTTTTCATTGAAAAAATTGCCATTTTGATGGGGAGCACACTCCAGATTATCTCTAGATTTTGCTGAAAACTGATAAAAACATGTCAAAGAAACCTGAGCATAACTAGCTATACACATGCCAATTGCATTTGCTTGAAAGTTTCTAAAGCCTTTTCAACAAATCCATTTTTTGCATATCTTGCAATTATTGCATTCCATTACAGAACATCTCTTTGAGGTGTTACGTCATACAATTGACATGCCTTGTCTATGCCTCCACACTTTACATACATGTCTATAAGGGCAGCTGCACTTCCTATTGTCTCTCACACTCTCTACTTCTCTCCCCTCTCTATGTCCTACCCTCTCTCTGAGTCTCTGCTTCCCTCCCCTCTCTACCTCCTACCTTCTCTCTTACTCTCTTCTTTCCTCCCCTCTCTACCTTCTACCCTCTCTCTCACTCTCTACTTCCTTCCCCTATAGATACCTCCTATGCTCTTTCTAAGTCTTTGCTTCCCTTGCCTCTCTACCTCCTACCTTCTCTCTCACTCTTTTCTCCCACCCCTCTTTCTACCTCCTACCCTCTATCTCACTTTCTACTTCCCTCCCTTGTCTACCTCCTACCCTCTCTCTCAGTCTCTACTTCCCTCCCTTGTCTACCTCCTACCCCCTCTCTCTCTCTCTTCTTCCTTCCCCTAACTACCTCCTACGGTCCTCTCCCACTTGCTACTTCCCTCCCATCTCTACGTCCTATCATCTCTCTCACGCTCTACTTCCCTCCCCTCCCTACCTCTCCTCATCATTCTTCCCATCTAATGAAATTTGATAAATTATCTTGTTTCCATTTCATCATCCCAATTTATATCCTTGTCCCTCTTTGCATGTCCTAGTTTTCTTGTTTCTATATTCTTTGTCAACATGCGAGAGGAGAGGGAGGAAGAGGGAGAGAGGATGTAGATGGATGGGAGAGAGAGGGGAGAGATAGGGTGATAAGGAGAGAGAGTCCTAGTTTTCTTGCTTTGGAGAGAGAGAAAGAGTGAGAGAGGGTTGGTTGGGTTTATGAGTTTAGGGTTGCTTAAGTTTAGGGTTTAGTGGATTTTTTTAGGGTTTAGGGGTTAGATTTTAGGGGTATTATTTAGGGTATATGGATGTTGGGAGAGAGAGAGGTTTAGGGTTGCTAAGGTTTAGGGGCATATTTAGGGTTTATGAGTTTAGGGTTGCTTAGACCTTTAGGGGTAAATTATTTAAGGTTTATGAGTTTCTAGGGTTGCTCAAGTTTAGGGTTTAGGGGTTACGGTTAAAGGGGAATTATTTTATAATTTCCCTCCAATCCTTCTAATCCTAACACATTAGTCCACCCATTTCCTAATCCAGCAATCCCTATCATCCATCCACTATATAACTCACCTTCTAATCCACCATCAAACATTCTAAGCTCTAATCCATCAACCCATGAATGCTTGAAAATTTTTCTCCAAAGAGTCTTTACAAAATCCAAAAATAAAAGCAAAGATATGGAGCCATCGAAATCCACTGATCCAATTTCATCCCCCTCTAATAGTCCCAATCCTAATCCATCCTAGCCTCCTATATCCATTCACTCAATCCTAATCCTAACCCCACAAGATCTTCTATCATTATCCATCAACTATATGCATATCCTAGTTCATCAATCCATGAAGCCATGAAGGATGTGACCTAATGACTATTAGCAAGGAATCTAAGAACATCATGTACTCAAATTCCTATCCTTGAGCCTATGAAAGAACCTCCTAATAACATGGCTACCACTCCAACATCATCATCCACTCCCATGTCTATCCATTTCATTGAAGAGTCTCCTACCATAAGTCCAAGTCAAACCCCATTATGTATCCATGTTGTCAAACATCCAAAGATTATTGATCCCATCCAAGAACCCATCACATGCATCTAAGAAACCCAATAGCTATACATTAAGAGTGTAGTCCAAAGCCTGTGGAAACACCAACCACCCATCCTAATCAAAATCAAAACATCCTAGATCTAATCCTATCTCGGTTCCCTTACCATCTCATGGTGAACCCCTCTGTACATCAAGTTTAAGGTTTAGGGGTTAGGGTTTAAGGTTTAGGGGTTTAGGGATATTTGAGTTTAGGGTTTAGGGTTTAGGGGTTAGGTGTTTAGGGTCGCTTGAGTTTAGGGGTTAGGTTTAGGGTTTAGAGAGAGAGATAGAAGGAGGGGACCAATAGAGATTGGGAGAAATAGGGAGACAAAGGTTTAGGGTTGCTTCCAGGTTTTATGGTTTAGGGGTTTAGGGTTTCTTGTTTTTAGGGTTTAGGGATTAGGGGTTAAGATTTAGAGGTTTAGGTAGAGAGGAGAATAGGGAGATATAGAGGAGACCAAGCCTGGGAGAGATATATCTGTCTCCTTTATCCCTCTCTCTAACTATACCTACCTCTCTACCTCTCTCTCTCTCTCTCCTTGTCTCTCTATCTTGCTCTCTCTTTTGATCCCCTCTCTCTAACATGATAACATGATAATGATAATGATCACATAAATACCTACCAAGTGTAATGATTATGACTGGCATCTTGATGATAGCATGTGTGAGTTTTAATCACATCATAATAGTCTATTAAACACTTAATACAATCCCCATAGGATGACATTCATAGCAGATTTGTTGATAGTCCCACAAGCCTTGTATAGTTGTTCTCATTTTAGAGTTTAGACAAATACTTTAATAGCATGCAATATATTTAGTCCTCATAATGATTATCCTTACTAAGACAACATCTTGATGACCGCCAAGATCCACATTCCTCTTTTATTCATAATGATAATTTTCATAGTTAGGGTTTAATTAATTATCCATGCCCCATTTGAAACTACTCACAAAGGGATTCATTCAAGTCATGATTTTTGTCTTCACATGTCTTCCTCTAGACTTTGGGACAACGGTTATAACTTTTTTCATGGGTCAAGAAAATGAACTACAGAATGATTTTTTAGAAGTTATGAACTTTATGCATGTCTAGGACAACCTGGATATTAGAAAAATAACCTTTTATCAAACCTACAATAGACATGAACATGAAGAACATGTTGCTGATGTGGTTGAGAAAATAGGTATAAATCAAGTTAGTCTTTCACCAAAATGGGAGGTACATGATATTTGTGCATTTGGATGAGTTCAAAAGTATTTTTGAGACCTCCATGATACTACCATAGCCCAAGAAATGCTCACACATGAACATAAGCAAGAATTAGGGGAGTTTTCTCATGATCTTGATGTTGTCAATTCAAGGAATTTGAGTGCTTTTGGGATAGTTTTTTCGTCTATCATATCTTTTAATGATTTTTTTCTATTTATGATTCAACTTTGATCATGGTATCTTAATAAACAAGGACAATGATGAATTTCATGAAATTGGAGCTCATAAAGTGATGCAATCACCAAACATGATAACTTATTTTGTATTTTTTCAATCGGACCATTATTCATTGTTATTATAAAGGTTGTAATTATCATTGTCATATTTATCATACTTGTAGAAATCATCATCATGCCAAGGAAATGAGCAAAGACTCTAAGACTTGAAGAGCGTGAAGCTGAGAATGAGAGGAAAAGAGAAAGAATGAGGCGAATTCGGGAAAGTAGGAAATTGTCAACCATACAAGAAGACATTTGATCATTGCCAATTGAAGAGGAAAATGACATGTCTAATGAAGCTAAGAGATAGATGCAATTGGCAGCACAAAGGGAATGAATGCAAAACCTTCATGTAATGAGGAAAGTGAATCTCTAGGTTGGAGGCACTCCATCGTCCACAGGTCAAGTTGAAGGAACACCATCATTGTGTTGTCGAATTGGAGACACTCCATCTTTCACAGGTGAAGTAGAAGGTACATCTGCATTTTCTTCTCAAGTTGGTGGCACACCATCATTCACACATCAATTTGAAGGTATGCCATTTTCATCTTTTTCACCTCCAATTGAAGGTACATCATCTATCCCATCTCAAGTAAATATTGAAGAAATTCCTAATGTTGAGTCTACTTTACCAATTAAAATGCCTCCTAGAATTTTGCACAGGAAGCCTAAGTTTCTAATCGATACTGATGAGAATTTATTGAAGCCCATACAGGATAAGATTCCCATGCGTACTTGCCAAAGATATGCGAATAAGATATGGAAATTATTCTTTGAGAATTTAAATGAACCCGGAAGATGTCAACTCTTTGTTGAATTCATGAGAAATCTAAAATTTAGGCCCTCTATGAAGATTCTTGGCCTAAGAACATCAAATACCTCAAGTGAAAAATCAATTGTCAAGAATCTAATGAGTGCATATGAGAGTGTGGGTTCCACCTCACACACCAAGGATAGTAATGTCACACAATGTGTCATTACATCGACAATAGTAAGCCAACAAACAAATAAAGATGGCCTCATTAGAAAGACAAGTTAATCATTGAAAATCAGTAGAAAAACTCTAATGAGAGCCATTAGAAGACATGCAAGAGTTGAGGACTCAAACACTAATGAATTGTGGGCATTCTCTGGGAGATTCCCATGGAAAGAAAAAGTTGTTGTTGAAGCTTTCAGATCACTAATTGAAGACTTTTGGAAGAATTACACAAGAGATCACTAATTGAAGACTTTTGGAAGAATTACACAAAGGTATCTCTGAATCAAAGGGATGTGGTAAGAAGGAGAATCAGTAGTCGAAACCATGAGCCACATCCAAAGCATTTTTTGGATATGACTCAAACATAGTTTTTTGGTAAATTTCTAGAGATGTATTGTCAAATTAAAATTTCTCAAAGATATTTTGAAATGCTAAAACCTTTCTATGTCAAAATAAATCACACACACACTACTTGTTGTAGATTACATATTGAATTTTCTAACCATTTTGATGTTTATCGGCCTATATGTTTAGATTCACATACTAACAATGTTTTGTAGGATTGTGGCATACGCGCCCCACCAACTACTTCAAGAGACTTCATATCAATAATTATATGTGAAAGAGAGGAAGGTCAAATATTCTACATGAAATTATTCTTGGATGACACATGTTAGTATTGCGGTGGCTTGTAACATATGCCAATATGTGAACATATGGAAAGAACACATGCGGTTGGAAATGAACTAGTAGAGTTTGACAAGTATAAAATAGTGGCATACAATACAAAAGATGGTAAAGAAGCAAAGGGTGTGAATATGTTATTCAAAAGATTCTAGTGTATCAGTTTTTGTCTATATTTCATGACAGTACAATGTATGAATATGCAATACATGCCCATAGAGCTCAATGGTTGGAATTTCAACTCAAGTTATGCAAGGAAACATTTTTAGTTGGTAGCATTATTTCAGTCGTCGACTTTACAGAGAACTACGGTCTACAACCACAAGTTTCTATATTTGTGCACATCGCATTCATTCATGGAAATGATAGTATAGAGAATGACATAAAGATCATAAGGGAGTATCATTTATATATAAGGGATGATCACACGCATTCCACAGAGTTCATGCAAGGTTGCTTTCAGGTGTTCTACAATGATTTGACTAGAAGGGGTATATCGTTTAGTCAACATATCATATGGTCGGATAAATATGCATCATAATTCAAGAACTCATGGAATTTCTATTGGCTGAGCAAGAGACATAATTTTACAAGTGTTTAGCATATGTGGAACTTTTGTGAGGCAAGGCATGGAAAGGGAGAGCATGATGGTGTAGGAGCATGTATCAAAAGAGCCATAGCATGAGAAGAGTTAAAGTATAAAGACAATGTAAAGTTGATAGATGCAAAATCAATCATCGAGTGGTGTAATTCTTTGATGGGTCCAGGTAATGAAGGTAAGTCTTTAGTTCATAGATTTTTTTGGTTGATAAATGATACTAATATTAGGCCATATGAGGATTGTTGTACAATAACAGGATCAAGTGAGCTACACTCTTTTAGAAGCTCAATTGCAAGTTCATGGAGTATCCATATGCAGAAGATGACATGCTTTTGTTCTTGATGTACAATTCAAGACTGGAATAAGTGCGAGTCAAAGGAGTGGGTTGACAAATGGTGGTTAAGTTATCTTAGCCCACCTGACATGTATCGACCTTGTTGATGATTGTTTTTACACATTCAAAACAAAAGTTAAAATTAACAAAATGAAGCTAACTATCTTGAAAGATATGAAGAAATCAATTAAGATTTGATTAATCCCAAGTTTCTGTATGGTTAGGTCTTGACCTGTTGGACAATTTAGTAGGTTGATGTGAAGCTGTAATATGCAAGGGGCTTTACTTGATTTAAGGTTTTTGATGATTTACTGGACTCAAACTATGCAAAATATCACAAATATCAACATTTTGTTCATTCTTTTGCACAGACTTGTTACTATATCACAAAGATTTATATGATCTATATTAAAATAAGATTTTCTTTTCAAGTATTATGAAAACTATCAAATATCAACTCAGTTGTTCATGTTTCCTTCAAATATCAGACAATTTCCTTTAAATTTCTGTGTTTAAGACAAGTATTTCAAATGGTTTGGGAAAAGTTAGAGAAATCTAAACTAAACTTCATTCTACTACAAGAACTAAATGCTCTATTATTGATGTTGTAAGGAGTACATAAAACTTGATTAAATCCATAGACCAAACCTTTAAATGTAAGCCCTAAGTATTTCCATGAACACACATTCAAGATTCTAAGCTTTAAGAGATAATATTTCAAACACAAAGAAGAACCAGAAGACACTCTGAATATAGACACATAATTCCAGATTCATTTGTATTCAAAACAGACAGTCATATATGATTTACAATGTATGAATGACTCTTAGCTTCATTAATCAAATTCACAAAAACTTACAAAGCTTTACAGATACAATAAGGAAGCTAGATGTTCCACGCATTCCTTATTGCAAACATAGGCAACCTCCCTCTACTCTAAACTAAACTATTCCTCTACTCAAAATTACAACTTCTAGCTCTATTCTACAAATCTTTGGTCCTATAAAGCCCTGTGTCACTTATTATAGAATAAAGGGGCTCAATATATAGATTTGATTATCCCCAATACAGTTTCAAAACCCTAGTTAATCAATGGTCCATATCTCAAGTGCAGTAGCAACGGTGGAAAAATAAAATCTCTCCAAAGATCTCTGAGCAGCATACCCATACTGAGTGTAAGGATGCCCTTTGGAAACCCTAACAACCATCAAAATATTTGTTGTTGCTCATTTAATAATGTTTCCCTCCACCTGCATTTCTCTTCGCATTGAAAGCCTTTACTCCTTTCACTTCCCTTTGCAATCTGATCCGCTCTTTGTGATGTCATTGCTATCAAATCTCTGCCTTTATATCTACTTGCATACCTGTGAAATAGACATAAAATAGATTTCAAATTCATGTTGTTGTTGTTAATTTATACCTCGTCAGAATGTTAGATTAGCACTAATTGCCCAAGATTGGCCTTCCTTTGTAATGTTTAACGTTTTTAAACTTCCTTTTACTACTAGTTTAATTCTGCGTAAAAACCCTTTTGTTCATATTCCTTCTATTTTGTTATCAGCATAACTCTCTTTAGTTGGTGCAGTCCAAAAAACTTCCGCCGATCGCTTTACTCTGGCCGATGCTTTTAATTCTTTTCTTTGTATATCAGGCAATGTATGTTATAAACATACAAGCATTAAAACATTTAAGGATTTTTCTATTTTGAACTTCCCTTTGAAATCTGGTTTGCACATTTTGTTTTGCATATCGACTTGTATATCGCAACATACAAATGCATATGCATACAAAGAATATTCTGTATTTAATTTCTCTTCAGATCCGGCTTGCACCTTTACCTTTGTATCTTTCACTTTTGTATATCGCAAACATTAGACAGACCAAGCCTTTCGGCGAGACAATATCATCGAGAGCCAATAGCCAAAAATTTCACTCTGAACACCATTCATCGGCAAGACAACAACCATCGCCGAGACCATAGAAAGCTTCACCGATAGTAAAAATTACACCGATCACCTTTCCATTGGTGAAAGACATAATGATCAGCAAGAAGACTTAAGACATGGCTGATAGTGAATGTCAAGCCGACGAGTGGTGGAGGCCGCATACCTCTTTTTCCTTTTGTATCTCCAATGCATATAGTGCTTGTATCCAACTTTACATACAAGAAGGAATACATACAAACATTATATCCCATTTCATAGCATTTTCAATTCTACCACTTATATAAATCGATGTATCTCACCTTGGTATACAAGCCTGAAACATACATGGACTTTTCCAACCTGAATAAACCTTTTGGTTCCGACACTTGTATATGTGCAATGTATATCGGCTTTGTATGTAAGATACATACAAAGCACAAAGCATACAATGACTTAACTATATTTTATGATCATTTTAGTTCCACGATGTATATGGGCTTTGCATATCGCAATGTATGTCTCCTTTGTATGTATACAAAGGATGAATTATACAACGAACTTTCATTTAATAAACCTTTCGGTTCCGGCACTTGTATATGAGCGATATACAAAAGACTTTGTATATGTATCATACAACGACTCAACATACAAAAGACTTTGTATATGCAACAGACAAACCCTTCCCTTGTACATTTACCAAAACACACATAACTTGCAAAATATAGGGAATTCTAAGATGGTTCAAAAAGCAACCCCTATTCATTTTCAACAAGGAATTCACCCATATTATACCCTGGTATCAAAATAGAAATTTTTCTCTATTTTCAACAAGGTTTGTAACTTTCACTCTCTTTTCCCTTTTGCCATCCAATATATCCACACACAAAAGTAAAAAGCAAAGCCACAACAGGGGTCCTCATTTTGCTAAGGAGTAAAATGGGGCTTGTTGTGAGCATCACAACAACTAGCAACCAAACAAAACAATCAAATTCAAACCATTAAAGAAAACTAAATGGAATAAATTCATAACTTCCAACTATCTTTTCTGCAAATCATTATCCAACTTGAGACTTAATGTATTCAATAATGTGCATGAATCTTCCTTTCAGTTTAAGTGGGTGCACATGATTAATAATCTTCATCTTGAAAATTAGTTGAACAAACCAGTGACTGAATTTAGACTACATAGTTGATGTTATTCCCTCATAGCCAACTGGATAGAACCTTGTTGCTAGCAGGCATCCATAGCCCCAACAAGGTTATCGTTACAATTCTCCTAAGTAGAGCCCCACTGCTAGCAAGCATCTATAGCCCTAATAGAGTTACTTAGATGGCTTAATCTAGATTTTCAGTAAAATCCATTTTATTGTTTTATATTTTTTTGTATTTGATAGAGATTTCATAAGATATTACAGTTGTAACTTCATGATGCAAGGAATGATCACTTGCTAAGATTAAGCTGAGAATTGTAACAGTAGCAAGGGTGACCTCTGATTATTTACCTAACATCTACACTGGTATGTTCAAAAAACCTAAGGATTTTAGGTGTGTCATTGTGAGAAACTTTCCTTGAATACTCAACCCACAGTTATTGAATACAAAATTTCACAAGACAAACAACTTTCCACATTCATGACAGTCACAACAAGTTATGCATAAGTTTCAAAAAATTAACTTGAATGTTCTAAATTTTCTATTGTTTTCAGTGGTTGTCAGTCTGCTCCTGCATACTTCAAAGAAAGACAAACATCCTTACTAAGGCAACACAACACACAAACCAACAAACAGACTATACAAACAATTAATCTATGAAAGGAAACAACACAAAGAAAGACAAGAAAACAAAGAAAAGAATCAGAACAACTATTCTACCAAACTACACACAAGCCTCTACAAGACAAACAAAACTCAGGAAAAGTCCTAAAGACACCTATATTTGCATATTTCCTTAGATTGTGCAGGAGTATCAGGGCACTAGTTATGGTTCTGATCCTAGCAAATTCATCTTTATATTCTAAAAAATATTCTTGTATTCTAAATTCATTGTGTTTAACAGAATAACCTCTAATTATCAGCAACTGAGGAAGCTCATCATGTTCATGACTAATCCATATGCATGTCTTATCTCTTGAATTTCCATAATCAAAATAATAATCAACATTATTTACTGAGAAAAGGAAAGAAACAACCTAGTGTAATTCTGGCTCCACTGGACATGCTTGTTTATTGACAGCTGGTCCTCCATTTAACTTTGCACTTTCATTTCTTAGCTCAATATCTGGTCTCACTTTGAATTGAAGGATGTACGACTCTTGATGGATTATTTCTCCATCCTTATCCACCTCTATCTCTTCATTCTGGATATTTAGTTTATCCTCAAGTTCAAGAAACATCGCAATGTTCTCTTCAATTCTTTGCACATCAGCATCTAAATGAGCATCTTTATAATCATAATTTGATATACATAAATTTATCATTTCTAAATCATTTGACTGTGAATGTGAAACAACATTTGATTCATGAAAATACTTCCCTATTTCACTTTCAGAATAATGTTGGAGTGATGTTTGATTATGCACAGCAATAGCATATTCCTCTCTATCTTCCATTTTCAAGAATGTTTCCTCAAATAATTCAGTCCTATCATTCAGCAAAATATCTGGTTCCATTGACCTGCAACAATCTTACACTTGATCACTCAACTTAAACAAGTTAGATAGTAAATCAACATTTATTTTCTTTTCTACAACTCCCTAGGTTACTATCATAGGAACTTCTTCATTAGCAATGCATTTAAATTCTTCCACCTATCTACATTTCTTTTTACCATAAAATGACTCAAGGAAAGATGTTTCACTATCCTTATCAAAAGTATTAGGATCAGAATCAAAGACTTTATCCTGACAAGTGGTTTCTTCTCTACAAATTTTGAAAGATTTATACCTGCACTCCCCTTTACTTGTATTAGGAAGTAGAGAACCCCTATAAATCCCACCATAAAATGACCTAAGGAAAGATGTTTTGCTATCCCCCCCTCTAGAACTGATTTAGCTATTGTATTTTCTAACTAACTAATAATTTCTTGTGTTGTATCTACTTGTTACTCCAGAATTTCTTCATTTTCCTGCCAGACTTTAGCCTTGAACACATCTGAGAAAAGAATTAGTCCTTTTAAATATGAATCTATCCTGGTGAGGAAAGTTAAACAATTAATTTCACTATGTTCCACAGACTTGTGTATCCTGAAACAACTAGATAAACCAAAGTTAGATAATTTTTTAGGATAGAGCTTCCTATTTAAAGTTTCCTGAAAGACAAGAATATTAACTTGGAAATTGTCCTCATATGAGTCCATTGAAAATGGCAGTCTGTCTTCAACTTTTTTAGATTTTGAAATTTTATGAGATTTGACATATCTCAGAATAAAACATTAAACTCAGAAAATCAGAATAGTCCTTGAAGTTTGAGCAGTACCTTTAAAAAACATTCAAATTCTTTCAAACAAAACCTTTTTGCAAACAGAACACTCAAAATTCAAAAAACTAAAATGATCCCCCCTGGCCAGCCTACCCAGAATCTACCTTAAATCCTATCAGGCCCTCCTTCTAGTGCCAAAAAATGTTGATGATTGTTTTTACACATTCATAACAAAAGTTAAAATTCACAAAATGAACCTAACTATCTTGAAAGATATGAAGAAATCAATTAAGATTTGCTTAATCCCAAGTTTCTGTATGGTCAGGTCTTGACCTGTTGGACAATTCAGTAGGTTGATTTGAAGCTATAATATGCAAGGGGCCTTACTTAATTTAAGGTTTTTGATGATTTACTGGACTCAAACTATGCAAAATATCACAAATATCAACATTTTATTCATTCTTTTGCATAGACTTGTTACTATATCACAAAGCTTTATATGATCTATATTAAAACAAGCTTTTTTTTTCAAGTATTATGAAAACTGTCAAATATCAACTCAGTTGTTCATGTTTCCTTCAAATATCAGACAATCTCCTTTAAATTTCTATGTTTAAGCTAAGTATTTCAAATGGTTTGGTAAAAGTTAGAGAAATCTAAACTAAACTTCATTCTACTACAGGATCTAAATGCTCTGTTATGCACATTGTAAGAAGTACAACAAACTTGATTAAATCGACAGACCAAACCTTTAAATGTAAGCCTTGAGTATTTTCATGAACACACATTCAAGATTGCAAGCTTTAAGAGATAATATTTCAAACACAAAGAAGAGCCAAAAGACACTTTGAATATAGATGCAGAATTCTAGATTCATTTGTATTCAAAACAGACAGTCATATATGATTTACAATGTATGAATGACTCTTTGCTTCATTAATCAAATTCACAAAAAATTACAAAGCTTTACAGATACAGTAAGGAAACTAGATGTTCCACACATTCCTTATTGTAGACACAGGAGACCTACCTCTACTCTAAACTAAACTGTTCCTCTACTCAAAATTACAACTTCCAGCTCTATTCTACAAATCTCTGGTCTTATGAATCCCTATGTCACTTATTATAGCATAAAGGGGCTCAATATATAGATTTGATTATCCCCAATACAGTTTCAAAACCCTAGTTAATCAACGGTCCATATCTCAAGTGTAGCAGCAACGGTGGAAAAACAAAATCTGTCCAAAGATCTCTGAGTAGCATACCCATACTGAGCGTAAGGATGCCCTTTGGAAACCCTAACAACCGTCAAAATATCTGTTGTTGCTCATATAATAATGTTTCCCTCCACCTACATTTCTTTTCGCATTGAAAGCCTTTACTCCTTTCACTTCCCTTTGCAATCTGATCCACTCTCTGTGATGTCATTGCCATCAAAGCTCCACCTTTATATCTACCTGCATACCTGCGAAACAGACATAAAATAGATTTAAAATTCATGTTGTTGTTTACAATTTATACCTCGTCAGAATGTTAGATGGGCACTAACTAACCAAGTTTGGCCTTCCTCTACAATGTTTAATTTTTTTAAACTCCCTTTCACCGCTAGTTTAATTCTGCATAAAAACCCTTTTATTTGTATTCCTTCTGTTTTGTTATCAACATAACTCTCTTTAGTCAGCACGGTCCAAAAAACCTCCACCGATCACTTTACTCTGGCCGATGCTTTTAATTCTTTTCTTTGTATATTGGGCAATGTATGTTATAAACATACAAGCATTAAAATATTTAAGGATTTTTCTATTTTGAACTTCCCTTTGAAATCTAGCTTGCACATTTTGTTTTGCATATCGGCTTGTATATTGCAACATACAAATGCATATGCCTACAAAGAATATTTTGTATTTAATTTCTCTTCACATCTGGCTTGCACCTTTACCTTTGTATCTTTCACTTTTGTATATTGCAAACATCGGACAGACCAAGCCTTTCGGCGAGACAATATCATCGAAAGTCGATAGCCAAAAATCTCACTCCAAACACCATTCATCGGCAAGACAACAACCATCGCCAAGACCATAGAAAGATCCGCCGATAGTAAAAATTACACTGATCACCTTTCCATCGGTGAAACACATAACAATCGGCGAGAAGACTTAAGACACGGTTGACAGTGAATGTCAAGCCAATGAGTGGTGGAGGCCGCATACCTCTTTTTCCTTTTGTATTTCCAATGCATATAGTGCTTGTATCCAACTTTACATACAAGAAGGAATACATACAAACATTATATCCCATTTCGTAGCCTTTTCAGTTCCGCCACTTGTATAAATCGATGTATCTCACCTTGGTATACAAGCCTGAAACATACATGGACTTTTCCAACCTAAATAAACCTTTTGGTTCTAGCACTTGTATATGTGCAATGTATATCGGCTTTGTATGTAAGATACATACAAAGCATAAAACATACAATGACTTAACCATATTTTATGATCATTTTGGTTCCATGATGTATATGGGCTTTGCATATAGCAATGTATGTCTCCTTTGTATGTATACAAAGCATGAATTATACAACAAACTTTCATTTAATAAACCTTTTGGTTCGAACACTTGTATATGAGTGATATACAAAAGACTTTTGTATATGTATCATACAATAACTCAACATACAGAAGACCTTGTATATGCAACCCAATTTACAAAGGACAATGTATATGCAACAGATAAACCCTTCCCTTGTACATTTACCAAAACACACATAACTTGCAAAATATAGGGAATTTTAAGATGGTTCAAAAAGCAACCCCTATTCATTTTCAACAAGGAGTTCACCCATATTATGCCCTGGTACTAAAATGCAATTTTTTCTATATTTTTAACAAGGTTTGTAACTTTCACTCTCTTTTCCCTTTTGCCACCCAACAGACCCACACACAAAAGCAAAAAGCAAAGCCACAGCAGGGGTCCTCATTTTGCTAAGGAGTAAAATAGGGTATGTTGTGAGCCTCACAACAGACCCCTGATGACACTAGAACTAATAGAGATGGAATCATCAGTTGACATTGACCAGATATCAGATCTAGTTCAACCAGGTAATATATCTACTTGCATAGTTTTTCAAATTCCTAATGTTATCTTGCTTTGTAGTATTTTTGTAATGTTGACTAATTTCATCTAATTTGCTATACATATCATTATAGGGAATGTTTATGCAATTATTGTAGATGAAGATAATGAAGAGGGAATAAATTATTACTTGTGTCATTGTGTTGAGGCCAAAAACAAATTGGAGGCCCCAGTTACAGATGGAGAAAACATCAAATACCCTACAGGCTCAGTGGCTATTACTAGAACATGGCTTAGAAGGTACCCACATAAGAGTGTTAATGTTTGGCTATTTGAGGACTTTGACACGCATCAAAAGATTCTTCATTACTTGAACCTTGTCATGGCAACCAATGTTCATTTGATACAATATTGAGGTAGACCTTTGAACAAGACCTTGTGGAAGGTGCATGAGTTTGACCACAAGGCAATACTTGACACAATAAAGAGTAGAGAAGACCTGGATGGTTCCTTGGATTAATTTGTAAGTATGCATAAAACTTTCCTAGATGGTTACTTGTACTTTGTTTTGTATATAAATAGTAGTATGAATTGCTTCCCTTCAGTATACATCTGTTAGGTTTGCTTCTCTTACCATTGTCCTTTACATATGTGATCATCAGATGGCAATAAGTGATCCAATAGACAAGATTGTGGAGAGTGATCATCAGATAGTGGTAAGTGATTGATTACATATGTGATGTTATATATTTCATGTGCATTTTCTATAGTAATGTACATATTGTTTGATTGTATTAATAGGTGGCTTAGCTACATGAACTTGAACTGTCGAAGAGGTCTACGCAATGGTAGAGAGAGGATGAGTCACGGATTGGCTCTCCATCTTCACAGTCAAGCAAGGGCCGTCGATTATTTTATAAAAGTCCATAGGAAACTATTTTTTGGGACATTTTTTGTATGCCTAGATGGCTTTGTATGTAAACTAGATGTTATGTTCATGACATTATGTATATGACAGTTTATATTAAATATTTAATATGATGATCAATTATCATTAGAGTAATTTGGTTTTACATGTGGAAATTGAATTTGCTTGAAAGTAACTTATAAATCATTTTCATATAATCCATTTTGTGCATATCTTGCAATCATTGCATTCTGTGGGATTGTGCATTTCTTTGAGGCATCATTTCAAATAGTTCACATGCCTTGTCTATGCTTCCACACTTTCCATACATGTCTACAAGGGTAGCTACAAATATAATACATGCAACAAAATTCCTATATCATTCATGCTTTGATGGCTGTCCACACCATGTTCCCCAGATCCCATTCTGGCATAGGAACAGAGGAAGTTGGATAAGGTTGTGCAATTTGGTTTTAGATGTGCCAAAATTTGCATTTGGTTGAAATTTACTTTTGTGCATTTGCTTGAGAGTTTTTAAAGCCTTAGGAAAAATCCATTTTGTGAATATCTTGTAATCATTGCATTCTATGAGACAACATTTCTTTGAGGCATCGTGTCAAATTGTTCACGTTCGTTGTATATGCTTCCACACTTTGCATACATATCTTGTAGGGTACTTACAACTACAACATTTAAAAAAATTCATATATCCTTTATGCTTTGATGGATGTCTATACCATGTTCCAAAGATACCACTTCTAAGGTTTTCAGAATTTGGCTTTACACTTGTCAATTGCATTTTCTTGAAACTTTCTAAAGTCTTATAAAAAATTCCATTAAATGCTCATATCTTGTAATCATTGCATTCCATGAGGTGACATTTCTTTGAGGCATCATGGCAAACAATTCACGTGTCTTGTCTATGCTTCGACATTTTCCATACATGTCTTTGAGGGCAGTTGCAACTACAACATCTAACAAAATTCACATATGTTTTATGCTTTGATGGATGTCCATTTTGGCATGGGCAAGGAGGATACTGGCTAAGGTTATGGAATTTTGCTTTACACCTACCAATTGCATTTGCTTGAAAGTTTCTAAATCCTTATCAAAAAATCCATTTTGTTCATATCTTGCAGTCATTGCATTCAATGGGGCGACATTTATTTGAGGCATCATGCCAAATAGTTCACGTGCCTTATCTATGCTTCCACACTTTGCATACATGTCTACAAGGGCAGTTGCAAAATTACAGCATGTGACAAATTTCCTATATCCTTTATGCTTTGATGTCTGTCCATACGTTGTTCCAAACAATCTATTTTGGTGGATGTCCATACCCTATTCCAAAGATCCCATTTTGGCATTTACACCTGTCAATTGATTTTTCTTGTATGTTTTGAAGGCCTTATCAAAAAATCCATTGTATGCATATCCTGCAATCATGGCATTCCATGAGACCACATTTATTGAGGCATCATGTCAAACAATTCACATGTCTTATCTATGCTTTGACATTTTACATATATGTCTTATAGGGCAGTTGCAACTACAACATCTATTGAAATTCCCATATCCTTTATGCTTTGATGGATGTCCATGTACCATGTTCCAAAGATCTCAGTTTGGCATAGGCAAAAAGGATGCAATCCAAGGCTGTGGAATTTGGATTTACACCCGCCTATTGCTTTTGCTTGAAAGTTTCTAAAGCCTTATATCAACAAATCCATTTTGTGCATATCCTACAATAATGGCATGTTCCATGAGACTACATTTCTTCTAGTCATCATTCCATGCAAGTACAATATTTGATAAAATTCCCATATGCTTCCACATTTTACATACATGTAGTTGTTTTACTAGACTCTTTTTGGATCCTATCAAATAGTTCACTTGCCTTGTCTGTGCTTCCACATTTTGCATACATCCTGATAGAATAGACCTTGTAGATGTATGTAGCATCATGATGCATCTTGAAAGAGAAGTTGACATTTTTGATTTGTTGTTTAGTAGCAGACCTTTGTTTGTTGATGATTGTAGACTTGGAGGTAGAAACTTTATAATCCTCTTGTAGTGTCAGACTTGCAGGCTTGATATATTCTCTTGCATATGTGTTGTTGTAGATAGCATTGTTGTTGCAGTTCTATGTTGGCATGGTTTCTCACTAAGTTGACTAATTTGGATTAATGGTACATGTTCCATGGAGTGGCTCTATGCAACTTTTTCTATTGTATTTCTTGGTCTAGCATATTGAGGTTGTTTGTTGCTGCAATAAAATGTAGCATTTGTTCATTCATTTGAAGCAACACTGGAAATTGAATTTAAAGTTAGCTAAGGAGGTATTATCTAGTGATAGTGATCATAGTGTTATCTGTCAAGTGTGATAACACTCCACACTAAAATGCATAATATTGAGGAGTAATTAGATTTTTCTAGGGTTTGGCATTTTGGAGTGACAGTGGTTTGGTCATCTTTTATGCATCGCAAATTGAATCAATTTATAGTTCTTGTTTTTAAAACATACATATATATAATGCTACTCTTTTGTACTAGTTTATAGTTGTTGTACATCTATTAGTTACATAGTTTGAACATGTTAAACATATATAATATGTTGCATATCCATTAGTTGCATAGTTTTAGTTTGTTACATAGAGAGGATCTAGTCAAAGGTTGTGGATTTTAGCTTCACACCCAGCAGTTGGTTTTTCTTGAAAGTTTCTAAAGCCTTATCGACAAATCCATTATTTACATATCTTGCAACCATACCATTCCATGAGACCACATTTCTTTGAGGTATCATGTCAAACAGTTCACTCACCTTCTTTATGCTTCCGCATTTTGCATACATGTCTTCTAGGGCAGTTGCAACTACAACATCTGATAAAATTCCATATGCATTTTTTAAGAATACATGAGATACTATATATTTCTATATGATTACCCTAATTAGTAAGAATTAATAAAAAAGAAGCACAATGGCAATAATTAGCATTTAAGGATTTCTAATGAAGACCTAGGGTTTGGGTGCCAATGGCAACTCACCAAACCCTTAGATCAATCTTTATAAATGAAGAGATTTTATGATTTAGACTAATACAGATCCTTGGCTATCTCATGATCATATTGAGATCTAATCATGCTTTGTTTCCTGTAGTGTTTATTTCCATGCTTCTAATCATAATAATCAAGGTTATGGGATAGCAAGGTTATGGAATAGCTCTTCTCATGTCATATGAGGAGATCATGGTCACAACACCATCAAGATGTGAATTTCAACAACAAATTTCCATCTTTCTAAACCCTACCATTGTACACAGTCAAGAAAGCACAAAACAATCAACAGCATGGACGGTCAAGGGACTATCATGAAATCATAAGGTTGTTATCTGATAAAATTCTAGTATCCTTTATGCTTTGAGGTGTTAGGTCAAACCGTCCATGTGCCATGTCTATGCTTCCACACTTTGCATACATCTCTACAAGGGCAGCAACAATTACAACATCTAGCAAAATTCCTATATACTTTATGCTTTGATGTGTTGTATGATAAAACAGTCCATGTGCCTTGTCTATGCTTCCACACTTTGCATACATGTCTACAATGGTAGCAAAAATTACAACATCTGGCAAAATTCCTATATCCTTTATGCTTTGATGGTTGTCCATACTACTGATGTATACAATTGCGTAGGTTCTAACACCAACATGGGAAGTTTCAAGAATGTGGAACTTGCTACTTTAAATGACCTCTAGATTTTAAAGAAGCTAGCTCTTCTATATTTCAAATGGGTTTTGAGCAAAGGGAAATAAATTAACAGGATTACAGATACAATTAAGCAAATCTAACTATGGCGATGTGCTTGAGTAAAAGTATCCCTTCAATTCAAGCATAGTGAAGCTATTCTCAAGATACAGTTATATTAAAGAGTAGATACTGCATGATTAACATAAACAGATAGAATGAATATTATCAAACGCTTACAACTAGACACTTTGCAATGACATAGATGATATCAACTAAGGCATGGAACAGAGTTCTTCCAATTAATCTTCTAGCAACATAAAAAGCATAGATACATGCACAGATACATTAACTTTCTTATCAAGAACAACAAAATAAAGGCAAAATGACATAAACTGGTCATAGCAAAGTCTCCAACTCTTTTAGATTTCTGACTAAAAATTTTCAAAAATCCTTGAATCTATATGAATGAATGTATCTTGATCTATTACAAATACTACATATATCTGACCCAGGATTGTCTGTAACAACCGAATCCTCAACGGCCCAACGGAACTGAAGATTACTGAAAGTTCCTGGCAGTTACAATCCTCTGAATCTGCAACAGCCATCACTCCTACATGCTCATTAGCTAAGGCAAAATATTATGTGACACACCTCCTCTATTGAGACAAAGACACATGGAGAGACCCACATGCTTAAAACTAAAAAGAAATATGACAGATGGCAGCATTCACATCAAACCCAAAAACTCCTTTGTCTTTTCAGAAATCAACAGGAAAATGACACTTGTCACATTCTGTAGCCTTCAAAACATGATACGTGTCTTATCCCATAGAGCCTTTAAAAACCCATGTCTTTATACTCGAGCATCCTCCTTTAATGACATCTATTGCAACCAGCTTTACTTATAAATGGAGACACAATAATGATAGGACCCACAACTTTGGAGCTTACTACTCTCAAAGGGAGAAAACTAGGATAGATGGCAACCCCTGCACGCACGCTAGCTAACACATGGCAACCTCTGCAACACTACTGAAACAAATAAAACTTTTGAAAGGTACTTGTGGAAGCTGACACTTGGCACAATCCGCACAAAATTGTGAATCAAAAAGTTTCTCGCTACAAGAGTAATGAATAAAGGAACTCCTTCCTCACGACTGCCATGTGGCATCCTCTGCAAGCTTGAAACTTGAAACATTACTGTGGCCCACCATCTTTTATACTGGCATCAACATGATATGAAAATAAACATGCGGCATCATCCACAGAAAACTTAAAAGACACATGGCACCCTCCACACAAAATGTAGAAGCTTTTGAGACTACCTCTGCAAGTGACACATGGCAACACCCACAGCATTGCTGAAACAAAATGTATTGGTGTTACCTTCCATGTGGTGCGCTCTGCATACAACTTAATCCTTGAAACATTGTTGTGGCTTTGACTGTGGCTTGCACACTTGGCACATTCCGCACAAAACATTTGAAACCCGTGAACAACATTTGAAACTCACACAGAAACATAATAAGACCCGCGGACTAATCCGGAACTAAAACAAAATGTAGCATTTTTGACACTCAATAGTTCTGGCGACCATCAAGACTTTAGAGCCTGCTCTGAAAGAACCCAAAACTGACAAAATTATATAGATTGAAAATACAACTTTGAATCATAAATTTTGCAACGCTGTCTGATAAACAGACCATTCTGAATCTGAGAGCCCCTGTATACTCTGCAAATCTTGAAAAGCAAAATCAAGATTAATTATATCTTTGTGGGAAAATGTTTGCAAAATTTGTACCATAGCTTTTAATTGAAATTCTAGCTGGGCCATAGGTATCAACATAGTTTCAACTTCCTTTACTATTGATGAATCACTTAAACCCTAGAAAATTGTTTGATCATTATGCTTAGTCAAAAGAAGGGTCTTGATGTCATCAATCATCAACATTGTGTTACTATCTGGGAATGGTGAAGGAAGCTCCAGTTGTACCAAATCCTCTAAATGTTTCTTCATATTTTTTACGTTGTCCTTCACTGTATCCAGGAGCTCCTGACAATTTGTGGCCATAAAGTTACAACTCAAAACCTCATTGACCTTCTTAGCAGCAATCGTTCTATCATTGATACCTACTACTGATAATGTCTCATCTTTTGTGTCATACAACTTTTTCAATAAAAGTTGAGAGTCAGAAACCCTCAATGAAATAGTGGACAAAGTGGCCTGCACTGAAGTTTCTACTTTCTCACATAGCTGCTGAGCATTTAACAGAAAAGTTAAAGATGGCTTTAGCTAGATAATCTCCTCAGAGATTCTCTTCCATACTGAAGCATATAACTCTTTTACGAAATTAAGAACTCTAGCATTTTGTGGCCTATTAGCCAGCTCAATTGTTAGTTGCTTTGTTCTTTGTTGCTCAACCATGAGTTGTGCCTGAACTGCACTATTGGCATTGTTCTCATTCAATAACTTTTGTTGCAAGTGTGTGGCCTCTTGTAACTTATCTTGATACTTCTTCTCTGAAGTGGTTTTCTCCTATCTCAAAATAGTTACTGCATCTTTTTCTTGTGCCAGCTCAGACTTAAGAGAAGTAATCTGGGCTTGTATAGCTTGATGTATTTGCAAAGAAACAATATTCTGCAACTGTTTGTTTATATTATAAATCTCATTTTTCTTAGATTGAATCTCCCCGGCAAGATTGCTGCTATTCACTTTCTCTTGAGCCAAATCATTTTCTACCTTTTGCAACTTCTTGGATACTTTCAAATAGTTTGTTGCTACAACAGTTGCAGTTTCATTTAGTAGCTCAACCCTGTCATGTGGCCTCAAGAGAGACATATCCATGGCTACAACATTCATAGCATAATCCTGGAGCTGCATTTGTTCATTTGGTTTCACCACATTTGGAGACAAATGTGTAACTGTCAATGATTGTTGAATAGGGTCGTAAATTGACCTCATGTGTGCCACAACAGGGCTCTTGTTTTCATTTTTCCTCTTTTTATCCATCCTAGCCTCTCTAGCCCTTTTTGCTATGTCTACTTGAGCTTGGAATGTAGGAGGGGATGTAATGTAGCATCCAATAAAGGGGTGATCTTGAGGCAAGCCATAGGGAATAGCAGATAATTGTTGGCTAGGAGAAACCTGAGGAGGGGTACATTTAGGCACAGATGGACAAAATAATGGCCTGTGAGAACATGACCTAAGTACTGGTAGTTGTGGCAAGGGTTGATGTAAGCACAACAGAAGTGGCAGGGGTTATGAATGCTTGGCTACTTGGGATTACCACTACTATAGCAGAAGAAAGAGATATAGGAGAGAAGGGAGAAGAAGTACTTTCTTGAGTGACAAAAGAGGTAACTGGCAGTTGTTGTTGCTGTGGTTCTGTTTCTTCTTCCTCTTCCTCTTGCAGATACAATCTCCTATGTTTCTTAGGCCTCTCTCTTATTTCCTCTGTTTCTTCCTCTTCAATATTTACCACCACTGGTGATTGCAAAGCAACAATTCTAGGATCCCCAAATGCAGAAGCTATTTGAGTCCCTAGAATTGGTGATGACACAACACCTTTTTTTCTGTTCTAAGGTGCTGAGGGATTGAGGACATGAAGATGCAGGAGCAACAGATGATGACTGTCTTGTTTCTTGCATAATTTGGGCCGACTCTATTTCTTCTTCTGTCTCCTCACCCTTCGTTTGAATTTTTCTTGTGTCTAGACTTGAGACCAGGGAGGGATGCCACACATCCTAGATTGATTCCCATCTTTCTTCAATTTCAACATTCCCAAATGAATGTGTAAGCTCTAAAGTCTCTTGCCTATATTTCCAATAGGCTTCAATCTTTTCTGCTCTCCAATCTTGGGCTTTTAATGCTTTCCTCAGACCAACAGTCATTTTCAACTTAGGGTCATATTCCTTCTCTTTGACATAGAAGGTTTCCCATGGCCTAGGCCCCTTATAGGGCAAATCAGTTAATTCCACATATAGAGCTGGGTTATCTTCTTTCAGATTCCTCCTGTCCTCCCAGAATGGATGACCTTCATGTACCATCTTGGCACAAAGCTTATCATTTCTAATCCAGGAGGCTAGAAAACTATCTGCATCATATTTCCATTTATCCTCTATGATGAGGAAACCAAGGTTAGCTAACCTCCTTAACAAGAGGTTCTCTACACCTCTAACTTCAAGTGTCATGTTTTTTTTGTCCCATGGGACATCATACATCTTCTTCTTTCTTTTCTTGTGGCCAAAGTCATTATCAACCATAAATACTTGTCGGGTCACCTCTAAGAATATGACCCTAGGGGTCAATACTTTAGGCAATAGCACAGGCTCCCCACTGAAACCTTGGACTCTGATTATTGTATTATGTGGCCCAAAGAAGTAGTCACAAGGAATTAGGCAATTGGCTATAAAACCCCTTATACTCTGTGTCATCCTATGTTCTATAGGCTCAAGGCTTAGCTGGCAGAAAGTGAGGGTGACAAAATGTTCCCAAAATTCATAAGGGTCAGAGATTTTAGATAACACATGTGTCCATGTGGACACAGGGATGGTTTTCTTATGACCAAAATCTAGATCATACATATTTAAATGCATATGCTGTGCAAAAAGACCAAATTTATGATACAACATAAGATGGAACAAGAAAGCGGAATACCTGAATACTCGCTTTGTCTTGAAATTTGTTAGCCGATCTATCATGGCAACATCAATTTGTTCTAAAAAATCTAGCCAGTACTCTTGTGATTTATCCATAGTTTTCAATCTGAAAATGATTGCCAATTTCTAGTCATGGACCATGTTATCCTCTTTCATTCCAAAAATGAAAGCTATCATTGAAAGTGCCTCCTGAACATTTTGATTAAATTGTGCCCGCCCAGTGGGTAGTGTGGGCATCTGAGTATTATCATCTCTCAGCTGCATCTCTAAATTCAGGAATTTCAATTTGTTATGTATATTTGCCCATGTGCCTTGCATTTTGGCAATAGTTGGAAATGTGGTTGTTCTATCATACTACAGTGCCATCATGTCCCTTATGGCCTTGGGTATAATATGGACTACGAAAGTGCCCCGTTGGATAGAATTTGATGGTGCATGAAACAGTTCTGCACATAACTCGATTAGCTTGAGACAAGGGTGGACATTTGGGACCAAGAATTGTGCCAATTGAGAGGTCCATATCCTCATACCAAAAGTCTTGAACTGCCCATTGTTTGCCCGGAGAATGCACCTTTGATGTGCCCCCTCTCAGAGAATCTTGGTGTTCTTTTGAAGGGGCGTGTCATATATGCCATTTGCATAGTCCTTCACTTGTTCTGGGTCGATAGATAACCCTACTTCAGGAACCCTTGTTCTTGGATAGGTTTTCCTTGGTTGTGCAGGTGCCGAAGCATATGATTAGTTGTTCAACTGTTTGTCCATTGACTCAAAAATTCCAAGCCCCTCCTATGGTGAGTGTGTCTCAGATATATCTGTATCTCTGCGAGAAGAATGCGAGAAACTTTGACACAGAAAAGAATGAAACTATTTTATCAGAGTGATACTTAGCTGAAAGGCACTTCCTAGGGACAGAGTTCAGATGCAACAATGATTCAGAGCAGAAAGATAGAAGCAAATGATGGCTACACTTAGGACTTAAAACCTAGCTCATTGGGATTTATGGAGATAATAAATGACACATCCCATCTTATTAATGGCATTAATGCTGGAAACAACCAGTGTATCTTTTTGAAATCTGCATGGACCAGAGTGTCAGATATGTTATGAGAGTGGCTATCTTTCTAAAAAAGCATGTACTTCCAAGGAATTTTAGGGATTGCCGAACAACCTTAATAAATGCTAGGCTAAAAGAGAAGGGGCTTTGTGCTACTGACACATGTTCACCGAACACTTATTTGAAAGGGAAAGCAAGAAAAGAAAGTGGGAAAACATAAAAGTGAGAAAAGGAAATGTAACTAACTATGATACATGATGAGCCCTTCCTTAATTGAAATGCTTCAGAAAGATCCCATTTACTAGAATCTCTTCAGGTTCTCCATTCATGGTCTCCAACTCAAATGAATTTTGTTGCTTGCAGGAACAAATTTTATAAGGACCCATCCACAATGATTCGAATTTACTATTATGACCTGGCTTGGCATCTCTTTCATCCCATTTCAATACTAGAGAGCCGAATTCAAAAGTGGGATTAGAAGCCTTCTTATTGAACCAGTCCTTAACCATCTTCTGATGTTTCATTAGTGACTCATGTGCCTTTTCTCTTTTCTCTTGGACTTCCAACAGTCCAGCAAGTCTGACTTGCATGGGGCCATTCTCTTCAATTTCTATCTATTTTAACAATTGCAAAGCAGGAATCTCTAGACTTAGTGGCATTACTGCAAGTTTACCATAAACCAACTCATAGGGAGACATTTTAGTCACTTGCTTTGGTGTGATCCTGTCAGCCCACAGTGTTGTATTAAGTAACTTATGCCACTCTCTGTGATAATTTATCCCTATTCTTTTTATGAGTCTGATAAGGTTTTTGTTAGTGGACTCTACCAGACCATTACCTTGAGGGTAATAATCTGAAGAAGTCTTCAAATAAATCCCATTCCTTAATGTAAACTTAGATAATTTGGTTCCCAAAAATGCTTTAGCATTATTTGATATAATGATACGAGGAGGACCAAACCGAGCAGTTATGCCTTCTAAAAATTCTAGTATGACCTTTTCTGTTGCCTCTTTGAGTGGTACTGCTTCACTCCACCTAGTAAAATAATCTGTTGCTATGAGAATTCATTTGTGTCCCATATTTGACACTGGATTGATCATACCAATAAAATCTAGACCCCATTGAGCAAAGGGTTCATCCACAACTATGGGACTTAGAGCATTGCTACATTTCTCCTTTTGCCAGTACAAAACTAGCAAGCCTGGCATTCCTTAACCATTTGGTAGCAATCTGTAAACAGAGTGGGCTAGAAATATCCTGCTTGTGTTACTTTGATTATAGTGGTCCTAGCTAAAAAATGTCCACCTGAGGCTCCATGATGTAATTCATGTAGTATTCTTTGAGCTTCATCCTTTTCTGTGCATCTTAAGAGTATACCATCAACATTCCTTCTAAATAAAATATGATCAATTAGTACAAAATGGGTCCCTTGCTGCCTATAGTACCTTTTCTTATCATGGGAGAGCTCATTTGGGAAAATCCCATACTTCATAAACTGTATCCTATTTTTGACCCAAGAGTCTTGTTCAACCTCTTGGAGTTTCAATACATTTTCACTTTCTATTTCTTCAGTCATTGTTCTTTCCATGTCTTGGGTCATGTATTGGCACAATCCTTTACCTCTGACTAACTTGGTGGGTCATACTTCTACATTGTATTGTAGAATCTTTGTTATCCAATTGGCTCTTTTCTTAGTGATCTCACCCTCCATAATATATTCTCTTACACTATAGTGAGCCACCAATATCAGAATCTTATTTCTTGTTACCAAATGTCTAAATTTTTTAAGGGCTTTTACCATGGCGTATGCTTACTTTTCCACAAAATTATATCTAGACTCATATTCCTTGATCATTTTGGAGATTTAGGCTATTGGGTGCTCTCCTTCCTGTTGATCATCTTTCTGAGTTAGAACAACAGCAACACTAAATTCTCCCCCATACACATACATTATAAAAGATTTAGAAAAATATGGGTTTCTAAGTATTGGGGCTGTTGAAATGGCTCTTTTGATTTCTTCAAAAGCCTGTCTTCCTTCTGTGGTCCATTTGAAAACCAAATCTTTTTTAAGCAACAGTGTCATTGGTTTAATTAGACCTACAAAATCAGATATGAATCAGCTAACAAAGTTGATTTTTCCTAGAAAGGATTGAACTGCTTTCTTGTTGACTGGTAGGGATAGGTTTATTATGGCTATGACCCTTTTTGGATCAATAGAGACCCCTTCTTTTGATACTATATGCCCTAGAAGCTTACCCTGAGGTACAACAAAGATACATTTCTTGGGATTTAGAGATATTCCAAACTCTTAACATTTCTTAAAAATAGCATCTAAATGGTCAAAACGATCTCTGGCATTCTTAGAAAAAATAGTGAAGTCATCTAGATAGATCAAAATAATCTTATTTATATGTTCCCCAGATGCTACATCCATTGCACACTGAAAAGTAGCCCCAGTATTTGAAAGGCCAAAAGGCATTTTAGCATATGCAAATGTTCCCCACTTTGTAGTGAATGCAGTCTTATGTTGATCTTCATCTGCTAACCAAATCTAATTGTATCCTAAGAAACCATCTAGCAAGGAAAACCTTTCTGACCCAACCACAGTTTGTAAAATCTGTTCCATAGAAGGCAGGGGATAATGATCTTTCAAAGATGCTCTATTCAAATCCCTGAAATCTACACAAAGTCGTATGTCACCATTCTTCTTTCTTACATGCACTAGGTTTGATACCCAAGTTGAATGCTTAATTGGAAAAATAATCTTTGATTCTAGGAACTTTTGCAACTCATCCACCTTTAAAGGTTCAATTCTAGGATTCACTGGCCTTTTCTTTTGTCAGACTGGTTTAGATCCTTTAGTAAGCTCTATGGTGTGTTGGATGATATCTCTATTATAGCCATGGAGGTCCTCATAGATCCAAGCATCACCCTATCATATTTATCACATAAAGCAATCAACCTTTCCTTTTTCTCATGGGTTATAGAATTACCAATTTTCAACTTTCTTCCTTCACTAACTTGAATCTAAGAATAATCTTCCTTATTTTCCTGAAACCTCCTCTTCTCTAGGCTTGTATCTTCTGGATCAAACAAATTTTCTAGAGTAATCAGCCCTTTAGGGAGTTTATTTGATTTTAATAGATAATTTGATCACCATATGCTTCCTCAATTTTGGGATGTAATTGATCAGCAAATTCACTTGATTGTTGTAAGAATGCAAGTACTTGAAGGTCATTGTCAAAAACTTGCCAATTTTGGTCATTGTCTGGAATTGTTGGTCTTACTATAACCTTAACTGACTCATTGTTAACTAATAGATCACTTGCTGGGTCAAACTGTGAACCAATTTGTGCCATTCTATCTGCTTCAGAATTTTGGGCTCTGGGAACTACCTCAATATTGAAAGCCTCAAAACCATCTATTAGGTCCCAAATCCTATGCCAATAGGATCTCATTCTTACATTTTTGGCTATTGCTTTTTCTCTGATTTGTTTTACCACTAGTCCTGAGTCTCCTTTTACTATCAGATTCTTTATTTCCTTTTTCTTTGCCAACACGAGTCCATGCACCAAAGACTCATATTCAGCATCATTATTGGTATAGGCGAATTGAAAGTGAATGTCTCTTAGAATTTTCTCACCATTTGGGGCAATAAGGCAAATACCTGCTTTGGCACCATTTTTACTCCTAGCCCCATCAAAATTTAGGGTCCAAATTTCTAAGTCTCTTTCAGATTCTCCACTTTCTAATATTTCTTTCCTTATAATATTAGGGATTTCTTGGTCTTCTTCAAAAATAGCATAAGTACCTAGAACAGTAGAGTCATAGTTTCGATAGGGATCACTCTGCATCATGGTCATTGGCTGGTTGTTCTCTTCTTCTTGTTGGTCATGTTTAGTCTAGTCACCTAATTCCTCAACAAAGACTCTCTCCTCTTTATTTAGCATGGCATGGGATGCTTCTAATTTTGAGGTTGGTTCATTTGTGATATGGTCTTTGGATAATGGTTCAGACAATATTTTCATCTTTGTCCCATATTTGGTTCTCAGGATGAGGTGTGACCAATCTAGTGACATGTAGCCTCCTATTTTGGTTGTGAAATCTTTGGATAAGCATAAACCAAACACAAGGGGAATATCTATGACTACCACATCTTGATTGACAATTATATTGGGACAAGTATATAGTTGTAATGGAAGTTGTTTATTTTTTCCTAGTGTTGAACAAATTTCCCATCCAACTGCATGACCCCTCTTGTAAGTGGTTCATACTTTATCTTTAAAGCATTTGCTATCTATTTTGGCATTATTGTAGTATTGGCCCCAGAATCTATCATTGCATTTTTTCCCAACTATTAGAGTCAAATAAAAGGGATCTGGTTTAGATTTACCTACCTCAGGTGCATTGTTCAATAGAGCTATTGTTTGTAGAGGTACATTATCTTTGGGCTGGAGTTTCCCTTTATCAATAGCTCCTCCTTTAGCACTAGTGTGTTTAGAGGCTTCTTGACCTTGCACAGCTTCCTGCAACAGTGTCTTCTACTAGGGAATAGCTGACATATCCCAGATTGATACGTGTGTTGGAGTCCTTTTCAGCTGGTCCACCACATTTATAGGTCCTAATGCTTGGGTTTTTGAATAATAAGGGTACCTTGTCTTTTCTAGAACCTATCCCAAGGCTACTTGATTCTACATAGGCTGAGGCATGTCTTGCCTAGAGACTAGATTATGATGATTTTGAAATGGAGGAGTTCCGATGATTTCATTATTAGTGACTTTAGGCTGCTCCATCATTCTCCTCTTTGATCTGGTATAATAGTCTGACTATACCAATGGTTTCTTTGAAGTGGATGCCTCATTCAAGAACATCGAATCTTCCTCTTCAATCCATGAAAATAAGGCATGTTCGGGGGCTATTTCCTCTTCTTGTTGTATGGACATCCCTTGCATCTGGGCCGCCATTACTACATTTTGAACACCAAGGGACTGATATGGTGGAGTGTTAGAAGTTGAGAATTGTCCTTTTAACCCTCTCTGTTCTGTTATCTTTTGTTGCAAATTACCTCTGGGATAGTCTCTGGGCATATGTACATTGTTGCAGGGAAAGCACCAAGCATTTGTATCATCTGCTAAGTTATTTTTCCCTGGAACTATTTCCCTATTGGGATTATGAGGAATAGTTTGTAAAGGTGTAGAAACTGCAACCAACTGGTTTGAAGGCTGAGGATTAGTTTGCCTTTGAGGGCCTTGATACTGATTTGGCTGAAAGGGAGGTCTATTTCCTTGGAAACCTTGATAAGGGGGCTTTGAATAGGGATTTTGTTGTCTCTTTAGGTTAATTATCTCATTTGAGAAGGTCCTTAGAATGTTCTTGATGTCATCCATCTCAGATGGTTGAGCAGGGGTGGTTGCCCTAGCAAGTTGTTGAGATACTAGAAATGAATACGTGGACACAGGTGAAGCTGTAAGGTTAGGAGCTTCTTGTGGCAAAGGTAGGGTAATTTCTGAGAACATGGGCATAGGAGGCCTTGGGGGCAATTTTCCAACATCTATCAAGTTATTTTTAGCCTTGACTGCCAACTCATATGCTTCTGGTAGTGTCTGACCTCCTAGAGACCGAATCATTACTGATATATCAGAGTTAAAATCTTTGAGGTAAAACACAATAGCCATACCTGATAATGGTCTTGCTATAGTAGGAGTTCTATCCCAGGTCTTTTGAAATCTTGAGTTGAAATTGGTCATGGATTCTTGTGGTGCCCTTTTGATAGTGATTAATTCTTGCAGCAGGGAAGATTTATCACCTTTCTCTTCAAATCTTACAAAGAAAGCATCACCAATCTGATCCCATGTAGATATTGTATTTGGAATGAGCGATCTATACCAGTCCAGAGCCTTTCCTTTGAAAGAAGCTGCTAGTAGTCTTATTGCCACATTATGTTTAGTAATAACATGTACTGCACACACATCAGATACATCTTGTAGATGTTCCCTAGGTGTCTTGAAATCTTCTCCAATGAACTTAGGTAGAGCCTTTAAAGCATTGGATGGAATAGGATCCCAAGTTGTTGGTGCTACTGGGAGGATGAGAGGACTACCAGTATTCCAATTTGCATAGTTCTTTGGAGGTATAGGTGCTCCCATATTTATCCTTTGTGCTACTGCAACCTAATTCACTCTTCTCCTTGGAGTAGCTACTAATGGTGGTAAAAGAATGCCTGGATTAGCAGCAAATTGAGCTCTTGTTGTAGGTCCACAGCTTTGGCTCATATGATCTTGATAGAAACTTCAAGAAATAGTCCGACCGGGCATGCCAAAAACTATTGATGTATAAAATTGTACAGGTTCTAACACCAACATGGGAAGTTTCTGTTAGATTTAGGACAAACAACTGAGAGGGGGGTGAATTAGTTGTCAAAAACTTTCTTCCAATTACTCACTTAAATCCTCTTCTTAATTCAGTAGCAGAATAATGAATTAATCATGGAAACATAATGCAACAATTCAAGAGAAGAAACACATTAACACATAAGACACCAAGATTTTTAACATGGAAAACTTGGTTAAGGGAAAAACCATGGGGTGAATAACCCAAGATTGTATTCTCTATTAAAAGAATAGTAAGAACAAAATGGCACATGCCAATTAGGGCTCATTGCCCGAGCACACTGCTCACAAGAGGCCCACTGCCTACAGGAGACACACTGTCTACAAAATAATAAGTATTACATAATTGAACTGAAGATTAGCATCTTCACCATGCTTGAGTCGGGTCCATTTAAGCCCAATACTTCTAATCTGCCTTTCACTTTCCTCTCTCTACCACTCTCTCATCTCCATGAGACACAATTGAAAACGACTTTACAACTCCTTATTTATACAAGACATCGACTTAGGGATAATCATCCAAGTCAGCATACATTACAGAGGAAATACATAAATACAATATGACTAATCACAAAAAGACTTCACGTGGATAAACACATTATCGGCCACACAGATCTGAGACTTTAAACTTCCTTTAGGAACACGCCATTCTCCATAGAACATCTTCAAGATCATTCGCAGGATGTGTAACTCATTCGGTTGGCTAGACTTAGGAAGAACATCATCATCCGAAAGTAATTCTTCAATTATGAGCTCTATCTTCAATGCAGACCACCAACATGAACTGGACATAATCCAAAGAACTCCATAAGATTGCCTGAATCACCAAGAATATCCACACTACTACTTATTGAAATCATTCTCTCCTTCATCCAGAACTTCAAGAACATAGTCTGTCATCATTGTCATATTGGGATAGATGCTTGTGGACCTCCAGACCATGAACCAATTGAGTTGTCAATTGACATTGACTTACTCAACACTTCACCAAATCTGCAAAACAAGATATTGCATTTCCAGATCTCATCTGACCTATCTGAGTCACTTTTGGCCATAACTTCTTCAGATCTTTATGCGGACCTCTAAAATCTTTACTGGATCATCTTAAGACACATATCTACAAACCCTTTGATGCGCATCCTCTGATCTTCATCTTAGCTAAGATATTTACCTCACTGTCTTCCCAGTTCTTCTTTATTCCTGATAGGACTAATTTTCGCAATATCCTTAGCATACAGCTCATCCAATCCTTATCATTAATGCAATAGAAGTATGTTGACATCAATGACAACACCAGTTAGGCCCATACTTGCAACAGTTTCAAGAATGTGGAACTTGCTACTTGAAACAACCTCCATATTTTAAAGAAGGTGGCTCTTCTCTATTTCAAATGGGGTTTGAGCAAAGGGAAAGAAATTAACAGGATTACAGATACAATTAAGCAAATTTAACTATGGCGATGTGCCTGAGTAAAAGTATCCCTTCAATTCAAGTACTGTGAATCTATTCTCAAGATACAGTTATATTAAAGAGCAGATACTACATGATTAACATAAACAAATAAAATGAATATTATCAAAGGCTTATAACCAGACACTTTGCAATGACACAGATTATATCAACCAAGGCACAGAATAGAGTTCTTCTCATTAATCTTCCAGCAACATAAAAGGCATAGATACATGCATAGATACATTAACTTTATTATCAAGAATAACAAAATAAAGGCAAAATGACATAAATTGGTAATAGCAAAGTCTCTAACTCATCATTTAGATTTTTGACTAAAACTTATCAAAAGATCCTTGAATCTATATCAATGAATGTATCTTGATCTATTACAAATACTGCATATTTATAATCATAGATCTAACCCAAGATTATCTGTAACAACTGAATCCTCAATGACCCAATGGAACTAAAGATTACTGGAGGTTCCTAGCAGTTACAATCCTCTGAATCTGCAACGGTCGTGCCTCCTGCATGCTCATTGGCTGAGGCAAAATATTATGTGCCACACCTCCTTTATTGAGACATAGACACATGGAGAGACCTATGCGCTTAAAACTGAAAAGAAATATGACAGATGGCAACATCTACATCAAACCCAAAAACTCCTTTGTCTTTTTAGAAATCAATAAGAAAATGACACTTGTCGCATTTCATAGCCTTCAAAACATGATACGTGTCTTATCCTGCCAAGCCTTTAAAAACCTGTGTCTTTATACTTGGGCATCCTCCTTTAATGACATCTATCACAACCTGCTTTACTTATAAAATGAGACACAATAATGATGGGACCCACATCCTTGGTGCTTACTACTCTCAAAGGGCAAAAATTGGGATAGATGGCAACCCCCATGCACATGCTAGCTAACATGTGGCAACCTCCACAACACTACTAAAACAAATAAAACTTTTGAAAGGTCCCTGCAGAAGTTGAAACTTGGCGCAACCTGCAAAAAACTGTGAATCAAAAAGTTTCTCGCTACAAGAGTCATGAATAAATCAACTCCTTCCCCACGACCACCACGTGGCATCCTCCGCAAGATTAAAACTTGAAACATTATTGTGGCCCACCATCTTTTATAGTAGCATCAACATGATACGGAAAGAAACATGTGGCATCATTCGCAGCAAACTTAAAACACACATAGCACCCTCTGTACAAAATGTAGAAGCTTTTGAGACTGCCTTTGCAAGTGACACATGGCGACACCCAGAACATTGCTGAAACAAAATGTACTGGTGCTACCTGTTACGTGGCGCGCTCCACATACAACTTAATCCTTGAAACATTGTTATGGATTTGACTATGGCTTGGACACTTGGTGCATTCCCCACAAAACATTTGAAACCTGCGCAACAACATTTGAAACTCACATAGAAACATAATAAGACCCACGGACTAAGCCGCAACTGAAACAAAATGTAGAGTTTTTGACACTCTACACATACCATGTTCCAAAGATCCTAATTTGGAGGATGTTGGCAAAGGTTGTGGAATTTGGCTTTACACATGCCAATTACATTTTCTTGAAAGTTTCTAAAGCCTTTTCAACAAATCCATTATTTTCATATCTTGCAATCATTGCATTCCATGACAATAGATCTCTTTGAGGTGTTAGGTCAAATAATTGACATGCCTTGGGTGCAAAACAAGACCATTCCTAGTCTAAACATACCCATCTAGATGCGTTGGAATTGTTAATTTGATCGCATCAGGAGTAGGATGAATGCTACACCCCTTTGCAACTTTACACTACCTCCTTCTGACGATTTTGGGGGAAGCAGAAAGCCTTTCACCATGATCAAATGCCTCAATGATATCAAAAGCTAAGAGAGATTATTGTAGAGGGGTTCTACATGATCATGTTCCCTTCGATGGAATGTTTCTAAGTGTCACAGTTTCTGAGTAATAGCTCGTTAAAGATTGCTACCTTTTTGCACTTTGGACTCTTCAGGGATATCACCGATACAATGTAGCTCGAACTATTTCGGCATGTTTGGGTGCAAGAAAGGACCATGCCTAGCCTAAATGTACTCATCTGAATGTGTTAGAACTATTAATTTGGTCGCATCAGGAGCAGAATGAAAGTTACACCCCTTTGCAACTTTACACTACCTCCTATTGACAATTTTGGGGGTAGCAGAAAACTTTTCACCATTGTAGAATGCCTCAGAGATATAAAAAAATGAGAGAGGTTATTGTAGAGGCATTCTACGTAATCATGTTTCCTTAGACAAAATGTTTCTAAGTGTCATAGTTTTTGAGTAACATCTCATCAAAGATTTCTATTTTTTTCCACTTTGGACTCTTTAGGGATATTGCCAGTATAATGTAGCTCGAACTGTTTCGGCATGTTTGGGTACAAAATAGGACCATGCCTAAGATTAACGTACCCATCCAGACATGTTGGAACTATTAGTTTGGTCACATTAGGAGCAGGATGAAAGTTACACCACTTTTCAACTTTACACTACCTCCTTCTAACAATTTTGAGGGCAGCAGAAAACCTTTCACCATGAGCCAACGCCTCAGACATATAAAAAAATGAGAGAGGTTATTATAGAGGGGTTCTATGTGATTGCATTTGGTGTAGGGGTACCTAGATACTTTAATTAATTTCATGTTCATTTTGATGTTTTGGCATTGTATAAGGTCCAAGTGACCAATTGTAAGGCCTAGTGCTATGTGTGAGTCCGAGTGGAATAAATCTAGGTTCATTTTGTAAGTCCCAAATGACATAAGGTCAATTGTAATTGTATAATGCTAAAAATAGCAATTATGCCAAAAATAGGTAGTAGTGTTTCCCAGCCGCTTGGAATCGATCTCCCAGCCGCTTGGAGTTAGTTTGGTACTACTTTGGGCAACTCTTTAAAAACTAGGGAAATGAACAAGATCATGCATGATGATCAGTATTGTAGTTAGATCGATTGAATGTAAACACACATTGTGTTAAGAAGAAATCAACTATTCTGTGTCTTCAATTTTCTTTCTGTTCTCTATAAATATGAAATTGCATAGATGTAGATTTCCTTTTTTTTCTATTTTTCCCATTGTTGCAATATGTTGATTTGAAGCATTCCACTGATAAGATTTCTGTCGAAATAAGTGGAATGGCTTTGTTGTATCATATTTGTTTATTTTCTATTTTGTTTCATGATTCGGCAGCGTAGAGGACCAAATTTGGTTGTGCACAGTAGAATGCCTAGCATCTCCATGTGCTAGGGTTTGGATCAAAGAAGTTGGAACTGTTCTCGATGAGACAGAGACCGTCGGTGAACCATTTCCCTTCGGAGCGTTAAGGGAAATCTGGCTGAAGAGGAGTTCAGGGCGTTGAATGAAAGTCACGGCCCAATATTCAGATCGGGACGACAAAGCGCATTGGCCTAAATGTATGAGCGTCCATCGATGACAAGAGTCCCATTGAAGACACTAGCATCGGTGTAAGTTTCGAATGTATGTGGTGAGTGCCTATTGCAAAGCATGTTATGAATGTATGTGGAGAATGTACATTTCGGCAGATACAAATGGTGACCAGGTGTAATGGTGAATTGGTGCATGTGAACTTTAGTCCACCAATGATAACAAGTCAAGCGACGTATATGAGTTGATCTCAACAAAGCATCGGTACATCGGTGTAGTGAATCCTGAAGTGGTCGATAGGCATTGTCTGGCTGACAAGTGAGGTTCAGAGGTAATGAGTGAACTTCAAAGGAGTTCAATGGTTCAATCGGTTCAATAGTTCATAATTTGATCTATTTTGTGTGCTCCCATTGTGCACTCTGCATCATTTTTGGTATCAGAGCTAGTGAAAGGTCTGTAAAAGTGATGGCATTTTATGTGAATGTTTATGTTAGACAGAGTAAACAAAGGATGGGCTAGCAATATGCCTCCAAAGGGAATGGCCATCGAAGTAGTCAAGAAATTCAAAGAGATGGAGGAGATGATCAAGAGTGGAGTCAACGAAGCACTCCAGGCTGAGTTGAAGACCTTGAGAAAAGGTAGGAAATCAGATGAGGAGTCTGATGAAGAAGAAGATGGGGAAGAGGAAACAACCCCAAAACAGACAGGTATATCTACAGACCAGAAATAATTTTTGGAGGCCATAAAATCACTTGGCAAGGAGTCATCTGAGGCAAAAGTGGAGATTCCAATGTTTAGTGGAAAGATGGACACAGAAGAAGTCATCGAATGGATCAAGGATCTTAATAACTATTTCGAGTATAAGGAGGTACCGAAGAATAGAAGAGTCAAGTTTGCAAAGATGAAATTAAAGGGCGCTACACTCACATGGTGGAACTACACCTAGGGAGAAAGGGTGAAGAGTGACAAGAGCATGATCTCATCCTAGAGTCGGATGGTAGAGAGGATCAAGGCTCAGTTCCTACCAGCAGATTATGAGGTGCAGATATATAGGAAAATGCAGAACCTCAGGCAGAAGGATATGGATGTATCCACCTATACATAGGAATTTCATAAATTGTCTCTAAGGTGTCAACATGCTGAGGATGAGAAAGGAAGAGTTGCTAGGTATATTAATGGCCTAAAGTATAGTATACAAGATGAGATTACCATCTTCACACCAGAAACCATGGACAAATGTTTCTAGGTGGCACTAAGAGTAGAAGAGAAGCAAAAAAGAAAGGGAGACTAGCAAAATAGAGGTAGAGGTGGAAGAAATTCCAGGGGCAGAAATAGCTATGGTGGTAGAAATTAGTTCCAAAAGACTCAAGGGGAGTCTAGTTAGCAACAACACAGTGGAGAATCTAGTTCTAGAGAGGGTTTCAGAGGAAGGAGACCCAATGGGAGAGGCATATTTGGTGGACCAGGTAGAGGTCCTAACGTCTTCATGATAAGATGTTATAATTGTAACCAAATTGGGCACATAGCAGGCAAGTGTCCGAAGAAAGCCTCAAGCTCTCATGGTGGAGAGAGAAGGAACCAGCTGATTCAAGAAGAAGATTGTCAGAGTGTGAACTCACCTATGGGAAGTACAGCTCTAGCACAAGATGGAGAGAAACTCATGATGAGAAGGATGATGCTGAAGGTACCACAGAACAAAGAACCACCGCAGAGGAAGACACTGTTCAGAACTCTGTGTAAAGTTTTTGGCAAAAGGTGTAAGGTGATTGTTGATTCTGGCTCCACTGAAAATTTAGTTTCAGTAGAAATGGTAGAGAAATTGAGTTTGAAAAGATTACCACATGTTAGTCCATACAAAGTGTCCTAGCTAAACAAAGGGTAGCAAGTCTTGGTTGACAAACAAGCTTGGGTAGAATTTCAGATAGGGGAATATGGGGATAAACTTTTGTGTGATATAATCCCCATGGATGCATGCCATTTACTATTAGGAAGACCTTGGCAGTATGATGTATAAGCCCAGCATGATGGTAAGTCAAATTCCTTTGTGATCACTAAAAATGGTAGACAGTATAAGATGGATCCTTTACCAGAAGAGGGTGTAGATAAGAATGTAGGCTCAAGTATCATGTTAATGAATGGGAAAGAGTTTCTCCATACTCTAAAAGAAGAGGGATCCTAGGGGTATGCTCTGATTTTGAAAGCTAAAGACAATTCTAGTTTGTCTGAAAACAACAAGGAAAAAATCCCTAAGGAAGTGCAGGAATTGTTAGACAGATATAAGGGTATCATGGTGGAGGATATACCCAATGTACTACCCCCTGTGAGAGACATAAGTCATCAGATTAACTTCATTCTAGGATCCACATTGCCAAATAAACAAGCTTATAAAATGACACCTAATCAGAATGAGGAGATTGCTAAACAAGTACAAGAACTGTTGGATAAAGGCCTGGTGAGGAAGAGTCTTAGTCCATGTGTTGTACCCACAGTTTTAGCTCCCAAGAAGGATGGAAAATGGAGGGTATGTACTGATTCAAGAGCCATAAATAAGATCACCATCAGATATAGGTTTCCTATGCCCAGAATAGAGGACCTCATGGATTGTTTGGGTGGAGCTCAGTATTTTTCTAAAATTGATCTCAAGAGTGGATACCATTAGATCAGGATTAGATAAGGGGATGAATGGAAGACAACCTTTAAGACTAATGAAGTCTTTATGAGTAGCTGGTGATGCCATTTGGTCTGTCCAATGGTCCCAATACTTTCATGCATCTAATGAATGAGGTATTGAAAGATTTTATTAGCAAATTTGTTGTTGTCTATCTTGATGATATTCTGGTTTTCAGTAGGACAAAAGAAGAACATTTGCAGCACTTGGAACAGGTGTTGAAGAAGTTGCATGAAGAAAAATTGATGATCAATATGGAGAAAAGTGTCTTCATGAAGGAAGAACTCACATACCTTGGATTTGTGATATCCCAGGGTAGTTTGAAAATGGATCCAAAGAAGGTAAATGCTATTCTGTCTTGGCCAGCACCTAAAACAGTAAGTGATGTAAGAAGTTTTCATGGGTTGGCAACTTTTTATAGGAAATTCATAAGAGGATTCAGTCATATTTGTGCACCCATTCTGGATACCATAAAAGGAGGACAGAAATGTAAGTTTGTTTGGAATAGAGTAGCTGCTGAGTCTTTTGAGATTCTCAAATAGAAAATAGCAGAGAGACCCATTTTGGTTTTGCCTGATTTTAATAAGTTGTTTGCTATGGAATGTGATGCCAGCAACCTTGCCATTGGTGCTGTCTTGAGTCAGAAAGGAAGACCTGCTACTTTCTTTAGTGAAAAGATGAATGATGCTAAAAGAAAGTATTCCACATATGATCTAGAATTGTATGCAATGGTTCAAGCATTGAAAAAATGGAGACATTATCTCTCGTCCAAGGAATTCATTGTTTATACTGACAACCATGCTTTGAGTTTTTTGAATTCACAAGAGAAAATAAATAATAGGCATATGAAGTGGATTAAACAACTCCAGGCATATGCTTTTTCCATCAAACATAAGAAGGGGCAAGCCAACAAGGTGGCAGATGCTCTGAGCAGAAGAGTGTGCAATATACAAGAAATCTAGTTGCAAAGTGTGGGAGTGGATTCTCTCAAGAATATGTACTAGGATGTTGAGGACTTCAAGGGGATATATGCAGTTTGCTCACAATTTTTAGATTCCTATCATTCTAATTTTTCTAAATTTTTACTACAGCAGGGGTTACTATTTAAAGGCAACCAATTGTGTGTGCCTAGGTGTTCCATGAAGGAGAACATCATAAAAGAGAAACATTGCGGTAGTCTTGGAGGTCATTTTGGACTGGACAAGACATTGGAGCAAGTGAGAAGGTTTTATTTCTGGACTAAGATGCAAACAGATGTCAGAAAATTTGTAGACAATTGTCACATTTGCTAGAGAGCAAAAGGAACTTCATCCAATGTAGGTCTCTATCAACCACTTCTAATTCCTCAAAGGCCATGGGAGTGTATAAGTATGGATTTTGTTTTTGGTCTTCCCCGGACTCAAAGAGGTTTCGACAGTGTGTTTGTTGTAGTTGATAGATTCAGTAAAATGGCTCATTTTGTACCATGTAAATGTACCAATGATGCTTCACACATTGCTAGTCTATTCTTTAAGGAGATTGTTTGAATTCATGGTTTGCCATTAAATATTCTCACTGACAGAGATCCCAAATTTGTGGGACATTTTTGGTGTACATTGTGGAAGAAATTGGGCACTCAATTATCTTTCATGTTAGCCTATCACCCTCAGATGGATGGACAAACTGAGGTAGTGAATAGATCACTAGGTAATCTTTTGAGGTGTTTGACTAAACAACATGGACAAGCATGGGATATGATCATGCCACAAGTAGAGTTTGCATATAATGATTCTATTAATAGGAGCACAAGAAAGAGCCCTTTTGAAGTTGTATATGGGATTCATCCTAGGGGAATTTTGGAGCTTAGGGATCTCTAGAACATGGAGAAAAGGAGTGCACAAGGTGAAGATTTTGCAGTCAGCATGAAGGATATCCATGATACTGTAAGGGAAACTATCCAGAAGACCATAGAGTAGTAAAAAGAGAGAGCTGATCAGAGGAAGCGGGACATACAGTACATGGTTGGAGATTTGGTGATGGCTTATCTAAAGAAGGAAAGACTTCCTAAGGGGCAACCACCAAAACTTCTCATGAAGAAGATAGGTCCATGAAAGATTGTACACAAATTTGGGCCTAATGCATACAAAATTGAACTTCCTCTAGGTTTAGCAATATCGCCCATTTTTAATGTGGCAGATTTATTTCCATTTAGAGGAGCCAATGCAACAACGGTAGGAGCAGAAGATATAGAATGGATTTATGATCTTCCACCAAGTCAGTCAGTACAGCTAGAATGTATTTTGGACACCAAAGTTTAGAAGAAGACCAGACATAAAACCTACAAGCAGTATCTGGTCAAATGGTGTGGTTTACCTGATGAGGATACAACCTGGATGAGTGAGGAAGACATCATCAAGCATGGGGTTAATATTTTAGACTTGGTTCCTCAAGGGACTTGAGTTCTGTTAACCCTAGGAGTATGGTGTAGGGGCACCTAGATACTTTAATTAATTTCATGTTCATTTTGATGTTTTGGCATTGTATAAGGTCCAAGTGACCAATTGTAAGGCCTAGTGCCATGTGTGAGTCTGAGTGGAATAAATCTAGGCTCATTTTGTAAGTCCCAAGTGACATAAGGTCAATTGTAATCACATAATGCTAAAAATAGCAATTATGCCAAAAATAGGCAGTAGTGTTTCCCAGCAACTTCAAATCGATCTCCCAGCCACTTGGAGTCAGTTTGGTACTACTTTGAGTGAATCTATAAAAACCAAGGAAATGAACAAGATCAGGCATGATGATCAGTATTGTAGTCAGATCGATTGAATGTAAATGCACATTGTGTTAAGAAGAAATCAACTATTCTGTGTCATCAATTTGCTTTCTATTCTCTGTAAATATAAAATTGCATAGCTGTAGATTTCCTTTTCTTTCTATTTTTCCCATTGTTGCAATATGTCTTTTTGAAGCATTCCACTGATAAGATTTCTGTTGAAATCATTGGAATGGCTTCATTGTATCATATTTGTTTATTTTCTATTTTGTTTCATGATTCAGCGGCACAGAGGACCAAATTTGGTTGTGCATAGTAGAATGCCTAGCATCTCCATGTGCTAGGGCTTGGATCAGAGAAGTTGGAACTGTTGTCGGTGAGACAGAGACTGTTGATGAACCGTTTCCCTTTGGAGTGTTAAGGGAAATCTGGCCAAAGAGGAGTTTAGGGCATTAAACAGAAGTTGCGGCCCAAGATTCAGATCGGGGCTATAAAGTGCATCGGCCTAAATGTATGAGCGTCCATCAATGACAAGAGTCCGGCCGAAGACACTAGCATCAGCGTAAGTTTTGAATGTATGTGGCGAGTGCCTATCACAAAGCATGTTATGAATGTATGTGGAGAATGTACATTTCAGCAGATACAAATGGTGACCAGATGTAATGGTGAATCGGTGCATGTGAACTTTAGTCCACCAGCGATAACAAGTCAAGCGACGTCTATGAGTTTATCTTAACAAAGCATCGGTACATTGGTGTAGTGAATCTTGAAGCGGTCAATAGTCATTGTCTGGCCGACAAGTGAAGTTCAAAGGAGTTCAATGGTTCAACTGGTTCAATAGTTCATAATTTGATCTATTTTGTGTGCTCCCACTATGCACTCTGCATCAACATTATCTCAGACGGAATGTTTCTAAGTGTCAAGGTTTTTGAGTAAAAGCTCTTCAAAGATTATTGCCTTTTTGCACTTTGGACTCTTCAGGGACTTTGCTCATAGCCTGTTGCCCCAAACAATTGGGGAACTTGTCACATGAAACAAGACCTCCCCTGGTATTTACCCACCCACCCTGATGCATTAGCAAAGTTTGTTCGAGCTCACGACCTATGGAATGTAAAATGTCACTCCTAGCACCTTTCTAATGCATGAAACTAAAACATTTTGCAAGAATGCATTTGATTTCTGGATGGTCAAACGGATTGGAGCTAACCAAAATTGAGAAAGGTTATTGTGGAGGGACCCCACATGCACCTGTAGGTCCAAACAAAACATTCCCATCTGCCATGAATTTTGAGAACTGCTCCGTCAAAGTTTGGTAGTTTTTTCGTATTAGGGATCTTAAGGGACTTTTCTGGTAGCCTACTATCCCGAATGACTGGGGCGCTTGGAACATCAAATGAGACCTCCCCTAGCATTTACCTACCCACCCCAATGCATCAGCAAAGTCTGTTAGACCCCATGAGCTATGGAATGCATAATGTCACTCCTAGCACCTTTCCATTGCATGAAACTAAAGCATTTTGTAAGAATCCATTTGATTTCGACACAGTCAAATGGACTGGAGTTAACCAAAACTGAGAGAGGTTATTGTGGATGGACCCCACGTACACTTGTAGGTCCAAATGAAACATTCCCAGCTACCATGAATTCTGAGAAAACCTCCATCAAAGTTTGATATTTTTTTTGTTTTAGGGATCTTAAGGGACTTTGTTGATAGCCTGTTGCCCTGAATGATTGAGGTGCATAACACCATATTTTTTGATCAATATCAACATCATGAGGACACTGAAGAAATCTTTGACACATGAAGACACTGAGAACACTAAAGACATGGAGGACAAAGAAGCATGAAGACATGAACAAACTCCTGTCATGAGGAAGAACCACAACCAAATCCAACAAGTGTCTTTATATCACAAAACCCAACAACATATCCTAAAAGCATAATGGCATCATCAAACAATAGACAACCAATAGAACTACACAATTATGCATTTCTTACTTTCAAGTAAATGTAATTGGCACTTGTAAAACCAAATTCATGTAAGGATAATTGATCGTCATATTAAATGTTTAATACAAACTGTCATATACATAATGTCATGAACATAACATCTAGTTTACATACAAAGCCATATAGGCATATATCCAAAAATATGCATCGGTAACATACAAAAGTATCTACATACAAAGCCATCTAGGCATATAAAAAATGTCCCAAAAACTAGTTTCCTATGGACTTTTATGAAATAATCGGCAGCCTTTGCTTGACCGTAAAGATAGAGAGCTAATTCGTGACTCATCCGCTCTCTATTGTCGACTAGACCTCTTCAACAATTCAAGTTCATGCAGCTCCACCTGTTAATACAATCAAATAATATGCACATTACTATAGAAAATGTATATGAAATATCTAACATCACATATGTAATCGATCACTTACTGCCATCTGATGATCACTCTCCATCATCTTGTCTCTAGCTTCTTTGTCCATAGTTCGACGGGCTGGAGTTGTGACCTCCTATGTGAAGCATTAAGAAACAAAATTGACTAAACATAAATATCATTTATGTACATCAAATGACATGAGATAAAACAAGAAATACAAAATTATGACATTTTTATGTTATTGGCTCATACCTTGGTCAAAAGATTTGAAAACATCATGGCTGCAGCAATGCCTATATGCACTGACTCAGGAAGTTGAGGAGCCTCCACATTCAACATTTGAAAATCAAGTTCAAGATTATTCAACCAAAATAAATAAATAACATTATTTTAAAAATGCATAATGATTAGAAATGGTTAAATTTACCTCCGTAAAAGTGGTGGATTTGTGTCCAGGTGACCAAGGAAACCATGGAGGTGTCGGTGACTATTGAAATCATCAAATTGTCACAAAATAATATTACCATTGACATATCTACAATAATTACAATCATGTGATAAATTACATATACCTGCTAACTTGACCTCCTCTCATAACCTGCCAATGGATGGCTAACGGAGGTAAGATGAAGACTCTGACCTTGGAATTTCATTGCGCGGACAATTACATACATGTTATTTTTGACTTATAATGTAGATAATCATATAAAATTAATTACAAATTTCAAATAACAATATATTAAATCAAGATGAAACTTGTAACAAATTACCTGAGAGTCAATAGCAAATGGAGTCTGTAAGAGATCATCGGTGAGAACAATCTGATCTAATATGGATGTCTCCATCATTGGATGCTACTCTTGCATCACAACATCCTTCCGAGAGTCCTACCATGCATCCTACATCTTAGCATCCCATTGAGAGTCCTATCATGTGTCCTACATCCCATAATCACACAGGATCCCACATGATCTATACAAATGTGGGGACACATGATGCCTAATTCTCTCTCCCTCATCAGCTTGGGTAAGATCATTAGCATGCTGTGATAGAGTTTGGGTGAAAGTAGTCAATGAATGTAATGTCTCCACCTCAACACTCTCCTTCAAAGTCGAAGGGTGTGACCTATGTTTTGGCCTCAACATGGGTACAGGCACATGGTTTTCATCTTGTTGAGCCCTGGGTCTATCCTGGGCAGAGCCACCACCTCTACCTTGGAACTCACAAATGTCAAAATAATTGGGAATCTTATTGAGGATGAACTCGCAATGGAGTTTCCTCAAGAAATATTGTGGTACCTCATCATTGTTGCACGGGTGCTCATCGAAGACCATGTACCATCTATCCCAAAAGTTTTGGGATATTTCTTCATTCCTACACCAATGAATAGGAAACTATTTGAAATTTTCTTCTAATCTTTAGCTGGTTTTGGGATGAATAAAGTGTGCACATAATTGAAATTTTGTAATTTTTTCATTCTTGACTTGTTCATATGACAACTTGTCATCATAGTATTCCTGACACCTCTCCCTATAGTCTTAGAATTCGGTGATTTGTTTTGTCACTGAATCATTGTGGGAAACAATCTCCTCTAGTGACTTTGCAAGTGCCCTCCTATGATCAGTGGTTCCACTTGGATTGTTTAGCATTTGAATAACAGTTTGAAGATGTTTCTTGTTTTCTTCTATTATCCGTAGGTAGTTTTCTTGACTATCCCTTACATTGTGAGGACGTGAAGGTGGGTTTTGAGGGTATGGAGGGTTTTGGGGGTTTTTTTCACCCTCATCATTTGGATTTGGGTTTTCTCTTGCCTCAAAAACTAAAAATGCAATATAAAAACTTAATCAAACAATGCAAAATCTAAAAATTCTTCTAAAACTAACAAAAAATGATCAAACCATACCTTCTTTAGCTACTAGACCCTCCAAATTTGCTGTACGATGTCTTTGTTGGTGAGGTGGCATCGTGAAAATGACATTTTCTCTCTTGCATGTGCTTGGAGAGGCTTTCCTTGGATGAGCTCGTGCTTTCTTCTCAGGTTTTGGCACACAAACTTGTTTTCTCATGGTGAATGGCAAAAATGACTTTGTTTTGCACTTTTTATGTTAGGAAAAACATGAGCACATTATAATGTGCTTGCATTTTTTCTTGTTTTGGATGAAAAAGTCCCATGGTGGTGACTTTTTGGTTCCCCATCTTTGTGCATACACCCTTATATAACCTGTAAGCCTTACTTTCCTCACTATATTTAACAAAAATACATGACTCACTTTTGGGATCTAGCTTTTGTCTCTTTTGATCAAGAAAATGAATATAGGTTAAACAATGAAAAACTTTGATATGATTAACATTAGGCTTTTTCTCATACCATGCTTCATATGGAGTCATCTTCTCAAGTGCACTATTCGGACTCTGATTGAGAATATATACTTTTGTAGCAACTGCATCTACCCAAAATTAATTGCTTAATCCCCTTTTTTGTAGCATACTCCATGACATCTCCACCATTGTATGATTCTTCCTTTTAGCTACACTATTTTGTTGAGGTGTGTAGGTAGTGGTGAGTTGCCTTTTGATTCCATGCATATCACAATAATCTTGAAAGGGTCTTGAATAAAATTCTCCTCCACGATCAGTTCTTAAACATTTGATGTTGCACCCTTTCTCATTTTCCACAAGTGCTTTAAACCTCTTGAATGTATCAAGGGCTTCATCCTTGGCCTTCAAAAAATACACCCAACATTTTTGTGAGTAATCATCAATAAAAGTGATAAAATATGATGACTTACCCAAAATCTTTGTTTGCGTAGGACTACAAATATCTGAATGAATAAGCTGAAGTGGGTAATGGGCCCTCCATGCATTGCCCTTTGAAAGCTTTTCCCTTGCATACTTTCCATTAGCACATCCTTCACAAATCTCCTTGTGCTCTTCAACCTTGGAAAAACTAGAAACTAGTGATTGTGATGTTAGAATCTTCAAACTATGAAAATTTAAATGCCCATACCTGAGATGCCACAACCAACTTGTATCCTCATGTGCCATATTGGCAAGTCTACTATTATGTTCACCAAACTTCAATGGGAACATCCTATTCCTTGTCATAACCACAATTGTAACCACTCTATGGCCCTGATTTTTATCATAAATTATACATTATTGATTTTCAAACACAACTTTTTAATTCTTTTCACATAATTGTCCAACACTCAACAAATTATGCTTTAACTATGGAGTGTAATAAATGTCTTTAACACTCTTCATACCTTCTTTTGTATGGACTCCCATAGCTCTTTTTTGTAGAAACCTTCAATGATTTGTCATCACCAAGCTAGATCTTGGATTTGAAACTTTCATCCATTGTTGAAAACAACTTCTCATTCCTTAACATATGGTTAGGACATCCAGAATCTAAATACCAAACATCTTTGCTATTATTTTCAGCTTTGGTATAGGACAAAAATAAATGATTTGGATGATTCTCATCACCTTTTTTAGCATAATGAATACTTTAACCTTCTTTTAATCTGCAATCCCTTTTAAAGTGCTCATACATGTTACAATGGTAACATTGGACATTTCTTGTATCAAATCTGCCTCTACCTCTATTTCCTCTTGACTAATTTTGATGTTGACCTCTACACTGGCCTTGATTGTTGTTGGTGCTACTACCGACATCTTCATTTTTTGTGATTTGCAATTTGGACAAAAAAGCTTTAACATCACCTTCAAATGAATCTCTTAATATCTCTTCATGAGACATAAGAGATCCAACTAGGTGATCAAACTGAAGGGTTGTCAAGTCTTTACTTTCTTCTATGATTACGGCAACATGATTCCATCTTTGTGTGAGAGTTCTCAACATCTTTTTGATCAAAACCTCATTGTTCACAATTTCTCCAAGTGTAGCCATCTCATTGACCACATCTTTAACTTTGACACAATATTCACTCACACTTTTAGCTTCTTGCATCTTCAAATTCTTGAAGTCTCTCTTCAATGTCTGCAGCTTGACAACCTTGACTTGGTCACTACCCTAGTAAGCTTCTTGTAGAGTCTTCCAGGCATCTTTGGCTGACTTTGCATCCGAAATTCTTGGAAATAAGCTCTTATCAAGAGCTATTTGAATGTGAAACAAGGCTTGAACGTTCTTCTTCTTAGCCTCCTTCTTGACTATTTTTTCATTGGTTGTGAGGGCATTCTAATCAGCTAGCTCTGTATAACTTGATTCAACAATCTCCCACAAATCTTTTCCTATAAAAAATGTCATCATCTTGATGCACCAATAATCATACTCATTTCCATCAAATTTTGGAATGGGCAAGAAGTTAAAATTCCACATGATAAATCTTTGGCGAAATTCCAACTACTAAATTTTTAACCCAAAAGAAAATACATGCCCTGATACCGAATGTAAAATCTGAAACCAAACCAAACTCCCTCGCCCACAAGTTATATGATAACAGCAGAAAAAATAGAGCACACATAAATCTTTATTTGCAGGCTGCTAAATCATATCACTATTGGTGCTTATAAAAAAAGAATTACATTGTTGCATTGTTGCCCAGATTGCAGCATTCAGGAAACAAATTGTAAACTAGAGGAAAGTCTACGCATGCAACAAGCATGCATTATTCAGTAAATTTAAAGACTACCAATTAAGCAGCTATAACAACTCCAACAAAAAGAAACCTAAACAAACTATAATTAAACTAGCTAAAAATATAGTGCATGGGACAAAAGCTAGCATGTAGTTTATTCCAAAAAAATAACAAACTAAAACTAAAAATCTGTGCATGAAACACAGCCATAGTTGAACAAAAAAATGCAGCATCAGTTTTCAACACAACTATGGGAAAGTTCACCAACTAAACCATGGTCAAGTGTGGTGACTATTAGGCTAACCAAATATTGTAAAATTCATGATTTTTTAAATGATTTGGCCATACATATATCCAGAGAAAATAAATGTGTTTTTTCTGTTAAGGAAGCCTCTATACATACAAATGGTGACCGATGTATTTTACTAGCCAAGAAAGATATGCAAGATCTTAGCATACTCTCACAGAGACGTCATGTATGTCTTTAGACACTCTCATTGTCTTAGAATATGAAGATTAGAAGCACACTCTCACAGAGGCGTCATGTTTGTCTCCGCACACTCTCATTGTCTCATAATATGAAGATTAGAAGCATTCCGGCAAACTTATTGTATGCTATGAGAGGACTGCGCATTCTCGATTTGAGCTTCACAAACATCTCTACATTGCCTGCATCCATTGGAGAGATGAAACTTCTTGAAGTCTTGAATTTAAGGTATATAGAGATAGTGGGGATACCGGGGTGTGTGAGACATCTATAAAATCTCTTGCTTCTTGCTATGTTTGAAAGGGGCCGGCAATTACTAGTATGGATAAGTAAAATTAAATGTCTTCGATGGATGGACCTTCAATTATAAAGAGTGTTACAAGGCACAGTGAGTTTAAGGAAATATATCTAGACCAGATGGAAAAGAATTTGAGAGACAAAACTCTCCTTTTGACGGAAACAACTGTTATAGGTAAAGTGTTGTCCCCTCATTTTTCAGTTCAAGATCTCATAGCATGGCATCAAGAAAAGTGGGGGAAAGTGGACGACTTTTGTGAATTGGGTAACGGCGTCTTTTGTTTTGTGTTTCCTGATAAGGAGGAAAGAAACAAAATCCTTTCTAAGAAAATATGGAAGTTTAACCAAACAGTGATTTGTTGTCAAGAATGGCGCCCAAATTTTCATGTTGGGAAAGAACAAATCCCCTTGATCCCTCTTTGGGTACAACTTCCTTACCTCCCATTAGAATATTGGGATGTTGAAATTTTGAAATGCCTAGGCAATTCCATGGGGGTGTGCCAAGAAGTGGATATCCCAAAAGAAAATCTTGCCTCATCATTAGTGAGGTTATGAATTCTTATAGAGGCTAAGGAGTTACTACCCAAAAGACTCAAAATGAAATCTACACATGGGTCATGGCTTCAAGAAATTACCCTTCAAGATGGTGCAGATTCAGATGACTTTGAAAGGGTAAAGTCATTCCTCCTAACAGAAGACACTATGAACAAGCAAGGGGGAGATTTGGAACATCAGAGGGTAGAGTTCAGTTCAGACTCTATCACAAAATTGTTGAACGAGGAGTCAGTCCAAATTATCAGCAATGCTAATATGTTTGACCCATAGTTTGATAAAGATAAGAAACCGGCACAGATGAGTGGGCCTACCCAAGAAATCCAAGTTGTGTTAGGGAACTTAGTGGGTAAAGACTAGATCACATCTGTGGAAGCTTTTAATGGTGTTAGAAATGAGGAACAACACTTGTTGACAGAGGAACCTGAGACTATGGAGCTATTTAATCAAGATGGTAGTTACCTTAAGGAAGTGGTAAAAGAGACATCTAATCATGGCCCTAGTTGTTTCTCACCCTTAAGGGACAAGGAGGATTGGCTTAATTGGGAAGAGGACACTCCCCTACAAGATATGATTCAACTCACTATAAAGGAACACGCTGTCAATAGGGAGAAAGAAACTGAGCATAACGAGTTTTCAAAGGATTTGCTACAGGATAATGAAACATTGAGAGAGCTTTTAGACTAGGTAGTGACGAAAGTGGTGACTAATGTTATTGAGGAGATTGCTGATGAAGTCCTTCAGGAAGATTCAGATAAGGTTGAGAATAGACCTTTAGGCCTACATCCCACGAGTCTGAAAAGCCCCATGGGAAAAGGTACTCCTACCTCTATTAGAAAAAGTTCCAGACAGAAGCAGATGAGAAAAAGTAGAGATGTGCCGTGTGCTCAAAACCTTTAGGCCAACCGAAGTCCAAGCAGGAGGAGAGTTAGCTACTCTCCTCAAAAGATATGAAGATACTCACGCGGAATGTTAGGGGCCTTAATGCCCCTAATAAAAGGAATCTCATCAGATTTCAAATTGATGAGGAAAAATTAGATATAATTTTGCTTCAGGAAACAAAATTGTCGGCAGAATCGTTTGATCTAAATTTCAAAAGCTAGAAGGACTAGAATTTTGAGAAGGTGGATGCTCAAGGGGCCTCTGGCAGTCTAGTTATAGGTTGGAGGAAGCATATTCAAGCTTTGGAGATGATGGAGAAGAATGACAACTTCCTAATAGGTAAGTTTCCTACGATTATGAAGGGCTCAGATTTGTGGGTTGTGAATGTTTATGCACCAGTTGATTTATTACAGAAAAAATTAGTTTGGGATAATATGTCTACATGGTTAAGGAAGTTGAAATGGAGTCCATTTATACTAGGGGGAATTTCAACTCCATAATAGATGATGCAAAAAAATCAGGGGGGATCTCACATCCGTCTAGATCTCAAAAGGACTTCAAGGATTTTATCAATAGCAATTTCCTTTTAGACTACATCCCTAATAATGGCACTTTTATTTGGATGAACAGAAGGAAAGGCTTCCTACAAATAGCAGAAAGACTAGACAGATTCCTCTTGTCTTCAAAATGTTTTAATCTCCCAGCTAGCCTTGAATCAAAAATTTGGCCTCTAATAGGATCAGATCACTTTCCAATTAGGTTAAGAATAGGAGGAAACAATTTCCCTAGTAAGAAGATGTTTAGGTTTCAATCAATGTGGTTTAGAGATGCGACTTTCATGGAGAATATTAAAAATTGGTGGAAACACATCCTGTTTGTGGAAGGATCTCACATGTTTCAATTAGTAAGCAAACTAAAATCCCTAAGGCATAGGATCATGGAATGGAACAAGAACCATTTTCATAATATATTTGCTGAGAAAGCTAGACTATAGCAAGAGATGAGAGGACTTGCAGAATTTATAATAAAAAATGGCATGGACCTCCCCTCTTTTCAGAAGGATAAACAATTGAGAGCTGAACTAGAAGAGATTCTGAAAAGGGAAGAAATTTTCTGGAGGCAGTGATCCAAGGAGCTATTGCTGAAAGATGGCGACAAGAACACCTCCTTCTTTCATTTGTCAACCAAGGTGTGAGAGGGTTCAAATTTCATAAAATCAATCCAACTAGGGAATGGATAGGTTTGTACTGAACAATTAGAAATCCATTCTGCAGCCCAAATCTTCTATGCAGATCTCCTTTCCAGTCTGATTCCTCAAGGGGATAAAGGTCAACAGGTCTGTAAACTTATTCCTAAATTAGTTAAAGAAAAGCATAATATGGATTTATTGAAACCATTCTCTTTAGAGGAAGTTAAGACAACTGTGTTTTCCTTGGTGGGGGAGAAAGCCTCTGGTCCGGATGGATGGATGGGGCTCTTTTTTTAGAAATGTTGGGACACGGTTGGGAGGGATGTTTATATGGCTGTAGAAGAATCTAGAAAATCTAAGAATGTGCTTAAGGAAATCAAATCAACCTGTATAATGCTTATTCCAAAATCAAGTTTACCTCAAACGCTTGAAGATTTCAGGCAAATTTCTTTATGCAATTTTATCTATAAAATAATTTCGAAGGCCCTGGCGATTAGGTTATCCTCTTTGATGACGGAGTTGATTTCTATTGAACAAGGGGGCTTTGTTCCAGGTAAAGAGACCATGGAGGGCGCCATTCTAACTCATGAAATCTTGCATTCTGTGGATAAGGATAAAAAGAGAGCTATGGTAGTCAAATTAGATATGTCCAAGGCATATGACAGAGTGAATTTGAGATTCCTAGATATTCTTCTGCAAATGGGTTTTTCCAAAGAAGTGGTAAGATGGATCAATTCTTGTATCTCAGGGTTCCAAGTTTCAGTATTAATAAATGGAAAGGAATCTGGATTCTTCGAACCTTCGTGAGGGTTAAGGCAAGGGGATCCCCTATCTCCTTATCTCTTTATCATCATGATAGAAGCACTCACATGGTCAATAAAGGAAGTGAAGAGGAGATCAGAATGGAAAGGTATCAAGCTAAAAGGCATTCAAGATTCCTTCACCCATGCCCTATTTGTAGATGATACAATACTCTTTAGCCAGGCCTTGGTACAAGAAGCCAGATCCATGATGAGCACAATTAATTCATATTGTTGTGTTTCAGGTCAAATGGTGAACTTTAATAAATCTATGGTCTTTTTTCAATATGTGCCACTTCATCTCCAAAAAGAGATCCAAGTCATCCTTAATCTTGATACTCAGGCTTTCCCAGGGAGCTATCTTGGTCTCCCCTTGTTTATGGGCAGATATAAGAATAATTTATGGGGTAAAGTGTTAAAGAATTTGAATACAAAGCTGGCTAAATGGAAAGGTCGTAATCTATCTTTAGTAGCCCAAATAGTATTGATTAAAGTAGTTCTGTTCGTTGTGCTAGTCTACATGATGTCAGCTTTCCATATTCCAAAAGGTATTATTGCTAAAATTGACGAGGTTTGCAGGAAATTTCTTTGGCAAGGCTCCCTAGAAGAAAAGAAAATCCATCTATTGGCCTGGGATAAGGTGTGTAAGCCAAAAGAGGAAGGTGGGACTGGAATACTAAACATTGAAATTCAAAACCAAGCAATTGGGGCCAAATTGGCATGGAACATGTATGCAAAACCTAATTCCATGTGGGTGAAACTAATGAAGGTCAAGTTTCTTGATTTGCTAGATAACGAGAGAATTTTCACCATGTAGAATCCTCCAAAAGGGTCAGTTATTTGGAACTTTCTAACAAGAAGTAGGGACATTCTTTAGCCCAATCTGACATGGATTATACATAATGGTGAAAAGGCAGATTTCTGGCACGACTCCTGGGGAGTGAGGCCACCTTTGGCGGTAAGACTTGAACTCACAGATGCATGAATTTTCTTACAAACAAATTGGGGCCATAAAGTAAAGGACTACTGGCAGGTGGTAAGGGAGGGGACTTTAGTTGTAGTTGTCTGGAAAGGTTTTTGTGACTACAATTTCCCTCAAGTTCAAAAAGCACTCCTTAGTCGATTACTTGGTAAGAAGTTAGTGTTAGTATCTAAGTTGGAGGATGAAGTGATTTGGACGGCTATAAAATCTAGTTGCTATTTAGTAAAAGAAGGATATAACCTTAGAGTGCAGAGAGCCAACTCAGAGTGGCCCTCGAAGCTGTGCTGGGGAAAAGCATTACTTCCCAAAGCTGGAGCATTTGCTTGGTGTACCCTACATAACAAAATGCTCACAGGAGATCGAATCAAAAGGCTAGGACTTGGGCCTAACTTTCCCTGTGTGTTATGTGGATGTGAGGAAGAGTCTATAGATCATATTCTGTTACAATGCCCCTTTAGTAGAGAATGTTGGACTTGGTTTTTCACAAAGCTAAAGTGGGTAAGTCCTATATCCAAAACCTTATTCCTTATGTTCAATAATTGGTCTCATTCTTTTGGAAATTCAACTCTAGCCTGCTTATGGGATATAGGACCCTCTATGATTATTTGGCATTTATGGTGGGAAAAGAATCTACGTATTTTTAGGAAGGAAGCAAGGTCGGTGTTTCAGGTTTGTGATAAGCTAGAGGCAATGTTAGCTAATTAGGTAGTGGCTCATCTTAGAAGTATGACTCCTTCCAAGTCAGTATGGACTAAATGGGATGCGAAAATCATACTGTCCTGGCCGTCAGTCAGTATGTTGGGGCTAAGCAGTAGTTCAGGGGCCTCCAAGAGCACCACAAATAGAGACAAGGTCAAATGGATACCACCCTCCCCTCCTTTCTTCAAGTTAAACTTTGACGACGCATGTCAAGGAAATCCTGGTCCTTCTAGGATGGGGTGCGTTATTAGAGATGAGAATGGTGTCATGTGTGCAGCCAAATCGACGAAATTACCTACAGGGACTAACAATGAGGTAGAAGCATGGGCTTTAGTTCATGGTCTAATTCTGGCACTGGAAAAAGGTTTAAAGAATGTGTGGATTGAGGGCGTTCTCTGATAGTAATAAATGCCATTAAAGGAAGGGGCTTAGGTAATTGGAAGCTTAATTATATTCTTAATCAAGCCAAAATTCTTCTGAGTAGATTTGACAACTATTTCATATCCCACACGTTAAGGGAAGGTAACAAGGTGGTGGACCTCCTAGCAAATTTAGCAATTGATAGTGATAGAGCATACATAATCTTCCCTCCTGGCAACCAATCTCTGTCAAATCCATTGTTTTCTTTTCTGTCTTCTAACATGGAAGTTGAGAAAGTTATTTCCACCATTTGAATTTTAGTCGTTACCTCTATTAGCATCGCCTTCTCAACTTTGAGTTTTATTACAGTACTACCTTCTACTTGGTGACTTTCCTGTCCTTTCTCATGGTACAAAGTTATAATGATGATAGGGATGGGCAGGCTGGCTTTATTACTATGCAGATTGTTTATTTGCTTTGGGTTAATGAGCTGCTTCAATGAAGACTGCATTTATTCTACTAGAATGTTGTCTGTCAAGTTAGTAGGTGTGTACTAGCAAGCATCAAGTGGACAAATGATTCAAGACCGGCTAGGCTATTCCAACTGACCTAGTCGTAAGGTGGGGATAGTGAATCTACCTTCACCTTATGTACATTAATAAGGAAGTGACTTGGCATAATTGCCTAGATCTTGGAGATCTTTTGACGACGCAATGGCTTGATTTCCCTGATCAGGCATCTTTGCAAAGGATGCGTTGCAAGATCTAAGAGAATGTTTTCTTTGTCAGAGTACTTCTCCTCTTGTCACATGTGCTGGCTGACGCTAGCTTGACTTTGTTTTACTCCACCAACTTTCATTCTCTACATTGTCATTTTGGTTTTTAATCTTATCTGTTCTGTCAAGTATCAAGGCGATCGCAACTTGTGTTCTACTTGTTTGCTCCTCACACTCTATTTTTTCTTTGGCTTATTCTGTTTGATACAGTTTTGCAACCAGTTGCTCCCCTCACTCCAAGGGACTTCATATGGCAGATACTTGTCTAAATCAGAGGTTGTTCTTCCCAGCACTTGACTGGGAACCAGAGATCAGAGGGAGAGTTAAGGCTGTAGACCTTATGACTCTGATCGAGTCATATTGCACTCCCATTTAGTTTACAGTCTGGAATATTGTGGGCCATGTGTGGATTAAAGGGTATGAGGGACGTGTGTTGAATTTTTCAGACATAGTCTCATAGCTTCTATCCAACATTATGGATCTTGCAATGGATGGGGAGTTTGTTCGTGCTTTAGTGGCAGGTCTATTTTTTAAAAACATTTATACAGTGGCCAGATGGGAAATGGTGGTGTCCAACTACAAAATGGAGCAAGGTGATGCCCTCATTGGTGGTCTTTTTAACCTTTCAGCCATGCGAAATTTTCCCCCACAGCAAGCGATTTATAGAGCCATGCTAGCTAGCATCAAATCCCTGAGCAGTGTGGATATAGATGATGCTTTGTAGTCCTATTGTTTCCTATTTTCTAAGAAAAGAACTGAGAGAATCAAGGATGTCTTTATAGCCATCTGCTTCCTCAGGATAAATGCTTCTGACCTGGCCCCGGGGATGCCTCGTTATGCCCTAGAAGACTCAGAGGAGGGTGCTCAATCTTCTGTTTCAGTGGAATTGGATAAACGGGCCCTGCCGGCGGCTCCGCCAGCGGCTTAATGTCTCATTTGGTGGAGGCGTGTAGGGTGACGATGGGCAGTCACATGTCTGGTTTGTTATGAAAGGATGGCTGTGTGTGTTCTGTTTGCTTCTGTTTTGTCTGTGTGTTGATGTTCCTACTCTTGTTTCTTCCTTTGGCCGTGTTACGGGTGGTCTGGTGGTGGCGATGGTTTTTTGGTGGCTTCGTCATGCTGTGGATGTCAGGGTGGATGCTTGGTTGCGTGGGTTCGTGTTTTCTTTTACCTGTGTTCAGAGATGGTAGTGAGATTTTTTTCCTGTTTGGTTATGTTAGTCATATTTGGGCGTAAAGGTCTTTTTTTTGGCTTTTTTGGTTATATGATCTACTCTGTTAAGGGCCATGATATGAAATTTTCTTTGGATTCCTGGAGTTGGGGTCCTAATACTTTGTTGTACTTTCTTTATATTTATCTTAGTAATTTATGGGTGCTTTTTCACCTTTTTCTGTCAAATAAATAAATAAATAAATGTCTTCAACATTTAGAATACAAGGGTATTGGTTGCATGCCAAAGGGAATATCAAAGGTGGCCTCTTTGAGAATACTATGATCATCTTATTTGAGGTTGTCCATAAAAAAGGATGAATTTATGAGGTTAGAGGATTTGGCCAATATGCCTCAACTTCATGATGGTTCAACATTAAGCATGAGATTGAGTTGAAGAGGATGGAAGAAGGGATCTTTGCACCGTTGGTTAAGATGCATTGTCTAGGAATCAGGACTATGATCGCTAGAGATGCCTTGGCCGGGAATCTGGAGCTTCCACAGTTACTGAAGAATATCACAGCAATGAAAAAATCTAGAAATTCTTTTCGTAATTTGGTTTGGAGTGCCAAGTTGGCTATGTGGTTTGGGAAATCTGAGGGAATTGAAGTTATATAAGTGTGAGTGTAGTGATTATTCAGAGTTGCAAAAAATTCCCAATCTAGTGAGTTTGTACATGAATCAAAATAAGAGGTGCAAAGAATTGCCAAAGGCTTTTTGGAAAGTCGGGATGGTTTCCACACATCTGCTTCTTCACAATTATGAATATCCCTGAATTAGAGGAGTTCCTAGAATTGGAGGAGGGAGTGATGGCATGCCTTGTGAATTTCACTCTATGGGATTGTGAGAAAGTGAAGAAAGTGGGAGAGGGATTGGAGTATTTAGGGACAAATGAATTAAGGGAAACATTAAAGGAAGGTAGGGAATATTGGAATAAAACCAAAGCCAACAATCCCCACATAACTATTGACATGCAAAGAAATAGTTATTTGGCTCCAAAAATAAATTTATGTTTTGTATTAAATTAATAGGGCTACAAATGTTATTCTTAAATATCATCCATTTCAATAGTCAAAGGTCAAATTTAATCAATAAAAATAGGACAAATATTTACCACTATTTGTTGTGAATGAGGTGTAAAATTGCTACTGATTATTTAACCATTAAAGTGGATGATATTTAAGTAGAGTGGTCTACAAAACATGTTTATATTGGAGACTTAATTTCCATATGTGTTAAGATGGTTTGTTATAGTATTTAGGCTTAAGTATTGTCAAATTTATTCAATTTTAGAATGAACATTTAGATTTATATTAAATGTGAAATTTTAATTTGTAAATGGTTGAATGGAAAATAAAGTTTTTGTAAGAGTTAATTTAGGTTATTAGAATTGATTTGAAATGAATAAGTACAAGTTACTCTAAATGGATGCAATTAAATATTTTTAACTAATAGTAATATATAACAATAAATTATGTAAACATGCGTTTAATTGGTTTTGTGAAAGAAATGTAAATAGGGCTAGTCAACCAAATTTAAAATTTGAAAATATTGGAGTCAAGTCCATGACCATGGAGTTGACCCGACGACTATAGAAATGACCCTAGGAAGGGAAATAATCAAATAACAACTATGTGGAATTAGGTGTAGAGATAGGTGCTATAAATATGTAGATTAGGTGAGTGTATAAGGGAATTTGTATAGTAACAAATATGTGGAAATAACTATATGTGGGAATGGATTAAGGCTAGGGGAATAAGCCCAACTTCACATAAGATTGCACACTATTTGTCACTATGTACATGTATCAAGACATTTCCTAAAAATAGGCATAAAACTTCATGGAAAATGACTCGGTATGCTAACTTCACCATTATAATGTTATATTGTGAAAAGATTACTCTTGAGCCCTTCGTCTCAACTCTCTACTAGATTTCTCCATGCTATCATTCATGGTCCTCCCTTTGGGGTGATTGCTACTTGTGGATGGTCCAATCCCCTTCATTGAACAATTTATATTTCATTTGCTCTTGGTTTTGGCTCTGTGAAGGTGGCTAGGGTCCCTCTCTTACCCTTATTCTCTACTAGCTCAGATAGTCATGGATCTATTCTTGTAGGTGTTCCTCACTCAATTCAAGAGTGTTTAGTTGTTGATGAAAAGGAGGGGCTTAGGTTTAGTTTGGGCCTCTATTCTTTTACAATAGTGGCTACTCTATTTGGCTCACCAACCATGGCTATTGTTGTAAGCATGCAACCTTCTACTTAGGGGAAGGTCAAGTCTCTACCCTATGTTAGGACCTCTCCCATGGTGTCCTTTGGGATAGAAGTGGTCAAGGGTGAAGAGCATTTAACGAAAAGAGACTTGATCTATCGCTTTAATCAATCCCATCTTGGTCTCCTTGAGCTCTACAATTGGCTCTTAGTTTCATGATGACCCCTCATTGAGAGGAAGATGGTGATTTACCCTTGTGCTTATGGTTTTTTCATTGTGGTTTTTAGTTTAGTCCACAATCAGAATGTTGTGCTATATGATTAGGTTTCGCTATGGGGAAAACATTAACTTAGGTTCAAACTTTCATATCTAGCTTTCAATCCTATGATTGAATCCTTTAATATAATATCCTTCTAGGTTTGGATGGTCAATCTCCCTATGTAATTTTGGTTAGACTCATGCTATGTAGCTATTGGTAATGCATCAAGGTGTGATTTAAAGCCACATGCTACTACCTAGATCTTCTCCCACAACTTTTATTTGTATCTTACTGGATATTGACATCTATAAGGATCTTCTTTTAGATGATATTCTTTAGGTGGGAAATCATCCTTAGGTTTAGTTGTTGGAGTAGAAGGGTTTACCTTTTCATTATCATCACTACTTCAATACAAGTCTCCTAGATTTAGATTGTCCTCACTCCAAGTGCAAGGCTAACTATAAGGCATTTTGGTGGAATGATGTCCTTCCTCATCATCTCACCATCACTAGTCCTCTCCTTGATTCTCATCCATCAAAGGGTCCCTCTTATCTAGATGAGCCTCCTTATGGGTTGATCAAGCTTACTCCCTCTATTATTATAAACCCTACTCCTATTAGGACTAGACAAATTATTTTTGACTTGTTGACCTCAAATACTCTAGCTGTGCTAGTATATATTGTCTCCTCTTTGGAAAGAAATTCTTAGATCTCTCTAGTTTGTTTAATGTCTCCTATTGTGATGATGAATGTTGTCTCTCTTCCTTTGGCTTCAAGTTTTATTATTGAGAGAAATTTGATCTCATGGACCATTGTGCAATGGAGGAAGAAAGGTCCTCTAAATTTTATTTAACTCCCTAAGTTTTGGGATAGGAATGAAACCTACTAGATTGGATTTAGGGATTGTGTAGGCTTGATTCTTTTTTGTTTTGTTAAGTAGTTTTCTATTGTTTTCAGTGGGCAATTAGATTTCAATTTTGAGTAAGTGCAAGATAATGGGTCTACTTTTTGGCCAAGAAATGACAACGTTTTTCTTAAAAAATAGAGTTTGACATAGTTGGGATAAAAATTTGAAGAACTTATACATAGAATAGTTTTTTGGATCATTAAATTAGGCTTAGGGAGCCATACCCCATTAAATTGAAAATCTAGAAAAAACTACTCTAGGTTGCTCAAAATAAGGGCCACAATTATAAAATAGAGTCTTTATATTATTGGAAATATAAAAAACAACTACATACTTGTGCATACATATTTTCATATTGCATTACATAATATAGATTATATTAACCTTGATCATCTTAGCTTCCTTCCTCCCTTGCACCTGCCATCTCCTTTGATTCATTTGAAGCTTCAAATTCTACCTCACCAAACCAATCCACACCTTAGCCATCCTTTATCCCAGCCATCAGCTTCAGGAACTTTCCCCCCCACATCGCCTCACTCCTCATGGTCTCCTCACAAACTCCAACTCTAGGAATAACAAAAGGAATCCACAACCCATTATAAATAGGCAGGATAGTAAGCCATGGACCATCCTCGAGATGAAATCCAATCCCCAACATTGCCAAGTCCAGCATCCTATGCAGGTTTCCCCTCTAGTATGCTTTGATTAAATCCATAGCCATTTCCCTAACTGTATCCTTCGACTCCTCAAGGTCTAGCAATAACCCTATGAACATGGAGGTAATCTCCAAGTTTACCTTGTATTTCTTTCGACATGTCATGAAAGTGTACCTAAAAACCATTCCAATAGTGTGTAACACAATGGGAGATTTTACTTTGAAGATTTTCTTTAACTTTTTTTCTATAAAACCTCCTCCAAAATCCATTTGTCTTTTTTTAGCATATTATAACACTGTTGTATCCATTCTGTTTACATAATGCAAAATGGCTATGGAATTCTAGATGCTTCCTCTCTTCTCTGAGATTGGAAATAAAAGAAATCTTCCCATGCACTAGCCATCATATTCACATCACTCCCTCATCTTCATAGTACCTCTTCCTACCTCAGCCTTAACTGCCCATTGTGTGAATTGGTAGTCCCTTGCAAATTACTATTTAATTCCCATGCTTGACTCCCATCTACCATCGTTAAGTTGAGAGAAACATTATGTAACCTATCCTCCTCTCCTGCCTTGTTGGCATCCCTAGTGTCATCCCCATTGTCCACAGGGATAAAAATATTATTCTTTTCCTTTTCCTTGGTTATATGTGTAGATGTCTCCTTATCCATACCAAATATTTTTGAAGCTTCTATATCTTGGCGGAGATAAATATCCAATTTTGGAATGTATGAAATCCACTCTTCTCTTGAACCACTTATTTTGACTTTATCTTCTAATTTAAAGGTTGTATTGGCAAACTTATCGGTGATTTTGTTGCCCTCCCGAAACACACGAGTGACCCTATAATCTCTAAATTTCTTCAATAATTCTAGTCCTCTGATGAAGATGTTGTTCAACTTCTAGCTTGAAGTCTCCCTACTCCAAATGACATTAATCATGATGAGAGAGTCTCCTTTGATGTGAATTGTTCTAACCCCTAGTGTTAATCCTAGTTGTAGCCCCATGATTAAATCTTGGAACTCTACCTCGTTATTGGTCTGGGTTTAAATTCATCATGATTTGACCCCCATCAATTTCCCATTCTCATTTCTTAAAACACACCCTACTCTAGCCAGTCCTTGGTTACCTCTCAAGGTCCCATTAAAGTTCAACTTAGCCCATCCTTCCTCTGGAGGAGCCCACCTATCCACTCTCCTCCTAATGTTATGTAGATCATCCCTTGGGACTCCATTAATGGGGGGAACCAATTGACTTGTCCACCTATTTCTCATCTCTACATCCTAACATGTGAAGATCTAATCTCTTCCTGTTTGGTGTTGGGAATTAAGTTGTCTCAACCTTTATAAGTTCCTAATGTTGTATTTATTTATTTTTACCTACTATTGTACTTTTCTATGTAAATCTTATTTTTTGACTTTGTGGGAGTTAGCATGGTGATGTGTCATGCTACATGATAGGTGACTAGATGTATTTTTGTCCTCATATGAGGAGGTAGGCATCCCATTTTTTGGTAGATGTTGTTGTGATGTTCACAACACACCCCATTTTGCTCCTTAGCAAAATAAGGACCCCTGTTGTGGCTTGCTCCCTTCTTTTTGTGCTTTGGGTGGTAATGGTAAAAGAGGCAGCATTAGTCAGTATGTAGGTGCTTCATGTTAGGTGCATTTGTGATCTTGAAGTCTGACCCAAAATTTCAAAGTATGAATCTTTCCTCAGGAATCATGCCATGTGAAAGAGTGTAAAATTCTAAGCAAGTTTGCCTTCTACATCACCCTGAAATTTGGCCAAATAGGAAGGTTATGTGTTGTCAAAGTTCTAGTCAAACTTGATATTCAGTGGGGGGGTCATATTTCAATTATCGATCACCCCACTTCACGAATATCACCCCCCTTCCCGAATATCACCCCCTTCCCAAATATCACCCCCTTCCCCCTTTTTTGTGCTTCGTAACATTTAATTCGCAGGTGTAGTAGGTGGATTCATGCCAAATGCGGACACAATAACTTCCATAGGGGAAATGCAAACAATATGTATGCAGTTTTGTTAGTGGCTGTGATTAATGCACATCTAACATTCTGACCGGGTATGAATGGATGAGGCGACTTAATGCATTCTTTTTAATCCACTTTTTTGTCTGTTTTGCAGGTTTGCAGATATGAAGCTGGTGAAACTTAATGGTGGTGATATCATGAAAGAGGAAATCGAATCTCAAAGGAAGCAAAACGAGATAAGAATGGCGATGAGAAGAAATAGCAAGTGAAACTTAAGGGTGATGACATCACAGAGGAGGAGATCAAATCGCAGGGAAGCACAAGAAGTTAAGGCCTTTAATGATGAAGACAAAATGCAGATGGAAACATTATTACAGTAGACAACAGAGGACATTTTGGGCTGCTAGGGTTTCCAGAAGAGCAATATTGCGTCTAGATCTAATGCGTGCTGATCAAAGATTTTTTGGGTGGGATTTCTCCACCGTTGATGCTGTAACTAGAGGTTTGAACCATTGTTTAACTAGGGTTTTGGAGTTGTATTGGGGATGGTCATAGCTATATATTGCCCCCTTTACACTATAAAACTTTACACAGGGGCTACACAGAGATTTGTAGTAGCAGAGATTTGTAAAACATAACATTTAGAATAGAGGGACCTTTTAGTTTAGAAGTAGCAGGAGGTTGCCTGTGTCTGCAATAAGGAACATGTGGAACATCCTGCTTCCTTACTGTATCTGTAAAGCTTTGTAAGTTTTCTGTAATTTGATTAATGAAGATGAGAGTCATTCATACATTGTAAATCATATATGACTGTCTTTTTTAAATACAAGTGAATCTGGAATTCTACATCTATCTGCTGATTGTCTTCTGGCTCTTCTTTGTGTTTAAAACAATATCTCTTAAAGCTTGCAATCTTGACTGTATGTCTGTGAAAATACTCAGGGCTTACATTTGAGGTTTAATCTATGGATTTGATCAATTTGATGTATTACTTATGAAGTGCATAATAGAACATTTAGATCCTGTGGTAGAATGAATGATGTTTAGATTAAATCTTTCTAACTTTTCCCAACCCATCTGAAATACTTAACTTAAAACACAGAAATTTAAAGGAGATTGTCTCATATCTGAAAGAAGCATGCATAGCTGAGTTGAAAGTAGGCAGTTTTCATAATATTGAAGAAGAGAAAAAGCTTGCAATAATATAAATCACATAGAGCTTTTGTAACATAGTAACAAGTTTATACAAAAGGAATGAACAACATGTTGATATTTATGATTTTCTGCATAATCTGAGTCTAGTAAATCATCAAGAAACCCTAAATCACGTAAGGCCCCTTGAACATTACAGCTTCACATCAACCTACTGAATTTGCCCAATAGGTCAAGACCTGACCATATTAAACTTGGGATTAAGTAAATCTTAATCAATTTCTTCATATCTTTCAAGTCAATTTGGTTCATTTTATGTGAATTTTAACTATTGTTATGACTGTGTTAAAACAATCATCAACAGTTTTTTGGCACTAGAAGGAGGGTACTTAGAGTTAGGGTTTGTTTCAAGTAGAGCTGGCTCATAGCGGTAAAAGAGTGACTAGGTCTAGGTCTGGTTCAGAAGATATATTTGTGGAGTTATCTGATAAAAGGTGAAGTAGGAGTCCTTTGATTTGGAATCCTAAAATATCACACGCAAGAAGTTCATCTGGAACACCTCTTGGATCACCCTTTAGGATCCATAACATTATGAGTCCTGACAGTTTTTCATTTAGATCTTTGAATCTTGACTCAGGTACTCCAAGAAATCCTAATCCACCAAAAAATCCTAATCCACGAAAAAATCCAAGTATTCCCCAAGGTTCAGGTCAAGCACAAGTACCTATAATGGCTTACTTTAATGCTAATTCTCCCATACATTTAACTGATTATCATGAGATGCCCAAAAATTCTAAAAAGATATGTCCTAAATATCAATTACATCAAGATCTTGAAGATTGCATTAGAATATTTAAAGAGGCATGTTTTAGGGCCATGTTAGAACATGAGGATGTTGTGTGTAGATTGTTTCCTTACACCTTCAGTGAGCAGGCCTCTAACTGGTATGTTAACTTACCCAATGGTTATATTTCTTCCTGGGACCTTATGGAAGAAGCTTTTTTGTCTAGATGTAGAGGACCCATAGATCCTTCCACCTTATATAATAAATTGGCTACAATAAAGAGAGGTGAAGGAGAGCTGATTGATAATTTTAATGATAGATTTCAAAAGGCTTATTCTAGGATAGTAGCTCCATATATAGTAAATGCAGATACATTGCTAGCCATGTATTATGTTTCCTTAGATCCATTAACCGCTATGTTTGTCACAAGAAAGCCTAACATAGATACAATATCCAAGGCCTATAAGGAGGCAGCCTCTATAAATCAGGAGATGAGGCAAACAACTTATAGCCCATTTCCTAATGGAGGAAATCTTGGGATGCAAAGTCAAACACAGTCATGGAATGGAGCCCCTACACATAATACTCCATTTTTAAATCCAGTTCCTACATACACACCTGTGTATAGTCCTACCCCAATCCAAGCCATAGCTCCTTATACTGGTAACACTGCCCATAATAAAATTGGTCGATCTTTCTTCCAACCTCCTAGAGATACAGTTGTGACAAAAGCATAGGAAGAAAGAGAAGAAATCAAAGAAATCACTGCACACTTAAAAAGATTGACCACTGAAGTAACACAATTAAGAAATGAGAATCTCTATGGTAGAAGCAACCAGGGATACAATCAAAATCACAGCCAAGGCTATAATCAAAATTACAATAAGAACTACAATCAGGGCTATAACTAGAATAACAACCAGGGTCAAAGTTCAAATCAAAGCCAAAACTACAATCAGCATCAAGGTCATAACCCAGGGCAGCCAATGCAAAATAGAGGGCCAGTGGTAGACAATAAGGCCTGGAGTAACAATAACAAAAATCAAAATCAGCCTAGGCCACCTAAGACATGGAACATAGGGCCAAACAATGGTACCCTAGCTTCTCCTTTTGAGAACATAGATAATCGTGATGAAAAACAAATGGCTGACATCCAAATGGCCAATACAACACTAAAAAATTGGTGCAAATTTCACAAGACCAATGCCCATGCTGAGCTTGACTATCCACAGTTCCACTTAGTAGCCAGCATTTTTAATGTAGATGTGTAGCCTCCTACTTCTAAATTTCTCATTCCCAAGGGTAATGAGGTAGTACCCTCAAGATATGATACAACCTTAGTCTTAGAAACATTTACCTTTGCAACTACAGAAGAGAAAGATGATGAATTGTTAGAAGATGAACCATACTTTTGTGAAAATCTTTATCCTAAATCAGCCTTTGTGTTAAATGCTTTTTCAGTTTCTCTTTGAAACTGAAAATGAAGTGTTGACTGAAACAAAAGAGGTGCAGGCCTTTCAACAGACAAATAAAAACCACACCTACAATTTAAGGAACAACACTAGGCCAGGAGGACCTTTCACCACTTCCATTCCTCCTAACAACTTCAATACACCCCTAGATCATAATGCTAGCAACAATCCCACCATACTCAAAGCCTATCATCATACAAATAGTGGAACAATAGTACAAAAGGTCCAAACAAGTAAAACTGAAACAATAGAGACAACAAGATTAATGAGTTACTTGTCACAAGAGATAAAGAAAATCAAGGTCAGTATACCTCTGTGTGAATTATTGGAAACTCCAGGGATCAGAAATGCTTTTATAAGATCCTTGGATACATCTGTGACAGATGAGGTTTCTTTTGGTATGAATGTTCCTAAAAAGATTCACAGCCTAAAGAAAAAAGTAAGAAAGTTGAGCAGCCTTCCAACACAAATGTAGTAATGTATGCTGATAAGAGGGATGCTCCTCCTTTCTTGTTAACTATTAGAATGTGTGGAAAGAACATACATAATTGTATGGTAGATTCTAGTGCATCAGCCAATGTAATGCCCTTGGGAATATGCAAAACCTTAGGGCTGACACCCACCAAATCTGCCAAAGTTGTTACACAGTTAGATAAAACTGAGGTCAATGTGATAGGAGAACTGATGAATATTCAAATGCAGTTAGCCTTAGACCCTAGAGTCATCCAATTCATTGACATTTAAATAGTGGATATACCCGTGAATTATGGAATGTTGTTAAGTAGAGACTGGTCCAAAACACTGAATGGATATATGACCACTAATTTTTCACATATGTGGTTACCTTGGAGAGGCGTCCCAAATCAAATTAGAAAAGAGGCAGAACCTAGGATGAGACACATGATAACAGAGTATAATAGGACTAATGAAATATTATATGCTGCTATTGAGCCTGGTGTTTATAGGATTACTAACAAGGGAGTGCCTATTGAGGAAATCTTGATGTTAAGCTTTAGGGAAAAACCTATCAGTAAGGAAACAAAATTATTCATTGAGTCTGATGGAAATTCCTCTGATGAAGAAAACAATGCCCTGAATAATTTTAGTCAGGTCATTAGGCAGAAATGGAAAAGTGCATGGAACAAAATATTCCAGTTCAATGCAAGTTATACAAAGATAAGTGTAGGGTCCATGATAGGCCACATTCTGAAGAGAAGTGTGGAATGTGTAGGGACATTATTGAGTACTAGTACATAAAATGTACAAAAGGGATGGAGATCCAAGAAGGAAAGGTTAATCAACCAGAGAGATACTATCAGAACAACATAAATGGATCAACTCTAGATTTAGAAAAAGGAACAAGGGACAAGGGTAGTTGTTTGTCTGATTTACAAACTGAAAATATAAATATGCAAGTTGATCAGCATGAGTTACCTATGAATAAATAGGATAGCACCCCACATGTGATAGAAGAAGAAAAACATGCCAAAGTAAAGGGCCAAAAGAGAAAAGATGGCATGTGGACACTAAAATGTGACGGGTCTAAATCAAAACAAGGTGCAGGTGTAGGTGTGGAGCTTATAGATCCTCAGGGTAGGTCATATCTAGCAGCATATAGGCTCTAGTTTTCCTCTACTAACAATATTACATAATATGAGGCTTTGGTTTATGGACTTGTTATGGCTATCAAGAAGAAAGTAAAAATGATCAGGGTATTTTTAGACTCTGAACTAGTAGTTAGGCAAATAAGAAAATCGTATGCATGCAACTACAAGAAAATGATTTGTTACAGGCATAGGGTATGGGATTTGGTTGATTCATTTGATGCTTTCAACATAGAGCATATCTCTAGAGAATTAAATCATAAACTAGATGCACTGGTAGTTGCTGCTAGCACATTAGAGCCCTTGACACTATCAGGATTGAAACAATTTGTTGTTGAATTAGTTAATGTTCCCAGTATCCCAGATAATGTTACACATTTTTAGGTATTTGGAGGGGATCAGCAAATTGTAGATTTTCTAACATGCAATGAGGTATTTGAAGCTCAAATCATTGATGAACAAGAAAGGCCTGAGGTAAGATGGGATGAAGAAGATATAATCAACTTGAAAAGCAACTTCTTACCCAAGGGAGTAATTGAGTTGGAACGTATTTTTGACTTTGATGGGGTAGTAAAATAGAAGGACTTACCCAATATTGAAGGGGGTAAGTGTGATCCATACAACTTAGGAACAGAGCAAGGTCCACACAATGTGCTGATTAGAAAGGCTTGCTCTAAGAAATTAAGAAAAGAAATTATAGATGTTCTGAAAGAATACAAACACATAATAGCATGGACATATGAAAACTTGAAAACCTATGACACATCCATCATAACTCATGTGATACCTTTGAGACCAGAGGTTAAACCATTTAGGCAGAAACAGAGGCCTGTGAATGCCATTTTAGAGCCTTTGATCTTCAAAGAAGTAAAGAAGTTATTGTCTGCCAGAATAATTTTCCCATTCAGACATTCAACCTAGGTAGCTAACTTAGTACCTGTGAGAGAGAAAAGTGGGGACATCAGGTTATGTGTAGATTTTAGAAAATTGAATAAAGCATCCGAAAAGGATAATTATCCCTTGCCTCCAATAGATGAAGTGCTGCAAGCAATGAATGGGGCAGAGATGATGTCTTGTTTAGATGGTTTCTCAGGATATAACCAGGTCTTAATAAATAGAGAAGATAGATTAAAGACCACTTTCACTTGTAAATGGGGAAATTATGCATATAGAAGAATGCCTTTTGGTCTGATCAATGCAGGTGCCATTTTTTAGAGAGCCATGGACATTGCATTCCATGGGTTATCAGGTAAGTGCATTGTTGTGTATATGGACGATCTGACTGTGTATTCCAAGGATACATCCACTCATACTGAAGATCTCAGGAAAATACTTAAGCGATGTGAGAGGTACGAAATTTCCCTTAACCCTAAGAAATGTTCATTTAGAGTAACTGAAGGTAAATTACTAGGACATGCCATTTCTGAAGATGGAATATAGATTGCTCTAAATAGAATAGAATCAATAAAAAATTTGCAAATACCAAATAGTAGGAAGGAATTGAAATCATTTTTTAGTAAGATTAACTTTGTTTGGAAGTTCATCACAGGTTTTGCAGAAATTGTGCAACCGTTGAACACTATGTTAAAGAAGGATGCGTAGATAGAATGGACACCAGTGGCTAAAGATACGTTTGAAGATATTAAGGAGGCCATTTCTGATGCTCCTGTGCTGACAAGTCCAGACTACACAAATCCATTTTATATATACTCCTTTGCATCCTCCCATTCAGTCGTGGCTGCCTTGACGCAGAAGGGTGCAGACAATGAGGAAAAGCCCATAGCTTTTATGAGTGCACTACTGAAAGATGCACAACTGAGATACCTTGATATGGAAAGACAAACATTTGTGTTGATGAGAGCCATAAAAAAATTTAGACATTATATCTTGCGTAGCCAGATCAAAGCCATAGTACCAAACACAGCAATAAGGATGCTACAGATGCAGAGTGAGCCCGGAGAAAAAAGGGCCAAATGGATCACCACCCCACAAGAGTTTGATTTGGAAATCATTCCAATGAAGCTGGTCAGAGGGAAAGTGTTGGTACAGACAATAGCGAACACAGACCCAGATTTGATAAAGCAGCAGTATGTGTTGAATTCCCGTGATGCATCAGGCTGGTATGATGATTTAAGCATTTTTCAAATATCAGGGAAGTACCCAAGTAGGATGAAAACTTCTCAGAGGAGAGCTTTGAAGATTAAGGCACATAAATATATGGTGTAAGGAGGTCTTCTATTCAGGAAGAACCATGATGGAATTTATCTGAGATGTCTAAACAGAGCTGAGGCAGATAAGGTGTTAACAGAACTACATGACAAGTACGGAACTGGCCATGGTTCCCATCTAGCTACAACACACAAAATATTGAGAGTAGGCTACTATTGGCCCACAATGTTAAAAGATATAGAGAGTCACATTAAGAGTTGCCACACCTATCAGACTATAGCAAATAAGGGAAGAAATCAGGCCAATCCATTACAACCTGTGATTGAATCAAGACCATTTGCGAAGTGGTGCTTGGATTTCATTGGAGTCATCAATCCTCCATCTTCTACAGAACACAAGTTCATACTGATGGTGACGGACTACTGTACAAGGTGGATTGAAGCCACATGCTACAAGTTCTCCACGAATGAGGTAGTTATCAAATTTCTTGAAGATAACATCATAACCAGGTTTGGAACTCCCTATTCATTGGTATGTGACAACAGCCCTGCATTTTCTTCTTTGAAATTTTCTAAATGGGCATTTGAATATGGGACAGTTTTAAGGTTTTCTTCAAATTATTATCCTCAGGGGAATGGGTTAGTTGAGTCTACAAACAAAATTTTATTAGACATAATCAAGAAGCTAATTACAAAGAGTCCCAGAGAGTGGAATACATTGTTAAAGTATGCATTATGGGTGGATAGGACCAGGTTTAAATCAGCTTTAGCCAGTGAACCTTATCATTTAGTTTATGGGACTGATCCCATACTTCTAGTGAATTTGAGAATACCAATCTGGAAGTTTGCCAATGAATATTTAGGCTTTGATAATCATAGGGAAGCCAGGATAGTACAAATGCTACAACTAGATGAGAAAAGAGGTCAAGCCATCGAAAAATTTGCCAAACACCAAGCAGTAGTTAAGAGGTGGTTTGATAAAAGGGCAAGAGTCAAAACATTTAGGATATCAGACTTAGTGCTGTGCTGGGATAAAGCACATGAAAAGAAGGGGAGCCATGGAAAATTTGATAAACTATGGTTAGGTCCATTGCAAGTCTTAGAAATAATAGGAGACAATACATTTAGACTCAAGACCTTGACTGGGGAAGATGTGCCATTACCAGTTAATGGCTAGCATTTGAAACATTACTTCCAGGCTTGAGGTAAAGGCAGTCAGCTTCTGTGTATCATAACGTAAATAATGTACAGTTTTTCTTTTTGCTTTGTTTTCTGTTTTGTTGTTTTTTGCTTTGTTTCCTTTTGTAGGTTAGTTGTTTGTACAGTTTTTTTTGTTTTGTTGTTTGTACAGCTTGTTTGTACAGTCTGTTTGTTTGGTTGTTTGTCATCTCCTCAGCAAGGATCTTTTTTTTTTAGAGTATTAAGGAGCAAGCTAACAACCATTGAAAACGGTATAAAATTCAAAATATTCAAGTTAATCATTTGCAATTTATGCATAACTTGTTGTGACTGTCATGAATGTAGAGAGTTGTTTAGCTTCTGAAATTTCATATTCAATAAGAATGGGTTGAGTATTCAAGGAAGTTTCTCACAATGACACACCTAAAATCCTTAGATTTGTTGAACCTACCAGTGTAGATATTAGGTGAAAAATCAGAGGTCACCCTTGCTACAATTGCAATTCTCAGCTTAATTTTAGCAAGTGACCACTCCTTGCATCATGAAGTTACAAATGCAGTATCTTATAAAGTCTCTATCAAATACATAAAAATATAAAATAATAAAATAGATTTTATTGAAAATCCAGATTAAGCCATCTAAGTAACTCTACCAGAGCTATAGATGCTCACTGGCAGTGGGATTCTACTTAGGAGAATTGTAACGATAACCTTGCCGAGGCTATGGACACCTGCTGGCAGCAAGGGTCTATCCGGTTGGCTATGAGGGAACATCCTCACCTACGTAGGCTAATATCAGTCACTGGTTTGTTCAACTGATCTTCAAGATGAGGATAATTAATCACATGCACCCACTTAAACTAAAAGGAAAGTTCATGCACCTTATTGAATACAGTGAGTCTCAAGTTAGATGATGATTTACCGGAGAGATAGTTAGGGGGTTATGAATTTATTTCATTTAGTTTTCCTTAATGATTTTAATTTGATTGTTTTGTTTGGTTGCTAGTTGTTGTGATGTTCACAACACGCCCCATTTTTCTCCTTAGCAAAATAAGGACCCCTGTTGTGGCTTGCTCCCTTGTTTTTGTGCTCTGGGTGGTAATGGTAAAAGTGGCAGCATCAGTCAGTATGTAGTTGCTTCATGTTAGGTGTATTTGTGATTATGAAGTCTGACCCAAAATTTCAAAGTATGAATCTTTCCTCAGGAAGCCTACCATGTGAAAGAGTGTAAAATTCTAAGCAAGTTTGCCTTTTACATCACCCTGAAATTTGGCCAAATAGGAAGGTTATGTGCGGTCAAAGTTCTAGTCAAACCTGATATTCAGTGGGGGGGTCATATCTCAATTATCAATCACCCCCTTCCCGAATATCAGCCCCCTTCTCCCTTTTTCATGCTTCGTAACATTTAATTCATAGGTGTAGTAGGTGGATTCCTGCCAAATGCGGACACAATAACTTCAACAAGGGAAATGCAAACAATATATATGTAGTTTTGTCAGTGTCTATGATTAATGCACATCTAACATTCTGACCAGGTATGAATGGACGAGGTGACTTAATGCATTTTTTTTAAATCCATTTTTTTGTCTGTTTTGCAGGTTTGCAATTATGAAGCTGGTGAAACTTAATGGCGGTGACATCATGAAAGAGGAAATTAGATCTCAAAGGAAGCAAAAGGAGATAAGAATGGATATGAGAAGAAATAGTAGGTGAAACTTAATGGCGATGACATCATAGAGGAGGAGATCAGATCGCAGTGAAGCATAAGAAGACAAAATGCAGATGGAAACATTATTACAGTAGACAACAGAGGACATTTTGAGCTGCTAGGGTTTCTAGAAGGGCAATATTGCACCCAAATATAATGTGTGCCGATCAAAGATATTTTGGGTGAGATTTCTCAACCATTGATGCTGTAACTGGAGGTTTGAACCATTTTTAACTAGGGTTTTGGAGCTGTATTGGGGATGGTCATAGCTATATATTGCTCCCTTTACACTGTAAAACTTTACACAGGAGCTACACAGAGATTTGTAGTAGCAGAGATTTGTAAAACATAACATTTAGAATAGAGGGACCTTTTAGTTTAGAAGTAGTAGGAGGTCGCATGTGTCTGCAATAAGGAACGTGTGGAACATCCTGCTTCCTTACTATATCTGTAAAGCTTTGTAAGTTTTCTGTAATTTGATTAATGAAGCTGAGAGTCATTCATACATTGTAAATCATATATGACTGTCTGTTTTAAATACAAGTGAATCTAGAATTTTGCATCTATCTTCTGAGTGTCTTCTGGCTCTTCTTTGTGTTTAAAACAATATCTCTTAAAGCTTGCAATCTTGACTGTATGTTTGTGAAAATACTCAGGGCTTACATTTGAGGTTTACTATGTGGATTTGATCAATTTCCTATATTACTTATGAAGTGCATAATAGAACATTTAGATCATGTGGTAGAATGAATGATGTTTAGATTAAATCTTTCTAACTTTTCCCAACCCATCTGAAATACTTAACTTAAAACGCAAAAATTGAAAGGAGATTGTCTCATATCTGAAAGAAGCATGCATAGCTGAGTTGAAAGTAGGCAGTTTTCATAATATTGAAGAAGAGAAAAAGCTTGCAATAATATAAATCACACAGAGCTTTTGTAATACAGTAACAAGTTTATGCAAAAGGAATGAACAACATGCTGATATTTATGATTTTATGCATAATCTGAGTCCAGTAAATCATCAAAAAACCCTAAATCACGTAAGGCCCCTTGAACATTACAGCTTCACATCAACCTACTGAATTTGCCCAATAGGTCAAGACCTGACCATATTAAACTTGGGATTAAGTAAATCTTAATCGATTTCTTCATATCTTTCAAGTCAGTTTGGTTCATTTTATGTGAATTTTAACTATTGTTATGACTGTGTTAAAACAATCATCAACAGATGTATTTTTCAATGTGTCAGCATCTTTTGTCTTTTAAGAGGTTTATGATACGTAAGAATAATTATAGTTTCTATGACATTGTAAGATCTAGAAATAGAAGGGATGTGACAAGTGTCATTTGTATGTATGACACTATAATAGGCATCTTTGACTTGGCTCAATTTCGGGCACCCAAGCTTGGTTAATAAGATTGTAAGAGAATCATTTATTAATAGTCAGTTATGACAGATTCTCTTACAACTATAAGTGGTCATATTGATAGATTTTATGATGATGTAAGAGCATCTGTCATACCTATTTTGGACAAATTTGGGGTGCCCAAGTATGGAGGGTTGTAAGAGGTGTAAGGGAATATTATACAAGTGTCACAAGAGTCAAACTTGTGTTTGAAAAGTGTAGCACATGGATTTGGACACCCATCTCTTGTTGCTTGCTCTAGAAGCTTCCTTCATGCTTGTATCTCTCTATAATAAGGTGCTTGTTACAGCAGTTTGTATAGTTCATTTGCAAGTACCTTTATGCTACTGGAATTAATCAAGTATTTTCCATTTGTGAACTTCTAAAAGAACTTACATTGCAAGTGTGTTGTAATCATCCTTTGACTTGATAATACATTGTGTAGGTTTTGGAGTGTGGGGGTTTTCACCTGAAAGGTTTTTCCCCATGTATATCTTGTGTTGTGAGCATTGTACTTGTTTTTGATGTATTGTTAGCTTTTTGTTAATGTGCATCTCATAATTTGTAACTATAAAAGATAAAATTTTGCATAACTTTCCTCATTAGATTAGTGTAGGAAGTGTGTTCCACGTACCTTGCTTCTTTTCAGTTGGTATCAGAGCCTAATCTCCTTTGGTTCTAGTTGTTAGGTAGAGGGCTTTTTGAGTTGATCTTCATTTGAGTGGGAGATTGCATAGAGGATTTTGAAATCTTTATTATAGGAAAGAGATGGCAAGCACATCTGGGAGATTTGAGATAAAGAAGTTTAATGGAGCCAACCTTGAGTTGTGGAAACTCAAGATGGATGACTTATTGATTGATAGAGATCTATAGCTCACAGTATCTAGAACCATGCCATCAAGCATGAAATAAGAAGATTGGAATATGATGGATCAGAATGCTAAGGGTCTGATAAGACTCTATTTGGCTTATTCAGTGCTCCTAAATATTAATGAAGAGAAGACTATAAAAGATCTTTGGAAGAAACTTGGAGATGTTTATCAGGCTAAATCCATGGAGAACAAGTTATTCCTATGAAATAAATTGTATTCTCTGAGGATGGAAGATGGAGGATCTATTACTGATGAGCTAAATACATTCAATATTCTTATTTCCCAGTTGACCTCTGTTGGTGTGAAGATGGAGGAGGAGGATCGATTTATGACATTACTCTATTCCTTACCAGATTTGTGGGACCACCTTGTTATGGCCATTGGGAGTACCACTACCACCTTCAAGATGGATGAAGTGGTAGCATCATTATTGTCTAAAGAGATGTGGAGAAAATATTTTGAAATGGCTAAGAAGGCTCTTGTGGTTTTTGGTAGATCTAAAGAGAAGGGAAAGAAAAAGGATAAGAAGAAGGAAGAAAAAGGAAGATCCAAATCCGATGGGAGATCTAAGTCTCTTGGAAACTCTAAGGCTCTGTGTTGGAATTGTGGCGAACTTGGTCACTTCTTCAAGGAGTGCAAGGAGGAGAGGAAGAAAAAGAATAGGAAATATGATTTAGATTCTAAAAAGTCCTCTAAGGATGAAGGAGAAGTGTTTGTTGCTACCTTGGCAACTCATGCATTTGAGGATATGTGATTTATTAACTTTGGTGCATCTTTTCACATGACCTCGCATCAGGATTGGTTCACTAAGTATGAAGAATATGTTGGTGGAAAGGTGTACTTGGGTGATGATTCTCATCTTAAGATTGTTGTACGTGAAAGAGTCTTGATTTGATTCCCTAATGGATGGGTGAAGGAGATTAATGGTGTTTTGCATATCCCTGGTTAGGCACGGAACCTATTATTTGTAAGTAAGTTGAATGATGTGGGTGTGTAGATTGTTTTATCGAATGGATGATATAAAATGACTATAGGAGCTATGGTGCTAGCTAAGGGTGTTCAGATTGGTACTCTATTTCAGCTTGAGCCATGTGTAGTCTAGTGCAATAGTGCCTTTGTTTCAAAGAAGAGAACTTCAGAGTCTTCATCCTCATCATTGAAACTAGCAAGAAAGAGGACTGTTGCATCTACTTTTGATGGTCACATTTTCTAGGTAACTAAGGGTGCTCAATCTATGGCGATGAAACTTCTAGTTGAGAAGACAATGTTATAGCATCAAAGGATTGGACACATTGGTGAAAAGGGTTTGAGGACCCTAAAAAATAAAAACATCATTGAGGGTATGAATGACTATAACCTTGAGTTCATTTTTTACGAACATTGCGTTTGTGGAAAACAAAACCATGTTTAGTTTTATTCTAGTTCTCACAAATCTTCTGAGGTACTGGACTTGATTCATTTTGATGTGTTTGGTCCTATTAATGTTTGTTCGATTTCAAAATTTGTTTACTTTGTTTCATTCATTGATGATTACAATAGAAGGACATGGGTATATTTCATTAGAAGCAAATATGAAACCTTTAGTAGATTCAAAGAGTTCAAAGCTCTTGTGTAGAATTAGAAGGATAGAAAAATTAAGTGTTTGAGGAATGACAATGGTGGTGAGTTTTTCTCAACAGATTTTGATAAGTTCTGTAAAGAACATGGGATTGAGAGGTGAAAGGAAGCTAGGTGTGCGGAAACACTTCCTACACTAATCTATTAAGGAGAGGGCTATGCACATTCAAAGTGATCCTAACTATTACAGTGATGTTAAACCATTAACATGAGATATAGCAGCAAAACACAAGATTCAGAAAGAAGACATAAGAATAGAGACAAAGATTTATGGTGGGGAACACCCTTATCGGGTGAAAAACCTCACACTCAGAAACCTGCACAATGTATTAACAAATCTGAAAGAATGTTTACAATACACTTGCAATGCAAGCTTCAATGGTCTTCGACACTCGTGTCTGGAGTCAATCCAGTAGTATAACAGTACCTGTAAACCTGTGATACAAACTCCATCTCCAAGCACCTGTTTAAATAGAACATACAAGGCAATTTTGGACCTTTCTTGGAATGGGCATCCAATATGGCATCTTAGACCAAAACCCATGCCTAGGGACACTTGGTCAACATTGTAGAATGTTTCTAACACTTGTCCACAACTCCCATCCCAAAGAGATCGCCTACTTAAAAAATGGGCTATGACAGATGCTCTTACGACACTTACGACCGTCATAGAATCTGTCATAGTGGTTACAACTTACAGCTGTAAGAGAATCTATCATACACATGCTATAAATAGCATATTCTCTTACAACACATCATATTCCACCTTTGGGCACCCAAATATGCCTCATTCAAAGATGCTACATGACATATGTCATTACTTGTCTTACAATCTTCTATTCTCGACTCTTACATGTCATAGATTCGTCATAGGAATCTGTCATAACCATTTCAGTCAAACATTCCTTACACAACATAGAAGATGTCGACACATGGAAGAATATTCCTACCACTAAGTGGGACGCCTATTTCCTCATGTGAGGACAAAATTACAAGTTGTCATAATCCATGTAGGATTGACACATCACCATGCCACATCCCACAATATGACAAAGTGGAATTTCCAATTATTTACAACATAGGCAATTGAATAATAAATACAAACATTACAAATGTAGAGAATTACCAAGGTTGAGACACCTTAATTCCCAACATTCTCCCACTTGTTGAACACCTTGTAAGAGCCAATAGAAAAATAGGATTTAACTGCTATAGGCCCAAAGGCCCAGAGACTCTAAACACCATCTAAACTTCTCTGTGCCCACTGGTTTCGTCAATGCATCTGCAACATTCTTAAAAGTATCTACCTTTTCCAAATTTACCTTTCCATCCTCAACCATGTCCCTCACGAAGTGAAATTGAACATCAATGTGCTTGGTTCTAGCATGGAAAGATGGATTCTTTACAAGGCAAATTGCACTCTGACTATCACAACTGATCGTGATCTGACCTACATCAACACCAATATCGAAACACAATCTCTTAAGCCAAATGGCTTCCTTACAAGCATAAGTTGCTGCCATATACTCAGCTTCTATTGTGGACAAAGCAACAATAGGTTGACGCTTACTCATCCAACTAATATCACCACTAAACAGTGTAAAAACATAGGCACTGGTGGATCTCCTACTATCAATGTCACCTACCCAATCTGAATCCACAAATCCACGAATATCAACAGAATGCGGAGGTCCTGAAACATTACCATGATAGCAAATGGAATACTCGGAAGTACCCCTCAAATATCTGAACACTTGCTTAACTGCATCCCAATGAACCCGTCCAAGATTAGCCATAAATCGACTAAGGACTCCCACTGCTTTTGCAATGTCTAGTCTTGTGCAGACCATAGCATACATAAAATTGCCAACAACACTAGCATAAGATACTCTACTCATGTTCTCCACCTCACTAGGAGATTTTGGACAATCCTCAATAGACAACTTTATCCCCAAGGAAACGGGAACACACAATGGTCTACAATCTCCCATGTTGAATCTATCCAACACGATCTTAACATACTTACTCTGACTTAACCAAAGTTTTCTGTTGGTTTTGTCTCTTCTGATTTCCATTCCTAGAATGTACCTGGCTGCCCCTAAATCTTTCATTTCAAACTAAGCTGACAACTGAGATTTAAAATCAAAAATCATATTCTTACCCTTCCCAATGAGCAACATATCATCAACATATAGTGCAACAATGAGAATACGATCACCATCAAACTTATAATAAACACAGTGATCCTATTTCGATCTCACAAATCCAATTGACAACACAAAGGCATCAAACTTCAAGTACCATCTCCTAGGGGATTGCTTCAAACCATACATAGACTTCTTAAGTTTGCAAACCAAATTTTCTTTACCTTTTACCATGTAATGCTCTGGCTGTGACATGTAGATTTCCTCCTCCAAGTCACCGTGAAGGAAAGTTGTCTTCACATCCATCTGTTCTACCTCCAAGTCATAAGCTATTGCGAGAGACAACAAGAATCAAATAGATGTCAACTTTGCAACGGGAGAGAAGATCTCACCATAATCTTTACCCTCCACTTGTGAATACCCCTTCGCAACCAATCTAGCCTTATACTTCTCAATATTGCCATTTGCACCAATCTTCTTCTTGAACACGCATTTACATCCAACAGGTTTCTATCCAGGAGGCAAAGGCACCAAGTCCCAAGTTTGATTATTTTCCAAAGAAGCCATTTCTTCCTCCATGGCCTCCTTCTAGGAACCTGCATCCTTCATATCCAAAGCCTCTGATATAGTTCTAGGTTCATCACTGTTAGTGAGCAAATCATAAGCACAACTAGAATCAAGCAATGCAAAACCAAACCTTTCAGGTTGCTTCCTTATCTGTGTAGACCTCCTCAAGAGCTGAGGTTGAGGTTCAACTTCTTCTTCTGAGCTTTCAGAGCTGCTAGAGCTCTCCTCATCATCAGGTCCAACATTGTCTTTCTATTCAGTCTTCTCAGGGGTGAGAGGAAACTGAACAACATCTTCTTTCTTTTCTTTTTCTTCTGGCTGCAAAACAGTGGAAGAAGGTGTAAGCTCTCTGAAGATGACACTTCTGCTATACAACACTTTTTCAGCCACAGGGTCTCAAAGCTTGTATCCTTTCACACCAACACCATAGCTGATGAAGATACACTTAATAGCTTTGTTCTCCAACTTTGATCGCTTCTCTCTAGGCACATGTGCATATGCCTCACAACCAAAAACATGAAGATGCCTTACTGAAGGCTTTCTACCAGACCACACCTCCATGGGTGTCTTTCCAACAAGAGCTGATGTAGGAGATCTGTTTACTAGATAGCAAGTAGTGGCAACAGCTTTAGCCCAAAACTTTTGTTCTAGACCAGCTCCACTAAGCATATCCTAGCCTTCTCCACTAGTGTCCTGTTCATCCTCTCTGCAAGTCCATTTTGCTGCAGTGTGTATGGAGTTGTCTTATGTCTTTCAATCCCAAGTTCCTTGCAATACTTATCAAATTTTGTAGAATAGAACTCACCACCGTTGTTAGTTCTCAAACATTTAATCTTTTTACCAGTCTGATTTTTAGCAAAGGCTTTAAACTCCTTAAATTTTCTATAGACTTCAGATTTTCTTCTGAGAAAATAAATCCATGTCCTTCTACTATAATCATCTATAAAAGATACAAAGTATACATATTTTAATAATGAAGGAACATTAATAGGACCAAACACATCAGAATGAATGAGGTCCAACAAACTAGAAGACTTATGAGAACTCGAGTAAAACTAAACACAATTTTTTTTCCATAAATGCAATGTTCGCAAAAGTCAAACTCAAGATTACAATCATCTGACCCCTCAACGAGGTTCTTATTTTTCAGGGTACGCAGACCCTTCTCACCAATGTGGCCAAATCTCTTATCCCATAACATTATCTTTTCTGCAGGAATTTTAACTTCCAATGCATGATTACAACCATCAAGACTAGAAACAACAAATTTCTTCACTGCTCGTTCCGATGGTGGGGATGAAGTGACTGTTGTCCTCTTCCTTGAGTCAGAAGAACTATTGCATTGTGCAATACATGCCTCCAGCTGAAACAAAGTACCTCTCTGAGCACCCTTAGCAAGCACCATAGATCCTCTAGTCATCTTGCATCCTTCTTTTGAAAAGAAAACCTGCACACCTGCATCATTCAAACTACTTACAGAAAGGAGGTTTCATGCTAAGCCTAGGATGTGCATAACCCCAGAGATCCCCTTCACTCGACCATTAGGGAATTGGATAGAGACTCTTCCATGACCAATGATCTTCAGATGAGAGTCGTCACCTAGATACACCTTTCCACCATCGAACTCCTCATACTTAGTGAACCAGTCTCGATGTGAGGTCATGTGGAATGATGCACCAGAGTCAATTAGCCACACATCATCAGATGCATGGGTTGCCAGGGCTACGCTGAAAGCATCACCGTCATCTTGTGATTTGTTAGAATCTAAATTAGGAGCTTTCTTCTTTTTCTTCTTCTCCTCTTTGCATTCCTTTTAGAAATGCTTGGTCTTTCCATAGTTCCAACAAAGAGCCTTGGACTTTCCAGGAGATTTGGATCTACCCTTATTAGCTTTCTTGTCCTTCTTCTTCCCTTTCTCCTTGGGTATTCCACAAACTACAAGGGCTTCTTTGGCTGCCTCAGAAGACTTTCTCTGCATCTCTTCAGATAGAAACAAAGAAACTACCTCTTCCATTTTGAATGTGGATGTGGTGCTTCTGATTGCCATGACAAGATGATCCCATGACCCCGGCAGAGAACAAAGCAGGGTCATACACTGATCCTCCATCTCCATCTTTACACCAATAGATGTCAATTGTACAACCAGCATGTTAAAGGCATTCATATGCTCAGCCACAAATCCTCCATCCTCCATTCAAAGAGAATACAACTTCTTTCTCAGAAAAAGTTTATTGACTAGGGATTTGGCTTGATACACATCCCCCAACTTCTTCCAAAGGAGTTTTGCAGTAGCCTCCTCATGGACATTTAACAACACAGAATCAACAAGACTAAGTCTTATGAGACCCTTAGCCTTCCGATCCTTGAGATCCCACTCATCTTGAGTCATTGTAGCTGGTTTATTTCCGTTCACACTTTCCCAAAGGTCTTAGCCAACTAACATGTCTTCCATCTTGAGCTTCCATAGTTTGAAATTACTGCCATTGAACTTCTCTACTTCAAACCTTCCTGATGTGCTTGCCATCTCCTTGCTGCAATAAGATACAAAATACTCTACACAGACTCCCACTCAACCTAAGATTAGCTCAAAAAACCCCTACCCAACAACTAGGACGAAAGGTGATCAATATCTGATACCAACTAAAGGAAGCTAGGTGTGTGGAAACACTTCCTACACTAATCTATTGAGGAGAGGGCTATGCAAATTCAAATTTATCCTAACTATTATAGTGATGTTAAGCCATTAACATGAGATATAGCAGCAAAAAACAAGAGCCAGAAAGAAGACAAAAGAAGAGAGACAGAGATTTATGGTGGGGAAAACCCTTATCAGGTGAAAAACCCCACACTCAGAAACCTGCACAATGTATTAACAAATCTGAAAGAATGTTTACAATACAATTGCAATGCAAGCTTCAATTGTCTTCAACACTCATGTCTAGAGTCAATCTGGCATCATAACAGTATCTATAAACTTGTGATACAAACTCCATCTCCGAGCACCTATTTAAATAGAACATATAAGGCAATTTTGGACCTTTCTTGGAATGGGCATCCAATATGGCATCTTGGACCAAAACCCACTCCTAGGGACACTTGGTCAACATTGTAGAATGTGTCTAACACTTGTCCATAGCTCCCATCCCAAAGAGGTCACCTACTTCCAAAATGGGCTATGATAGATGCTCTTACGACACGACTGTCAGAATCTGTCATAGCGGTTACAACTTATAACTGTAAGAGAATCTATCATACACATGCTATAAATAGCATATTCTCTTACAATGCATCATATTCCACCTTGGGGCAGCCAAATATGCCTCATTCAAAGATGCTACATGACACATGTCATTACCTGTCTTACAACCTTCTATTCTCGAATCTTACATGTCATAGATTCGTCTTAGGAATCCGTCATAACCATTTCGGTCAAACATTCCTTACACAACATAGAAGAAGCCGACACATGGAAGAATATTCCTACCACTAAGTGGGACGCCTATCTCCTCATGTGAGGACAAAATTACAAGTTGTCATAATCCATGTAGGATTGACACATCACCATGCCACATCCCATAATATGACAAAGTGGAATTTCCAATTATTTACAACATAGGCAATTGAATAATAAATACAAACATTACAAATGTAGAGAATTACCAAGGTTGAGACCCCTTAATTCCCAACAAGAGGCACAAGACAACTCCGTATACCCCTTAGCAAAATAGAGTTACAAAGAGAATGAACATAATGTTGTCAGAGAGGGCTAGGAATATGTTAAGTGGAGCCAGACTTGAACAAAAATTTTGTATTGAAGTTGTTGATGTAAGAAGATAAGATAGAAGAACAACTTCCTACACTATTCTTGAGATGAGGGATGTGCAGAAATTTTTAAATCTTTATGACAATTACAAAAATAAACACAAATCACAATCATACCACAACATAGTAATTACATGGGGAAACCCTTTCAGGAGAAAAACCCCATAGTCCAAAAGCCACCCAATATATTATTCAGGAATCACTTGAAGATTACAATATACTTGAAGAGTGAGATTTGACATGAGTATAACTAACCAGAGATCTAGAGGCAACTCAAGATCTATAAGACTCTCACACACAACCTCCATCTCAAGCTCCTAAAATATAAGAGATACAATACAACAAACTACCAATGGTAATTAAAAAACCATGACCCAAAACCACCCAAAAGTGGTGCCCAAATTATCTCCAACCAAATATGCCTTGTGGTGTCTCAAATTACACACCAACATGTGTAACTCTCCCCTTTACAGCTCCTTTAAGTGCCAAACATGTTTTCACATTTCCAAAATGGGAGGCCCAACTTTCAAAGGCCATAACTTTTATCCGGGTATCTGATTGATGAATTATTTGATGTGTCAATAAGATCGTGAAGAGATATATCAAGCTATAACATGATTTTCTAGTTAAAAAACATTCAAGGAAAATTAGAGCCTCTAATTGCACCTCAAATTTTGAGTTTAAAACTTTTCTGGGAGTTCCAAAAATGGAAACTTCAATATCTTGCAATCCAAGCATGATCTTGAGTAAAAACTCACCCAGGATGTTTATTGTGGAAGTTCCACACCTTTTGGGAAAATTTTAGGTCCGTCCATCCTCAAATGTAGACTTAATAAAAATAGTAATCCCTACCATTTTTAGCCCCTTTTGGAAACTTTGAAATTTCTAAACCATTCTTCAAGATTAAGGGAATTTGAAAAGACTAAAATTGGGAAGAACAGTAACTTTTTTTTAGTTGCAAGGTTGTGACACTTTTCCTAACAACATCAAGGTCATGGGAACAATATGAGAAAAATAGAAAAATATGATGAGATGCCCCCAAGATGAACACCTAAGAGGTAGTGATGGGGATTATGAGGGCCACAAGGGGAGCGAGTAGAGAAATGATATGTTCCCCCTAGTGTCCAGGAAGAAAGAAATAGGAAATAAAGAGTATGATAGATCAAGAAGTGGGCAAAGTAATGAGACAAGTAATGATGTAAGTGGAGAAGAAATAGATAAGATAGATGATGAATGGCCCCAAGAAAAGAAAGCAAATGAGAGAAAAATCACCTAAGGAAAAGCAAACAAATTATGACCACATAGAAGAAGATGAAAGGAAAAAGAAAGTTGATTGATATATTTATTCTATGTGGGTAGATTCAATCCTAATAAAATGTATGAATCATCATCCTCCATTTTACATAGGAGAAAGAGTATCCTCAAGATAAAGTGAACACAAGTAAGAAGAGAGTAGAAAAAGCAATAGAAAGGGGTAAGAAGATTGAAAGAAATATGGAACCAATGTGAAGTTAGACAAAGAAAGTAGGAAAGTGGCCAAGAGTGAAGAGGAAATGTCAAATGAAACGTGAGAGTAACTTATTAGTAAAATCATGAAATATAAAGAAAAAAAAAAGAAAATGAAATAAAGGACCATGAAATGAAAATAAAATCAAGAAAGTTAAGAATTGATTATATTAATTAGAAGCAATGGTGATTCTAATATGTTACTAGGGCTTTTCACATGATCCTAAATTTGTGCATTAGACAACTAAAGAGTTTTTGTATCACATCTTATTTTTTCACATTGTAGACTATAGTGGAAGAAATAGGAGGAAGCAATGCAAATAATGGTAAATGGAAAAGAAGATTGTGTCAAAGTGTGAGTGCTAAAGAGTAGAGAGTAATATAATATTTGCCATGATTTATTCAAGGATCTAGGCCATTAAGAGAAATTACTTAAAATGACACATAAGGATTTGAATGTATAAGAGGGATTAAAATATGAAAGGATGGAGTGTGTATGTTGATATGCTAGGCCAATATCAAGTTATGAGTGTTAGAAGAATGAGGAAGAAATGCACCCTATCTTAAAGATCATCCTAAAGTGACTTATATATGGATCACTAATAGAACTTTAGAGAGAAGAAGTGGGAACATCTCAAATTAGTTGAGTGATTTTTCATTTATATTTTAGATAGTCATCTTTTCAAGTTGCTTTCCTATAGCTTTGAAGTTCATCTCTTGGGATTGCATGCTTTTTTTTTACTTAAATTTTTTTCTATTTTATTTTTCTTGTCGTAATACTACCTCCATAACCTAACTCCATGCAACTAGTAGGATGCAAGGGCTCATCACCAAGGATTATACTAGGTGGTCATAGACATTGCTTTTATGCATGAATAATATCACTCAATGTTATGTGAGGAAAGAGGGGGGGAAGGTTATGCACTACAATATTATAGGAGTCAATAGTGAGTTTTGCATATATTGGTAGAGTAGAAGGAATAAAAATAATAGACACAATCATGGATTTCATGTACTCAACATAAGGTCATCTATAGAAAAAACATGAGTTTGATGGATAGAGCATAGTGTGTGAAGAGATCAAGAAAGGCCAAATAACTATTGCAGTGGAATGATTATGTCAATTTGTGTGACAAATAAGAGAATATAATATGGGCAAAGTAATGGAATGAATGTGAGTTCTACATGTGTCAAGATAAGCATTTGTAGGAAGAAGGATGTGTGGAAACTCTTGGTAATTTTGACGTGCATAAACTATAGATTTCATTAGCAACAACTACCATTAGATATAATGTGTCCCTTATTTGTGCTAGTGAATAAAGATAAATGAAAATAAGATAGATACGGAAAATAAATAAAATTAGGAAAAAAGGGATAAACAAGGAAAAAAACAAGCTGTAGAAAGAAAAAAGAAATGTGAAAGACCAAGGAATGAAGCTTGAAGGAAACATTAGAAATTAAATGATAAAAGAAAATGGGTTGTTGTAGTTGGATCATGTATGACATTATTTATTGATGATATAGAGGTTTCAAAAGGAGATTTATCTAATAAAAAATTGAAAGTATCACATGAAGATTCGGTAAAGAATGTTGTGATAGGAGGAACACCAATAATGTTCTCAAAGATACACTTGGAAATGGATAGAGTGGCTTCTATGTCTATAGAATGATGAATATCAAGTGGAGAAAGATCATCAAGGTGCAGAATATTGATATCATTATATGAATCATGCAAGAATGATAGGTTTTGTGTTGTGCCTAAGTCATCAAACCAATCAATATCAATATTAGGAGTAGTAGATGTATCATTAGAAAAGGGAGTATGGATTCATCATTAATGATATATTAGATTTTATTCTTTAAATCTCAGCATTGGTTAGTATAATGACATAACATTTGATGATAGGAACACAATAGAAGGATCTATTGACTTCTCTTAGGGGTTTATCAAGATGGGAGATGTGAAAGAATAATTTACTTATTATCGAAGAGACTAGGGAAGAGTTGTTCATGAGAATTCTTTGATCCACTTGAAATTCCTCCATAGCTAAATCAAAAAGAGAAGTGTGATGAGTAAGAATTAATTTCTCTTAAATATGAGGTAGAAGGTTTTGAAGAAATATAGGTTGAAGTATGGAATTAAGGTGACGAAATTCTATGTGAACAAGTAATGAGAAAAGGTGAGAAGCATATTCTTAAATAGTTTTAGTAGGATTTTGTCTACAATGTGCAAGTTGTGCAAGGTAAACCTTTAGTTCTCTATAGAATTGGAAGTGAAGAGTAAAGGCATATGCAAGGTTGACAAATGAGTGTAAAGAGATAGGGGATAAAGTGAAGAACCAGTCTAGTGCCTTGTCCATCAATGTCTTAGGAAAGTGTTTGGCCAAAAAGGGATCCTCAAAATTAATAGTTAAACAAAGGATATAAAAATGTCACACATGTTGGATAGGGCACCGATGGCCATTATAGTTATCAAAACATGAGGCTATGTTAGGAGGAGAAGGGTATTTAAGGAACGTAGATGAAAGGGGTGATGTCATCCACGAAAGTGTTGAATGTGAAGGTGGAGAAAGTTGAACCTCTCACTTATTAAGATTTAGTATAGACATATGTCTAAAAAGGAGCATGAAAGGAATAAATTTCATGTTGAGAAGAGGCTAACACCTCATGATGAAGGGGAAAATATGTATAAAAGTTTGATAATATGAGGTGTTGAAGAAGTAAGTGACTCATGAAAAGTGGGAAGTAAGGGCTCTTGTGATGAATGTTGGATAGAAGGAAAAGTGGATAAAGATAGTACACCTTTAGAAGTGGAAGAAAAAGATGGTAGCATATGAGAGGCAAGAGATAAAGCTTCAACTGTAGGGTGTGAAGTAGACAAGGAGCACACATGATAGTGGAAATGGAAGAAAGTGGTGGAGGATGAATGATACATGTTCATAGGATTTTAGAAAATTGAGCTAAAACATTGTCATTTAAAGGAAAAGGAAAATAAGGCATCATATGAAACTCATTACAACATGATTCATTCATAAAGAATCTAGAAGATTGTAAATGTAGTTTAGAATATTTTCCATTAGAAAATATAATAGATGTAGAGAGTGAAGAATGAGGAACATCATGCACAGAACAATCACTAATAAAAGGAAGAGGTCCACTTTCCAATCTTCATCATAACATGCATATCTAATGTGTTATCTAAGAAATTGTTGGTTCCCAAAAATGTAGGTTGCTAACCCTAAGAGGATGCCAGACTCTATGTTTGGATTTGCAATGTTTTTGGACCAATTGATAGAGCTATTAGCTCCCTACACTTCAGGTCCTGCAAACCTAGGCGAGTGTACCTTTGTAACTAAAGCAGACTTAACACTATATAACTTGATTGGATTAGTAAATCTATCACAATGGCATAAAATGTAATAGATGCAGTCTAAAGATTATCTCCTATTCTTAATGTACTGACTTGAAATAGAAATGTTTTGAATATGAGTTTGGATAGTAATGACTAGTGCCTACTTCTATTGGGCTATGGAGTTGGTGAATGGATGATGATTTAATGGAAACAGATGTATAAGGTAAGTTGATCTACTTCACAGCTTAACTCGAACTTGCAAGGCACATGGGATGTTTGCACCTTATGCAAACATGCAAGAATGTCAATGATAATGCTCTTCTTATACTATCCCAATGACATTCCCCATATTACTGTGAACAACTAAAGTATATTTAATTCTAGTAAGAAGGGAATTTAGACCAGACTAGAAAGGATTTACCTCTTTGCAGAAACCTTATGACAATTTTGATCAACTTCTTACAGAAACCAACCAATTCGAACACACTGAATCAGCAAATGTGACCAGATAAATCAACAATATCCTTGATATGATAATTTAAACAATATGAGAAAACCATTCTAGAGACAACATTATAACATTTAGGATTTAATAATAACATTACAGTTGAACACTGAAAATAGATAACCAAATGGAAGCACTCCTTTCCATTAAAAAATATGTATATAAAAGTTCTAATGAGGCGAATGGGTGGAGTGGAATTAAATAATTTCCTACTGCTACCCTAAATCTACTCTTGTTTTTCTAATCTACCCCTTTCTGCTTGATTTTTCTTCTCTGGTAAATATCCTTTGGACTCTAGGGTTACAACCCTTTATTTCTTCCGTTGCAACCTTTGGTATACCTTTTCATTTATTTAATTACCTTTGGCAATGATTAAATATTTAATCTAGCTTTTTGATCTTCACATAATACTTTAATCTCTATTTAATTATATTTCCCGGCATGTTTTTCCACTGTTATCTCACAAGAATATTTTTTCAAGTGAAAAATTATCATCTGCTTCCCATTTTGTGCCTTCATTGTATTTCGTTCTTCTTTTAATTAATCATTTCCAATACTAATATTCTTCAAGTAATCTACGGGAAATAATATTTATCCCATTTCTCTTGTTACCTTTATATTTATTTGGATGAAAATTTTACCCATTTTACCTCCTTGGTGAAAATATCTTTCACAACTTCCTCGGTGAAAAATATTTTATTCTCCAAGTGAAAATTTTCAATTTTGATTATTAAATCTTACTTTAGGTAAATTAGTTATATCTTTGATTACCTTTACTTTATCATCGGGCTGAGATTACATATTTGGTGACTTTTCATCAGCAAGTCGGGCAGACACAAAGTTTGCTCACCAATAAGCCATCTCTTGCCGATGAGGTATCCATTGGCAAGACTCCTCAAATCGGTGTGATTTTAAAAATTCATTCCAATTTCCTTGTTTCCCCGATGGCATTTGTTTTATTTTTCGTTCTTTTTGGGTTTGCTAGTTTTGGCACAGGCAGCAAGGATTCTGGCAAATGTGCAATAATGCCATTTTAACTCTGCTCTATTTAATTCAACATCTTCTAATAGTTGTTCCCAATTTAGTGTATGGCCAACAATTCGGATTATTGAATCCCCATATATTTCAATTTCCCAAAACAATATTCTGACAGGAAGAACATAAGATTGCCTACTTTTAAGTTCCGCTCTCCCATTCTCAAGTGAGTTTGATATTGATCAAAACAATCAACATGAATTTGAATATAGTTATGATACAAACTAATTCCCTTGACAATTCCGTGGCCATGGTGATGGTAAGGGAAATCGTTGTGGGACATTTGTGAAGGGTTGGGAGCCCGTAACGCAATACAATTTTATTACTTCAATAAAATTATCCTTTTTCCATTCTCTTCCCCTCCAAAAAGGAAGGGCAGTCACAATCACCTAAGGCAGTCACCTATGTGACATATCTAATGCGCCTGAGAGCCATATTATACTACTCATATACTTGAGAAATATTGAGATCAGGAGAGATGATGTTGCCAGCTACAAGCAATTCCATACCATGGTCATCTTCTAAAAGACCCAATAAGTTTGAGTGATGATAGATTTTGTTTTTGACATCACACATTAGTGGCCCAATTTCTGCACTGGAATAGGGATATATTGCCATTGATCCCCTAATAAATTCTCCCTAATAAATTCTTCCTGTGTATGAGCTTTGCTCAAAATCAACAAGTACACTGGATGTACGTTATATTGCAAATCTACTCCAAAATGAACAGAATTGTCCGTCCCTTTCTCTCCTAACCATGAAATTTGTAGAGCAGATATGCATGCCCATATGAAATGGCACTTGTTCTCAACACTCTCATTTAGAAGGCTATCCAAAAGCTCTTTTAGGAGATGGTTACAATCACTTATCAGCTTTGTTATTATACAATGAGACCTCTTGTAACTTGAGACAGAAATCCATCTCATAAATCTTGAATGGCTGTTAGGTACCTCAAGAAATTTGTTGAGCAGCTCAATCAATTTATTAAGTATAAAGCCTTGTGATATATCCATATGAAAGCTTCTCTTAGATTCTTAATATACTATCGACAACTTTCCATCTCCTAACATATGCAAACCTGCAACAATGAGTGCTTGTTCAAACAAACCCCTTATCTTTGCAATGCCCTCTGGTGTATATTGGGACACGGACTCATCATGCTCTTTTGCCTCCATAAACAAGAGCCTCCATTGTGCATACCTTGCATTTTTGACACCAATGCAAAACCCTAATGTTTCAATATACTGCACAACTTGAATTGCCACTCCTACAATAGCCATTGTGCATCACAAGTCAAATCTCCTATGTGGGTCCGACTAAAAAAAATTGTTTTGAAATAAGTTCCTATCTCGGATTGTCCTGACAATGCATTTGTGTGTTCATGACGTGTGAAAATGAAATGGTTTTTCATCAGAATCTTCTTTCTGGCACTTTGTACAGTGAGCAAAACAGGCCAGGTAGCCTCCAAAATTGCCCTGGAAAACTGATCAAAACCTCTCCCAGAGCCATGAAAATGCACAAACTTGTATATTTTTGACCTGAGAATTCAACGCAACAAACGGTTTGGCATGAAGTTATTAGGATTAAAAGTTGCTCGTAATCAAAGTAGCTCACTCAGCATGTTTTACACCTGTTTTAAACTCAACTGAAACCTATCATTTTGCCTCTTTGGAAAAATATCAAATCTGATATTGAGAAGCTGCCATCCTGGGAATTAGTTCATTTAGGTCACGTGAACATGTGTACAAAAGGATTTTTCATTATTCCTCTTCCTTCGTAAAATATCAGGTGCCAAAGTTGACCTCTCTAGAGCTGCCTAGGAATGCAGTCACAAAACTGTGTAAAACCCATTTGGATTTGATTTTGAAAAAATATCAAGCGAAGTGCTGGGATCTCCAAAATTGACATGGCAGGACATTATCACAGAGGGAATTTGGAACACTTATTGGTTCATCACGATCATCATCCAGCTATGAAATATTTGCCTTCAAAGTTGACCTCTCTAGCAGATCCCACAATGTGCAAACAACAAACCTCACCAGAACCCTCCAACTTGGTTCTTCAAAACTTGGTCAAAATTGATCGTAGGAAGCTGAAATTAGGTGTGGTCACTTACATATGGCAGACAAACATGTTTGTAAAGTGATTTTGCATGGAGACAAACCGGCTCCGAATTATAATGCTTTAAAGTAGGCCACTTGAGCATATTGTGCAGGTGTATCTATGAGTGTTGAAATTGAATTTTTCATATGGGAACCTAAAATTTTGCAAAAATTGGTATGAAATTTTAGTTCCCAACAGAAATCATCCATGTTATGCTCATAACAAGTGCTAAAATTCTCATACTTAGTCAACATGTGTTCTAGAGGGAAGGGGAAAAGAGATGTATGGTGAGGTGAGGAAGTAGGTGATAAATTGGAAGAATGGGTAAGCAAGAGTGCATTTTGTCAAGTAGGTAAGGATATGGAATAATGATGACTCATAGGAAAGTAAAAGCATAATGGATGAAAGAAGTGAAAAGTGCAATGGTTGCAAACAAAGTCCACATCATAAAGGGTTGAAAGATGAGGTGATGAGTCATAGTATTTATGAATCACACACATGGGAGATCGAAGGAGGATAATGATAGAAGAGGACAATAATGGCTTTACAAATGGATGAAGAGGATGCATATAAATAGGGGAAAAATAAATGGATCTATGAATATCACAATGTGTCCTATATCCAAAAAAGGATAAGATTAGATGAGAGGGAAAAGTTGACCCAAAAAAGATCAACATAAGAGGTTTCATTTCAACTAAAATTTGGGAGTATTTAAGTTATGAAAGAATTAATATGAAAATAAACTAGTCATAGGAGACGATAATCAAGCATTTATTTTTTGGAGAAATCACTTTGAAAATGAAAATGTGGGTAATTTAAAAGTGTGAATGAAGTTTATAAGAAGGGGTGAAGGTAGGTGAAAGGGGAAAGGTAAACATAGGAATATGAAATAGTTCTTAAGAAGGGGTCAAGACACATGAAAAGGGTAAAAGAACACATTAAAAAGGGAGACAAGATAAAGGGAGAGAGTTTGAATAAACTAAAATGTGTTAAAGTGGACAATTTAGGAAAAATAGCAAAGTGAGCACAAAACATGTAAAAATAAATTCTAAGGTATGAAATTTATGTTTTTATAGGGCAACCTTCTATCCCTTAATTAGTATCCCTACTCTATGTGTTATAATGCTTATCATTAAATACATGTTACTTGATTTCTGCACTATTATGCTTACTTATTCTTCAATATCAACAAGTTCAATGGTCAAAGGTAAATTTTGGCCAATAAAAGTAGAACAACTATTTACCACTTTTTAATAGGGATGATGTATAAAATTGCTATTAATTAGTGTGATATTTAAAGAGAGTGACTTATTTATGGAATTTTATTGAACCAACATGCTTATTATTTCATTATCACACATTTGATTACATAATCAGTTTGAGTTATACTTTCCATCCCTCTTTGGAACTTGACTTCATGGCATCCTTCTCCTCAACTTACCAACAAAATGTCGAACATGCTCCTTTTAGTGAGTTTGTAAGGGAAACATTCACTATATATGATGCATTCATCAACCACTGAGGCTATAATGTGAAAGAAACCATGACACTACTACTTTATGAATCACTGGAGGAAAAAGATTGTCTCACATTTTTTGATGTTCAAGAGTTAAAATTGGGAGATCCAATTAAATTTATCATACAAAATTCCATATACTCTTCTATAGTTAAAATCACCCTCTTCTCACCATGATATGTAGAGTCCTTTACTTTCTAGATGAGTTGGTTCTCATGTTAAAAACCAAGGTTCAATTTATTCCTATATTTTGCGATGTGGAACCTTCTGACCTTCAACACCTTGACAGTGGAGTTTATGGAAGTGCATTAACTACACATAAGGAAAAGGGAAGGTTCAATGATGAGAGGCTTAACTAGTGGAAAGCATCCCTCCACTCTTCTTCACTTGTCTCTGGCTACAAATTTAACACACCTAATGGATAAGGCAAAAGCTATTTTCTGTTTACTTTTTCCTTTGTTTGTTACAATTGTTTTCTTTCAATCCACTATGATTCAATTTTTTTTTGCATTTTAATCTCTCCATATTATTTTTGAATTCTTTTGAATTCTCCTTTCTAATGCAGGAGCATCTAGAAGAATTCAGAATCATTGAGATAGTTGACATAAGCTTGAGTGTGCAGAGAGAGTGACATTGGAGAATTTTGGGTTTTGAATATTAGAGGTTACAGATCTGGAATTAACACCTAGACATAGTCAGTTATAACATATCAAGAATTCAGATCGTTTGGCTTTGATTCCAGAGAGATATCGCTATCGAAAGATTGATCGTTCTTGCATAACATAGCTAATTGTGTTTAGTGAGTCTAAATTGGCTCGCAGATGAATCATGTGACTTGTGGAGTGAAAAGGAGAATTGGTCGATGAATTTTAGGACCAGGCCGACCTTCAATGGTGATCTACATGAAGTTTTATGCATTTGTGAAGCTGTGCCTTATGTTTAGGCCCAACCTATTTAGTGTACATGTTATATAAGCTAGCTGTTGCAATTAGGCTGACTTGGTGATGATTTGAAAGCTTACAAATGATATAAATAAGAGATAAAGGAGTGTTTCTAAGTAAGTGATTGATAACATGAAGACATGAAGTGAGATCTGAAGTTGTTTTGATCTAGAGAAGTAGCAGAATAGAGTAGAAGGTAGATCAAGAGGAAGAATGAGTTGCAGAGTAGAGAATTGAGTTGTAGAAGAAGGAAATCATGAAATAATATTGTTGTATGAATCTTTTGTAATCCTTGGGCTGTGGCCTAGCATCTGTAAAGCCCTTAAGGTATGTGTAATTTGATTTGAAGTATAATATATGAAGAATGAGCTTTGAAGGCTGGTTTTTTTTCCTTATTAGGGTTTTCCCAAGATAAATCTGATGTTATGTGTTCATGAATATCTTTTATCTTTCCATTGATTAACTGCTAGCTTCTGTTGCATACCTGTTATGATCATGGTGTTAATTGTTTAAGGCTATAAGGTTGGACAGTCCCTCTCCGGACCCTCCTACCTTGACTGCATTAATTTATCTTATAATTGTTAGTGACTGTTAGCTTCCGTTGCATACCTGATATGATCATGGTGTTAATTGTTTAAGGCTGCAAGGTTGGACAGTCCCTCACCGGACCCTCCTACCTTGACTACATTACTTTCTCTTATAGTTATTAGTGATATCAAGAGGTTGTGTACATCAAATGCCTTGGTTGTGCAACAAGAAGTTGAAAAGACAAGATATAAGAAAGTTGTAAAACCAAGTACACCACAATAGTTGAAGAAATCTGGTCTTCTTCCCAAAGATTCACATCTAGTGGGGATAGACTCCAGTGTTGAACATATGGTAGGTTTTTTAGAAAACACTTCTCTGCCTTCACCTATAGTTCAAAAGTCCACAATTAAGATTTTAATGGGCATCACCATCACATAAAACATGATTATATACTCTTGAAATCTTTGTAGATATCTTAAATAATTAGCTTAAGGTAGAAGCTATGTCAACATAGATTATATTGTCATACAGAAGAGAAGCATGATAGCTTAAGATAGAATCCATGCTTAAATAAATTATATTGTCATATGCAAGAGAAGCATAATTCTAGAGCTTCTCTTCTTACACTTCATTGTCACCTTTTATTGGTGTCTTTTACTATATGTACATGCATTTTTCAAAAAAATAATTGATTTATTGATGTATAATATTTTTGTCGAGGCTTATATACAAAATTAAGGTATATTACAAGATGTGAAGCCTTTATATTAATAAATTTATCTACAAACAAAAAATAAATAATATTAATTAATAGGTATATATTATTTTATTTTACTATTAAAATAATGGTATTTACATGTTACAACTGCTATGCTACTAATAATCTATCTTTAAAAAGGACTATGTAAAAGACAGAGATATCATTCTCAAGACCCTTATTTTTTATAGATTTATGATTTAAGTGGAATAAGTACCTCCGAATATATCTCTCAATATTTTTACAGAGATGCTAGTTAATACTTTTAATGCTATATTTGCTTTCACATCTCTCTTTTCCTAATATTTGCGATGTTGATCATTTTAATATTTTCTCAAGACTCATGGTGGGTTTATATATTTTATTCTAGTTAATACTTTTTAATGATTTATTTATTTTCACATCTCTCTTTTGTGACATTCATGATGTTGACCATTTTAATATTTTCTCAAAACTCATGGTGGGTTTATATATTTTATTATAGTTAATACTTTTAATGCTATATTTGCTTTCACATCACTCTTTTTCTGACATTTGTGATGTTGATCATTTTAATATTTTCTCAAAACTCATGGTGGGTTTATATATTTTATTCTAGTTAATACCTTTTAATGCTATATTTTCTTTCATGTCTCTCTTCTTGTGACATTCATGATGTCGATCATTTTAATATTTTCTCAAACTTCATGGTGGGTTTATATATTTTATTCTAGTTAATACCTTTTAATGCTATATTTTCTTTCATGTCTTTCTTTTGGTGACATTCGTGATGTTGATCATTTTAATATTTTATCAAAACTCATGGTGGGTTTATATATTATTCTAGTTAATACTTGTAATGCTATATTTTCTTTCACATCTCTCTTTTGCTACATTTGTGATGTTGATCATTTTAATATTTTCTCAAAACTCATGGTGGGTTTATATATTTATTCTTGTTAATACATTTCAATGTATACTTGCTTTCGCGTCTCCCTTTTGCTGTCATTTGTGATGTTGATCATTTTAGTACTTTATCAAAACTCATGGTGTGTTTATATATTTTATTCTAGTTAATAGATTTTAATGCTATATTTTCTTTCACGTCTCTCTTATTTGACATTCATGATGTTGATCATTTAAATATTTTCTCAAAACTTATGGTGGGTTTATATATTTTATTCTGCTAAATATTTTTAATGCTATATTTTCTTTCATGTCTCTCTTTTGTTGAAATTCATGATGTTGAACATTTTATTATTTCTTAAAACTCATAGTGGTCTTATATATTTTATTCATGTCCAAATTCCAGTTGTCACTTGACCTGTGAGCTCTGCAACAACATTAAAATCGTGCAGAGAAAGACAAGTTAAGTGGTTGGGCATTCCAATGAGTTAATGTATTTTATTAATACCACAACAGCTCATAATTCCACTTTGTATGTTAGAATCCGCAACTTCTTAAATAAAGCCAAATCTTGCAGAAAAAGGCCAAAAGGAAAGGGAAAACTGCAAGCTATGTATTTGAAGAAGAACTATTTATGACAGGGGTCCATTTTCTAACTTCTCTAGTTGTCAACTCTTACCAGATACCATTTCATTCAACCAATCTCCATGTTATCAACTTTTGTAAATGTCGAATGATTAGTCAGAAATTTGTTCTGTCAATTGATTTCGACTGTCAGTTGTTTATGAAGATTTTAAAACTAATGCTCTTATACTATACTGATAAATGCAGATTGAATGAACATCATATTCAAAAAATAAGAATAAATGAAGAATAATAGATCTGCTCAATACTACAGAGCTAACAACAACGCTGAATCAAAAATTTGTTATTATTCGACTGTATTAATTCTAGAAATACAGAGTACATTTATAAAACAAATAACACATGCTATGCGTAGTCCAAAGAAAGCTAAAAAATAGGAAAACACATGTAAACTGATTGCATGGTTATGATAGTCTAAGAAAAGAATATGCAAACTTAACCAATCGTTAAAGATGACTGTTCATACAACAATTTATTATGCATGCAAACTAATTAAAGAAAATGCCTATTCTAAACTTGGCGATAGAACTGGTGTTTGGCGATGGATGTTTGATCATGCATTCTTCAATATCCCCCTACATGAGCAATGAGGATGAGTCCCAACTGATTCCTCAAAGCAACAAAACTGACTATAGGTAGAGCTTTGGTAAAAAAATATCAACAACTTGCTCAGATGTAGGGTGAAATTGTAATTCTATTGTCCCATCGTGAACCAAATCTCGTATGAAGTGATGTCTGATCTCAATGTGCTTTGATCTAGCATGAAACATAGGATTTTTGGTCATTGCAATGGTACTACTATTATCACAGTAGATATTTATGGGATGTTCTTGAACCAATTATAGATCTTCCAAAATCCTTCGAATCCATATGGCTTGACAACTGACTGCTGTTGCTGTAATATACTTTGCTTCTGTGGAAGAGAGAGTTACGGTTGCCTACTTTTAACTACTCCATGAGACAACTCTAGAACCAAGTGAGAAAATATAACAAGATGTTGATTTTCTATTATCCACTAAACCAGCCCAATCAGAATCCATGTAACCAACTAGCTCAAACTTATGTGTGAGAGAATAATGAATGTCAAAATTGTGTGTACCACTCACATACCTTAAGATTCCTTTTGCAGCATGCCAATGAGACTCATGTGGATCCTACATGAACCAAGAGATGAGGCTCACAACATACATAATATCAGGCTCATTGTAGTGAGGCACATGAGGCTCCCTACCAAACTTATGTATAAAGTAGCATCCACTTTTGAACTTGCATCTTCCTTGGTTAATTTTTCACCAAGGGCTATAGAGGTTGCAACTGTTGTGCATGACATCATTCTAAACCGTTTCAATAAATTAGCCACATACTTGGTTTGAGAAATGGATATACCTTTAGGTTGTTGTTACACCTCCACTCCAAGAAAATAATGCATAAGTCCCAGATCTAACATCTCAAATTCTTGTTTCTTTTTTCCTTGAAATTTCTCCATGAGAGATGGGCTATTACCTGTATAAATAAGATCATCAACATAAAGGCAAACAATAAGAATATCATTACCAAGATGTTGAATATAAGGGCTCGCTCTAAGGGACTATGGCTGAATCCTTTCTTCAAGAAATAACTATCAATCCTTGCATACCAGGCATGAGGAACTTGCTTCAACCCATAGAGAGTTTTTTTAACTTGTAGACCAAATGTTTTTTTCCTAGAATTTCATAACCAATAGGCTATTCCACATAGACTTCCTCATCAATATAACCATTCAAGAAGGCTGATTTTACATCCATCTGATAGACTGGCCACTTGTGTTTTGTAGTAATAGCCAATATAATCTTGACTGTATCAAATTGTGCAACTGGAGCGAATGTCTGAATAATCTACTCCAGGCATTTGTGCAAATCGCTTGGCAACCAATCTTGCCTTGTGTCTATTGATAGAACCATCAACATGATATTTCACCATACAAATCCATTTGACACCAATCACCTATTTGTCTTTAGGAAGTTACACTAATTCCCATGTATTATTCTTATCAATAGCATGCTTCTCTTCATTCATAGCAGGAATCCATGCATGTTCTTTCACGACTTCTTCATACTTAGAAGGTTCAACTTGAATGGTACTAAACAAAGTAAAATTGGAAAATGGAGGGAGCGATGACATACCTTGAGGAGTTCCATCTATGGAATTGTTCAAAATTGAAGAAAGTGGGAGAGGGATTTGAATGGTTGAAAAGGTTAAAGGAGTTCAATTATAGGTATTTAGGGACAAAAGAATTAAGGGAGATATTGAAGGAAGGCGAGGAATATTGGAATAGATTCAAAGCCATCAATCCCCAAATAACTATATTTTCAGGCTATTCTTACATATCATCCAGTTCAAGAGTCAAAGATCAATTTTGGCCAATAAAAATAGGACAAACATTTATCACTTTTTGTTGTGAATGAGCTGTAAAATTTCTACTGAGTGTTTGACCATTGAAGTGGATGATATTTAAGTAGAGTGATTTTTTCATAGAGAAATAACTAGTACCGATAGCTACAAATGTTATCAAATGATCAATAGGCACAAATATTTATAGCCTCATTAGCAGCCATCTATATTTATGTTTATTGGCCATTTAATATCTGACTAGTTTTAAATAATTTTATGATAGTGGTAATTTAAGAGATTTTTGATGAGTACTAATATTTATAATAATTCCCAAGGATGCTAGTGACAATAAATGTTAACTTTAGGAAGGATTATTTTATTATTATTTTTTAAAACATATATTTTTCTAAATTAATGTCATGAAGGTGATAATTAATTCTTCATATAGAAATGATATTATAGATTGTTTAGATTTTATATATATTTCTCTCTATAATTTTAATATGTGAGATTTGTTTCTAGCTCTAATCATGGATGAATGTCACAATATTTTGTTTGACATTGTCTTATATGAAAGCTTTAGTTATAGAGTTATTCATGGATATTTTAGTCTAATTTAAAGCCTACTACTCATATATTTTTGCATAGAGGTTAGATTAAGTTTGATAATTTAAACATATTCAACTTGTGCATGACTACTCTATTGGAAAACATCGATTTTTCCATGTCTTATAACATTGTATCTTGAAAATAGTGATGATAAATTTATCTACCCTAAAAGATATGCATTGAAACTTATCCATAATTTTTTCACATAGATCAATTAGCGAGTTCAATGATGTAATTAGAAAAAAATGCTAACAATCTAGTCATTTTGGGAATTCTACATTTCCTTGACTTAGTTGAGTCAATTTTAATTCTGAATAATTGGGCCCTAACTAGACTATTTACAATTTTGTTTCCTTGCTCAATTTCATGTGTGACTTCAAAAAAAAAAATTACTCTTTAGAAAAAGTATCAAACTACAATTTCTTTAGCTGTCACAAAGCTTTAAAAAATTATAGATGGAGCTGCAAGAAAAAAGAAAGGATGAAACATTGAAAGAGAAAACAATCTATTAATTCATGATTTGTAGGAAAAGCTAAAATGAACCATGGCATTGGATGGTCTCTGATGGGAAGGGCTTTGTAGGAAACCAAAATTGCAATCAATAAAATCAGTCACTAAGAATAGTTGAAGCAAACATGCAAATTCTAAGAACATTACCATTTGTACTCAGTTTTTAATTAGATTAAATGCAGTGCATAACCAAGAACATAATACATATAGGCTAGAATTCTATATTGTGAGAGAAAAATGGGCAAAACTAATAGAAGCTAAATAAAATTTTTGCACACATAATAATACTATGCTTCTATTTTCTTCAATCATTCGTTCAATAAGATATTACAAATATATAGGATGAGTATTCTAACTCCTATAACAACTCCACAAACCTCTCACACTAAATCTAGGTGGGTTTTTCAACCACCTTAATTCTCTACCTCCTATTTTCACTATTAAATCTCTACGTGAGTTGTGTTAACAACTCACACATAATTACACACTCAAAGTAATCTAATATTATTTTAATCTACACATGATATTCTAACAAACCACACCTAATGATGTAATATTCCTAACACCCCCCTTATTACATCATTCTCCAAATGAGGATAAGTAGACTAATAATACTTGATGACCACGTTCAATAGTTCACCAAAAAAAAAGGTAAGAGTAGGGACATACACATCTACTCATGACAAGCAATAGTGGAACTCACCTCACTATGGTTCTTTAGTTGAACTAACCATATTGAACTTTTTATCCAAGGATAGGGACAAACACATCTACCCATGGAACTAGGGATAGGGACTAACAATTCCATCTAAGGTCTTACAACAAATTTTGGATAGGGACAAACACATCTATCCAACATCACAGTTATGAATAGGGACACAAACATATGCTCACAAAAATTATGATTGGGGACAAACACATCCAATTATAATTACCCAACAAGTGTGACTAGGGACAAACACTTCCAATCACATACACCATCTTGTGAATGGAGACAAACACATCCATTCACAAACAACAGAGATCTGTGATTGGGGACACACACATCCAACCATAGATATAAATTTGATAACTAAGTTCTCATTGTCACGTATGTAGCCATTGTTATAGATCTCTACCACTTTAATCACAATTGATATGAGACAAGTACCACTGCCACCTAGAAACTAATCATGGTTTTAGACTTTTTGGCCCAAATAGTTTTGTCACTAATATAATTTTGTGGCCCCATCATTAGTGATTGACGAGAGGATGCTGATTGTCCTCCAACCTCTTATTCCTCTATCCTCTAGTAGGTTTGCTACTTAGCAAGTTTTTCTTTGAGGCTCAATTTTAGAATGCCTCCCACAAGATGGATATTGCATACAAATGATAATGCATACATTTACAATAGAAACAATTTTTATTTTTTATTACTTTTCAACACTATTACTAAATATTTTATAATTCCCCCTTATCAAGACAAGCTATAAGGGTGTCAAATACTACCGATAATACACCCTTAATTACAAAAAACTAAAATAAAACATGCATAGAATTTGATCAAAATTCTCAATAGGAAGGAGATCTATATTCATAGGTTCTAGATATTGATCAACATACTATGTGTTTTCATCTTGATCACCTCCATCTCGATCATGAACAACATAAATTAGATGGACTATAGGAACCATCGGCGTTGACTAATTCGATCAACATACCAGTGAGAGTAAAACTTGGAAATTATGAACTTCACTAAATTTATCTCGATCACCTTCAATCACCAAATACCAGTAGATAGGAATAATGTTTAATCATACAAAGCATGGGCACATTGAAAAAAGGACATGGCAAATAAACTTAATCAAGTTTGATAGAATCAGCACCTTGCAGAAGCATTTAGGCTAGATAACAATGCTACAATGGTCCAATGTGTAGAAATGCAGACAAATTTATAAAGGCATTGCTTGATTATAGGTGCTAAAGGCATCACATCTGTCCAAAGTATTTTTTATGCAAAAACATAACAATTCTATACTCCAATATTGATATGGCATGTAAATGACATGAAATGCACTCTATTATATGACAAAGATCTTTGTAGTTATGTGAAGATTCTCCCACATCAAGAGAAGACATAGAAAAGATAGTTGAACATTGTTGAAGATGATTGGAGATGACGTAAAATTACTATTGACTATTTGACCATTGAAATGGATGGTATTTAAGTAGAGTGCTTCCCATTAGATATGCCATTTGAATCAACTCAAAGGATAGTGTAGGAACTTTCATGCAACATTCATATCACGTCCAATTTCTGCGTCAAACTTCTCATGAAATACTAGCAATTTCTTTAAATGATTTGTGGGTTTTATTCTCCTAGATCTAAACTTTCTAGAACATTTTGAATTTTTTTTTGGTTGCATTTGAGAGAGAAATGATGATTTTACTGAACTAGTAGTCATGGAGGTATTTGGATGCCCAACTCTGATACCATGAGAGAAAAATGGGAAGAAATAATAGAAGCTAAATAAAATTTTTGCACACATTATAATATTATAGTTCTATTTCTTCACTCATTTGTTCAATAAGATATTACAAATATATAGGATGAGTATTCTAGCTCCTATAACAACTCCACTAACCTCTCACACTAAATCTAGGCAGGTTGTTCAACCACCTTAATCCTCTCCCTCATATTTTCACTTTTAAATTTGTACGTGTGTTGACACATAATTACACACTCAAAGTAATCTAATATTATTTTAACCTACACATGATATTCTAACAAACCACACCTAATGATGTAATATTCTTAACATATTGGTAATATTATGACAACTCTAACAAAAAAAATAATATAAAACACAACTAAAAAATTATAAGACTTGGTATTTTCTTTGCTAGATTGGATTTCGTGATGATATTCTACAATCAATATTAAATTTCTTTGTTGATTTGATCCAATAAAATTCTCACAACACCAACACTATCCTAGAAAATGTATTTGGGAGTATTTTTTTGGGTTTGCATATTATAATAAAGGTTTATTTATTCTAGTGGAATAGCTGATCATAGGGTACCTTCTTATGACATTATTTCTTTAAACCATGGATTTTCTATTTCAATCAAGGAATATCATTTTTAAAATCACAATGATTAAATTTTAAAAATATTCCATGTTATTAAAAAGATAAAAAAAAGACCACTAACTTTTATTAAAAAGGAATCAATTTATTTGATCCCTTTCCAACGCCCCGTATTAATTGTCCCCAATGCTTTCCTGTGACATATCCATTGAGAAATTCGAAATGGGTAATTATTAAGGAAATCAAAATGATCATAAATATTCCATGATAACTTTTTAATTGTCAAGGTTGAAAATCTAGTTTAGACAATTAGAACAATTGGAAGAAAAAATTATAGATCTTAAGGCTAATTGCTACTTCTATGAGCATGCAATGGAAATTAAACAAAAAACTACTTGTATTTAAAATGTTGATTTTCTATAGATCTCTCTTTACAAGTTTTCCTACCTTCCATTTAAGTGTAAATCAACTTGCAAAAAATGACAACTCAAGATTTTTTTTGTTACACCATAAATATGTAAACAATTAAAAAATCATGACTATCCTATGACTATCATAGTGTAGGTACACCAATGATAATTATAAGATAGAGTAATGTCTCTAAAAAGATACAAGCTAATTTATGGCACAAAGAATTAAGTACTTCAAGAAAGGGGACTAGCAATTTCCTAGTAGATTTGAAGCATTTTGAAATTTACTCAACTTGTCATTAGCTTCCCCATTAAAGTGCTCCACTCCTTTAGACATACTCGTAGCTTAGATTTTCATGTGAAAATGAATTTTTAAAAAAATATGATATTTGCATACAACATTACTAAAATAGTTTACAACAAAGACACGTTTTACTACCAATTCAACCTAGAGATAGTGATTCAATTCTAATTAAATATAATGATTTTTGTTAGTGATAAGATGTTTTTTGTATTTTTGGAGAGAATTAGATAGCTCCATTCCTCCAACTAGGAGCTATTGATGTAATATTCTTAATTTCTTTATCATCTACATTAGGTTTTTTTAATGAAAATTCCAAATTATCTATTAGTTATAAGATAAAAGAAAAAAAATTCACAAAAAATAGTTTGGGTGGTATAAAGGCACACCCCAACAGTTGGTCATATGGGCATAGCCCAGAAAGTTCTAGATAGTCAATGGGTACACACCCATAAAAACATAACAGAAATTATATAAACATAATATTATACAGATTTAAGAAGCCAAAGCAACACCCACAGATGGGGGATCCCTGTCATCTGGGTTACCCCAAATTGATGTGAAGTCTGGGATGACATGTGGTGGTGCCCACCCATCGTCATTCTCCTAATTTTCATCCTCTGTATTTGGCTCCTGGTGCTGTGGTGAAATTGTCAAATTTAAGCATGGAAAAACATTGGTGCTATCCCAACCTATGTTGGTTGGATTGGAAGTACCAGGAGCAACCCAACTTGTATTGTCACTAGTAGGCTAAAAAATATCTAATTTCTTGGGACCACTACATAACCAATGAAATCAATTGCTACCTAAATAGTGGAATGTAAATTTTTTTACAAACTATTTACACTAGAATTTCAACTTGGCTTTAATCCTTTCTAAAAGAACTCCAAGTCACAAAAAATATAGGTTCTTAAACTCAATTTCCAAGCTGATGAAACATTTCCTAAATAGCTTCTAGCTCTATTGTTCTTATAATTGTGCATTACATTCAAATAAATAAACTAGAGAAATCAACTTAGGGCCCAAGGACCAAAACATGTTCATCAATAATGATGAATAGATTTGTGCAAGGACCAATAAAATTCCATGCCCATAACAACAAATTGTTAGAAGATATTGTTTAAGGCCAATATAATAGATCATTAAATAGATGTTAAGCATGTAGTTACACATTTCAAACCCCACCATACAACTCAGTAAAATATGTTATAGACTATTTTAAAAGATTGCATCCACATTTAAACCATATTGTAAATTTAAAAATGTTTATTGTCCAACTATCTAACTTATTTAAACAATTACTAACTCTAAATTTTTTTAAAAGTGGTCTAATATTTTTTAAAATATTTTTTTTGTGAGAGGAAGGACTACAAAATTTTTGGTAGTTACAAGATGTGTTCTGTTGGTGCCCAAAAAAACTAGTTCCAAAGTGCCCTTTCTACCCCAAAAATCCAAAACTCATGTTCAAAATGTCTTAGCCAAGATCGCCATTGGATAGAGTTTTCAATTCTAAGCAACTTTGTCTTTTGAACCATCTCAAAATTTATTAAAATGAAGAAGTTATCCTTGGTCAAAGTTTGGTCAAAAAATGGTTAAGTCTTGTTCCCTTTTGCCCCTTAGAAAATTTTTCGTATTTTGCCTTATTGTCAGCAAATTGGAAAAATCCTTAACCTGTGAACTTGTTCTCAAGTTCCTTTTTTTAAAGGTTCACTAATGGCAAAGTTTACCAACAACAATATTCACTGATAGGGCAGAAGTTGAGGAAGCTACTATAGCATAAATTCAAAGGTTTCTAAGGAAAGGAAGACAAAAATGGGCTTTGTTAGTGAATTTGGAGGTTTGCAAACCTCCAATTCGGCCAATAATAAATTCACCAATAAAGAAGGGTGACAAGAGGCTTCAACGAGGTAAGGAGTTCGGCAAAATTGGATTTTGCTGACAAAGGTAAATTTGGCTAAGGAAGGAGAAGGAATAAATGGTGCTTTGTCAAGGAATCAGGGGGAGGTCAAACTAAGGAAGTAATTTAAATTTTCAATGGTTTGTTGATAGGACATTTGGTTGACAGGGCAAAAGGAGATAAAAGGGGGAGAAGTGGCACTACGACCATTAGTTTTCAAAGGTGCAAGTTTGTCGATAGAGGAAAAGATAAAGCATTGTGTTATCGACGAATCAGGTGGAAACTAAACTTTCAATAAGTTCATGTTTTTCACATTTTGTCGATAAGGCAATAAAGTAAAGCCAAAAGGGGAGATGAGATAGAAGGTTCAGCAAAAGGCCTTTTTCTGATAATGAAGAAATAGTGCCTTCCTCTTGGTTTGAATAAATTAAAGTTTTGCTGATAAAGGCCCTTGGTTCTGAGATATTAGATTTTGCCGATAAAGGCAAAATGAGTGGAGTTCGGCAAAATGGAGATTTGCTGATAATATTGATGAAAGGGTAAAATAGTTGGAGTTTGATAAAAGTGACTTTTGCCAATAAGGGAAAAAAAGAGTGTAAAGGGCGGTAGGTTTGGAAAAGTGAACTTTTGCCAATGAAGTGGAAGTAGGTGCAACTAAAGATAAGTTTGGCAAAGTGGGTTTTTCCTAATAAGCATAAAAAGGTGCCAAGTAAATAATGTTTGACAAATTGAAGATTTACCAATGAAAGGAAGAGATGACCAAGTTTGAAAAAGTAAAAAGTTGCCAATAGAAAAGAATGAGGGCACTAGAGAAATGTTCATGAATGCAAAAAAATGCCAGTAAGGCAAATGGTGAAATGAAGGTGGCCAGTAGATGAAGAATTGTGCAGATGGAGTAGGTATAGGTAAGTTCCCACTGGAGGACTTTTGCCAATGAGGAAAAATTGAAATGTAGAATTAGGTGTAAAGTACGGATGTGTAATGTGTAAAGGCTTTAATAATTTTTGAAGTGTTGTAAATGGTTTAAAAACAATGTTAGCAAATTTATATTTAAAATATTCCTTTTTCCCCCTTTGTCACCATAAATGCGTGAGTCTATAGAAATGAAATTGTTAGGTGATCACTAGAATAGAATTCACCATCAATGCATAGGTACCCAAATTGAATGGTGGATGTTGTGTTCCAATATCCCAAATCTTTTTGCAGGTCCTTTCAAGGATGCATGACGGTTTATAGGGCATGGGTGCCAAAGATTTCCCCTGATTCTTTTGACTGTGGTTGTGGGCCTACATTAAATGCAACATGGCCTACTTGTTGACCAATCTTTCCAACACCCATGACCAGGTGGCTATATATACATGAAATGAAGATATTTTTAGGGTTGGTCTCTGAGCCAATTGTCTAGTCTAGGAGAGCCTAAGCAGTTTCTCTGGTATCAACACATGATTTGTCTAGTTTATAAGTGAAGGGATATATTCAGTATTGTGTAGGAAGGTTATAAAATATAGATTTGAAAGTAGTGAATGTCTCCATGGGAGTTTGTAATGATATTGGTAAATATGTAATCGCAGTTATGTATTTTCTTTTGCCACATTTTCTAGTATGAGTGTAATAGGTGTTTGGAGATGTGTGATAGCATCTAAATAAATACAAGGCTTTGTATTTGCCATGATTTTGTTACACAAGAATTATTACAGTCCTCTTTTAGATTATTAAGTATGCTCAATGTATGAAAATCTATTAGAAGGTCATATGTGCAAATGTATGTCTAGTTCTATTGATTCTTTACTAAGTATTTTCTTTCCTCCTTACATTATGTGACTTTGTTGCTCAATAGAATAGGCACCAATCCATATTGGAGAGGGACCCAACAGTCTTTTAAATCAAACAAATCATTTATCTATGGTTTAGGGTAAAAACCATTTTTCATGTGCATGTACATTCTCACAGTTGAATCAGCTTAATGAGAGGCATGTGTAGCTAGTTTGTCTTGATCTAGTGACAGCTTTGGGATCAAGTGTACATTGGGTATGGAAGTGTATTTTTATTTGTATTTCATTTCATGTTTACCCTCTCCTGTTAATTGGCCAAAATCAACCAAAACTTGTTGATAAATCTCTTCCTATCACCCTGATGACAGTCCCTAGCCTAGGTGATTTAGCAATGTTTGAGTTTTGTGTTGCCATTATTTTGGGTCCGGACAGATTGTTGTTGTTGCTGGCGATGTGATACTTTCATTTAGATTTTGAAGACCTTTGCAACATAATCATTGAAGAAGTTTGCAGTCGTGCAATTTGTTGATGTGGGTAAGTTGGTAGCTTTTTAAACTTATGCCAAGAGATTAGTGCCAAAGTACTATTGGGTTAAAAAAAATTGAAGAATCTGCTGGCATGAGCAACCTAGAATCAAATTCATTTCCTTAAGTATCAGTCAAGCTTCAAGGTATTTCCTCATTCAGTGAGGTGGTGACTCTGTTGTAAAAAGAAAACAAAGTGTGTTGTTATTTACATGTTTCAAGGAGGTTGCAACTAGTTAAGGTACAAGTTTTCTTTCTTCCTTGACCATGGTTTCTTTTTCAGTAAAGGAACACATTATTTTCTTTCCTTTGTCTAGTACAAGTTGTTTCTAGTTGGTCATGGCCAACTGTTATGAATATGGATACCCTAGGGAGGATTCTTGCCCTGCATCTTCTTACGTTGAAGACCCTAGGAACTATATGGCCATTGACCATCCTGGTAATGCATTTTCTGATCATAGCCCTGCCAATTTTACAAACCCAAAATTTTTTGAGCCCTTGCATAATAGAAATGAAAAGTTTTGGATGTAGAATAAAATTGAAAAAGAAAAGAAATTGTTAGAATCTTTGTTGCAGCAAGAAAATGAATTAAAAGGCCAAATCAGGTTGCATCAGTCCATGTCGCAGTCTAATTCCCCTCTTGTTGTTCCCAGTTGTTATTTTCCTTGTCCTCCCCCTCTTGCATATGAAAACACTTATAGATAGCTTGACCTCTCTTGGGTCATTTATGAGCAGAAGTCTATGCCCAAAAAGATTTACAATTAGATGCCTTTATTTGATGGGTGTGAAGTTTTCAATGGGAAGGCACACATTGATGCATTTTTTTATACTTCATGGATAAATTTCAATTTGGAGATGAGGATATGTGGATGATATTTTTTGTTAGATCTCTATGTGGAATAGCATGGAACTGGCTGGTTAGTTTTCCTGACTAGCATTTTGTTTCCTAGGATCAGTTGGTGGCTACTTTTGAAGACTTTGCAAGTAGTCTAGACCCTATTTTTCTTGTCCAAAACCTAGAAAATATTAGAAGGCAATAAGGAGAGTCTAGCATGGAGCACAAACACAGATTTGTAGTGGCCTTGTCTCACATCCTAGAAAATTTCAGACCCGAACCTCCTATTGACATGTATTTGTGGACTTATGATGCTACTTTAAGCCTAGTTTCTATAAGGGAAGAGTTCAATATAGTGGGTATGCAATAGGCCTATGTGTTCATTGATTATGTTGACAAAGTTAAGCAAGATATGATTGTAAAATCTATATCCTTAGATGCAGAGGTAGCTGATAATGAACAGGTTGTTGTAGACAACATGGATGTGGACATTTCATATGATCCAAACACAATATCAAGTGATGACTGTGTATGCAGAAGGGTAGAGGAAGGTGCTGGTGCAGTGTATGAGAGTGATTTAGATGAAAACAATAGTGACTGCACCTATATTCCATTTGACCAGTCATTAGTGGATGATGAAAATGAACAAATCAATGATGATGTCCAATTTGATGAAGAGATTTTTGACCCTGTTGCCTGCTTCTGTATTGTAGACCACTTGGAAGGTATGTATGTAAGTGATGTATAGAATGAATCAGCTTTAGTGATTGATTATATAATGCATACATATACTGATGAAATAAATGATGATGAAGAGATGAGCATAAGAGATAATGCCCTTTATGAAGAGCATGCAAGTCCACCAGGTAATTGCATTATTTATGATTATGATTGGTGAATGGATAATCCTATTTTTGAAACTGATTTAGAGTTCAATGATTTTGAGCTATCAGCTTTGGAGGAGGAGAGTTTCATGCAATATAACGTAGCTACCTATGGATAGCAAGTGGAAAGAGAGGGATATATATAAAATGATGTTGAGGGTGAACAAGAGACTAGTCTCTTGTTTGGTGTGTTACCCTCATTTATCCTTGATGATAACAATGAGGTCATTAACACCTGTTTGCATGAGGATGGTGTGATTTATGCTTCAATTGGATATCATGAGGGCAATGCTACAACTACAAGTGTTTCTAAGGTAATTATCTCCCACTTTGAAGACCATGTAACAAATGATTTTCTAGAGCTTTGTTTGGGGCAGTTACCTCTAATTAATGTGGATCATGTTGAGAACACATTTTTGAGCTCATTGGTTGGGCCTAATGACATTTGGGCTGAATGTTCAAGTATGGATAAAGTTTGTGATCTACAAGGTGAAGAGGAAAAAATTATTTCTAATTTTCTTAGCAGTAAATTTTACATAGCAGTGTGTGCCAAGGAATACAAAACAGAGAGCTAGATTGAAGATTGTGAGTCTTCACTTGAAGTGCCTCAAATGTCAGACTTATATGCTAATGGTGGAGATTTAAATCTAAATCATGCCTTTGATTCAGTCATTGTGGAGCACATTAGCATTAGTGTAGCTGGGCCACAAGAAATTGAATAGTCTTATGACATAGCCCAACATGAGATCACACCTGGGTTGGATACATTTCAGCTTGATATTTTTATTCATGTTGATATTTATGCAGGCCTAGAAATGCATCATGTTGACATGAGACATAAAGTTAAGTGCTTATATGTGAGTTAGCATGATGATGAATCACATTATCTATGGTTGTCTTACCCTGGTAATTTTTTTTCAATCTTCAACATGATGATATGAATGTTTGTATTTTGTATGTGCATACATGCAAAATATTTTTGTTGCTGATGTTGGGTGATTAGTACAACAAAGGATTGAGGGAGAGTAGATCCGTTAATAGGCTTGTCTTTGATAGAGGCAAGTAGCTTCATTCAGTTTTGCAAGGGTGGCCTGCAGTGTCCTAAAATTTTGGATGCTGTCATTTTTTACTATGTTTTTTTGTAAATACATGTTTTGTGTGTTTCCCTTCATGTGTTTGTGTATTCATCTACCTGGAGATATTTTGGATTCTCACTATGAAACTGCTTGTCACACGTCCCCAACTAGAGCCATTGTTGTTGCCTAGAAAAACTAGTTTCAAAGTGGCCTTTCTACCCCAAAAAATCCAAAAGTCATGTGCAAAATGCCTTAGCCAAGGTCACCATTGGATAGAGTTTTTCATTTTGAGCAACTTTGCATTTTGAACCATTTCAAAATTCATTAAAATGAAGAAGTTATCCTTGGTCAAAGGTTTGTCAAAAAATGGTTAAGTCTTGTTCCCTTTTGCGCCTTAGAAAATTTTTCATATTTTGCTTTATTGTTGGCAAATTAGAAAAATTCTTAACCTATGAACTTGTTTTCAAGTTCCATTTTTTGACGGTTCACCAATGGCAAAGTTCACCGTCAACAATATTTGCCGACAGAAGTTACCACAGTGTAATTTCAAAATTTGCTAATGCAAGGAAGACAAAGATGGGATTTGTCAGCAAATTTGGAGGTTCCTAAACCTCCAAGTTCGCCGACTAGTGGTTCAACCAACAAGAAATTTGCTGATAAAGAAGGGTGACACGAGGCTTTGGCGAGGTAAGGAGTTTAACAAAATGGGATTTTGTTGACAAAGGTAAATTTGGCTAAGGCAGGAGAAGGAATAAATGGTTCTTTGTCGAGGAATCGGGGGTGGCCAAACTAAGGAAGTAGTTTGACTTGTGGATAGTTCGTCGATAGGACATTGGCTGCTAGGGTAAAAGGAGATAAAAGGGGGACAAGTGGCGATGCAGCCATTAGTTTTCAAAGGTGCAAGTTTGCCGATAGAGGAAAAAGACAGCATTGTGTTATTGGTGAATCAGGTGGAAACTAAACTTTCTATAAGTTCATGTTTTTTACATTTCACCGATAAGGCGATAAAGTAGAGCCAAAAGTGGAGATGAGATAGAAGGTTTGGCAAAAGGTTTTTTTTTCTGATAATGAAGAAATGGCTCCTTCCTCTTGGTTCAAATAAATTGAAGTTTTACCGATAAAGTCCCTTGGTTCTGAGATATTAGATTTTGCCGATAAAGGCAAAATGAGTGGAGTTAAGCAAAATGGAGATTTGTCGACAATGTTGATGAAAGGGTAAAATAGGTGGAGTTTGGAAAAAGTGACTTTTGCTGATAAGGGAAGAAAAGGATGCAAAGGGTGGCGGGTTTAGAAAAGTGAACTTTTGCTGATGAAGTGGAAGTAGGTACAAATAAAGATGAGTTTGACAAAGTGGGTTTTTGCTGATAAGCATGAAAAAGTGCCAAGTAATGCTTGGCAAATTGAAGATTTCCTGATAGAAGGCAGAGATGGCCAAGTTCAGAAAAGTAAAAAGTTGCCGATAGAAAAGAATGAGGGTGCCAGAGAAAATTTTGTGAATGCAGAAAATTACCGATAAGGTAAATGGTGAAAATGAAGGTGACAAGCAAATGAAGATCTATGCCAATGGAGAAGGTATAGGTAAGTTCCCTCTAGAGAACTTTTGCCAATGAGGCAAAGTTGAAATGCAGAATTAGGTACAAAGCACATATGTATAATGTGTAAAGGTTCTAATAATTTTGAAGTGTTGTAAAAGCTTTACAAACATTGTTGGTGGATTTATATTTAAAATAGGCATCTTTTCCCCCTTTACCTTCATAAATGTGTGAGGCTATAGAAATATAATTGTCAGCTGATCGTTGGAATAATATTCACCATCAATGTGCAGGTACCAAAATTCAATGGTGGATGGTGTGTTCCAGTATCCCAAATCTTTCTATAGGTCCTTTCAAGGACGCATGTTAGTTTACAGGGCATGAGAGCCCAAGATTTCCACCGAGTCTTATGACTATGGTCATGGGCCTACATTCAATGCAGCATGGGCTACTTGTTGACCAATCTTTCTAACACCCATGACTAGGTGGTTATATATACATGAAATGAAGATATTTTTAGGATTGGTCTCTAAGCCAATTATGTTGTTTGGGAGAGCCTAAGGAGTTTCTTTGGCATCAACACACGATTTGTCCAGTTTATAAGTGAAGGGATATATTTAGTATTATGTAGGAAGGTTATAGAATGTAGATTTGAATGTAGTGAATGTCTCCATGAGAGTTTGTAATGATTTTGGTAAATATGTAATTGTAATTATATATTTTCTTTTGCCACATTTGCTGGTATGAGTGTAATAGGTGTTTGGAGATGTGTGACAACATCTAAATAAATGCACAGCTTTGTATTTGCTATGATTTTGATACATAGGAATTATTGTAGTCCTCTTTTGGATTATTAAGTATGTTTAATGTACGAAAATCTCTTAGGTCATATGTCTAGTTCTATTGATCCTTTACTAAGTATTTTCATTTCTCCTTACATTCTGTGACTTTGTTGCCCAATATAATAGGCATTGGTCCATATTGGATAGGGAAGAAACAGTCTTTTAAATCAAACAAATCATTTATCTATGGTTTAGGGTAAAAACCATCTTTCCTGTGCATGTACATTCTCATAGTTGAATTAGCTTAATGAGAGGCCTATGCAGCCAGTTTGTCTTGATCTATTGACAGCTTTAAGATCAAGTGTACATTGGGTAGGATAGTGGGTGGAGACTCATATGGATATCCTCATGGGGCACATCCACGACATTTAGTGTAGATAGTATGATACCCAAGTGGTGCTAGAACACATTGCCATGAAGCTTGATGTGACCTTACTTGAGCATGTGCCTTGTTGAACACTCAGAATACTGAGAGGGGGGTGAATTAGTATTCTTTTAAATTATTCACATATTAAGCATTCAATCCATTTCCCAAATTCAATAACAGAAAAGAAGATTAAGCATAGAACATACAACCACAAACCATAACACATGAACACTAGGAATTTTTACATGGAAACCACAATGAGGATTAGATCACGATATATTATAATCAGTTATAAGATATTATAGAAGTGCTCACTGCAGGTGGATTCACTATCCAAGTGGACTCACTTTGCATCGAGAAAGAAAGAAAGAAAAGAAGGGTGGTTCACTACCAGAATTTGAAATGTTACAATGGAATACAGTTCCAATAAAGCTCAAGTTATAGAAACAAATTTTTTCTCACTAATCAAAAATATCACATTGTCATGCTCTGTATTTCCTCAATTTGCATCTGTAAACACTTGTCGTATCATTTAAATCACATGCACTTTTCTTGTTACATAAAGCATCAAAAACAAACTTCTTTACATATCCACTTCCTTTACAACATCAACTAGTTCAGCCTAATTGGATGTAGCGTGCAAAACATACCAAACATAACTTGTCAGCCCCAAACTTTACACACACACTTCGTACTAAATTAAACTTTGAAAGAACTTGAAATAGGTTGGGATGGACCTAAAATAGATCCCAATTAACTTCATAAAACATGTTTTCCTTCCACACAATATCACTACCTTCAGGTCAACTCTAATGGAAAAGTAACACTAATATGAACCAACTGTCAAATCACAAAATGGTATCTAGAACTTTGAATTACCTCAAACTAGGAATATACACACTTCATGTACCCATAAACTTATCTTCAAATCTACACAACAAAATGTTCACCTACAGTGGAATACAGAGTAATTCAAATCACCTCTTGCATTGTCAATGCACTGTCTATTTAGGGTACGATACTCAAATAACTCTATCTTTCATTTAGGAGAACATTGAAACTTGAAACTTTAGATTTACAATATCTAACCGTGTCTTTACAACACCTTACAATTGTATAGACAAATATTCTATGCCAAAGGAATGCAGACCAAATTACTCACAAGCACTCTGTCAGCATTGACTAAACTCTATCATGCAAACTTCTGCTAATCAAAAATTTCACACCAGAGCACATCAGATGACAAAATTATAGAAATACATGTATTTAGTGATTAATAATAACATATACAAACTGCAAGTCATGATCTTCAATTGCAAAATAGTGTGGACCAAAAACTGGAACACTGTACACTAAATTCAGTATGCTGACACTTCGCCAAATTTCTAAACAAGTTCCTTACCAAATCAAATCTCTTTCCACAGTTGTCTTCTAAGAAGAAATAGATGATCCTGAATGGAAGAGGATCAAACCCTCTTGAAAAATCCAAACTTCTTTGCACCTTACAATTGTTATTGCCATCAATGACAGCATTGCATAACATCGTGCTTTGCCTTATCTTCTGCATGCTAACAATCTCTCCAACACTAATGTTGCCAACAATTTTCCCCTTTGGCATTGATGGTAACACATGATGTGAAAAACCATCAAGACCAAATCTTTAACAATCATTCTCCCCCTTTCTTCTACACAACTTACTTTCTCCTCAAAACACTGTTTCTCTCCCCCTGAGATATATGTCTCTCCTTTCTCACATGTCTCTCTCCAAAATACTCTCCCCCTTTTACATCAATGGAAAAGGGTGTACAAAGTAAACTTTGTACATGATCTCCCCCTAAGTAAATGATTTATATGTACACCAAAATTTCAAAATTGTCTTTTAACCTTCCACATATGTACACAAGAAATCAAAACTTACCAAGTTTTTGGGAAGATGTCATTGTATATGTTCTTGAGTTGTACTAAATTTGAATCCCATTGCACCTTAGCATACTTTAGAATCTGGATGTGTCCATTGATTTGGAAGAGCAATTCCTCTGCCTTATTCATAGTAGTAGGGGCATTAGACATTTTTCCATCTTTCTCAGCTTCTTTTATCAGACAAGTCATAGAAACCATCTTGAAGCTAACAATCTACCTTAGCTAGCTCATTTGGTCTTTTATGGACTCCTTATCATTTTGTAGTTTCTTTATGTTTGCATGAGCCTTTTCTATTTCAGTTCTTAGATTTCTTTTTAGATCTTTCAAAGGATCATAAGTTCTAGAAATCTTTACAAGTTGATCCTCAAGGCCCTCTATCTTATCCTTTATGTCTTTTGTGGTTATGGGCCAAGATAAGAAAAACTAATACAATGCATTTGCATCATTCATAGTCATCTCAATATATTTTATACCATTTTCTAGAAGAGTGTGTGCCTTCGAGCACTTATCAGTTAGTTCTAATAGTCTCTTGTTATCAAACTCTTCTCTCACCTTTTTCTCTGCTACTAACTCAAAAGATTCAAACTGACTGTTAACTTTACTCATCAGATCCTTCATTTGCAATGTTGGAGTCAAAACAATATCTCTATTTGTATTAGGCACCTACTTCTCAAAAATCTTCATGGCTTCTTCCATTAACTCTTTTCCTTCTACATGTGATTGCAGAATCTCCTCTTGTGTAGATGCTTGGAAGATTATTCCTAATTGAAGCTTTTGCAAAGGAGAAATGGTAGACAAATTAATCTGACCATCTAAATCTTGTACTTGTAGAAGCTATGGGGCAGATAAAACTTGTGATTCCCTTTGCTTTGCCAAAAATACCTTGATAGAGTCTAGTGGAGAGACTCTAGAGGACTCACAAACCTTGTCTCTTTCTTTTCTTTAGAGTCCGGAGGAGGATTTGCATCATGCACTTCTCTTTCCTTGACATCTTTTGGAACAAAGTTAGTATCCAAAATATTTGCATTCTGATCCAACATTGCCTCATTTTGTTCTTTTTTATCTTCCTTTGTCTTTTCTTTTATAGGCTCCCTCTAATCATCACTTGTTTCTATATTCACTAGAGGGTTAGTTGTATTGACTTCTCCTGAAGGTGAGGGAAAATTCTTCTCAGTTTCCAAGGGTGGTTCAACACTTTTCTCTACATTAGCCTCAGTCTAGTTATTGTACTTTTCCTCTTTATTAGAATGATATTCTTCAATAGTAGCAATCTGAATTTCTTTCAAAACAAATGTTTACAATTATATTCCAAGTTTCCTTTTACAGTATCCTTATGTTCTCTTCATTATTTGACATCAAAGTATTTTTTCTTCTTTTTGTTCTAAATTCTTTGTTCAATCTCTATAAGGCTCTCTTCTTGTCTAGTCTAGAGATGATAGGACAAACATTTTCAAAAATTATGCTCTTCATTTCATTATCTCTACTAATTACTTCATCTATCTTCTTTGTTAGAATGTCGGCTAAACTATTAGGTAGCTGATCTGTTATTTCAATCAAAGCACCATTAAAAACATCTAGATACCTAATTATTGCAATTTCAATTATTGTCTTGTCATCATTGGAACTGTCTTCATCATATAATTTTGCCCCTTGCTTCAAATTGTTATACTCTGATTGCAATAATTAAAGCATCTAATTATAGAGGGGAAATAAATTCTTTATCTAATTTCTTTTGTTTTCCTTTCCCTTTATCCTCAATTCTACTATTCTTCCTTTTCTTACCTTTTCGTCCCCCTTTCATAGAAGATTCTCTTTCTTCACCTGATATAACTTCTCTCCTCTTGAAGATAAAGCCTTCTTTCTCTTTCTCACTAATTTCTTCTTCTTCTTCATTAGTAATATCAATTTTCTCTCTCTTTGTCTGGACCAGATTGGGTCCTTCTTCTTCTTCTTCCTCTTCTTCTTCCTCTCTGATATCATGACTGGCATATACTTGTCAGGAAGCCTTTTCCTTCACTCTTCTCTTCTTAGCGAGCATGGCACTAAGGACTTCAGAAGAGGTAGGATACCTTTTTCTTGGCCTTATTGGAGGAAATTTCTCCTTCACCAAAGCAACTTTTTCCTTTGCCTCAGTAGGGGAAATGGTCCCAAAGGACTTCTGAGGAACATGAGGAGTGGTAGTAGTTCTATCGGATCTTCAAGAGGCACTGGAGCTTTTAGTAGCACTTGTTTCTCCTTGTCCTTGTGCTCTTTCTCTTTGAACTTGCTCTTTTGTTATTCCCATTCTCTCGGCAAACTTATTAATGATTTTTTTTACTTTTTTCTTTATTTCTGGCTTCTTGTGTTGCAGATGAACTTCAACTAATTTCTTCTCATAAGTCCCAAATGTTACTTTTGTAGTATCTTTTGGACTCTTCAGCAAAATATCATCTAATGTAACAATTTCTTTCTCACCTATCTCATATCCCATAGGTGGGATCCATACAGTTCTTGGTTCTATGGCTTCCATTATACATTTGTTAGTGGAGACTAAAAATGTGATGTCCTTTTGGTATTTCTCCACCATTTTCCTTGGAATTCTTTCTCTTGCTTGCATTCTCTTTTAAAATATGAAAAAATAGGTAGTAACTGCATTATCTTCGGCCTTTGAATCACCATACTATTTATGAAATCTACAATCTAATGGGCTACATGATTACCCTGAATCCATATAATTCTCTAAGTATTGAGAAGCTCTATTAAAAAAAATAGTATGCGAACAACAAGGGTTCCAAATTTGAAAGGTTATTTCTTCTCCTTTGTCTATTTTAGATTTTCCAAAAATTGTTGTCTAAGTAACTCACTTAGATAATAGTCTGTGCCCTTTTCTATCATCTCATAAGCTACATTGATAGCTATAGTAGACACTAAATTCTCCCTATTAGAGAAATATATCTTATAACCAACCACCATAGCAGCATACCTGATTACCAAATTCTTGATAGGGTTTACTATTAAGGCTCTCCTATCATAAGTGGCACCTGTTAAATCCATCACCACTTCATTCTTAATGGATTTTAAAATAGGAACAGGCCTGGAGGAACATAGACTAGAAACAACCCTCATCACATCCTTTGTGATCATGCTAGGCATATCCAACCATACAAACTGATCATGAAATCTCCTCAACACCAATCTAACCCATTTTTCATCAAATCAAAAACTTGGGAACCACTACCAAACATCGAGTTTGTTATCAATTAGGTTTTGGTATTCTAGTTTAAGTGCAAAGTTATCTCCTATGAGCTCTTTCACCCATATTTCTCCAAGCTTTCTGTGATCAAATTCTTCTATTTTTCTATGGATATATATATTCTTATGTCTTCCATCAGAAAAATCCCATTGGAGACATAGGAAAATGCCCCAATAGATCATCCTCTAAACACTTAGCCAAGAATTTCTTGAATCTAAGTTCTGGTTTCTCAGACACCTCAACAACTCTCAGAGTAGCCATTTGAAAATACTATCAAACTTATCAAAAATAGGAATATTTGAGAAGCTAGGGCTAACCAAGGATAGATGAATACCTTTTCTTTGCTTTTATTGAACTATGGTTTTGATGTACTGATCTCTAATTCACCTTGAATTCTTCTTCTACTCAAATCCACTCTCAACGTCTTTCTTCAAAAGCTTTGTGAATGATTTTCTAGAGTAAAATCTTCTTTTATAACCCTTCGCACTTAACCTAATTTTCATTTAACTCATTGACCAATAAAGTTGTCAAAATAGTCTCTACAACTACAATCACCTTCAAGTGCTCCACAAATCTCCACATCAAGAGATTTTCTATTAAAACTTTCTCCATTAGATCAAGAATAGTATCCTACAACACATATCCTCATGTTGAAGTATCAACATCTTCTCTTTAGCAAGGGGTGAAAGATTTACATTAAAGATCCTCCTGAGCCAAAGCTCTCATCTAAGTTTTTAGAGGAAACATTTGCACCAGAAGCTAGTACAGACACATCCTTAGCCTCTATTACATCCTTTTTAATCCAAATCCTGCTCATCTCCTTCTTAGTTTTTGTCAGATTAACTTTTTGTACTAGTTTGTTCTTCTCTACCGAATATCCTTCTTCATGCTTTTGCTTCTACAGAACTTTGAAATGTGTTCAGGCTAATTGCAATTTTAGCACACAACATTCCTTTGACTAGTATTTCTTCCATTCATTTTGGATCTACATTGGTTAGCTTTGTGCCCAAATCTATTATAGGTATAATAGTGGCCATTGAAGGATTAAATAATTCTACCATTGTTATAGCCATTCACCCTTTGACTTCTGCACTCATTAGCTTTATGACAAACTTTCTTGCATGTAAAACATTGACCAGAGAAATGGAACATTTTGATTCACTCTGCTCCTACATTGCGTAGCCTTATGTCCAAATTTATTGCAAGAAAAATAATAACCATTGAAAGATGGCTACCTTTGAGTATTAATGTGTCTGATCTGTGGTCTTCTAGCTCCTTTCTTCTGATTCTAAATCTGTTTTCCATTGTTCTTCTTGTTCTCACCTTTTGATGCATGACCTGATTTTGAACTATCACCTTTTTCAAACCCTAAGCCTTCTTTATCATTGGGATCTTTCTAACTTGCAATCATCTCATCAAGTCTTGTAGAACTTATCTTAAATTTTTCTTCATAATTATTTGCCTTCTCTAGATCTAATTTTAGTTTCATAACTTCTTGTTCAAGCTTATACATTCTTCATATTTTCCTTTTAGCATTGAGTCTAGACATTCCTCAATTCTTTCCTTTTATTAAACTTGCACTTTCAGACCATTCATGGATTCATTTACTATCCTCAATTGTTCATTGACTTCCTTATGTCTTTCTTTGAACTTCTTGACTTGCTCTCTCAAATTTCTGATACAGCCATCTACTTGTTTGACATTCTCCTTCAAATCATTGATTTCCTCTTTAGTCCTCTCTAGGTCTTCAAGAGAGATCTTGAGTTCTTCACTATTTGTGGACATGCACTCATCTTCTAAAAATTCAATAGCAGGAATCTCTTCCAGAAGACTAGGAAACTTTCTAGATGCCATGTGTTCAACCTCTAAGATCTTCCCCAAGTGATAAAGCTTCTTCCAAGGGACCTTGCTCTCATACCAATTGTTGAACACTCAGAATACTAAGAGGGGGGTGAATCAATATTCTTGTAAACTATTCACATATTAAGCATTCAATCCATTTCTTAAATTCAATAATAGAAAAATAGATTAAGCATAGAACATACAACCATAAACCATAACACATGAACACTAGGAATTTTTATGTGGAAAACCCAAAAAGGGAAAAACCATGGTGAGGATTAGCTCACAATATATTATAACCAGTTTAAGATATTATAGAAGTGCTTACTGCAGGTGGGCTCACTACCCACTAAGAAAGAAAGAAAGAAAATAAAGGTGGCTCACAGCAAGAAATTGAACTGTTATAATGGAATATAGTTCTAATGAAGCTCAAGTTACAGAAATAAAACTTTTCTAATAGATCTAAAATATCACACTGTCCTACTCTGTATTTCCTCAATTTGTATACTTGTTGCATCATTCGGATCACATGCACTTTTCTTGTTACACAAAGAATGAAAAACAAACTTCTTTATATATCCACTTCCTTTACAACATCAACTAGGTTGGCCTAATTGGATGTAGTGTGCAAAACATGCCAAACATATCCTATCGACCCCAAACTTTACACACACACTTTGCGCCAAAAATTAAACTTTGAAACAACTTGAAATAGGTCAGGATGGACCTAAAATAGCTCCCACTTAACTTAATAATGTTGAAATGAGCTGAACAACTGAGAAGGGGGGCTGAATTAGTTGTCTCAAAAACTTAAACACTTCTTCACTTACATATTAATCACTTATCCACAATTATTATGATTTAACAATGAATGCATGAAATTAGAAACTTAAACATAGATGCAACATTATACACAAGAGACACCAAATTTTTACATGGAAAACCCCAAGGTGGGGAAAAACCATGGAGAGCATTAGCTCTCAAAATATATTGTAATCTTTGAAAAATGATGTTCAGGCTTGGTCACTCCACGGGCCTAGAACATACTGGCTCACTACCATGAAGTACAGCTAGGTCTAGCAGGCTCACTGCCTCAACCCTAAACCTAGAAAGATTGCAAAAAGGTCTATTAAACCCTGAGGGCTATTAAACCCTACCAACGACTCACTAGCAGGCTCACTACCAAAATCACTATCTTCTTCATGTATGAGATTAGTACATTGAAGTACAATAGTTCCTCTACTCTGCTCTACCCTGCTCTGCCTTATATCCTTGCCCTTTTTCTTATCTTCCCATTTATGCACAAGGACGCCTTTTCCATGACTCAATTACAAGTATTTATACACTTCATCAACCTTGGAATCATCATCAAGGTCAGCATTACAATCATCAATCATTGGAACAATCTCCATGGTTGGCATTACAAATATTTACAAAATAGGTCTTGACCTATTACAACATTATGGAAAGGAAATGAAGTAAAGATGTATGCATTATCTTTACTTCATTTCCTTTGCATAATGTTGTATAGGTTAGGACCTATTTTGTAAATATTTGTAATGCCAACCTTGGAGATTGTTCCATGCTTGATGATTGTAATGCTGACATTGATGATCATTCCAAGGTTGATGAAGTGTACAAATATTTGTAATTGAGTCATGGAAAAGGTGTCCTTGTGCAAAAATGGGAAGATAAGAAAAAAGATGAGGAGATAAGGCAAAGAAGGGCAGATCTGACCAGAGAAACTATTGTACTTCAATGTACTAATCTCATATATCAAGAAGATGGTGATTTTGGTAGTGAGCTGCCTGTAGGGTTTAACAGCCCTTAGGGTTTAACAACTCTTATTGTAATATTTCTAGGTTTAGGGTTGAGGTAGTGAGCCTCCTAGGCCTAGTTGTACTTCATGGCAGTGAGCCAATATGTTCTAGGCCCGTGGAGTGACCAAGCTTGAACATCATTTTTCAAAGATTGTAATATATTTTGAGAGCTAATCCTCTCTGTGCATTTTCCCCACCTTAGGGTTTTCCACATAAAAATCTAGTGTCTCTTGTGTATAATGTTGCATCTGTGTTGAAGTTTCTGATTTCATGCATTCATTGTTAAATCATAATAATTGTGGATAAGTGATTAATGTGTAAGTGAAGAAATGTTTAAGTTTTTGTTACAATTAATTCACCCCCCCTCTTAGTTGTCTAGTGCATTTCAACAATTGGTATTAGAGTAAGGTTCCTATGAAGAAAGTCTAATAGCTTAAGGAAGATTTAAAATGTCTTATAAGAAGGAAGCACCGCATTTTGATGGGACGAACTATGCTCTTTGGAAGGCACAAATGAAAAGTCATATTCTTTGTCTTGGTTACAAAGTATGGAAAGATGCAAGAAAAAAATACACCTTGCCTCAAAATCATTTGACGACTGAAGACAAAATCAAGGAATATGAAGTGGATGTTAAAACAAAAGATGCTCTGTTAATTTCATTGAATGACTTAGTACTGACAAAAGTGGTGGATCTTGAAACTGCAAATGAGGTATGGGAAAAGCTGAAAAATCTTTATGAGGGAGATGATTCTGTGAAGGAGGCCAAGCTACAAAGTTTGAAAGTGAAATATGAAAGTTTGAAGATGAAAACATAATAGTATTTATGCAAAGAGTTGATGAACTTGTCACCAGAATAAAAGGTATGGGAAAACTCTCAGTGATAAGGAAGTTGTAATGAAAATTCTCAGATCACTGCCAAAGTCCTACAGTCACAAGGTAGCTGCAATTGAAGAATTTATGCAAGTAAAAGATATTGAGAGAGATTAGTTGCTTGGTAAGCTTACTGCTTTTGAAATGAGAGAGTTTGGTGATGCCCTACGAAAAGTAGAGACTGCCTTCAAAGCTAGTACTTCTGGGAAAACCTCTAGATTAGAAAAGTACAAGGTAGAATCAGATGATGAGTTTGATGAAATTGAAGCCAGCTTTGTGGATAGACTACAAAGAGGATCTAGTAAGTTTAAAGGTAAATTACCTTTCAAATATTTTTCTTATGGTAAATTAGGCCACTTTGCTTCCAAATGTCCTAAAAGAATTGAAAGAAATAGGAAAGGATACGAGAACAAGCCTAGGATCCAAAAGAAATGTTATTATTTTGAATATCTTGATGATGATGAAGGAGTATCATATAATGGTGAACTAGATAATGCTAGTACTTTCGGTAATGAATGCTTGTTTATTGCTATTAAAGAAGAACTTGTGTCTACTAATCATGCTAGCTGTGTGAAGGAAGAAAAACTAGTGGAAAGTGCTTTGGCTTCTCAGGTTGTTAAAGACAAAGATGAATGGGTTATTGATAGTGGTTTCTCTCACCACATGACTGGTGACAAAAGTAAGTTTGTGAGTTTGGAAAGATATGATGGTGGACTGGTTAGATTTGGAGATGATATAGCTAGTAAGATTTGTGGAAAAGGATCTATTTCTTTTGATGGCAAGCATAATACTGAAGATGTCTTGTATGTGAAAAGATTAAAGCACAATATTTTGATTGTGGGTCAGATGTGTGATAAAGGTTATGACCTAAGCTTCAAGGACAATGAATACAAGATCAGGGAAAGCTCCAGAACAATCATTGCAACTGTTAAGAAGACAAGAGGTAATATCTATCACTTGAAAGGAACTGATAATTATTGTTTGTTGGCTCAGACTGATGAAAGTTGGCTATGGCATAGAAGGTTATGTCACATCAATTTTGATAACATTGTGAAGATAAGTACTGCATAAGCTGTTAGAGATTTACCCAAGCTTGTGAAGCCTACTAATCCTATTTGCAAGGAGTGTCAATTTGGGAAACAAACTAGAACAAGTTTCAAAAGTAATGACCAATCAGTTGATGGATTATTGGAACTAGTGCATACAGACTTGTGTGGACCTACCAGAGTAAGAAGTTTGCAAGGAGATAGGTATTTCATGTTTTTTATTAATGATTATTCTAGAATGACTTGGGTTACCTTTTTGAAAGAAAAATCAGAAGCTCTAGATAAGTTCAAGGCATTTAAGGCAATGGTTGAAAATGAGATGGATTTTAAGATCAAATGTTTAAGGTCTGATAGAGGAGGAGGGTTCACATCAAATGAATTCAATTTCTTTTGTGAAGAACATGTGATAAAGAGACAATTATCTTCACCTATAACTCCACAATAAAATGGAGTCATTGAAAGAAAGAACAAAACAGTTCAAGAAGCTGTTAGAACCATGATGAAGGAAGCCGATCTTCCAGAAGTATATTGGAGAGAGGCAATTCACACTACTATATATATCATAAACAAAGTCCAAGTCAAAGGTAAGAGTTCTAAGACTCCTTATGAATTGAGGTATGGTAAAATTCCTATTGTGAAATATATCAAAGTTTTTGGTAGCAAATGTTATATCAAAAGAGAAGAAGATATAGGCAAGTTTGATGCTAGGTGTGATGAAGGAATCTTCCTTGGTTACTCAACCAAGAGCAAGGACTACCAGTGTTATAATAAGAGGCTAAATAAGATCATTGAGAGTGCAAATGTCAAAATCGATGAAAGCAAGGAAAGCTATCGAGAATCAAGTGGATATGAATTAGATAAACTAGATTTTTTAGAAGTGGTACAACATGAAGACAACTCAGATGAAGAGGATCAAGCTTTGGAAAGTGCTTCCAAGACACCAACGTATGTAAAACTTAATCATTCTAAAGATCAAATCATAAGAGGTAAAAGTAAAGGAATCCTAACCAGAAGAGTTGTAGAAGAAGAAGTAAATTTCTATTTGATTTCTAAGATTGAACCTAAGACTGTGAATGAAGCTTGCAATGATGAGAATTGGGTAAAGGCTATGAAAGAAGAATTGATGCAGATAGAGAAGAATCAGACCTGGGATCTTGTTCCCAGATCAACAAACAAAAATGTAATTGGTACCAAGTGGGTTTTTAGAAAAAAGATGAATGAGAATGGTGAAGTAATAAGAAACAAAGCAAGGTTGGTATACAAAGGATACTCTCAAGTTGAAGGAGTAGATTTTGAGGAAACATTTGCACCAGTGGAAAGGATTGAAGCTATAAGAATGTTTTTGGCATTTGCAACCTACAAAGATTTTAAGGTATATCAGATGGATGTAAAGTCTGCATTCTTGAATGGAGAGTTGGAAGAAGAAGTCTATATTGAACAACCGAAAGGATTCCAGTCATCAGATCAGGGTGACATGGTATATAGATTGAAGAAGGCTTTGTATGGATTAAAAAAAGTCCCTAGGGAATGTTATGCATGGTTGGATAGGTATCTGATAAAGATAGGGTTCAATAAAGGTACTATAGACAACAATCTCTACTTCAAGATCAATGAGGAACAAATCCTAATTGTAGCAGTCTTTGTTGATGACATTATCTTTGGAGGCAATGAAGGTATGTGCACAATTTTTGTTGGAGAAATGCAAAGTGAATTTGAAATGTCCATGTTTGGTGAGATGAATTTATTTTTGGGTCTACAAATAAATCAATCAGTTAAAGGTATCTTCATTTCTCAGTCTAAATGTGTGAAAGAGTTGCTAAAGAAGTTTGTAATGGAAGACTCTAAACTGGTAAATACTCCCATGATAACTGGTTGTAAGTTGAGAAAAAATGATGATTCACCTATGGTAGATCAAAAAATCTATAGATCTATGATTGGAGGATTACTTTATCTGACTCAAACCAGATGTGACATAATGCATGTGGTTTGTCATGTGACAAGATTTCAAATAGAGCCAAAGGAGTCACATGTGATGGAAATCAAGAGAATTCTAAGATATTTGAAAGGCACAATAGATTAAAGTTTGTGGTATCCAAAAGACAATGATTTCACTCTCAATGCATACACTGATGCAGATTGGGCCGGAGATGTGGATGACAGGAAAAGTACAAGTGGAGGTGCATTCTTTTTGGGAAAAAGGTTGGTATCTTGTTTGAGCAAGAAGCAGGATTCAATATCCCTGTCTACTATAGAAGCAGAATCCATTGCAACAACATGTAGTTGCACTCAAGTATTATGGATGAAGTAAACTTTGAAGGACATTAGAGTTATGTATGAAGATCCAATTGCAATCTTTTGTGAAAATACAAGTGCCATAAACATATCAAAGAATCTAGTAATACATTTAAGGACAAATAACATATCCATAAGATATCACTTTCTAAGGGAAAAAGTGACAAAGAATGATGTCAAGTTTGAATATGTATCTACAAAAGACCAGATTGCAGACATTTTCACCAAACCTTTGCCTAATGATACTTTTTAGTATCTCAGAGAAAAGTTAGGGGTTATTACCCCTCCTGCTCTAAACTAAGATGTACAAGAGTGCATCCTTCTTGTGGTGCTTCTTCAGATCCAGATTGATGCTTTTAGGGCAACTTCTTAGGGGGAGTAGTCAGAGAGTTCAAAAGAGAAATTTGAAGGGAAGCTAGGTGTGTAGAAATTGCTTCCTACACTAATCTAATGAGGAGAGATGAGTGCAAATCTTTTTTAATCCTTACAATTATAGAATGTTAACAACAAAAATGGAGATATTGCAGTAATACACATACACACAGAAATGAGACAAAAGAGAGAGACACAAGATATACATGGGGAAAACCCTTATTGGGTGAAAAACCCCACACTCTAAAACCTACACAATGTATTATCAAAACTGAAATGGTTTACAATACACTTGTAATGCAAGCTCACAAGAGTCTTCGACACTCATATCTAGAGACAAACCGGCAACATAATAGTACGTATCAATCACATAATACATCTCATCTCCAAAGCACCTATTTATATAGAAAATACAAGGCAAAAAATGGCTCTATCTTGAGATAGGCATCTAACATGGCCTCATGGACCAAAACCCATGCTTATGGACACTTGTCTAACATTGTAGGATGTTCATGACACTTTTCAAGTCACCCCATCCCAAAGAGGCTGCCTATTCCCAAGATGGGCAATGACAGATGCTCTTACGACTCTTATAAATGTCATAGAATCTATCATACTGACATATCTTATAGTTGTAAGAGAATCTGTCATAAACAAGCTATAAATAGCATATTCTCTTACAACATGTCATAACTCTCCTTAGGGCACCCAAAGATGCCTTTTTCCAAGATGCCTTGTGACACATGTCTTCACCTGTCATAGAATCTTCCATTTACGACTCTTACGTGTCATAGATTTGTCATAGGAATCTGTCATGACCATTTTGGTCAATATTCCCTTACACACTATCCAAGATGCTGACACATTGAAAAATATTCCTACCACTAAGTGGGATGCCTATCTCCTCATGTGAGGACAAATTTACTACTTGTCACCTTCCACATAGGATGACACATCACTATGCCAACTCCCACAAGATGACAATAAGGATTTGCATCTAGACAATAATAAATAAATACATTGAAATAATACAAGGAATTACTAAGGTTGATACACCTTAATTTGCAACATTCTCCCACTTATTGAACACCTTGTAAGAGCCAATGGAAATAATAGGATTTAACTACTATAGGCCAAGAGGCCCATAGACTCCGAACACCATTTGAATTTCTCTATGCCCACTAGTTTCATCAATGCATCTGCAACATTCTTCAAAGTGTCTATCTTCTCCAAATTCTCCTTCCCATCCTCTACCATGTCTCATATGAAGTGAAACTATACATCAATATGCTTTGTTCTGGCATGGAAAGTTGGATTCTTTGCTAGGCAAATCGCACTCTGACTATCACAACAAATCGTAATATGTCCTACATCAACACCAATATTTGAACACAATCTCTTAAGCCAAATGGCTTCCTTACAAACATGAGTTGCTACTATATACTCAGCTTCTATCATGGACAAAGCAACCATAGGTTGTCGCTTACTCATCCAACTAATTACGCCACTGAACATAGTGAACACATAGGCACTGGTGGATCTCGTGCTTGTTGATGGATGTTTTTGTACACAACAACGCAGGTGTGATTTCTAGTTTCACACCTCTCTTGAAAAGTATCCTACCCTAGGTAAGACTACTCCAAGGTTTCTACAGCTAGGTCTTAGGTTGCTTAGAATTTCTAAGTTGGAATGTTCTAGCTATGTTGATAAGGGGTCTTACATACAATCTTCAGATTTTAATGATTCGAACAGCAATTTTTACAAACCCTTTGTGATTTCAACTGATAAGATAGTGTGAAATGTTGTTGTAATTCCTAATCTAACAACTATTTTCAAAGAAAATGTAAAAGGAGATAGGGTTTTAGAGAAATCCTAAGTGACATTCAAAATGTGTAGACTACTGCAAGTAGACAAACACTCTGAAATTTAACCAGTTTTCCAAGTTACCAAACTAAAAATGAATGTTATAGCACTACAGAAAATGATACTATCTTTAATGGAAATCAAAAGATTTTTAGATTACATTCATTCATCAAATACCCAATAAATGGTGTAATTAAACTCATGAAATGTAATTGAACTTAAGTACAACTGATCAGCCTAGACTAACTTTGAAAATCTATCTACCATCAACAAATAACTAAAAGTATGGACTAAGAGTATTCATTAGATACTTTTAGCAAACCATGAACATTGCAAAAGCACAACTAACTAACTATGGGAGAGCAAGAAGCGAACCATGAAAACCAAATAACCAACACAATACACAAATTCTCAGAATGACTGCAAAAACTTGCTTTGTATTACTTCAAATGGCAGAATGTCAATAATTCGACATCAAGAATTCTCCCTTGCAAATAATGGAAATGGCAGCCCTTTATATAGGAAATCGGCATACCAAGTTTTTTAATGGACGGTGATATTAACTCAACACCAATGGTCCAATTTTACATCATTTAATGCATTCATAAAAATTCACAACAAATCCCAGATTACATTTTGTCCTTTATGAAAAAGATTAGAAACAGCTCCCAGATACATTGAATCTAGACATTTTGACTACCCAACTGAATATATATATATATATATATATATATATATATAGAAAAGCTCATTTTTTAGGCATAATAAAGACAAAATAGAATAACATGTTACTCTAAATATAGCATTTTACACTAGTGATGGGATTATATTTCAAAATGTTCAAAAGAACACACTAAGACTCTTCATCCAAATTTATTTTGTCTTCTTCTGCCAGCTTGTTGCAATAGTTGACCCAAGCTAAAAGTGTTGGATTGATATCTGTAGGATTTAGGTTCTTGAGATAATTGATGTGATATTTGAACAATTCCAGCTCTTGAATATATTGATTGTATATCCTTTCTATTTCTACCTTATCTGGCATGGTCATTACTATATGCCACGAAATATCAAAGGTTTCAGCCAAGGAGGGTGGGCTTAAGTTAGCTAAAATAACTCTACTGGCAGTTTGTATTGTCCTGGTCATGACATCATACCTATCTGTATAGGCAACTATAAGTTCAACACACTAAATAGATGTAGGGAAGGCAACAGCTTGTGCAATCCCACTGTCTTTCACTTTCTTTGCTCTAGGGGTTAGACTCAGACCGAATACTCTAAGTCTAAAATCATCAAGATCAATGTGACCCAAGTCTATATCTCCAATGTCCTTCCATCCAGTGGAGATCTTTATTTCCAGAGGAATACCTTTGAACTCGTACCTCATGATTTGACCTCATGCAATCATCTAACCTACATGACTGGACCTTATAGGTTTGATGCCTTCAAGTTGTTTTCACTAACTCCTAATTCTAAAGCTTTAAGATTATCAAGTGGACTACTATACTATCAATCCATGTTATAACCGATGAACTTATAATGAATTTACTAAATTACCAACATGTGCTTTAAAAGAAAAGACGTCTAAAATTCATCAACCATTGCATTCATCACATGATCAAATAATAAGTAATCCTATACTAATGCATGTAATAAATACCCAAATACTGCAAAATCATATTTAAAGCATACAAAATATCATCATTTATTAATTGCAGTCATTATTCCATCCTATCAAACACTTCTCCTTTTGAAAATTTCTTAAAAACAATCATTTTACTCAATTTGTGCAAAATTCGGGGTCAACTAACATATAGGAGAAAAAGTGCTAGTTTTGAGGTCAACCGACCTTAGTGGAGAGATCAGATCCGTCTGACCAACTAGTCTTTCAATGTTCATGCCTTCACAAGGTTTTGCATGGATTTTATGATCAACTGACTTGCACAAGTTTTAAGGGGGAGTGACTTAAGTTAGTCATTCAGGTCAGTCAGTTGCAAATTTAGCGCAGAGAGATCAAAACATACTTCACTATTTTTGTGCAAGATCAAGCATCATCTGACCTTATGGGGTTTTTAGGGTCAACTAACTAAGTCGGTGGTGTTGCATTTTGGCACAAGGTTTGATGGAATTAGTTTCAGCGCAAAGTGATTTTCTTGATACTTGGCAGAGATTTCGTGCATTACCAACTTGTGGGACATTCTTATGCATCCAACCTAGGTCAGAGAGAGGGTCTTTTAGTGCTAAGAAAATCTTAGTTTTGTGCGGGACTTCTTTAATCCGCTGACTTAAGTTAGTTAAATCAATAAACAGTGTAAAGTAAAAGAGTGGAGTTTTGAGCGCTAAACTAGTTTTGAGTCTCAACACAGATTTTCAAGGCCACTGACTGACTGGATAGGTCACGAGGTTTTTGAAGTTAGTCGAACAATTTTCTGGTGCAAAGACTATCTTTCACTTATTTTATTGATTGATTTAAAGCATTCAAGTTCATTCTATTTTGTTAGGGTTTGACAGGTACTAGTCTCATTTTGCTTGAAAATGTGTTTCCCTTAAAGATTTAAACTAGGGTTTGTAAAGAATGAACAATTCAGCAATGAAAACCCTGATCTTTGTGCCCTAACTCATATCATTCAATATTTTGCCATACTTTTGGAGAAAATGCATTTGATTTTAAATGAAACCCTAACTGAGGAAATGACCTCCTACCTAGTTCACAGGGGTGAGTTGAGCTAAGATATGCAGGCAGGGAGGAGGTCTTCGGGTTGAATCCACTGGTTGCATCAGGCAATCGTTTGAAATTTTGCCAAAAGCTCTCTGAATATTTGTCAAATATGAAATGAACTTCAAAATGATGAAATCCCCTTTTATTCCCTCTGACTAGATCGCCATAAATGTAGAATGTACGCATTGTCCGTCAGGATATTCAACAGAATATTAGGGTTGCACAAGTTAAGATGGCTTTCGACTTGGCGGGGTTTTGGGGTGTCCTTGACTTGGTCGGTGAATGAAATTTTTAGTGCCAAGGTAATCAGTTGGAAGTAGTTTTAGTACAAAAGGACAATCAGACCTACTTGATAAAATGCAAGGACTTGGACTTAGTAGATTTTGAAATGATTTTTTGACATTAAATTTCTAACATGGCAAAAAGTGCACTTTGACCACTTGACTACTTAGGAGATGGAAAACCTACTTGACACTCTAAGCCAAAATTTGAAAGAGGGGGTCCCTATTTTTTGAAATGGGGCGTGTGTACAAGGCACAACAAATGGCAACTCTGTTGAGAAATGCTCCAAAGCATTTCAATGATAAAATTTTAGTTTGAACCTAGAATCTCTGTGTTTCCCACATATTAAATGAGAAAGCATGCTATCATATCAAAGAATCAAAGACCACTAACCGGTGCAACCATCCATATCCTAAAAACCTGAGTGTGTGCAATTGCATTCATTCCCATCCTTTAGTAATTAAGTTCATCCAAGATCCTTCACGATAAGCTATGAAGTTGGGATCATTTTAGCACTAAGAGAATGCTCTAATGTTGAGATGTGATGAGCCTTGAGAGAAGCAAATAGTGATTTTTTAGCAATATTTATGATGCAATGATATTTGATGCTGATAATTTTTAGACAATACTCTTCATGTATGAATCTTCAAATGATAATCTTCATACTGATACTTGTAGTGGGTCTGGTGTTGAAAAACACCTTTAATTTTTACCCAATATAGGCTAGCAGTACTTAGTACCACCTGCCCTCTTCATCTAGATCCATAGTATTGGTGTGGGTGGTAAAATGTGAATCCAAACCTTTTCACTTATCACAAGATCACCCAGACTCGCTTAGCTACTTCAGGATCATTTAAAGTGTGAAAGATATATGGTTAGAAAACACTTCAAGCGCACCAACTAATGACTCATTTCCCATGAATAGACATTATACTCCCTGGTATAACAGCAGAACCCATAGTAGAACCTAAGCAAAACTTCAGCTTCTTAAAGAAATACTTTAGATTATCTACCCAACAAAGAAGCACTTGCAGGTCCCCATGACTGCCACCAAACTCTAGAACAAGCGCAGTGAACAAAAGCAAAACTAAAAAGACAACTAACTAAACAAAACTAGGAAAATCTCACAGCTATAGAAAGTGAAAGCAGGAAAGCAAACCTAATCTAATAGTAACCTACTCTAACCAAAGCAAACAAGCATTCTAACTATGTACACTAAGGGAAGGCATGACTCCCTCTCAAGCCTGGAAGTAGTGCTTTAGGAACTGGCCATTAATGGGCAATGGGAGTTCCTCACCAGTAAGGCTCATGAGTCGATATGTGTTGTCACCAAGGATCTCATAGATCTAATATGAATCCAACCAAAGTTTATCAAACTTACCATGCTCACCTTTCTTCTCATGGTCTTTATCTCAATACAGGACCAAATTAGAAATTTAGAAGGCTTTTACCTTAGCTCTCTTGTTTAACCATCGCTTCACTACACCCTGGTGCTTAGCAAAGTTTTCTATAGCAGTGTCGCGCTTCTCTTCAAGGTGCAACAATTGGGCTAATCAGGAAGACAACTGATCATAGGTTCCAAGACAGTCTTGCACAAATTGTAGGATGGGGATCCTTAAGTGAATGGGAAAGATTGGCTTGGTCCCATAGACAAAATGATAGGTCAATATTCCCAATGTGGCCTTGTGTCGAATTCTATCAGCCCATAAGGCAAATTTGAGTTCAGCGTACTAGTCCCTAGGGTTTTTGTCTAGCAGTTTCTTAATTACCTCAAGCAAATTTTTGTTCGTGGATTCATCTACCCCATTCCCTTGTGGATAGTAATTAGATGAGAACTTCAAAATGATCCCATAATCAAATGCCTAGTTAGAGAAATGCAGTGATGAAAAGGTAGGACCATTATCACAAACTAAAGAAAATGGGCATCCAAACCTGGTGATAATATGCTTTTCAACAAATTCAATGACTACCTCTGTGGTGCATTGTTTACAAGCTATTGCCTCAGACCAACAGGTGCAGTAATCAATAGTCGTCAGAATATACCTGTGGCCTACAGAGGAGGGTGGATTGACCAAACCAATAAAGTCAAGGCTCCACTAAGCGAATGGTCGTACCTCCACAACTAGTTGTAATGGCATGGAGGCATGTCACTCTATGTGTGCAGTAGTTTGACAGGTGTGGCAGGTTCTTACATGTGAGTAAGCATCTTTGAACAATGTAGGCCAGTAATACCCAGCCTGAAGAATTTGATTGGCCATTGAATGGGTTGATCTATGGCCTGTCCTAAACCTCTCAATAAAACTAGTCAATACCTAATTTACTTCTGTCTTGTCCAAACATCTCATATAGATCCCCTCGTGATTCTTCTTGTAAAGGACTGATCCCTTTATCATATAGCTGTTACTTTTCAGTCTAAGTGCTCTTCTTTGAACCAAATTTAACTATGACAGATAGCGTTGATTAAGCAAGTAAAATATGATGTCCCCATACTACTCATCTTTCGAAATATTTTCTAATATGTACTGTTGGGAGACTAAGCCTGGCTCTACCTCTGCCATATATTTGGTCAATGCTTGCCCTCTAACCAAATTCATGGGCTGTATATCTATATCAAATTCCTGTAGGATATTCACCCACTTGCCTCTCCTTTCTCCATGTTCACTTTGCATCAACAGTGCTTTAACAGCTACATCTGGGACTATAGCAATCACTTGACTCCTTAGGATGTAGTGACAAAATTTCTTGACTACTTTCACCAGAGCGTATGCTTGTTTTTCCATGTTGGGATACCTTAACTTTGCATCTTTTAGTGGAGTACTCATGAAAGCGATGGGCCTTTCATCATCGACTGCCTTCTTCTGGGTTAACATTGCTGCACAAGTGTGTTGTGATGCAAATGAGTAAATATGGAATGGTAATGTGTAATCTGGACTTACCAATACTGGAGCATTAGCTATGGCCTTCTTAATTTTTGTAAAGGCAGTCTTGGCTTCTGGGGTCCAATCCATCTTAGCATCCTTTTTCAACATTGCATTGAGTGGTCGAACAATTTTAGCAAAACCAGTGATGAACTTGAGCACAAAGTTGATTTTCCCAAAATATGACTTAAGCACTTTCTTCTTGGCTGGAGGTGGTATCTTGAGGATTGCCTATATTCAGTCAGTATCAATGGATATGCCTTGCTCAGATATTACATGTCCCAATAACTTTCCTTCGGTCACTCCAAAGATGTACTTCTTGGGGTTGAGTGAAATCCCATAATCCCTACATCATTGCAACACTTTCCTTAAGTCAGCCACATGATCCTCTCACCTTTTTGAAAATACTGTAAGATCATCCATATAGATTATAATGCATTTTCCAACTAATCCCTTAAAAGAAACATCCATTGCTCATTGGAAGGTAGCGCCAACGTTTATCAAACCAAATGTCATTCGGTGATATGCATAGATGCCCCATTTACATGTAAAAGATGTTTTCAATCTATCTTTGTAGTTGACCATTACCTGGTTATAACCTGAATACCCATCCAAGAAAGACATCATCTGTGATCCATTAACAATCTACAATAATTCATCTAATGATGGCAATGGGTAATTGTCTTTTTCAGACTCTCGATTCAAGTTCCGAAATTCGACACAAAGTCTAATTTCACCATTTTTCTTTCAGACTGGAACCAGATTTGCTACCCAAGCGGAATGCCTGACAGGGAATATTATTCTTGCTGATAGCAATTTCTATACTTCTTTGAAAATCAAGGGTTCTAATAGAGCATTCACAGGCGACTGTCTTTGTCTGAATGGTTTTGCTCCTGGCTTCAGTAGAATGGTGTGGGTAATGATCGATGTGTCATATGTCTTGAGGTCTTCATAGCTCCATGCTATAACTTCATGATAGTCCCTTAATGCATGAATGATGCTAGCTTTCTCTTCTTCAGTACTAGCCTTTCCAATAAACACATTCTTAATCTTTTCATCTATCCCTAAATTAAAAGAATCACACTGTCCTCCGAGAGATTCTCCTTCTTTCTTATGGGTTCCTAGGTTGTCTGAATCGAACAATCTTTCCAATTCTACCATTCCCCATGGAATTGTGTTTGTTTTCATATTAAGAACTCCTTCCAAATCCATCTCAATAGGTTCCATTTGCTCTTCATCTATTATTTGAGCGGTAAAGATATCTGATGAAGTGAGGAAGTCAATTATATGCTTTTTGTCCTCAAAGAATTAGAAATTCTTGACATTATCTAGTATAGACAAAGTTGCAACAAATTTGACTATAAACTTCTTTAATCCTACCATGGCTATTGGTTCTAACATGCTTTTTGTTTGAGCTAGAGCATCTGCAACATGATTCTGTCTTCTAGGTATCAGCTAGATAATGAAACCATCAAAGCATTCAATCAAATCACATACTCAGTTTCTATACCTATTTAGCCTCTTATCATTACATGAGTATTGCTTCCTTACTTGCTTCACAACTAATTCTAAATCTTTGAACACTTGAAGAATTCTGACTTTCTTCTAGAGTGCCATTAGTAATCCCTGCACTAAAGCTTCATACTCAGTTACGTTATTCGTGCATGGAAATTGTAGTCTGTGCGATGTTAGATATGAGCTTCCAGTGGGGCTAATCAATTCAACACCTACCCCAGACCCTTGTCTGCATCTTGATCCATTGAACCTCAAAGTCTAGAGGCAGAAATCTTTACTACTATCATCTTATTTTGCTGATCTTTTCTCATTAATTAGAGGCTTTGGTTCTTTTTTCTTCATAGCAGCTGGAGTTTTCTTCGGGATAATAGGAACTTTCAGTTGTCTCTGCACTTGCTCCACTACCTCCTGATAGAGTAGAGATGTAAACTCAGAGTATGATGCATCATGTATACGACACCAATTTGGCAGCATTAACTCCTCCATCTGAACTTGCTTCCATATAGATGCTTGATCGCTTGCAAATTTAGCTACAAAATCTTGGAATCCTTCGAATATCCTTGGTTCATCTTCTTTTGAGGAATTTCTTGAATCTAATTGCACATATGCTTCTGTACTTTCTAGTTTTTCTACAAGTGGAGGATCAGGAAATCTATTGCAGGTAGACCCCCAAATCAACTTTTGAAAACAAAATCTCATTGGGCTAGTTATACTATGTAATCATATGTTTCATTTTTGGTTCTCTTTCAATATGTATCTGGTTTGCCAAACCCTTCCATGGCAGCCACATATGAGAAAAGTCAGTTGCCATGTAACCATTCAAAGTTCTGGACCAATCCTGACTTAGGAGCATGCCATACTGATATGGGATATCCACCACTTGAATATGTATACACTGCTGGACTCTTGGATTGGAAGCCAGCTGCATATGTATCCTATTTAATTCACCCACTACATTCATCTCAGTCTTATCCAGCTATGTTACTTTCCTAGAAGATTTGGCTAGAGTGAGACCCAATGCCTTACAAACTGATAATGGCATTACGTTGGTGGAAGCACCAGAATCTACCAAACAGTTGTGAAGGTTTCTATTGAATATCCTAAGGGTTAAGAGGAAAGGGGGCTTTCCCTCTTATCCTTGTACAACGTCATCTTTTGCTCAACATTAGTCACATGCACTCTTTCTTTCCCTTTATCAATGTTATCCTTTGTGAGAGTTTCTTTTTGCAAAGAGTCTATTTTGATACCTATACCCATATCTTGGAAAAAGGTTGTCCTAACCTCAGGTATTTTTAACCTTGGGTATTTTAGCAACTCATAAATAGAAAGGCTAACCTTCATCGTCTTAATCTCCTTGGCAACATACTACCCCATTTTTGCTATATCAGACCATTGAGAATTCTCGGTAGCAACCCCTTGATATACTAGCTGAGGTGTGGCTTTTGGGCATCTTGGATTATTAGAAGCTTTTGGATCTGGGGGAATTTGGTAATTGTTTGGAGGAATAGAAGTGGTGAAAGGGCCTTTGGGTTTACTACTTCTTAAGTTGTATGGAGTTTTATTATACTGCTAGTAAGCATTGACCTCATCCGACTCTTCTTCTTCAGGATGATTATCATCTTGAAATGGAAATGTATAACTATCAAGTACTAGGGTAGTATCATACCTTTGCAAAGGAACAAGTTCATACCCCATTGGTGGATTCTCCTGAGTTTCAACATTTTGAAGATCTCCATCTAGAAGATATTGGATGTTATCTAAAATTCTAGGCAGTCTAGCTCAGAATGAGCACTTGTATTGTGCAGTCTACGCCAAGTAGACAAAGTTGCCTTTGCTAACATCACGTGGCCTAGAGGTCTGATATCATTGTTCTGATTTTCCAATGGCGATGACACTCTTCCATTATTAGGCCTTGTGTTCCAAGACCAATTTGATCGCTGCTAAAAATTCTAATTTTGATACTGACTTTGGTTTTGATGCTAAAGTTGGCTCTAATTTTGGAACTGATGTTGATTTTGACTTCTCTACTATAGATAAGCATTTTGATTCCTTAGGTGAGTGACTTTTGTAGTGAGCTTCTTCATCTATTCAGCTAACTCCCTAATGTCATCTCTATCATCCATTACCCTCACTACTTCTGAAGATCAGAGAAATGTGTTTGAGCAGGAGGCATTTCAGTTACTAGATTTCCTGGGTGAACTACCAAAGCCTTTGTTGCATCTAGGTTAGGAATTAGGTTCATTACAAGGGTATGATTGGCCAAAGCTTGGTTAATCATGGGTAGCTAATTTGGCATGGCTGCAGGGCCCATGTGGTTCAATGGACCAATGGATGTTTGTCCTAACTAAGTATTCACGGTAACAACATCAATGTAGGCTTGGGAAAGAGTATTTAGAGGTGGATTAGCTCTTCTTATAAACATAGAGGTAAGTCTATCCAATACTGCATAATAAATCGGTAGTGCTACATCCTGACCTATGGCATAAGGGGCCTGCAAATGACTATAGGCCTTTTGAAACCTATTGTTAAAGGAACTTATCATCTCACCTTCTCCCCGGTGAATTTCCACAAAAGACCTATACATATCTACTGGGGTAGTTGGCATCCAAAAATGATCCAAGAATGTCGTCTTCAAAGCTCGCCATGAATGTATGGAAGCTGATGGGAGATTTGCAAACCAATAGTAAGCCTTGTCCTATAAAGAGTAAGGGAACAATCAGCAGACCACATCTTCATACTACACTTGTAACAGAAACATATTTCTTACAAAAATATTAATGTGTTTATCTGCAGTCCTATCCGGATCATTTACCCTAAACTTGGAATAGAACTTATCAGGTTTCTTGGGCATATCGTGGTAATCATTGAGCTGAAATGGAGACTAATTATTTCCCAAGAATAAGGCCATGGTTGGAGGATTGAGAGGGGCTATATCTGCATTCCTTAAGACTGACTGAGCTCTTGGTGCTCTATGTATTCCCTGATGTCTCCTTGTTCTTCTGAATTCGGTCAAAGTCAGCAGCTCTTCTCTAGCTGAGCTAGATCTGGTATGTCTCTATCTAGTCCCTAGACTTCCTAATTTTTGTGGAGGGGAGTAATTCCTTGTTCTACCCTCCTTCTAGCGCCAATTCTATTGATGGGTATTTTTGTACACAACAACGTAGGTGTGATTGTTGGTTTCACACCTCTCTTGAAAAGTATCCTACCCTAGGTAAGACTACTCCAAGGTTTCTACAGCTAGGTCTTAGCTTTCTTGGAATTTCTCAGTTGGAATGTTCTAGCTATGCCAATAAGGGGTCTTACATAAAATCTTCAAATTTTAATGATTTGAACAGCAATTTTTGTAAACCCTTTGTGATTTTAGTTGATAAGATAGTGTGAAATGTTGTTGAAATTCCTAAACAACCCAACTAAATATATATATAGAAAAGCTCATTTTTGAGGCGTAATAAAGACAAAATAGCATGACATGTTACGCTAAATATAGTAGTTTACACTGGTGATGGTATTATATTTCAAAATATTTAAAAGAACACACTAAGACTCTTCATCCAAATTTATTTTGTCTTCTTCTACCAGCTTGTTGTGGTAGTTGACCCAAGCTGAAAGTGCTAGATTGATATCTATAGGGTCTGGGTTCTTGAGATGATTGACTCGATATCTAAACATTTCCAGCTCTTGGCTATATTGATTGTATATCCTTTCTATTTCTACCTTATCTGGCATGGTCATTACTGTATGCCACAGAATATCAAAGGTTTCATCCAAGGAGGGTGGGCTTAAGTCAGCTAAAATATCTCCACTGGTAGTTTGTATTATCCTAGTCATTACATCATACCTATCTGCACAGGCAACTATAAGTTTAGCACATTAAACAGATGTAGGGAAGGTAGCAACTTGTGCAATCCCACTTTCTTTCACTTTCTTTGCTCTAGAGGTTGGACTCGGACCGAATACTCTAAGTCTAAAATCATGAAGGTCAGTGTGACCCAAGTCTATATCTCCAATGCCCTTCCATCCAATGGAGATCTTTGTTTCTGGAGGAATACCTTTGAACTCATACCTCAGGATTTGAGCTCATGCAGTCATCTAACTTGCATGACTAGACCTTATAAGTTCGATGCCTTCAAGTTGTTTTCACTAACTCCTAAGTCTAAATCTTTAATATTATCAAGTGGACTACTATACTATCAAACCATGTTATAACCAATGAACTTATAATGAATCTGCTAAATTAAAAACATGTGCTTTAAAAGAATAGAAGTCTAAAATTCATTAACCATTGCATTCATCACATGATCAAATAATAAGCAATCTTATACTAATGCATGTAATAAATACCCGAATACTGCAAAATCCCATTTAAAGCATGCAAAATATCATCATTTATTAATTGTAGTCATTATTCCATCCTATCAAACACTTCTCCTTTTAAAAATTTCTTAAAAATAGTTATTTTACTCAATTTGTGCTAAATTCAGGGTCAACTGACCTATAGGAGAAAAAGTGCTAGTGTTGAGGTCAATTGACCTCAGCGGAGAGATCGGATCCGTCCAACCAACTAGTCTTTCAATGTTCATGCCTTCACAAGGTTTTGTACAGATTTTATGATCAACTGACTTGTGTAGGTTTTAAGGGGGACCGACTTAAGTTAGTCATTCAGGTTAGTCAGTTGCAAATTTGGCGCAAAGAGATCAAAACATACTTCACTATTTTTGCGCAAGGTCAGGCACTGTCTGACCTTGTGGGGTTTTTAGGGTCAACTAACTAAGTTGGTGGTGTTACATTTTGGTGCAAAGTTGGATGGAATTGGTTTCAGTGCAGATTCATTTTCTTGATACTTGATGGAGATTTCGTGCATTACTGACTTGCGGGACATTCTTATGCATCCGACCTAGGTCAGAGAGAGGGTTTTTTAGTGCTAAGAAAATCTTAGTTTTGTGCAGGAATTCTTGGATCCACCGACTTAAGTTAGTTAAATCAATAAACAACGTAATGTCAAAGAGTTGAGTTTTTAGCGCTAAACTAGTTTTGAGTCTCAACACAGATTTTTCAAGGCCACTGACTGACTAGATAGGTCGCGAGGTTTTTGAAGTCAGTTGAACAATTTTCTGGTGCAAAGACTATCTTTCACTTATTTTATTGATTGATTTAAAGCATTCAAGTTCATTCTATTTTTCTAGGGTTTGACAGGTACTAGTGTCATTTTGCCTAAAAATGTGTTTCCCTTAAAGATTTAAACTAGGGTTTGTAAAGAATGAACAGTTCAATAATTAAAACCCTGATCTTCGTGCCCTAACTCACATCAATCAAGATTTTTCTATACTTTTGAAGAAAATGTGTTTGATTTTAAATGAAACCCTAACTAAGGAAATGACCTCCTACCTGGTTCACGGGGGTGAATTGAGCTGAGATATGCAGGTAGGGAGGAGGTCTTCGGGTCAAATCCACTGGTTGCACCGGGCAATCATTTGAAATGTTACCAAAAGCTCTCCGAATATTTGTCAAATGCAAAATGAGCTTCAAAACGATGAAAATCCCCTTTTATTCCCTTCGACTAGATCACCATAAATGCAGAATGTACGTAGTGTTAGTTTGGATATTCGGTAGAATATAAGGGTTTGTGCAAGTTTATATGACTTTTGACTTGGCGAGGTTTTGAGGTGTCATTGACTTGGTCATTGAATGGTATTTTTAGTGTCAAGATAATCGATTGGAAGTAGTTTTAGCACAAAAGGACAATCAGACCTACTTGATAAAATGCAAGTACTTGGACTTAGCAGATTTTGAAATGATTTTTTAACATCAAATTTCTAACACAGCAAAAAGTGCACTTTGACCACTTGACTACTTAAGAGATGGAAAACCTACTTGACATTCTAAGACAAAATTTGAAAGAGGGGGTCCCTATTTTTTGAAATGGAGCATGTGTGCGAGGCACAACACTACTGTCAATGTCACCCGCCCAATCAGAATCCACAAATCCATGAATACAAGTAGAATGTGGAGGTCCTGTAGCATTACCATGATAGCATATGGAATACTCATAAGTACCCCTCAAATATTTGAACAATTGTTTAATTGCATCCCAATGTACTCATCCAAGATTAGCCATAAATTGACTAAGGACTCCCACTGCTTAGGTAATGTCTAGTCTTGTGCAGACCATAGCATACATCAAACTGCCAACAACACTGGCATAAGGTACTCTGCTCATGTCCTCCACCTCACTAGGAGATTTTGGACAATCATTAGCAAACAACTTTGTCCCTAATGAAATAGGAACACACAATGGTATACAACTTGCCATGTTGAACTTGTCCAAAACGGTCTTCACATACTTACTCTGGTTTAGCCAATGTTTTCTGTTAGCTCTATCTCTTCTAATTTCCATGCCCATAATGTACTTGGCTGCCCCTAGATTTTTCATCTCAAACTATGCTGACAACTAAGACTTCAAATCAGAAATCATATTCTTACCATTCCCAATTAACAACATATCATCAACATACAATGCAATAATGAGAATGTGATCGTTGTCAAATTTGTAATACACACAATGATCTGATTTCGATCTCAGAAATCCAACCGACAACACAAAGGCATCAAACTTCAAGTACCACATCCTTAAAGACTGCTTCAAACCATACAAAGGCTTTTTCAACTTGCATACCAAATTTTCTTTACCTTTCTCTATGTAATGCTCTGGCTGTGACATGTAAATATCTTCCTCCAAGTCACCATGAAGGAAAGTTGTTTTCACATCCATTTGCTCCACCTCTAAGTCATAAGCTACTGCAAGAGATAACAAGAACCGAATAGATGTTATCTTTGCAACAGGAGAGAAAATTTCACCGTAATCAATTCCCTCCACTTGTGAATACCCCTTCACAACCAATCTAGCCTTGTACTTTTTAACACTTCCATCTGCACTGAATTTCTTCTTGAACACCCTTTTGTATCCAATAGGTTTCTGTCCTTAAGGAAAAGGCACCAAGTCCCATGTTTATTCTTTTCCAAAGAAGCCATCTTATCTTCCATGGCCTCCTTCTAGGAACTTGCATCTTTCATGTCCATTGCCTCTGTCACAGTTCTAGGCTCATCAGTGTTAGTAAGCAAGGCAAAAGCACAACTAGAATCAAGTAATGAATAACCAAACCTATAAGGTTGCTTCCTTGTTCATGTAGACCTCCTCAATGGCTGAGGTTGAGGTTCTACTTCTTCTTCTGAACTTTCAGAGCTGCTAGAGCTCTCCTCATCATCAAGTCTCATAGGGTCTGTCAGTTTAGTCTTCTCAAGGGTAGAAGGAAACTGAACCACATCCTCTTTCTTTTCTATTTTTTCTAGCTATAGAATAATGGAAGAAGGTGTTAGCTCTCTGAAGATAACACTTCTACTATACAACACTTTTTCAACCACAGGATCCCAAAGCTTGTATCCTTTCACACCGACACCATAGCCAATGAAGATACACTTAACAGCCTTGTTCTCCAATTTAGATTGTTTCTCCCTAGGCACATGTGCATATGCTTCACAACCAAAAACACAAAGATGTCTAACTGAAGGATTCTTACCAGACCACACCTCCATAGGTGTCTTACCAACAAGAGTTTATGTAGGAGACCTATTTACCAGGTAGTAAGCAGTGGCTACAGCTTCAGCCCAAAACTTTTGTTCAAGGCTTGCTCCACTAAGCATACTCCCAGCCTTCTCCATCAGTGTCCTATTCATCCTATCTGCAACTCCATTTTTCTATGGGATGTATGGATTTGTGTTATGTCTTTAAATCCCTTACTCTTTACAGAACTTATCAAACTCTGCCAAACAAAACTCACCACCGTTATCAATTCTCCAACACTTAATCTTTTTACTAGTTTGATTCTCAAAAAAAGCTTTAAACTCTTTAAACTGACTAAAGACTTCAGTCTTGCTTCTGATAAAATAAACCCATGTCCTTCTACTGTAATTATCTATGAAAGATACAAAATATATAGATTTGGAAATTGAAGGAACATTAACAGGACCAAACACATTAGAATGAATAAGATCCAATACAGCAGAAGACTTGTGAGAACTAGAGTAAAACTTAACATGGTTTTGCTTTCCATATACATAATGTTTGCAAAAGTCAAACTCGAGATTACAATCATTTAACCCCTCAATGAGGTTTTTATTTTTCTAGGGTTCTAAGACCCTTCTCACCAATGTGGGCCATATTTCAAATGCCATAACATAGTCTTTTCAGTAGAAAGTTTAACTTCCAAAGCATGTGCACTACCATCAAAATGTGTTACAACAGGTTTCTTCACTACTCATTCAGATGGTAGGGATGAAGTGACTATAACTCTTTTTTTCAAGTCAGAAGAACTATTACACTATGAAGTTCATGCTTCCAGATAAAATAGAGTACCTCTTTGAGTACCCTTCATAAGCACCATAGATCCTCTAGTCATCTTGCATCCATTCTTTGAAAAGACAACTTGCACACCTGCATCATTCAACATACTTACAAAAAGTAGGTTTCGTACCAAGCCTGGGATGTGCATAACTCCAGTGATCCCCTTCACTCGTCCATCAGGGAATTGGATTGAGACTCTTCCATGACCAACAATCTTCAGATGAGAATCATCACCTAGGTACACTCTTCCACCATTGAACTCTTCATACTTCGTAAACTAGCTTCGATGCAAGGTCATGTGGAATGATGCACCAAAATCTATCAACCACACATCATCAGATGCATGGGTAGCCAGGGCTATGATGAAGGCATCACCATCATCTTAAGACTTGTTAGAATCTAAATCTGGGGTATTCCTCTTCTTCTTTTTCTTTTTTTCCTTGCATTCCTTTCAGAAAATGCCCAGTTTTTCCACAGTTCCAACAGAGAGCCTTGGACTTTCCTAGAGATTTGGATCTCCCATGGGATTTGGATCTACCCTTCTCAGCTTTCTTGTCCTTCTTTTTCCTTTTCTCCTTAGGTCTTCCACAACTGCAAGAGCCTCTTTGGCTACCTCAGAGGACTTTCTTTGCATCTCTTCAGATAACAGCTAAGATACCACTTCATCCATTGTGAAAGTGGATGTGGTGCTCCTGATAGCCATAACAAGATGATCCCACAAGTTTGGCGAAGAACAAAGCAAGGTCATGCAATGATCCTCCTCCATCTTCACACCAACTAATGTCAAATGTGCAATTAACATGTTGAAGGCATTCAGATGATCTGGAATAGATCCTCCATCCTCCATCTTCAGAGAATACAACTTTATTCTCAGAAAATGTTTGTTCACCATGGATTTGGCCTGATAAACATCTCCCAACTTCTTTCAAAGATCTTTTGTGCTCTTCTCCTCATGGACATTTAACAGGACAGAATCAGCTAGAATGAGTCTTATGAGACCCTTAGCCATCTGATCTTTGAGATCCCAATAAGATTGTGCCATTATAGCTAGTTTTACACTGGATACAGTTTCCCATAGGTCATGATCAACAAGCATGTCTTCCATCTTAAGTTTCCATAACTCAAAATTAGTGCCATTGAATTTCTCAACCTCTAATCTTCTGGATGTGCCTGTCATCTTTTTCCTGCAACAAGATTATAGAATGCTCTGCACAAAGCTCCCACTCAACCTAAGATTAGCTCAAGAAACTCCTACCCAACAACTAGGACCAAAGGTGATCAAGCTCTGATACCAACTGAAAGGAAGCTAGGTGTGCGGAAATCACTTCCTACACTAATCTAATGAGGAGAGATGAATGCAAATTAGTTTAATCCTTACAATTATAGAATGTTAACAACAACAATGGAGATATTGTAGCAATACACATACACATATAAATGAGATAGAAGAGAGAGACACAAGATATACGTGGGGAAAACCCTTATCAAGTGAAAAACCCCACGCTCCAAAACCTGCATAATGTATTATCAAAACTAAAATGGTTTACAATATACTTGCAATGCAAGCTCTCAAGAGTGACACTCATATCTAGAGACAAACTCGAAGCATAATAGTACCTGTCAATCACATAATACATCTCCTCTCCAAAGCACCTATTTATATAGAAAATACAAGGCAAAAAATGGCTCTATCTTGAGATGGGCATCCAACATGGCCTCATGGCCCAAAACCCATGCCTATGGACACTTGTCCAACACTGTAGGATGTTCTTGAAACTTGTCAAGTCACCCCATCCCAAAGAGGTCACCTATTCCCAAGATGGGAAATGATAGATGCTCTTACGACTATTACAAATGTCATAGAATCCATCATACTGACATATCTTACAGTTGTAAGAGAATCTATCTTAAATAGGCTATAAATAGCATATTCTCTTACAACATGTCATAACTCTCCTTGGGGTGTCCAAAGATGCCTTTTTCCAAGATCCCTTGTGACACATGTCTTCACCTGTCATAAAATCTTCCATTTACGACTCTTACGTGTCATAGATTTGTCATAGGAATATGTCATGACCGTTTCGGTCAATATTCCCTTACACACTATCCAAGATGCTAACACATGGAAAAATATTCCTACCACTAAGTGGGATGCCTATCTCCTCATGTGAGGACAAATTTAGAACTTGTCACCTTCCACGTAGGATGACACATCACCGTGCCAACTCCCACAAGATGACAATAAGGATTTGCATCCTAATTACAATAATAGACAATAATAAATAAATACAATGAAATAATACAAGGAATTACCAGGGTTGAGACACCTTAATTCCCAACAAAATTGAATTAGAGAAGAAGAGTGCAAGTATGTGCCCTTTTCCATTGATGTCAAAGGGGAAGATAAGTCATGTGAAAAACTTAGAAGGAAAGAGTGCAAATGTCTAAAGAGATAAGAGGAGAATCATGTCTTGATGGTTGTTATTTTTGACATCATATGTTGCCATCAATGACAAAGGAGGAGATTGTTAAAAGTATGTGTCTAATTGGTGTTGTCATTGATGTCAACATATCTTTGTTGTCATTGGTGTCAACTATGTCCTATTCTATTACTTGTTTAGAAGATTTGTATGTTGAGGATATTGAGAAAATTGGCCCCTCTGGAAGAAACAAGTGAGTTACAATGAAGTGCAATATAGACAGTGAGTTGTATGCTAAAGAACAATCCCGTAGATTGATTAGCATTTCTCACTGGTTGAATATCTTGGTCTGTGGACTGGAATTTATTTAAAGGGATGTCTAAAGATGCTAAATCCTAAGCTTGAGCCTCCAGTGTGAAGAATTAATAGAGTTGCATTCACCAGAGTAAAACCTACTTTCTCTGATTATTCTCTGGTAATAGGGAGAAGTATTTTTCTCCGCATTCCTCCGTAATAAAGTATTTTTCTCTATGGTTCTAGAGGGATGTCTAGGATGATGATAAGTGCCTAAAATTGTAGTGGTTCATGTTTTGGTGGTTTGCAAGCTATCTTTCTTTTATGTCAGTCAAAGACAATGAAGTTCATGTGTTCTAGTGAGAAGATTCCTATGGCTAAAGTGGTTAAGGTTTGTGCAGTTGCTCCTGATGATTATAATGTGCTTGTGGATGTCTCTTAATCATGTTCTTATCTTGACATTGGTCCATGTTAAGGAATTGAGATCATTTTTGAAGATTGTTCCTAGATAATGTAGCGTGTAACTAGTCTTAGCTGACTTGGTTAGTTCTAGTAATTTCAAAGATTCCTTGAAAATTATGGAAGCATGTTGTGGCATGGAAGGTCATGTTTGAGTCCTAGATAGGGCATGGCATGATCCACATACATCTTTACTTCATTTCTTTTGCATAATGTTGTAATAGGTCAGGACGTATTTTGTAAATATTTGTAATGCTGACCTTGGGGATTGTTCGAATGGTTGATGATTGTAATGCCAACCTTGATGATCATTCCAAGGTTGATGAAGTGTATAAATAATTGTAATTAAGTTGTGGAAAAGGTGTCCTAATGCAAAAATGGGAAGATAAGAAAAAGGGTGAGGAGATAAGGCAGAGTAGAGCAGAGGAACTGTTGTACTTCAATGTACTAATCTCATACATGAAGAAGATGGTGATTTTGGCAGTGAGCCTGGTAATGAGTTTCCAGTAGGGTTTAACAACCCTTATTGTAATCTTTCTAGGTTTAGGGTTGAGGTAGTGAGCCTGCTAGACCTAGTTGTACTTCATGGCAGTGAGCAAATATGTTCTGGGCTCATGGAGTGATCAAGCCTGAACCTCATTGTTCAAAGATTTCAATATATTTTGAGAGCTAATCCTCTTTGTGGTTTTTCCCCACCTTGGGGTTTTCCACGTAAAAATCTAGTGTCTCTTGTGTATAATGTTGCATATGTGTTTAAGTTTCTGATTTCATGCATTCATTGTCAAATCATAATAATTGTGGATAAGTGATTAATATGTAAGTGAAGAAGTGTTTAAGTTTTTGTGACAACTGATTCACCCCCCTTTCACATCATATGTTTCCATCAATGACAAAGGGGGAGATTGTTGCAAGTATGTGGAAAAAAATACTTTCTCCCTGTCACCAGAGAATAATTAGAGAAAGCAGGTTTTACTTTGGTGAATGCAACTCTCTTAATTATTCACACCAAAGGCTCAAACTCAAGATTTAGTATCTTTAGATATCCCTTTAAATAACTTCCAATCTATAGACCAAGATATTCAACCAACAAGAAATGTGGAGCAATCTACCAGACTGTTCTTTAGCATACAACTCACTGTTTATATTGCACTTCACTGTAACTCACTTGTTTCTTCTGGAGGGGCAATTTTTCTCAATATCCTCAACATACAAATCTTCTAAACAAGTAACATAATAGGACAAATTTGACACCAATGACAACAAAGATATGTTGACATCAATGACAACACCGATTAGGCACATACTTGCAACACATAAAACATGTTTGCCTTCCACACAACATCACTACCTTCAGGTCAGCTCCAATGGCAAAGTAACACTAATATGAACCAAATATTAAATCACAAAATGGTATCTAGAACCCAAAATTGCCTCAAATCTAGAATATAGACACTTCAAGTATCCATAAACTTATCTTCAAATCCACACAATAAAATGTTCACCTATGGTGGAATGCAGAGTAATTCAAATCACCTCTGGCACTGTCGATGCACTATCTATTTAGGGTGCAATACTCAAACAACTCTTTCATTTTGAAGAACATAAAAAATTGAAACTTTAGATTTACAATCTCTAACCATGTGTTTACAACACCTTACAACTACATAGACAAATATTGTATACTAGAGGAATGCAGACCAAATTACTCACAAGCTCTGTGATAGATATGACTGAACTTTGTCATGCAAACTTCTACTAATCACAACTTTCACACTAGAGGACATTAGATGACAAAATTCTAGAAATATATGTATTTAGTGATTAATAAAAACATATTAGAACTGCAAGTCATGATCTTCAATGGCGAAACAATACGAACCAGAAACTGGAATACTATACAATAAATTTAGTATGCTAACACTTATCCAAATTTCTCAACAAGTTCCTTACCAGATCAAATCTCTTTGCACAATTGTCTTCTAAGAAGAAATAGATGATCCTGAATGGAAAAGGATCAAACACTATTGCAAAATTCCCATCCAAACTTCTCTACACCTTACAATTGTTGTTATCATTAATGACAACACTACATAACATCATGCTTTGCCTTCTCTTCTGCATGCTAACAATCTCTTTAACACTAATGTTGCCAACACACCTCCCTCACTATCCTGTGGTTGCAACTTGAAGAATGACATGGTTAAGAAGGAGGATACTAGAGTAGAAAATAGGGTATATCATAATTGTAATTGTTTTCATGATAAGGGGCCCATGAGCCTATGTAATTTGTCTATCCCTTGCTTCTCTGTTACCTAATACTTGACACATCTGTTACAATTTGTTTTTTACATGGTGATGGGGTAATATGATAGATTGGGTTAGAGTAGAGGGTTAATACAATATAGTGATGGGTCTATTGATATCTCATTAACAATTTGTACTATATGCTCCACAAGTTTCTAGGTGTATGCCCATTTTGATATGGTTCCAAGACCTAAACTAGGTTTTTTCATCAAAAACATTAGTAGTATATAATACTAAATTTTATAAATAAGTATTTATTTGGTGTTAAGATTAAGGTGTCATTTTCCTTGCAATATTATTTATATTTTATGTGTTTGGACGATGCTCTTAGAAAGTGTCCTTGGATGCCTTGGGTGTAATTAGAGAAATTAATTTACATAATTTAGATTCCTTATAATTTGGGCATTAGTTGCCATATGCATCCATGAAGGAGGTGGAGCACTACAGTGGCATACATTTGATTGAAAGTCATTTAAGGCACTTTCCCTTTTTTATGAGGTAGAGGAAGAAGTGGAAAATCTTTTTATGATGGATGGGGCCCACATAATTTAGTGGACTCTAAAATGGAGTGCCACACTTGAAGATGTGAGTTGTTGGGAATTTATTGTCAAATATGCATTTATGATTGTGCTTACTATTTTGGGAATCATTAATTGAGGCCATGTGACATCCATGTAAAGTCACTGATGTGTTTACTATTGTTGGAAGTTGCTCTCCTAGTTGGGTGAAGGATTTTTGCAACATATCATGCTTTTGGTACCTATTGTTTTAGTAAAACAATATGTCATTTTGGCCTTTCTCCTTGCCTATATATTGGAGGTATGGGATAGTGGATTTAGATGATTGTTTTATAGGTACACAGATGTTGTTAGAATGTTGTCAGATTTTATAGTGGTAATGTGCTGATATTCTATCATGTGCATTGAAGATTTATACATACTTGTCCTCTCTCTGGTGGAGTTTTCTTCCAAAAGCATTTTTCCATGTAAATCATGTGTTCTATGGTTTTGTGATTTTATCTATTATTTCTTGATTTATGCACCTACACACAATCTTTATGTTAATCATGTAAAAGGAACAAATTTCAGATTTGTAAACACATGGTAGAATATTTTTATTGCAACAATTTCACCTTATTTCTCAATAGATGACTCTATAAAAGAAAGGTAAATGGGATCAATCAACTAAATTTAATTTTTTAAAAGTCAATTTTGTGACCATGGACCTGACCTCATGACCATAGAAATGACCCAAAGTAGGGAACAATTAAATTTAAGAAAATAACAACTATGTGGAATTAGGTGTAAAGATAAGGTGAGTATATAAGGATAAGATAGGGATAAAAAGATGGAAATAAGTGTATATGAGAATGGATAAAGGCTAGGAGATGGAGCCCAACTTTGCATAAGATTACACCATTTGCTACTATGTACATGTATCAAGACATTTCTTCAAAATGGTCACAAAACTAAATGGAAAATGGCATGGGTTTGCTAATTTCACCATTACAATGTTATATAATTTATGTATATTTGGTATGATAATTTTCCAACCACTTCTATAAATTTTTATATTAGGGATCATTTATTATTAATAACCAAAAAGAGTAGATATAATATAAGGTGTAAACCACCAATCAATCCATCCAACTAGAAACGGGAACTCACTACTACTACTAGGTACATTAGCTAAATTTATATATCAAGTAATTTTAGCTATTCAGGTCATCGCAGTTTACTACCACATCAATATACAAAAATAACATATAAGAATAGAGATATATGTCAAGTTGCCAATTCAGTGCTACCATCAACTCAGAAAAATAATGTCATTCTCATAGTAATCACAACCATTGTTAGATTTGGCTGTGAAGCCAACCAAGATCAAAATGATTGAAAGAAAGAAAGAAAGAAATTCATAGATGAAATAAATCAAAATTCCCTTACGCCGAACTACATTGGTCATTAGCAAAGGGAGAGGGAGTGTTGTTTATATAGAAAAATAAGGGCAAATACTTCCACATGAAGTATTAACTCCCAATGGCCCAAAATAGGTGGAAGTTATACGTACTTGGAAAATGTCATCTTACATGGTTACACCAACCTAGATAAGGAAAACAAATGGTTATGAGAGGTGGCAAATAAATCTAAAAAAGGGTGTGAAGCTCAACTACCCAAAGGTGGGTGACAATGACACATGTAACTGATGGATTATGCCACATGCCTTCATGTTAACCATGTCTTATATAACCTAAGAAAGCTTAATAATATTTGTAGGAAAATAAATATTCCTAACATAAGGAAAATAAAAAACCTACACTAACACCCCCCTTAAGCATAGCTTAGGTGCGTGAGAAGATGCAAAGATGGGTCTTGGTTATAGGGCCATGTTAGGTACCCATGTATAAAACAAAATCTCACAGATAGAGAAAAGGAGAAAATCCACAGGGAAAAAACTCCTCCCCAAAAGAGAGAAAAGGAAATAAGTTCCTCCACACAAGAAAGAATCCCATACAAGGAAAAAGTCTCCTCTAGAATAGAGAGGAGAAACAAAACTATGTAGCCTCGTCCCAAGTAGTCAACTATTCCAATGGTTGATGCTTGAAACTATGTAGAAGATGGTCCATGATTGTCGAAAAACATTCCTTCCCTTAGAAAGAAACAAAACCAAAGGTGCAGTCAGAATGTCTTCCCATTCTTGAAAGGAATATAAGGGAAGAAAGCTCAAAATATATGAAGTCTCTAAAAATTGCTAATGTGTCTCAGTGTTGATTCTGAGAGATATCATAACCAAATTAGGAGTCCCAGGCCTAACTAATGAAAGTGATAATTTAGAACCAAGTGAAAAATGAAGTACAAAAAAATTCAAAGATGAAGATATCTCCTCTAAAGATAAGGATGCCTCCTCCAAATGTTGCTCATAAAACTTTGAGTCAATGCCAAACTATAACAAACACTAATAATATGAATTAGGTACCCCTATAGAAGGTGTCAACATGAATGATTATTGAGTCAAAGATGTAGACTCATGAATATCAATAGAATCTATCACTGTAGAAGATGATGTAGGTGGAGAAAGAATAAGAGGGTCTAAATGTGCCCTCAAAGAACCTAAAGAAGAATCAACTCCATCAAAGAGAAGATGAATACAATCAAAATTGTCTTCCAAATCTCAAATGTGGGACTCTACAAACAAAGATGAAATATCTAGTAGGAATATGTCCCAAGGAATTGAATCAGGAAAAAAAATGTGAGCCTCCTACATAATTGCAATGCTGAGCTCAGAATAAGTAGGAGGAAGATGAAAAGAAATAAAAGGCTCAAGAACTAGATCTGATGTAAGAATACCCAAGTTTAAGTAACCAAAATTCTCCTCAAAATAAAATGTCACACACGGAATGTGATCAACAGCCAAATAATTAGAACCATCATCATGAACAAATTCTGAAAAGGTGTATAACCAAGATGCATGATCAACCATACCAATAGCAATTATATCTCTACTCTCCAAATCTCTAATGATAATTGAATCAGGTGTGAATTCTATTGTCTTCTCTGCTCCACCAGGGGTAATCTGATAGATGGAAAGAAGATTTTTTGATAGATGAGGTACACAAAAAACACCATTCAAAGTGTCATCCCCAGTATCAACAGATCACCTCCCAATTACATTCATGTATGTATTATTGCCCATCAAAATAGGTGGCATAACACAATGGTCAAAAGAAGAGAACATGGACTGTGAAGAAGACATATGATGAGAAGCTCTGGAATCGAGAAGCCTTAGACTCCCTGATCCAAGACCTATAGAAGCACAAAGAGATTTACCTTTACTTTTATGTGACTTAGAAGTAAAACCTGCACAACCTTTTTCCTTATTAGATCCTCACCATTTTTAATGGGAAGAAGAAGAAGTTGACTAAAAATTTCTAGAAGGTAGTGTTGGCAAGAGATACTATATGGATTCATGAATGTTGTCATTGATGGCAACAAAGGTTATCCCACACATCCGCAAGACATGATGAGTCTCTACCGAAAGTTAGATTGAAGAAGTGTTATGATTTGGTAAGCAAGAACAGAGCAGTCAGCAAGGTCCGACAGTTAGGTCCAGATCTCTCAGAGGAAGTATTTCAGTGAAGTGTGGATTTGGTGAAGTCAAGAGGAGTACCTTGACTAATAGATTCCAAGGATTTAGCCTCCGGTGATGGAAGGTGAAGAGATATGAGCACTTGAGTGTTGGGTTCCTATTTGACAGAGTGGACAGAGGAAGAACTGTACCAGCAGAGTGTCAGACCCAAATCCGGAAGAGATATTGCTAATGACTAAGTTTCTTGAGGTATCATTCATGATTGGCCGACATGATTGAAGACTTCTACAAGCATATTCTTGATCCGCATTACTGGGTATGCAAGGATTCAGCTGACAGACCAGAGTTTGAGATAATATTGACTATTTCGGATGCCAACTAGAAAAGTATTGAAATCACTTGTGCGGATATATATACAAGATGGATTTAGATGTGAAGGTGTGTGTGGTGCATTTTTGGATGTGCAAATAAAAGCAGAAGAATAGTATAAAAGGTAGAAAATAGGTTTGGAATGTAAGAGGACAGCAGCACTTAAGGAGAGTAAGAATGAAGTGCAGCAGATCAGTCTATTGAGCTTAACTGGAACTAAACTTCAGCATGTGTGGATGTCTCTCATCAGTTCAAGTTTTCTTCTTGTAGATAGTAAGTCTTTTGTAGGCAGTGAGCCTCTTGTGAGCAGTGTGCTTAGGTAGTGAGCCCTAATTGGCAAGTGTCATTTTGTTCTATCTATTCTTCTAACATAGAATAATATCTTGGGTTAATCACCCCGTGGTTTTTTCCCTTAATAGGGTTTCCATGTCAAAATCATTGTGTCATGTGTATTGGTGTTATTTCCATTTCATGATTATGCTTGCTTATTTAATCTGATGTTGTATTAACTATTAAGAAAGCATAGAAAGTTGAAATATTAGGATAACTGATTCACCCCCCCTCTCAGTTATCAACAATTGGTATCAAAGCCAAGTTCCTCCCAATAGAGCCTAATAGCTTGAGGAGGATCTAGGAATTCAAATGGATGTGTATGGTATGAGGGAGCAACTTAAGTCTGCCCTTGATGATCTTGAGCAATCAAATTCTGAAGTCAATGAATTAAATGAAAGACTCAAACAGGCTGATGATTTCATAAAAGAACTAAAAGAGAAATTGAGTCTATCTATGAAAAAGAGAAAGGAGCTACTTCAGCAATTGGCAAGTCAAGGTGAAGCAAATGATACAAATGGAGATCTAAAAGAGAAAACCAAGTTATGTGAAAAGTTATCCATGTAGAACTTCGACAGCCTGAAATCAAGAGGAAAGTAAGAAGGGAAGTTGAAGAAGTTGCCAAGAGGCATGGAATCTCAAAAGAGGCACTTGATGCCCACAGAGAAAAGACAAAAGGAACAGAAAAAGAAAAAGAAGCAGAAGAGGAAAGAAGTGGTCCAGTAGAATCTTCCACCCAGACTAGATCATCAAAGAAATCTGCACTTGCCACTGCTAAAAGCTCAAGGGCATCAAAACTGGAAGCAAAATCATCCGGCAAAGGAGAGAAGAGAACTAAGACAAAAGCCACAAGATCTTATGCTAGTCAAAAGGATGAAGAAGAAACTGAATCTAATGAAGAGGTCAAGAAAATGAAGAAAAAGAAGAAAACATCTGGTAAATCCTCTACCGGTCAAGGCGAAGAAGAAAAGGCAGAGGAATTTGTTGAAAAACCCACTCTCCACATTGATGACATCATCAAATAAGTTACTGTGGATGGAAATCTTCAGCCAATGGTTGAAGTCTATGATGATTATGGTGAAGCTGATTAGAAGATGTTGCAAGATGCCACAGTCAAATATCTAAACATCTACAACACAGCATTCATTGAAATTATATCTCTGATCCCCAAAAGCTTAGAGAAGGAACTTGAAATAAGGAAGAACAATGCCCAAGCCAAAGATCTAGAAATTTAGGAGTAGATAGCTATTCAGCTCTATCCTTCAATCACTCAGAAACAAATGAATATGATCTTCAAATATTGCAAGGATGAGTTCCGGAGCAAAGCTAGAATGAATCAGCTCATGCTTGGAGAAACTGATAAAGTGGAAAATGAAACAAAAGATATCCTCCTGAATGCTTTCAAAAGATTCAATCTTCTTGTTATAGAGGACTTAGGTGATGATCCCTTAGCCACAAGTGTTGAAGAAGGATCTACTGAGGCAATGATAGAAGAAGTAATGAACACCGGTGAAGATAAGGGCTTGGAATCCTCTGCTCCAGAAGAGGTGGCCCATGACCAAACAAACATTACTCCTCCAGTTTCCCCTGCTGACTCCGGACCCAAAAGGAGAAGAAAGAATAGAGGAGAAAGAAAAAGAAGTGAAGGGAAAAGAAGATGATAGCTCTAAGACTGCAAAAGAAAAGAAAACTCTGTCTTTGGCAAGAGACGCTATAGAAATTGTCAAAGAATTCTTAAACAAAGAGACAATGGAGATTGATGAACCAGAACTTCTACTAGGACCATTTGATTTTGATTCTCTTTCCCCAGTACAAACAATGAAGATAGCTTCATTTGCTAATGCAAAGGCAAAAGAAAAACTCCTGAAGTCTCACATGGAAGACTGTGAGCTAATAGAAGCTGCATCCGGTGTGCTTGAAAAGATCATGCCATCCTTTTTGAAGGATTCATCAGCTTCCTCATCAAGTAATCTTAAGTCTCTTGTTAGTTTAGTCATCACTCATTTTGAGTCCTTAGAGAAATCAGCTAAGGAAAAGGTCTGGAAAGAGTTTTTGGATAAAAGATTCCTTGAAGTACTAAGTCTAATATCAAATGATAGAAGAAATATGGATATAGGGATAAAGAGCTTATAAAATGCTCTTAAAGATGGCAGGGAAATATATAAATTTTGTCTATCATGGTCCAAAGCAACAATGGAGATTGAGAAGAAAATGAAAGAACATGAGATCAAACTAACAAAACTTTCTCAAAATTTTGATCCACTTACCTCATTCATAGTAAATCAAGAATGTCAGACTATTGCAGTCTTGGATGAAATTAAGAAGCTAGAGAAAGAAAAGAAAAATAGAATCAGCAGGTTAAATGAGCTTAGAAGAATAATCATTCCTAAGTTGAAGGCCATGCATGAGGCCCTAAGTGATGCTCAAACCACCGCCAAGACAAATGATCTGACAGATTTGAAGAAGGCAAAAGCTTTTGCACTCCTGTTGAGTGGTCACATATCAATTTTGGATAGGATGAAGCTGAGTTGGTCAACTGAAGTTGTACAATTGAAAAACACTTTTGCAGACATACTAAAGTATATGTAGAGTACAACCAGATGATATACTTATGTGACTAAGTATAGATTAATTTTTGAAAATTTTGGTGTGTGGACCCCACCCTTTGCCATTGATGTCAAAGGGGGAGTGATGAGCAGTGAAAAATGAGGAATCCAGCTAAGGGGGAGCTCCAGAAAATGTACATAGAGACAGAGCATCAGTCAAGGGGGAGTATAGTGTGACAGTCATTTTTCACTAAGTGTTGCCATCAATGCCAAAGGGGGAGATTGTTGGCAAGAGACACTATATGGATTCATGAATGTTGTCATTAATGGCAACAAAGGTTATCCCACACATCCACAAGACATGATGAGTCTCTACCAGAAGTCAGATCGAAGAAGTGTTATGATCCGGTAAGCAAGAATAGAGCAGTCAGCAAGGTCTGATAGTCAGGTTCGGATCTCTCAGAGGAAGTATTTTAGTGAAGTGTGGATTTGGTGAAGTCAAGAGGAGTACCTTGACTAATAGATTCCAAGGATTTATCCTCCGGTGATGGAAGGTGAAGAGATATGAGCACTTGATTGGTGGGTTCCTGTTTGACAGAGTGGATAGAGGAAGAACTGTACCGACAGAGTGTCAGACCCAAATCTGGAAGAGATATTGCTAATGACTAAGTTTCTTGAGGTATCATTCATGATTGGCCAACATGATTGAAGACTTCTACAAGTATATTCTTGATCCGCATTACTTGGTATGTAAGGATTCAGCTGACAGACTAGAGTTTGAGATAATATTGACTATTCTAGATGCCGACTAGAAAAGTGCTAAAATCACTTGTGCGGATATATATACAAGATGGATTTAGATGTGAAGGTGTGTGTGGTGCATTTTTGGAAGTGCGAATAAAAGTAGAAGAATAGTATAAAAGGTAGAAAATAGGTTCAGAATGTAAGAGGACAGCAACACTTAAGGAGAGTAAGAATGAAGTGCAGCAGATCAGTCTATTAGGCTTAACCAGAACTGAACTTTAGCATGTGTGGATGCCTCTCATCAATTCAAGTTTTCTTCTTGTAGACAGTAAGTCTTTTGTAGGCAGTGAGCCTCTTGTGAGCAATGTGCTCGGGCAGTGAGCCCTAATTGGCAAGTGCCATTTTGTTCTATCTATTCTTCTAACATAGAATAATATCTTGGGTTAATCACCCCGTGGTTTTTTCCCTTAACAGGGTTTACATGTCAAAATCATTATGTCATGTGTATTGGTGTTATTTCCATTTCATGATTATGCTTGCTTATTTAATCTAATGTTGCATTAACTATTAAGAGAGCACAGAAAATTGAAATATTAGGATAACTAATTCAGCCCCCCTCTCAGTTATCAACAGGTAGAGCAATGTGGTTCTTTTTAAGAAGATGTTTCAATTCATCAATATCCTTCTTATAACAAGAATGTTCTTCATGTCCAGTCCTCTTGCAATATGCACAAGTAGGATTTGTTGGTAAGAGACACTGCTATGTTGAATAATTGAGTGTTGTCATTTATTGCAACAAGAAAAGGAACAAGGTTGGGACAGAGTTTGTGGTCCGGTAAAGAAGACTTAGTCATATTGGCTAAGTATTGGAAATGTACAGAGGCAGAGACAAAAGAATAGTGTTTGGATTGGCATTGGTCTACAATTGAAGAACAAAGTTTGTAGTTCTGATATAATGTTCCTAACTCTTAAATGATCTTATATCCAAGGCTTCAGCTTTTGATCAGTTCTAGAAGTATATCTTCAAATGGCTTGAGTTCGGTAGAATAGAATACAGTGACAATTAAGGCAGAACACATAATTGTTTTGGTCCGCATTTCTCTAGTGTTGTATATCTTGTTATGTGGTTTTGAGGTATTTTAAACACTTGTATGAAGTGTCTAAATCTAGAGTTGTAAGATCTGAAGTTCACCGGAAAGATAGTTGCAAGCTGTTGAGTATCGCTACAATGTTTGACAAAGTTTGACCGTGACAGAGTCTGAGTTCTAATGGTCCACATTTTGCCACTAAAGAATATTTTGCTTTGTGATTCTGAAGGTATGATTGGTGATGTTTGAGGAGTCTTTGATATGATTTTGAGCAAGTATTGTGGTCTACATTGAAAGTTGTGATCTGACAGTTAGACTGAGTCAGTAACAATTTGTGTTTGAGGCCGACATGATAGTTTGATTTATGTGCGGTAAGTTCTATTGATTAGAACTTTATCCTAAGTGGTTCTATAGTTGGAACTGACATATGAGAAGGTGTTTTAAATGTTATTTAAGTCTTCTATTTATTGTGATGAATGGATTTGGCCGACAAGCTACAAGTTTATTAACTATAAGCTTCATCTGAGTATGTTGACCTAATATAAAGTTCTTAAGTGTTACAGATATATATGGGATCGAATTTTGTGTTGTGTGTGTGTGTGATGCAAATGTGATATAGAGATACATATGTGTGACGTACAGTGGAAAGTGATAGTGTGGAAGGAATAAAAGAGCAGAAGAATAGAGATCTTATTTCCATGTAAAAGTAGAGTAGAGAAACAAAGCAATCAAACATGAAGAGATTTGAAACAATATTTCTATACTTCATTGGAGCTGTAACTAAGCATGTGTAGATGCAATCTGAGTAGTTCAACTTGGTAGTGAGCCATTCCTTCTCCTTCTTTCTTTCTCTAGGTAGTGAGCCTATTGTAGCAGTGAGCCATTCTTGTAGTGAGCATTTCTCAAGGCAGTAAGCCCTAAGGTAGTGAGCCTTATTGTAATCTGGTATTGTGCTATTGTAATATATTGTGACCTAACACTAACCATGGTTTTTCCCTTTTTGGGTTTTCCATGTAAAAATCCTAGTGTTCATGTGTTATGTCTTTGTGGTTGTTGTTCCTATGCTCATTCTGCTTTCATATTATTAGTTTTGGAAATTGGATTAACAAACTGTTAGCAAGAGACACTACTTTGTATTGATAGGTGTTGTCATTGATGGCAACTAAGATCATCCCAATCATCTGCATAACACAATTTGTTCATACTGGAAGTCAGATTCAGAATTTGTCTAAGTCTAGGCAGTTAGGAACAGAGTAGTCATAGGGTCTGATATTTTGGTCTGGATCTCTCTGGTGGAAAGTCATGATTAGCTACAGATCTAGGGAAGTCATATGCATTGTCAAGATAGTCTAAATCTAGATTTTTGTCCTCCGGTGATGAAGGATTCAAAAGATATTAGCCTCTGAGTACCAGGTTCCAGTTTGTCAGAGTAGATAGAAGAAGAACAGGCTGACCTTACAGAAGGTCTTGATTCCAAATGTATGGAAGTTGTTTGTTGGACAAATGATGATGATCAATGATAGTGACTGACATGAGTGATGATTTTCAAGAGCCAGTTCTGGTCCGTACCTTAAGTTATGTATAGATCTAGCTGACAGAGTAGAGCATTCATAAAAGTTCTAAGTGTTGTTGAAGCTGACTGATAGAATGATTGTAGATCATATTACAGATATATATAGACAATGAAATTGGATGATTCAGTGTGTATGTGAATAAGGCGTATGTGAGAAGAGCAGATATCCAAAGTGCAAATGAAGGCATAATAGTAACAAGAGCAGAGAAAAGATGAAATGTGTAAGATCAGTTTTTGTACTTAACCGGAACTGAAATTCTTGCATGGGTAGATGTTATTAATCAGTTCAACTCTCTATCATTCTCTTGTAATATTTCTGTAGGTAGTGAGCCTCCATTTAAGTAGTGAGCCCAAATGCATGTACATTCCCATTTATAAAAATACTTTTAACATGGTATTAATATTTATGGGTTAACCCCCACCATGGTTTTTCCCTTAACCAGGTTTCCATGTCAAAATTTTGGTGTCAAATGTGTTATTTATGTTTTCTATTCATATGTTATTGATTGATGCTAAAATTTTTATATCATCAAATTGATCATAAGTGGCAAAGGAAGATTAAAAGTAAAAAGGATTGAAAATGTGTAACAACTGATTCACCCCCCCTCTCAGTTGTCCAGACCTAAACCAACACAAACTTGTGAAGAAGTGGTTTTGTGGAATACTGATTCACCCCCCCTTTCAGTATTCCTTACTATAAATAGGATTATCCTTCTCATATGAGTCCTCCTTTGAAGAGGATTTGTTTTGTGCTTTATTTGTGTGTGGATTTTTCTTGGATTTCTTTTTTTTCTTGTCAGATTAACTCGACTCTTTCCATCCTTTCGGCTAATCAGCCAACAAAGCCTGAGTCTGTGATGGCTTTATGAGACCCATATAAATAATCTTCTATTGTTCATGCATTAACATATTAGAAAAAGATGCAAATGAAGGCAAAGTGTATGCATATCCCATAGTCATTTTGTGACTATGAAAGATAGAAACAAAAGTTGCAAATTCAGGACCGAGTTTATTCAATACATTATAGATTAACTAAATGTTCTTTTTATCAATACCACATGCTTTCCATTGTGCTCTCAGATCATTAACCTTAGTTATATAATCAAGGAAGTTTCCAAAGTTCTTAGGATCAAGGCTCATCAATTCATTGTCAATCTGGTAACCTTTGACTTCATCAGTTTTACCATACACAGATTTTAAATTTTTCCAACCATCATGTGAATTTGTACATGCTTCAATCTGAAACATAAGATCAAAGGAAAAAAATCTACAAAGACATTCAAGAGCTTTTGTATGTTTAAGCATCCATTTTTACATTTTCCTTATCATCTATTGGTTTAGTTACCTTTTGTTCAACATATGCAGTATACCCAAGTTGCATTAAGGTATTTCATACATGTTGATGCCAAGTTGAATAGTTATAAGGTGTTAATAATGGAACCTTTGAATGATCCATATGTGAAGGAAAATAAGAGAACAAGAAAATAGATCAAAAAACATGGTAAGAGACCCTACCCTTTTCACTCAATAAAGAATCCCCCCAAAAAAATGATTTGGCACTTTATAGATCAATGTGTTTACAATGATGGAGTTGTTTTCTAGAGTTTTACAAATGTCCAAAATGGACCCAAATAATAAATGTATGATCTTAGAATCATAACCTCAAAATAGCACCAATATATAGTGCTTGGAAAATATTCACTTTCAAAAAAAATATCACCTTGATCCGAGGTCATATGTGAAAGTTATATCTAGTTGAAGTTTAAAAAATGAGAAGTATCCTTCAAGTCTGATGTGAAAAAAAATTTCTAGAAAGAAACGATTACTTGAGAAAAACTAATTCCCCCACTGTGAAGAGTATGAAATTTTACCCCAAATAAAAAAAAAAATTGCGCTGAAAAAGACCTTTGTATGGCCAAGAACGAGCCTTCAAAAGATCAATGGAAAAAAAAAAAAACTCCAACGGTGACTAGTCCAAGTTTTCAAAAAATAAACTACCACCAACTTTGGTAGAACTGCCTCTGATTTCAAAAAACCACAATATCTAGTTATCACCAAAAAAATTTAGAAGTTTGCCAAAAGTGGAAGTTTGCTAGTTTGTTTGGACCTACGCCAAAATTAGAGCTCCGCTAGATAAAATTAGCTATCATGAATTTGGAGGTGTTGTTATATTTTGAGAAACTAATTAATATGCCACCAAAAGTGATAGTGTCCACACAGGTTGAGGGAGGTACTATACAACAGTTTCAAATACAAGCTTGCTAATTTTTATTGAATTTTTTATGTTAAAAAACATTTTAAGATCCACGAGGGCTTGTTGCATGGGGAAACACCCCAATGGAAGGTGTTGTGCCTGTTTTGGGGTCTGTGAACCCAAAGGGTTTGTGACCCTTGTGAGGCCGGCGACCTGTGGGTTGCATGCCTCAGAAGGCACCTTCCTCTTTGTACTAGACGGTACAGGGGCCAGCAAGGGCATAGATACCCTGTCGATACCCTTAATTTTTTTGATTTTTGTTTAAGAAAAACAAACTTTATAAATATTAAAAACTATAAAATATTTGAAATACATTATATATATATATATATATATATTTAAATGCAAAAAAATATTTTTTTATTCTTGAAATTTGTGTCATACCCTACACAGGTGGGGTCGTACAACTCTGTCTATTAAAAATTTTTGCCCCAAAATCAACTTTTCTAAAATCAATGATTTGATAGTCCATCTTAGGGTTTTGGGGCCTTTTGGATGCAATGGAAGGGTCCATTTGGCCTCAAAATGTATTGTAATAACAACTACCCATAAGATTCTCATAGAAAACCTCTATTCATCAACCCTTCAGAGATCTCACCTCCAATGTCCAATTTGGATGAAATAAAAGCTTGATCTGACTTTTCTGGCTACTCTAATCTCAACAATGAGCTCATAATGTCTCCAAGAAGCTCCAATATGCCTACAAATGGTAAGCTTAGACACAAACCCCTCCAAAAACTGAAATTTCTATCAAGCATTTTTTATTCTCCAAGTCATCATAGGATGCAAGAGAAGAACATACTTTTCTTTCAAGAATGAAATGGAACCGAGATTTCCTTAAAATACTGCTAACCCACAACTCACAACCAACTCTAGTACAATGTTAGATTAGGTTGTAAAGCCACCCAAGATCAAAATGATTGAAGGAAAGAAAGAAAGAAATCTAGAGATGAAATAAATCAACACTCCCTTACACTAAACTACATTGCTCATTAGCAAAGGGAGAGGGGAGTGTTGTTTATATAGAAAAATAAGGGCAAATACTTCCAAGAGAAGTAATAACTCCCAATGGCCCAAAATAGGTAGAAGTTATACCTACTTGGTAAATGCCAGATTACATGGTTACCCATACCTAGACAAGACAAACAAATGGTTATGACATGTGGCAAATAAATCTAAAATAGGGTGTGAAGCTCTGTTGGCCTCATTTTCAACTTGCCAAATTTTAAACTTTTTTTTATCAAGAGTCCTATGTCAAGTCAATCTAGTCACAAATCTTCCTAAAATGTCAAGTTGCTTTCTAGTTTGAAGGAGAAATTGTTCACCTGTTTCAATTGAAGTGCTGGAAGTAGTTCTGCTATGCCGAAAATCACAAAATATTTAAACTTGAAAATCTACAAAGGCTAGAGCAGAATCACTTTGTAGGAGATCTCATGGCGTTATTATAGACAACATGGCAAAATTTTGCTAGAAAATACAATCCCAGTCAAGAGTTATGTGTCTTTCGTCATCTTCATGCTTGGAGATCAATCAAGTGATTTTCTCTGAGTAACAACAGCTTTTGGCATCTGCAAAGTTATAAAGTCTCTAAAACACCAATGAGAGTAGTTTACCTATGTCATGGGGGAATATGAATGACTTCATAAATGTTGGTTCAGAAAAGTGATTCACATGAAAGAGTCTTTTTCCAGAATTATTCTCAAAAGATCGGTAAATACTTGACATGGTTTCTCAAAGTGATGTTGAAAGGTATCTGGTAAAATTAAAACATTTTGCATGTTAAGAAATGTTATAGTCACTATGGGGCCGAAAGGAGTTTGAGATGGATAACAAAATAAAAATCACAAGGTGTCAAAGGCTCTTGTGTGTGGAGGTTATGAAGAACATATGGAAGGCCGATGAAGAAGTTTTTCCATTATTATCGGTCAAAGTGATTTGAAATTTTTAATTTACAAAGTTATAAAGTATCTTCGACCATCGATAATGTTTTAACTACCCTTGAAACCACCGATGAGAAGCATGCAAAGTATGTATGAAGGTATACACAAAGTGCAACATTTTTTTACCTTGTGTCGTGCATGTTAATAAGTTCTAAAACTCATGCAAGTTACCGATGGAAGTTGTGAAATTATCTTGAAACTCTAATAAAGATGAAATGGTTACAAATTCCCCTAGATCTATGGCATGCCGTTATAAATGCCTAAAGAAAACCTCTAACGGGAAACAAATGGCTTACAAACATATACAAGTGTCCTGGTAGAATATAGACGTCCATAAAAGAATAATTGGAATTGGATCTCTGTCAGATGTAACTATTTGGAAGAGTGCCTCAAAGAGATGTGTTCTCATTCAATACAATGGCAGCTAAGATATGTATGAAATGGATTTGTTGAATAGGTGTTAAAAACTTTCAAATGAATGCACAAAGTGGTTTTTTTGAGAAGGCTACAGAAACTTTCAAACAAATGCAACTGGTGGGTATAAAACCAGACTCCACAACATTTGTCAACTTCTTCTTCTTGGACTACAGACAAACATGGAGACTATAATAGCATATGGACATCGAGAAGACAATGAGATGGAAATTCTTGTCTGATATTATAGTTTGAACTGCCTTAGAAGACATGAATGCAAAAATGTAGAATCATATACAAGGTGCATAGCCTGTTTGGTTGCAGACTATGTACAAAATGAGTTCATTGAAAAGTCTATAGAAACTTATCAGCAAGTGCAAATGGTGGGTGTAAATCCAAATACCACAACCTTTGCTTAGACGCAACACATAAAATGGTTCACAGATTGCCTCAATAGAGACATCTTCTCAAAGGATGCAATGATTTCAAGATGCATAGCATAAAATAAATATGTTAAGAAGGGTTTAGCAAATTTGAAGCAGATGCAATAAGCCAGTCCAAAGTCAAATTCCATAGCCTTTTCTAGTGTCTTCCCTGATATGCATGTTTGCAACTATGGAGGTACAAGAATCAGTTTAGAAATCATAAAAGGCCATTACCATCTGCTCCATATCTCAATCTCATAGCATTATGTAAAGAAGTGCAATTGAAGGAGGCGTGGAAGTTGCTACATACAAACCCTTGGAGACTTCTCTAAATATCTTCAATTATTGTAAGCCTACATTTTCTTGGACAAGGCACTAATTTATGAAACCAAGATGCCTCAAGGAAATATTGTTGACTTGAAAGAAATGTAATCTCATTGAATAAAATGATTATAGGGAATGCACAGTATTGAAATGATTTTAGAAACTTTCAAGTAACTACAATTGGCTGGTGTAAAGCCATTATTTTGCAACCTACACCAACATCATCCTCAGTGCTAAAATGGGAGCTTTAGCACAACATTTGAACCTCCATCAAAGCATAAGGATTTGGGATTTTTGTCAGATATTTTAGTTTGAAATGTTCTGGTAGACATTTGCATGCAAAATGTGGAAGCATAGAAGTGGATATGAATAGTTTGACAACACGTCTCATATAAACATGGTCTCAAGAATGCAAAGACTTCAAGTTTCTTGTTGTTAAATGCCTCATATGAACTAGTTAATGGAGGCACTATGCATTGATATCTTCAGTTATTTCATGGTCCACATTCTTTGTAAGGAGCATTACAACAGGTTATAAAAATCCATTAAAGCACAATTGAAAGTGGATCTTTGTCAGATATGATAGTTGGAACTTGGGAATGTGTTAGATGAAAGCACATGCAAAGATTGTGAACTCTTTGATAAAATGCCTCAAAGAAATGCATTCTCTGGCACTATAATGACAACAAGATGTTCATAAAATGGTTTTGTAAAAAAGACTTTAGAAACTTTGAGGCAAATGCAAATGTTTGGTAGGTGTAACACCCAACTCCTCAACCATTTCCAGCATCCTCTCAACGTATGTGTACACGAGCTTCTGAATAGGGTATGGCCATCCCTCTAAGCATAATAAAATGGAGATTCTTATCAGATATCGTAGTTCAGAATGCTCTAGAAAACACAAATACAAGATGAGGGCGCAAACACAAAGCACCAGAACTATCTGACAATGTGGTTCGATGGGTTTCAATAACGTTAGCAAAAATAAAATATGATTTTGGCAGAGGTAAAATCTCATCACACAATCTTTACTAGCATCCTCCTAGCGAGTGGCTTGCATGGTGCTTTATGACAAGATATGGGCATCTATCAAATCAATACAGAATGAGGTTTTTGTTTTAGCTGCTCTGGTAAAACTGTATGCAAGAATATCAGAGCATATACAATGCCATGAAATGTTTGACAATTAGCCTCAAGGAAATATATTATCATGAAATACAATGAGCACAGGATAAACACAAGGTGAACTTGTTAAAAGATCATGGAAAATTTTAAGCAAATGAAGTTAAAATCCATCATCCTCTGACCTCGCAACCATTATTGCATTTTATAACAGCATATAGACATCCATAAAAGGATAATAGAATGAGGGTTTTGACAAATGAGAATAGTCATAAGTGCCTTGGCAAACTTTAATGCAAAATATGGAGCATAGACAAGGCATGCAAAATGTTTGTCTTGACACCTCAAAATGAATTCCATTTCTTGGAATACAACGAGTGCAGTATATTCACGGAATGTATTTGTTAAAAAGAGTTTAGAAACTTTCAAGAAAATGTGCTTGGCACATGTGAAACCAGATTATTTAACCTTTGCCAGTTTCCTCTCAGCTCGTGCCTAAATGGGCTATTTGTAGCTGGGTATGGATATTCTCAAAGAATTAATGAAAATGATTTTCTGTTAACTGATGTAGTTGCAACTGCCTTGGCATATATACAAGAAAAATTTGGAAGCCAAGATAATGGGCATGAACCATCTTACAGAGTTCTTCAAAGAAATATATTAGAACATTTTGACATGCAATGATTGGAGTGTATGCCCAAGATTGATTTATTGAAAAGGTTTTGGAAACTTTTAAGAAAATACATTGGACATATGTAAAGCCAAATTCCTCAACCTTCTTCCACATTGTCCTTGTGCTCTAGGACAACATATGGGCATCCAATACAGAATAATTGAATGGATATTTTTATTATGGTTGCAAATGTTATTATAAACATGGATGCAAAGTGGAAAAACATAGATAGAACATTTTGAATTATTTGACAAATGCCTCATAGAAACCTAATCTCATCCATGACAATTTTTGTGAGATATGCACAAAATGAATTTTTAATACACAAAAGGATAGCTAGGGAGAAAATCAATTGAGATTCTGGCACAGTTAGAAGTATTACTACTAACATTATGCATGCTCGATGTGCAATAATGAGAACAGTGGGAAAGAGGTTTTAGAGATAATTAAAAATTAGAGTTTATAGTCCAATGATCCTTATGTCGGGAGGAAAATTAGCATTTCCTTATCAAAGGGTTGGAATATTTAGCACAATTCAATCTTTGTCAAATGCACCTTCTGGAAAAGGCTTAAACACTTTGATCACCAATGTATCACTCTTCTTGATGTCTGATTACAAAGAATAAAGGAATGAGGATGTTCATCTTGCACTATTGTTAGCCCAAGTTCTTGGATTCTAAGATCCATAGAAGGTATTTTGGAGAGCATTCATTTCCTAGATTCAAAGAGAAGCAAGCCTTATGAAAGTGCTACATCCGTAATATGTGAAAGGCATACAAAAACATGGAAATTTTGATATAAATATAACCCTTGGTAGAGTCATTACTTCAAATTGTCAAAAGTGATACTTCAAAGCCTATATCAAGAATAGATGGAATCTATGCTCTACCCTTGTAGCTTTGAATGTCAAGAATGGTATCAATGTTCCACTTTTTAGTGCATTTGAACTTAAACGGTAATGTGCTTGTGTAAAAATGATCTTTTGTTATGGAAGTTGAATGAAGAGCACAACCAAGAAGAAAGCTACAACTGACCCTCTCTACATAGCATTATGAGATTGAGATGAATAATGGATGGTGATAGAATTCTATGATTGTGATTGAGGTGAAAGTCTAAGATTCAGGTATTTGATCTGGGAAAGAAGGAGATGGTCTTTCTAAAGAAGTTGCATGAAGAGGAAATTTGAGTAGTCATGGGGATATTCATCGTGCAGGTGATCACATAAGATGACTTTTGGAGGTGAGCATTAGTTCCATAATACATGAATATCAGCAACAAGATGAAACACTTGGAGTGGGATAATTTAAAATGAATTGTTTATTAGAGATCAAGAATTTCTAGAGATTTTGAAACCCAGAGAAGGCATAAAAGAGCAAGAAAATGCAATGTGATTTAGTTTATGACTATCATGATGATGTGGTCAGTGAAAGATAGATAATTTCCACAATTCGTGTTTTATATGGATGGACACAGGAATCTAAGATTCAGGCATATAGAGGAGTCATCAGCATCTAACGAAGTGTGACTACTGAAATGGAGCAAATGGAGGAAAAGGGTAACTTAGTAGCTCCAAGCTTTATGTTACCTTTTAAAAAAAAAGTGACTTATGTCACTTATAGTAATTAAAGTTAGCATTTTGAATTTAGATTTGTAAAAGTTAGGTAAATCTTAACTTACCTTCAAAAAGGTAGTTATTGTAAGCATTGGCTTAGGTAGTTATCCTAAGTGGATTAGCCAAGTAGTTATTCTAAGTAGTTACAAAAGTGGTTATTAGCCTCACCTATATATACTGCTTTGTAATTCAATCAAATGAGAGAATTTTTGTAGGGGAAAAACTTGGAGAACTACTCAGAGATTGTGTGAAGACTTTTTGGCTTGACACTATGTATAGAAGAGTTTTTGGAACTTTATAATTTCAAGGAGATAATGAAGAATGCTTTTGGTTTGTATGTTCTAAATGTATTCATGTGTTATCATTACTAATTTCTCGTATGTTAAATTAGTAATCCTTCTATATGATTGTGCAAACCATTGGTATTTTATGTGATTAATGTAATGAATAACGCTCATATCTTGGTATCTTGATTTGAACGTGTTGAGGTGGCATATCTTTTCATATGTTAAGGTTTATCATCTCTCTTTCATTGTCATTGCATATCAAAACATATTTTCTGTTAAAACCCCTTTGTAATTTGTCATAGCCATTGTGAAATCTCAGCTGATATTCGTATGTCTATTGTTAGGATTTCTATTAGTTATTTTCCTCTAGTTTTGCTTTTTCTTCTTTATGTACTTTCAGGTTAAAAGTACACAAAAACTACAAATACTCCCATCATACGAGGGATTTGCCCCTCTTAAATGCAGAGGAAAGATGATAATTCAATAACAACATCTCCAACTGTTGGGACTATTTAGTCACCACTCTAAGGGCAACGAGTCATTTTCAAAGGTTATTTCGCGGTGACAAATCTATTTACCAACAAATTTTTGGCGACTCTACTGGGGAAGATTGAAGTGTTGGTGCCTTTCATTCCTCAAAATCTACAGTTATCTTCCTAGAAAATAAATTGGCAACTCTATCTGAAAGAAGAATCCTAGAAGATGGTTTGGTATTGAAGAACCCAGATGCATAACTTGTAATTTCCTAAATCAAACAGTGATAGTGATGATGAAGATTATCCTTTTTCTACATCCCGTGCTCAACAAAAGTCCCATACACCTAAGGGGAAGAAAACTAATGTCCCACTTGAGTGTAGGTCTTCTTTTCTTCCTAGTCTTCCAATTCTTCTACCACTTGTCATTCAATTGGGAATTCATTTCCAAAAGCTGATACTCCTTACACCCTTCTGTATGTCCTGCATTCTACTTTCCCTAGGTCTTTCTTCTTCTTCTTTCATTGTCTCTTACTTAGCATCTTCTCAACTTCAAGGTTCAAAAACTCTAGTTCTTATTCATATGTGGCATTACCACTACCCATGTCTTCATCTTCATCATTTGAATACAATTTGTTAGCATATTCACCATCCATAAAATTAGAAAATACAACCAGTACCTCTATTGTTTTTGCAGCCCCTTCTTCACCATATTGGGCTACATTTTCATAAGAATCTTCATACACTGCATTTATTTCTCTTTTTTCTTTATACTCTTTTACATCTTCATCTGCTGCACCTTGAAACACATACTCACAAATATTGTTAGAAACAAAATTTTGAGTCTCAATGGACTCATTTTCTTCATCTTTTTCCTCTTCCTTGAATGGCTTTGACTCTTCCATCATCTTGATTACCTTTTTTATCTTCCTTCTCAATTGCTGCCTCTTTCTTCTTTCCACAATTTCCTTTATCGGCCACTTAACTTTGTGAATGGTGATGTTCCAAGTCCACACACTTGTTACTATACTCTGTATTCTTTCTTCAAATGTTTTTTGCATTTGTTCCAAATCTTGTCGTGGCCCTGTTGTCTCTTACTAAATACTTACTTGTTTTGTCTTCTCATCTTTCTTCTTCATCTCACTCCTTTCTCTTCTCATCTCTTGTTGCTTTCTTGACAACTTCTTACTCTTAAGGTCTTCATGGATTATTCTCCTCAACACTTCCATTCTTTTTTTATCCCAATACCTTCACACACACAACTATCCTCTACCCAACAAGATTCTAGAATATACACTCTCCAAGACCTCTTCTACCCACTTCTTCTTAGTGGAAGAAATCTACACACCATCTACCCAGTTTCATCACTATTGGAGGATATAAGTCACCAGCTCTCTTTCATACCTGCAATAAACTTTATCTCACAACTCTCTTTTCCTGGTGCATACCTTGCACTCTCAGGGTCTTCTATCTCTGCTACCAAAATGATGCAGAGGAAAAATAACTATTCTAACACAACTTTACTACCCTCATACCCTTCACACAATGACTCATTTCAGCCAATGCCTAAAAGCTTCCTAATACACATGAAAATATGGGACAGCAACCTAATGACATTCCATCATTGAGGACAACATGAAACAAGGGCAAATTTGTGTATTTAGATCTATTTTCAACATAATTTAGGGTTTTCCAAACATGCATTACCCTTACACTTGTTTGACACAATGTTCCAAACAACAATGGATTGTTGTCACTAGGTGTAGCAAATAAGACCTTTTTGGTCATAACTTTCACAAAAAAAAAACCTGCAAATGGAAATGTAAAACTTGTTTTGGATACAATTTTGGCTCTTACTACACATATCTAAAAATGGGTTAGGGTTTCTTTGTACATACTAGGGCAAAAACAAGACCGTTCTTGTGTAAACCCTAGGACTATTACAAGACTGCTCTCACCAAAAATGACATAACTAATTCAAAACCTAATCAAATTTTCTCAAACCAAAAGAATATGAACCTAAACTCATGCCTTAAACTTTTAGAATTGGTTTTAGGTCAATACTCTATTGTACATGGCCATACTAGCATGTTTTTAGACTATAAATTCTAGAAAACATTGTTAGAATATATCAGCATTCACCAAAATAGCCATAACTTTCACAAATCTCAATGAAGATTGATGTAACAAAAAGAAAAAGAAAATAGATTCATATGCCAATGAATTCTAATCATTTTAAAATCACTAAATAGTCTGTACAAGCTATACAATGAAGCAGAATAGACTGGAACATTAAAAATCATAGGAAAAAGCTTGCTTTCATTAATCAAGAACTACAAAAATCAATTCTCTCTTCCTCCATTTGACTTTTAAAGGTGTATTTATGCATTTAAAATCAATCCCAATGGTTTGTAACCATTTCTTTCTTATATGTAACCATTTTCTTGATTTTTTCCACATTGCTAAAGTTGCATGACCACTAACATTGACACTTGTTTTGCCACATTGATAATTTTTATAACTTTCTAACTTTTCCCACCAACGACTAAACCCACAACCAAAAATGAATTGAATACATAGGATATGGTCATAAATTACATTATTAACCACTAAAACCCATTTTCAATCCAAACTTACAAAATACCAAAAATGAGCAATAATGAAGCACTTAGTACACCTACACCACATAAGGAAAATAAAAAACCTAAACTAATAGTAATATGTCCCAATAACTGGTTCTGCTTCATCCTCAAGATCAATATCTTTGACATTGGGCAGAAGCTCATCCAAATTCATGTACTTTTTGTTGGATCTAGGGCATACAACTGAGAGGGGGGGGGGGGTGAATCAGTTGTATAAAACTTCTTGTCTTTCAAACACTTAACTCACTGTTGTTAGTTAGCAGCATATCAAATAATCATCCATGGAAGCATAATACATAAACACAAGAGAAGATAAGCATCAACACATTGAACACCAAGATTTTGACGTGGAAAACCCGGTTAAGGGAAAAACCACGGGGTGATTAACCCAAGAATTATTCTCTGTTAGAAGAATAAAGAAAAATGAATGGCACATGCCAATAAGGGCTCACTGCCCGAGCACACTGCTCACAAAGAGGCCCACTGCCTACAAGGAGACACACTGTCTACAAAGTGATGAAAATCACAGTCTTGAACTGGAGAATGACATCTCTACCATGTCCGGATCAGTTCCAATTAAGCCCAACAATCTCTGCTCTACCTTTCGCACGTTTCTTCGCTATACCATGCTCATCCTTACACCACACACCGAAATGAACTCACAAATCGTTATTTATACAAGACATCGACTTAGGAACAAACATCTAAGTCGGCAAACAACCATAGGAGTATCCGCAAGATGAATAACACATCTGGTCGGCCATCACAAGAACATTCGCAGGATGAACAACTCATCCGGTCGGCTACACAAAGCAAGAACTTCATCCGGAAGAATAACTTCAATTCCGGGCTCTACCATCAATGCGGACCAACAACAAAACCTAAACATGATCCAAGATCCTTCACAAACCTGTCTGAATGTCCGGATACATCCGCACTTCCTCTGCTTACTGGGATCTCTTGTCTTCCTCATCCGGAACTTCAAGAACACAGTCTGTCACCACTGTCATAATGCAAGAGGTACTTCCGGACCTCCAAATCATACACAAATCAGGATGATACATCACAAGGACATCCCAAACACTCCTTCCAATCCGCAGATTAGGATAATACAATTCCGGACCTCACCGGACCTTTTTGTGATCCTCTGTCACCTCCGGATACTTGCCGGACCCGGTTCTATACCGGCAGCCACAACTCCTTCAGATCTTCATGCGGACCTCTGAAATCTTAACTGTAGCATCTCAAGACTCATATCTACTAACCCTTTAATCCGCATCCTCCGGTTCTCATCCTATACAGTACATTTACCTTCTTCTCATCACTGTTCTTCACTGTTCCTGACTGAGACTAATTTTCTCAATATCCTCAGCACACAGCTCATCAAATCCTTCTTGTCAATGCAATATGAGTATGTTGACATCAATGACAACACTGGATAACCTCATACTTGCAACAATCTCCCCCTTTGTCATTGATGGCAACATATGATGTGAAAAACCATTAAGACAAGAACTTCAACTTTTCATATGTCTTCTCTTCCTTTGCTGCTCCCCCTTTGATCATCAACCACTTGTTTTTCACATGTTTTCTCTCCCCCTTTGACATCAATGGCAAAGGGCTCATACTTGCAATTCTCATACATCAGAATCATACCAGCTGCTCCCCCTTAGTTGCAGCTCCCCATTCGTCCGGATCACAAGATATGACTGTGATAGCCACCGGACTGATGCACAACAGTGCATCTTAGTTCATTACCGGAGGGGCCATGACCCCTAACTTCTCCCGGAGATATTCAAAAGAGTCCTTGGGAAGAGGTTTTGTAAAGATATCTGCAATCTGATCCTTGGAGGGAACATACTCCAATCTGACTTCTTCCTTGTTTACTTGTTCTCTCAAGAAGTGAAATTTGATAGATATGTGCTTAGTCTTAGAATGCAATACCGGATTCTTGGAAATATTAATTGCACTTGAATTATCACAGAAAATTGTGATAGGCTCCTCATATTCAACTTTGATGTCTCTTAGCATCTGCTTCATCCATAGGATTTGAGTACAACTACCTGCTGCTGCAATGTATTCTGCTTCAGTTGTAGACAGAGATATTGCATCTTGTTTCTTGCTTAGCCAAGAAACCAATCTCTTTCCCAAAAAGAATGCTCCACCACTAGTGCTCTTCCAGTCATCCACATCTCCTGCCCAATCTGCATCTGTGTAAGCATGAAGAGAGAAATCCGGATCTCTAGGATACCAAAGACCATACTCAACTGTTCCTTTCAAGTATCTAAAAATTCTTTTGATTGCCATAACATGAGATTCTCTAGGATCAGCCTGGAATCTTGCCACAAGACCAACAGCCTGCATTATATCAGGTCTAGTTTGAGTGAGATACAACAATCCACCAATCATTGATCTATACTTTGTCTGATCTGCCTTTGGAGAATCATCATCTTTGCTTAACTTACATCCGGTTGCCATAGGAGTGTTCATAGGCTTTGAGTCTTCCATACCAAATTTCTTTAACAATTCTTTCACATATTTGGTCTGAGAGATGAAGATCCCTTCTTTTGTTTGAGTAATTTGCAGACCCAAGAAGAAATTCATTTCACCAAGCATAGACATTTCAAACTCACTTTTCATCTGGTTTGCAAAAGTTTTGCACATACTATCTCTTCCTCCAAAAATGATATCATCCACAAACACTTCAACAATCAGAATGTTTTCATGATCAATTTTGAAATATAAGTTACTGTCAGCAGTACCTTTGTTGAATCCAATCTGCACAAGATGCTTATCCAACCTTTCATACCATGCTCTTGGGGCTTGCTTCAATCCATACAAAGCTTTCTTCAACTTGCAGACCATATCATTATTATCAGACAATTGAAATCCATCCGGTTGTTCAATGTAGACTTCTTCTTCCTGATCACCATTTAGGAAGGCAGACTTGACATCCATCTGATATACCTTGAAGTCTTTGAAGGCAGCAAATGCAAGAAGTAATCTGACTGCTTCAATTCTTGCTACCGGAGCAAAAGTCTCTTCAAAGTCAATTCCTTCTATTTGAGAGTAGCCTTTGCAGACCAATCTAGCTTTGTTTCTGATTACTTCACCAGCTTCATTTAGTTTGTTCCGGAAGACCCACTTGGTTCCAATTACATTCCTGTCTCTAGGTCTGGGAACAAGATCCCAAGTATGATTTTTCTCAATTTGCATCAGTTCATCTTCCATTGCTTTGGTCCAGTTTTCATCATTGCAGGCTTCATTTATTGTTTTAGGTTCAATCTTTGAAATCAGACAACATTCATTCTGATTTTGAGCAATATTCCTTCTAGTTTGTACACCTTTGCTTCTGTCACCTATGATCTGATCTTCAGAGTGATTCAGTCTTACATACCTTGGAATTTTGGGAGTATCCAGCACTGTTGTTTCTTGATCAACCTCATTCAAATCTAACTCTTCTTCCTGATTTACCGGATCAGGCTGACTCTGTCTCACCGGAGAGGATTGAGGTCCTTGAACACTGTCTTGGTCATCTTCATCAAACTCATAAAATCTTGAAGGCTTCTCAATTCCTTCATCAACCTTCACATTGGTGCTTTCTATCATCTTCCTCAATCTCTTATTGTAACACCGGTATGCCTTGCTTTGAGTGGAGTAGCCCAAGAAAATTCCTTCATCACTTCTAGCATCAAACTTTCCTAGATCTTCATCTCTTTTAATATAACACTTGCTACCAAATACTCTGAAATATTTCACAGTAGGAGTGATGCCAAACCAGAGTTCATAGGGGGTCTTACCGGTGTTGTTTCTGATTTGAACTCGATTGAGTGTAGACTGCAGTGCTGATAGCTTCTTTCCAAAACATTTGAGGAACATTTGCTTCCAACATCATTGTCCTAGCAGCTTCCTGGATGGTCCGGTTCTTTCTCTCAACTACTCCATTCTGCTGTGGAGTCTTAGGAGCAGACAACTGTCTCCTTATACCCTGTTTCTCACAAAAGTCAATGAATTCACCAGATGTAAATTCACCACCTCTATCAGACCTTAGACACTTTAGTTTCAATCCGGTTTGATTCTCCACCATAGCTTTGAAGATTTTGAACTTCTCAAAAGCTTCTGATTTTTCTTTTAGAAAGGTAACCCACATCATCCGGGAATGATCATCAATTAACAACATGAAATATCTATCACCTTGCAGACTCTTGATTCTTGTTGGACCACATAGATCAGTATGTACTAATTCCAATAATCCGGTAGAAGACTGATCTTTGCTTTTAAAAGAGACTCTGCTTTGTTTGCCTAACTGACATTCTTTACACACACTATTTGTAGGTTTTATCAACTTTGGAAGATCTCTCACAGCCTGAGTATTGCTTATTTTGATGATGTTATCAAAGTTTACATGACACATTCTTCTATGCCATAACCAACTCTGATCAATTTGAACAAACAAACAACTTTTATTTGAACCAACCAGATGAAAGATGTTACCTCTTGTCTGAGTACCGGATGCAATTTCAGTTCCGGAGCTTGTGAAGATTCTGCATTTTCCATTCTTGAACCAGAGATCATAGCCTTTATCCACTAACTGACCAACACTGAGAAGATTGTGCTTCAATCCTTCAACATACAGTACATTACCTGTTTTGCTCTTACCATCAAAGGAAATAGTTCCCCTACCTCTGATTCTGCCAGCAGAATTGTCACCAAACTTTACCATTCCTCCTTCATATCTTTCCAAGTCTAAGAACTTATTCTTGTCACCAGTCATATGGTGAGAACATCCACTGTCAATAACCCAATCATCCTTTTCTTCCACTTGAGCAGCCAAGGCTTTTTCAACAACTTTGTGATTGACAGATTCAGAGAGCAAGGGATCTTCTTCCTTGATGGCTATAAACACCCACTCATTTCCGGATTTGCTTCCTGGTTCTGATTCATCATCTGTTACTCCTTCATTGTCATCTTCTTCATGAACATAATAGCAATTCTTTTGAAACCTTTGTCTGTGAGTATTAGATCTTGCAGATCTCTCCGGACATCTTGAGGCAAAATGACCAATCTTATTGCAGTTGAAACACTTAAAGGGTAGTTTTCCTTCATACTTACCGGATCCTCTTGGCAGTCTCTTTGCAATGAGGGCTTCAAGTTGAGCTGTTTCTGCTTCTTCTTCTTCCATGTCTCTTCTTGCTTGATCATACCATGACATTTTCTTTGATGAGTTTTCACCCGGATCAAATCTCTGTTTGCCTTTTACATAGGCACTGGCTTTGAAAGCAGATTCAGTCTTGGGAGGATCATCTCCAAACTCGGTCATTTCAAATGCAGCTAGTTTGCCAGCCAGTTGTTCTCTTGTGACAGTTGTGTGGGCTCTGAATTCATCAATGGCAGCAACTTTGATTTTGTAGGCAGCAGGAAGGGATCTTAGGATTTTGCAGACAATCTCATTTTCATCTAAAGTTCCACCAGCATTTCTGATTCCACATACCAGCTCATTTACTCTTGGCATAAAGGTAGTGATGTTTTCATCATCTCTCATTTTCAATCTTTCAAATTTCCCTTTCAGACTTTGCAACCTTGCACTTTTGACAAACTCATCTCCTTCATACAGAAGTTCCAGTTTAGTTAGGATCTCATATGCAGTGGGTAGGTCAATGACATTCGAGAGATCTGAGTCATTCAATGCGCTTAGAAGAGCTTCCTTGGTCCGCAGATTGTTTTTAGCTTCTGTGATTTCATTCAGAGTTGTCGGACCACCTTGTGGAGGTACATATGGTTTTGAAATCATACCTAGGTATGCTTTTCCCATGCATTCCAAGTGACACTTCATCCGACCTTTCTAGAGAGTGAAGTTGGTTCCATCGAACTTCGGACTATCCTTCTTGTATGACGACATCCTGGATCTCCTCAAGCGGTTAAGCTCTTGTCAGAGGAACTTGGCTCTGATACCAATTGTTGGATCTAGGGCATACAACTGAGAGGGGGGGGGGTGAATCAGTTGTATAAAACTTCTTGTCTTTCAAACACTTAACTCACTGTTGTTAGTTAGCAGCATATCAAATAATCATCCATGGAAGCATAATACATAAACACAAGAGCAGATAAGCATCAACACATTGAACACCAAGATTTTGACGTGGAAAACCCGGTTAAGGGAAAAACCACGGGGTGATTAACCCAAGAATTATTCTCTGTTAGAAGAATAAAGAAAAATGAATGGCACATGCCAATAAGGGCTCACTGCCCGAGCACACTGCTCACAAAGAGGCCCACTGCCTACAAGGAGACACACTGTCTACAAAGTGATGAAAATCACAGTCTTGAACTGGAGAATGACATCTCTACCATGTCCGGATCAGTTCCAATTAAGCCCAACAATCTCTGCTCTGCCTTTCGCACATTTCTTCGCTATACCATGCTCATCCTTACACCACACACCGAAATGAACTCACAAATCGTTATTTATACAAGACATCGACTTAGGAACAAACATCTAAGTCGGCAAACAACCATAGGAGTATCCGCAAGATGAATAACACATCCGGTCGGCCATCACAAGAACATTCGCAGGATGAACAACTCATCCGGTCGGCTACACAAAGCAAGAACTTCATCCGGAAGAATAACTTCAATTCCGGGCTCTACCATCAATGCGGACCAACAACAAAACCTAAACATGATCCAAGATCCTTCACAAACCTGTCTGAATGTCCGGATACATCCGCACTTCCTCTGCTTACTGGGATCTCTTGTCTTCCTCATCCAGAACTTCAAGAACACAGTCTGTCGCCACTGTCATAATGCAAGAGGTACTTCCGGACCTCCAAATCATACACAAATCAGGATGATACATCACAAGGACATCCCAAACACTCCTTCCAATCCGCAGATTAGGATAATACAATTCCGGACCTCACCGGACCTTTTTGTGATCCTCTGTCACCTCCGGATACTTGCCGGACCTGGTTCTATACCGGCAGCCACAACTCCTTCAGATCTTCATGCGGACCTCTGAAATCTTAACTGTAGCATCTCAAGACTCATATCTACTAACCCTTTAATCCGCATCCTCCGGTTCTCATCCTATACAGTACATTTACCTTCTTCTCATCACTGTTCTTCACTGTTCCTGACTGAGACTAATTTTCTCAATATCCTCAGCACACAGCTCATCAAATCCTTCTTGTCAATGCAATATGAGTATGTTGACATCAATGACAACACTGGATAACCTCATACTTGCAACACTTTTTTCCTCTCCATATTTCACTATCACCTCTGGGTTACCAATCTTCTTAGTTTTTAAATAGTCATCTAATAGTCTCAGCTCGTCTTTGTCTATATTATCTCTACCTTGTGGCCAAAAGTGTGGATTGACAAAATCCTTTTTGTATACCAAAGTGAGTCCCTTCTTTAGAAGAATAAATAACCTACTCTTAATAATTTCCATAATAACTAAAACGTGCATCATTGTATTGAAACATGTGAGCTCAAAATTTGAGTCAACAAGACTTCTTTTATCCTGAAAGACTTCATCATTTCTCACTTTCCAAATATGCCAAAGAATCTCATTAGTGAGAATGAACCAAACTCATCAATTATTTATAAAAAAAACATCAAAATAACCAAAAAGACATTTAGACCGACTAAAATCTTTCTTATTTTTCCACCCCAAATAGTTACCTGAGAACATGGACTAGGTTTTATTAGCAAATACAATTAGAAAACAAATGTTCATAAGTTTATACTCTACTAAAAATCTTGGAAACATTAATAGGAAAACCATCATTAGAATCACCATTAAAGACAACAAGTTTTTCAGAATGAGTAACCATCTAAAGTAGACTTTTTTGGGCTCACTACTAGAAGACCACAAATGCTTAAAATGAAAGACAACTCTTTATCTGACCAATTCAGGTTCCAACTACTATTGACCTTACTTAAAAGTTTACTCGTGCTAGCCAATAGCTCATACAACTTGTTGGAGCTCATCTTATCAAACACAGTTCCATCCTTCCACTTAATATTATCCAAAATGTTAGAATTGAATTTCAACTCCATGTGGAACTTAACACTAAAGAATACCTTCTTCAAAATAGATAATGGTATTCTTTATGTGTTAGGGAGATCAAATTTAACTTACAGGTCCTACCACTTTTTACTATACCCACCCTCCAAGATGTCCCCAAAATTGTAAATACCTTGGGAAGCACAAAATTTAGTAGAACAACCTTAAGTCAAAGCTAACATGCAAAATCCAAATATTAGCTTATGTACCTCGATGTCAATGTTGCTCTATGATTCAAATGACTCCATAGGCGAAAGTATCATGAAGATTTAAGAACATTAACCATAATGAATATCTCTTAATTTGAGATGTGATCGAATGCAAGATTTAGGTTTATTTACCATAGGCTCCAAATGAGAGATGTGAATCAGTTGCAAGATTAAGGATCATTTACCATAGGCTCTCAATTTGAAATATGTTTGTAAGGATCAATTTCTCATCCCACCTTATTTTAGTTTCAACCTTAATGAGTTAAATTATGTGACATAATCCTCTATAGTATTAGAGTCTCTTGGACTTACACTTATGAACTTGTGACTTTTTGTCTGTTGACCTTCCCAAAGAGCTATGCATACCTCATTGGGTGTTTTCAAGGTCTCAATATGAATAGAAGTTCTTAGAGATAGACTTGATCACAATTATAAAACCATGTAGATGAGATGTATGTTACAGACTTAGAAGTATGGAAAGAAAATACTCAATGACACCCCTGAATTTGTGGGACTTTATAAATGAGTGTGTGTATAACCCCCTTTTCTTGATTGACCCCTAGTTTTGGCACTTTACGAAGTAGTGCTATAGGTCTAAGTAGGTCAATATAATCGAGCCCTAATACTTAGCCTTTTAAAAAAAGATTACAATTTAACACTAACAATTTTTAAAATAACCTTGAATTTCTTCAATTCAATTTTGCGCCTAATTTAAATTACCCCCTTTTTATAGTTTTATTTTAACATAACTTGGAAAAGCCTTTGCAAAAGTAAAAAATTTTTGGAGGCCCAAAATTACAAATCCCAAAATTAGAGTAGAGGTAGGCTAGGGAAGAAAAGCCAAAATGGATGAAGAAATTAGTAGCCAAGGTTGCAAGGCGACGCTGGGGGAATGTAGGGGTGATTCCTTTCTGTTGTTGCATAGGCCAATTTGGGTGATGCCTTGTTTCTAGGTCACACCTTTCACAAGAGGATTTGACCTCCCTTGCAGTCAAATTGAGCTTAGAATAGGTACTTATCTAATGTCAAATTGAATGTGTCTCCACTACCAGGCAATGTGCCATGAATTAGGGCCAAACAAGCCATCTTGGGGTAGGGTTGATGACCCAAAACATGGCAATGAAGAGAAAAACCATCACCTTGAGCAGTTGAACGCTAATCCTTGACACTTTCAAACAATGCATAGGCTTTTTAAAGGCTTGTGACCTTCTTGATGGGTCCGAAACCCTTCCTACCTACGTCAACCTTCCTTTGTGGTCTTCTATGGGAAAATCATGCCTTTTATTGGTCCTTCCTCACGCCCTACCACACTAGATCAAGCTAGAGATGCCTTGCCTGCATCCTTCCTCTATAGATTTTAAATCACATAGGTGTTGCAAGTATGTGTTAACTACTATTGCCATTGATGTAAACATGTTTATGTGCTCATTGGTGCCAACTGTATCTTTTGATATTGTTATTTGTTGATTAATTGAATTGTCATGTTAAGAACACTATCTGAGTATTTTTCTCTACATTTCCTCTGTTGAAAACTGAAGTGTGAAATTTGGATATGATTTAGAGTGGTGTTTGAAGATGCTAAATCCAAAATTTGGTGGTTCAAATTGTTGTGTAGAAAAAGTTCTATTTACCAGTTTGAAGACCGTGTCTAGCAATGTTTGTAGAGTGACAGGGAGAAAGTATTTTTCTTCGCATTTCTCTACAATTTGGATTTTGTTCTTGCAGTTCTGGACTTAAGTTTATAAAGTCCTTAGCTATCTTCATTCCAAAGGATTTGTGATTTGGTGCTCCAGAAAGCAAGTTATTGATTACCAGAGTTTGACAGTGTCTATTGAGAAGCAGTCTGTGATGTGTCTTCAAGTGATATTTGTTGTCTTCAAGTGAGATCTATTGCAGTTGGATTTGTTAGCTCCGATGTGATTCTATGTTGTTCATGGATGTCTCCAAATGTATTGAAGGTGTGTTCTTGATTGGTAGGCAATAATGAAGTTCTTGGAGGCATGTATTTAAGTATTCTTGATGTTTGCACTAGTTCTGGTGGACCTGGTTATTTACACTTGTTGCAGAGATGATTCATGTAGTGTAGAAGCATGTTCAAGCATGTGAAGATGTATTTGGGTTCAAGCTAAGCTACGAAGTGTTCCTCTTTCATTCATTTTCTTCGCAAGTTTGTATAAGTTTAGACCTAATTTAATTTATGCATGTATGCCGACCTTGGAGATAGCTCCAATGGTTGTATGTTGTATTGTCAACCTTGATGAATATTCCAAGGTTGATGATCAATATAAATATATGTATGAATCCGTGAGTGATGAGTAAGAGTGCGAAGATGCAAAGATAAAGTGTGAATTCTAAAAGAAGAGTAGAGTAGAGGAGATATATTAAACATCAATGGAATTGAACTCAGGCATGTTGTAGATGCTACTATATCAATTCATGGCAGTGAGCCACCCATCTTGGTAGTGAGCCATCCTTTGGTACTGAGCCACCCCTTTGGTAGTCAGCCTTTCATTTAGGTAGTGAACGCTTTGGCAGTGAGCCTCTTTTGTTATTCACTATTGTTACTACATTATATTGTGAGCTAACACTCAATTTAGTTTTTCCCTTTTAGGGTTTTCCATGTAAAAATCTGGTGTTCATGTGTGTATGGTGTTGATGTGTTTATGTTTTGATTCTACTATTCATGATTAAACCTCATAATGGATTAAGGAGTTAAAGTAAGTGAATGTGAATGTGATTTTGTTTGAAGAAGTTAAGGATTTTGATACAACTAATTCACCCCCCTCTCAGTTGTCTTCTGCCTTCAATAATTGGTATCAGAGTGAGGTTCCTTGGAAGAAAGCCTAAAGATTAAGGTAGATCTAGTATGGCACATAAGAATGACTTGGGTTACCTTTCTTAGAGAAAAATTAGAAGCTCTAGATAAGTTTAAGGCATTCAACGCTATGATTGAAAATGAGATGGATTTGAGAATCAAGTGTTTGAGATCTGATAGAGGTGGTAAGTTTACTTCAAATGAGTTTAATGCTTTCTGTGAAGAACATGGAATAAAGTGATACTTGTATAGTCCTCAGACTCCTTAACAAAATGGAGTGGTTGCAAGAAAGAATAGAACTATTCAAGAAGCTGCTAGAACAATGATCAAGGAAGCAGATCTACTAGAAGTATATTGTAAAGAAGAAATACACACTACTATCTACATTCAAAATAGAGTGCTAGTCAGAGCAAAAGAAACAAAAACACATTATGAGCTATGGTATGGAAGAACTCCTACTGTCAAATACCTCAAAGTTTTTGGAAGCAAATGTTACATCAGAAGAGATGAAGAATTAGGAAAGTTTGATGCTAGATGTGATGAAGGTATATTCCTTGGGTACTCCACTAAGAGCAAGGCTTACCGGTGCTATAACAAAAGACTAAGAAAAATCATTGAAAGTACAAATGTAAAAGTAGATGAAGATATTCAGTCAGATGGATATGAGTTAGATGGATCTGCTAATACAAAAAAGATTGAAGAGGACAAAGAAAAGGAAGTTCAGACTGTAGTGCAAGATGCTCCTAAATAAGAAGAAGTTCAAGTTGAAGCTTCGGAAAGAATTCCTAAAACACCTAGGTTAGTGCAAAGAGATTACTCTAAAGATTAGATTATTGGTGACAAAAGGAAAGGTGTATTGACAAGAAGTGGAGCTGTAGAAGATTAAGTAAATCTATGTTTACTCTCAAATGTGGAACCTAAAACAATAAAATAAGCATGCAATGATGAATATTGGGTCAAAGAAATGGAAGAAGAACTAATGTAGATTGAGAAGAACAAGACTTGGGAACTTGCCCCTAGACCTGTAGACAAGAATACGATAGGAACAAAGCGGGTATTCTGAAAAAAACTGAATGAAGTTGAAGAAGTTGTGAGAAACAAGGCAAGACTTTTGTGTAAAGCCTACTCACAAGTGGAAGGAATAGACTATGAAGAGACCTTTGCTCCGGTGGCAAGAATGGAAGCTATCAAACTATTTTTAGCATTCGCAGCACATAAAAATTTCAAGGTATACCAGATGGATGTGAAGTCTACTTTCTAAATGGTGAGTTAGAAGAAGTCTACATAAATCAATTGGATGGATTCCATCTATCATACAAACCAAATATGGATGCAAGTTGAAGAAGGCTTTGTATGGATTGAAGCAAGCTCCCAGAGATTGGTATGCAAGATTGGATAAGTACCTGATGCAATAGGTTTTCAGTAAAGGGTCCGTAGATAGTAACATGTACACCAAAATAAGTGGAGACCAAATTCTGATTGTTGAGATCTATGTTGATGACATCATATTTGTGGAAATGAAGGTATGTGTAAGAAGTTTACAGATGAGATGCAAAAAGAGTTTGAAATGTTTATGTGTAGTGAAATGAATTTCTTCCTTGGACTACAAATCATTCAAACTAGTAAAGGTATTTTCATTTCTCAATCCAAGTATGTTAAAGAGTTGAAGAAGTTTGGAATGGAGGACTCTAAACCAGTATGTACTTCTATGGTTACTAGTTGCAAGTTGAGCAAGAATGATGAATCTCCTAAGGCTGATCAGAGAAAGTACAGATCAATGATTAGAGGACTACTTTATCTAACATCTACTAGACCAGATATCATGCATGCAATTTGTATTCTAGCCAGATTTCAATTAGACCCCAGAGAATCACATGTTATGGTAGTGAAGAGAAAATTCAGGTATTTGAAGGGGACTCCTGATCATGGCTTGTGGTATCCTAAGAACAATGATTTTTCTTTAAGTGCCTACACAGATGTAGATTGGGTTAGATGTACTAATGATAGGAAAAGCACAAGTGGAGGTGCATTCTTCCTTTGAGATAGGGAATTGTCCTAGCATAGCAAGAAACAAGAATCAGTCTCCTTGTCTACTACAGAGGCATAATATATTACTGCAGCAACATACTGTACTTAGGTACTGTGGATGAAACAAACCTTGAAGGATATCAAAGTTGAGTATGAATAGATAATACCTATTCTTTGTGATAACACAAGTGCCATAAATATTTTAAAGAACCTAGTGATGCACTCAGAGACAAAGTACATTTCAATTAAGTATCACTTTTTGAGGGAGAAAGTTGTAGAGAATGAAGTTAAGCTTGAGTATGTGACTACAAAAGATCAAGTTGTTGATATATTCACTAAGGCTCTTCCAAAGGATACATTTTAGTATCTCTGGGTGAAGTTAGGGGTTGTTGTCCCTCCTTCCTTAAACAAGATGCATAAGGTGATGCATCAGTCCAGTGTGCCTCAAAGTATACTTTTCTTTTTGGACTAATGTTGGAGGCTACCTCTTAGGGGGAGCACGTAGTGGTTTGAGATGATTATTGCAGTCAGGGGGAGTAAAGAATGATTTTAGACTGATCAAGTAGTAGTGTTTAACTATGTGCAGTGAAAGAGATGTGATTCCCTTTACCATTGATGTCAAAGGGGGAGAAAGATCATGTGAAAAACACAAGAGAAAGAGTTCAGATGTGTAAAAGAAAGGGGGATTTTTGATGCAAAGCTATGTCTTGATGAAGGAACATGTTATTCATTTTCTCACATCATATGTTTCCATCAATGACAAAGGGGGAGATTGTTGCAAGTATGTGCTAACTAGTGTTGTCATTGATGTCAACATGTTTGTGTTGTCATTGATGCCAACTGTATCTTTTGATATTGTTATTTGTTGATTGATTGAGTTCTCATGTTAAGAACACTGTCTGAGTATTTTGCTCCGCATTTCCTCTATGTTGAAGACTAGATTTGTGAAATTTGGATATGATTTAGAGAAGTATTTGAAGATGCTAAATCCAGAATTTAGTGGTCCAAATCACTGTGTAGAAAAAGTTATATTCACCAGTTGGAAGACTGTGTCTGGCAATGTTTGCAGAGTGATAGGGAGAAATTATTTTTCTCCGTATTTCTCTGCAATTTGGATTTTAGTCTTGTATTTCTAGACTTAATTTTATAATGTCCTTAGCTATCTTCATTCCAAAGGATTTGTGATTTGGTGCTCCAAAAAGTAATTTATTGATTACCAGAGTTTGACAGTGTTTGGTGTCTTCAAGTGAGATCTGTTGCAGTTGGATTTGTCATCTCCCTAGTGATTCTATGTTGTTTGTGGATGTCTACAGAATGTATTGAAGGTGTGTACTTGATCTGTAGGCTATAATGAAGTTCTTGGAAGCATGTATTTAAGTATTCTTAATGTTTGTACTAGTTTTGGCCGACTTGGTTATTTACAATTGTTGTGAAGATGATTTGTGTATTGTAGAAGCATATTCAAGTGTGTAAAGATGTATTTGGGTCTGAGATAAGATATGAAGTATTCCTCTTTCATTCATTTGATTTGCAAGTTTGTATAAGTTCAGACCTAATTTGATTTATGTATGTATGCCGACCTTGGAGATAGCTCTAATGGTTGTATGTTGCATTTCTGACCTTGATGAATGTTCCAAGGTTGATGATCAGTATAAATATATGTAATGAATATGTGAGTGATGATTAAGTGTATGAAGATGTAAAGATAAAGTGTGGATTGTAAAAGTAGAATAGAGCAGAGCAGAAGAGATATATTGCACTTTAATAGAATTAAACTCAGGTATGTTGTAGATACTACTATATTAGTTCATGGAAGTGAGCCACCCATCCTGGTAGTGAGCCACCCATCCTAGCAGTGAGCCACCCATCTTGGTAGTAAGCCACCCATCTTGGTAGTGAACCACCCTTTGGCTGTGAGCCTTTCATTTGGGTAATGAGCCTCTTTTGTTATTCAGTATTGTTACTACATTATATTGTGAGCTAACACTCACAGTGGTTTTTCCCTTTTAGGGTTTTCCACATAAAAGTCTAGTGTTCATGTGTGTATGGTGTTGATGTGTTTATGTTTTGATTCTTCTATTCATGATTAAACCTCATAACAGATTAAGGAGTTAAATTAAGTGAATGTGAATGTGATTTTGTTTGAAGATTTTAAAGATTTTGATACAACTAATTCACCCCCCCTCTCTATTGTCTTATGTCTTCAACAATAGGTTGATGAAAGGAAACTACGACCTCTACTCTCATATACATAGCGACCAGAAAACACAAACCTTGACCAAATGTGAAGCTTTGAATGGTGGTGAAGGGTTTGAATGGCCACACCACAATAAGAAATGTTGAATCCAAACAATGAATGGTTATTGATTGTGGTCTAGAATGAGACCTTCAAAAACAAAAGAAAACCAAACTATCAGCTATGAAATGCCTCCAACAATAGTTGTAAAGACCACTCAGAACTAGCGACCTAGAGAACAATGGATGAGAACCCCAAACTTCTACAAACACTATCAAATAATGACTGTGTATGCTTATGAAGCTACGACCAAACCTTAAAAACATGACCAAAATACCCCAAAAATGACCTAGATCAACCAAAGAAGGGCCCACAACAAAGGATTAAACCCTCAAACTAGAGATATTCATGCCTCTAAGATGAACCAATATTGAACAAAGGATACCATGAAAGAATGCAAAATCAACTAAGTCAAAGCTAGTCACAAAATGGAGTGAAAATAATAAGAATTACAATACATAAACTATGCATAATGAGAGTACATATAGATGAAGAGTTTGAGTCGAATCAGAAGTTGACTCAAACACTCAAAGATAGGTGGAAAATGAGTGTTGAAACATATAGATGGAGAGTTGTGTTGAACTCTCTAAGTTGACACCTAACTACCTAAGATTGCTTAAAGCCATGTGTAAAATATACACATAATTACTTATTTAAATGATAAGTAATAGCATTAGTATTCCTACACTAACAGTTATTCCAATGCAAATTCCACAAAGTAGATCTGAAAGATAAGAAGACACTATCTACTCTATAGAAGGCATCTTTGTTTTTAATCAAATGTTTCACACTCTCCCATGCCCTCCATATACTGCCAAAGATATTGGAACCAAACTTGGACAAACAGAGAAATTCCCAAGCATTAAATCCAAATGTTGTAATGGATTCCAATTCTTACCCTTTTTTAGTTTAGACAAAGCAATATTATTCCTTACCAAAACTTTCCAGGGTTCAACACGATCAATGGCCTTCAAGATCTATTTGACAGCAAGGGAAATGCCCTGAATTTAAAGATCTTTAACACCAAGACATCACTTATTTTTAGGCACACAACACCAAGACCAATTAATAGTATGTCTTTTCTTACTACCCTTGCCATTAGACTATAGAGAATCCTTTATAATCTTTTGAACTATGTCCATTTGATAAATTCCAAAAAGCCAAGCCAAGGCATAATATATACTATGAGAGGCCAAAACCTTGTGACAAACTTGAACTCTTCTTGCAAGAGACAATAGGTGGGTCTACCACTTGGCATTCTTCTTTTCAATTTTCCTCAACATCAACTCCCACATGTCTTTTAATGATGGATTCATAGAGAAAGGGATACCGAAATATCTAACAATTTTATTTGGGCCACCTCACTACCAATTAGTCCCAGCCAACCAATTAGGAGGGTTCTCCTTCCAACTCAATACAATAGATTTATGATCTACAATTTTATCCCTAGAGGCATCACAAAAAATATAAATTCTATCTACAACATTTAAGAAATTTACTTGATTTAATTCAACAAAAAGAGCAGTGTCATTCACAAATTGGGCACTTAGCAAATCTTCCTTGTTAGGTAGAATGATACCTTTGATAGGAGGAAATATAAGATCTATCTTAAGGATATACTGCAAGACATCTGTTATAATGACAAAAGGAGTAGGAACTAATTGGCAGCCTTGCCTAATAGATATTTGAAGCACAATTGGCTTAGACAATGACCCATTGACATCAATCTGAGTAGAAGCATCCTTAAACAACACCTCAACCCAAGAACTAAACACCATAGGAAAACCAAAGGCTTCCATCACAGCCAACACAAATCCCCTCTCAATTCTATCATAGGATTTCTTGAAACCAAGTAGTACCATTCAAATCTCATGCTCTAAATATTTGGCCCAATTGAGGCTTTTCCATCTTGTGATGAGGTTCTCCAATATATATCTTCCCTTGATAAATCCAAGATGACCTTCTTAAGAATATCAGTTAATCTAAGAGCTAGCACTTTAGCCAAGATCTTATACAAAGAGTTCAAAAGAGTAATTGGCCTCCAATTATTTATCAGTGGTATATCCCTTTCTTTGGGCAATAACTTAATCAAGCCTTTATTTATATTTATCCCCAAAGAACCTTTCTTAAAAACTTCATCATACACCTCCTTCAACTCTTTTGCCGCCCAATCAATATTGGTTTTATAAAACTCAATTGAAATACCATCAATCCCAGGGGAATTTCCTGACTTAAATGAATTGATAGCATTCACAATCTCCTTCAAAGATATGGCCCTATTGAACTCATCAATGTCATCATCTTCTAGCTTCTTAGGAATGATCCTTTTGAAAAAGTTCCTTGCCTCAATATTTTTACCACTTTCCTCAGAAGTAAACAAATTCTTATAGAACATGTAAAAAGCACCCCCTATAACCGTAGAATCATTGCTTAGATTAATCCCTATCTAGATAGGGCCAATTTTTTTTTCTGTTATTCTTGGCCTTAAGAATATTAAAAAAATACTTGGTACCTCTACCACCAACATTAACCCATTTGAGCCTAGCTCTAATATTATCCCCTTGATTCTTCAAATTCTAGATAGACCTAAGCTAGTGTTTTGTACTAACATATTCATCCACTTCTATAATTGCAATGTTTTACATGATTAGTATTATATAAAGTTTTTATAATTAAGTATGGACTTAGACATCTAATTTTTTATTTATAGAGAAATAAAAGGACATGAACTATGTGTTTTGAATTTATTATGAGGCATTGGAATTTTCTCACATAATTTAGGGGCTTTATATTTTAAAGGACACTATATCCCTCCCTCTTCCCATGTTTTCCCTCATTTTCATGTCCTACCTCATCATGTTTTTGTTTTCTTACACTTTCTCTTCCACCTCCCTTTGTCCTCTATTCCTTGCCTCATCCTAGCCTCACTGGTACCCTACCTTGGCCTCCAAATCCATTCCCGTATTTCTTTCTTTTCATTCTCTTTCCCATCATATTCTCATTTCAATGGGTTATCTATTGTTCCTTGATTTTTTTCTCTTTTTCTTATCCTTACTCTTCCTTTTTGTCCTATCTATTTTGGCTTTTGTTATTTTTTAATTCCATTAGGTTAGCAAGTGTGTTTTCCATGTTTTCCATTTTCCTATCATTTTCATATTTTATAATTTTAATACCACTAATCGAACGGTACACCTCCATCATTTACACAATGTCTAGTCACCATCGTTTCATACCACCAATTTGACTCTTCCATCCACTGGTAAGATTTCATACAACAAATTACATGCTCTTTATTTTGAATAATTATTGTTTCAAACATGTAACATTTATTATACTTTACATCTAACTTAGTGCTTATTCTATTTACTATTATCATTAACATTTAATTACTAGTTCCAATCAATCCATTTACTCTCCTATATCTTCCGTCATGTGAGAACACGTGACATGCCTAGCTAGGGGGGTAAATGAAATGATTTTGAGTCATCTCATTAACATGAACCACCATCCTTACCTCACCATCCTTACCTCACTATTGTAATCCCTACACAGGAACTTGAGTTTTTAAGTTTGCTTGCATTGTTTTAAACACTAAAATCCTAGCTACCAGAACACTAAATCCCTAACTTATCAACAAAGAGTAATTTGAAGCAACATAAATGAGTATGGGAGTAAGTGGTAAAAATTTGTTTGGAGAACTTGGGTGTATTGTTGAAACACCTGGAACACAAGAATGGGTGGTGAACTCATTTGAAGGGATCCCACCAACCATATGACACTCTAAAATGATAGGGAATGTCTTCGTATCTTTTAGAAGGTAGTGTGGATGGATTATTTTTAGAGGTTAGAAGGCTATGATGATGAAGCTGCTTTCCAATTTGCACAAAACCTGACCAATAATGAAGCAATTATAAAAGGGTTTAGGGTGAATTCTTTGGGGGCTTCTATAATGGAAGTGATAGGGCTTCTTGTAGTACAAGAGAATTTCCCAGAAAGAGGCAATGCAATTATAGCCTAGAATGAATTTGCTCAAGCAAGAGAGTAGTTCTAATATTCATCTCAAGGAACCAAACACCTCTAATTGTTAGCTCTATGGGCTCAAGCACTGACATATATCATCAAATACATCACCTATGAAGGTGGCTAGTATTTCCTATATACTGTGCATTCTAAATCATTGAGTGACCTTCGGCATGGTAGGCAAGTCAATGTTCTAATTATTTTGTTTGATCTATTGAATAGAATGGCTAAGGAGCACCAAAAGGGTAGGGATACTTCATTGTCTCATTACAATCTCAATAAGTGATTGGTTAAAAAGAGTTTAAATGATTAGTTCCTAGATGTACCGTGGAAAGAGTTTTGGGAGACGAATAATATTAAAAACATGATAGATATGGGGCCACATGGAAGAAAGCTGAGAATGAGACAAACCCATGTCCCTCAAATAGAGGATACAAGCAAGGAAGGATAAAATTGAGGAAGAATATCCTGCAATAGCCTCTCATGAGAATGCAACACCTTCCTACAACATCTTTACAAGATCATACAATGTCTTCTCTTGATCCTACAACATCCTCACATGAGCCAACAACATCCTCGCATGAGCTTACTATTGCAAGTATGGGTTGAACTGGTGTTGTCATTGATGTCAACATACTCATGTTGCATTAATGAGAAAAATTGGATGAGCTGTGTGCTGAGGATATTGAGAAAATTAGTCTCAATTAGGAACAGTGAAGAACAATGATGATAACAAGGTAAAAGTCCAAGATAGGTTGAAGATCAGAGGATGTGGTTTAAAGGGTTTGTAGATATCCAGTCAAGTTTTTAGGGATTTGCATGAAGATCTGAAGAAGTTATGGTCACTCAAGTAGAACTGGTTCTGACAAGTGCTCAGTGGTGACAGAGTGAGACAGATAGGTTCGGTAAGGTCCGGTAATGCATTATCCCACTCTGTGGATTTGAGGAAGCATTTAGGATGTCCTTGTGAAGTATCAAGTAGATCTGTTTGTGGTTTTAGGTCTGGAAGAACCTATTCCTTTGTGACAGTGATAAACAGACTGTGTTCTTAAGGTTCTGGATGTAGGAGAGAAGGTTTTCAGTAAGTAGAGGAAGTGCGGATGTTCCTGGTGATCCAGGAAAGCTTGTGAAGGTCCTTGTATTATGTTCATTTCGTGTTGATGGTCTGCATTAGAATTAGAGCCCGAAATTGAAGAAATACTTCCAGATGAAGGTGTTCTCTCTGTGTCTGACTGACTGGATGAATTATACACCTTGCGAATGTTCTTGTGGTTGCTTGCCGACTTAGATGTTTGTTCCTAAGTTGATGTCATGTATAAATAAAGGTTTGTGAAGTCATTTCAAGGATGTACTTGTGGAGATGAGAGTGTTGTAGCGAGGAGAAGAGTGAACGGAAGAGCAGAAGGATTTGCACTTTAATGGAACTGATTCAGGCATGGTGACGATGCTATTTACCAGTTCAAGTATGTAATACTCATTTATTGTAGGCAGTGAGCCTCTTGTGAGCTGTGTGCTCGGGCAATGAGCCCTAATTGGCATGTGCCATCTTATTATTTCTATTCTTCTAACAGAGAATAATATCTTGGGTTAGTCACCCCGTGGTTTTTCCCTTAACCGGGTTTTCCATGTCAAAATCTTGGTGTCTCATGTGTAGATGTGTTTTCTGCTCTTGGTTAATTACATTAAGCTTTCATGATTGATTTATTGTTAATGCAAAGTGAATGCACGTGTTGAAACAAGAGAAGTTTTGGACAACTGATTCACACCCCCCTCTCAGTTGTCTGCCTTAAATCTAACAATTGGTATTAGAGCCAAGTTCCTCTAAAAGGAGCTTAACTGCTTGAGGAGATCTAAGATGTCGTCCTACAAGAAGGATAGTCTGAAGTTCGATGGAACTAACTTTGCTCTTTGGAAAGGTCGCATGGAATGTCACTTGCAGTGCATGGGATTTGCATATAGTCCATGGTGATAAAGGCCTATGTACCTCCACAGGGTGGTCCGACAACCCTAAATGAAATCACAGAAGCTGAAAACAATTTGCAGACCAAAGAGGCTCTTTTAAGCGCATTATCTAACTCAGAACTCTCTAATTTTATTCATCTACCAACTACCTTTGAGATTTGGAAGAAATTAGAACTTTTGCATGAAGGAGACCAGTTTGTTAAATGTGCAAGATTACAGAGTCTAAAAGGGAAATTTGAAAGATTAAAAATGAGAAATGATGAAAATATTACCTCTTTTATGCCAAGAGTGAATGAGCTAGTTTGTGGAATCAGAAATGCAGGTGGAACACTGAGTGAAGATGAGATCATTGGCAAAGTTCTTAGATCCCTTTCTGAGTCTTATAAAATCAAAGCTTTTGCAATTGAAGAATTTAGAGCTCACACAACAGTCACAAGGGATCAATTGGTTGGTAAGCTAGCTGCTTTGGAAATGGTTGAGTTTGGAGATGATCCTCCAAAGACTGAATCTGCATTCAAAGCAAGTGCCTTGGTAAAAGGAAAACAAAGGTTTGATCTAGGAGAAAACTATTCAAGGAAATCATCATGGTATGAAAATGCAAGAAAAGACTTGGAAGAAGAAGAAGCTGAAACTGCTCATCTTGAAACTCTTATTGCAAAAAGACTACCAAGAGGATCCAGTAAGTATGAGGGAAAATTGCCTTTTAAGTGTTTCAACTACAATAAGATGGGTCATTTTGCATCAAGGTGTCCGGAAAGATTTTCTAGGTCAAACAGTAATAGACCAAGATTCCAGAAGAATTGTTACTATGCTCATGAAGGAGATAATGAAGGAGTAACAGATGATGAATCAGAGAAAGAAGACAAATCTGGAAGTGATTGGGTGTTCATTGCCATCAAGGAAGAAGATCCAATACCCTCTGAATCTGTAAATCATAAAGCCCTGGCTGCCCAAGTTGAAGAAAAGGATGATTGGGTCATTGATAGTGGCTGCTCTCACCACATGACAGGTGACAAAAACAAGTTCATAGATTTGGAAAGGTATGAAGGAGGAGTGGTAAAGTTTGGTGATAACTATGTAGGTAGAATCAGAGGTAGAGGAACTATTTCTTTTGATGGAAAGAATAAAAACGGTAATGTATTATATGTTGAAGGATTGAAACACAATCTTCTCAGTGTGGGACAGTTGGTGGACAAAGGCTATGATCTCAGATTCAAGAATGGAAAGTGCAAAATATTTGAAAGTTATGGAACAGAGATTGCATCCGGTACCCAAACAAAAGGTAACATCTTTCACTTAGCTAGTACTAGGAAAAGCTGCTTATTTGTTCAAATTGATCAGAGTTGGTTATGGCATAGAAGAATGTGTCATGTGAACTTTGATAATATCATCAAGATAAGTAAAACTCAGGCTGTAAGAGATCTTCCAAGATTGGTAAAACCTACAAATAGTTTGTGCAAAGAATGTCAGTTGGGAAAACAAAGTAGAATCTCATTCAAAAGCAAGGAACAATCTTCTACCAGATTATTAGACTTGGTTCACACTAACTTATGTGGTCTGGCAAGAATGAGGAGTGTGCAAGGTGATAGATACTTCATGTTGCTAATTGATGACTATTCCCAGATGATGTGGGTAACCTTTCTGAAAAAGAAATCAGAAGCTCTTAAGAAATTCAAAATATTCAAGGCTATGGTGGAAAATGAGACTAGATTAAAATTGAAGTGTCTGAGGTCTGATAGAGGTGGAGAATTCACATCCGGTGAGTTTATAAACTTTTGTGAGAAACATGGAATAAAGAGACAGTTGTCTACCCCTAGAACTCTACAATAGAATGGAGTTGTTGAGAGAAAGAACTGGACCATCTAGGAAGCATCCAAGACCATGATGATGGAAGCAAATGTTCCTCAGATCTATTGGAGAGAAGCTGTCAACACTGCAGTCTAAACTCTCAACTGAGTTCAAATTAGAAACTATACTGGTAAGACTCCTTATGAGCTCTGGTTTGGCATTACTCCCACTGTAAGATACTTTAGAGTTTTTGGTAGCAGATGTTACATTAAAAGGGATGAAGATCTAGGAAAGTTTGATGCTAGAAGTGATGAAGGAATATTCTTGGGTTATTCCACTCAAAGCAAAGCATACCGATGTTACAACAAGAGACTAAGAAAGATTGTAGAAAGTATAAATGTGAAGGTTGCTGAAGAAATTGAAAGACCCTCAAGAATTCTTGAACATGATGAAGATTATCAGAATGGTGTTTAGATATAAGGTATCCAAGTCTCTTCTAAGAAATAAAGTCAAGTTGATCCAGTAAGATAGGAAGAAGAGGTAAGTCTCAATGAGACTGATCAAGAGTTAGAAGTGCAAGAGACTCCCAAAATTCTAAGGTATGTAACTCTAAACCACTCTAAAGATCAGATCATAGGTGACAAAAGCAAAGGGGTGCAAACAAGGAGGATAATTGCTCAAAATTTAGATGAGTATTGTCTAATTTCAAAGATTGAACCTAAGACAGTAAAGGAAGCCTACAATGATGAAAACTGGACTAAGGCAATGGAGGAAGAACTGATGCAAATTGAGAAGAATCACACTTGGGATCTTGTTCCTAGACCAAGAAACAAAAATTTGATTGGAACCAAATGGGTCTTCTAGAACAAATTGAATGAAGCCGGTGAAGTAATTAGAAACAAGGCCAGATTAATTTGCAAAGGTTACTCTCAAATAGAAGGAGTTGATTTTGAAGAAACTTTTGCTCTGGTGGCAAGAATTGAAGCAGTCAGATTATTTCTTGCATTTGCTGCCTTCAAGGATTTCAAGGTTATCAGATGGATGTCAAATCTGCCTTCCTAAATGGTAATTTGGAAGAAGAAGTGTATATTGAGCAACCAGATGGATTTCAATTGTTTGATCATAGTGACATGGTTTGTAAATTAAAAAAGGCACTGTATGGACTGAAGCAAGCTCCAAGAGCCTGGTATGAAAGATTGGATAAGCATCTCTTGAAGATTGGTTTCAATAAAGGTACTGCTGACAGTAATTTGTATTTCAAAATTGATCATGAAAATATCTTAATTGTTGAAGTATTTTTTGATAATATCATTTTTGGAGGAAGACACAGTATGTGTAAAACTTTTGCAAGTCAAATGAAAAGTGAGTTTGAATGTCAATGCTTGGAGAAATGAATTTCTTTTTGGGTCTACAAATTACTCAAACAAAGAAAGGAATCTTCATCTCTCAGTCAAAATATGTGAAGAATTATTGAGGAAATTTGGGATGGAAGACTCAAAGCCAATGAACACTCCAATGGCAACTGGATGCAAGTTGAGAAAAGATGATGACTCTCCCAAGGTTGATCAGACAAAATATAGGTCAATGATTGGAGGACTGTTGTATCTCACTCAAACTAGACCAGATATTATGCAAGCTGTTGGTCTTGTTGCTAGATTCCAAGCTGATCCTAGAGAATCTCATGTTATGGCAATCAAGAGGATTTTTAGATATCTAAAGGGGACAGTTGAGTATGGTCTATGGTATCCTAGAGATCATGATTTCTCTCTTCATGCATATACAGATGCAGATTGGTAGGAGATGTGGATGACCAGAAGAGTACAAATGGTGGAACATTCTTTTTGGGAAAAAGATTGGTTTCTTGGCTAAGCAAGAAACAAGAGGCAATATCTCTGTCTACAACTGAAGTAGAATACATTGCAGCAGCAGGTAGTTGCACTCAAATCTTATGGATGAAGCAGATGCTAAGAGACATTAAAATAGAATATGAGGAGCCTATCACAATTTTCTGTGATAATTCAAGTGCATTAAATATTTCTAAGAATCTGATGTTACATTCTAAGACCAAGCACATATCCATCAAGTTTCCCTTTTTGAGAGAGCAAGTGAACAAGGATGAAGTCAGATTGGAGTACGTACCCTCCAAGGATCAGATTACAGAGATCTTTACTAAACCTCTTCCCAAGGACTCTTTTGAGTATCTCAGGGAGAAGTTAGGGGTTATTGCCCCTCTGGTGATGAACTAGGATGCACTAATGTGCATCAGTTCAGTGGTTATCACAGTCATATCTTGTGGTCTGGATTGGTGTTGGGGAGCTGCTACTCAGGGGGAGCAGCAGGTGTGTTTATAAAGTTGCAGGTATGGGCCCTTTACCATTGATGTCAAAGGGGGAGAGAAGACATGTGAAAAACAAGTGGTTGATGATCAAAGGGGGAGTAGTACAGGAAGAGAAGACATGTGAATAGTTGTTGTTGATAGGGGGAGCTATGATAGTAAGGAGAAGTTCTTGTCTTGATGGTTTTTCACATAATATGTTTCCATCAATGACAAAGGGGGAGATTGTTGTAAGTATGGGTTGAACCATTGTTGTCATTGATGTCAACATACTCATGTTGCATTAATGAGAAGGATTGGATGAGCTATGTGCTGAGGATATTGAAAAAATTAGTCTTAATCAGGAACAGTGAAGAATAGTGGTGATAACAAGGTAAAAGTCCAATATAGGTTGAGGATCAGAGGATACGGTTTAAAGGGTTTGTAGATATAAGTCTTGAGATGCTCCAGTCAAGTTTTCAAGGATCTGCATGAAGATCTGAAGAAGTTATGGTCACTCAAGTAGAACTGGTTCTGACAAGTGCTCAGTGGTGACAGAGTGAGACAGATAGGTCCGGTAAGGTCCGGTAATGCATTATCCCACTCTATGGATTTGAGGAAGCGTTTAGGACATCCTTGTGAAGTATCAAGTAGATCTGTTTGTGGTTTGAAGATTCAGAAGAACCTATTCCTTTGTGACAGTGATAAACAGACTGTGTTCTTGAGGTTCCAGATGTAGGAGAGAAGGATTTCAGTATGTAGAGAAAGTGTGGATGTTCCTGGTGATTCAGGAAAGCTTGTGAAGGTCCTTGGATTATGTTCAATTCGTGTTGATGGTCCACATTAGAATTAGAGCCCAGAATTGAAGAAATACTTCTGGATGAAGGTGTTCTCTCTATGACTGACCGACCGGATGAATTATACACCTTGTAAATGTTCTTGTGGTTGCTTGCCGACTTAGATGTTTGTTCCTAAGTTGATGTCTTGTATAAATAAAGGTTTGCGAAGTCATTTCAAGGGTGTACTTGTGGAGATGAGAGTGTTGTAGTGAGGAGAAGAGAAAAAGGAAGAGCAGAAGGATATGCACTTTAATGGAACTGATTCAAGCATGGTGACGATGCTATTTACCAATTCAAGTATGTAATACTCATTTATTGTAGACAGTGTATCTCTTGTAGGCAGTGAGCCTCTTCCCGAGCCCTAATTGGCATGTGTCATCTTATTCTTTCTATTCTTCTAATAGAGAATAATATCTTGGGTTAGTCACCCCATGGTTTTTCCTTAAACCGGGTTTTCCACGTCAAAATCTTGGTGTCTCATGTGTAGATGTGTTTTCTACTCTTGGTTAATTACATTAAGTTTTCATGATTGATTTATTGTTAATGCAAAGTGAATGCAAGTGTTGAAACAAGAAAAGTTTTGGACAACTAATTCACCCCCCCCTCTCAGTTGTCTGCCCTAAATCTAACACTTACAACATCCTCACATGAGCTTGTAGCATCTCTTAACCATGGAATATCTTCACCTATGTATGAACCACCCTTAGCTACACATACAACTCCATTAGCATGGCCTATAACTACTATTGTCCCTTCCTCTTCTACACCTAAGAGAAAACAAAAAGTACCTCTTTCTCTCACCAAGTGAAGAAAAAAGAAGAAGAAAGCTACCCCAACATCACCTTAAAAATAAAGGGGTGAAAAAAATATTTTTGCCTCAACTCCTCGTCTAGTTTTCATGGAAATAGACATTGATTTTAAAAGGGAAGATCTATTTGTTAGAGGGAAAAATTGTGATACATCTAGTAGTCTTTGATTTGATCCATATAAAGAATCAATTACTTCCTCTAAATATGTTGATTGGGTTCTTGAGAAAGAATCAACTCCTATGGAGACAAAGGAGGGAGATGAATTATAGATTGCTTTGTGAAAAATTGAGCAATTGGAAAAGCAACTTTAAAAGGCATATGAGAAGAAGGAGATTGAGCTAGATAAGTTAGCAAAATTGGTAGTAGAAGAGATTGATAAGAAATAGGGGAGATCTGAAAAACAATCTTGTATAATCACCCCATCCATAGATCAGAATCCTCCCTCTACTTCAAGAACTTTAAAAGAGTTTCAAACTATGGCCACTCAAATAGATGGGTCATCTCATGAACTATTACTATGGAGAAGAGATTAAGAAATTTAGTTAATGAAGAGAACATGGGCCAAGGAAAAGAAGGATATGGAAAAAAATTGCTAACGAATTAGAGGAGAAAAATGTTAAAATTTATAAGTTGAAGAAGAAGGTTGAACAAATGATAGGATTAACCACACAAATTATACAATATCATCCTCTAGCTAGAGTTTATACTCTATTTCTCAAAGAGCAATTTCTTAGTTTTTAGTTCATTCAAGTTTATTGTGACCTCCCATGCAAATTTGACAAGGCTAGATCCTTTTTCAAGATATACTAGGCATCTACTATCGAGATTCAATGTTAGCTATGTGATTTTTATCTTCATGATATGTTTATCCCATGGAACCTAGCATGGAATCCAATTCTATATATAGGAGTAGTCTAGTTCAATGCATTAGCTGTTGCAAGTATGGGTTTAACCGGTGTTGTCATTGATGTCAACATCCTCATGTTACATTAATGAGAAGGATTGGATGAGCTGTGTGTTGAGGATATTGAGAAAATCAATCTCAATCAGGAACAGTGAAGAACAATGATGATAACAAGGTAAAAGTCCAAGATAGGTTGAGGTTCAGAGGATACGGTTTAAAAGGTTTTTAGATATAAGTCTTGAGATGCTCCAGTTAAGTTTTTAGAGGTCCGTACAAAGATCTGGAGAAGTTATGGTTGTTCAAGTAAAACCAGTTCCGGTAGGTGTTCAATGGTGATAGAGTGAGACAGATAGGTCCAGTGAGATCCGGTAATGCATTATCACATTCTGCGGATTTGAGGAAGTGTTGAGGACATCCATGTGAAGTGGCAAGAAGATTGGTTTGTGGCTTGAAGGTCCAAAAGAACCTATTCCTTTGTGACAGTGTTGACAGACTGTGTTCTTGAGGTTTTGGATGAAGGAGAGAAGGATTTCAGTAAGTAGAGGAAGTGCAGGTATTCCTGGTGATTCAAGAAAGCTTGTGGAGGTCCCTGGATTATGTTCAGTTTGTGTTGATGATCCACATTAGTGTTGGATCCCAGAATTAAAGAAATACTTCCGGATGAAAGAGTTCTTTCTGTGACTGGGTGATCAGATGAATTATACACCTTGCGAATGTTCTTGTGGTTGTTTTCCAACTTAGATGTTTGTTCCTAAGTTGATGTCATGTATAAATAAAGGATTACGAAGTCATTTCAAAGTTGTACTTCTGGAGATGAGCATGTGGTAGCGAAGAAAAGAGCGAAAGGCAGAGCAGAAGGTTTGAGCTTAAATGGAACTGACTCAAGCATGGTGAAGATGCTATTTACCAGTTCAAGTATGTGATACCTATTCTTTTGTAGACAGTGTGTCTCCTGTAGGTAGTGAGCCTCTTGTGAGCAGTGTGCTCGAGCAGTGAGTCCTAATTGGCATGTGCCATTTTATTCTTTCTATTCTTCTAACAGAGAATACTTTCTTGGGTTAATCACCCCATGGTTTTTCCCTTAACTAGGTTTTCCACATCAAAATCTTGGTGTCTCATGTGTTGATGTGTTTATGCTCTTGATTTGTTACATTGTGCTTTCATGGTTGATCTTCTATTATGCTGCTAATTAACAATGTGGAGTTAAGTTCATATAAAAAGGAGAAAGTTTCATACAACTGATTCACCCCCCCTCTCAGTTGTGTGCCCTGAATCTAACAATTGGTATCAGAGCCAAGTTCCTCTAAAAGGAGCTTAACCACTTGAGGAGATCTAGGATGTCGTCATACAAGAAGGATAGTCTAAAGTTTGATGGAACCAACTTTACTCTTTGGAAAGGTTGCATGAAATGTCACTTACAGTGTATGGGATTTGCATATTGGTCCATGGTTACAAAAGCATATGTACCTCCACAGGGTGATCCAACAACCCTAAATGAAATCATAGATGCTGAAAACAATCTACGGACCAAAGAAGCTCTCCTAAGTGCATTATCTGACTCAAAGCTCTCAAATGTTATTGATCTACCAACTACCTTTGAGATTTGGAATAAACTAGAACTTTTGCATGAAGGAGATCGGTTTGTTAAATGTGCAAGGTTACAAAGTCTTAAAAGGAAATTTGAAAAATTGAAGATGAGAGATGATGAAAATATTACCTCCTTTATACCAGGAGTGAATGAGCTGGTTTGTGGAATCCTAAGTGAAGAAGAGATTGTTGGCAAAGTTCTCAGATCCCTTCCTGCTTCGTATAAAATCAAGGCTTTTGCAATCGAAGAATTCAGAGCTCACACAACAGTCACAAGAGATCAATTGGTTGGTCAGTTGGCTACTTTTGAAATGGCTGAGTTTGGAGATGATCCTCCAAAGACTGAATCTACATTCAAAGCTAGTGCCTCTGTAAAAGGGAAACAAAGGTTTGATCCAGGAGAAAACTCTTCAAGGAACTTATCATGGTATGAAAAAGCAAGAAAAGACTTGGAAGAAGAAGAAGCTGAAACTGCTCATCTTGAAGCTCTTATTGCAAAAAGACTGCCAAGAGGATCCGGTAAGTATGAAGGGAAATTACCTTTCAAGTGTTTTAACTACAATAAAATTGGTCATTTTGCCTCAAAATGTCCGAAAAGATTTTCAAGACCAAATCCTAACAGATCAAGATTTTAAAAGAATTGTTACTATGTTCATGAAGAAGATGATAATGAAGTAGTAACAGATGATGAATCAGAGATAGGAAACAAATCCGGTAATGAATGGGTGTTTATTGCCATCAAAGAAGAGGAACCAATATCCTCTGTATTTGTCAATCATGAAGTTGAAGAAAAAGCTTTGGCTGCTCAAGTTGAAGCAAAGGATGATTGGGTCATTGATAGTGGATGCTCTCACCATATGACAGGTGACAAGAATAAGTTCTTAAATTTGGAAAAGTGTGAAGGAGGAATTGTAAAGTTTAGAGATAATTCTGTTGGCAGAATCAGAGGTAGAGGAACTATTTCTCTTGATGGAAAGAACAAAACCGGTAATGTACTGTATGTTGAAGGATTAAAGCACAATCTTCTCAGTGTTGGACAGCTGGTGGACAAAGGCTATGATCTCAGATTCAGGAATAGAAAATGCAAGATCTTTGAAAGTTTCAGAACAGAGATTGCATCTGGTACCCAAAAAAAGGTAACATCTTTCACTTGGCTGGTACTGGTAAAAGTTGTTTATGGCATAGAAGAATGTGTCTTGTGAACGTTGATAATATCATCAAGATAAGCAATACTCAGGCTGTAAGAGATCTTCCAAAATTGGTAAAACCTACAAATAGTTTGTGCAAAGAATGTCAGTTGGGAAAAAAAGTAGAATCTCATTCAAAAGCATGGAACAATCTTCTACCAGATTATTAGACTTGGTTCATACTAACTTATGTGGTCCGACAAGAATCAGGAGTGTGCAAGGTAATAGATACTTTATACTGCTAATTGATGACTATTCTCGGATGATGTGGGTAACCTTTCTGAAAGAGAAATCAGAAGCTCTTGAGAAATTCTAAATATTCAAGGCTATGGTGGAAAATGAGACTAGATTAAAATTGAAATGTCTAAGGTCTGATAGAGGTGGAGAATTCACATCCGATGAGTTCATAGACTTCTGTGAGAAACATGGAATAAAGAGATAGTTGTCTACCCCTAGAACTCCACAGTAGAATGGAGTTGTTGAGAGAAAGAACCGAACCATCCAGGAAGCATCTAGGACCATGATGATGGGAGCAAATATTCTTCAGATCTATTGGAGAGAAGTTGTCAGCACTATAGTCTACACTCTCAATCGAGTTCAAATTAGAAACTATACCGGTAAGACTCCTTATGAACTCTAGTTTGGCATTACTCCCACTGTGAGATACTTTAGAGTTCTTGGTAGCAGATGTTACATTAAAAGGGATGAAGATCTGGGAAAGTTTGATGCTAGAAGTGATGAAGGAATATTCTTGGGTTACTCTACTCAAAGCAAAGCATACCGTTGTTACAACAAGAGACTGAGAAAGATTGTAGAAAGTGTAAATGTCAAGGTTGATGAAGAAATTGAAAGACCCTCAAGAATTCATGAGTATGATGAAGATGATCAGAATGGTGTTTAGATTCAAAGTATCCAAGCCTCTTCTGAGAAACAAAGTCAAGTTGATCCGATAAGATAGGAAGAAGAGATAAGTCTCAATGAGACTGATCAAGAGTTAGAGGTACAAGAAACTCCCAAAGTTCCAAGGTATGTAACTCTAAACCACTCTAAAGATCAGATCATAGGTGACAAAAGCAAAGGAGTGCAAACAAGGAGGAGAATTGCTCAAAATTCAAATGAGTATTCTCTAATTTCAAAGATTGAACCTAAGACGGTAAATGAAGCCTGTAATGATGAAAACTGGACTAAGGCAATGGAGGAAGAACTGATGCAAATTGAGAAGAATCACACTTGGGATCTTGTTCCCAGACCTAGAAATAAAAATGTGATTGGAACCAAATGGGTCTTCTGGAACAAATTGAATGAAGCCGGTGAAGTGATCAGAAATAAGGCCAGATTAGTGTGCAAAGGTTACTTTCAAATAGGAGTTGACTTTGAAGAAATTTTTTCTTCGGTGGCAAGAATTGAAGTAGTCAGATTATTTCTTGCATTTGTTGCCTTCAAAGACTTCAAAGTGTATCAGATGGATGTCAAGTCTGCCTTCCTGAATGGTGATTTAGAAGAAGAAGTGTACATTGAACAACTGGATGGATTTCAATTATCTGAACATGGTGAAATGGTCTACAAGTTGAAGAAGGCACTGTATGGACTAAAGCAAGCCCCAAGGGCATGGTATGAAAGATTGGACAAACATCTCTTGAAGATTGGCTTCAACAAAGGTATTGCTGATAGTAACTTATATTTTAAAATTGATCATGAAAATATTTTGATTGTTGAAGTATTTGTTGATGATATCATCTTTGGAGGAAGAGACAGTATGTGTAAAACCTTTGCAACTCAAATGAAAAGTAAGTTTGAGATGTCAATGCTTGGTGAAATGAATTTCTTCTTGGGTCTGCAAATTATTCAAACAAAGAAAGGAATCTTTATTTCCCAGACAAAATATGTGAAAGAATTGTTGAGGAAATTTGGAATGGAAGATTCAAAGCCAATGCATACTCCCATGGCAACCAGATGTAAGCTAAGCAAAGATGATGACTCTCCTAAGGTAGACCAGACAAAGTACAAATCAATGGTTGGAGGATTACTGTATCTCACTCAAACTAGACTAGATATAATGTAGGTTGTTGGTCTTGTTACGAGATTCCAGGCTGATCCTAGAGAATCTCATGTCATGGCAATCAAAAGGATTTTTAGGTATCTAAAAGGAACAGTTGAGTATGGTCTGTGGTATCCAAGAGATCATGACTTCTCTCTTCATGCATATACAGATGCAGATTGGGTAGGAGATGTGGATGATAGGAAGAGTACCAGTGGTGAGCATTCTTTTTGGGAAAAAGATTGGTTTGTTGGCTAAACAAGAAACAAGAGGCAATATCTCTATCTACAACTGAAGTAGAATACTGCAGCAGTAGGTAGTTGCACTCAAGTTTTGTGGATGAAGCAGATGCTAAGAGATATTAAAGTAGAATATGAGGAGCCAATCACAATTTTCTGTGATAATTCAAGTGTAATAAATATTTCTAAGAATCTGGTGTTGCATTCTAAGACTAAGCATATATCTATCAAGTTTCACTTTCTGAGAGAGCAAGTGAACAAGGATGAAGTCAAGTTGGAGTATGTGCCCTCCAAGGATCAGATTGCAGATATCTTTACTAAACCTCTTCCCAAGGACTCTTTTGAGTATCTCAGGGAGAAGTTAGGGGTTATTGCCCCTCCAGTGATCATCTAGGATGCACTAATGTGCATCAGTCTGGTGGATATCACAGTCATATCTTGTAATCCAAATTGATGATGGGGAGCTGCTACACAGGGGGAGTAGCAGGTGTGATTCTAAAGTTGTAAGTATGAGCCCTTTGCCATTGATGTCAAAGGGGGAGAGAAGACATGTGAAAAACAAGTGGTTGATGATCAAAGGGGGAGCAGTACAAGAAGAGAAGACATGTGAATAGTTGTTCTTGATAGGGGGAGTTGTGACAGTAAGGAGAAGTTCTCGTCTTAATGATTTTTCACATCATATGTTGCCATCAATGACAAAGGGGGAGATTGTTGCAAGTATGGGTTTAACCGGTGTTGTCATTGATGTCAACATACTCATGTTGCATTAATGAGAAGGATTGCATGAGCTGTGTACTAAGGATACTGAGAAAATTAGTCTCAATCAGGAACAGTGAAGAACAATGATGATAACAAGGTAAAAGTCCAAGATAGGTTGAGGTTCAGAGGATGTGGTTTAAAGGGTTTTCAGATATAAGTCTTGAGATGCTCCAATCAAGTTTTCAGAGGTCTACATGAAGATCTAGAGAAGTTATGGCTGTTCAAGTAAAACCAGTTCCAGTAGGTGTTCAGTGGTGACAAAGTGAGACAGATAGGTCTGGTGAGATCCGGTAATGCATTATCCCATTCTGCGGATTTGAGGAAGTGTTGAGGATGTCCTTGTGAAGTTTCAAGCAGAATGGTTTGTGGCTTGAAGGTCTGGAAGAACCTATTCCTTTGTGACACTGATGACAGACTGTGTTCTTGAGGTTTTGGATGAAGGAGAGAAGGATTTCAGTAAGTAGAGGAAGTGCAGGTGTTCCTGGTGATTCAGGAAATCTTGTGGAGGTCCCTAGATTATGTTCAGTTCGTGTTGATGGTTCGCATTAGAGTTGGAGCCTAGAATTGAAGAAATACTTTCGGATGAAGGTGTTCTTTCTGTGACTGGCTAACTAGATGAATTATACACCTTGCAAATGTTCTTGTGGTTGTTTGCTAACTTAGATGTTTGTTCCTAAGTTGATGTCGTGTATAAATAAAGGATTGCGAAGTCATTTCAAAGTTGTACTTCTAGAGATGAGTGTGTGGTAGCAAAGAAAAGAGTGAAAAGCAGAGCAGAAGGTTTGAGCTTAAATGGAACTGACTCAAGCATGGTGAAGATGCTATTTACCAGCTCAAGTATGTGATACCTATTCTTTTGTAGACAGTGTGTCTCTTGTAGGCAGTGAGCCTCTTGTGAGGAGTGTGCTCAGGCAGTGAGCCCTAATTGGCATGTGCCATTTTATTCTTTCTATTCTTCTAATAGAGAATACTTTCTTGGGTTAATCACCCTGTGGTTTTTCCCTTAACTAGGTTTTCCACATCAAAATCTTGGTGTCTCATGTGTTGATGTGTTTCTGCTCTTGATTTGTTACATTGTGCTTTCATCGTTGATCTTCTATTATGCTGCTAATTAACAATGTGGAGTTAAGTTCATATAAAAAGGAGAAAGTTTCATACAATTGATTCACCCCCCCCTCTCAGTTGTGTGCCTTGAATCTAACATTAGCTTCCTTTATATAAAATGAGAAAAATAGGGGAATTGAAATGTAGAAGTATAAAGAGCGAGAAAAATCTATTTCCTTAAGGATTAGAGGAGAAGCTTAAGATCTAAATGAAGTTATATAAAATTAGATATTTTGACAAATAACTCATCATTGTTTAGGAAGTTTCATCAAAACTAGTAGGCTAATCATGCTAGGTTTAAGGAGGTGGTAATAAAAATTGGAAAGGAGTCATTTGAATTTAGAAAGGTCAGATGGCAGGAACTCATAGTGTAACTATGTAAGAAGGAGCCACATTCAATGTAAAACTATCATGCAACAATGAGAAAAGCACACCATTACATTAACCTAGCTAGAGAAAAAGGACTTATCTTGCTCTCACTCACATTCTAGCCACCACTCCTTTGATTTCCTATTCCATATTGGTGTGGAAATAGGATTTACACTTCACAAGAAGAGGATGCTAGATGAGATTGTATTAAGGGTCAAAAAGGATTCTACCTGAAGTAGTGTGAAGGGTAGATAGAGATATATGATTTCATAAGTATAGATCTCACGTATAATGAGAGACTATAATTGTTTGAGGACAAAAAAATTGCTAAGCTGGAGGGTCTGATGGGTTCCATATTTGTATTTTATAATCCCTATGTTTCTTGTTCTAAGAACACATTCATGCAAACATTCCTACTTTTTAAGCTAAAATTTTTTATTAATATTTGGAAAAAAACATTGTGTTAATTGTAACATATAAGATTTTTCATAAGCTTAATATATGTTGGACCTTAAACAATAATCTTGCTACCCTGGCCTGGGATTGGAGGCCCCCTTTCAGTCTGGTGCTTCTGGTGTCCAAGGAGCTCTAGTTACAATTAACACCCCACTTGCCCTGGGATCTTTGGAAGGAACACAATAATATAATTTTTAGAGAGAAATTTAGAACCCCAGAGGAAGTCTTTCAGAGTTACCTCAAACTGATGGTAGAGAATATCAACTTCACTAACTTCAAAGTAGTGGGTAGACCTCTTGGATCATAAGAACAGTGTTTGCTAAAGCATTGGAACATCAGCCCTCATACTTTCTGCATAGATGATTCTAAAAGGCTTGCTAGAGCCAAGACCAGGTGGGTCATGCCACAGAAAGGATGGTGTAATTTCAACTTCGACGAAGCCACCAAGGGGAACCCGGGGGTGGCTAGTAGAGAAGGAATCATAAGAAATGACAAGGGAGCCTTTGCAGCTGCCTATTCTGGAGGTATTGGCTTCAAGAGCAACAATGAGGCTGAAGCTTTAGCTATACTATGGGGTATTAAATTGGCTATCTCCTTGAACATTATACTTCTTCATGTAGAAGGGGACTCGAAGCTAATTGTTAATGTTGCCTTGGGTTTAACTTAGTTTGGGTGGAATTTGGCTAACATTATGGGAGATATTAAATTACTACTCAAAGGGTTGGAGGCGTTTAAGATCTCTCACATGTACAGGGAAGGATATGTAGTTGTCAATGCTATGGCAAACCTGGGCAACGTTAGTAATGGATAGCAGTGCTGGAGGATTTTGATTAGCTTGCCCAATGAGATTCATACTATCATAAAGAAAGATGAAGACAATAACAAGAATTAGGTAGTTTAGGGTTGTGACCATCCTCTTTCTTTAGTTGGGTGGCGGTGGGGGTAATTTCATGAAGACCTGCTCAAACGGGACCAAGGTTGAAGGTTTTGGATGGGCTAACAAGTCTATCAGGGAGAAATTTTTGAATTTTCAAAAGTAGATGGACGAGAAGTCAAGTAATCCTAGGTGGCTTAGGAAGGGGGTTTGCGCGGGATGGAAGTATAGTTGGCAGGACAATTGTCCGTTGGTGGGTTGGCATGCTAACTAGATGATAGGTGGACAGGTCATAAAGCAAAAATGTCTTGATTTAGGGGATGGTGTGAGAGTTGGACCTAATTGGGCCAAAAGGATTTTGTAGTGGCCTCTGGTAGGGGTACGGATGGTGTGTAGGCTGGGTCCACCTATGGGTAATAATATTTGGTTAATCTATATGGAAGGTGATATTCATTGCCACACAAGGTGGCGGTTGAGATCACTTTCCAAGGAGATTTTACAATGTGGCCAAGGTGTGGTGAATCACCATAATAATTACATTGTGATTATTGATCTTACTCCACGGGTCTTCCATTTTATTAGGTTACTCTCTAACTACAAGAACACTAGCCTTAACAATTTTATGCTCTGCTGCCTGTGTGAAATTCAAACTACAAATCTGGGGAGAGAGATTGTGAAGATTAAGCCAACCACAATGGAGAAATTCAAGGACCAGATTATCTGGCATATGATCCAGGAGGGTGAAGTGGTTTCCTTTCTAGAAGGTATGATTGGCCATGATGAAAACTTGTTGTGCCAGTTTCTTGAGTCATGGGTAGTGGACACCAAACAAGTCCGATTGGGGGGTATTGGCTTCTAGGTGTCCAAGGAGGTGATTAGTCAAGCTACAAGACTCCCCACTAAAGGGAAGAAGCACATTAGACATAGCAAGGTGCCTGACCTAGAACATATGGTTCTCTTCTTTACAAAGGGGGAGATGGTTGTGAAGTTGCATGGTGGGTTTGATAGGAAAAACTTGTCAGAGCCCTAGGGCCAAATCTGCTTAATGATCATGAAGTTCTTCATGCTGGAAGGAAGTTTTAAGGTATTTTACCATTATCACTATGCCCTTCTCAATCACTTTAGGAACAAAATGGAAATTAGCTTTCCTTTTTTTCTTTAGTCCTCTCTGGAAAATTCCATTAAGTCAGCTAGAGAGCTTAGAGCTAAAAACCATGGTCACCCTCTTGTCCCCATCCATCAGGGCCTCATTCTAAGACTCTACCATTTCCATTTCACTCTATGTCCCCCAAAGAAGATTAAGATCAAAATGATTGAGAACCCATAGATCTTTGTTTCTTCTGGTTCTAAAGACAAGGTGAAAATGTGTGTCAGGACACCTAAGATCTCTAAAACTGCCAAGGGGAGCCCCTGTATCATAGAATGTAAATCCCCGGCTGGAACCCCCACCCCTGAGTCTAAAACAAAATCCCCAAGAAAAGTTAATCTTGAGCCTAGGAAAGAGAAAATTAGCTCGAGCAAAAGGGAGAGAGTGGTGGCTAAGGAGGAGGGGGCTATGCAAACTAAGAAAGTCAAGATTGGTACTGAGGAAGAAGGGATGGTGATGGGTCCAATGAAAATAATTGTTTTTGAATCAGGGCCCATACTGATTGGAGGTGATGAAGGGGAGGACATTGTTAAGAAAACTAGCTCGAGGGTGCGCCAGTCCAATTGTATTGTTGGGAAACCTTTTGCTAACCCCCAGGGTGTTGAGATTTCTAATGACTCAAATTTTGTGGAGGAAACTATGGAGGAGGGGAAGGATGAAGCTCCTACTGAGTCTGTGCATGATGAAGAAGAGGTGAGCAATTTTTCTTCCATGAACAAGTCAAGTTTAGAGGACTTGGGTGTTACTGAGCTGAGGAAGCTGGTGGTGTGGATAATAAGGGTGGCTATTTGCTGTGTGTCACAATTGCTGAGGACATGAGGAGACTCAAGCTACAGATGGAGAAAATGCAGAAGAAATGGAAGACCATGACTGAATTTGTTGCCAAGCCCTTACATCAGGCAGCATTGGTTTTTGTTGTTGTTAAGGAACTGAATGACAAAGTCAAGTAGGTGGGGATTGATAGCCTCAGTGACTACAAAGACATGGTCAAGTTTTTGGCCAAGTTAGGACTACTGATAGTCCTTATTTCTTTCTTTTGTTTTCTATTGTTTCTAGTTAATCATTTTTTGTTAGTTATTAGTGTGTTGTCCATGTACTGTTACTAGCATGTTTAAGGCCTATTGCCCTGGGGACTATTTTGTATAGGGTTCTGGACCCTCATTTCCAACTGATCTAATAAAAAACTATAATATGTTTTAATGAATGTTTGTTTGTTGAAGTAGTTATTTTCAAATATAATGTGATATGTTACTATGTTTATGATGATCTTAGAGTAAGGATTTTCTCTAGGACTAATTCCTTCCTACAACAATTAAGAGTGACAACCTACAACCAAAGGATTAGATACCCACAGCCAAGGGATCATCATCCTATAGCTAAAGTATCAACTTCCTATAGCCAAAGGACCAACTTCCTACAACAAAGCTTGTGTCTACCTACAACTATCCAACAATGATTAACCCCTCTACAGATTAGGGTGAATATCATAAATAAGAAGAAAAGATGTTTAAAATATGGAAAAATGCCTATCCTTCAGCAAGTAATATGGAAGAATTAAATGGGTCTAGCTATCCATTCTCATGTTCCTTTAATTACTTACTTCTACCACATATAGATTAGGGCATCCTAGTAGAAATGTTCCTCTTTAATTGTTTTAAGTTTAGTTTTCTAGTTTTGTTTCTCTTTCCAAAAATAATAGTCCTTCCCTCATGTAATGGGAAGTGGTTAAATAGTCATAGGTTTCTATAAATTAATAAAGTAGTGGTAGATGTGTATATATTGTGTGGATGACCCAACATATCTAGTGACAAAGATATTGTCAAGATATGTACTAGATTTCAGAGATAGTTTGCATATAGAGTGTTTTCCATTCATGTTAATTTTTCTTTAAATATTATGGATCAATTGACATGTTGACTTGATTAATTAAGATGAGAAGAGAAGGGTGCTATTAATCCAAGCAAGGGCCCACTTGAGGTGTACTGAAGCTGAAACTTTATCCTCTTAGCATTAGATTCTTGCAATCAAAACTAGATTTGTTTGTTATTATTTTGTTTCTATTAATAAGTTAATTCAATTAGTATCAGAGTTTATAAGGTATATTTTATGTTTTAGTATTACATTCTTTTCTTATTTGGCAAAGAATATCATTTTCCTACTATAGACAACTATAGTGTTTCAATCCCTAGAAATCTTTATTGTACACATAGTACTGTCACCATACTAAGAAAATACATCTGTGGGTTGATAAGATAAATGTAGTATAACCCAATGAGCAACTTGATATGAGATGAGAACATACATTGAGTTGTCTACAAGCCTTAGCTAAATTAGGTATGTTCCAGGGGTTGATAACACCCTATTGGTGTTCCCAGCTGATTGTCTGAGTTTCCCTAAAAAGTTGTCATCTTCTATCCACAAGATCCTCATGTCAGCGGCCAACAAATAGGAGACAGACTCTAATGTCCCCTCTACACTTCAGGCTCTGCAAGACCTAGGGGGTATCCCTACTCAACACCCATGTAGTGAATCCTGGTTGTAACTAGGTATTGACACAAAAGCAGATAAATAATCTATTATGTAGACCAAAACTATGAGATAAAAGCAAAGGGGCTAGCTTTGGGTCCTACTTTAGTTGTGAATCAAAGGATTTGAAACCTAAATCCTACTCCTAATATCCTACAATTTAAGGTCTTGAGTTGATTTGAAATTTTATGTGTGTGGTTACCAGATTAGGGTTTGACTAATAAATTTAATGTAGGCCTTTGGTCGGTGCTATCCAAGGGAATGGAGTCCAACTTAAAACATATAGGTAAATTTCCATAAAACAAACAAACATACAAGTTTCAGAGGGTTATTTAGTTCCTGCCTTATAGAGAACTCCCAAGATTAAGTATTCCTACCAACTCTTCTTACAAATATCCTTGTTATCACACATATTTCTCCACGTTTGACTTAGAGAATTTTAATTTTGTTCCTTAAATAGAAGCAAAAAGTTAAACATGCAATGCAGTAGATATGCACCCCAGAATTTAGAAAACCATTAGTTACTTCATTCTAAAGAAAGATGCAGATAACAAATGGAGATACTTAATAGAAGCACATGCACATTCCATTACTCATATAAATTAATCTAAAACTAATAAATGGCTTATGAAAATGTATACATTAAAATGAACTCACAAGACCAAAGAGGAATCAACCAACCAATATTTTGTATTACTTTTGCTCCTCACAATCCCAAAACCTCCAACAACCTTACAAAGTGAGGTAGCTAGCTCTTTATAGACACAGAACTTGGCACCAACATTGATTACACTTGCTAGTTTGGTAAAATTACATTACAAAGTGTTGCTCAAGGGCATTAAGATATTCATTACATTGAACCCAGAGAAAGAAAATAATATGTCACATGGGACCCAAATGACTCAAGGAGCCCAGCTACATGAATGCAGGGGAGAGGTAGTTGCTTGTTCACTTTAGGTACACCTATCCATATTTCTCTGCCCACTCAGCATATAACTTACTTTGAAATCTTGTCATTATGTCCTATGTACTGTGCATCCATCAAAATCTTTGCCTCTTTATAGAACAACTCAAAATTTATTGCTAATACATGTAGTTTATCCAAAGTTGAATTCAAAATAGTCAGCTTGGGGTCCCCATCAGTGCAACAAGTAGATATTAGTTAGCTAACATTGTCACTAAAACTACCTTTCCACTTGTCAAGGTTTTTGACCTACCCATCAGCCTCCAATATACTAAGCATTATTTTCTTATCTATGTTTTCCATAAACTGCTTCTTCTTGTTGAAATTAAGGAACACTAAGAGGGAGGGGGGTGAATCAGTGTTCTACAAAACTTATTATTATGTTCCTTTATTCATTTACCACTTACATTCAAGAGAAAGAAGTACGAACTTAAGAATAGTAACAACAAGATCATCACACATGAATACTAGGACTTTTACGTGGAAACCCAGTTAAGGGAAAAACCATGGTGGGGGTTAACCCACAAGATTTTATACTCTGTTAAAAGTATTACAAATAGGAAGGCACATGCCTTCGGGCACACTGCCTAGAGATCACTACTCAAAGGAAGCTCACTGCCTACAAGATCAATTACAAAGAGTTCACTGAAATACTTGAACTAAATAATAGCATCTAGCAATGCAAGATTATAGTTCCGGTTAGGCTTAATCTACTGACTTCACACACTTCATCTCTAACTACCATGTTTCATTATTCTGCCATGATCTAGAGCTTAGACCTCTTTTCTTTGCACTTGATACTGCCACACTTTGCACCTATCACATCATATTCACACATCCATGTAAAATGCTTGAACCCATCGATCATCTATATCTGCAACATGAAATTTCATCAACTCTAGTCGGCCTCAAGAAAACTTAGATACTTTTTCAAGATCATTGTTCTGTTAGCTAAATCCATGCATAAAAACCAATGCGGACCAAAACCTATGTATTCAAGTCACCACACATGTTAGCCAATACCACTGGATCTCATAAATTACTCAACCACCCACTTCTTTTAATCCGTACAAGGATCAAACACCATGTCAACTTGTTCTTCACTAGATTGAACTGTCTAACCAAAACCTGATACTCAGATGCTTGTAACTTTCAATCCCTTCATCACTGGAGGATAAATCTTTGGATTTAGGTAGCCTTGACATCCCTTAGCATTCCCTCAGATCCACAACACAAGCTGATTACCTATGGAGAAATGTGGACCAAAATGCTGAACCCTGTCATATGCTCTATTCCTAACTATCCAGACTTAGACAAATCTGCGATCTGACTTCCGTTATGATTACATGATACAATGCAGATGTGTAAGATAGATTCAATTGCAATCAATGACAACACCTAACATGCCTAGTAGTGTCTCTTGCCAACAATCTCCCCCTTTGGCATTGATGGCAACACTTAGTGAAAAATGACTAAATGTTAGAACACCTCCCCCTTACTATGTACACTTGTGATATCCAATGCTTCCCCTTAGATGAATTCCTCATTTTTCACTACTTTCCACTCCCCCTTTGACATTAATGGCAAAGGTTGAGATCCACATACCAAAAATCACACAAAATCTCTATGTACATGGGTGCATATATACAAGAAATCCTTATGTCTTGTCTACATGAACTTAAAGACATCACCAAAATTGTTTTTCAACAGTGCCAATTCCTTGTCCCATCTTTCCTTCATGCTATCCAAAATTGAAATATGACCACTAAATAAAAATGCATGTGACTCTACCTTTTGTAGATCAGTGGGATCACTTGTCAGAGTAACATCTTGAGCTTATTTCAATGCATTGAACATTGTTTCTAACATAGGGGAAATCAGTCCACGAAGTTCACACATCCTTGGCACAATGTTTTCTTTTTCTTTCACCAATTTCTTTATTTCATCAATCAAGCTAATTACTTGACTTTCTTGACTCACTGCAGATACTGTCAAAGGATCAAAGGATTGAGATACATTTGACAATTTTTTCTCAGACTCCTTTATTTTCTTCTCAATATCCTCTACAACTTTTGGCCAAGATAAACAATATTTGTACACATCTCCTCCTTCAGTGAGGGAATTTTGAATGCTCTTTACACTAGTATCCAACACAATTCTATTATTGTCAATCATTCTTTTTAGTTCACTAAATCTTTTATCATTAAATTCATTTCGGACTTTGACTTCCGATAACTTTTCAAAAGACTCAAATTGAGTACTTACAGAATTTATTAAGCTCTTCAACTGACTGAAGGAGAATCAGATGAATCCTTTTGGAAAGTTGGCATAATCTTTTCCAAAATGCCAGAAGCAAGACCGAGCAACTCACTATCCTCAATGTGAGATTTTAGGGTCTCCTCTCTTGCCTTTGCTTGTGCAAATGATGCTAACTTCAACTTTTGAACAAGGAAAAGAGTATCCAAACTGATAGGCCCTTGAATTAGATCTAGTTCATCATATTCAAGATTATCTTTCTCAAGAAATTTCTTCACTGCATCTGCAGTGTCTCTTTTCGTGCATGCAATTCCATATTTCTTCTCCTAAGATTCACAATACAGATCCTTGCTGATATCATCATTAGGATTATCTTGCTTTTTTTCTTCAACACTCTTAGTTGTTTCTTCTTTTTGATCTTCCTTGTCCTTAACTTCTTCTTTTTGCTCTTTATTCTTCTCAAAATCACCTTGAGTAGGAGCATTTATTTCCATATTCATCTCTGTATTTTCTTCACTAGATTAGTCTGGGGGAATTTGAGTATCCTCTGCACCACCAAGACTATCTTCATTCACCATCTCTTCATCTCCTTTATTTAATATTTCCTCTTCCAAAATAGAGAAATCATCTATCTCAGCTTGTTGCTCATTTTTCTTCAACTCTTCATCATTTGGAATGGATGTATCATCAACATCAACATGTTCTTCAGTGACCACATAAAACGTATTCTTGTCCAGGGCTTTCTTTAGAATTTGTTTTGTTTCTTTGACCACTTCATCAATGTCTCCAAGCATTAGCTTATTCATCCTAATTTTGCATCTGAATTCATCTTTAACTTCTTTAAAAAATTTATTTGCTTCCTTCCTAGAGATTACCGGACACAGACTGGACAACACATGTTCTCTTGGCTCCAAATCCTTTGCTTTAGTAGCTTCTTTTCTCATCTCCAAAATGTCACTTAGACTCTTAGGGATTTCTAACAAAATTTCCACAAGTGCTCTATTGAATGTATTCAAGTACTTAACTGTAGCATCCTCCAAAATTTTCTTGTTGGCATCATCAAAGTTGTCATAATATTCTGTTATGGGCTTCAAATTCCCATGAACGGTTATTACATTCACAATATCTTCAACTAATAAGGTAGATTTTTCAACATGAGTCTTAGTCTTTTGTCTTTTTCTCACCTTTACACTTCCGGAGGGCTTGTCTTTGGCAACCCTTGATGCATTTGCTTTCTTTAACTTTATTTCTTTCACTGCATCTGATTCTATCTCCTCATCATCTTTTAGGCTCACATACATTCTGGAGGATTTTGTCTTCTTTCTCTTTCCTTCTTTACCAGATGGTTTATCTTCTGGTTTCTCTATACTAATAGACTTTGAGTCACAAGAGGTAGCAACAAAACTTCTTGTTCTTCTTTGTTGGCTAGGGGATGCTTCCAGAGCATAGGGTTGTTCATTGTCTAGCTTTTCTTCTTCAACTTGCTTGGCTCTCTTCTTGGCTTCTCTCATAGCTTCTTTGGTTATTCCAATACTTTCTGCATACATTTCAACTTGCCTTTGGACCTTTTTCTTAGTTTCAGGTCTCTGGAGCTCAACATGCAATTTTAAATTAAGCTCATCATATGTACCAAATCTCTAAACTGGGGTATCTTTTGGATTGATCAGAAGGTGTTGAGCATACATTTCTAGTATTTGTTCATCAACTTCATACCCCATGGGAATGATCCATATAGTCCTTGGCTCAACTTCTTCCATCAAGCATTGGTCTGTTTCCACCATGAAACAAATTGTATCCTTGTACTTTTCCACCACAGACTTGGGGATTCTTTCCCTTGATTGCATCATATTTTAGAAATTCTTGAAATATCCCCAAAGAGTAGTCCTTTGGGCATTCGAGTCACCAATATTGTGCAAGTGCTCTCTTATTTGTATGGCAACAGGCTTGTCACTCGTACAACATAGGCTTTTCATCCTAAGCAACCCATTCCTGAAATAAAAGAACAAGCACAAGACCAATGTACCATACTTGAATGTATTCTTCTTATCCTTCTTGATCTTGTTTAGATTCTCCATTAACTAGTTTTGCAGCAGCTCACACAAATCATAGTCAGTATTTTCTTTTAACATATAATAAGTAGCATAAATGGATGTACTAGACACTGAGTTTTCCCTTCTCGAATGGTATATATTATAGCCAATCACCATAAAATTTGACATCTAGATTAGTAATATCATTTATTGACATTGCCCTCTTATCAAACTTTGAGTTGGTAGCTTTAGTTACAATCTGATTCTTCATTGATTTTAACATCGACAGTCCATCGGATGAGTTCAATCCTGTTATGGCCTTGATGGTATCCTCGATGATCTTAAAGGGTTTCATCAACCACATAAATTCAACATGCATCTGACTCAGTACATACTAGACCCACTCATCCTTATCGAAAGATGGGGACTCAATAACCTAAATAAAATGTTTGTCTTCCAGTGCCTTATACTTAGGTTTAAGATCACAAACGTCATCCCTCAGGTGATTCTCAAACAAATCTAGTAACTTTGAATTCCCAAACTCATCTATGCTAGCATGAATGTAAGCCCTAATATCTTCTACATGCAACACATGATGCAGAACATTAGAAAGGGTACCTAATGGATTGATGTCTATAGATTTGTATGGATGCTTTTTGAATTTAGGTTGGAGCCTTTTGGTGATGTTTGTTGGAATCATTTGCCATTGTGCCAAAATCTCAAGCTATCAATGCTCGCTACAAATGCCAGAATTAACCCAGATCCACGGGAGGCTCACTGCCATGTCATGAATCCCGAGGTCAGTGTTGAATGCCTCACTGACAAGGGGCAACTCACTACCAACAATCCCCCCTCAATGCAACCCAAGGGATTTGAACCCATGACCCATGGCTTTGATACCAATTGTTGGAATCATTTGCTATTGCACCAAAAGCACGAGCTATCAATGCTCATTACAAATGCCAGACTTAACCTAGATCCACAGGAGGCTCACTGCCATGTCACAAATCTTGAGGTCAGCATTGAATGCCTCACTGACAAGGGGGCAGCTCACTGCCAACAATGTCAATAATCAACGGAGTAGCCATATCTAGAGATTGAAAATTCAGAAAGCTTTACAGAGAATACCTTATTTCGCCGGTTAGGGTTTTCACTCAGATATCTTCTTCACACTTTAGTCTCTTGGAAATCTTCATACAGAGCTTGCCTTCCTTCTTTCTTCTTGGATGCAAAGTGATTCTGAAGTCACTTGAGTTGCTTTTTAATCTCCACACACCTACTTTTTGATGTAATAAATGCTTTTGCCCTAACTTTTTAGATACCCTATTTTTTGATGCAGTTTCTCATAGATTTCTCCACAAGTTGGCACATCAACCTCTTTTCTTCCATAAATTCTTTCAGATGATATGCAATAGGCCATTCTATCTTCTCTCATCATGCCAGATTCAGGCACCCACTTACTAGCAGGGGGAATTAGATTTTCAATGCAGCTCCCCCTAAGCCAGAGCTCCTATTTCAATTCCCAGAGGACTTACTATCACCGGACTCCAGTGTGGACCCATCACCATCATTCATTACACTTTTCTCCACCCATGTTTTTGTTCATTTCATTCTGGATCTCATTCACATCTACTTTGCCCTTGTCTTTATCTTGTCTCTACACATTCTAGTTTTTGTTTACTGGACCTTTTATATCATCATTCCTACTTTTGCAGAATCTTGCAATATGACTGAATCTATTGCAATTAAAGCATGCAAAATTTCTTTCCTCATTTACTTGATTTCCTCTTGATCTGCACTGATTAGTCATGTGTTTAAATCTATTGCATACAAAACATTTTCCATTGAAAGAATTGACATTTCCTCTATTGTTAGAGTTATACATAATCATACTTCTGAATTCATTGAATTTATGACCATACCTTTTACAATTGAAGCATTGATCGGAGAAGGATGGACAAATTTGATTCACTCTACTTTTGCACTGAGTAGCTCTATGACCAAATTTATTGTAATTGAAACAATTTCCATTAAAGGATGGATACCTTTGAGCATTAGGTTATCTAACCGGAGGTCTTCTAGGTCTATTTCTTTGATTCCTTGATTCAGTATTTCTTTGACTAGATCTAGAGATTTCACCTTCCTCATATCGTAGACCATGTTTATCATCTGCCTTCTTCTAACTATCAAGCAACACCTCAAGTTTAGCTGAGATTATCTTAAACTTCTATTTGTATTCATTTGGAGCTTCTAGGTCATGTTTGAGAATGACAATTTGCCTTTCAAGTTGTTCCTCATTATACCTAGTTTCTTGTAGATTAGACTCTAGATGGTCAATTATTCTATCCAATTTGCAACACTCTTCTATTCCTTCTTTCAGAGACTAATTTAGGTTTTCTTTAGTCTTCTTCCTTTCCTTGACTTCCTTAGTTAGCCTCATCACCCTGGATTCCATCTCATGTTTTAGGACAACAACTTCTTTTGGAAGCTTCTCACATTCCTTTGTATTCTACTTTAGAGCCTCATCCATGCCATTTTCTTCCTTCTAATTTGCTAATTGTTGAAGTAGTTCCTTCCTCATTTTCATAGATTTGCTCAGTTGCTCTTTTAAAGTCTGAATGAAAACCTTAGCATCTTTAAGGTTCTCTTGCAGTTCTTTGACTTCTACTCTAGACTGATCAAGATCTTTTAAAGAAACTTGAAGTTGTTCATTGATGCAATCAGAATACCTGAATGAACCCATTGAAACACCTTCCTAGATCTTCCTCAAGCTATTAAACTTCTTCCAAGGAACCTTGCTCTGATACCAATTGTTGAAATTAAGGAACACTAAGAGGGAGGTGAACCCATGTTCTGCAAAACTTATTATTATGGTCCTTTATTCATTTACCACATACATTCAAGAGAAAGAAGCATTAACTTAAGAATAGTAACAACAAGATCATCACACATGAACACTAGAATTTTTACGTAGAAATCTGGTTAAGGGAAAAACCACGGTGGTGGTTAACCCACAATATTTTATACTCTATTAAAAGTATTACAAATGGGAAGGCACATGCCTTTGAGCACATTGCCCAAAGTTCACTACTCAAAGGAGGCTCACTTCCTACAAGATCAATTACAAAGAGTTCATTGAAATACTTGAATTGAAGAATAGCATCTAACAATGCAAGATTACAGTTATAGTTATGCTCAATATACTGACTTCACACACTTCATCTCTCACTACCCTATTTCAGTATACTGCCATGATCTAGAGCTTAGATCTCTTTTCTTCGCACTTGATACTGCCACACTTCACACCTATCACATCATATTCACACATCCATGCATCAAAATTTTTGAACCCATCGATCATATATATCCGCAACATGAAATTTTATCAACTGTAGTTGGCATCAAGAAAACATAGAAACTTTTTCAAGATCATTGTTATGTCAGTTGAATCCATTTATAAACATCAATGCAGACCAAAACCTATGTATTCAAGTCACCACACATGTCATCCAATACCACTGGATCTCATAAATTACCCAACCAACCATTTCTCTTAATCCGCACAAGGATCAACCACCAAGTCAGCTTGTTCTTTACTAGACTAAACTGTCTAACCAAAACCAGATAGTCAGATGCTTGTAACTTTCAATCCCTTCATCACCAGAGGCTAAATCTTTGGATCTAGGTAGCCTCGACATCCCTTAAAATTCCCTCAGATCTGTAGCACAATATGATTAACTATGGATAAATGCATACCAAAATGTTGAACCCTGTCATATTCTCTATTCCTGACTATTTGAACTTAGACAAATTTACAATTTGACTTCTGTTATGATTCCATGATACAATGCAGATGTGTAAGATAGATTCAGTTACCATCAATGACGACACTTAACATGCCTAGAAGTGTCTCTTGCCAACACTTCTCACCAAGTACCTTATCTAGCTTTAATTGGAAAGCTACAATCCCTTCAAGAATTTCTAACATTTCAAGGGTTAGTTTCATCTCTATTGGCACTTGTGCATCAAACCATGCACCTAATTAGGTCTCTCAACTCACTAGTCCTTGGTAGCCACAATCTTTGAATTGTCTTGAGACATTCCTTATCTTGCTCATGCTTGTCTAATGAAGCCCTTAAATCAGAATGAGACTTCCATGTCTCATCCATCCTTGCCACAATCTTGGTCACTCTATGGTTGATCAAATTGGTGACCATCTCTTTGAATGAATTATTCTTCGTCTCTTTCAACCTTTTCACCTCCTCCTTCAATTCTTTGATTTCAGCTAATAGGGTCTCTGTGTCAGCTGGAAATGACTCTATTGTAGGGATCACAAATGGAGGAGTAGAAGTACCAGCCCCTAATGATAGCTTCTCCTTACACTTATTAATCTCTACAATTGCTTGTGCATATTGTAGCAGCAACTCATCATGTTCTTTCTGCAGCTTGTTAGTGACTGCCTCAACAAATTGGGTAGTCTATACATTTAAAATTGTAGCTTGGAGGGCAGGGGTGTTAGATACCCTCTTGATTATTACATCTCTTGTTAACTCCCCCAATCCAATCCTAGGCTTGTTATTGTTTGGGGCTAGAGCACATATTGCTAATGTCTCAAACCTAGGATTGAAGGCTGCACCAGAGAGAGCCTTCTTGTTGGTCATGATGTTAGTCATAAACAAGCATAGAATAAAAGTATGCATTAACCTTTATTCATCTTGAAAGATACTATGAATTCAAAGAATTCGGGATCCCAAGTCTCCGGTGATTAGGTCTTAATCCTCTGAAGCTACTCAGAGGTTAATGTGCGTTGCTGTTTCCATTTTGGGGCCTTACGTGAAATTGTGCCATCATCATGACATTCCTATAGAAATTCTTTACAAAGAAGTCATATTATGCAGTTATTAGATGAAAAGATGTAGAAATACCTCAATCTTTGCATGATATTTTTAATTGTGCATGCTTTGCATTCAAATATGCTAAATATTTGCGATTACCTACGAGATGTCTGCATATTTGTGTTATTTGCTTAGGATTACCAGTTATTTGCAATTGTGATAATGAAATGCTCTGGAATTGAAAGAAATTAAAAGGAATACTACAATTTAAAGTTGAACCTTCAGCTATTGATCCACATACATACTTGATACTATCATGACGAGAAGGAATCAAACCATATGTTCACCAGGATATTCCACAGCTAGATACAGTTGATGCGAACTTTAGAGGATGATGAATGAAAACAATACATGTAACATGATAAGCACTCCAAGGCACGGAGCACATCAAAGCATATATCCAAAATTCAGACACAGATTACTCAAGATTTACTAAGATTTGTAATCGAAATACTCTTCTCTTTCATTAAGTACGCAAAAGACATGTACATATGCAATAACTTTGAAATAAGCCCTGAATACTTTAGCAAACAGATTTCAATTAAGTTTCGAATGTTTCAACAGGGCATTCCACCACCTTTTATAGAATAAGGTGAGGAATCCATTACAAAAGATCTATGATCCTGATTCATTAATACAAATCTATGGTCATGATTCACTTGACTTTGTTAATCTTTACAAAATGGCACAAGTTGCCAGCTGGCAACTATCTATACTACTCATGCTATTATCCCCCTCATGATGTATCTTCATCATGCTCCTCAGCTGATTCATGCGGGTCATCATCATGTGCATCACTTTCTGAACTTTTACTATCCTGATGATGACGAGGCTACATATGGGGCTGCATACTACTGCGGACCTGCTCGTATGAATGCACAACCTGATCTATCCCTCTGCCATCTTGAGTGTTTGCTTTGACAATGGCGTGTTTATGTGCTTCATATTTGTCCCTGTTGTTGTCGAGCTTATTTTTCCTGTCCTGCAGTGTCTCTTTGTATTTCTCCATCTAGACCTTGATCCTCATTATTTTATCTATCAATTCCTCTATCAAAGGAACAGGTGGACCATCTGCCTCTAATTGGAAATTGCGGTGTACAACTTTAATGGCGGACTCTTCATCTTGATTTTCTATTTTTCCTTCCACCTTGCCTTCCAATGCTTCTAGCATCACAGCTTCTTCAGCCATTAAATCTCATAGCCTCATGCTGATATCCCTCAGCTTATTATTACACCTTTTGAGGACTTCACACTCAAACTGAGTGTCCTTATACCAGATCTCCATTAATAGTGCGGTATTACTATTCAGTACCTGCTTACTGATAAGCAGTTGTGGATTTATATTCCTTATTTCCCCTAGTAGGCTCAGGACTCTCTCCAGCTTGTAAGACCTCTTCCCGGTCTGCATCTGCAATTTATCCACTTTGGCCTTGGAGTCACTTAGGGTGCTCCACCTCTTCAAAGAGGCCTTCATTATTTCTACAGCATCATCCAATGTGGATGACATCCATCTCCTTATTACGGATGCCTCATGCTTCATGAGGTCCAATTTATTTACCTCCTCCTGAGAAATAGCAGTCAATGGGACTACATGTTCAGTTGTGGTATCATCAGGATTGGTCAGCCCTTTGATATAGGCATGCAACTGAACAATGTGCTCTTTATGTTGCTTATTTTTCTCCTTCTCTCTTTTCACCTTCTGAATCAGAGAGTCAATGATATCTTTGCCCTCCTGACCTTCCTGGTCCTCATTGGCAAAGCCCAAATCTACTGTACTGATTTGAAATTCATTGACAGTGATTTTACCTTTTTTCCTTCTCCACCGCAGGTATGGCAATTTGCGCGGTCCTTCTCCCTATTGCCGGATCTCTCTTGATGGCCGAAGTCATTCTGGCCTTCCTCTTTGGCTTCATTATATCCACAGAGAACAGGGTGGAGACGTCGAATTCCTGAATTTCAAGCTCCTCTTCGGCATTTACCTCTTTTGCCAACCACGAAGGCACCTGATCATGTTTTTCAACATCATCTTGATGTTCACCTATATCTCCCGTTTCTGTCAACAAGTGTTGTGGAGATGGTGACTTTCTCATTTCTTCTTCTTGATGCTCCCTTTGTTGTTGATCCTGCGGTACCTCCTCTTGTTGAGGGATTTCCTCCTCTGGAGGAGCATCTTCATGCTGCGGGGACGCTTGAGGTGCATCTATATGCTGATCATGATGATCATGACCTTCTTCTATCATCATTTCATCTGTTCCCACTTCTTCTTCTTGTGGTTTATCCACTACACCAGATGTTGGGGACTCTGCCTGATGTGCTGGAGATTGCTCTGCAGCTACTACTTCTGAGCCTACACCATCCACTTCTTGTACCTTGGTAGCTGGATCCTCTAGTGTTTCCTTCTCGTCATCCTTTGCTTCCTGAACCTCTACTATAGCAGGTTCCTCTGCTATGTCATGTGGGCTTTGTTGGCCGGTTTCAAGAGCATGGCCTTCTGACTCGGCCATCTCTATCTCTTCTATTAGGTGACCCTTATCAGGTGATCTTGCTGGCTATTCAGGACTTGTATCCTGTTTCTCTGTCAGGTCCACCACTACAGGACTGGTCACCTCTGTGATCAATGTGTCTAGCCCTATTTCCTGAGCTACTTGCTCTGGGCTCTTTTCTTGCTCCTCTTCTGCTTGCTTCATCTCCTCAAGCACAGTTTGAACTGGGGGAGGCTTGTGAGGAGTCATACTTACATCAGCAGCAAGTGTTTCCATCTTCTGTGCAGCCACATCCTGCACCACCTCATCATCAGACAAATTTATTGTCTCATCGAGTGAGACATGCCCTTCTGCTTGTGTCTAGGTAGTTTTTTTCAGCTGCTCCTTAGCAAATTCAGTTTTGAACTTGACGATGGTAGGAAGTGGAACATTATGTTGAAGTTCCTTGTGCACTTCACTACCTTCCCCTTGTAATGAAGTAGGGGGCTGACTTATTCCACCTCTCATGGAGGTTCTTTGTTTCTTAGGTGGGGTAGACACCAGCACCTGTGGAGCTCTCCTCTTCCTTCTTATTACCAATGGAACCTCCTCTTCCTCAGGCTCTTCTTCTATGAGGGTATCCTCTCCTCCTGGTTGTTTAGAAGATTGACCAACTTCTTGGGTCTCAATGATTCCAGCCTCTGCTGTCTTACTTTTCTTGGGCCTTTCTTTATCTAGAGGGGATGCTGATTCTGATCCTGACCCTGCCGCCTCCTCAGCTGCAAATACTGCCCTTTCAATTATAACCCCTTTTGGTCCCTGTTCCACCTTCTTGCCCCTTGGGGGTCTTTTGATCTGCTGTTGTGGTGGAGGGACCCTATCTCCCTTGGTCTTCCTCTTCTCCAACAGGAAGTCATCATATTCATCCGCGGGGATATCCTGCCCTTTCTTCTTGTTGTCCACCATAATGGCAACACCCTTCTTCTTCAATGCCTCTATCTATGCATCAACCCAAGCTTGGGTTAGGTGTAGGGTCTTGGCAATGAATGGGTCCAAGGATATATCCTCCTGCATAGTGAGGTCAGGTGAAGAGATGGTGTCATTATATATCCTTTTCTATTCATTCTCGTCTGCCATTGTCCTGCCATCATCCTTCTTTAATTGTTGGGGAAGGGAGATGCAATCAAAACTTCTAACTTGGTTCAGAGTTAACCTCTGATACCTCCTTCTTCTGGCTTCTGCCTCATCCTCACAGTCAGCCCAAAAATCTTCTAGGTGCCTTTGGTGAATAGGCTTTCCTAGTATCTTCTGTATCCTGCCGTAAGGATCATATGGTCTTGTTATTGGAAAAGGCTGCAGGTTCATCTTAATCAGGGTGACCATCACCTCTTGATATTATCAAAGTCAGGGCACATATAGTTGCCAATGCTGACAGGCAACAAAATTGGTGGCAGCTTCTTGACATCCTTGTACATTTGTATCATGGTGGAGCCCTGCCTGATGAATTCCATTAGTACTATGGCATCGGTAGGATACCTTGGCAGCATCAGGGGATGTCCCTCGAAACCTTCAACCCTTATATAATAAAAGGTTGCAAATTGTATGTACCAGGCCCCATGCCTGTACACTGCCTCTTGAGCCTCCATGCTCAATCTCTTTGTTCTGTCTTCTTCCATGGTCCTTACCAGATGCATAGAGAATGCATCATTGACCAGTTCGTAATCTTTTAGGTAGTTGGTTCTCTGCAGCTGGGGATGATGATCCTAGATATATGCAGCATTTGTGCCTGTGAGCTTTCCATCTGTAACCAAGGCATCAAAAGTACCTCTGTAGGCACAAGAATAAACAATATATGATGACATGTAAAATGCACAATTTGAACCTCCCAGGTTCATCAATTGCTCATGCAGAGCATCACTTATAATTTGGCCCCACAGTGGCTTGGTGTCTGAATATAGACACATCATTATTATTTGGTACATCCAATCCTTGAAACTGCTAGTATCAGGTTGGCTAGTTACTCTATTCAGGAGTGCAATCATGTACTGATACTCCTCACTGAAATCATACTTAAACAGGTGCATAGGAAGCTTGGCGGCTACATTATATGTGCTGTTCTCAGCCCGCCACGGGTACATGTTCTTCCTGGCCAATTTCTTATTGGCTTCATACTCCCGTTCAGACTTCTTCAAGTCTACACTTTTGACCTTACTGCCCAGTGGCAATCCAAATGTCTAGGAGAGACCTTTGATGAAGAGGTCTGCATATATCCTCCCATGCTTCACTACTTGCCTTGTTTGGGGGTTATAAATCTGGGCACACTCAATGACGAGTTCCGGAGATTCCATGGAGTATGGAAAACTAGCGGCATTCCATAATCCAGACACAAACACTGCATCCAGCACAGGACTCTTGTCATGTCCATTATTCAACTTGGCTGACCAGGCCTCCAAATTAGTGCTTCCCTGATGAGTGTCTGTAATTGCTCCATATTTAAACAAGACCCCCCTTTGAGTAGAGAACATGGGTTTTCTGAATTCTTCCTGACACTTGACCAATTGCTTCTCAGCCATGAGTACCTGCAATTAATGACAATCCTATCTCACAATAGGTACATACATGCATGCATATTGCAATTGACTTTATAAATCATTATGCCTACTGTATCAACTCCAACACTACTTAATCGTACAGATGCATAAACCAGAACTTACATCATCGTACCAGAACAGAAACAATATGATGAGGGTTCTATTCACTTACCTAGTTATGTAGATTCCCTTTTATACCAGCAGATTGCTGAGACGTTCCTAATTCAGCTGATGATCACTTCTTTCTTTCTGCCTGTGAGCTCAAATCGTGCAAAGGTAGCTGGTATGCAGATATGGAAGCTGGTGCTCTGTAAAACAAGTTTATCAGAAGGTAAATGTGAAAATGGTGGTTGAATTACCTTTTAACCTTGCATTTAGGGTACATTTAGGGCAATTCTGACAGATTGGATCATGTTCCTTGATTATTCGTGCGAAAATGCAGGATCTCACCAGGTGTTTCATTGGGTTCCGGGGTCGGCGGGAACCACCTACCATGTCTGCACGCATTAAATGATAATGGCGACGACGGGAGTAGGGAATATCCATATGACAGGATATCATGAGGGCAAGATGATATTTGCAAATATCGGGTTGAGTTTCAATATCATCCTCCTCCCTCGCATTGACATGGTTATCGCGACAAGACTTGGGTGACAAAAGCACTTTTGTTTATGCTTAATACATCAGGAGGATATTTCGGTGAATCGGGTGGTGTTTTTTTAAATATGATGATGACAGGACAAACTTATATGTCTCTCTTTTTGGAATATCGGGATGACATCATCTTGATATTCGCTCTTCTTATTGGGAGTGCATCATGACGTCATCATCATATTAGGCGAACATGATCATATTTTAGAAAATATCCTGTGGTAATGTAAATGTGATGATGATGTCATCATTATGTATGTTCCTTCGTTTATCATATTCGGATGATGTCATCAGGATATTTGCTAAGGGTGATATTTGCGTCAAGAGGATGTTAAGAAATATCGGGTTACATGCGAAGTATGATGCTCGCGATAGATAAAACTGTTTGACCGGAAGGTTTTGCTACCATTTAAAGTTGACGTCCGGATATTTGAACCGCATGATATATCAGGGGGGCATGTTTCAAATATGATGATGAACTTCAACAATATGACTGAGGATATAAAAAGATGACCTTCCTCTTGCGAATATCAGGTTTGACTGAAACTTTGACTGTTCATAACTCTTGCATCCTGATGAATATCAAGATGATGTAAAAGGCAAACCTACCTAAATTTTAATGCTCTTTCGATATATGAGGTCACAAAGATGAAATACAAAATTTGACAAACTGACCTCATGATGACTTCCCTCATCCTGGTTTTGCATGATGATGCACTCGACTTGCTTTTACCAAACCGCCCAAAAGTAGATGCACAAGCCAAACGAAAAATTTGGGTCCCTGTTTTGCCAAGTCAAAATGGGGCGTGTTGTGTAACCACACAACAACTTGCCACCAAAGAAAACAAACAAATTCCAACGATTCAAGTGATGTGATCACATTCATCTATAGTATTTTAATTCCATATAAGCATAAGTATCATGATCTTTGAATGATAAAATTTCATCATGATAACAATGCTAACAAGGGACCATGTGTGTGCATATGATTAATTATCCTCATCTTGAAAGCAAGTTGAAAACATGAGTAACTGGTGTTAAACTACATAGTTGGGGATCATCCTTCATAGCTGACCTAGATAGAGCCTTGCTGCCAGCGGGCGTCTATAGCCCCGGCAAGGTTATCTATACAATCTCCCTAAGTAGAGCCCCACTGCCAGCAGGCATCTATAGCTCCGGTAGAGTTACTTAGATGACCTAATTTTATTTCTGTTCTAATTTTCTCTTTAAAATTTGTATCTGATATCATCATGTTAGCTTATTTATACAAGGTACAGTCACTTGCAGCTTTAGGTTGGAGATTGTATTGGTAGCAAAGGAGTCCCTTTAGATTTTTCACTTAACACCTATACTTATGTGTTCAACAAACCCAAGGTTGTTAGGTGTTTCATTGTGATTGATCCACTTTGATAAAGAAAAGGCACCCTGATGAAAAAATATCAGAAACCTGATCATGAACACTTCTTACAATGAATCATAGCCTATGTCTAAATGTGATCTCATTACTTGAACCTTAACAATTTGTTTATTTTCTAGGGTGATGAAGTGCACAATCCTGACTTACCAGAACAAGGTCCCAACCCACAAAACGAAACAAACATAACCGACACACTGTACAAACAACTATACAAATATACAATATGATATACATGACTGTTATGAAGTCATTCAGGCCTGGAAATAATGTTTGAGGAATTGTCCATTGACGGGCAATGGGACATCCTCACCTGTTAAGTTCTTAAGCCTATAAGTACTGTCTCCTAGTATCTCAGAAATTTGAAAGGGACCTATCCACAATCTGTCAAACTTACCATGGTCACCTTTCTTTTCATGGGCCTTATCCCACATCAGTACCAAATCGGATATCCTGAAAGCTTTAATTCTGGCTCTCTTGTCAAACCAGCATTTGACAACAGCCTGATGTTTTGCAAATTGATCGATTGCTTGACTCCTTTTTTCTTCCAAGTGCATCAACTGAAGCAACCTGACTTCTTGTTTATTGTTTATGCCTAGGTATTCTTGGGCAAACTGTAGGGTAGGAATTTTTAAGTTTACAGGGAGGATGGGATCCACTCCATATACTAGTTGGAAAGGTGAGTTTCCTAATGCAGTTTTTATTCTAGTTCTGTCCACCCATAAGGCATACTTTAGAAATGAGTTCCATTCCCTAGGGTTCTTCTCTATCAGTTTTCTTATGATACTCAGTAAATTCTTGTTGGTGGATTCTGCTAAACCATTCCCCTGGGGATAATAGTTAGAGGAAAACTTAAGTATAATCCCATGGTCAAAAGCCCAACTAGATAACTTGGTGGAAATGAAGGTAGACCCATTATCACTTACCAATGCATAAGGAGTTCCATACCTGGTGACAATGTTGCTCTCCAGAAATTTAATGACATCATCTGCAGTGCAAGTTTTGCTGCTAATCGCCTCAGTCCATCTAGTACAATAGTCAGTAATTGTTAAAACATACCTATGCCCTGAGGAGGATGGAGGATTGATTGGTCCTATGAAGTCCATGCCCCACTGTGCAAACGGGTGCTCTTCCATTACTGGCTGCAATGGTTGTGCAGCATATTTCTCTCTGTTGGTAGCAACCTGGCAAACATGACAACATTTAACATGATCAGCTGTGTCTTTAAAAATTGTAGGCCAGTAATATCCTGCTCAGAGGATTGCATGTGTTGTGGCCAATGCTGATCCATGTGCCGTTCCAAACTTATCATGTAATTCTGTCAGGACTCTACTTGCTTCTGGCTTCTCTAAGCATCTAAGGTATATTCCTTCATAATTCTTCTTAAACAAGGTTCCTCCCTTCATCATATATTTTTGGGATCTTATCTTTAAGGCTCTTCTCTGTGAAGCCTGCATTCTCGATGGACATCTTCCAGTAATCAGGATGTGCCTGATATCTGAATACCACTCTTTATTGTCTTTCTCATTGATCACATATTGCTAACTAGTGATATTTGGATCAATCTTAGATATCATCTGGCTCAGAGCTTGTCCTCTTACCAGCTTCATTGGTGTAATTTCTATGTCATACTCTTGTAATACAGTAATCCATTTAGCTCTTTTCTCACTAGGCTCACTCTACATCAGCAGCATCTTCACTGCTGCATCAGGCACCACAGCAATCACTTTGCTTCTGAGTATGTAATGTCTGAATTTCTTTACTGCCCTGATTAATGCAAGTGCCTGTCTCTCAACATCTATATACCTTAACTCAGCATCCCTGAAAGGACATCTCATGAAAGCAATTGGTTTCTCTTCTTTCTCTTCATTTCTTTGAGTTAACACTGCTGCAGAGGTATGTTCTGAAGCAAATGAATAGATGTAGAAATCTTTGGTGTAGTCTGGACTAATAAGGACAGGAGCATTTGAAATGGCCTTTTTTATATCTTCAAATGCAGTCCTGGCTTCTGGTGTCCACTCAATTTGTGCATCTTTTTTCAACATAGCATTTAAAGGTCTTACAATCTCAGCAAATCCGGTGATGAACTTCCTCACAAAGTTTATCTTACCAAAGTAAGACTTGAGTTCCTTTTTGCTTCCTGGAAGTTGTAACTTCATAATAGATTCCACCCTGTCAGGATCAATGATAATTCCATCTTCTGTGATCAGGTGGCCTAGTAATTTTCCTGTTGTGACCCCAAATATGCACTTCTTAGGATTCAAAGATATTCCATATTCTTCACATTTCTTCAATACACTTCTAAGATCAGCAACATGATTCCCCCTTTCCTTGGAGAATACCGTCAAGTCATCCATGTAGATGACTATACACTTTCCTATTAAACCTCTAAAAGCTATGTCCATTGCTCGCTGGAATGTAGCTCCAGCATGTATGAGTCCAAAGGGCATACGTCTATATGCAAATATCCCCCATTTTGTGGTGAAGGTAGTTTTCAATCTATCAATTTTGTCAACCATTACTTGGTTGTATCCTGAAAATCCATCCAAGAAGGACATCATTTTAGCTCCATTTACAATCTGTAGAACTTCATCCAATGAGGGTAAAGGATAGTTATCCTTTTCTGATGCTCTGTTCAGGTTCCTAAAATCTACACATAACCTGATGTCTCCATTCTTTTTTCTGACTGGCACAAGATTAGCCACCCATGTGGAGTGCCTGACAGGAAATATTATCCTGGCATTTAACAATTTCTTGACTTCTTCAAGAATTATTGGTTCAAGCAAGGCATTGACTGGCCTCTGCTTCTGTCTGAAAGGTTTTGCATCTAGCTTGAGAGGTATAGTATGAGTTATGACAGAGGTGTCATATGTCTTCAGCTCATCATAAGTCCATGCAATTACATGTATGTAATCCTTGAGGGCCTGATTTATTCCTTCTAACTCCTTTGGTGTGCAAACCTTACCCAATAAGACATTTTTTTATCATCAGCTTGTCCAATATTCACGTGTGAATATTGACCTCCATCTGCCTTAGGCAGATCTTTATGTTTAAGCATATTATCCAAATCAAAGGCTCTTTCCAACTCAATCATACCTTTAGGGATCCTGTTGCTAGGCAACTCTAATATCTCATCTTCTTCCCAAACATGATCCTCCATACCATTCTCATCTATAATCTAAGCTTCAAATATGTCTCTATTTGAAATGAAGTCCAGAATGTGTTGATCATCATCAAACACCTGGAGATTAGTCACGTTGTCAGGTATTGATGGTACTGACACCAGTTCTACTGAAAATCTCTTTAGACCAGATATGGACAGTGGCTCCAATGTACTGGCAGCTTGAGCTAGCGCATCTGCCCTATGGTTTTGTTCTCTTGGTACATGAGTAATATTAAAGGTGTCAAAATCTTCCATCAGGTCCCATACACGATGTCTGTAATTTGATAGTTTTCTGTAGTTACAGGAGTAAATTCCTCTTACTTGCTTCACAACTAGCTCTGAATCTCCAAAGACATGCAGAATCTTTACTTTCTTCTTATGAGCAAACATCATTCCATGAATCAAAGCCTCATACTCTGCTACCTTATTAGTATAGGGGAACTATAGTCTGTAGGCTGCCAGATAGGATTTCCCAGTTGAATCGATCAGATCGATTCCTGCTCCAGCACCTTGCTTAGATTTGGACCCATCAAACCTCAGGATCCAAGGTTTATCCTCAGTAGGACATTTAGCTAAACTTTCTTTTCTCTTCGCAGCTCTGGTAGCTGCTCTGCCTAATATCCATTTTAACTTAGGGACATCATCATCCTTAAGTTTCTTCTTTCCCTTTTCTTGTGAGCCTGATGGCTTTTCTATTCTCTCTTTCGTTTCAGCAGGAGGATGATCTTCTAAATCTGCAGCTGCATGCTTTTTCAAAATATGTAAACACAGTGAGCAAGTTGTTTCTGAGTGAGGTGCCTCATGCAACCTACGCCAATTTTTAATTAAGACCTCCCGAGGAGATTTACGCTACCGTGTCACCTTCTCTATTTCCCTTTCCAAAAATTCTTCGAACTTCGTCAGGTCACTACCTTTGTCCTCATCGGACAATTCATAATCTGGTTCCATAAAGCAATCACTCCCTGGGGTGATCTTTTCTTTCATTTCATTATTTACTTGGAGAGAGACTAAAATTTCTTCTATTTCCAGGATAGGACGCTCATCATGATCTGTCGGTTCTTCAGTTCCTACAGAAGACAGATAAGAGTTATTATTGTCGTCATCATCAAATGTAACATTTACCTCAGAATATGATGATGATGCCTCATTGTACGTTCGTTCTAGTATCATTATCTCTAAGCATGTTTCACATGTCTTTTCTGAATGTGCCTCGTCGTGTAATCTACACCATCCGTCAATCAAAATATCATTAGCAGGCATATTTAACAATTGACAATGTTTTACCTATTTAGACAGATGTATCTCAAAATCTCTGAAGCGATCTATTTCATTCTCATTATCTGGATTATTATCAGTTTCTATGACTGGCATGTCCTCCTGATCATCATCATCATGATGATGATGCAGCTTAAGCATCAGGATCTCTTCTATTTTGACGGTCTACAGCTTGATACAATAAACTCCAGGTTCTACGTTTACGTACATGATCTCATTTGTTCTGTTGTACTCAGTTATCATATGTTTCATTCTAGGTTCAGCATCAATCCTGATCTGGTTAGGTATACCCTTCCATGGTAGCCACATGTGACTGAAATCTGTAGACATATATCCGTTAAGCGTTTTAGACCAATCACGGCTGAGCAACATCCCATACGTATCAGGTATGTCAACTACTTGAATATCAATGTAATATTGGAGCCTAGGATCAGAAGCTAGCTGCATGTGGATATGAGTTAATTCCCCTACTACACTTACTTCTGTTTTGTCCAACTGTGTGACCTTCTTTAAGGATTTAGCAGGATGCAGTCCTAAAGCATTGCATATTGACAAGGGCATAACATTCGTTGAGGCTCCCGAATCCACCAGACAGTTGTGCAGGTTCTTACTGAACATTCTTATGGTAAGGAGGAACGGAGGTGATTCGGTTTTATCCCTATACAAGGTCATGTGGGAGGTTTCTACACCTTGGACTGTAGCTGACACTTTAGGCTTGACAATATTATCTCTAGCAGCGTGATCCTTGCTGCTGGATTGACTTGAAAAATGACTATCCTCTTTAGGGGCAGGATCATCTAAGGACTTCATGAATGCCCTTTTGATGGCAGGAGTTTTCAGTAACTCAGACAGGGACAAGCTAATCTTAATTTTCTTCATTTCATCAGTGAGATAGCTGACCAACTTGTCAGATTCATGAGGTGTGTTCACAATTTTTGATACTGTGTTTTGAGGTGACAAGTACTGAGCATTCACCTTAGGGAACCCTGGGTTATTACTAGCCTTAGGATCAGGAGGTGTATTGAAGTTGTTTGGAGGTAGAGATGATGTCAATGGACCAGCAGGTCTGTTGGCATTACTCCTCAAGTTATAATTGTGCTTACTAGGATATTGCTGCTGATATGCATGTACTTCTTCACATTCCCTTGCAGGTTCATTTTCGTCTTCAAAGGGGAAAACATAGTTTGTTTCAAAAGCCAAAGCTAATTCTTCATATGCCTGGTTATAAATCTGATGAGGTTCATATGTATAGGCTTCTAGCACAAAAGCTGAGTCGTATCCACAAGGAACAATCTCATTTCCTTCTGCATGGGGTGGATTTCCAGAAGTGTTAGACACTTCAGTCTGAAAGATGCTAGTACCAATTCTAAATTGTGGACAGTCTAATTCTACATGTGCATTAGTATTGTGGATCCTACACCAATTAGTAAGACCTGCCTCAGCAAGATTGACTCTAGTAGTCTGTTTAGCTTCACCAGGAGGCTGATTGTCCAGGGGTGATGGTAATGAACCATTATTTGGCCTAGAATTCCATACTCTGGGCTGTCTAGGTGGATTATTGTTGTTTCCACCATTATTATTGAAATTATTGTTGTTATATCGTCTATCAGGATAATTTGGTCTGTCATTGGAATAACTTCTGTTCTGATTTGACTGGGCATAAAAACCCTGATTTCTCAAGTGTGTCACTTCTGTGGTGAGTTTTCTTAATTGAGCAGAAATTTCTTTGATTTCCTCCTTTTCTTCTTGAGCTTTGGCCACTACATTTTTAGTCTGAGACTTGAAGAAAGAGGATCCATGGGTATTATTGGATAGATCAGCACCCTGAGGTGTCTGAGCCTGTGCAGGGTATTGTGGCACTTGGCCATTTCCATTAGGAGGGGGCATGATGCTGAGTGGAGGTACTTGCAAAGGTGCAGGCATGACTGCTGGAGGTATCACTGTTCCATTAGGATATTCTGCAGGATACTGCGAAGAATATGTTGTAGGATATGATGCGGGATATTGTGAATGCATGCCAGGCAAGGTAGGAAATACTATATTTGGAGTAGGAGTAGGTATCTACTGCTGATTCACTTTGATAGCTTCTTGAAAAGCTCCTGCCAATGTAGTGATCTCAGGATGTGTTCTCCTGATGAACATGGAAGTTTATGGATCCAGAGCTGAATAATAGATGCTCCGGGTAGAGGCATCAGATACTACATATGGGGCAATTAACTTGGACAACATTTTCTGAAACCTAGCATTGAAATTGGTGATAGGTTCATGTTCAAATCTTTTGATCATGGCAAACATATGGTAATTCATAGATGGATCAATAGGGACCTTGAACCTGTCAAGAAAGGCTTTCTCTAAGATAGCCCATGAACCAACAGAAGCTTGGCCAAGACTAATGAACCAATTATAAGCATCTTCCCCTAAGGAAAAAGGAAATAACCTGCACACCACATCTTGATGTTCTATTCTAGCTCTGCAGCAAGCTTCCTTAAATGTCCTGATATGATCATCAGCATCTTGATAAGGATGATATTTTGGACAAAGTTTATCCGGATTCTTTGGTAGCTCATGATATGAATTAAAGGTCAAAGGTGACTCTGCTGCAAAGAAAGACATTGCAACTAGAGGAGGTTGAGCTGACTGAGGTTGGACTAAAGGTACACCTTGAGGCTGAACAGGAGGTGTCACAGATATCCTGGAAGGTACTTGTAAACTAACGGGAGTTACAGGAGGAGGTTCTGGTGAAGCTCTTGATGCACTAGACCCTGGAGTATGATGAATGTCTACAGTTCTAGGTCAGAAACCTCTAACAGGTAGTTCCTCGAAGATTCCACTAGATCTAGACCTGGTATTTATCCTATGAGCCAGAATTTCACAATTTTGAGGCAAACTGGCTTAAACTTTGCAAATATTGGCTGGATTTCACCAAATGAAGCGATATTTGTAGTCAGATGGCTAATCAAATTGGATATTTATGAAATATGTATGAAAATACTGCAAGTATGACAGGATATTTGGGGTATAATGACCCCTAGCACGAGATCTCAAGTATCTAAAGCTAAAACTCTTCAAAGCTTGAACAAATTTACGGATCTTTGGCCAATATTAGTGAATTCAGAATGATCTACTATAAAGCTTGCAATATTTATGTAAGATCTAGAAATCTTTACACAAAATGAGCATATACGAGCTTCTTACAGTAAATATTTACGTAATATTTGAAATTCATAGACGATCTGAGGTTACCTTACTCCTTGCATCATAGAACCTGAAAATAATGATGATGAGCATAGTATTCCAGATCTTGCCCTCCTTCTAGCGCCAATTTATGTTGGTCATGATGTTAGTCATAAACAAGCATAGAATAAAAGTACACATTAACCTTTATTCATCTTGAAAGATACTATGAATTCAAAGAATTCAGGATCCCAAGTCTCCGGTGATTAGGTCTTAATCGTCTGAAGCTACTCAGAGGTTAATGTGTGTTGCTGTTTCCATTTTGGGGCCTTACGTGAAATTCTGCCATCATCATGACATTCCTGTAGAAATTCTTTACAGAGAAGTCATATTATGCAGTTATTAGATGAAAAGATGTAGAAATACCTCAATCTTTGCATGATATTTTTCAATTGTGCATGCTTTGCATTCAAATATGCTAAATATTTGCGATTACCTACGAGATGTCTGCATATTTGTGTTATTTGCTTAGGATTACCAGTTATTTGCAATTGTGATAATGAAATGCTCTGGAATTGAAAGAAATTAAAAGGAATACTACAATTTAAAGTTGAACCTTCAGCTATTGATCCACATACATACTTGATACTATCATGACGAGAAGGAATCAAACCATATGTTCACCAGGATATTCCATAGCTAGATACAGTTGATGTGAACTTCAGAGGATGATGAATGAAAATAATACATGCAACATGATAAGCACTCCATGGGACGCAGCAAATCAAAGCATATATCCAGAATTCAGACACAGATTACTCAAGATTTACTAAGATTTGTAATCGAAATACTCTTCTCTTTCATTAAGTACGTAAAAGACATGTACATATGCAATAACTTTGAAATAAGCCCTAAATACTTCAGCAAACAGATTTCAATTAAGTTTCAAATGTTTCAACAGGGCATTCCACCACCTTTTATAGAATAAGGTGAGGAATCTGTTACAAAAGATCTACGATCCTGATTCATCAATACAAATCTATGGTCATGATTCACTTGACTTTGTCAATCTTTACAAAATGGCACAAGTTGCTAGCTGGCAACTATCTATACTACTCATGCTATTATCCCCCTCATGATGTATCTTCATCATGCTCCTCAGATGATTCATGCGGGTCATCATCATGTGCATCACTTTCTAAACTTTCACTATCCTGATGATGACGAGGCTGCATATGGGGCTACATACTACTGCGGACCTGCTTGTATGAACGCATAACCTGATCTATCCCTCCGCCATCGTGAGTCTTTGCTTTGACAATGGCATGTTTATGTGCTTCATATTTGTCCCTGCTGTTGTCGAGCTTATTTTTCCTGTCCTGCAGTGTCTCTTTGTATTTCTCCATCTGGACCTTGATCCTCATTATTTTATCTATCAATTCCTCTGTCAAAGGAATAGGTGGACCATCTGCCTCTAATTGGAAATTGCGGTCTATAGCTTTAATGGCGGACTCTTCATCTTGATTTTCTATTTTTCCTTCCACCTTGCCTTCCAATGCTTCTAGCATCACGGCTTCTTCAGCCATTAAATCTCGTAGCCTCATGCTGATATCCCTCAGCTTATTATTACACCTTTTGAGGACTCCACACTCAAACTGAGTGTCCTTATACCAGATATCCATTAATAGTGCGATATTACTATTCAGCACCTGCTTACTGATAAGCAGTTGTGGATTTATATTCCTTATTTCCCCTAACAGGCTCAGGACTCTCCCCAGCTTGTAAGACCTCTTCCCAGTCTGCATCTGCAATTTATCCACTTTGGCCTTGGAGTCACTTAGGGTGCTCCACCTCTTCAAAGACGTGTTCATTATTTCTACAGCATCATCCAATGTGGATGACATCCATCTCCTTATTACGGACACCTCATGCTTCGTGAGGTCCAATTTATTTACCTCCTCCTAAGAAATAGCAGTCAATGGGACTGCATGTTCAGTTGTGGTATCATCAGGATTGGTCAGCCCTTTGATATAGGCATGCAACTGAGCAATGTGCTCTTTATGTTGCTTATTTTTCTCCTTCTCTCTTTTCATTTTCTGAATCAGAGAGTCAATGATATCTTTGCCCTCCTGACCTTCGTGGTCCTCATTGGCAAATCCCAAATCTACTGTACTGATTTGAAATTCATCGACAGTGATTTTACCTTTTTCCTTCTCCACCGCAGGTATGGCAATTTGTGCGGTCCTTCTCCCTATTACCGGATCTCTCTTGATAGCTGAAGTCATTCTGGCCTTCCTGTTTGGCTTCATGATATCCGCAGAGAACAGGGTGGAGATGTTGAATTCCTGAATTTCAAGCTCCTCTTCGGCATTTACCTCTTTTGCCAACCATGGAGGCACCTGATCATGTTTTTCAGCATCATCCTAATGTTCACCTATATCTCCCGTTTCTGTCAACAAGTGTTGTGGAGATGGTGAGTTTCTCATTTCTTCTTCTTGATGCTCCCTTTGTTGTTGATCCTGCGGCACCTCCTCCTGTTGAGGGATTTCCTCCTCTGGAGGAGCATCTTCATGCTGTGGGGACCCTTGAGGTGCATCTATATGCTGATAATGATGATCATGACCTTCTTCTATCATCATTTCATCTGTTCCCACTTCTTCTTCTTGTGGTTTATCCACTACACCAGATGTTGGGGACTCTACCTGATGTGCTGGAGATTGCTCTGCAGCTACTACTTCTTCCGAGCCTGCACCATCCACTTCTTGTACCTTGGCAGCTGGATCCTCTAGTGTTTCCTTCTCGTCAGCCTTCACTTCCTGAACCTCTACTATAGCAGGTTCCTCTGTTATGTCATGTGGGCTTTGTTGGCCGGTTTCAAGAGCATGGCCTTCTGACTCTGCCATCTCTATCTCTTCTATTAGGTGACCCTTATGAAGTGATCCTGCTGGCTGTTTAGGACTTGCATCCTGTTTCTCTGTCAGGTCCACCACTACAAGACTGGTCACCTCTGTGATCAATGTGTCTAGCCCTATTTCCTGAGCTACTTGCTCTGGGCTCTTTTCTTGCTCCTCTTCTGCTTGCTTCATCTCCTCAAGCACAGTTTGAACTGGGGGAGGCTTGTGAGGAGTCATACTTACATCAGCAGCAAGTGTTTCCATCTTCTGTGCAGCCACATCCTGCACCACCTCATCATCAGACAAATTTATTGTCTCGTCGAGCAAGACATGCCCTTCTGCTTGTGTCTGGGGAGTTTCTTTCAGCTGCTCCTCAGCAAGTTCAGTTTTAAACTTGACGATGGTAGGAAGTGGAACATTATGTTGAAGTTCCTTGTGCACTTCACTACCTTCCCCTTGTAATGAAGTAGGGGGCTGACTTATTCCACCTCTCATGGAGGTTCTTTGTTTCTTAGGTGGGGTAGACACCAGCACCTGTGGAGCTCTCCTCTTCCTTCTTATTACCAATGGAGCCTCCTCTTCCTCAGGCTCTTCTTCTATGAGGGTATCCTCTCCTTCTGGTTGTTTAGGAGATTGACCCACTTCTTGGGTCTCAGTGATTCCAGCCTCTGCTGTCTTACTTTTCTTGGGCCTTTCTTTCTCTGGAGGGGATGCTAATTCTGATCCTGACCCTGCCACCTCCTCAGCTGCAAATATTGCCCTTTCAATTATAACCCCTTTTGGTCCCTGTTCCACCTTCTTGCCCCTTGGGGGTCTTTTGCTCTGCTATTGTGGTGGAGGGACCCTATCTCCCTTGGTCTTCCTCTTCTCCAACAAGAAGTCATCATATTCATCCGCGGGGATATCCTGCCCTTTCTTCTTGTTGTCCACCATAATGGAAACACCCTTTTTCTTCAATGCCTCTATTTGTGCATCAACCCAAGCTTGGGTTAGGTGTAGGGTCCTGGCAATGAATGGGTCCAAGGATATATCCTCCTGCATAGTGAGGTTAGGTGCAGAGATGGTGTCATTATATATCCTTTTCTGTTCATACTCGTCTGCCATTGTCCTGCCATCATCCTTCTTTAATTGTTGGGGAAGGGAGATGCAATCAAAACTTCTAACTTGGTTCAGAGTTAACCTCTGATACCTCCTTCTTCTGGCTTCTGCCTCATCCTCACAGTCAGCCCAAAAATCTTCTAGGTGCCTTTGGTGAATAGGCTTTCCTAGTATCTTATGTATCCTGCCGTAAGGATCATATGGTCTTGTTATTAGAAAAGGCTGCAGGTTCATCTTATTCAGGGTGACCATCACCTTCTTGATATTATCAGAGTCAGGGCACATATAGTTGCCAATGCTGACTGGGAACAAAATTGGTGGCAGCTTCTTGGCATCCTGGTACATTTGTATCATGGTGGAGCCCTGCCTGATGAATTCCATTAGTACTATGGCATCGGTAGGATACCTTGGCAGCATCAGGGGATGTCCCTCGAAACCTTCATATATATGATAAGGTTGCAAATTGTATGTACCAGGCCCCATGCCTGTAGACTACCTCTTGAGCCTCCATGCTCAATCTCTTTATTCTGTTTTCTTCCATGGTCCTTACCAGATGCATAGAGAATGCATCATTGACAAGTTTGTAATCTTTTAGGTAGTTGGTTCTCTGCAGCTGGGGATGATGATATATGCAGCATTTGTGCCTGTGAGCTTTCCATCTGTAACCAAGGCATCAAAAGTACCTCTGTAGGCACAAGAATAAACAATATATGATGACATGTAAAATGCACAATTTGGACCTCCCATGTTCATCAATTGCTCATGCAGAGCATCACTTATAATTTGGCCCCACAGTGGCTTGGTGTCTGAATATAGACACATCATTATTATTCCGTACATCCAATCCTTGAAACTGCCAGTATCAGGTTGGCCAGTTACTCTATTCAGGAGTGCAGTCATGTACTGATACTCCTCACTGAAATCATACTTAAACAGGTGCACAGGAAGCTTGGTGGATGCATTATATGTGTTGTTCTCAGCCCGCCATAGGTACATGTTCTTCCTGGCCGATTTCTTATTGTCTTCATACTCCCGTTCAGACTTCTTCAAGTCTACACTTTTGACCTTACTGCCCAGTGGCAATCCAAATGTCTGAGAGAGACCTTTGATGGAGAGGTCTGCATATATCCTCCCATGCTTCACTACTTGCCTTGTTTGGGGGTTATAATTCTGGGCACACTCAATGACGAGTTCTGGAGATTCCATGGAGTATGGAAAACCGACGGCATTCCATAATCTAGACATGAACACTGCATCTAGCACAGGACTCTTGTCATGTCCATTGTTCAGCTTGGCTGACCAGGCCTCCAAATTAGTGCTTCCTTGATGAGTGTCTGTAATTGCTCCATATTTAAATAGGACCCCCCTCTGAGTAGAGAACATGGGTTTGTTGAATTCTTCCTGACACTTGACCAATCGCTTCTCAGCCATGAGTACCTGCAATTAACGACAATCCTATCTCACAATAGGTACATACATGCATGCATATTGCAATTGACTTTATAAATCATTATGCCTACTGTATCAACTCCAACACTACTTAATCGTACGGATGCATAAACCAGAACTTACATCATCGTACCAGAATAGAAACAATATGATGAGGGTTTTATTCACTTACTTGGTTATGTAGATTCCCTTTTATACCAGTAGATTGCTGAGACGTTCCTAATTCAGCTGATGATCACCTCTTTCTTTCTGCCCGTGAGCTCAAATTGCGCAAAGGTAGCTGGTATGCAGATATGGAAGCTGGTGCTCTGTAAAACAAGTTTATCAGAAGGTAAATGTGAAAATGGCGGTTGAATTACCTTTTAACCTTGCATTTAGGGTACATTTAGGGCAATTCTGACAGATTGGATCATGTTCCTTGATTATTCATGCGAAAATGTAGGATCTCGCCAGGTGTTTCATTGGGTTCCGGGGTCGGTGGGAACCACCTACCATGTCTGCGCGCATTAAATGATAATGGCGGCGACGGGAGCGGGGAATATCCATATGACAGGATATCATGAGGGCAGGATGATATTCACAAATATCGGGTTGAGTTTCAATATCATCCTCCTCCCTCGCATTGACATGGTTATCGCGACAAGACTCGGGTGACAAAAGCACTTTTGCTTATGCTTAATACATCAGGAGGATATTTCGGTGAATCGGGTGGTGTTTTTTTAAATATGATGATGACAGGACAAACTTATATGTCTCTCTTTTTGGAATATCAGGATGACATCATCCTGATATTCGCTCTTCTTATCAGGAGTGCATCATGACATCATCATCATATTAGGTGAATATGATCATGTTTTAGAAAATATCCTGTGGTAATGTAAATGTGATGATGATGTCATCATTATGTATGTTCCTTCATTTATCGTATTCAGATGATGTCATCAGGATATTTGCTAAGGGTGATATTTGCGTCAGGAGGATGTTAAGAAATATCAGGTTACATGCAAAGTATGACGCTCGCGATAGATAAAACTGTTTGACCGAAAGTTTTTGCTACCATTTAAAGTTGACGTCCAGATATTTGAACCGCATGATATATTGGGGGGGCATGTTTCAAATATGATGATGAACTTCAACAATATGACCGAGGATATAAAAAGATGACCTTCCTCTTGCGAATATCAGGTTTGACCAAAACTTTGACTGTTCATAACTCTTGCATCCTGATGAATATCAAGATGATGTAAAAAGCAAACCTACCTAAATTTTAATGCTCTTTCGATATATGAGGTCACAGAGATGAAATACAAACTTTGACAAACTGACCTCATGATGACTTCCCTCATCCTAGTTTTGCATGATGATGCACTCGACTTGCTTTTACCAAACTGCCCAAAAGTAGACGCACAAGCCAAACCAAAAATTTGGGTCCCTGTTTTGCCAAGTCAAAATGGGGCATGTTGTGTAACCACACAACACTTCTCTACTTACTCATCTATTACATCTGAGTCTTCTCTAATTATTGTGTCAAATGCAATTACATCTGACAAAGTCTAATGAGGGAGGAGCAAGATATTACTTTTGGCAACTAAATCCCTCCCCTCCTCTTGAGACATTGTATTGATGGCCTGATTGACTTCTTTCAACACCTTTTGGGTGATGGCCTCATATTTAGAGGGATCAACCCTACATTTGGCATCCTCAATCTTTTTCTAGACTTCCTCACTCCTTACTTTTAGCACATAACTCCTGAATTTGAGAGTGTTAATGAATTCATCATCTTCTAAGAATTTATTGCAAGCCATTACCTTGACATCTTCTATATCTACAGTCTGGCTTGTCGTTGTCCTCATTTCTCTATTTTTAGGGGATGAGTAGGGCTTTATTCTATTAGGTGAATTCACCTAATGGGCAGCTTCTTCCACCTGATCCTTTGCCTCTCCCTCTAAATCCACTACTTCAATTTCCTCCTCGGCCTCTAAGTCAATTATTTTTGGCTTCTTGGTAGGGGAAAGGTTAATTGATTCTCTCTTCACAGCATATGCCCCCTTGAGCCGCCAGGCTGATAAGAGGGCCCTTCTTCTCCTACAAGAGTTGTAGTAATTAGTTGCTCTACATTATAAAACATTTTTTGAATTCTTTGTATGGGGTCCTACATCTCTGGAAAGGCACCCTGATATGTAGCATTCACATTCTTCCTCATTCTTACTCCTTTCATTATTGTGTCTGACTTGATTGTAAAAGCATGGATATCATTCATTGTAAAACAATTTCTGACAATATCCTCATCAAAGTTGACCTGGTTAATGTACCTTGGTCTCTGTTTACTAACCTTGACCCTATCAATGAAACCCTCATGGTCAAATATACTCGGCTGCTCCAAATACATCCCATAGCACTGCAACACTAAATAAATCTGATGTAACCCATTTTTATCAGCCGTCAGAAAGTCACTAAATCTAAGGGAGGTAGGAAAAATTGAACCTTTCCTGTTCTTCCTCAGATGCTCCTTATCTGATTCATTTAACTGCCTGATGATTTCCAAAAATACAATTCTCTTAGCTACATAATTAGGCATAATGTGGGGAGGGGCCTCACACCCATAGACCCTGATGCATGTGATGTGCTCATGGTAGAACTAGTCACCCCAATTATGATCAATCCCCAAGTGAGGGGTTTTGTCCAAAGGCATTAAAAGATCTAATACGTCTAGATGTAGCCTTTCTCCTTCTGGCTCCAAGAAACTGAGAACTCTCATCACAAAATATCCTTCAAAGATTACATAGTCGATATCAACACAATGCATATCTACCATGCATGTCCACATATGTACTGGAAACATATTTCCTTGTGCATCTACCATTTTGACATGTGAATTTTGGTGCCACATTCCTAACAGAGAAAACATAAGCATATGGCACAACATGGAATACCATGTGAATTCAACATGGGCATCCATAGTAAATAACTTTCTCTTGATTGTTGTCATCTATTTGTGCATTTTATCTGCAATATAGGAAGTGTAGTCATATAGATCCCTAGTCTCTTGGTTTTGAGTATCCACTATCATCATCATTAGAGAGATGGGCATCCTATCTGAGGTATCCCTGCCTAGCACCTAGCACAAACTGTGATATGTCCTGACAAAATAGTGCATGAACAGAGTGCACTGGAAAGGTTCCTCTTCACTATCTGATATTTTCACCAAATTACCATCAACTCCGCTTAGCCTGTGCTTGGCTAGATTGAAATCTCTATATGGATGCTTGATAGTGTGATACTTTTTCTTCAATGCACTTAAGTCAATTGTCTTATTAGATGCAGGGTTTAAATTAAACACAGTGGCAATGTATCCCTTTGTGAACTTGATAATCTTTGTGCCATTCCCTGCCAAGATTGTCCTCGTCTGAGGATCATATCTCTGTGCTATCATGCTCACTAAGTCTAGATTAGGAAATACATTAGAACATATTAGCTTTGCCAAATAAAAGCACCAAGCATTGTAGACTGGGGCTTTATAATCCATTCTATGGTGCCAGTGTTCAAATAAGACCCAACCAGGAACTGGCAATCGGGTATCTCTACAATTATAGAAAAAGTCAAGGTATTTATCATCTAGCCCACTAGGACCATGCAAATTCAAAGCTTTCCTAGTAGAGCCTGGGAGCTGGACCATAAGGTCCTCATCTAAGTTGTGCTTAGATGTGGAATCTTGATTGGTTTGACTCATTTTTTCAAACTACTTGGAGCAAACTAGGGATTCTTATATTGACAATTATCTACCTTCTCAATCAAGCAGTCAATTTAAAATATGTCGAGTACATTTAGACAGAATGAGCCTACTAGTTTATGCTTGCAATAGTTTGAATTACTTTCTTTTCTCACTTGAGAATCCACTACGCGTGTGAACTCTATTTGTGCTTGAAGAAATGATGCAAAAGTCCTAACTCTTCTCCTTTTCAAGATTTGTAGCATAGGTTCTGAGGCATTAATGGAGGTAGCCTCGACCTTAATCTCCCATTTGTGTTACAGGTCATCTTCAACATTCATCATGAAAATTTAAATCTACATTTTTCTAAGTTTATTTCTATGAGATCCACGACTGTCATTTACCCACCAGATTTGAAAATCTAGGTCATCATAGTTGAAAAGTCCTCAACCAATAAGGACAAGCCAAATCAGATGTACTTCCTTCACTGACCACATCACTTTTCATCTGTCCTAGACACGTGGCATCATTTCATACTATCATAGCTAGAGATGGCCCACCAATTACCTACCCTACGTGGGTGCAATAAAGCCTCCACACGTCCACCTTTTACTCGCCTTTTACTTCTTTGATAATATGAGGGCACGTGTCACCATCTCATGATTACACAGTGAATATTCCTTCCTGGAAAGATACCCTTGCGATGATGCACAATTGTTAGATTAGAGCTTTCCTTCAGATCACTTTTAGACTGACACTTGGTAGCATACAGTTGCTCATTGTAAGATTTTGTAATAAAGAGGCTCTAAGCCTAGATCCTTTGACAAGTGTCACCTTGTCATGGCCATGCAGTAGGATGATGACGTCACCTATGATGTGATGCAATATTGCAAAATACATTTATATTAAGCTTCATAACCTATGCGAGGACTTAGGACTTTAATTTAATTCTTCAGAGGTTATAAGTGGTAAGACTAGGACATGGGGCCTGTCACCTAACAAATATAAAGGCTTTAAGTCATAACTTAAGGGACTAGGGACCTGTCACAGGTGGTCAATAGAGATTTAGAAGATAAAGAGCGTGAGCTTAGGAACTTAGGTTTAAAAAAAAATCAAAGACAAGGAACTTGCAATTTCATGAGCCTAAAACCCTAAACCCTTTATGAGTAACACCATTGGCTCTGATTGGGTACGTGCAAGCTTTCAGGTTGCAGTGAGAACCATTGAACTTTTAGGAGTAGACTAGACAAGACCAAAAAAGAACCAACCACAAGAATATACACTATCTACAACCTATATACAATTATTTTACAGTGTGCATGGAGGAGAACTTATGAAAAGTAAGGTTTCAAGAATTGTCCATGCACATGTAACTCCTAAAATTCACCGTCTAATCCTTAGAGAAATTAGGAATCCTCTCCATGAGTATTACTTACCAGATAAGGACCAACCCACAAATGTTCAAATTTGCCATGTTTGCCCTTATCATGATTCTTGGAATTCAACACAAGAACCAAATAATTGACTTGAAATTTTCTTTCTGTAGTCCTTTTTGTCAAACAAATACTTCATGTTTTTCTATTTCTTGCTATTGGTCTTTTGAGCTTCTCTCTTGACTTCATCTAGTGTGATCAACTGATTTGCTCTCTCAGCCATCGAGTCTTCCATATCCTCACCACTTTCTTGGGCAAACTTGTACACTGGTAGGAGATTATTTACTGGCAACCTGGCCTCCATACCATAGACCAACTCAAATAAAGACTTACCAGTTACCTTTTTCACTATTACCCTCTCAGCCCATAGTGCCAACTTTAATTTTAACTCCCATGCTCTTTTGTTTTAATCAATTATTCTCTTGATTATCTTCATGAGACTTTTCTTACTAGACTCTGCTTGACCATTCCCTTGGGGGTGGTATGGTGAAGTATGAGACAAAGTGATTCCATAACTATTGCAAAAATCAACAAACTCACTAGATCTGAAGCACATTGCATTATATGTAACCAATTTTGTTGGTACTCCAAATCTTATTATTATGTGTTCTAGGATAAAGTCAAGAACAACCTTACTTGTGGCCTTCTTGGTTGGAGTGGCCTCAGTCCACTTGGTGAAATAATCTATAGCAACCAATATCCAACTATGTCCTCCACTTGATTCTCTCATATTTCTCCTATGAATTCTATTCCCCATTAGTAAAATGGAGCCTCCACTATTATAGTCTTAAAGGGTAATGCACCTACATACTTAAGCTTTCCAAAAAATCTTTGACAAGAATCACATTTCTTCACCATCTTATGTGTATAAGAGAAAAGTGTTGGCTCTGAGAATTTTATGGGCAGTAGTCCTAGCTGTATAATGTCCACCACACATCCCTCCATGCATATCAGTCAGAATATTCATGGCTTGATTTTCATCTACACATTTGAGAAATACGACTTCAGGGTTCTTCCAATATAATTCACCTTAGAGAATAACATATTTGACAACATATAATTCCAATGTTCTCTTTTGGTTGTTGCTTAAGTGAGTAGGACAATTTAGATTTTGCAAATAATACACAATGTCTTTGTACCAATGTGATTTATACACTTCACAAACTTGATCCTGAACTACATTTACCTTGCATGCTTCCAAATTTGATTTTGTCATCAGTTTAGCCAAATCTTTTCCCCTTACCAATTTGGTAATCTGAATCTCAATATTAAACTCCTTAATTTTATTTATCCATCTGCATCATCTTCCAGTCACTTCCTGTTGAGTGAATATGTCTTTAACTGCTACATGTGGCATATATGCTACAATCTGAGCTCCAACCAGATAAGGTCTGAAATTCTTGACTACTCTAACCAAAGCATAGGCCTACTTCTCCATAATATCATATTTCAATTCTACTACCTGTAGAAACTTGCTAAAAAAGGAAATTAATTGTTGAAATCCATCATCATTTTTTTGTAATAAGCATGCAACAATTGTATGGAATGAAGCAAATGAAAACAATTGGAAGGGTTTAGAAAAATTAGGAGACTTTAGAATAGGAGCGATCTTGATAGCTTCTTTGATGTTTTGAAATGATTGAATTGCCTCGCTTCCCCAAACTATAGATTCACCTTTCTTCAACATTTTAGATATGGCCTTGGTAATCTTTGTAAAGTTAGGAATAAATCTTCTAACAAAGTTGACCTGCCCAAAGAATGATTGGATGCCTTTAACTATCTTGGGCATCTGCATTTTATCAATTGTTACAATCCTCTCTGGATCAATCCTAACTCCATCTTTAGACACTATGTGCCCAAAGAGTTTTCCCTCGGTTACACTGAATGTACACTTCTTAGGGTTCAGGGAGATGCCATATTCCAGTGCCCTAATAAAAGTCTACTCTAGATGTATATGGTGTTGTTCTTCGTTCTTTGAATAAGCAGTTAAATCATCCTAATACACAACTAGGATAGAATCAATTAAACCAGCAAAAGCAACATCCATTGCTCTTTAAAAAGTAGGACCAACATTTGTGAATCCAAATGGCATCCTAACATATACATAAGTTCCTTATGGAGTTGTGAGGGTAGTCTTATACTATTCTAATTATTTCACCTTTACCTGATTATATCCTAAAAATTCATCCACCATGGATAGGAGTTCACACCCTATCACCTTGTTCAACATAGCTTACATGTTGGGCAACAGGTAATTATCCTTCAAAGAAGACACATTCATATTTCTAAAATCTACACACAGTCTTATATCTCCATTCTTCCTTCTTACTAGGACAAGATTTGACACCCAAGTAGAATGTCTTATGGGCTCAATAATTCTAGGATCCCTAAGCTTCATGAGTTCCTCCTGCATTTATGGAGTAGAGTGGGATTAATAGGCCTTTGCCTCTATCTAAACGACTTAGCTCCAGGCATGAGGGCAATTTCATTTTGAAATAAGTCCTCTCTATATGCTTTCAAGTCTTCATATGACCAGGCAAAAACATGTTTGTATTTTCTCAATAAGGCTATCAACATTGCCCTGATATGTGGTTTCAAACATTTACCTATGTAGACTTTCTCTGGAGCATTTTGTGTACCCAAGTTTATCTCTTCCAGATCTTCCATGTGAGGGAAAGTAGTCTTGGAAGTCAACTAATCTCTACTGTTGAATGCTCTCTCTAAAGCCACTAACCCTCTTGGAATCTTATTGGTTTTTAGTTGTATTACTTCTTTTCCAAAAAGGGTATCTTTCCCATCCACAACTTCCACAAAGTTCTAGAAATCAATCTCCTGATTCTCATACTCATCAACACAATGCAAAATTTTTATCAAGTCTTTATCATCCTCAAAGACCTGCCAACGTCATATGTTGTCTGGCACTGCTGGTTTGATAATTTTGGTCTCAACATTTATAATATTAGATAATGTGATATTATCTGGCCTAATGGTTACATTAGCCAGGAAATATGCCATAACATCTTTTGATCTTTCTATCCAATTTATTGAGAATGCATCAAACAATTCTATAGTATCCCAAACAATTAGCTTATATTGCTTCAACCTTTTACTCTTTGAATCATACCTATCTCTTAATAGGGAAACAATTAATTCTGAATCTCTAAACACCCTTAACATTTTAATTCCATGTTTAAGAGAAACATTCAATCCTAGTAACAAGGCTTTGTATGTTGCAAGTATGAGGTTAACCAGTGTTGTCATTGATGTCAACATACTCATATTGCATTGATGAGAAGGATTGAATGAACTGTGTGCTGAGGATATTGAGAAAATTAGTCTCAATCAGAAATAGTGAAGAACAGTGATAAGAAGAAGGCAAAAACACTGAATAAGTTGAGGATCAAAGGATGTGTATTAAAGGGTTTGTAGATATGAGTCTTAAGATGTTCCAGTTAAGATTTCAGAGGTTTGCATGAAGATATGAAGAAGTTGTGATCGGTCAAGTGGAACCGGTTCTGGGAGATGCTCCGGAGTGACAAAGGGTTACAAAAGGGTCCGGTGAGATCCGGAAGTGTATTATCAGACTCTGCAGATTGGAAGGAGTGTTTGGGATGTCCTCGTGATGTGTCATCTTGGTTTGTGCATAGTTTGGAGGTCCGGAAGCACCTATTGCAGTTTGACAGTGGTGACAAACTGTGTTCTTAAAGTTTCGGATGAAGAGGAGAAGAGATTCCAGTGAGTAGAGGAAGTGCGGATGTACCTAGTCATTCAGGCAAGCTTGTGAAGGTTCTTGGATCATTTTGAGATTGTGTTATTGGTCCGCATTAGTGTTAGAGCCCAGAATTGGAGATATTCTTCTGGATGGAGGTGTTCTTGCTGGCCGACCGGATGAGTTCTTCCGGATGAAGTTGTTCTTGTTTAGCTTGGTCGACCGGATGAGTTATTCATCTTGCGAATGTTCTTGTGGTTGATTGCCGACTTAGATGATTGTTCTTAAGTCGATGCCTTGTATAAATAAAGGTTTGTGAGTTCATTTTAAAGTGTGTGGAAGAGCAATGAGTATGGTATAGCAAAAGAACGAAAGGCAGAGCAGGTGTGTCTCGGGCTTAAATGGAATTGATCCAGACATAGTGAAGATGTCAATCTCCAGTTCAAGTTTGTAAAACTTATCATCTTGTAGATAGTGTGTCTCTTGTAGGTAGTGTGCCTCCTTGTGAGCAGTGTGCTCAGGCAGTGGGCCCTAATTGGCATGTGCCATTCATTTTTCTTATTCTTCTAACAGAGAATAATCCTTGGGTTAATCACCCCATGGTTTTTCCCTTAACTGGGTTTTCCACATCAAAAATCTTGGTGTCAAATGTGTTGATGTTTATCTGCTCCGATGTTTATGTTTTATGCTTTCATGAATGGATCATTGATATGCTGTTAGCTAATAAAGAAGAATCAAGTGTTTGAAATAAGAGCAAGTTTTATACAACTGATTCACCCCCCCTCTTAGTTGTGTGCCCTAGATCTAACAATTGGTATCAGAGCCAAGTTCCTCTGAAAGGAGCTTAACTGCTTAAGGAGATCCAAGATGTCGTCATACAAGAAGGATAGTCTGAAGTTTGATGGAACCAATTTCTCGCTCTGGAAAGGTCGCATGAAATATCACTTGGAGTGTATGGGAAAAGCATACTTGGCCATGGTCTCAAAGCCATATGTACCTCCACAGGGTGGTCCGACAACTCTGAATGAAATCACAGATGCAGAAAACAATCTACAGACAAAAGAAGCTCTTCTAAGTGCATTGACTGACTCAGAACTCTCAAATGTTATTGACCTACCAACTGCATATGAGATCTGGGTTAAACTGGAACTTCTGCATGAAGGAGATGAGTTTGTTAAGAGTGCAAGATTGCAAAGTCTCAAAGGGAAGTTTGAAAGATTGAAGATGAGAGATGATGAAAATATCACTACCTTTATGCCAAGGGTAAATGAGCTGGTGTGTGCAATCAGGAATGCTGGTGGAGTTCTGGATGAAAATGAGATTGTTTGCAAAATTCTCAGATCCCTTCCTATTGCCTACAAAATCAAGGTTGCTGCCATTGATGAATTCAGAGCCCATACAATTGTCACAAGAGAGCAATTGGCTGGCAAACTAGCTGCATTTGAAATGACAGAGTTTGGAGATGATCCCCCCAAGGCTGAATCTGCATTCAAAGCTAGTGCCTATGTGAAAGGCAAACAAAAATTTGATCTGGGAGAAAACTCTTCAAGGAAGCTGTCATGGTATGATCAAGCAAGGAAAGACATGGAAGAAGAAGAAGCAGAAACAGCTCATCTTGAAGCCCTCATTGCAAAAAGACTGCCAAGAGGATCTAGTAAGTATGAAGGAAAGTTACCTTTTAAATGCTTCAACTGCAATAAGATTGGTCATTTTACTTCAAGATGTTTGGAAAGATCTGCAAGGTCAAATTCTAATAGACAAAGGTTCCAAAAGAACTGTTATTATGTTCATGAGGAAGATGACAATGAAGGAGTAACGGATGATGAATCAAAAATAGGAAACAAATCCGGAAATGAATGGGTGTTTATTGCCATCAAGGAAGAAGATCCAATGTCCTCTGAATCTATCAATCATAAGGTTGTAGAAAGAGCTTTGGCTGCCCAAATTGAAGAAAAGGATGATTGGGTTATTGACAGTGGATGCTCTCACCATATGACAGGTGACAAAAACAAGTTCTTAGATTTGGAAAGGTATGAAGGAGGAATGGTAAAGTTTGGTGACAATTCTGCTAGTAGAATCAGAGGTAGGGGAACTATTTCTTTTGATGGAAAGAGCAAAACCAGTAATGTACTGTATGTTGAAGGATTGAAGTACAATCTACTCAGTGTTGGTCAGTTGGTGGACAAAGGTTATGACCTCTGGTTCAAGAATGGAAGATGTAGGATCTTTGAAAGCTCCGGAACTGAGATTACATCTGGTACTCAAACAAAAGGTAATATCTTCCATCTGGTTGGTTCTAATAAAAGTTCTTTGTTTGTTCAAGTTGATCAGAGTTGGTTATGGCATAGAAGGATGTGTCATGTGAATTTTGATAACATCATCAAGATAAGCAATACTCAGGCTGTAAGAGATCTTCCAAAGTTGGTGAAACCTACAAATAGTTTGTGCAAAGAATGTCAACTAGGTAAATAGAGCAGAGTCTCTTTCAAAAGCAAGGATCAGTCCTCTACCGGATTATTGGAATTAGTTCATACTGATCTATGTGGTCTAACAAGAATCAAGAGTATGCAAGGTGATAGATATTTCATGTTACTGATTGATGACCATTCCCAGATGATGTGGGTTACCTTCCTAAAAGAGAAATCAAAAGCCCTTGAGAAGTTCAAAATCTTCAAAGCTATGGTAGAGAATCAAACTGGATTGAAACTGAAATGTCTAAGGTCTGATAGAGGTGGTGAATTCACATCCGGTGAATTCATAGACTTTTGTGAGAAGCATGGTATAAAGAGACAATTGTCTGCTCCTAGGACTCCACAGCAGAATGGAGTAGTTGAGAGAAAGAACCGGACCATCCAGGAAGCATCCAAGACAATGATGATGGAAGCAAATGTACCTCAGATGTTTTGGAGAGAAGCTGTCAACACTGTAGTCTACACTCTCAACCGAGTTCAAATCAGAAGCAATACCGGTAAGACTCCTTATGAACTATGGTTTGGTATAACTCCTACTGTGAGATATTTCAGAGTATTTGGTAGCAAGTGTTACATCAAAAGAGATGAAGATCTAGGAAAGTTTGATGCTAGAAGTGATGAAAGAATTTTCTTGGGTTACTCCACTCAAAGAAAAGCATACCGGTGTTACAATAAGAGATTGAGAAAGACGATAAAAAGTACAAATGTGAAGGTTGATGAAGGAATTGAGAAGCCCTCAAGGTTTTATGAATATGATGAAGATGATTAGAATGATTCTCTAGTTCAAGGAACTCAATCCTCTCCTAAAAGTCAGATTCAAACTGATCCAGTAAATCAGGAAGAAGAGGTTTGTCTGAATGAGCTTGATCAAGAAACAACAGTGAAAGAGACTCCCAAAGTTCCAAGGTATGTAACTCTAAACCACTCCAAAGATTAGATCATAGGTGACAAAAGAAAAGGGGTTCAAACAAGAAGAAGAATCGTTCAAGATTCAAATGAATACTGTTTGATTTCAAAGATTAAACCTAAGACAATTAATGAAGCTTGCAAGGATGAAAATTGGACCAAAGCAATGGAGGAAGAATTGATGCAAATTGAGAAAAATCATACTTGGGATCTTGTTCCCAGACCTAGAAACAAGAATGTGATTGGAACCAAATGGGTCTTCTAGAACAAACTAAATGAAGTTGGTGAAGTAATCAGAAACAAAGCTAGATTGGTATGCAAAGGCTACTCTCAAATAGAAGGAATTGATTTTGAAGAAACTTTTGCTCTGGTAGCAAGAATTGAAGCAGCCAGATTATTTCTTGCATTTGCTGCCTTCAAAAACTTCAAGGTATATCAGATGGATGTCAAGTCTACCTTCCTAAATGGTGATTTGGAAGAAGAAGTATACATGGAACAATCGGATGGATTTCAACTGTCTGATCATGATGATATGGTCTGCAAGTTGAAGAAAGCACTGTATGGTTTGAAGCAAGCCCCAAGAGCATGGTATGAAAGGTTGGATAAGCATCTTGTGTAGATTGGTTTCAACAAAGGTACTGCTGATAGTAACCTATATTTCCAAATAGATAAGGAAAACATCTTGATTGTTGAAGTATTTGTTGATGATATCATTTTTGGAGGAAAAGACAGTTTGTGTAAAACTTTTGCAAATCAAATGAAAAGTGAGTTTGAAATGTCAATGCTTGGTGAAATAAATTTCTTCTTGGGTCTGCAAATTACTCAGACAAAGAAAGGCATCTTTATCTGTCAGACCAAATAAGCAAAAGAATTGTTGAGGAAATTTGGAATGGAAGATTCAAAGCCAATGAACACTCCTATGGCAACTGGATGTAAGTTGAGCAAAGATGATGATTCTCCTAAGACAGATCAGACCAAGTATAGATCAATGATTAGAGGACTATTGTATCTCACTCAGACTAGACCAGATATAATGCAGGTTGTTGGCCTATTGGAAAGATTTCAGGCTAATCCCACATAACCTCATGTCATGGCAATCAAAAGAATTTTTAGGTACTTGAAAGGAACGATTGATTATGGTCTATGGTATCCTAGAGATCAGGATTTCTCTCTTCATGCATACACATATGCAGATTGGGCAGAAGATGTGGATGATAGGAAGAGAACCAATGGTGGAGCATTCTTTTTGGGAAAGAGATTGGTTTCATGGCTAAGCAAGAAATAAGAGGCAATATCTCTGTCTACAACTAAAGCAGAATATATTGCAGCAGCAAGTAGTTGCACTCAAATCTTATGGATGAAGCAGATGCTAAGAGACATGAAAGTAGAATATGAGGGGCCTATCACAATTTTCTATGATAATTCAAGTACAATAAATATTTCTAAGAATCTGGTGTTGCATTCTAAGACCAAGCACATATCTATCAAGTTTCACTTTCTGAGAGAGCAAGTGAACAAAAGTGAAGTCAGATTGGAGTATGTACCCTCCAAGGATCAGATTGCAAATATCTTTACTAAACCTCTTCCCAAGGACTCTTTTGAGTATCTCAAGGAGAAGTTAGGGGTTATGGCCCCTCCAGTGATGAACTAGGATGCACTGATGTGCATTAGTCTGGTGGATATCATAGTCATATCTTGTGATTCGGATTGATGATGGGGAGCTACTACTAAGGGGGAGCAGCTGGTATGATTCTGATGTGTTAGAATTGCAAGTATGAGCTCTTTTCCATTGATGTCAAAGGGGGAGAGAAGAAATGTGAAAAACAAGTGGTTGATGATCAAAGGGGGAGCAGTAAAGGAAGAGAAGACATGTGAAGAGATGTTGCTGATAGGGGGAGCTATGACAGAAAGGAGAAGTTCTTGTCTTGATGGTTTTTCACATCATATGTTGCCATCAATGACAAAGGGGGAGATTGTTGCAAGTATGAGGTTAACCAGTGTTGTCATTGATGTCAACATACTCATATTGCATTGATGAGAAGGATTGAATGAGCTGTGTGCTAAGGATATTGAGAAAATTAGTCTCAATCAGAAACAATGAAGAACAGTGATAAGAAGAAGGCAAAAACACTGAATAAGTTGAGGATCAGAGGATGTGGATTAAAGGGTTTGTAGATATGAGTCTTAAGATGTTCCAGTTAAGATTTCAAAGGTCCACATGAAGATATGAAGAAGTTGTGATTGGTCAAGTGGAACCGGTTCCGGGAGATGCTCCGGAGTGACAGAGGGTTACAAAAGGGTCCAGTGAGATCCGAAAGTGCATTATCAGACTCTGCAGATTGGAAGGAGTGTTTGGGATGTCCTTGTGATGTGTCATTTCAGTTTGTACATAGTTTGGAGGTCTGGAAGCACCTATTGCAGTTTGACAGTGGCAACAGACTGTGTTCTTGAAGTTTCGGATGAAGAGGAGAAGAGATTCTAGTGAGTAGAGGAAGTGCGGATGTACCTAGTCATTCAAGCAAGCTTGTGAAGGTTCTTGGATCATTTTGAGATTGTGTTATTGGTCCACATTAGTGTTAGAGCCTAGAATTAGAGATATTCTTCCTGATGCTTGCCATCCATGCTTCCTCCCCCCGATGCTTGCCACCGATGCTTGCTATTGATGGTTGCCTGATGATGTTGCCACCCAGATCTATGACAGTTTCAAGATAGGGGTGGACCAACAAGCGGATGGAGCGGACCGACCGTTCATCTCCCTCCCCCCCGGTCCAGAAGCGATCCTTCCATCCATCCATATAGAATTTGTCCTAATGGGTGGGGGATGCGGTTGACCGGTTAAAGAAAAAGGTGGGTGGGCCCCCTTCTTATATTATTCGGCGAGCGGTACCGGCCATCAATAAACTGATCCTCCCCTCCCCGATGACCGGATTCTTAAACCCTAATCTGATCCTTCCCCTGGCTAATCTGCACCCCGGGCCCCTTTAGAATAGTAGGGCCGAAGGAACCCGGCAAGCAGAGTATGTCCTTTTGTTTGGGTGGGGGCGCCGGTTACTGTTCAAAAAGCTATTATTGGGTGGGGCCAAGTGAAGCCTCCTCTTTAATCTGCATCCTTGAATACTAATCTGCATCCTCCCAAGACTAATCTAAATCCTCCCCTTTCTATCTGACCCCCGGCATCTATCCATCCCCGAAGTGTAGGGTCCCGCCCTCCTGTTATTGGCCAACCGAACTTAATCTGCACCCCCGGCATCGATCCATGATCCATCCACCCCAACCTATCTATCCTAAGCTATTCTATCTATGATCTATCCATCTCCTAAGCTATCTATCCTAACTTATCTATCCCAACCTATTTATTCTATCGATCCTAACCGGCTCTAATATGAAAGAAGGGCTCGACTATAGATAGTTGAACGAAACTTGACTCAACGCCCTGCCGGATCCACATGCGTTACTTTACATAATAGTGGCACGATTCTGCCCTCGGGAACCGTTCATTGATTGAACTTACCGCTCGAGAACCTAATCACTAGCCAGAGGAGAGCGTGTTAAATAGAGTGCCAAGCCATTTTTTGTAAGGGCGGGCGTGGCGACCCCTACTATAGTATCTAGCCGGCGGGACCAAGCTATGTAGCCCCGATCTATACTATACTATACGGACCCCTAGAATTGAATAGGGCGCCTATCTCCGTGACTAGACAGTTTCAATTACGAGACAGCCGGGTCAACTTCTACATTGAATCCTTGAGGAGTAAAAGTAATACAAATTTTGGCTGGTTGCTTCCTCTTTGGTCTTGTGAGTTCTATTTTAATGTATGCATTTTCATAATCCATTTATCAGTTTCAAATTAATTTATATTAGTATTGCAATGTGCATGTGTTTCTATTAACTGTCTCCATTTTTTATCTGCATCTTTCTTTAGAATGAATTAACTAAGGGTTTTCTAAATTCTGGGATGCATATCTATTGCATTGCATGTTTAACTTCCAACAACCTTAGAAAGTGAGATAGCCAACTCTTTATAGACATAGAACCTGGCACCAACATTCATTACACTTGCCGGTTTGGTGAAATTACATTACAAAGTGTCACTCAAGGGCATTAAGACATTTATTACATTGAGCCCAGAGAAAGATAGAAAATAATATGTCACATGGGACGCAAATGACTTGAGGAGCTTGGCTAATAAATGTAGGGGAGAGGTAGTTGCTTGTTCACTTCAGGTACACCTATCCACATTTCTCTTCCCACTCAGCATATGACTTCTCTGATGACCATTAGAATGAAATCAACTTTGAAATCTTGTCATTGTGTCCTATGTACTGTGCACTGATCAAAATCTTCGCCTCCTTATAGAACAACTCAAAATTTATTGCTAATACATGTAGTTTATCCAAAGTTGAATTCAAAATCATCAGCTTGGGGTCCTCATCAGTGCAACAAGTAGTTATTAGCTAGCTGACATTGTCACTGAAATCAGCTTTCCACTTGTCAAAGATTTTGACCTACCCATCGGCCTCCAGTATACTAGGCATTATTTTTTATCTATCTTTTCCATAAACTGCTTCTTCTCACCTAGTACCTTATCTAGCTTTAATTGGAAAGCTACAACCCCTTCAAGAATTTCTAGCATTTCAAGGGTTAGCTTCATCTCTATTGGCACATGTGCATCAAACTGTGCACACCTAATTAGGTCTCTAGACTCAACAGTCCTTGACAACCATGATCTCTACATTTTCTTGAGACATTCCTTATCCTGCTCATGCTTGTCTAATGTAGCCCTTAAATTAGAATGAGACTTCCATGTCTCATCCATCCTTGCAACAATCTTGGTCACTCTATGGTTGATTGAATTGGTGACCATCTCTTTGAATGAATTCTTCTTCTCCTCTTTCAACCTTTTTGCCTCCTCCTTCAGTTCTCTGATTTCAACTAATAGGGTCTTTATGTCAGCTGGAAATGACTTTACTATTGGGATCATAGGTAGAGGAGTAGAAGTACCATCCCCTAATGATAGTTTCTCCTTGTACTTATTAATCTCTGTAATTGCTTGTGCATATTGTAGAAGCAACTCATCATGTTCTTTATGCAGCTTGTTAGTGACTCGTTCAACAAATTGGGCAGTTTGTACATTTAAACTTGTAGCTTGGGGGGCAGGGGTGTCACATACCCTCTTGATTATTACATCTCTTGTTAACTCCCCCAATCCAATCCTAGGCTTGTTATTGTTTGGGGCTAGAGCCCATATTGTTAATGTCTCGAACCTAGGATTGAAGGCTACACTAGAGAGAGCCTTCTCTACTTGCTCATATGTTACATCTAAGTCTTCTATGGTTATTGTGTCAAATGCAATTGCATCTGACAAAGTCCAACAAGGGAGGAGAAAGATATTACTTTTGGCAACTAAAGCCCTCCCCTCCAGTAGAGTTGTTCTGCTAATGGCCTGATTGACTTCTTTCAACACCTCTTAGATGATGGCTTCATATTCAGAGGGACCAGTCCCACTTTTGGCATCCTCAATCCTTTTCTAGAATTCCTCACTGCTTAATTTTAGCACATAACTCCTAAATTTAGGAGTGTTAATGAATTCATCATCTTCTAAGAATTTATTGCAAGCCATTACTCTAACATGTTCTATATCTACAGTCTAGCTTGTCATTGTCCTCATTGCCCTATTTTTAGGGGATGAGGAGGGCCTTATTCTATCAGGTGAATTCACCTGATGGGTGGCTTCTTGTACCTACTCCTTTGCCTCTCCATCTAAATCCACTATTTCAATTTCCTCCTCGGCCTCTAAGTCAATTATTTTTGGCTTCTTGGCAAGGGAAGGGTCAATTAATTCTCTCTTCATAGTATATCCCGCCCTTGAGCTGCTAGGCTGATAGGAGGGCCCTCCTTCTCCTGTAAGAGCACTAGCAATTAGTTGCTTTGCATTATCCAACATTTTTTGAATTCTTTGTATGGGGTCCTACACCTATGCAAAGTCACCCTGATATGCAGCATTCACATTCTTCCTCATTCTTTCTCCTATCATTATTGTGTCCCACTTGATTCTCAAAGTAATGACATCATTCATTGTGAAATAGTTTATGATAGTATCCTCATCAAAGTTGACTTGGTGAATGTACCTCAGTCTATGTTTACTAACCTTGACCCTATCAATGAAACCCTCAGGGTCAAATGTTTTGAGTTGCTCCAAATACATCCCATAGCACTACAGCATTGAATAAATGTGATCCAACCCATTTTTATCTACTATCAGAAAGTCACTGAATCTGAGGGAGGTAGGAAAAAACAAACCTTTCTTGTGCTTCCTCAGATGCTCCTTATCTGATTCATTTAACTATGTAATGATTTCCAAAAATGTAATTCTCTTAGGTACATATTTAGGCAGAATGTGGGGAGAGGCCTCACACCCATAGACCCTAATGTAGGTGGTGTGCTCATGGTAAAACTAGTCACCCCAATTATGATCAATCCCCAAGTGAGGGGTTCTATCCAATGGCCTTAAAAGATCTAATACATCTAGATATGGCCTTTCTCCTTCTGGCTCCAAGAAACTGAGAACTCTCCTCACAAAATATTCTTCAAAGATTACATAGTCGACATCAACACAATGCATATCTACCATGCATGTCCACATCTGTACTAGCAACATATTTCCCTATGCATCTACCATTTTGACATGTAAATTTTGGTGCCACGTGCCTGATAGAGAAAACAAAAGCATATGGCACAATATGTAATACCATGTGAATTCAACATGGGCATCTGCAATAAATAACTTTCTCTTGATTGTTGTCATTTGTTTGTGCATTTTATCTATAATATATGAAGCGTAGTCATACAGTTCCCTCATCTCTTGGCTTTGAATATCCAATACCATCATCATCAGTGAGATGGGCATCATGTCTGAGACATCCCTACCTAGCACTTGACACAAGCTGTTATATGTCCTAACAAAATAGTGCATGAACAGAGTGCACTGGAAAGGTTCATCTTCACTATCTGATATTTTCCCCAACTTACCATCAAATCCTCTTGGCCTGTGCTTAGGGAAATTGAAATCTCTATATGCATGCTTGATAGTCTGATACATTTTCTTTAATGCACTTAAGTCAATTGGCTTATTAGCCACAGGGTTTAAATTAAACACAGTGGCAATGTATCCCTTTATGAACATGATAATCTTTGTGCCATTCCCTGCCAAGACTGTCCTCATTTGAAGATCGTATATTTGTGCTATCACCCTCACTAAGTCTAGGTTAGGAAATAAGTTAGGGTATATTAGGTTGGCCAAATCAAAGAACCAAGCATGTCAAAATGGGGCTTTATAATCCATTCTATAGTGCTAGTGTTCAAATAAGACGTAACCAAGAACTAGCAATTAGGCAAAAAGTCAAGGAATTTATCATTTGGCCCACTGGGACCATGCACATTCATAGCTTTCTTAGTATAGCCTAGGAGCTGGACCATAAGGTCCTCATCTAAGCTACACTTAGAGATGGAAGCTTGACTAGCTTGACTCATTTTGTCAAACTGCTTGTAGCAAACTAGGGCTTCTTATATTGACAGCTATCTACCTTCTCAATCAAGTAGTCAATTTAAAATATGTCATGCACAATTAGACAGAATGAACTTATTGGTTTATTCTTGCAGATATTTGAATTTCTTTCTTTTCTTTCTCGAGAATCTGTTGCATGTCTAAACTTTGTTTGTGCTTGAAGAAATGATGCAAAAAGCCCTAACTCTTCTCATTTTCAAGCTTTGTAGCATAGGTTCTAAGGTATTAATGGAGGTAGCCTCGGCCTTAATCTCTCATTTGTGTCATAGGGTGCCTTCAATGTTCATCATGAAAATTTAAATCTGCATTGTTGATTTGAGTTTATTTCTATGAGATCCATGGCTATCATTTACTTGCCAGATTTGAAAATTTGGGTCATCATAATTGAAAAGTTGTCAACCAATAAGGATGAGCCAAATTAGATGTACTTCCTTCACTGACCATATCACTTTTCATCTGACCTAGACACATGGCATCATTTTGCGGTGTCATATCTAGAGATGGGCCACCACTTACCTACCCTACGTGAGCGTGATAAAGCCTCCATGCATCCACCTTTCACTTGCCTTTTACTTCTTTGATAAGATGAGGCCACTTGTTGCCATCTTGTGACCGCATGGTGAATATTCCTTCCTAGAAAGATACCCTTGTGATGATGTGCAATCATTAGATTAGAGATTTCCTTCAGACCACTTTTAGACTAACACTTGGTAGCATATGGTTGCTCAATGTAAGATTCTGCAATAAAGGGGCTGTAAGCCTAGATCCTTTGACAGGTGTCACCTTGTCGCAACCATGCAATGGGATGATGAAATCACGTATAATGCATTGTAATGTTGCGAAATACACTTATATTAAACCTCATAACCTATGCGAGGACTTAGGACTTTAATTTAAATCTTCACAGGTTATAAGGGGTAAGACTAAGACATGAGGCTGGTCACTTAATGAATATAAAGGCTTCAAGTCATAAATTAAGGCATCGAGAACCTAGCAACGGCAGTCAACAGAGATTTAGAAGATAAAGCACATGAGCTTAGGAACTTAGGTTTAAAAAAAATGCAAAGACAAGGAACTTGCAATTTCACGAACCTAAAACCCTAAATCCTTTACGAGTACCACCACACCTAACACCTACAAAGAGCTTATTTCAAAGAGGATGTTTTTGATATTACAACTCTACTACAAAAGTGGTGGGAGACAACGATACAAGTATTTTGAACACTAGATGTGTCAATTTATCATTATCATTAGGTATGCTTCTCAATTTTTGGATTGGGACCAAATGATAAGTGATCACATGCATAACCAACTAGTTTATTTCTAGAAAAATTAATTCTTTTATATTTCTTCTTACCTTTTCTATGTCATTGCCAACATGAATGTGTGGCTAGGTTTGCAAACTATGGGAATATTTGACAATACTACACATATATATGATTTCTATCCATAATTATAGATGGATGTGGGGATTAAAGAGTATAAGAGAATGAATGATGCCTTCTAAATGTTGAATGTAAGGATATTGGAAGGTGATCTTGGGTTAAGGAGCACTAAGAGGGGGGTGAATTAGTATTCTCTAAATCTTTTCTTGAACTTTTACTTTCAACCATTTCAAAAGAATAATCAAATAGAAGCAAAATATATAATTAAACAACATGCACAAAAGTATGACACATAACACTAAGATTTTATGTGGAAAACCTAAAAAGAGAAAAACCACAAAGAGGATTAGCTCTCAAATATATATTGGAATCTTTACAAAAATGATGTTTAGGCTTGGTCACTCCACAGGCCTAGAACATGATGGCTTACAGTCATGATGTACAACTAAGTTTAGTAGGCTCACTGCCTCAACCCTTAACCTAGCAATATTACAATAAGGGTCGTTAAACCCTGAGGGCTATTAAACTATACTAAAGGCTCACTACCACCTTACTACCTTGATGATAAAAACTTGCTTCCAAATAGATCACACATGATAACTGAATACTGCTTCAGCATCTGCCACTATGTCAAGGTGCAATCATTTAACAATTGTATTCTGAATCCCAAGTCTTCATCATTGCTGATCCTCTAACTTTGCTCGACTATTTGCATATTCACATCACACACATATACTTCCACACACACACAACCAAAGATCATCACTCTTATATATATATCCACATCATGATTTAATCCATAATCAGGTCACCATCCAAGAAGTTAAACATGTACATAGAAAGATATACCTTGTCACTCAATCCAATGTACTATGTGTCATGCAGATCTAAATATTCTCCCAAACGTGTTCATATAGGTTGGATCTAATCATTCAATTACTTACATAGATCCTCCAAACATTAACTCTTCTCCTCACAATGATTAATATACTTGTCAGCCTCTTCCTTAAGAGTTTGCTTAACAACTTCATTTGCTGACTTGCAACTTTTATTGAGGATCTCAAAACACTTCCAAAACCATATCAAGGACTCTTTACACATTCCCAATCTTAACCTTAGAACCACAAGGAATGATATCATCTTGCGGAGAAATGTGGACCATCAGAACTCAGAATCTATCTCTGTCAAACTCTGTCAAACACTATGTCGGTACTTAGCAGCTTGTAGTTATCCTTTGGATGAACTTTAGATCTCCTAACTCTAGAATAAGAAACTTCATATAAGTTTTTTCAACACATCAAAACCACATAACAAAATACTTGTCTGCGGAGGAATGTCAACCACTGCACTAGACCCTGTTCACTATTCCAGCTATACCTTTGCTTACCCGGACTTAGACATTTCTTCAAGATGACTTCCAGAGAGGATCAAGACTTAATCTCTGAGGCATAACACTACTAAACACCAACTGACATCATACCTAAACTACATTACTGGATCATTATCTATGGAGGCATACTATCCAGTTTACTGTCCTCTACTCTGCATACTTCCCATACTTAGCCATTTTCTATCAACCGGACCTGGAATCTCATATGTTCTTCCAGAGATATCTCTTCTCGTCATGGTGATAGGATCTCTAAGCCTTGTTTCCATCAAGGACAATATATAGATCCATACCAGAGTAACGTCTCTTGCCAACAATCTCCCCCTTTGGTATTGATGGTAACACTTAGTGAAAAATGCCTGACTGCTCCCCCTTACTATATACATTGTACTTTCTTTCTCCCCCTAAGATGATTGTCCATTTTTGACTGATCTACTTCTCCCCCTTTGATGGAAAAGGGTGTTGATCAAGAACCAAAAACTTATCAAAATCTCAAAAATTTTATATTGTCTGCCGCATATTTACAAGTGCAATCTTCATTGTTAATATTATATGTGTTTAAGAACATCATGAAATATATTTTTGATCAATGTCCACTTAGCATCCTAGCTTTTCTTTGCATTTTCCAAAATCTAAATTTGATTGATGAGAAGAAAAGTTATGGTTTCTACCTTGTTACGATCAAAAGTTGTGTCCATTTGGACAACTAACTTGGCCTCTATAATAAGATTTGTCTTGAGTCTAGCTTTGGACAAACTAACCTCTTGAGTTGTCCCATCCTGCTTTTTATTTGGTATTTTTGATTTGTTAAGTTAGTTAGTTCATTGTGAATATTAATGACTTTTTTTTCTGTTCTTATGACTGACTTTGCTTCTGGATTAAATTTCTTAGAAATATCTAGCAATTTTTGTTCCAAATCTTTGATCTTTTCTTCAATCTTTCAAGCAGTCTTAGGCCAGGACAAACATAACTTGTACATATCTCCAACATCTTTCACAGCTTTTTAAATGCTGGCTATTATATTGTTTAATGTGATTTTGTCCTTTGCTATCATTATTTTCAACTCTTCTAATCTTTTCTCATCAAATTCTTGCCTCACCTTTGTTTCTGTAGATTTCTCAAAAGATTCAAATTGTTTACTTACTGACTTTATCAGCCCCTTTAGATGACTTGATGAGGGTATGGAGAGATCCCTTTTGAAGGTGGGCAATAGCTTTTCTAAGATTCCTGATGATTCATCAATCAGTTCACTATCCTCAATATGTGATTTTAGCATCTCTTCTTGAGCCTTTGTTTGAACAATTTTTTTTTTTTTTTAAAATGCACCTGGTAAACTTTTTAATGTGACCGGCGACGCTGGTACGACACGCCCTCCGGCTCCACACGAATGCTTTTGCCCGGAGCAATGAACCGGTGAGGCCACAACTGGGGGACCTCATCCCCTAGGAAGAACACTTCAAACCCGCAAGCTCATTGGCCCAGCGAAGGCATAAAGCCTTGCGAGCTCGTTGGCCCAGCAGGGGTTTGAACTCTGGTGGCCGCCACTACATCCTGAGCGACTTAACCACCGAACCATGCCATCATTGGAAAGCCTTTGTCTAAACAATTGTAACCAACTTAAACTTATGTTTTAGTGTCATTGTGTCCATGTTTATTGGACCATGTAGAAATTTTGGATCATCCAAAGCTTGTGTTATTTCCTACAACAATTTTTTTGCAGGATTTGTAGTCTCTTGCTGCGATAGGGAATTCTTCTTTGTGGATTTTCTCTGAATCTTTTTTATCCATATTAGTATCCCCATCTTGTTTCATTGAATTAATTTTCATGACCTGTTCTTCCTCAATCTTCTCCTTGTCAATGTCATCCTTAGCAAGATGTATTGGAGAGGGTCTTATCTCAAAAACATCAGCAGCTGCTTCTTCCTGGTCAGTCACTTTGTCATCTTTATCTGATTCTTGCTCTAGATTTACTTCCAGAATAGGTGTACTATTTCCACCATCTGTTGTTGCATTGTCATGAGTGGTAGGAATATTGTATTTTCTCAATATTTCCAAGGTGATTTCTTCTGTCTCCACTACTTTTTCAATTTCTCTCAGCATAAACAAGTTCATCCTTGTTTTGGTTTTGAATTTCTCTTTGGTTTCCTTAGAGATCAAATTCTTATCTTTCGGAGTGATTTCAGGACACAATATTGTCAGAACATGTTTTCTTAGCTCAATATCTTTGGATCTAGTAGTCTCCTTTCTAATGCCCAGAAGATTTTCTAGACCTTTTGGGAGATTAGAGAAAATCTCAATGAGGGCTTTATTGAAAGTGTTGAGATATTTTATATTGGCTTCCTCTAGACTCCTTTTTTCTTCTTTACTATATTCATCATAGTGCTTAATCATGGGTTTCAAATTCCCATCTACAGTGACAACCTTTACTATTTCTACAAGAGTTGGGAGTGTTTTCTATCTCTTGCTGGACTTGTCTTCTCCAAATAATTTTCCTTTGTTGCTTCTAGAGGATTTAACAACCTCAACTTTCATCTTCTTGACTTCTTCATCTGACTCGATCTCTTCTTCATCCTTTTCACCAATACTAATGTATAACCTTTTTCCTTTCACTTTTTGCCTCTTCATTTGCTTGGTAGCAGATTCCTTTGAGGATTTCTCCAGGTTAGATGATGATGTAGCACCAGATGGAGTGGCAGAGCTTCTGGTGGTCCTTTGAGTCTTTTCTAGTTTATTTTGCTTTAATTGAGATTCCTCTAGAATCTGTACTGGCTCATCCTTTTCCTTTTTTTCTACTACTTTCTCTCCCTTTTCCTTTTCCTCTTTTAGTTGTTCCTTGGTAATGCAATATCTTGCAGCAATCTCTTCTACTTCTTTCCTCAATTTCCTGGAAGATTCAGGTTTCCTATGTTCAACATATAGTTTCACAGATATTTCTTCATATGTACCAAATCTTTCTTCTTTTGTATCCTTAGGCTTGCTCAACATATGTTTGGCATAGTTGTCTAGTATATTACCATTTACTTTATACCCCATGGGCATGATCCAGACTATTCTAGGCTCAACAGCCTCCATCAGACATTGGTCCTTTGTGACCATAAAACATATACTATCTTTGTATTTATCAACGATTCCATTTGGAATTCTTTCCCTAGACTGCATCATGCTCTGAAAGTTTTTGAAGAATCCCCATAGGGCTACTTTTTGTTCATTTTGACCACCTAAGTTGCTAAGACATTGTCTTATTTGAGCAGCTACTGGTTGATTTCTTACCCAGATTAAACCCTTGTGATTAGGAAATTCATTCAAAAAGTAAAAGAACAAGCATATAATGAGCATACCAAATTTGAAGGGATAACTCTTACTTTCTTTTATTTTCTTCAGATTATCCATCAGATGAACCCTCAACAGTTCGCACAAGTCATAATCAACATTTTCCGTGATCATTTGATATGTAGTGTAAATTGTCATACCTGAGACAGAGTTTTCTCTACTAGAGAAATAGATCTTGTACCCTATGACCATTGAAGCAAATTTCATAGTAGGATTGATGATGTCTTTTATTGTCATTCCTCTTTTATCAAATTTTGCTCCGGCAGCTTCTATGATTGTTTGATTTTGATGAAGGGGGTAAATCATAAAACACACAACAACAGAAATTGCACATAGAAAATAGAATTATATTTTATTAATATGGGAAAAACATTACGTTACAGAAGCTCAATACAATCAGAGGATGAATCCCCTATAGGCTACAACACATTATAGCTCCCTCTCCCAAGACTCTAGAATCTTCAGCCTTCTGTAATTCCCAAATCAACTAGGGTTTCTAATTTCTCTGCCTTTCTTGACTCTACACCTTATCCCCTTAACTCTACTTCCTAAGGGTTCCTAAAAATGGTTATATATAGCCCTTTTTGGCGACCACTAGCTTAATTTTGAAATTTACATCTCCCTCCAAAAAAAAGGTCAACTTCGCGAGGCCATAACTTTCGATCCGACCATTGGATTTTCAATTATAATACCTTTTTGGAAAGCCCTCGAAAAGACGATGGTGCACAAGCAATACCGATAGGTAGATTGCTTGGGTTTCCCACCAAATTTCGGGCCCATCTAGAGCCTCTAAGTGACTCAAATTTGACTTTGAATATTTCAATAGGATTTTTTGAATTTAAAATTTTAATATCTCACAAATGACAAATGATATTGAAGTGATTTCTTCACCATTTGCTTCAATTCACCATTCTGGAGGTCCATGTAAGATTTTGTATCCAATGGTGCACAAATGCAAACTTACTAAAAATCGTAACCCTACCAAATTTAGCCCTTATTGAAAAGAAACAACACATTTTTATTTTTTTGGTTCATGTAAGATTGCTCTTACACCTTGGATGCTCCTACATCAGACACCCGGGGTAATTTGAAAAGTGACCCTGTCACTTCTCATGAGTTAGAGGGAAACCAAAACGGTTAACCTCAGTCTCAGATAACCATGATGAATCTTCAACAGGCCTTCCTTTCCATTTCACCAAGTATTCTGTATTCTACCTGTTTCTTGTACTCTTATCCACACAGCTATCCAGAATGCCCTCTATCTCCTCCTTCTCTGAAGTAGATGCTAGAATGTCCCACTATGTTCCTTTATTAAGTCCATCATCATGATACTCTATCAGATCTAAAATGTTGAACACTAGTGAAATATTAATGTCATCAAGCAACTCTACCTCAAATACATTTCTTGAATCATGCTTCTTCAGGATTCTACAAGGTCCAAATTTTCTCATCTTCAGCTTATTATATGTACCAACTGGAATTTTTTCTTTTCTCAAGCGAACCATGACTTCATCACTCTCCTAAAACTCCTTATGTCTCCTCTTTTGATCTACCTTAGCCTTATATTGAGAAGTCATCTTATGGATATGCTTTCTTACCTCTTCGTGCAAATTCTTCATGTGTTTAGTAAAATTTTTAGCTTCGGCACTACTCTTCTCCCCCTTATCCATCCTCCTCAATTTGGAAGCAGTTCTTGGGCTACTCCCATACACAACTTGGAATGGAGATTTACCTGTGCTCCTATTGACAGAATTGTTGTAAGCAAATTCTTCCTATGGTAAAATCAAATCACATCCCTTGGACTTATCTCCTACTAAGCATCGTAGTGGGTTACCCAAACTCCTATTCACCACTTCTATCTGTCCATCAGCCTATGGATGGTGAGCAGAACTAAACTTCAAATCTATCTTCAACTTCTTCCACAATGTTCTCCAGAAATAACTAACAAACTTGGTATCTCGATCTGAAACTATGCTCTTAGGTAGACCATGTAGTCTCACCACCTCCCTGAAAAATAACTCTGCAATATGAATAACATCATTAGTCTTCTTGCAAGGAATAAAATGGGCCATCTTTGAGAATTTGTCCACCACCACAAAAATGGAATCATGTCCTCTCTATGTCCTTGGTAAACCAAGAACAAAATCCATATTAATATCATCCCATGGCTTTTTTGGTATAGGTAATGGCTGATATAGCCCTATATTCTGAATTGTTCCTTTTGCCATCTGAGACACTTTACAATTTTACACAAATTCCCTCACATCTTGCTGCAATTGTGGCCAATAATAATGTTCACCAACAATAGCAATGGTCTTATCTTGACCAAAGTGTCTAGCTAATCCTCCACTATGTTTATCCTTAAATAGGTTCTCTCTCATGGAACTCCTTAGAATGCACAACTGGCTTCCTCTAAATAGCATGCCATCTTGGATTATGAAATCCAATCATTTTGTCCTATCAAAAGTAATAGGTTCCAGACAAGCTTTCCAAGCCTCTACAAAATCTAGATCTTCAGGAAGTCCAACAAAAGTATAACTTTGCAAAAACTCAACCCATTTTAAGTGCCTTTGATTTAACTTCCCTTGACTATTAAGATACTACAAAGCCTGATGATCAGTATATAAAACAAAATCCTTTGGCAATAAATAATATCTCCATTTCTTCAAAGCCTGAACTATTGCATAAAACTCCTAATCATAAACATAATACTTTTTCTTGGCATCATTAAGATTCTCACTAAAATAGACAATGTGCTTACCTTCTTGACTTAGAACAGCTCCTATACCACCACCACTAGAATCACAAGCTACCTGAAATACATTACTGAAATATGGAAGTGCCAAAATAGGTTGTTCTATGACTTTCTGCTTCAATGTATCAAATCTTTTGTTTTCTCCTTTAGTCCATCTAAACTCTTTTCTATCCCCTCTCATTGTCTCAGTTAGGGGTGCACAAATGCTACTGAAATTCCTGATAAACTTTTTGTAAAAACTTGCCAAACCATGAAAAGATCTTACCTCCAAAGCACTCCTTAGCGTAGGCCATTCAATGATAGCCCTCACCTTCTTTGGGCCCATCTTAAGACCTTCCTCTGAGACAAAAAATCCTAGGTATACCAACTCATTCTTTGCAAAACTAAATTTCTTTAGATTGATCAACAAATTCTCCTCCCTCAGTTTCTCTAAAACTCCTCTGATATGCATCAAATGCTCATCCCAAGTCTTACTGAAAATTAAAATGTCATCTAAATAAACAATAACAAAACTTCCCAAAAATTCTTTCAGTACCTCATTCATGAGCCGCATGAATGTACTCGGTGCATTGGTTAGCCCAAATGGCATGACTAACCACTCATACAAACCCTCCTCTGTCTTAAAGGTTGTCTTCCATTCATCTCCTTCTCTGATTCAAATCTAGTGATACCCACTCTTCAGATCAATCTTCATGAAGTACTTGGCTCCACTCAAACAATCCATTATGTCATCCATTCTAAGAAATGGAAATCTGTACTTAATTATGATTTTGTTGATGGCTTAGGAATCTATACACATCCTCCACTCTCCATCTTTCTTTTGTGGTAGTATTGTAGGTACCGCACATGGACTTAGGCTCTCCCTTATCAGTCCCTTCCTTAACAACTCATAAACTTGTCTGTTCAACTCTTCATTCTCTGTTGGAGTCATTCTATGGGCTGCCTTATTTGGCAAACTAGCTCTTGGTATCAAATCCATTTGATGACTTATCTTCCTCACTAGTGGTAAACCTTCTGGTACATTATCAGAGACAATATCTTGAAATTCTTCCAACATTTCTAAGATTCTGCTAGTACATCTTCACATTTCTCTTGACTAATTTTAGGAATCAATGCAAAGTAATGAAGCTCATGCTTCATACCCTCCAAAAACTTTCTACCATCTACCAAGCAAATTCTGTTAGTACTACACACCTTTTCTTCCACCTCCTTCAAGGGCTTCAACTTATGACAGACTCCATCCTTTGTTAGGGAGTATGTGTTCGCACGGCCATCATGGACAACGCTACTATCATATTGCCACGGCCTCCCCAATAACATATGACATGCATCCATCAGTATGATGTCACACAGCACCTCATCATGGTAGTCACCAATCTTGAACTTCACTAAACACTGCTCATTGACCAAAGCTCTATGGTCCTTCTACAACCATGCAATCTGATATGGATGTGGATGCTTTTTTCTTGTCAACTTCAACTTGTCAACCATCTCCTCTGAAACAAGATTATCAGTGCTTCCACTGTCAATAATAATATCACAACACTTTTATTCACATTTGCACCTTGTGCAGAATAAACTCTTCCTTTGATTGGGTTCTTTCTCATCATTCAACAAAGTTCTTCTGACAAGTAGGGTTTCTCCCCTTTCTGCATCTTCAGAGTGCTCAGACTATGCATCTTCATCCACATGTGTAACTCGTGCATTACCTTCAGGTCTTCTATTCATCCTTCCTTGATGTTGCAGAAACTCTTATGCTTGATGCCCTTCTTCTCCACATTTGAAACATGTTCCTCTGAAACAGGTTTACCTCTTCCTCTTCCTCTTTGCTCACCATTATTCTAGTCATGAGGGAGGTAGGTATTATCTCCTCTCTGATTTCGACTGGTTCCAGCTTCTTCACTTTTCTTTGGATCTTCATTTTGGCCTCCATAGGGTCTTCCACCAGTCCTTCCACCTTGACCTCTTCCCCTTTGCTTGCTTTCAAATCTCTTATTCAGCTTCTCTTCCACCTTTAGGGAAAATTGGTACATATCTTCTATGGTGGTCATTCTGACCAGGCTCAACTCTTCTTGAATACTTGGCCTCAACCCATTAATGTAACGGGCTACCTTCTCCTTGTTGGCCTCTCCATGGCCTATCCTGATAGTGATCTTATAAAAAAAATTTATACTCCTTAATTGAGTTGTTACCTTGCTTCAATCCTTGCAACTTCTTCAGCAACTCCATCTCATAGTCCACAGGAATGAACTGCCTCTTCAATTTCTCCACCATCTGATACCATCTAGTAATCTTTTCTTTTCCTCTTCTATTTCTCTCTAACTGGACCTCCTTCCACCAAATACTGGCATGGCTCTTCAACTTTGTCTTTGTAAACTTGACCCATTCAGGCTCTTCCACATCTTCATACTCGAAATACTTCTTCATATCATTGATCCAATCAATTTGTTCAGGATTCAAATCTCCAGAATAGGTAGAAAATTTGATTTTGGGCCCCTCTCTAATCTTTGAAATGGCCCTCAACAACCTAAATTCTGTAGGATCTCCCACAACTTCTTGTTCTTCCTCAAATAGCTCTTCTTCAGCTTCATCTTTGCTTTCCTCTCTCCTTCTCAGCTCGAAACCTCTTCGCAGCTCCTCTTACAATGCATCGATTTGTCTTTGCAGGGCTCTAAAACCTTCTTCCTTCAAAGTATTCCTCCCACCATGGTTTCTTCGTGGAGGCATCTTGATCTCTACAGCAAACCCACAACCCAGGTCCTGGTGCAAACTACCTCATAATCAGCGATCTATGTACACACTCAGGAAACCTGGCTCTGATACAACTTGATGAAGGGGGTAAATCATAAAACACATAATAACAAAAATTGCACATAGAAAATAGAATGATATTTTATTAATTTCAGAAAAACATTACATTACAGAAGCTCAAATACAATCAGAGGATGAATCCCCTACAAGCTACAACACATTACAGCTCCCTCTCTCAAGACTCTAGAATCTTCAACCTTCTGTAATTCCCAAATCAACTAGGGTTTCTAATTTCCCCGCTTTTCTTGACTCTACACCTTCCCCCTTTAACTCTACTCACTAAAGGTTCCCAAAAATGGTTATATATAGCCCTTTTTGGTGACCACCAGCTTAATTTCAAAATTTGCATCTCCCTCCAAAAAATAGGTCGACTTCACGGGGCCATAACTTTCAATCTGACTATTGGATTTTCAATTATAATACCTTTTCAGAAAGCTCTCAAAAAGACAATGGTGCACGAGCAATACCGATAGGTAGATTGCTTGGGTTTCCCACCAAATTTTGGGCCCATCAGGAGCCTCTAATTGCCTCAAATTTGACTTTGAATATTTCAATAGGATTTTTGGAATTTGAAATTTTAATATCTCACAAATGACAAATGATATTGAAGTGATTTCTTCACCATTAGCTTCAATTCACCATTTTGGAGGTCCGTGTAAGATTTTGTATCCAACTATGCACAAATGCAATCTTACTAAAAATAGTAACACTGCCAAATTTAGCCCTTATTGAAAAGAAACAACACATTTTTATTTTTTTCGGTTGATGCAAGATTGCTCTTACACCCTGGATGCTCCTGCATCAGATTTTTAATTACCTTTAGCAATGGCATACCTCCAGTAGAGTTTAATCCAGTAACTGCTTGGATTGCATCTTTTGTTATCTTGAAGGGTTGCTCCCTTCCTAGCCACATAAATTTATCATGGATTCTTCTTAGCATGTAACGCACCCATTCGTCTTTAGCAAATGTGGGGAACTCAATGTATTGGATGGATTTCTTTTCTTTCAAAATCATGTTCTGTTTCTTTAATTTAAATTGATCATTACTCAGTTGATTTTGAAATAGATCTATGAAACAGGTTCCTCTAAGTTCCTGTAGGGTAACATGAATATATGTCCTAATGTCTTTAACATATAAAACTCCATGGGGTATACTTGAAAATGCACCCATCTAATCCACTTCGGTTGCTTTATGTGGGTGTTTCTTGAACTTTGGTCGAGGACGTTCAGTAATATCTATAATTTGTGGAGTCACCATAGCAAAGATTCAATAGACTCACAATGAGGGTTTCTATGATAAATACCTTGAGATGCCAAGATTAGGTTTCCTTCACCTAAATTGATCCAATCTTTCAATCTTTGTTGTGCCTTGAATTCTTGCTTCAATCTCTCTCTATCGTTTGAAAAACTTGGAATGCAAAGTGAATTGAGACCAAAAGACTTGCCTTTTATCCTCCACACTTGGCCTAATTGTCATAAATGCTATTTTTCAAAAAGCTTCTTGACTTATCCCAGATGGACATAGTAAATTAGAATTGCTCTACAAAATGCCACATCAACTTATTTCCTTCCAGTTTTTCTTTCAGAGGATTTGTATTGTCAAATTCTACCAAGAATATCTATGTTGAAATCCAGCATCAACTACCTAGCTGGGGAGTTTGGATTTCCAATACTGCTCCCCCTGAGCTAGTGCTCATAGGCTCATTCTTCAAAGAAGGTATCTATATCAGATGTTGGTGCAGATCTCTCCTCAATTAAAATTATTTCCTTTTCAATCCTTACTTTGTCCATTGTTTCAACCAGATCAACTTTCTCTTTTCCCTTATCATTTATCTGCTTTGTTTCTCTTTCTTCAAAACAGTAAATTTTCTTCACATTTTTACTTCTGCAAAATAATGCAATATGTCTAGATTTGTTGCAACTGAAGCACACCGCACTCTTTTGTCCTTGAATCCTTTTATTCATTGAATTTTATCTACATTGATTAGCCACATATCCAAATTTATTGCATGCAAAGCACTTTCCATTGAATGATTCACTGTTCCTAATATTTTGAGAATTAATTTTTACCAAACTTCTGCATTCATTTAATCTGTGTCCCATTTTATAGCATTCATCACACCTAATAGGATTTTGACATACTTTACTTTTGCAAACAACAACTCTATGACCAATCCTATTGAAAGTGAAGCATTTACCTTTGAATGACTGTTCATTCCTTCCATTGTTGAAATTTTTCTTGATCTGATATCTACATTCATTTACTCTATGACCAATTTTCTTGTAATTGAAACATTGACCAAAGAATAATGGAGTCTTTTGATTTATTCTACTTCTACACTGAGTAGCCTTATGACCAAACTTATTGCATGAATTACAATAACCATTGAAAGATGGGTACCTTTGAGCATTTGGTTGTCTGACCTAAGGTCTTCTAGGTCTTCTTCTTTGATTTCTAAACTAATATACTTTGTTTTCCCTTGTCTTAGTGCTTATTTGCCTAGAGTTTGAACTTTCTCCTTTCTCAAATCCTAGACCATGTTTGTCATCAGCATTCCTCTAGCTAGCAATCATTTCATCAAGTTTTGTAGTACTTATCTTGAATTTTTCTTCAAAACTTCTTGCCTTTTCCAGATCTATTTTTAAACTTATAATTTCTTTTTCAATTTCTTTTTCAAGATTTGCACAATCTTTTGATCTATTTTTCACAATCAAGTTTAGATCATCTTCTGCTTTTGTTCTCTTTGTAACTTTTGCTTCCAAATCATTTAGGGCTTCATTTGTTGATAGCATTTGGTCACTAACTTCTTTGTATGTGTCTTTAAATTTCTTGACTTGCTCTTTTAGCTTTAAAATGCATTCATCTGCTTGTTCCAAGTTTTCTTTTAGATCCCTAACTTTTGCTTCAGAGTTTTCAAGATCCATAAGAGCTGCTTCTAGTTTATTATACCTTTGATAATTTCCATACCTTCTTGCTGCCATGATCACACTATCCTAGATCTTCCTCAAGCTGTTAAACTTCTTCTGAGGAACCTTGCTCTGATACCAATTGTTAATTGTCAGGAGCACTGAGAGGGGGGGTGAATGAGTGTTTTATAAATCTTTTCTTGAACTTTTACTTTCAACCATTTCAAAAGAATAATTAAACAGAAGCAAAATATACAACTGAACAGTATCCACAAAAGCATGACACATAACACCAATATTTTACGTGGAAAACCCAAAAACGGAAAAACCATAGAGAGGATTAGCTCTCATATATATATTGCAATCTTTACAAAAATGATGTTCAGGCTTGGTTACTCCATGGGTCTAGAACATGCTAGCTTACAGCCATGATGTACAACTAAGTTTTGCAGGCTCACTGCCTCAACCCTAAACCTAGCAAGATTACAATAAGGTCTGTTAAACCCTAACAGCTATTAAACCCTACTTAAGGCTCCCTACTAGATTAGTACCTTGATGACAAAAAATTGCTTCCAAATAGATGACACATGATAACTAAATACTACTTCAGCATCTACCACTATGCCAGGGTGCAGTCATTTAACAACCGTATTCTGAATCCCAATTCTTCATTGTTGTTGATCCTCTAACTCTTCTCCACTATTTGAATCTTCACATCATACATATACTTCCACACACACAACTGAAGATCATCTCTCTTATATATATCCGCATCATGATTTAATCCATAATCAAGCCAGCATCCAAGAAGTGAAACATGTACATAGAAAGATATACCTTGTCGCTCAATCCAATACACTATGTGTAGTGTGGACCCAAATATTCTCCCAAACGTGTTCATATAGGTCGGCTATAATCATTCAATTACTTACATAGATCCTCCAAACATTAACTCTTCTCTGCACAATGATTAATATACTTGTCAGCCTCTTCCTTAAGAGTATGCTTAACAACTTCATCTGTTGACTTGCAACTTTTACTGAGGATCTCAAAACACTTGCAAAACCATATCAAGGACTCTTTACACATTCCCAATCTTATCCTTAGAACTGCGAGGTATGATATCATCTTACGGAGAAATGTAGACCATTAGAACTTAGACTTTGTCTCTGTCAAACTCTGTCAAACACTATGCCGGTACTTAGCAGCTTGTAGCTATCCTTCCAGTGAACTTCAGATCTCCTAACTTTGGAATAAGACACTTCATATAATTTTTGTCAACACCTCAAAAGCACATAATGAAATACTTGTCTGTGGAGGAATGTGGACCACTTCACTAGACCCTGTTCACTGTTCCTACTATACCTTTGCTTGCCTGGACTTAGACATTTCTTCAAGATGACTTCCAGAGAGGATCAAGACTTAATCACTGAGGCATAACACTATTAAACACCAAATGACATCATACCTAAACTGCATTACCAGATCATTATTTTTGGAGGCATATTATCCAGCTTACTGTCTTCTACTCTGTATACTTCCCATACTTAGCCATTTTCTATCAACTAGACCTAGAATCTCATATGTTCTTCTGGAGATATCTCTTCTTGTCATGGTGATAGGATCTCTGAGCCTTGTTGGTATCAATGACAACATATAGATCCATACCAAAGCAATGTCTTTTGCCAATAATTTCATCCAATACAACAAGTTTACATACCTGAGCATAGGAGGCTTTGAAAATACTCCCTACAAATTTCCATGCTATGCTAGTGACTACCTCTTATTCCTTGAAGTTTGTAGGTAAATGGGAGAGGTAAGAAAGAAATGCAATGTGAGGAAGAAAGAAAAGTATGCCCCTTCCTATTCATCTAACTTAGTATACCTATAAATCCTCCTCAGTGTAATAGGCCTTCTCATATTACTCAAATTTACTCAACATCTTTACAATAAAGTAAATGAACAAGGTAAACTATATTTTTATACAATCACAAGAAAATTAATACATATCTTTTTTGAATTTATTTTTCAACCTTGAAATTCAATATATTCAAAGATAATTACAATGAAAACCATTTCACTTTACATTTATAATACATAATTTCATCATAAAGTAATGAATGTTGCATCTGGAATCTTGATATCTGTCACTCAAGCCTTGGCAAGTATTATGCCACAGAGGGAGAGCATAATCCAAGTGCTTTACCTCCAACCATAGACCAGTGGTTCCTCGCAAACCTTCCTTCCTATAAGTGTCCCTACCCTTCACAAAGAGTAGAAATAAGGAACCAACAAGGTTTCCATCTGAGTCCTAGTGTTGTGTCATACGAAACATGTTGGCAAGAGACACTACTCTGGTATGGACTTCTATGTTGTCATTGATGGAAACAAGGATGAGAGATCCTATCACCATGACAGAAGAGATATCTCTTGAAGAACATATTATATTCTAGGTCTAGTTGACAGAAGATGGCTAAGTATGGAAAGTATGTAGAGTAGAGGATAGTAAGCTAGACAGTATGCCTCCATAGATGATGATCTGGTAATGCAGTTTAGATATGATGTTCTCAATTGTTTTACAATGTTATGCCTCAAAGATTATGACCTAACTTCCTCCAAAAGTCATCTTGAAGAAATGCCTAAGTCTGGGTAAGCAAAGATATAGCAGGAACAGTGAACAAGGCATAGTGCAGAGGTCCGCATTCCTCCGTAGATAAGTATTTTGCTATGCAGTTGTAAGGTGTTGTAAACACTTGTAAGAAGTGTCCTATTCTAGAATTAGGAGATCTGAAGTCCACCGAAAGGCTAGCTACAAGCTGTTAAGTATCGGCATAGTGTTTGAAAGAGTTTGACAGAGATAGAGTCTGAGTTCTAATGGTCCGCATTTCTCCGCAAGATGATATCATGCCTTGAGGTTCTAAGGGTAAGATTGGGAATGTGTAAAGAGTCCTTGATATGATTTGGAAGGTGTTTTGGGATCCTTAGTAAAAGTTGTAAGTCAATAGATAAAGTTGTTAAGCATACTCTTGAGGAAGAGGCCGACAAGTATATTAATCATTGTACGGAGAAGAGTAAATGTTTGGAGGATCTATGTAAGTAATTGAATGATTAGAGCCAACCTCTATGAACATGTTTGGGAGAAGATTTGGGTCCATTGACACATAGTGCATTGGATTGAGTGAAAAGGTGCATCTTTCTATGTACATATTTCAATTCTTGATGCTGACCTGATTATGGATTAAATCATGATGCAGATATATAAGAGAGATGATCTTCAATTGAGTGGTGTGCATGAGTAGAGGGGTGTGTGTGTGGTGCTAGCATGTGAATAGAAGAGTAGAATTAGAAGAGAAGTAGTGATGAAGACTTGGGATTCAGAATTAAGTTTCTAAATGACTGCACCCTAGCATAGTGGCAGATGCTTAAGCAATATTTAGTTATCATGTGTGATCTGATTGGAAGCAAGCTTTTGTCATCAAGGCAGTGAGCCGGTAGTGAACCTTCAATAGGGTTTAATAGCCATTAGGGTTTAACAACCCTCATTGTAATCTTGCTAGGTTTAGGGTTGAGGTAGTGAGTCTACTAAATCTAGTTGTACTTCATGGTAGTAAGCCATCATGTTCTAGGCCCATGGAGTGACCAAGTCTAAACATTATTTTTGTAAAGATTGCAATTTATATATGAGAGTTAATTCTCTGTATGGTTTTTCCCATTTTGGGTTTTCCACATAAAATCTTGGTGTTATGTGTCATGATCTTGTGGATGTTGTTCAATTGTATATTTTTCTTCTATTGGATTATTCTTTTTAAATTGTTAAAAGTAAAAGTGCAAGAAAAGATTTATATAACATTGATTCACCCCCCCTCTCAGTGTCTCTGACAATCAACAATTAGTATCAGAGTGAGGTTCCTTGGAAAAAGTTTAACAACTTAAGGAAGATCTAGGTCATGGCAACAAGAAGGTATGGAAATTATGAGAGATACAATAAACTAGAAGAAGCTCTTATGGATCTTGAAAATTCTGAAGCAAAGGTCAGAGATCTGAAGGAAAATCTGAAATAAGCTGATGAATGTATCTTAAATCTGAAAGAATATGTCAAGAAATTCAAAGGAAAATACAAAGAAATTAGTGACCAATTGTTATCAACAATTGAAGCCCTAAATGATTTGGAAGCAAAAGTTACAGAAAGAACAAGAGCAGAAGATGATCTAAATTTGATTGTGAAGAACAGATTAGAAGATTGTACTAAACTTGAAAAAGAAATTATAAGTTTAAAAATAGATTTGGAAAAGGCCAGAAGTTTTGAAGAAAAATTCAAGATAAGTACTGCAAAGATTGATGAAATGATTTCTATCCAGAGGACTGTTGATGACAAACATGGTTTGGGATTTGGGAAAGGAGAAAGGCTAAACTTTGGGAAAATAAGCACTAATTCAAGGCAAAACAAAGGATACCAGTTTAGAAATCAAAGAAGAAGACCTAGAAGACCTCTGATCAGATAACCAAATGCTCAAAGGTACCCATCTTTCAATAGTTATTGTAATTCATGCAATAAGTTTGTTCATAAGGCTACTTAGTGTAGGAATAGAATAAATCAAAAGACTCCATCATTCTCTAGTGAGTATTTCAATTGTAAGAAATTTGGTCATAGAAAAATTGAATGTAGGAATTAGATCAGGAAAAGTTTCAACAATGGGAGGAATGAATAGTCATTTAAAGGTAAATGCTTCACTTGCAATAGAATTGGTCATAGAGCTATCGTATGCAGAAGCAAAGTGAGTAAGAATTCTATTAGGTACAATGCATGCTATAAAATGGGACACAGATCAAATGAATGCAGAAATTCGGTAAGAACTAATTTTCAAAATATTAGGAATAGTCAATCATTCAATGGAAAGTGTTTTACATGCAATAGATTTGGACACATGGCTAATCAATGCAGATCAAATTCAATAAATGGAAGGAATCAAGGTCAAAAGAATGTGGTATGTTTCCATTGCAACAAATTTGGACATATTGCAAGATTTTGCAGAAGAAGGAATGTGAAGAGAGATCACTATTCTAAAAACATGAAAATAGAATAGAAAAATGAGAAGGGAAAAGAAAAGGTTGATTTGATTGAAACCAAGAAAGAAATGAACAAGGTATGGATCAAGAAAGAAGTAATTGAAGTCAGGGATCAATTTGCACTAGTATCTAATGCTGATACTTCCTCCAGGAAGTAAATTGAGAGCTCTGGCTTAGGGGGAATAGTGTGGAAAATTCAAATCCCCAAGCCAGAAAGTGGGTGCCAGAATTTAGCACGAAGGCGTACGATGAAATCTGATGTGATACAGTTCTTAAAAAAAAAATGAAAGAAAAAGGGTCAATGCGGCATGTTGTGGAGCAATTCTAATCATCTATGTCCTACAGTAAAAGGATTTTGGTAGCTTTTTGAAGATAAGCATTTAATGACAGCTAGGTGAAGCTTTGTGAAGGATAAAAAAGAACTTGTTTAATCTCAAAATTACTTTACACTCAAAGCTATCAAGTATTTAGAAAGATCAGAATAGATTTTGAGTAACAACAACTAAGAATTGAAGGGATTGGAGATATTTAGATCAAGGAAACCCTATTCCTACGAAAGAGGTATTTGCAACTTGAATCCCTACTGTGAAAATTAAATTGCTCTGGAAAAATGTTTACTCCTCATGTAATTGATATAGGAAAAATGTCTTGCCCCAAGTTTAAGAAATAATTTCTTAAATTACCAAAAAATGATCCATTAGGGGCATTCTCAATTACTCTACATGGGGTCATGCATATGAAAGATATTAGGGCATACATTCATACCAGTTTAGAAGAATATGATCATATGAAGTTAGGCAAACTATATTTGGATGAACTGACTACGGAAAACATTGTGCTGAAAGATGATTACAAAGTTCTAGGAGAAAAGAAATTTGACACCTGGTTGGACTTTCCCACAATTCTGATTGATGTATGGGTCAAGCTTATTCTAAGCAGAATTCAAGATGAATCTTTATGGCTTGATGAACCCTATTTGATAACTAAAGAAGCCATTAAAGTAGTAACCAGTATGAGCTCCTCTGGAAGGGTTCCAAGCATAAAGAAAATGAAGAACAATGTCGTAATGTAGCTAACAGAAGACAAATTTGAGAAGAATGGCCTTACAGTGAATGATATCAAGAATCTAGCTATTAGATTTGCATCAATGATTATCAGATACAAAATATACTTCTCCAACAAGGAAAATTTTGAGTCTGCATCACTATATAAATAGCATATGACATGATAAAAAATAATACAGATTATGATCTTTGTGAATTACTCTGAAATGAACTTATGGAGAACTTAAAAAGGCCAAAAGAAACTAATCATCCTTTAAAATATGGAACATTGATTACATGTTCACTCTTTTATTTCCTAAAAGAGCTACCTGGTCTAGGAAATGTTATCTAGCTCGATCCCATTCCTATAGTGGCTCAAATAAGAAATCATTTACATAATTTAGGTAATGCAGATATCCAAAATGAAATCGTGTGGAAATATTTTAGAGATTTTCATCAGAAAATGGTAAGAAAGTTCCAAATACCTGAAAAAGTAGTGATAAAGTATGAAAAAGACATTATATTCATGGTGGATAATGACAAATGCTTTATGGAAGCTATGGAACCAAGAACTGTATGGGTCCCTGCACTAGGTTATGAAGTTGTAGAAGACATCTTGACTCAATTAGCTAATACACTACTAAGTAAACCTACTAATCCCAAAGAGGATAGATTCATAATGTTCTTAGAATTATCTTCTAGAATATTGATGGAAATTAAGTAGTCAGAGAAAACATCAGATGAACAACTAAGTAAGGTAGAAACCAAATCAGGAGGATCTAAATTCACAAGTACTTTGGTAGAATAGGCATCAAAAAATCCAAAAAAGAAAGATAAGAGATCTGAAGAGGAGAAACCAACATCTAGTCCCAGAAAAAAAATAAGGATCTCATCCATTACAGAGGCCACAATTGAAGGAGAGAAGAAAAAGAAAGTCTCACTTTGTGAAGAATTGGTGACAAGAGACATTGCTAATTCAGTAAAAGAAGTGCTAGAGAAAGAGAAACAAGATTGGGATGAACTAGAATTACTATAGGACCAAATAAATCTAGACACAATGTCTCTGGCATAGAAATTTAAGTGGGTTTCAATTGTTCAAGCAAAGGCTCAAGAAGAATTATTGAAATCACTTACTAAGGATAGTAAACTGATTGATGAAGCATTTGGGATTTTGGAGAAGCTATTGCCTACCCACAAGTGGGATTCATCCATGCCCCCAACAAGTCATTTCAAGGGATTAATAAATTTAGTAAGTCATTAGTGAATCTTTTGAGAAATCTGCAAAAACAAAAGTAAGGCAGGAATTTGAAGGAAAAAGACTGGAAGAATTAAAGACAATGATAGCCAAGGATAAGATTTTGTTAGATAATTCAATATCCAACATTCAAAGTGCTATGAAAGAAGCTAGAGATGTGTACAAATTTTGTCTATCCTAGCCAAAAGTTGCTCAAGAGATTGAAGAAAAGATCAAAGAGCTGGAACAAAAATTGATGGACATCTCGAACAAATTTGATCTGGCAACAGAATTAGTTAGAGAAAAGGAAGTAGAAGTCATCCACATCCACAATGATTTGACCAACTTACTAAATCAAAAATATCAAATAAAAAGCAGAATGGGACAACTAAGGAGACTAGTTTGCCCTAAACTAGACTCAATGACAAATCTTGCCACAGAGGCTAGGGTAGCTGTACAAATAGGCACACCTTCTAATCTCAATAAGGAAGAAGCTTTAGCTTTTCTCTACAGTGGACACATTCAAATTTTGGATAATGCTCAAAAAGGATGGAACATTCAGTGGGCACAGATCAAGAACTTATTCAATGACATTCTCAAATACATGTAATACAAAGAGGTAGATTGCACTTGTAAATATGCAGCTGAGTACATCAATTTTGAGGATTTTGACAATTTTTTGGTTCTGGATCACACCCTTTGCCATTGATTTCAAAGGGGGAGAAGTATTTTAGGGAAAAATGGATACTCATCTCAGGGGGAGTAGGAAAATAATGTGTATATAGTAAGGGGGAGTAGTCAAGCATTTTTCACTAAGTGTTGCCATTAATGCCAAAGGGGGATATTGTTGGCAAGAGACACTGCTCTGGTATGGATTTGTATGTTGTCATTGATGGAAAAAAGGCTCAGAGTTTTGGTAAGAGACACTATGTGGCTTCATCATTGTTGTCATTGATGGCAACAAAGTTTATCCCACACATCCACAGCACATAATAGGTCTTTACTAGAAGTTAGACTGAAGAGTGTTTTGGTCTGGTGAGCAAGAACAAAGCATGCAACAAGGTCTAACAATTAGGTCTGGATCTCTCAGAGGAAGTATCTCAAAAAAATACGAACTTGGGGAAGTCAAGAGGAGTACCATGACTACCACATTCCAGAGATTAAGCCTCCGGTGATGAAAGAGTGAAAAGATATGAGCACCTAAGTGTTGGGTTCCTGTTTGGCAGAGTACACTAAGGAAGAACTATCCGACAGAGCATCAGACCTTAATCCAGATGAGAAATTGATGGTGATCAAGTTTATTGAGGGATCATTCATGGTTGGCCAACATGATTGATAATGCCTATAACTATCTTTTTGATACGCATCACTTAGTAAGCATGGATTCAGCCGATAGACCAGAGTTTGGGAAAATCTTGAGTATTCCAGATGCCAACTAGAAAGATGTTGAAATCATTTGTGCAGATATATATACCAGATGGATTTCAATGTGAAGGTGTGTGTTGTGTAATAGTCTATGTGAATAAAAGTAGAGAGCAGAGTGGAAGCAGCTATACAAATCTGGTATGTGACAAAACAACAACACTAAGTAGAGAAAGAATGAAGTGCAACAGATCAGTGTATTGAGCCTAACCATAACTGAACCTCAGTATATGTGGATGCCTTTGATCAGTCCAAACACCTGGTTACTTTCTATATACCTTGTAGACAGTAAGTCTCTTGTAGGCAGTGAGCCTCTTGTGAGTAGTGTGCTCAGGCAGTGAGCCCTAATTGGCAAGTGCCATTTTGTACCTCTTATTCTTTTAACAGAGAATACAATCTTAGGTTAGTCACCCTGTGGTTTTTCCCTTAACAAGGTTTTCCACATAAAAATCCTTGTGTTATGTGTGTTGATTTCATTTCTATTCTCATGTTCATTTATGCTTATATGTTTTGATATTGCACTATTGTTAAAGAAGAAAAGAAAGTTAAGAAATTTAAGATAACTGATTCACCCCCCTCTCAGTTATCTACCTTATTTCTAACAATTGGTATAAGAGCTAAGTTCCTCCAAACAGAGCCTAACAGCTTGAGGAGGATCTGGGAATCTCAATGGATATGTATGGTATGAGGGAACAACTTCAGTTTGCCCTAGATGATCTTGACCAATCTCACTCCGAAGTCAATAACCTAAGGGAAAGACTTAAACAAGTTGATGATTTCATAAATGAACTAAAAGAGAAACTAAGTATCTCTGTGAAAAAGAGAAAGGAACTACTTCAACAATTAGCAAGTCAACGTGAAGCCAATAATATTGATGAAGATCTGAATGAGAAGAACAAGTTATGTGAGAAGCCATCAAAAGAAGTCATTATGGTAAGACATGAAATGGAATTAGGGGTTATGAAATTCACCCAAGAAATTGAAGAGAAAAGAAAAATTGAAGATAATCTAAAACAATCTCTCAAGGAGAAGTCAGAAGACTGCCACAAAATGGATAGAATAATTAGGCATCTGGAATCTGAACTTGAAGAAGCTAGAGATAATGAAGAACAACTTGAGAATTAGATAGACACTCTTAAAAGGGATCTTCAAACTGCAAATGAATACAAAGAGAAATTCAAAATAAGCTTTTCTCAACTTGAAGTTCTTGAAATCCAAAAGAGGGTAGATGACAAGCATGGCTTGGGATATGAGAAAGGTGAAAGCTATGGATCTGGTCAGAAGAACTCTGGATCAGGAAATCCAAGGAACATGCCTAGAAGACCTCCGGTAAGGCAACCAAATGCTTAAAGATATCCATCCTTCAATAGATACTGCTACAACTGCAATAACTTTGGTCATAAAATAAATCAGTGTAGAAGAAGAATGAATCAGACTAATTCATCATTCTCCAGATAGTGTTTTAACTACAAAAGGTATGGTCACAAATCTCATGAATGTAGAAATGTGCAAATAAACAATTCATTCAATGGTAGATGCTTTGCATGCAATAGAATGGGACATATGGCCAATCAATGCAGATCAAGAGGATACTAGTCAAATATGCAAAGAAATGTTGTTTGCTACAATTGCAAAAGATCTTCATTTTACCAAATTCTATAGAAGTAAGAATCAGGATAAAAAAGGGTCCGGTAAATCAAAACCAAGACAAGGGAAAAGGAAAATTGAATGCGGATAAAGTTCAAAGGGAGATGAACAAGATTTGGGTGAAGATAAGTACATAAAATGTTGGGGATAGATCCGCACCAGAATCTGGTGCTAATATTCCTTCCTAAAACTAAATAGATGAGCTTTGGCTCAGGAGGAGTCACAAAGGAAAATAAATTCCCCCAGCCAGTCAATAGGTGCCTGAAATTGGCACATAGAAAGTTGCGGATTAAAGGGTTCTCAAATAAAATATCTAAATAACTCTTGGTAAAAATATGGAAGATCCGTAAGGAGTTTTGAAGAGGTTAATCATCCAAGATAGATCTAGCTTGACAGTCATCTGATTAAAGCAGGATTCTCACAATTAGATCCTGTATGATTCAAAATTGAAATATCTTGATTTGTGGATAAATAGGATGATTCAAGGAAGGGAGATACATTGTAAGTTATCATTCTAAGTGCATCTTAGTAATCTAGAAAGATCTCTCTCATAACAAGAAGAACAAGGCAACCAGAATGACTTAAGGAGTGCATTTATTGTAATATAAAATTAGGGTTTGTGCAAGGATAAAAGGGTTCTTTTGTTCATCATTTGCACATTTGCATTCAAGAAGAAGAAAGAAGGAGCTCTGAAACAAGATTGCTTCAACTCTCTCAAAGATCATCCACAGAATCTGATTCAACCGGTGATCTTTTCGGCTCATATCGTGAACCCTAGAAGCGTAAAAAGGTATTTCCGTTCTTGAATATCTCTCTCAATCTTTTGAAAGATGGCTACTCCAAATTTTGTTAAGATCACTGATAGGCCACACCCTAAGTTCAAGAAACATCCTTACAAATCCCTAGAAGTTGATCCCCTAGGTGCATTCTCTAGCATTCCATATGGGTTTCTGCACGTAGAAGACGTTAGGGTATACATTCATGCCAACATTCAGCAATTTGGGGAATCCAAGATGATGGATATCTATCACAAGGAATTAATTAATGAAACATTTGAACTTAAACCCCAATACAAGGCCATTTGGGATAAGCATTTTGGATATTGCATCCATTTCCCCTATTTTGCAGAAGATGAATGGGTCTGGTATGTTCTGAGTAGAATGCATGACTACTTCATGTGGTTGATGAGGCCATTTAAGATCACAAAAGATGCCATTAGGGTGGTAACCAGATTGAACTCATCCAGTGGGTTGCTTGCTCTCAAATCAGTCAAAAACCAAACTGTAAGTGAGGCTACCAGATCAAAATTTGACAAAAGAGAAATGACAATAGAGGGTATCATAGATTCAGATATCAAATTTTCCTCTATGATTATTGGCTACAAAATATATCACTCCAGCAAGGAGAATTCTGTATTTGGAATAGCAATATACACTGCTTATCAGATGCTAAGGGAAAATGCTGATTATGATCTTTGTGAACTTCTCCTAAACCAACTGTTAGAAAATTTGTAGAAAATAAAGAAGGATAAGAAGAATTCTTTTAAGTACGGTTGTTTGATACTATGTCTATTCTTCTACTATATGAATGATCTACCTGGAACTAGTGGCTGGATATGGCAAAATGACAGACCTGTTGCCATACAAATCATAGATTATATGTATGGGCTTGGTGATATCAAGGCTCAAAGCACATCTCTCTAGGGATATTTCAAGAATTTCCAAAGTATGATGTAGGCCAGAGAAAGAATTCCTCAGACATTAGTTGAAAAATATAAAGATATAGTGTGTTTTATGGTAGATACAGATCAATGCCTAATGGAGGTAGTAGAGCCCAGAATAGTCTAGATTATGCCAATGGGATATGAGGTGGATGAGAAAATTGTAGAACTGCATGTCCAACACCTACTAAGTCATCCTAAGGACCCTGAGGTAGAAAGGTTTGGAACCTTTCAAGAATTAAGTGTGAAAATTCATGTTGAACAAAGACAACCAGAGATGAAGAGAAAGGTGAGAAGGGAAGTCAAAGAAGTTGCCAAGAGATATGGGATATCAAAAGAGGCAGTTGATGCTAATAGAGAGAAAATAGAAAGAGCAGAGAAAGAGAGACAATAAGTAGAAAAAGAAAGTGATCCAGTGCAAGCCCCCTCTTGGACCAGATCCTCCAAAAGCTCTGCACCTACCACCTCTAAGAGCCAAAAAGCCTCAAAACTAGAAGCCAAGACATCTAGAAAGGGAGAGAAGAGAACAAAGACAAAGGCCACAAGGTCATATATAAGTCAAAAGGATGATGAAGAGACAAAGATAGATGAGGAGGTTAAGAAAATGAAGAAGAAAAAGAAAACATCTGTGGAATTCTCTGCCAGCAAGAACAAAGAAGAAGAAGCAGAATAATTTGTTGAAAGGCCTACTCTTTCTGTTGATGATGTCATCAAAGCAGTCACTGTAGATGAGAATCTGCAACCCATGACTAAATTTTATGATGAGTATAATGACACTGACAAAAGATTATTGGAGGAAGCCACAATCAAGTACTTGAATATCTATATTGAAATCATCTCTCTAATCCCCAAGAGTTTAGAGAAAGTACTTGAACTCAGAAAAGACAATGCTAAGGGAAAGGATATGGAGATCTGGGAACAGATAGCTATTCATCTCTATCATTCCATCACTCCTAAACAAATGAACATGATCTTCATGGATTGCAAGGATGAGTTCCGGAGCAAAGCCAGAATGAACAAGCTTATGCTTGGAGAGACTGATCAGGTGGCAAAAGAGACTAAAGACATCCTCTATAATTCATATAAAAGATTCAATCTTCCTACCATAGAGGACATAAGTAATGAACCTTCTACCATGGATGTCAAAGGATTAAGTGTATCAAAGAAAGATCCTACTGAGAAATTTGTAGAAGAGCCAAAGGACATAGGTTAGGAGAGGACTAAGGACTTGGATTCCTCTGCTCTGGAAGAGGAAGTCCCCATAGAAGTAAACATCTCTATTCTAGATCCCCCAATAGATTTCAGAACTAAAGGAGAAGGAAAGAAAAAGGAGAAGGTAAGTCAAGAAGTGGAGAAAAAGGGAAGAGAAGAAGAACAACAGAGAAGATCTCTGTTGACACCTCTGAGGCTGCAAGAGGAAAGAAGTCTCTGGCAAGAGACACTGCAAAAGTAGTGAAGAATTTCCTAACCAAGGAAATAATGGAGATTGATGAACCGGAACTGTTCCAAGTACCATTCAATTTTGATTCCCTCTCCCCAGTTTAGACAATGAAGTTAACATCCTTTGCCCAAGCAAAGGCAAAAGAAAAACTTCTGAAGTCTCACATGGAAGATTGTGAGCTGATAGAGATTGCTTCTGGAATGTTGGAGAAGATCGTGCCATCCTTTCAAAAGGATCCTTTAGCCTCTCCATCCGGTAATCTTAAATCTCTGATAAACTCTATCAATACACAGTTTGATTCCTTAGAAAAGGCGGCAGAAGAAAAGGTTTGGAAAGAATTTTTGGGAAAGAGATTGTTTGAGGTGCAGGGACTTATAACAAATGATAGGAGAAATTTGGATATTGGGATAAAGGGGTAAGAAAATGCTCTTAAAGATGGTGGAGATTTATACAAATTTTGTCTATCTTGGTCTGCCATGACAACAAACATTGCCAAGAAGGTGGAAGAACAAGAGAGCAAACTATCAAGTTTATCTCAAAATTTTGATCCTCTCACCTCTTCCATAATGAATCAAGAGTGTCAGACTATTGCCACTATAAATGAAATAAAGAGGCTTGAAAAGGAGAAGAAGAATAGAATAAGCAGGCTAAGTGAACTAAGAGGGATAATTATCCCCAAGTTAGAGGAAATGCATGAGGCCCTAACTGATGCCCAGACCATAACCCAGACCAGTGATCTGATAGACTTAAAGAGGGCAGAAGCTTTTGCATTTTTACTAAGTGGTCACATCTCAATTTTGGATAGGATGAAGTAGAGTTGGGCAACAGAATTTGTCTAGTTGAAAACAACTTTTGTGGATATACTTAAGTATATGTAAGTATGACATGTATATATACTTATGCAGCTATGTATAGGTTGATTTTTGCAAATTTTGGTGTGTGGATTTCACCCTTTACCATTGATGTCAAAGGGGGAGTGAGGAGTAGTGAAAAATGTGGGATCTAGCTAAGGGGGAGCTTTGGTAAAAATGTACATAAGACAGAGCATTAGCAAAGGGGGAGTCTATTATGACACTTAGTTATTTTTCACTAAGTGTTGCCATCAATGCCAAAGGGGGAGATTGTTGGCAAGAGACACTATGTGTCTTCATCATTGTTGTCATTGATGGCAACAAAGTTTATCCCACACATCCGTAGCACATAATAGGTCTTTACCAGAAGTTAGACTGAAGAGTGTTTTAGTCTAGTGAGAAAGAACAAAGCATGCAACAAGGTCTGACAATCAGGTCTAGATCTCTCAGAGGAAGTATCTCAGCAAAGGGTAGACTTGGGGAAGTCAAGAGGAGTACCATGACTACTACATTCCAGAGATTGAGCCTCCAGTGATGAAAGAGTGAAAAGATATGAGCACCTAAGTGTTGGGTTCCTGTTTGGTAGAGTAGACTAAGGAAGAACTATCCGACAGAGCATTAGACCTTAATCCAGATGAGAAATTGATGGTGATCAAGTTTATTGAGGGATCATTCATGGTTGGCCAACATGATTGATAACTCCTATAACTATCTTTTTGATATGCATCACTTAGTAAACATGGATTCATCCGACAGACCAGAGTTTGGGAAAATCTTGAGTATTCTGGATGCCGACTAGAAAGATGTTGAAATCCTTTGTATGGATATATATACCAGATGGATTTCAATGTGAAGGTGTGTGTTGTGTAATAGTGTGTGTGAAGAAAAGTAGAGAGTAGTGTGGAAGCAGCTATACAAATCCGGTATGTGACAGAACAATAACACTAAGCAGAGGAAGAATGAGGTGCAACAGGTCAGTATATTGAGCCTAACCGGAACTGAACCTCAGCATATGTGGATGCCTCTGATCAGTTCAAACACCTAGTTACTTTCTATATACCTTGTAGATAGTAAGTCTCTTGTAGGCAGTGAGCCTCTTGTGAGTAGTGTGCTCGGGCAGTGAGCCCTAATTGGCAAGTGCCATTTTGTACCTCTTATTCTTTTAACAGAGAATACAATCTTAGGTTATTCACCCCATGGTTTTTCCCTTAACAGTGTTTTCCACATAAAAATCCTTGTGTTATGTGTGTTGATTTCATTTCTGCTCTCATGTTTATTTAAGTTTATATGTTTTGATACTGCACTATTGTTAAAGAAGAAAAGAAAGTTAAGAAATTTAAGATAACTAATTCACCCCCCCTCTTATTTATCTACCTTGTTTCCAACATAGAGATCCTATCACCATGACATGAAGAGATATCTCTAGAAGAACATATTAGATTCTAGGTATGGTTGATAGAAAATGGCTAAGTATGGAAAGTATGCAGAGTAGAGGACAATAAGCTAGAAAATATGCCTCCGTAGATGATGATTCGGTAATACGGTTTAGGTATGATGTTCTCAATTGTTTGATAGTGTTATGCCTCAGAGATTATGTCATGACTTCCTTCAGAAGTCATCTTGAAGAAATGTCTAAGTTCGAGTAAGCAAAGATATAGCAGGAATAATGAACAAGGCATAGTGCAAAGGTCCGCATTCCTCCGTAGATAGATATTTTGTTATGTGGTTATAAGGTAGTGTAAACACTTGTATGAAGTGTCTTATTCTAGTGTTAGGAGATCTGAAGTCCACCGAAAGGCTAGCTACAAACTATTAAATATCAACATAGTGTCTGACAAAGTTTGATAGAGATAGAATCTGAGTTCTAATGGTCCGCATTTCTCCACAAGATGATATAATTCCTTGAGGTTCTAAGGGTGAGATTGGGAATGTGTAAAGAGTCCTTGATATGATTTGGAAGTTGTTTTGGGATCCTCAGTAAAAGTTGTAAGTCAGCAGATAAAGTTAAGCATACTCTTAAGGAAGAGGCTGACAAGTATATTAATCATTGTGCGGAGAAGAGTAAATGTTTGGAGGATCTATGTAAGTAATTTAATGATTAGATTTGACCTATATGAACACATTTGGGAGAAGATTTGGGTCTGCACGACACATTTGTGCATTGGATTGAGTGACAAGGTGCATCTTTCTATGTACATGTTTCACTTCTTGATGCCGACCTAATTATCGATTAAATCATGATGTGGCTATATAAGAGTGATGATCTTTGGTTGAGTGGTGTGCATGAGTAGAGGTGTGTGTGTGGTGCAAACATGTAAATAGAAGATAAAAATTTGAAGAGAAGTAGTGATGAAGACTTGGGATTCAGAATTCAGTTGCTAAATGACTGAACCCTAGCATAGTTGCAAATGCTTAAGCAATATTTAGTTATCATGTGTGATCTGATTGGAAGAATGCTTTCGTCATCAAGACAATGAGCTGGTAGTGAGCCTTCAATAGGATTTAATAGCCCTCAGGGTTTAACAACCCTCATTGTAATCTTGCTAGGTTTAGGGTTGAGGCAGTAAGCCTACTAAATCTAGTTGTACTTCATGGCAATAAGCCAGCATGTTCTAGGCCCGTGGAGTGACCAAGCCTAAACATCATTTTTGTAAAGATTTCAATTTATATTTGAGACATAATCCTCTCCATGGTTTTTCCCATTTTGGGTTTTCCACGTAAAATCTTGGTGTTATGTGTCATGATTTTGTGGATGATGTTCAATTGTATATTTTGCTTCTATTTGATTATTCTTTTTAAATTGTTAAAAGTAAAAGTGCAAGAAAATATTTATAGAACACTGATTCACCCCTCCTCTCAATGTTCCTAACAATCGACCATACAACTCTAGAAAAATTCTTCTAGCTAAGTATGATCATTCTGACGGGTTACACCATCTGACACTGTCAACCAACTAATGCATGTAGAGACAAATGCATCACTTTGGCCAAAGTTTCTATATAAATAAACATTTTCAATAGATGTAGTTGTATGTTCATGCACCTCTAACTTGACTTGGAGAATATCTCATCCTACAAATTGTCTCGTTTAGCTAAAAACACTAAACATATAATGTCTAGACTATGCTTTATTATTAGTCAATTTGACTTAGAATTTAATCCTAAACTCTCGATTATTCATTTATATAGAGTATAAGTTTAGAAGATTTAACTCTTCAATGAGTCCTTAGTCACATTCTTGCCACCATAAGAGTCTATGACTTCCTATCATTCTACTCAAGGCTCAAGAATTAAGCATTCTATCTAGTATAAGTCTTGTTTCAACTTTAACATAAAACATTAAATTTCATCAAAGAGCTTCTCATACTCTTTCTAATAACAACAGATCTAAATTTATGGTTTCTTGACCCTCATCTATCAACCATACTCTACAATAGAGTAATATAGTGTCATAATCAGACTTAAGAGATTCTAAGTTCTCTAACTCATTTGAGTTGGTTCTAGGGTTTAAATTCCTCTAACCCAATACATTGTAATGTCAAACTAATATTCTCCAAAATAATAGATTGTAAAAATATCCACTAGTCTACACTTGACCTCTTGAACATGTTGCAATATTTACATTTCATGTATCATAAAAAGAAATCTCATTCGAGGTTGATCCTCTTCATAAAAATACTATCAGTTTCATAACTAAACTCTAAACTTATTCAATCTTTCTCTTTGATAAGTTAAAGTCTATACTAGTATTATTGACCTCATGGTCTTCTCAAATCCTTTGACTCAAAATAAGGAATAGATTTGTTTGTACAAATAACTTTTTTAGAGGAGAATGATAATACTTATCATAGCTATAAAACTAAAGAGAAACTATAACACTTACCTTATATGATTCCAAAGATGTCATTATCTTCTAGATATCTCAAAATAAGATAATAACTTATCATAGAATAATATATTTGCAACAATAGAACTATACATATGAGTCTTCAAGAGATATATATATCTATCTCTATCAACTGACTCTTAGTGACTCGAATCTTGGAAAAATAGAGAACTCAAATGATCTCCTTTCTAATTTTATGGATATAAAAATATCTAGCTTTTGGTTGAGTTGGTTAAATGATCTAGCTTATTCCATCATACCGTAGTCTTACATTTGCTTTATCTCAACCTTATCATAGAGACCTTGGTATACATCATTTGACCTTATATAGAGTTTTAAAATCCATCGACCTGGTTAATTTTTTAACTATACTTGGTGTATTCTTCACCAGTTAACCTTGGCCTTTTGACCTGCATGGCTTCTATACAATAGAGACATCATATTTAGATCTTATTTTCCTTTCAGACTATATAGTCTACCTATGCTACATATACATACAAGTGTCAGGCCACTATCTTTATGATCAAACAAAACACAAACAAGACTATCAACTGCATAGAAAGTACACTAAAATATCCTGTAAAAAGAGACCTCCTTCTTACTTACATTGTTAGTAGCATCTAGAGGGATATGAGAATAGGGTCAAGATTCTCTCCCCTATCTATCTTGCAAAAACATCAAAGAATGGTTAAGTTACCAAAATGGAAGACTTATTGGAAATCTCTGATAATTGGGATAATTAACCTCTAATTTAAATCATTAAAATAACAACATAAACTATACTCATAGAGTATAGGGAAAAGAATGACTATCGATCTTATCTTGTTGATGGTCATTTTTATCCTAACTTAGGTTTTAACAAAACCAACACTAATGGATCTTGATGTCAAATCGACAAATGTCGAGTCAAAACCCAAACTCTAACCAAAAAAGGAGAATACAACTTACTGAATCTCAAAAAGGGCTCACTTAACAATAAGCACAAGACTTAGATGGCAACAACCTATTCCTTCCCATATGTCTGTTCACTTCTCTTCGATGATGCTCTCCTTCTCTTTACCAAAGGGCAGAAACCTTCTTCCTGATTACAACTTGAATTCACCAAACTGGGATTAGTGCATCGTTAGTCAATCCATAAACTGTATAAATAAATAATCTTGACATCATATGAACATATGTCTAAATTCTTATACATATTAACTCAAAGTCATAAAATCATTGATTCATCCTAGCATTTTCACTAAATGTCAAATTATTAGTCCATACAAAATTATCTACTAATTACATACAAGTAAAAAGTAAAACATATTCAAAATTAGGGATGTGACATATCTTCCCCCATAAGATTCATCATCCTTGATGATCCAATGTATCCAAAATAATAATATAACGTTTTTGTGTTCAACTTTGCAAAGCATAAAACAAATGAGGAAATATCTAATAAAAATCATGATGATCTTCCCATGTGGCACTATCTTCTGCATATTGGTCCCACTAGACCTTGCACTGAGTAACCTCTCTATTATGCAAGTGAATCTTGCAAAATTTGAGCACTTTGAGAGGCTCAATCACGACCGATCTTGGGTTAGGGTACCAGTAAATCATTCCAATCAAGAATATGATTATCTCTTGATATATAGTTTTTCAAATATGAAACATTGAAAATATTATGCATCTTGGCAAGAGCTGGTGGTAGAGCGATTGTGTAGGCAATTAGATTGATCACTTCAAGACTTTTGAAGGGTCCTAAATATATAGGAGCTAATTTGGAAGACTTTCTAAACTTTATCAAACTTTTCTAAGGCTTGACCCTCAAAAGAACTTTTTCTCCAATTGAGAATTACCTTGGGGTACTCTTGGCATCAATGTAAATTTTTTGTCTATCATTTGCTTCCGCTAATCTTTTTCTGATCAATTTAACCTATTCTTCCATCTCTGCCAACATTTCAGGACCAATGCTAATCCTATTTGTTGATCACAAAGAATACTAAGAGGGGGAGTGAATCAGTATTCTGTAAAACTTCTCTTTCACATAATTATAAATCCATGTACCACATTCAAGAAGGTGAAAGAAAAACAAACATAAGAACATCAATCATAAAGACATAACAAATAGACACCAAGATTTTTACGTGGAAAACCCAAAATGGGAAAAACCATGGTGAGTGTTAGTTGAAAATATATTATGAAAGAAATACCAAATTGAATGAAGGCTCACTTAGGGCTCACTACCCAAGGACTCACTGTCCAAAGAAGTGCTCACTGTAATAGGCTCACTGCCAAGAAAATAGAAGAGAAGATAGAAGAAGGATTGGCTCACTACCAAGAGATGACTACTCCAAATGCATCTACAATATGTTGAAGTGCAATTCCATTAATAGCTCAGTATAGAGACTTAAATGTCTTCATAATGTCTACCATGCTTTTCTTCTCTACTTCACATATGCTCTACCTTTTTGCTATTACTATCTTTTTCTGATCACAAAACTGCCTTAGATGGCACACACATTTTATTCACACTTAACCATACATCCAACACTGAAATCCATCAAGTATATATATCCACAACAAGATTCATCTCACAATTAGGTTGGCAAGCCAAGCATGGAACGTGTATACAAATGTTATACCTTGTCGGCTTGGTCTTGTGAACAAAAAACAATGCGGACCCAAACAAACATACAATAGTCTTCATATAGGTCGGCACTAGTCATTCAATCACCTAGCTTGATTGTTCAACCAATTAAACTTCACCAAATATAGATCTAACATGTCTGTCAGCTAATCCATTAAGTACACACTTGACCAGTTCATCTGTCACAACATATAACTCCCACTGTAGACCATATGAGACTCTAAAATTCATATCCAACATTCATCATTGACCTCTTGGCACACCTTCTGAACCATAAGACAAAATATGTAACAGTGGAGGAATGCAAACCCTTTTACTTTGGTATTGTGCATTGTTCCTATCTTAACTCTTCACCCAAACTTAGACATTTCATAGTTTGACTTCTAGAGGAAGTCAGAACTTGAACACTAGAAAATGTGATCACCAAATAGGTATGAACAACATACCTGAACTGCATATAATGATCTTCAACTACGGAGGCATACTGACCCAATCTCTATCACGTTGTATCTTGCCCATACTTAGCCATTTTGACTAAGTTAGTCTTTCGAACCTTTTGCAAACCTTGGTGCCATAACTAAAATCCCCTCTACTATGCTTTATTGCCATTAGTGACAACATACAACTTTCCATCAAAGAAGTTTCTCTTGACTATGTTTCCAACAATCTCCACCTTTGGCATTGATGGCAACACTTAGTAAAAAATGCTTGAATGCTCCCCTATCTATATACACTCTATTTTTCTTCTCCCCCTTAGATGTTCGCCTATTTTTCACTAGTTTTCTTCTCCCCTTTTGACATCAATGGCAAAGGTGTATGTACAAGAGTCAAAATTGTGTCAAGACAACAAAAACTATTATATCATGCCACATATGTACAAGTACAATCTTTAACTTAATTTGTTGTGGGTTGTAGGATGTCATTGAAAATGATCTTGATTTGAGTCAGCTCTCCATCCTAACTCTTCTTTGTATTGTCCAAAATTTGAATAAGGCCATTTATTAGGAAGACTAATTTTTTTGCCTTTTGTATATCATAGGGTGTGTCAATTAGTGCACTTATCTATAGTGCTTCTGCTACAAGGTTCGACATTGAGTCTAGCTTAGGACTTATTAGTCCTCTCAACTGACATATTCTATTTTTCATTTGATCCCTCTTATTCATTATATTACTTAAGTCATTATGATTATTGATATATTGTATCTATTTGCTACTTACTGAATCAACTACTAGATCAAATGACCTAGAGATATTTGTCAACTACAGTTTCAGATCCTTGATCTTTTCTTCTAACTCCTTTGTGGCATTTGGCTAGGATAAACCAAATTTGTACAAATGACAAGCTTCTTTAATGGCACTTTGTATACCTTTTATTCCATTATCTAATAAAGTTTTATCATTGATCAACATGGTCTTCAACTCAGTTAATCTCTTCTCATCAAACTCTTTAGAAGTTTCTATAAACTTTTCAAAGGATTCAAAATGAGTGTTGATTAATTTTATCATACCTTTAAGTTGATCAGTTGATGATAATGATGTATCTTTCTATTATGTAGGCATCGACTTCTCCAACACATCACATGTTGCATAAATGAGCTCATTGTCATGCATGTGTGACTTTAGCATCTCTTCCCGTGCCTTTGCTTGAACAATTGACACTAGTTTGAATTTTTTCAAAGGACACATTGAGGCCAAATTGATTGGTCCTTGTAGGAGCTCAGACTTATCCAAATCTAGTTGTATCTCAAAAACTTTTTTGACAGAATCACTTGGGGCATCAACAGTGTCTGTTGTCATTACTTCAGACACTTCTTTTTCCTCACTAAGTATAACTTTCTTTCTTTTCTTTTCTTCTACTAACTTTTATTTCTTTACTTCAGTGGTGATTGCTACAATGGATGAGGCCCTTATTCTTTTTCTGGGGCAAGCTACATGAATTTCCTTTTTAGATTTCTCATCTTTTCTTTCTAGAGTATTTGATGTCCATTCTACAGAGCACTTATGGCTTTTGATCCTTTTACTTTGGTTCTTTCCTCACTTATTTGTTCATCTGATGTTTTCTCTAATTGCTCTTGTTCCATAGACATTTTGGAGGATAATTCTTTGAATGTACTAAATCTATCTTCTTTGAGATCTTTTGTGATGAAGGGGGTAAATCATAAAACACACAACAACAAAAATTGCACACGGAAAATAGAGATGTTCTTTAATTGATTTGGACAACACATTACATTACAAAAGCTCAGTACAATCAGAGGATGAATCCTCTACTAGCTGCAACACATTACAGCTTTCCCAACCTTAAGACTCTGGAATCTTCAACCTTCTGTAACCCCAAATTAGCTAGAGTTTTTGTTTTCCAACCTATTCTTGACTCTAAACTTTCCCCCCTTAACTCTGCTACTGTCCAGGGTTCCCAAAATAGTCATAAATAGTACTTTTTGGTGGCTTCTAGCTAAATTTCAAAATTTACAACTCCCTCCAAAAGTAGGTCAACTTCTGGGAAACATAACTTTTGATCCGGGTGTCTGATTGACAAACTGTTTTAGGTGTCAGAAAGCCTGTGAAGTAAACTATCATGTTGGAAATTCGTAAACAGATTTCTATCAACTTTTTAGGACATTATGGGATGTTTTAGTGCCTCATATCTCATTTCAGAAATTTTCAGGGGCTTTTTGGAAAATAAAAACTTTAATATCTTTCAGCTCACAAATGATCTTTGCCCAATCCTTCACCAAAGGTCTTATATTTCTGTTATGAATCTTTCTGTAAGTTTTTGCTTCAATCCATGCCCAAATGTAGACTTTCCTAAAATGGCAGGTAAACTTTCCAAAACTGGCAATTTACTATTTTTAGCAGTTTTGGAAAGAATTGAAAATCCTACATCATTATTCAAGAGATTATGGAACAAGAAATACTAATTATGGAAAGAAATGAAAAAAACTATAATGATTTTGAAGCAACATCTTTTTGGGTGATGCAAGGTTGCCCTTACACCACTGGATGCTCCTACATCATTTTGGTTTGCTCAGTAGTACATCAACTAATTTAGTCAAAACTTCTTCTATAACTTCATACCCTAATGCAGGGACCCATAAAGTTCTTGGTTCCACTACTTCCATGAAGCATTTAGCTTTGTCTACAATGAATACAATGTTCTTTTCGTACTTCATCACTACATTTTTTGGTATCCGCACTCTACATACCATTTTCCTTTGAAAGTTCTTGAAGTATCCCCATAAGATTTCATTATGCTTGTCTGTATTTCCCAAACTATGCAAATGGTTTCTTATTTGAGTATCCATAGGTGTGTGATCAAGCTAGACAATGTTTCCCAAGCTAGGCAACTCTCTCAGAAAGTAGAAGAGTAGACAAGTGATCAATGTTCCATATTTGAAAGGATTATTGGTCTCTTTTGTTCTTTTCAAGTTCTCCATTAGTTCACTCTAGAGTAATTCACATAGGTCATAATCTACATATTGTTTTTTATCATGTCATATGCACTGTGTATATGGTTTGTACAGACATAGAATTTTCCCAGTTGGAAAGTATATTTTGTATGTAATAATCATTGATGCAAATTTGATGGTCAGATCCTTAATATCATTTATGGTGAGGGCTTTCTTGTCAAATTTAGCTCCTTTTAGCTGCATTACCACATTGTTCTTTATTTTCCTTAAACTTGGAACCCTCTTGGTGGAACTCATACCAGTTACAACTTTGATAGCTTCTTTCGTTATCATGTATGGTTCATCAAGCCACAAAAACTCATCATGAATCTTGCTTAGAATATACCTAACCCATGTATCATTCAGGATTGCAGAAAAATCCAACCATGTGTCTAATTTCATTTCTCCTAGAACTTTATATTCGTCTTTCAACACAACATCAATAGTAGTTAGTTTAACCAAGTATAGTTTTCCTAGATTCATGTGACCATATTCTTGTAGATTGGTATGAATATATGTTCTAACATCTTCCATATGCCTAACTCCATGTGGAGTAATTGAGAATGCCCCAATAGGATCATTTTCTAGTGATCTGAAGAAATGTTTCTTGAACTTGGGGTGAGGCTTTTTAGTTATCTCAATTACTTGAGGAGTAAACATTTTATCAGAATAATTCAAACTTCACAGTAAGGTTTTCAAGATGTAAATACCTCTTTTACTGAATTAGGGTTTCCTTCTCTTGAAATCACTTTGAGTTGTTTTAAATCTCTGAAAAACTTTAATGTCACTTAGGATTCTTCTTCAACTTGATAGCTTGAATGTAAAGTGAATTGTCTGTCATATGAGCTCCTTTTTAACCCTTTATTTACCTTGACCTAATCACCATAAATGTTGTCCTTCAAAAAGTTGTCAAACCCTTATTTGTTGAGCATATTTGATCTAGATTGCTCCACAATGTTCTGCATTTGATCCTTTTCTTCTAGAATTACTTTCAAAAAATTTGTCATATGAAGCTTCACATCATATCTTTGTGCCAGATCCTAGCACTGACTATCTAGCTAGGGGATTAGGATTTTCAATACAACTCCCCTTGAGAGAGATCTCCCAAATTACTTCCTAGAGGAAGTATCTACACTAGACATTGGTTTGGATCGATCCCTTACCTCATTAACATCTTTCTTGATCTAGACCTTGCTCAATTCCTTTTTTATTTCCACTAGATCAATCTTGTTCTTTTGTTTACATTCTCTTTGCTCTATTTTCCTCTTGTCTGTAGGATAGTTCTTTTCTCATTCTTGGATCTACAAAATCTTGCAACATGCCCAAACTTATTATAATTGTAGCATACCACATTTCTCTGTCCCTGATTCCTTCTATTGATTGGATTCATTCTTGTTCTACATTGGTTAGCCATATGCCCAAATCTATTGCATGCAAAACACTTTCCATTGAAGGATTGAGTATTCCTTGTATTGTTAATACCATTTCTTACTAGACTTCTAAATTCATTTGATTTATGAAAAAATTTCTTGCAAGTAAAACATTGACTAGAGAGTGATAGAACATTCTGATTTATTCTACTCCTACACTAAGTAGCCTTGTGACCAAACTTATTGCAATTAAAACAATAGCCATTGAAAGATGGGTACCTTTGAGAATTTGGCTACTTGACCATAGGTCTTCTAGGTCTTCCTCTTTGATTCCAGAAATAGTTGTCTCTGCTTTTCTTTATCTCAATGTTTTCTTGACCTGATTTAGAACTTTCTCCTTTTTCAAATCCCAAGCCTTTCTTGTCATCTGAACTATTCTAACTTTCAATCAACTCCTCAAGCTTTGTAGAGCATATTTTGAATTTTTATTTACAGCTATTAGCTGCTTCTAGATCATATTTCAGAAGTAACACATCTTTTCCCAAATTTCCATATTCCTCAGACTTATCTTTCAACATTTGATTAAAAATTTGCTCAATTTTTTCTTTCTTTTCAACCAACCTTGATAAATTACTTAGAGTTTCATTTGATTCAATCAACTATTCACTTCTCTCTATTCATATCCTTTGATCTATTAACTTGCTCTCTTAGCTTCAGGATGCATTCATCTACTTCTTTGAGATTTTCCTTCAAATCCTAGATTTCTACTTCATACTTAGCAAGATCTTCAAGAGCTGCTTTTAATTCTTGATCAATTGTGACACTGCTTGGAGCAGGATGCCTTCTAGATGCCATGAGTATTCTTTCCTAGATATTCCTCAAGCTGTTAAACTTATTCCAATGAACCTTGCTCTAATACAAATTATTGATCACAAAGAATACCAAGAGGGGTTTGAATTAGTATTCTATAAAAATTCTCTTTCACATAATTATTAATCCATTTACCACATTCAATAAAGTGAAAATAAAAACAAATATAAGAACAACCATTAAGACATAACACATAGACACCAAGTTTTTTATGTGGAAACCCCAAAATGGGAAAAACCACGGTGAGTGTTAGCCCACAATATATTATGATAGCAATACTAAATTATATGAAGGCTCACTGCCCAAGGACTCACTGTCCAAAGAAGTGCTCACTACAATAGGCTCACTATCACAAAACAAAAGAGAATATAGAAGAAGGATTGGCTCACTACCAAGAGATGACTCCTCCAAATGCATCTACAGAATGCTGAAGTGCAATTCCATTAATAGCTCAGTATAGAGACTCAAATGTCTTCATAATGTCTGCCCTGTGTTTCTGCTCTGCTTCACATATGCTCTACCTTTATGCTATTACTATCCTTTTCTAATCACAAAACTGGCTAAGATCACACACACATTTTATTCACACTTTATTCACACTTATCCATACCTCCAACACTGAAATCCATCGAGTACATATATCCGCAATAAGATTCATCTCACAATTAGGTCGGCAAGCCAAGCATGGAACATGTATACAAATATTATACCTTGTCAGCTTGATCTTGTGTACAAACAACAATGCAGACCCAAAAAAACATACAATAGTCTTCATATAGGTTGGCACCAATCATTTAGTCACTTAGATTGATTGTTCAAACAATATATCTTCACCGCATATAGATCTAACATGTTTGTCAGCTTATCCCTTAAGTACACCCTTGACCAGTTCATCTGTCACAACATAACTCCCATTGCGGACCATACGAGACTCTAAAATTCATATTCAACATTCATCATTGACCTCTTAACATACTTTCATAACTGCAAGACAAAATATTTAATAGTGGAGGAATGCAAACCCTTTTACTTTGGTACTGTGCATTGTTCCTGTCTTAATCTGTTCATTTGGACTTAGACATTTCATAGTATGACTTCTGAAGGAAGTCAGAACTTGAACACTAGAACATGTGATCACCAAATAGCTATGAACAACATATCTAAACTGCATATAATGATCTTCAATTATGGAAGCATACTAACCCAATCTCTTCCACTTTGTAGCTTGCCCATACTTAGCCATTTTGACTAAGTTAGTCTTTTGGGCCTTTACCAAACCTTGGTGGCATAACTGAAAAGCCCTCTGCTATGATTTGTTGCTATCAATTACAACGTACAACTTTCTGTCAAAGCAGTATCTCTTGACTATGTTGCCAACACTATCTTCTATCTTATCCCATCTTATAGGACTTTGGCATCTCCTTCCATACAATGCTTCAAATAGAGACATCTTGATAGCAGAATTGTAGGAGTTGCTATAAGAAAACTCCACAAGCAGAAGGTACTCTTCCCACTTGTATTGTTGATCCATGCAATACATCCTCAACAAATCTTCTAAAACTTGATTTACCCTCTCAGTTTGATCATCTGTCTTAGGATGATAAGACAAGCTTATATTAAGTTGATTTCCTAGTGCTGAAAACAAAATTTGCCAAAACCTTGATGTCATGTGTACATCTCTATCTGATATAATCTTCTCAGGAACTCCATGCAATCTAAATGCTTCCTAAACAAACTTTCAATCTATAACTGGTGCTTCATTTCTTAAATTTCTAGGTATAAAGTGACCTACCTTGGTGAGTTTGTCCATCACCACTAAAATATCATCGTGTCTATTTCACAACATTGGAAGACCTTGCACAAAATCCATGCTAATAACATGCCACTTCCACTCTGGAATATCGTGTAGATATAGAAGTCCTGCTGGATGTTGATGCTTAGCCTTGACTCTCTATCACTCTAGAGACTTGCTACAAATCTTGTAGCTTCGATCTTCATTCCTTTCCAGAAATAAAGAGGTTTTACATCAGCTAGGAGATTGGTTACTCTTGGATGACCTGAATATGGTGTGGAATACACTTCCTTCCACACAAGGTTTGTCTATTCTATCAAATATGGTAGATACATTAGTCCTTTGTATCTTAAAAGACAATCTAGTTCAAAATAGAACCCATCATACCTTAAATCTTGAGGATTTACTAAGAGATCTTGCTTAACTAGCTCATAGAACTCATCACCTATAGAATTTTACAATACTTTATACTTGACGTTCAAGTGAATAGAGACAATTGATGAAATATGTCTTCGTTGAATCAAAGCATCCTCTAATCGATTTTCTTTTCCCTTGATATAGTTTATTTCAAGTTCATAGTCAAATATCAACTCCAACCATCTTCTCTATCAAGCATTCATATTAGGTTAAGAAAATATGTATCTAAGACCATGATGATCTGACTCTAGTTCAAAAGGCTTTACTACCAAGTGGTGTTGCCAAACTTGCAAAGCATGCACAACTGTTGCTAACTCTAACTCGTGAGGAGCATAGTTCTCCTCATATGCTCTTAATTTCCTAAATTCATAGGCTACCACTTGCCCATTCTGCATAAGCACTCCACCTATGCCTTCTCTTGAGGCATCAATAATTACAATAAATTAACTTTCTAGATCAGGAACTTTCAATATTAGTGCAGTCGTTAACCTCTCTTTTAACTGATCAAATGCCTCCTAACATTCTTCTGATCAATTAAAATGATTTCATTTTCTTTAAAGCAAAGTGATTGGGCTTGAAATTTTAGAGAAGTTCAAAATGAACTTTCTATAATATCCAGCTAACCCCATGAAACTACACACTTCATGCACATTCTTTGGCACAAGCCACTCAAGTATAGCTTTGATCTTAGCAGGTTCTACTAAAATTCCTTCAGTGGATATTATGTGTTCCAAATATTGTATCTCTTTCTCAAAGAAAGTACACTTTGAAAGCTTCACAAACAACTTATTCTCTCTTAGCCGCTTCAAAATTAATTGCAGATGCTACAAGTGTTCTTCATTTTTAGAATAAATAAGAATGTCATCTAGAAACACTAGAACAAATTTATCCAGGCAATCTTGGAAAACATTGTTCATAAGATTCATCAAGGATATAGGGGCAATCATAAGTCCAAAAGGTAAAAAATGTGAACTTGCAATGTCCATACCTCATTCTAAAAGCTATTTTATGAATGTCCTCATCTTTTATTATCAACTGATGGTATCCAGATCACAGATCGATCTTTGAGAACATTATAACACCACACATATGATCGATAAGATCATCAATATGCAGTAAAGGATACTTATTCTTTATCATTGCTTTGTTAAGCATATGATAGTCTATACATAGGCATAGAGTTCTATCCTTATTTTTAACAAAGATTACAGGTGCTCCCCAAGAAGATACACTGGGTCTAATCAACCCTTTAGCCAACAACTCCTAAAGCTAGTCTTTTTAGTTCCATCAACTCTGTAGTAGTCATACAATAAGGTGCCTTTGAAAAGGGCTCAGATCCTAGTATTATATCAATTGAGAAATCAAAAGCTCTCTTTGGCAGCAATCCTAGAAGTTCATCTGGAAAAATATTCTAAAAATCACGAAGGAAAGGATAGTTCACCAAAGATACACTTTGATTACTAGATTCCTCTTCCACATGCTCCATTTTGATTGTAAAAAGTTGGCAACCTTTATGCCTAGCCCTCTTAAATTGCATTACAAAGATTGGTTTGATCTTGACTTCTCTTTGAGTGCCTTGTAAAAAGACTTTTTTACCTACATCGTCTAGACACTCTACTATTTTAGCAAAACAATCAACATTGGCTCTATGCCTCCATAGCAAATTTATTCCTAAGATAACATCATATTAACTTGGGGAGCTACAAACAAATTCACCTTAATAGAAAAACTATAAAGTTCAATCTTGGCTTCAAACAGACACTGTTCTACCCAAGCTTTTGTCTAGGTTAGCATATTCAATTGACCAGGGTTTAGCCATTTATCCACCTCTTCTAGAAAATTTACTTAATACTCTTGGAGAAATAAAACTTTCAGTTGCTCAAGTATCAATCAAAATAGAAATAGGGACTCCAAACAAAGTACCTATCATCTTAATGAGAGTAATCCGATACTCCACCTAGTGATTGCCTATGAGGCCCACCCTTGTGCGACCATTTTAGTGACACTATTAGACCTGTTTGTATTGCTTTACTCATGCTTATGTTTTTGATTCATGGTATGGTGACCTTGTCTAATAGCTATAATGGGATTGTTGTGGGTCTAGTTATATGGTAGTTTGTGTTAATTGTATATGCTAGATACATGTCTTGACTTGATAGATCATATATGATTCGACTATGAGTTAGTTAGGAATGACTATGTTAATTCTCAATTTTTAGATGAGATATTATTTGCCTTGCCTTGATTGTTTCAATTTTGAAAGTGAATGGATTTCAGTGATAGAGGAAAATTGGAAAGGATTGTATCTTTGAATATAGGCATAAGTTGTAATGTAGTTGATCTTGTTATTTCTTGATTATTGTGAAATGAATGGTGATTAAGTTATAATATTCTAAAGTGAGATTGAATTGTTGTAATGGTTATTAGAACACCTGATTTCGATGATTAGAAATGGAATTTGTGAAAAGGTTGAAATAAGGCTATGCATTGATACTTGAAAATGATGGTATTGTGTTTGAAACACCTGGTTTATTGAGTGATTCTGTGTGTGTTTAATTCTTGTTGCTTCTGCTATTTATACATGGGCATATTAATGTGTGTGTTGAAGTGTGTAGGCATTTCCATAGCCAATGGATTTTTGGAGGTCTACTAAGTAACTCATGTATTAACCAGTAATGCCAACCTAATCCCTCAGGTAGACTAAGGTTATTATTGAAATTGGAATGATTGTAATGTGTTTTATTTGTACACTTTGATTTATGAGTTCTCGTAAGGGTGTCTAGTAGTGAGGTGGATGACGAGTTGTCATCCACATGTCTATTTTTGTTCTTATACTTTAAGGGATTTTTAATTGATTTTTGAGTCTTTTATGGTTAATTTCATGTGTTTTAAGGGCCTAGATCAAGTACTCATCATCCACATGTCTATTTTTTTTCTTATACTTTAAGGGATTTTTAATTGATTTTTGAGTCTTTTATGGTTAATTTCATGTGTTTTAAGGGCCTAGGTCAAGTACCTATGGGTTGGATATCTTTTAGGCCTTAAATCATGATTTCTAACTCACTTTTGACCCCTCTTTTTAACCCTAGGAGTTAAGTGGCGAAATTTGAATCTTAGGATAAGGATTGAATGACTTGTCACATCTATATCCCACAACCCAAGGTTCATGCTTGGACTTTGGGGTGATCCCAAGGGTCACCCATGTGGGAGCATTGAATGCAGGAGCACTTGGGAAGATAAACCCAATTACTTCCTTCTTACCCATGCCTCACCATTTATGAGGAGAAGTGTGGGGAGTTGTGTTTGGTAGGTGTGAATGAGAAGGTGGAAAGTGTCACCTCCTCATTCATGGGTATGGTTTTTGGAAACCCTACTTATATCCCTCTTTTTGAGATGGGGAGGGTTGTTCTTTCTTTTGGGGCTTTTTTGCTCTTTGGATTTGGGGAAGAGCTTGAACCTTGGAAGAAATTTTTCAAGTGTTGGAGAACTCTTGTGTAGGTATTCTTCAACTCCTTCAAACTTGGAGAGCTTGAGAGGTAATCTCTCAAGAGTCTTCAAGCTTTTAGTAGTTATTTTATTTTCTTATGTATTACATGTATTTGTATGCTCTTGTTTGGTTGTGTTGTTAGTTTTGTGTTAATGTTTTGGGATGGGCTGTTTATGGAAAATGCTCACCACTTGTGTGGAAGAAGCTTGCCTTGTGTTTGGGGTTTGGAGAGAGGTGAGAACCCCCTTGGGGAAAGCTCACTCCTTGAGAGGAGTTCTTATCCTGAGGCCTTGTTTGAGATTGCGATTATGTTTGAGAGGCAAGAGTGCCCTCCTTATGATTATTGGAATAATGAGGTGGTTAAGTTGTGTAGGAGATGCTTTTGAGGATAATAAGGTCAAGTTAAGATATGAGAAGTAGTGTTGAAGAAATGAGAAGATGGTACTTTATGTCTTTCCCCTTGAGTATAGTGGTCCACTCTCTCTCCCTTGTTTCATATCCATTGTTTATGGATTTTGTGTTGTGAGTATCCTTGGTTGGGAATGTGTTTCTTGTTTGTGTGTGTGCATGTGTCCCTTGAGTTTGAGTGTGTTTTGGGTTGCTGATAGGCCTCCTAGCTCGGTGGAGGCTTGTGACCAAGCCTATGGTTGGGTGGTGAGCAACTCCATTGGATTTGTTGTGTTGTTTTGGCTTATTGTAGGTTTTGGCCTAAGAAAGGAGGAATTATGGAGAGGGAGCCTCCTTGTGGAACCTAAGCTATGTTTAGAGCCTTATTAATGTGTTGAGTTTTGTAAAGGCTATGTAAAAGCCTTAATTCAATGAACTTTGTAAATGGGTAATTAGGGTGTGTGCCTTAAGGGCTTCCTTTGTGAATTCATTTTTAATTTCCTACTCTTGAAAAGTTGTATTTACATGAAATAAATTAATGAAAGAAGTATTATTCTACCAAATGCTTGTTGTCATTTATTAAGATATTGTAAATTTAGAATAAGTTAAATACTATCTCTCTCTCCTTACTTCACATTTGAAATCTAGAATTTCTAACTTTAAATGAAAGGAAAAAATCCCTCTCTCTCCCTCTCTCTTATTTTCCTATCTATGTGGAGAGAAAAATAAATACATCATGTCCTATTGTTTAAGTTTAATAAAGTTAGAAATTATTAAGTGTAGAAGAATAGATGTATATGTGCATGTAGGTATCTTGCCTCTATTTCAATAATGTTGAGGAAAATAAAACTATACCTTTTCTCTTTAAGAAAAGAAAACAATATATATGACTCTTTATGTTGTAAGACAAAAAAAAAATATTTCCTTGTAATATTCTTTCTTTTGCTTAGTTGTGAAAATAGATTTATTTGATTTTTTAGTAAAAGAAAATGTTTATATATATATATAAGCAATTATTGTTAGCTTTTCTTTTATTAAAAGTATTAAGAAATATTAAAAAAAAAAGGAGAAGGGTTTTTTTTAGGGCTACGGGTGGGAAAGGGCCAAAGCCCTCTTTGTGTAATTATGAAACTTATTAAAAATGTTGTATATTTTATATCTATCTATGTTAGAAAAAAATAGAGAGAAGATGGTCTATTTTTACTTATATATATAAGCAATGATTGCTTTTCTTTTATTAAAAGTATTAAGAAATATAAAAAAAGGAGAAGGATTTTTTTAGGCTACAGGTGGGAAAGGGCCAAAGCCCTAACTCCCTCCTCGTAGTCTTGGGGACAGAGCCTCATTGCAAGCCCTTTTGTGATGGTGGGGCTTTAAGCCCCACCACTGTAGTAGAGGATGCGGCAGGAGGCCGCCACGCAATGGGGGCTTGACCCCTGTGAGTACCGATACCCCCCTTTGGGGGCTCAGTCATGGCCGCATATCATGAGCCCTATTATTTCTTGAAACCCTTTGCATTTTTTTTATTATCCTTCTATATTTTCTTTTCGCCTTTGTGAAACCATTATAATATTTGATTTTTAATTAGTTTCATTGTGAGATATATATATATATATATATATATATATATATATATATATATATATATATATATATATATATATATATATATATATATATATATATATATATATATATATATATGGGTGTGGAAGCTTCTGTATATACACAACATTGTGTATATATAGAGCTCTTTGTATATACATAGTGTTGTGTATATATAGAATATTCCCCCTTTCTTACCATCATATTTTATTATGTATATAAGCATATATATATATATATATATATATATATATATATGGTGCATATATACATATATATTTTATTTATATAATTTAGGCAATGAATATATTTTTCTATGTGCAAAACTAGAGAATAGTTCTTTTTGCAAACAAAAGAACAAATAGTTTTATTTGTTGAAAACATAGAAATGAGGAAAGCTATAAGAAAACTAAGACAATCTTGTAGCAAATGAACATGGTAGAAAACTAAAATAGAAATAAGAGATAACTTTAAATAAAGAGAACAAAGTTAGCTTTTAGAAAATAAATGGAAAAAATGGAAATCTTAAAACCATATTAGAAAACTCCTTTGGGAAAATACCTTCCCACTTGGGGAAGGGATTCCCCCCTTCCTTTGTTTTTGAACCTGCAACCCAATAGGGAAAGGAAACAAAAGTGAGAACCTTAGAGGAAATAAGATTTTAATTTGCTTTTATAAAGTTTTTTAGGGCTTTGAGTTGCCCTAAACATTAGGGAGATGTTTAAAACTATAATCTTTGTTTATTTCTTCTTAATCCCTTTTAGTGAGTGGATGTAATTTATTTATTTGAACTTTTATATGGGGATTTAATTTATTCATTGTATTTAATTTATTCAAACTCTATTGTTAAAGTAATGGATTTAAATGGTTTAGTTTAAATGTTTGAAATTGGAACCATTGAGTTAACTAGACTATTTAAATTTATTTTAAATTTTGTAAGAGTTCAAAGGATGGTTTATTATTTTAGTTTTAATTTACTGTTTCCTATTGTTAATACAGTGGCATTATGCTGCCAGAATTTTAGGAAAATTTATCCCTTAGTAAAATTATGTTGTTAAAATTTTTAGAGTTAGAAGTAGTATTATTTAATTAATATATTCTGTATCTTACATCCTGATTATTTATATGGTTAAATGTTTTGATTAAGGCCTAGTTATCTTGTTATTCATCGTGTTTAGATTTAAATGTTTATTAAGGCTTATCTAGCTATATCATTGTTTTGGTATTTTAATATTATTTTTAGCTAATAGTTTTATCTAGGATTAGGTTTCAACTTAGGTCAAAACTGTATCACCTTCACATAGGTAACCCTAGGGTTGGTTTTAAGACAAAAACCACCCCTCTTAGTAGAGCTTCTTGTGATGCACAACCCCCTTACATACTACCATCATCATAAGGATTACGAAAAAAATTGCATCATCCCATACCTGTTGACTTCCTCACCTTTGGGCGATGCACTTGACATGTGTTGCGATTGCAACCACATTACATGCATGTATCACCAAGCATGCATGTTGCGCATGAGGGGGTTTTGGAGTTGAGTGGGAAATTTTTTTGGTGTTTTGTGTCATGATCACATGACAAATGTGGACATGACATGTGGTTTTCATGTCATAACCACATGGCAATGTGGGCATGACATTGTCTAAAGCCACGTGGATCCTCTATTAAAAAGCTTCTTGCTAGGTAGGTAAAGCATTACCATGTTCTTGAACTCCTTCGTTCTTGGTTGGGTACAGATTGGTATAGTGATCACCACCACAAGTAAAATATCCTCCAAGAGGTTCTCGTTTCTTAGCAGGTTTACCAAAATTATTATCATTCCTTCGAACATTGTTAATGTTCTTCTTTTTATATCTCTTGAAAATTCAGAGGCAAGTCTACTTATCTTCTCTTTCCTAGACTTAGTCTTATCAACATTGTCCCTTTGATCACTATGAATACTAGATTCACAGACATATTCATCATCTCCTAGATGTGAATCCTCATGTCCTACTTCAGATTTACCTTGACCCCTAACCTCTTGTTCAAGGTTTCCAAGTCTTTCCTTGGTTTCTGTTGAGCTATTTTCCTTCACCCAGAGTCAAATAGCCCAACTCAAAAATCTTGTTGAAATCCCTAGAGAACTTATCCCTAAATGCATAAAACCTTCAAATTCTAGTGTTGTGCTTTTTAAAAATCCCTAAAAATTCATCAGGAGAATCCTTGCAAAAAACCCGAAAAAACCTAGAAAATTTGAAGCTTTTGCCTTAATTTATGGCCCCCTTTTGGCCTTTATCAGAAAAATTCTAGTTTCTTGGACTAGTAAAAATGACTAAGACATGAAAGGCTGTTTCTCCCTTTATCAAAAAAATTTGGGTTTTATGAACTGAAGGAAAGTTCACTTTTTCTCAAGGCTCATTGATTTGGCAATTTACTGGTAAAGCGACATAAGGGCGGGATGTTTTTAAAAATTGACTAAGGTAGAAGAAAGAAACTAAGCCTTTGTTAGCGAAAATAAAAAATCATGAACTTTCCAAAAGTTTAACTTTCCTCAGGTTCACTGACAGATCATTTTATAAACAGTAGACATCTGAAAATGGTCACAACCACTTTCTCCCAATTACACAATCCAAATCCATCTCACCTACATCATTCCATCAGACCTAAATATTAATTAAATAATTTTAAATTATTTAATTAATTTATTCCACACCATTTCCTTTGTCACAAAAATCAAATTCCTCTACTATAGTTCAAAAAATTAAATATTTTTTACTATAGTTCATAATTCATACCCCCAAAATTAAAGGACTTCTAGAAACATGGGGGTCTGTAATGAAGAATTAATTAAAATTAATTCATGTGCACATGTTTTAGAAAAAAATAATGATGATTATAAAAGTTAATCAAAAGTGGACAAAATAGGAATTAAATAAATTACCATTCCATGTACATGACAAGTGGTACTTTGGAAGCATGGTCAAATCTTTCAAAATGTGTATACTTGTTCTATTTCTTCCATCATATTCCAAGTGTCACTATTCATGCAAATTTAAAATTAAATGTGGCACTATTTGAACACTATTCCTCTAATTTTAAATTCCACTTGTCCTCTCCATGCAATTTAGAATTCCTCACTAAATCCAAGCCTTACCTTTTCATAAATGAGACCTTACATGTCATACACCTACCTAATCCTAGCCATCCATCCATGCAAAATTGCAATCTCATCCATTGATCATCCCTTGAATCTTGGAGATAAATTCTCATCCAATCTAATAATACCATCTGTCCAATTCTCCTTCCTTGAGGATCCTCAAGCAATTTTAGCCCTTGATCTCCCAATTTGATCATAGCCCTCCATTTCCATCCCCAAAAATCTATAAATTGAGGCCTCCACCTCCATTTTTCATAAGCCATCATATCCAAAGACATTTTGCCAATTTCAATACTCAACATCCATCTAAGATTCTTGCAATTTTAAGTTAGAATAGCATAGTTTCATCTCCATTAGGACAAATCATCACTAGTGTCTTTAGTTAGGGTGCATTAGTTAATAAGAAGCATAGTAGTGATCTAGTCCAATCTTGAGGTCCTTTGGACTTGGGATTGGGAGAAAATTAGGTTAGTTTGCACTCATCTTAAGATCCCACTTCCATTGTAGACATTTTTGGCATGCCCGGTGGGACACCACCACCATTTTTCACTAATAATTGCATATGTTTTTGCATGTTTTCTTGTGGTAGGTCAGATCAGAATTGGTTTCTTGCTAATCAGCACATGTCTTCAGGATTTCAGTGCCTATCTAGGATATCAGCAGATAGTTCTGCATAAGTTATAAATAATTATTTTCATGTGTTTTTCATCAATCTATGAGCTATACCTCTGCATTAGGTCTTAAATTGACTCCTACTAATGTTTTGTGCAAATAAGCTCAAGAATTTTTTACAGAAAACATAGGAACAAGGGGGAGGTACTAACTATCTTAGATACGCACATGTCATCAGCATATCGGCACCCATTTGACATATTCATGTTTACTTCAAAGGATTAGCATCCACTCTCTGCTTGACTTAAAGAAAAAGAGTTTTGTTTATTTTTTCTAACCAAGTTGTCTAATAGGATGTCCTTAGGCCTCTGACTATTGTTTTCTCCATATTAGTCTCTTTGTTTTGTAAGAAAAATCCATTTTATAGGGGGATATTCTGTCAAGATCATTTCAATGTCCATCCACCAATACAGTTGCATCCAATAGACATGTATACCTTTTTTATGTTATTTAACCACCTTATTTTCTTTATTTTAGTGCATATTCAGAAGAACAATGCCTATTCTTTGCAGAACAATGCTTGTTTTCTAGATAAGTGTCTATCTTTCATATCAGTGCCTAGTCACTGTACCTAACACAAAACTACTTTTTATCATTTGTTTTGGACTAATTTGGGTTTTGCAACATTATACGATCATCCAAGACCCGATTTTAGACTAATAACATGTTTGGTGTAGCCCCACCATCAAAGATTGATTTTTTTCATTACTTTCTAGTTGCACTAAATTAGAGTAGTGATAATTAATCTTGTTTGCCATGTTTGTGGTTTAGAAATTGGACATATACTCTCCCCTCATGCCTAGTGTGATCTTGGGTGTGTTATGTCAGAAAAAGTATCCTTGGGGGCTTTTTCGTCTTAAGGTTTAGCTCCTAAGTCCTTTAGAATGTATTTAGAGCATCTTGCATGATTTTGATGACTCCCGATGAGAAAACACTAAAGTTTCATGGCAATTGGGACTCATGGGGTGCACTTAACATAAATCCTGCCTAAAATAGGGGGAGAACTTGGGCACCTATGCCCTAGTCCTACCCTATTTTAGGTCAGGACCTATTTCAAAGTGTCAGTTTATGACCATTATTTAGGTCCTATGCCGACACGGTAAGTTTGAATTATCAAATTCTTAGTGGGAATTTTTGTAGTTACATATATAAGCATGGTTAGGTTATTATTTGTAAACTAGAGATGGCATTTTAGATTCATGAGCTTATGTGAAAGTGATTCAAGGAATTCATTGTGTGGTAGAGCAAACTTTTGTGTTGTTATTGTGCTTATTTTTTGCATATTTGGCATCCATCTCCTCATGGCATGGAGAATATCTTCCTTCCATGAGATCTTCACTACAAAGTGATATCGATTGTGTTTTCTATCATTTATCATTTAGATTTTGCCTCTATCCCATAGGGATACACACTCTTTATCTGACAACGGTGTTTGGAAGACTTGAATGTCCCTCTGGGGCTTGACTGAGGCAAGCTTTTTAACACCACAACCCTTAACCCACTTTTCTATGATTGTAGGTTATAGGTTGCAAAAGTGAAAGAAGCGGAGTTGCAAGAGAGTAGTGCAAACTGTTGGAATTACAGATCAAAGAAGAAAACAGGGACCTGGACTTGAGAACCCGCTCATTAGTCCTTTGGATCCCACAACTATAAAATCTCTAGAACAACATAACCATGTTGTAGATAACATTCCCAAATCCTAAAGAAAATTGTGGCACTAGACTAGGGTGCCCACTCATTAGTCCCCAACTTTTCTACACACTAAACTCCAAAATCTAGTACACATTTGATTGTCATTTGGTACCTATGTCTGCGATCATTTTCCATAATTTATTCGTTTGTTCACAATTTCATGAAATTAGGGTTTTGAGCATAATTGGGCTTAATTGAACAACAAAATCATACAATTCCAATCTTCCCCTATGTTCCAAGTGACAAAAGATTTGTAGTAGAGTTCTCTACTCGGTTGAATGTACTTAAATGTTTAGTGGTGAAAGGAGGATCAACACAAACCATTAAAATCAACCCTAAACATTTTTCACACTAAACATTTTGGTGAGCATGTGTTTTTGGAATTTTTGCACCTTGCTGAGTGTTGTACTTCATATTTACATTCATTTCATTGTTCATCTTATTGCATTCGAAAAATTACAAAAAAATTAGAAATTTTGAAAAATTGGCATTTTTAGCTTGCATTTTCAAATAATTTGAATTAGTTGACATTTAATTTCAATAAATTTCTATCATTATCATCATATATGATTTAAAATATAGAAAATTTTCATTCACCATTCATTTAAATTGCATTTTCATGCTTAAATCGTTGAAAATGCTTTAAATTGTGCATATTTCCATATAACCTAGTTTTGCATTAGCTAGCATTTGTAGTCAAAATCTCATCATAGATTTTACTACCCTTTTAAAACACTCATTAGGACTAATTTCTAACTATAGTGTTGCATCATAGTGGTTTTCTTGCAAAAATTCCATGCCTAGGGTTTGAAAACCTTGCTTTTTCACTAGATTTTGGCCTTACCGTCTCTCTAGATTTGCATCCTAGGTGTGTTGTGAAATATTTTTCTACACTAATTAGCTATTATCAGAGTTATTATCTTCTTCCCCTCCTAAAATTCTTTACAACACCCTTTTGATTAGGCCTTTGCATTTAGATTTGGTGAAAAATTACATATTTTAGCTATATTTTCCTTAGGGTTTGACTTAGATTGGCACTATAAGTGTGTTGTGATGGATTTTATGGCTTTAGGTGACTGATATTACTATTATAATCTTCTACCCCTCCTAAAATTCTTTAGAACACCCTTTTCATTGGGTCTTTGCATGAAAAAGTTTTGAAAAATTACATATTTTCACTACGTTTTGACTTGTCATCACTCTAGATTTGCATCAAAAGCATGTTGTGAAGGATATTATTACTTTATTGGACTGATATTAGACATATTACTTTCTACACTCCATCAATTTCCTCACAACACCTTTCCTTTCACTTAGTTGCATTTGAAAAAGTTGAAAAAATCAAGCATTTTAGGTCATATTTACACATAGTTTTGCACTTGTCTTTGGCATCACTTTTGAAAAGATTTTAAAATATGATTTTACACTAATTTGAATACATATACACATGGCTTCTAATCACAACAACAACACTAGGTTCCCTTCTAGGCCTTACATGAAAAGAAAGGTCCCCGAACCTGAAATTGTGTTTACACCTCATGATATAAATTGGAGACATTGAAGGACCTCTTTATATCACTAGAAATATAATGGGAAATCCTATGGATGGAACCCTTATTGAACCTAATTACATGACTAATGTGGCAACAGAAGAGTTCCTCTATTCACATGGATTGATGTAAGGTTTTTATGACCCTTCGGACATGATTAAAACACATAAGCGAACCTTCATAAACACTTCTAGGAAGATATCTTATTGGTTCCTGTATTTGAGAAATCTATAGAACAATTTTTTGATGTTATTCCCATTTCTGAGCTCTTTCACATAAAATTAGGTCACCCATGGTTAAAGGCTATGAAAGTTGTCCCTTCAACAATTTATAACTATGTAAAATTTCCTTTGAATGGATAAGTGCATACTATCCCTCACAAGAGGTATAGACCTTTGGTTACAAGACAACTCTTTACACTTGATTAATTTTGGGAAAGATCTGAAGTGGAACTGGAGCCACAGATAGATTTTAACTTCTTGAGCTATAGAAACTACAAAACAAAACTATTACATCATATGGCTAGTCCTTCTATTCAAGAAACATCAATAGATGAACAACTCACATTTGAAGAGAATCCAAGACTGAAAGGAAAAAGGACCCTATGCCAAGGTTCCTCCCCTGCCATCCTTACAAGGATCGGGAGGTAGTCATCGATAGAAAAACATTCCACCTAGACAAATGAGATTTGAACCTAGTGCTTCCTCCCCTAAAACATAGAAACCTATGGAAGAGCAAAACACTATCTTACAAGAGATAAGTGGCAAGACAAAAATAAATAGACAAGCAAGAAAAAGAAGGAGGAGACAACAGACTTATGCCCAATGAATTGCAACTCGACAAGAAAACATCTCACCTAACATTGAATCAAACAAAGAAGACCTTAAGAATGTACAACTTGAAGACAAGAATAAGAGTTGTGCTATGGTACCTTATGTCCCACTTTCCTCTAACATTCAGGAGTGGGAAGATGATGATGATTTTCTTGATGACAACCCTTAGTTAGGTTGTCCCTACAGGTAAGTATCTCTAACCTTGATGGTCACTTATGCGGTTAGCATGATCGACATGTGTATTTGACCTCCCCTTCATGTTGTGTTTCCCCCATGATGTGTTATGTGTTGTTTAGGCCTCCTAGGATGACCCTTGATTCTCTTGTAAGGTCAAGGATATTGGGAGACCACCTCTATTGTGACCTTCTTCTATTTGTATAATCATTCTTCTCTATTGCTTCTCCTCTATTTTCACTATTGTGTGTTGTGTCTTATGGACATAGTGTTGCGGTTGGTTACTTGGGGTACCCTCCTACATGAATGTCCCTAAGGCACTTGTTTCTCCTCTCTTGATTTATTGTTTCCCTTCCTCTAGTGTTTCTATCTAGCAGGCAGATGACAAAAAACATATTATACTGATATGGACCTCGTGTTCCTTCAATGAGAAATAAAAAAATAGACTAAGTCCATACATGATGACAGGGTTGGAATATATATTATCTGATGCTTGGCTAGTAGGATCACTCCATGTGATCTTGATGTTGTCTTATCGCACTTACAAACCATAACAATACTGCTGCTCCATGCACTCTATTTATCTTTGAATCTCGCCTTGGTTACACTCAGTTTTGAGATTTCTATGCTATAGCCCCACGGTTACACTCGGTCTCTGAATCCATAGTATAACCTTGGCTCTCTATGTGAATGATCATATGCATTGTTTCTTATCATGATTATATGGACACTAACACTTTTCTTTCAAAAATGTGTTTGTGGAAACATTTGGCGATCATAAAGTACATGTCACCTATGGGGGCATGGGCTTTGTGAGTGTCTGTGTTCCCTTGTGTGTTTTCTACCTACCTTAACATACTTGATATCGATACGCGATATCAACCACCTTAAGGTGGGGGCATATATAAGGTAAACTGTCTGATTTAGATGCTAGTAAAGTGTGTTTGTTCTCAGGTACAGTTGAAAGACTGGTGGTGATGAGTCCCTCTTGCACTCTGAGATTTATTTTTGAATCTTGAAATCTACTGCAATCATTTAAGCCTCTACAGAGGTGGGATATTGCTTATATCCTTTTTATCTTAAGCCCTTTGCAGAGGTGGGGATGGTGTATTTCTTGAGGAGAGTGCGCATCCTATCATTTTCTAAAAGTTCTTTGTGGAGGTAGGGAGTGGATCTGTGACTATCCTAACCCTTAAGCATGTCTTTAGTGATTGTTATGGCAAAGCCCAATCATCGATGTGTGCCTCTAATGTGCCTGAGATGGTGATTATCCTAGAAATAGGTACACTCCATTGCTTGTCTGCCATATTTTCTCTGTCTTCCATGTGTGTGTGTATGGCGTGTTTGTTCCCAAGCATAGTCTTAAAGACCGGTGGTAATGAGTCCCCCCTATGCTTTGGGATTTGTATGGCATGCTTGATTTGTATGGCGTGTGTTTTTTCTCAAGTGCAATCTTAAAGACTGGTGGTGATGAGTCCCTCCTACACTTTGAGATTTGTTTTGCATGTCTGTTGCCCCATATGTAGTTTAAAGACCAGTGGCGATGAGTCCCTCCTATATTTTTGGTTGTGTGTTTACTTTCCTTGTACTTGCATTTGCATTTCATATATATGATAAAAAGAAATAGAAAATCATTCCTGTATTCATTGCATTCACTATATTCACTATGTTTTATATGTCTTCAATACTATCTTCTCCATGTCTTGCATGACTGTAACTATCTTCTCCATGTTTTGTGTGCCTATTTCTATCTTCACTGTGATTCACGCATCTTCTTTGTGCTGGCATATTTGTTGTGTTTGTTGACCCTGCTTTAATGCATGTATTGGCCTTGCGTTTATACATACATTAAAGTGGGGAATAAATGTTATGTCAGAAAAATATCCTTGGGGGGATTTTCCTCTTAAGGTTTAGCTCCCAGGTCCTTTAGAATGCATTTAGATCATCTTGCATGATTTTGATGACTCCCGATGAGAAAAACCTAAAGTTTCATGGTAATTGGGACTCAGGGGGTGTACTTAACATAAATCCTTCCTAAAATAGCAGGGAGGACTTGGGTGCTCGCACCCTAGTCCTACCCTATTTTAGGTCAAGACCTATTTCAAAGTGTCAATTTATGACCATTATTTAGGTCCTATGCCAACATGGTAAGTTTGAATTACAAAATTTTTAGTAGGAATGTTTGTAGTTGCATATATAAGCATGATTATGTTATCATTTGTAAACTAGAGATGGTAATTTTGATTCATGAGCTTATGTGAAAGTGATTCAAGGCATTCATTATGTGGCAGAGAAAAATTTTGTGTTGTTATTGTGCTTGTTTGTTGCATATTTGGCATCCATCTCCTCATGGCATGAAGAGCATCTTCCTTCCATGAGATCTTCACTAAAAAGTGATATCAATTGTGTTTTGTATCATTTATTATTTGAATTTTGCCTCTATCCGACAAGGATACGCACTCTTTATCTGACAATGGTGTTAGGAAGACTTGAATGTCTCTCCGAGGCTTGACTAAGGCAAGCCTCTAAACACCACAACCCCCAACCCACTTTTCTATGATTGTAAATTATAGGTTACGAAAGTGAAAGAAGTGGAGTTGTAGGAGAGTAGTGTAGACTATCAGAATTGTAGATCAGAGAAGAAAATAGGGACCTAGACTTGGGCACCCACTCATTAGTCCTCTGGATCTCACAATTGTAAAATCTTTGGAACAACAGAACTGTGTTGCAGATAACATTCCCAGATCCAGAAGAAAACTGTAACACTGGACTGAGGTGCACACTCATTAGTCCCTGAGTTTTCTGCACACTAAACTCTAAAATCTAGTATGCATTTAATTGTCATTTGGTATCTATGTCTACGATCATTTTCTATAATTTATCCATTTGTTCACGATTTCATGAAATTAGGCTTTTGAGCATAGTTGGGCTTAATTGAACAACAAAATCATATAATTCCAATCTCCCCCTATGTTCCAAGTGACAGGAGATCTATAGTAGAGTTCTCTACTTAGTTGAATGTCCTTGAATGTTTAGTGGTGAAAGGAGGATCAGCACAAACCATTAAAATCAGCTCTAAACATTTTTCACACTAAACAGGGTGATAAAAAACAAAGGGTAGTTTCTTCTTAGGAGGCCTACTTGGGGATTTCAATCCCCCAAGGGATGAACTCAACCACATGTTTCAGCACAATATAAAAATATTGTGAAAATCATCCAAGCAATAGACCTCTAAGACCCTTGGTCGACCAAGACTTGAGTGGTTGAGCGTCAGTTGATTAGGACACCCCCGTGCATGGACTCGGGCCTCAAGTAGCTTGTATATGCTAGAGGACACCCTTAGAATCCTTGTTAAGCCTATGTAAGACATTTTGGCCATCATATCTTATGGTGCACCACTACAAAGGAGGGGAAGATGCTCACTATACCATTATACTTGAAATAGGATATGCTTTGGGCAAGATGAAAGTCTCCAAGGTGAGGGGGATTAAGTGGTCTAGGACTTATTTTCCCTATCTATCCAAGCTATAGCATCAAAGGTATTAGTGGGGGAGGGCATCTTGATTCACTTTGAGTTGGGATTAGCCCATGGCCACTTCGTGAGATCCAAAATATATATCACTCTCACTTGAATGTTGTATACAAGTGCTTGAAGTGTCTTCCTTTGTGCAAATTCCATATAAGCCATTTGTCAACCATGAAGGATAACCACCTCTTGCACCAACTTTCAAAGTCAGTCAAACAACCATAGTGATAGTTGTATGTAAAAATCTTGCCAAAAATCCAATCCAACACCTTGAATATCACAATTTATCAACACTGTCCTAAATCAGTGCCTATTTCTTGCAAATCAATGCCTATTTTCTGAATCAATGCCCACTGTGCAAATCAGCGCCTATTTCTTGAATCAGTACCCACTGTGTATATCAACACCTATTTCATACAAATCAGCACCTGTTTCCTGAATCAACGCCCACTATGCAAATCAACACATGTTTCCTGAATCAAACGGGCGTACTATGTATATCAATGCCTATTTCCTGCAAAACAATGCCCATTTCTTGAATCAGTGCCCATTCTTTTAGAGACATCAAAAATCAAGATTTCATCCTTTTGGTTGTAAAAAAAATCCCCTTTCGACGTCATCCCTTGACATGGCATGCCACCTCAGCCACATCCATGTCCATTTGTCCTTTCTAGCTTGTGATCCAACTTTAATCATTAGTCATTATCCTTTTCATCATGCTAGAGCTATTGTCCATGATAGTTCATAAGGAATCCAAGTCATCCACAGTTAGCTAATCTTAGTTATCACCACCTTCCATTAATCCCCATTCCTAATCCTTAGTTAATCATAATCTTTGATTATCCTTGATTAATCCCTAGTTAACCCAATCTTCATCAAGCCTTAATCAATCCAATCTTTTCAATCCATAATCATCATCCTTGGGCCTAATCTATCATTGTCCTTGTAATGTTTGATCAATCATCATCCTTAATCCATCCTTAGTCAAATCCTTGATCATCATCCATTAACATCTATAATAAATCCTCATCCTAGTTAATCCTTAGTCAATCCTATCATCCATAATCAATCCTAGTCATCCATATTCAATCATCCTCTCCAAATCAATCAAATCCTCATCCAATCCTATCCTTATTATCCAAATCCAAAATCAATCCCTATCACCAAATCAATCAAAATGATATCCAAATTCTAAGGTTAGAATCTAGATCAAATCATCATTTTGTATGGTAAGCTTAAGACTTTGTCTATCTTAAGTTTAGTATAAACTAGACATCATCACCCTCTTGGATAAATTATCTTGGGAACTTAGACAATTCCTAAGTTAGTTGAATTCAAGAAATCCCATTTTTCTTGGTGTGTCTTGTCTATCCCAAATAAGATAATCCTATTATCATTTTGCTTAGGCTCCTTGTCCAACCTAAGTATATAGGATTAATCATTGATCCTTAAATCGTCTTGATCTAGATTTTGGAACTTAGAGTCAATCCCCATCCATCATCATTGGTACCTCATCACCCAAATCCTATCCAAGTTCACCTTTTATGCCTCCCATCATGTGATCACAAGCTAGGAAGAGAATGGACTCTCGTTACCAACCCCTCTCTCCTCATGACTCTACCACAAGTAATATGGAGGGATATGTCAACTAACTTGATGTGGTTGAAGCATCCATTCATCATCATCACACTTATTCCCTCACCTTTGTTGGGGTTATTAATGAAAAGGGATTACATGACAAGTTTGACCAATTCATTGACAACCATAAGGATGAATTCCTTAAACATCTCATTGAACATGGCACACGCCTTCCATACTCATTTAACCATGACAAACTTAAAACTATTTTCCATGACAAGCTACCATCACCCATCCAAGATCAACCATGGGGATGTGTCCCTAATCCCAATGAACCCATTTATGACAATCCATGGGCTATTTATGTCTCCAACACTAACACCATCCACACTATAGACCAAAACATGAGGGACAAAAATGCCCCACAACAACAAGTATCAAATCTCCCCTTTGGGTTACCATATAGTATGCTACCCTCTGATGTACCCATATCCATGGTACCATTTAATGTCAACATACCCATCATACCATTGCCCCCATGAAATCCACAAGATGCTTCCACTATCATTCCACAACCCCTTCCTCTTTTGAATATCCCTCAAAGGTTGATCATCACTCAAATGGTGTTACCACCCACAACACAAACACCCATCCAAACTGCTAATCCATTCAACCAAACATAAAATCCCTTGATGAACTGTACCAACCCCACTCACACATATCAATCTTTAACACATCAATAACCTCCCCATGGGTCCTTGATGCAAAACCCATATGTCACTCAACATCAACCAACACTCCAAAACTAACAAAACCTTCCATATGGGTTCCATGTTTATATGGAAACTATGGGTCCACCTCCATACATCCAACAACAACAATACATCTAACCCCAACATCAACAATCATCATCACAACAATCCCCACTCCAACGCATGTCATAACCACCTCTTGCTAATCCTTTAGATCAAGAATGGAAAGAAATGAAAAACATAATCAAAAGCATCCAACTAGGGACCCACAAGAAACATTATAAGTCTGAAGACTTATGTCCCTTTCCCTTTGATAGAAATATCGCCATCACAACTTTTCCTCAACATTTTGAAATGCCAAAATTTGATAAGTACAAAGGAAAAGGAGACCCTCATGACCACATTGAGGAATTCTTCATGGCATGCCAAGAAGTAGCCTATGATGTTCAGATTCATCCTTCGTCTTTTTCCATGAAGCTTAGGAGGACAAGCCCTTGAATGGTTTATGCACTTGCCTCTTTTCTCCATCTCAACTTTCACTAATCTTTCAGAGAAATTTGTTGACCACTTCTCATACAATGTAAAGCATGAAATCACTATGCTTGACCTTTGCAACACTAAACAACGAAGTGGTGAGAGTTTTGTTGCTTACCTTTGCAACCCTTGAAAAACAACTTGTCCATATTTTCATCCAAAATCTCAACCAAGAAATGGTCTTCCACTGACAAGTTCATTGTACATCTACCATTGATGAAATCATATAAATGGGGGTCATTATTAAAAAAGCCCTTATTTCTAAAGGTTTGGTCAAAATCTACAACAAGAACGACAACGAAAAACATAAATTTTGGGCCAAACACAAGAACACCATAGGAGATGGGGCTACTAATTCCAGGTATATCCAGATTGCCACTCCTACAGAAAAAGAGACAAATGTGGTCCAAAATTTTTCAAACAATGTCTCAGTCCCATCTGCTCCTCTAAAGCAGAATCCCCCTAATAATCCAAAATTAAAGTATACTCCCTTGGGTGAACCACTTGAGGTAGAATTCCAAAAATTAGTCCAAGCCAACATGGTTGAGTTTCCCATGACAAAACCATTTGATGAAAACTAACCCAAACCCACATGGTATAAAGAAACGAGTATTGTGACTATCATCGCATAAAGGGTCATGCCACAAGCAAATGTATGAAATTGAAAAACTACATCCAAGGCCTCGTCAATCACGATGATATCCAAATAGAAGGAAACAACAACACATCACCCAACGATAGCCTAGGAGTCTACCAAGACCCTCTTCCCCACAACAAAAACAACCAAACCACATCCAAACCATTATCCTCCAACACCAATCCCAACAACCAAGCCAACCACATTAACTATAACAATGTTCCACCTCCTTATGACAATGTAGTAGGTCAAATTGATTTTGACTCTACTCATGTTGCCACCATCAAACTCAAAAATACCACCCCCGAGTGTGCCATTGCCACCCGTCATGGGTGTGTAACCATAAAGGGACCATCCCTATCCTACACTACTACCACTTCTGAATATAATCTCCTCGACCATCTTGGGAAGACCTCCAAATAAATCTCCATCTTGGAACTCTTTAAGACATCCACCATCCGTTGTGAAATACTTGACAAGGCTCTCCAAAAATCCCATGTCCCCACTGACATACCTCCCACTTAATTCCAAAACTTAGTGGCTCAATTATGCTCATCCTACCATCTCACTTTTAGCCATGCCGACATGCCACCCATCAATCCCACTCATAATAAAGCTCTCCATATCGAAGTCCAAATCGCCAACCATAAAATCAAGAGGGTCCTCTTGGATAATGGATCCGGTTTGAATATATGTACATTAAAATTCATAAAACTCATGGGGTATTCAACAGCTGACCTAAAGTCTTTGGTAATCTCCATCAAAGAATACAACACAGAAAGAGAATCTGAAGGCACCATATGCCTCCCCATCAAGGTGGACCCGCTCACCATGCCCACTCTATGTCATGTGATTGATCTTGACCTTCCATATAATCTTCTCCTAGGCCAACCATGGTTACATGCCATGCAATCCATGCCCTCCACCTAACATCAATGTTTTAAGTTCCCTCATAACAATGTGGAAGTCACTATTCTCGCCGATCAACAACCTTTCGAATATTGTAAAGATCTAGAGGTTGTTTATGAAAGACAATTTCATTGTCCAAGCACCTATGGGGACCATGTCAAGGACCCCTCATCTACTCCATCCACATCATCATCCACTCCACAAGTCACCATCGATCCATCACAATCTTCCACCTTATCTTCCACTCCTACGCCTCAAAAGGTCAAGATCATAGACAATGGGTGTGGTGAATATGAGCTTCAGAATGCCTTTCATGTGGGATAGTTACCTTTGTCTCCATCCTCCCATAATAATCATATTCAGGAGAAAGAACAAGAATAGTAGTGCAGAATCAATGACAAAATTCCCTTTGTCCTTGCATAGATCTCTAGACAAGAAGCCAAAGAAACAACTTTGAGTGATTGGTTGTACCATGATGAAATCCCTTCAGCACCAGCAAATGTTGAATACTTCAAAGAAAAATATCTGGTACCCTTCCAAGTTTATGCTAAGATGCCCTATCATGGAAAAGGGGTAGGTGTCGATGACCAAGGTGTTATAGAACCCATCTTGGTGGACCCTACATCTCCCAAAAAATTTACTCAATACTTCGGTTTAGGATATGCTCCCATTGACTGCGACAATCTGTGGACAGGCTAAAACTTCAATAGAAGCAATGAAATCCTCTTATATTGTTAAGAACTTTACTCCAAGTGTCATCATAGCTTCATATGAAGATCTTAATCTTTCATGCATCTTCCTCGATAATGCCATCTTCATTGTTGACCTCCTTCTCATTCATCCTGAACTCATTGCTTAGGATTATCAAGGACCCCCACCTCTCGACATGTTTCCACATGATGAGGCTCTCTCCGCATTCCTAGAACTCTGCAACACCTCACCATATGACATATGCTTGCATGCCCATGCCTACTTTGTGGAAGAAGAGATCCTTAGTCCAAAAATGAAAAAATAAAAAAAATAGAAAATTGTCCCCTGGTTAAAACCTCTTTGAGGTACTTTCAGACACAAAAGAGAAAAATAGAGATGTATCTCCTAGTAAAAACCTCTCTAAGGCACTAGAAGATGAGGATCTCCATCTTCCTCCCATATAGGCCTACTGGCAAGAACATTCCAAAATTTTGATTGAAGGCACCCAAGAAATCAACCTCGACACACAAGAATTACCCAAGTTTACACACCTAGTAGAAAGCCTTGGTACTAAAGAAAAATCCAAACTCTCCATTATGCTCCATGAAGCACTTGATGTGTTCACTTGATCTTATGTCGACATGCCAGGGTTGGATCCATCCTTGGTTGCTCACCATCTTGTAGCACATCTTGAAGCAAGACTTGTTAAATAGAAACTCCGCAAGATGCACCCTCAAGTTGCCTTGCTTGTCAAAGAAGAATTGCAGAAATTATTAGATGCCAGCTTCATCCACACTATTGATTACCCAGAATGGGTCTCCAACATTGTTCTAGTTGCTAAGAAACTTGGGGGCATCCATGTTTACACAGATTTCTGAGACCTCAACAAAGCATGTCTAAAGGATGATTTCCCACTCCCCAACATTGACATAATTGTAGATCTCACAACAGGACATGAGATGCTCTCCCTCATGGATGGCTTCTCTGGGTACAACTTGTTGCAAGTATTGGCCTAACTGGTGTTATTATTGATGTCAACATACTCCTATTGCATTAATGATAAGGATTAGATGAACTGTTTGCTGAGGATATTGAGAAAATTGGTCATATTAGGGACAGTGAAGAATAGTGAAAATAGTAAGGTAAAAGTCCAAGATAGGATGAGGATCAAAAGATGTGGTTTAAAGGGTTTGTAGATATGTGTCTTAAAGTGATCCAGTAGAGATTTCAGAGGTCCACATGAAGATCACAAGAATTTGTGGCCGCTCAAGTAAAACTGGCTTCGGCAGGTGCTCAGAGGTGACAAAGTGATACATACAGGTCCGGTGAGATCCAGAAATGCATTATCCTATTCTACTGATTTGAGGGAGTGTTCAGGAAGTCTTTTTGAAGTGTCAACTCATTTGGTTCATGGTTTGAAGGTCCAAAAGCATCTATTCCTTTGTGACAGTGATGACAAACTATGTTCTTGAGGTTCCGGATGAAGGAGAGAAGGATTTCAATAAGTAGATAAAGTGTGGATGTTTATGATGATTCAGGCAAGCTTGTGGAGGTCTTTGGATTGTGTCCAGTTTGTGTTGGTGGTCTACATTGAAGTTGGAGCTCGTAATTGAAGAATAACTTCTGGATGATGGTGTTCTTCCTAAGACTGGCCGACCAGATGGGTTACACATCTTGTAGATGTACTTGTAGATGTTTGCTAACTTAGATGATTATTCCTAAGTCAATGTCTTGTATAAATAAGGAATTGTGAAGTCATTTCAAAGTGTATTCATTGGAGATGAGTGTGTGGTAGCGAGGAGGAGAGCAAAAGGTAGAGCATAAGTATTGGGCTTAAATGGAACTGATTCAAGCATGGTGAAGATGCTATTCTCTAGTTCATGCATGTGATACTATTTTGTAGACAATGTGTCTCTTATAGGCAGTAGGCCTCTTGTGAGAAGTGTGCTCAGGTAGTGAGCCCTAAATGGCATGTGCCATTTTGTTCTTTCTATTCTTCTAATAGAGAATACAATCTTGGGTTAATCACCCCATGGTTTTTCCCTTAACCGGGTTTTCCACATCAAAATCTTGGTGTCTTATGTGTTGATGTGTTGTTGCTCTTGGTTTAAATGCATTGTGTTTCCATGATTGAATTGTTATTATGCTACTGAATTACAAAGAGGATTTCAGTGTTTAAATTGGAAGAAAGTTTTGGACAACTGATTCACCCCCCCTCTCAGTTGTCTATCCTGAATCTAACACAACCAAATTAAAATTGCCCTCAATGATCAACACAAAACTTCTTTTACTTGTCTATGGGGTACATATTTCTAGAAAGTCATGCCATTTGGTCTAAAGAACGTCGGGGCAACCTATCAACATGCAATGACTACCATCTTCCATGACATGATACACAAATAATGGAAGACTATGTCAATGATCTCCTAGGAAAGTCTAGAACAAGAGAAGAACATCCTAAGATCTTACGACATATATTTGCACATCTCAGAGAATACAAGCTTCACCTCAATCCCAAGAAATGTGTCTTCAGCGTAACATCAAGAAAACTCTTGGGGTTCATTGTTTCCCATAGAGGCATTGAGGTGGATCCCACTAAAGTCACTGCTATAACAGAAATGCCACCTCCCAAGACACTTAAACTACTTTGAAGTCTCCAAGGAAAACTCCAAGCTATTCACAGATTCATCGCTGAACTCACAAACAAATGTCAACCCTTCTTCCATTTTCTTCACAAGGATATACACTTCAAATGGGACCAAAATTTTCAATAGGCATTCAACCGCATCAAGGAATATCTAGCTTCACCACTGGTCCTCATGGCACCTATCCTTGGAAAGCCCCTATTATTGTACATATCAGAAACTTTAGTAGCACTAGGGGCACTTTTAGCACAACATGATGATACTAGCTATGAAAGGGCTATATGCTATATTAGTAGGACCCTAGTTGACTATGAACTTAACTACACCTCCATGGAACATGCATGTCTAGCTATCATTTTTTGTTCCCAAAAGTTAAGACACTACATGCTAAGTCATTCTATCAAGTTCATCTCTAATGTCAACCCTCTTAAGTACCTACTTTCCAAGACCTTACTTATAGGAAGAATGGCAAAAAGGGTTATGTTGTTGAGAGAATTTGACATTGAGTATGTTGATAGAAGAGCAATCAAAGGATAAGAAGTTGTAGCTCAGTTGGCCGAAGCACCCCTCATTGATTTTCTAGATGAATCCATCCTAACCATGATAGAATCGACAAATTGGAAACTATACTTTGATGGATTCTTCACCAATCATAGTTTAAAGGTAGGGATACTATTGGTAACCCCACAAGGCGACTATATCCCCAAAGCATACATGCTTACCTTCCCATGCACAAACAATGTGGCCAAATATCAAGCTTTGATCATTGGTCTCAAAACAATAGTTCAGTGGAATATCTTGTAGCTACAAGTCTATGGTGACTCTCAGTTGATTATGAAATAGGTCAATAACAAAGACCTTAATAAGGATGATAAACTATTACCCTATAAGAAAATGGTTGATGAATGCAAACTATTCTTCACCTACATACAGTTTGAACATGTACCTCACCTTCATAACAAATTAGTTGATGCCATGGCTACTATTGGTTCCCTTCTAGATATGCCTCAGGATAGTCATCAATGTGAGTTTCTTGTAGAACAACTCCCTATGCCAGCATATCATGTTGCCGAGTCAGAGTTCGTTTGTGAGATTGTTTGTCTAGAAACTCCTCGGTATCATGACATCTACACCTACCTCCAACATCACACTTTCCCACCTGAATCCACCTATAAACAACAATGATCCCTCATTCCCTGAGCCGCTTGCTACACTATCCTTGCTGACACCCTCTGTTGCCAAAGCTATGATGGAACTCTTCTTTGATGTTTAAACATGAAATAAGCTTCCCTTTCCCTACATGAAGTCCATGTAGGTATTTGCAGAGCACACACAAATGGTATTGTCCTAGCCAAGAAGCTCGTACGTACATGATATTATTGGCCTACTATGGAACATGATGCATGTGAGTACGTGAAGAAGTGTAAACCCTATCAGTAGCATGGAGATCTCATCCACACTCCCTCTCAAGTGTTGCAACCTATTCCCACACCATGGCCTTTCTCTCAGTGGGGCCTAGATCTCATTGGCAAAATCCACCCACCCTCCTCCAATGGACACAAATTCATCATCACTACCACAGAATACTTCACTAAGTGGATCGAAGCCATTCCTCACTCTCACCACTAGTAACCAAATCACCAAGTTCATCCTTTACCATATCATCTACCATTATGGTATCCCATCTACCATTGTTACAGACAATGGTAAGCCTTTCAAAAACCATGATGTTCAAGATGTTTGAGAACAATTCCACATACAACATCATTGGTCCACTCCATATTATCCCCAAGGTAACGGCCAAGTTGAGGCAACTAACAAAACCTTGCTCAAAATCCTCAAGAAAGTTGTCAACAAAACTGGTTGTGATTGACACATCCACATCCATCTGGTCCTTTGGGCCTATTGCACTAGCATCCACACACCTATGGAAGCCACACCATATTCCCTAGTCATCAGAGCTGAAGCTATCCTTCCAATCGAGATTGAATTACCCTCATTGCACATATCTTTGTGTAATGTTATCAATGATGAAGAATACCATGTTGCACACCTCCAAGAGCTAGAGCTATTGGATGAACAATGCCTCAATTCCCTCAGTCACCTCCAAGCATACCAAAACCAGCTTCACAGATCTTACAATAAGAAAATTTGTGCTAGACTGTTTGCTCTAGGAGACCTAGTCCTAAAAGAAAATCAAAGGAATCTATTAGGGTGAGAAAAGAAAGCCCTAAATTTGAGCCTAATTGGCTAGGCCCCTACATTGTCACTGCTAAGTATGGCTATGGAGAATACCACCTGTCCACCCTTGAAGGAGAGGAAATTGATGAGCCTATGAATATCATCCACCTGAAGTGGTTCCATAGTTAGCTCACTAAATACCCTATGTCAAAAATACAAAAAAATCAAAAAATCAAAATAAAAATAAAAAAAGTAAAGAGAAATAATCCATCCTATGGTGAAAACCACTTCTTGTGGCACCTTGGATAAGTACCATGATGAAAACCTGCTTACAAGCATCATGTGCAGGTTTGACTCAGATCCACTATTCAAACCACCTTCTCATCATCGTTAGCACTAGCCAGCATATCCCATGATCCCCTCATAGGAGCTTCAGAATAAACCCATCATCTAAGCTTCCATTGTCCATCATTCCCAAAATATCCATCTATTCTTACATATGTTGCACAAGAAACTAATAATAGAAAAGTAGAATTCTCACCTAAATTGACACCTTGGCTATCTATCCCTCCATCCCTTCTAGTCACCTCATCCCCACTTATCCCCCAGATTGTGGTTCTTATAGTTTGAATCCAGTCTGAGCACTCTCTTCCCCCATATCCAACACAACCTAACACAAACATCCCTCCGACAATGTTCCGCTATAACTCTAGTAGAGATTCTCCAATAATAACCCCCTCGCTTGTCCCACCATAAACCCCTCTACCACACAGCCCCTCTCCTAGTCTCCTTTTTGGTTTCTATAGATATCACATCTTTCCACTACCATGTTACCTAGCCAGTTACCTCATCTATTTGCAACCTTGGTCCCTTTAGTGGTTTTTGCATGGACACCACATCTTTACGCTGCCATTTCACTCTACCAACTAACATCCTACCATACTACTTATCCCCCTTTCTCCCTATCATATGATTGGGCTACATGGTGCAGTCTGAAAAATGATAGTTGCCCCACATCATCGCCATGCACCCATCTATCATGGTTTTTATACCATGGTATAGTGACAAGCAACACCCCCATCCTCTAAACCAAACTTCATCCATTCATCAAAACTAACCTCTTATCCTTACATCATCAAGTCTCCTAGAACTACATATCATCATCACCCTCATTGTAATGTGCCCTGATCTCGTGGATACAAGATATGTAGGCAGTATGGAATACGAAGAAAGTATTTGGTACATAGGTACATACGATGCACCTATCCAACCCGTTTGGATGGTCCCACTTTCATGAGCTTGTTGATTGCAATCGACCTATAACCAATACACTTACAAGGCATCCCAACAAAAGCATAACACCCTCACAAAAAATCTTTCACCATCAGATTGGCCTTTCTAGAAATTGCACCTGGTGTACCCCACCTATTCTTTAGTTTACTTTCATCCATAATTGATTCTTGTCCCAGGATGCATCCTTCCTACAATGGACAAAATCACCAATCTTCCATCCATTTTTGGCAAGAGATACAATGGCTATATGTTTTGGGTCAGTCAGTCTTTTGGTCTTTGACTTTTATCTTTTGCATCATTCTTGGAGTACTTCAAAGCTGTCTTGATCTCACTATATCATGACATGTGGCGAACAATCCAGAATGGGGCATAGTCATTGCATTCGTATGTTGTGCTTGTGGGATATTCTCATTACTCCACCTTAGTATTCATATCTTGTGAATTGTAGGGTTGGTTCTAGCATATTATCCTCCTTTTGCATGTAAGGTCCCTCATACCTTTGGTGTACTAATGTCTTATGCCTCGGATCACCCTCATTTGCCTAGACAAGGTTCTAGTATTATGGGCAAGCATGGGTTCATCCTATTGTTTGCAGTGTCAAGTCCTATGCATGGATGCCTTGCAACCTTGGTTCCACATACCCTAGTGTCTAATATACTATGTTATATCAATAGTAGTACACAATTTTTATTGGCAGAATTTCTCAATATGATATCATCCATTTATCCTACATATCCATATCTCCCCTCATCACCCCATTCACTTTTTTTTGCTCCAAGATTCATTACACCACATTTCTATTACTTTTACTTTCTTCTACCCCACTGTCCCCTCTATCATCCCATGACCATTTTCAGGGACCTCTTTTTTGTATCATGATCAATCACCTCAACCCCTAATCCACCCCAGTGCTCCTCTCATGGAATGTCGTCCATCGTCTCACTTTGTTCTCCTCTACTCACAAATGGCTAATCACACAAACAAAAATGAGCCTTATGGGCCCCTTTTAGCCTATATATACATCCCCCAACCCTAAATTTTCTTCCCCCCCCCCCCCCCCCCCATTTTTTCTCCCATTAATAATTTTTTTTCACCTATCAACATTTTTCCTCTTGTCTTTAGTCTTAGGATTCCCCCTTTTCCCTCTCTTCCTTTATTTTTCTTCTTTTTCAAGACATCACCAAAAAAATTTATTTTTTTCATCAATCTCTTAAGGGGGCATCACCTGGTCACCCATTCCTCTCCCATCCACTCACTGGGGCACAGTTATTAAAAAAATTATATTCTTTTATATCCCGTCAATCGCAACATCAATGATGCCATATCAAAGATGGGAAAAATGTAGACGTCTGAGAATGGTCACAACCAGTTTCGTCCACTTATGCAATCCAAATTCATCTCACCTACATCATTCAATCTAACCTAAATATTAATTAAATAATTTTAAGCTATTTAATTAATTTATTCCACACCTTTTCCTTTGTCACAAAAATCAAATTCCTCTACTATAGTTCAAAAGATTAAATATTTTTAACTATAGTTCATAATTCATACCCCAAAAATTAAATAAATGACCATATTTATTTAATTCCTATTTTGTCAACTTTTGATTACTTTTTGTAATCATCATTATTTTCTTGTAAAACATGTGCACATGAATTAATTTTAATTAATTCTTCATTACAAACCCCCATGTTTCTATAAGTCCACTTGGCATTCCATGTACATGCATGTACATGACAAGTGGTGCTTTGGAAGCATGGCCAAATCTTCCAAAGTGTGTACACTTGTCCTATTTCTTCCATCCCACTCCAAGTGTCACTATTCATGCAAATTAAAAATTACATGTGGCACTATTTGGACACTATTCCTCTAATTTTAAATTCCACTTGTCCTCTCCATGCAATTTTAAATTCCTCACTAAATCCAAGCCTTACCTTTTTATAAATGAGACCTTACATGTCATACACCTACCTGATCCTAGCCATCCATCCATTCAAACTTGCAATCTCATCCATTGATCATCCTTTGAATCTTGGAGAAAAATTCTCATCCAATCTAATCATGCCATTTATCCAATTAGCCTTCCTTGAGGATCCTCAAACAAATTTAGCCCTTAATCTCCCAATTTGATCATAGACCTCCATTTCCATCCCCAAAAAATTATAAATTGATGCATCCACCTCCATTTTTCATAAGCCATCATATGCAAAGACATTCTGCCAATTTGAGTGCTAATCATCAATAGTGTGTTTAGATAAGGTGCATTAGTTAATAGGAAGGATAGTAGTGATCTAGTTCAATCTTGAGGTCCTTTGGACTTGGATTAGGAGAAAATTAGGTTAGTTTGCACTCATCATAAGATCCCACTTCCATCGTAGACACTAACAAAGTGGTAGAGGCTCAAATTTGGCCAAGTAAAGGATGTTTTCCCCTTTATCAGCGAAGTAAGAAAACCGCGAACCTTTCAAAGGTTAAAAAATATTCAAGTTCATCGACATGGCTTTTTTCCCATAAAGTGGGGAGGCTAAGTGAAAGGTTCAAGAAAAGTCAACTGGGCTAATCAAAGCAAAGTCGACTAAGTTAGAAGAATGAAGGAAGGATTGTCGACAAAGTGCATAAGGAGTGAACTTTTCATAAGTTCAAAGTTTCCGCAGTTCACCGATAGGAAAACTCACCAACAAAGGAGGGTAAGGAGAAAAGGTTCACCAAAAGGTAAAAGAGACAATAAAAGAAAAATTGGCTAAGGTATTTGACGGTTTAAAATTCCTCAAGTTCACTGACGGACCCTTTTACCGACAAGGCAAAAGAGGTCGAATGAAGGAGCGGCAAAGACCAAAGTTCAAGAAATTGTACAATCATCAACATGGTGGGCTAGGTTCAAAATGGTCATATTTTGCCGATAGGGCAAAAATTGGAAACAAGAAATTGGCTAAGTAAAGAGGGAAACAACTACTTTTATTTGTAAATCGGTAAGAAGCCAAACTTTAGAAAAAGTTCAAAGAAAGAAATGTTTGCTGATAGCATACTTTTGTTGATAAGGTAGGGATAAAGTAAGGCCAATGGATAAGTTGACAAAAGAAAACTTTTGTCGATAAAAGGGCAAATGTTCAACAAAACAAGGTTTTGCCAACAAAGGAGCAATGGTTCAAGAAAGTTGTTTTTTGCTGATAAGGCAAAAAGCAAAGTCATATGGTTGAACAAAAGATACTTTTGCTGACAAGGGAAAAAGTGATGAAGAAAGAGGAGTTCATCGATAAGAGACTTTTGCTGATATAAGGATAAAAGTGGCCCAAAGCCAAAGTTCAAGAAATCATGATTTTGTTGATAAGGAAAAAGTAAGCCAAGTTCAACAAAATGATATTTTGCCGATAAGGTAGAATGTAGTCAGGAAAGGTTTAGAAAATAAGGCAAAAATAGAGATGAAAGGAACAAGCAAAAGAGTCAAGAGAAGTGACATTTTGACGATAAGGGCAAAAATGACAGAGTGAGAATAGTTCATAAATGATGATTTTTGCCAATAAGGGAAAAAATAGGCAGAAATAGGCCATAGTTCAGAAAGCTCAAAAGTTACCAACTGAAGATAAAAAGATGTAGAAATAGATAGAATATGTAAAAACAGAGCTGTAATATATTATAAACTTCAAATATTTAAATTTAAATATTTGAAGTGTTGTAAAAGCTCTGTAAAAAGAGATTTTGGAGGGAAAATTCATTTGATTTTCTTCATCATCCATTAATACAGATCTGATTTGCTCAACTACTCCATTTTAGATATTTTTGAATTTATTGTTGCAGGTTGATGAATCAGCTATTTGCATTTAAGGAAAAATATCTCCTAGTTGCTCCATGATCCAAGATATTTTTTGTATTGAATTTTAGTAGGTAGACATTCCCTTTTGCAAGGATATTTTCTAATAGCCCATGGGGGTAAATTTATTATGACAAATGACTGAGGTCAAATGTAATCAAATGCTATATATGCATGTAAAAAAGATGTAATGAGGGTTGGATACATAGACATTTTTGTACTCCAAACAGAGTCCCCCTCTGCTATAACCTTGCCTTCTAGATGAAATACACACTATGTTTTACCTCTTCATGCTTATTTTTAGCACTGTGTAAACTAGGATTGATTTGTATGTGAATTCTTTATTCCTTACAATTTTTCTATGCTTCTTACCTCTATTGGAATCAACTTGATCTATGTAAGTCTATCAATTGTATCTAGTTATTTTGTGCATTTTCAATATAGTGAGAGCTTTTATATTCAAAATTGGTGTATCACCTCCATTAATTTCCATTTTTACCCCTCTTCCACTTTTCCTTAATAGTGGATATATTAGGTTTAGTATTAGGAATAGCTTAATCTCTTATTCATCAAAGGAACCAGCCTCTATCTAGAGATTTGGCCTCCCTATAGGGTCCCACACATGGAGGTCATCTCAATGTTTCACTAGATTGTTGGAGCCCTAAAAGCCTTCAACACAAGCTACAAATCCAAGTGACAATAGTTTCATTTATCATTGTCAATATTCGATCTAGCTTAGCCACAAGCTTTTTAGAAGGATTTGACTCTCCTTAACTATCTTCAAGAGTTCTTCAAGTTTGAATCATGATGACACTTTATATCACACCTAATATTTGTATCATATTTAGAATTCAAAAATAATGTAACTCATTAATTCAAAATTCATCAATGAAATCCACTCACAAAATTCAAATTTGTACAAAACCAATCTCATCTTTATTATAGTTTATTTTGCGTATAAATACATCCTTATTTAGATAATTAACTCAACAAGACTACATGTCACTATTGGTTAAAGGATATTCCTCAAGTTCCTCTTCACTATTAGAATCTAGTAAAATAAACTTGGAGGGTGGATGTACATGTAGGTACTCCTCCAACACCTCTTTTCCTACAACAGGGGTATCATGGCCACACCCAAATGACATGTAGCATCTTGCAGAAGGTTTACTTGGTTTATCTACACAAGTAGGAACAATAGATTTCTTGGCTACTTTGATACATTATTTCTTTTCTAGATGTATATGCTTAGGAGCATTAGCCAAAGTCTTAGAATCCTCCATCCAGACACCATCAACATAATTAATGTGCTCTTTGAGTTTTACTTCCTCAACAGGTTCTTTCTTAACCTCTATTTTGGGTAAATGTTGGGGAACAAACTTTCTAGTAGTTTTCTTGGTTCTCCTCCACGCCATTCTAGCATAAAACTAATTTCAAACATTAGCTAATCTGCTAAATGTTGACAAGTTTTCTAATAGTGAGCACCAAGGTCCATGTGTTGAACCTAGTTAGCTCTCATACCATATGTAACAAACCTTCTCATATTACTTGAATTTACTAAACATTTTTACAAGAAAGTAAATGACCAAGGTAAACAATTTTTTTTTATAATCACAAGAAAATAAAGACATATCTTTTCTAAATAATTTTCAATCTTGAAATTCAATATATTCAAAGATAATTGCAATGAATACCATTTCACTTTACATTTATAATACAAAATTTGGTCTTGGAAATCAAAATAAAATTTCATCTTAAAGTAATGAATGTTGCATCTAGAATCTTGATATCTATCTCTCAAGTCTTGGCGAGTCTTCTGCTACAGAGGGAGAGCATCATCCAAGTACTTTACCTCCAACCATAGACTAGTGGTCCCTCGTACACCTTCCTTCCTGGAAGAGGTCCTACCCTTCATGAAGAGTATAGAAATAAGGAACCAATAAGGTTGCCATCTGATTCCTAGTTCTATGTCCTACATAGCACAATCGACCATACAACTCTAGACAAATTCTTCTAGCTAAGTATGATCATTCTGATAGGTTACGCCATCTACACTCTGTGAACTAACTAATGCATGCAGAGACAAATGCATCACTTTGGCCAAAGTTTCTATATAAATAAATGTTTGCAATAAACATAGTCGTATGTTCATGCACTTCTAACTTGACTTGGAGACTATCTCATCCTACAATTTGACTTGTTTAGCTAAAAATACTAGACATATAAAGTCTAGACTATGCTTTATTCCTAGTCAATCTGACTTAGAATTTAATCCTGAACTCTCAGTTATTCATTTATACAGAGTATAAGTTTAGAAGATTTAACTCTTCAATGAGTCCTTGCATTCTTGCAACCATAGGATTCTATGACTTCCTGTCATTCTACTCAAGACTCAAGGATTAAGCATTTTATGTACTATAAGCCTTGTTTCAATTTTAACATAAAACATTAAGTTTCATCAAAGAGCTTCTCATAATCTTTCTAATAATAACATATAAATTTATTGTTTCTCGACTGTCATCTATTGACCATACAATACAATAGAGTAATATAGTGTCATAATTGGACATAAGAGATTGTAAGTTCTCTAACTCATCTAAGTTGGTTCTAGGGTTTAAATTCCTCTAACCTAATATGTTGTAATGTCAAGTTCTAACATTCTCCAAAATAATAAATTATAAAAATATCCACTATTCTACTCTTGACCTCTTGAACATTCTAATATTTACATTTCATGTATCATGAAAATATATCTCATTCAAGGTTTATCCTCTTCATAAAAATACTATCAATTTCATAATTAAACTCTAAACTTATTCAACATTTCTCTTTGATAAGTTAAATCCTATACTAGTATTATTGACTTCATGATCTTCTTGAATCCTCCAACTCAAAATAAGAAATAGATTTGTTTCCACAAATAACTTCTTTAGAGAAGAATGATAATACTTATCATAGCTATAAAACTAAAGAGAAACTATAACACATACCTTATATGATTCCAAAGATGTTGTTATCTTCTAGATATCTTGGAATAAGAGAATGACTTATCACAAAATAATTTGTTTACAACAATAGAACTATACATATGAGTCTTCAAGAGATATATAAATAGATTTATTTTTGTCAACTGACTCTTAGTGACTCCAATCGTAGAAACATAGAGAAATCAAATGATCTCCTTTATAATTTTATGGATATAAAAATACATAGCTTTTGGTTGAGTTGGTTAAATGATTGATTATTCCATCATACCACAGTCGTACATTGACTTTATCTCAGCTTTATAATAGAGACATGAGTATATACATGGTTTGACCCTATATAGAGTTTTAAATACCATTGACCTAGTTAATTTTTAACTATACTTGGTGTATTCTTCACCAAATAACCTTGGCCTTTCGGCCTGCATGGATTCTATACAACAGAAACATCTTATTTAGATCTTATTGGTCTTTCGCCCTACATAGTATACCTATGCTATAGATACTGACAAGTGCTAGGCCACCATCTTTATAATCACACAAAACACAAACAAGACTACTGGTCACATAGAAAGAACACTAACATATCTTGTACTACTAGTTTTGTATGAGGAGGTGTTCTATGCTTATCAATCTAAAGTACATAGAATATACTTATTTCCTCTACCATGTAAACATAAGAATAATCAAAGACTAATGGTCATAAGACATAGGTAACTCTTGGTAAACTGACCAGGGTTATACACAAAGACTCTCTAAGCATATTGGCCTTTATTTTACATAGCAATATGCTAAGCACGACAACTTTAGCTACAACAATAATTAATTTAAGCACGTCAGCTTTGGATGAGTACTGTAATATGCTAAACATGATGGCACATAGTAACATGTTAAACATGACAGCTTTAGATATGCATTATAGTATATTAAGTACATCAGCTTTAGGAATGCACAACAATATATTAAGCATTTCAACTTTAGGAACATATGGTAATATATTAAGAATGCCATCTTTAGTTATATATAGTAGTGGTCTTAAGCTTTACATAAACATAGTGGCAATCTAGAATCTTAAGCTTATTAGTTACAAATTGACAGTGCCGAATGCGTAGAAAAGATTTCAACTTAAATAACATTTTCATAAGCAAGAAAGAACCTAAGAGATTGAAGAAGTGAGAAAGCTTCCTTTTTGCAACCTCTCTCTTTCTTTCCTTGATAAGCTGCAATACTCTTTTTCCTATGTTGTCTCTACCCACAAAAGATTTAAAACTAGAGCTCTTTTGTGTCTCTCTTCTCCCATGTATGTGTTGAGAGAATCTCTCTCATGATAAATATAACATTCCTCGATTGACCACATTCTCCACTCCTTTAATGATTCCTAAATGATTTCCACAAAGGCATGCTCATAAATGGAAATAATGGTCATTAAGAACCACTTCCCATAATCAGTCATAAAGCACCTCCACTTCTCTAAAATAGTTAGAGAATGAAAGGGGAATCGAACAACCACATGATTAAAAATAAATTGCGTCACATGGAATCTTTTCCCACTTCCATAAAGAATATTGTCAACTACCTCACTAGGCAAAAACATCAAATAATGGTTAAGTTACCAAAATGGAAGACTTATCAGAAATCTCTGATAATTGGGATAATTAACCTCTAATTTAAATCATTAAAATAACATAAAGTATAATCATAGCATATACGGAAAACAACGACTATTGACCTTATCTTGTTGATGGTCATTTTTAGCCTAACTCAATTTTTAACAAAACCAACACTAATGGATCTTGACATCAAATCAACAATTGTCGAGTCAAAACCCAAACTCTGACTAGAAAGGATAAATACAACTTGCCAACTCTTGACAAGAGTTCACTTAACAATAAGCTCAAGACTTAGATGGCAACAACTTGTTCCTTCCCATATATCTACTCACTTCTCTCTAATGATGCTCTCCCTCTCATACTAGGATTAGTGCATCATTAGTCAATGTATAAACTGTATAAATAAATAATCTTGACATCATATGAACATATGTTTAAATTATTCTACATATTAACTCAAACTCACAAAATAGTTGATTCATCCTAACATTTTCACTAAATGTCAAATAATTAATCCATGCAAAATTATCTACTAATTACATACAAGTAAAAAGTAAAGCATAGTCAAAATTAGGGATGTGACACTCATATGCTCATAATATGGATAGAATCTTATCAAAACTTAATTTCCAACCCTTCACAATGAGGTTGTCTTACGACAATAAAAATTATGTCAAACCTATTACTTTGGCAACACAACAAATATCTAATTTAAATGTTGACATGATCTATCTTTATTTTATTCTCTCTTGTTATTCTTCTGTTGTTGTTGCCCTCTTTTCATCCTCCTATCTCTAATGGCTCTCTGGGTTCTAAACTTGTGTGTTTTCCTTTCTTCTCGGGTTGGAGAACCCATTTACCATGGCACCCTAAACATAGCATTCCTTAGAGAGGTTTTTGAAATCGACTACAATAGTGAACTAAATTTATAGTTTGTTGTGTGCTTGGTTACTATCTATTCTAGCCAAAGGATAGGTATACAAAGGGTTTTAAGATTGCCTCCACATTCATCTCCAAGATATTTGATCTATCTCAGGATTAGGAATACACCCATTCTATTGGTTTTGGCTTGTTACATCCTTCTTTCCTCAATGCAGAAAGATGGCGCATAACATTGGCAGTATATGATTATCAAGAAGGCATAGCACCTATCAAGGGTATCTTCAAATGTTAGTTTCTGCAATCTTCATATCATGTTTCCTGTGTTTACATGGGTCTTCAGAGGGGTCTTAGGGTGGATTGTGGTAATGCATTTAACTGGCCTCTTAAAGCCGATCGCTTTCAACTTCTTGAAGGGCTTGTAGACAAGGCTAAAGAGGTGTTTAACGCAGTTTGCTTTCTACATCACCATGCTCCAGACATGGCTCTAGGCCCCCCATGGGCTCTGGGCACTCCATCATTTCCCCTCCCCTTTGACATGCCACCTCCACAAGAGAATCATGATTCCAACTCTGATTAGCTTACTTGGTTCTAGTAGTATCTCTTCAGTTTAGTGCTTTTTGGTTCTTTTCTCTCTGCTGCCCTCGTCTAATGTATGCAGGTTTTGTTTTGTAAGCTTTAAACAAAATGATATATTCATGGTTATACTTTTCTTTGGCATATGTAATTACATTCTTTAATATAGTATAGGTGTTTATCACCTTTCTTTTAAAAAATTATGTCAAAACTAATTTATATGTTGGGACATCTTATGATCATGATTCTCATTTAGAGGATTATTGGGAAGACTATGTTGATGAACATGAAATTAGAATAAGAGAATGGATGAGGATAATAGTTGATCATATGAGAGCCTTCAAGCTATGGTGGAATGTTCTTGATATGGTGGATTATGGCATAGGATTGGTTGATGAAGCTTATCCTTCCATTCAGCCACAACTTCCCCAAAGTAATTGGTCAGAAAAGGAAGTTAGTGATATAAGGGAGAGATCCTTACTTGTATTAAAGAAGAGTCATACTAATATAAGGAAGTTAATGATATAAGTGGTTGAATGCTAAAGTTACTGGGCATCCTACATCCCGGCCACCACAAAAGGAATAGGTAACAAGGAAACAAAAACCAACTATTGCATCTACTTCACATCCAACTCCCATCATCACATATGCTACTAGATCTAGATCCACTCCAAGGAGAGATGATGATGATGAGGATCCAAATGAGGTTGTATTAAATTGAAAAATCAATGTGAAGTAGAGGACAAAAAGCCAAGGAAGAAATTGGAAGTAAGGGAGCTCCTTAAACACAAGGTGGCAACGAAGGTGCACAAGATCTCACATGGTATTGGAACAACAATAGGACAATCTAGTTTCATCTCCTTTTCCATCACATGTATCAAATATTCCTTCTTATCCTCCACCTTTACCACCTCCATAGCAAGAAATGGATAATCCTAGATTGTGGATTCTAATCTAAAAGCCACTCTTTCTCCTTTATCACCTAATGCTTAAATAGGGCTAGCCCCTCCTCCATGGTTGAAAGAAACAATAAGAAGGAAGGGGAAACATTCCCAATTGGTAGATCCTTGTTTGATTCTATAGAAAAATTGTTGCAAGTTACTCATCATCCAGAGAAAATTCAAAAAATGTCTAGAATAATGATGGATTCCTCCATAGGTTATTGTTATATGGAAATTGTAGAACCAATTGCAAATAAGAGTGAGGAAGAAGCAACTGAACCAAATTTCAATGTAAACAAGGTAGACCTTAGACCATCTACACACAAAGGTGATATTCATAATGCAAGGATGTCAGTAGATGCATTGATCAAGAGAGTGGAAGAGGAGAAAATGGTGAGAGAGCAGTTAGAAGAATAGGTAGGGATTTTAACTACTTATATCAAATCTATTATTAATATTACTACTCATCCTCTCAATACATCCACTATAACTCCCACCAAAGTGCCTCCAAAATGAATAGAATCAGAGGTTATAGATAAAAATGGTAAATATCAAGCCTATGGTAGGGTCGAAAAGACTTGGATGGAGAAAATAACTATTAGTCATGGACTGCTCTATATAGAGGAGGCTATGAATTTTTTTTGGAAAAGAAAAATGACATTAATGCTGAAATTTAGTTTGCCAAGAAAGAGGAATATATGATGATGGTCATTGTTAGAGATTTGAAAGAAATGGTAAAAGTTAATGTAAGCATCATGGTTCTCAAAACGATTATCAATAAACTTGAGGAAAATGAAATGGTCAAATGGTTAAAAGGGATTGAATGGAAAATTTTGGTGATCAAACAATCCTAAAGCTAAATACAAAAAGCTAATCAAAACATGTGATTCAGTCTTGATGGACATCTAAGAAAACTATTTTTCCATAGATGTTGATATCCTAGATGAAAATGAAGTTAATTTAGCTAAGATTGAAGTGTTGAAAAAGAACTTCAAAGATCTAATCACAAATGAGTTGTTTAAAAAGGATATCATGGATGGGAATAGAATGGGAAAATTATATAATTTGTCTACCTATCTAACTTCTTTCTAGAAAGAAATTTTTGTTTTTCTTAAGAAAATGGAAGAGTTTAGTAAAATAATATCCACATGGAAGATACACCTTATCACCATGAGTATTCGAAATGAGAAAGCTATAGTGCTAATAGTAACCAATTTCATAAATTATAAAGAAAAATAGCCACTTTTCAAACAAAGTCTTCATCTGATGATACAACTAATGAGCAAGATTAGGTGAAAGATAAAGTTAGAGAAACAAATTCAAGTTTAATATATTTATGTTTGTCTTTATTTGAAAATATAACTTTTTATAGTCTTATTGTAATTATAAAGTAAAATTTATTCTTATAATAAAAGAAAATCAAAAGAATAAAGTTTATTTTATTATTTTTTCCTTTTTGAAGAAACATTTACTATCAAGAAACTATTTCATTTGTAAGGCTATATATGGTAGGGGAGAGAAAAGGAAATAATCTTTTTGGGCAAATTTTCCTTCTTGTAGTTTCCTGATCTTCTGCGAGGGTTATCCCTTTATATTATCCTTCACTGTGAGATATTTACATAAACATTTGTAAAAGAATTAAGATACTTTGGGTTCTACAATTTGGAATACCAAAAATATTGATGGACTTTGAGTCATTGATTCTATGGTTGTAAAATTTTCTAATGTTAAGTTTGCAATATATTTAAGAAGTTTCTTTCATTAATGTTGTGTGGAATACGAACAATTTTATGTAAATCTTGGATTTATTTTTTACCTGGATGTTCTTATTCTTATATCTAAGTAATATTTGGTGATCATATTTTAGATTTCTATCATTTTACCCTCTCATGTATAGTTATATCTATCATGAGACTTTGTGCTCATGCCTTGTACTTTCTTTATTCCTTGTACTTTCTTTATTCTTTTAAGTTTAATTGTACACCTTTCTTGCTTTCTGATTAGAAGCATACCCAAAGATTTTAAAATTTTATCTTACAAGGGAGCTACCCCTTTAATCATAGAAGAAGGTTGTTTGTCCAATTATAACCTATCTAATTGTTGGAACAATAGTCACTACATTGTGGGTGAGTCACATAATCATTTTGTAGTGACAAATCTATTAACCAACCTATTTCAAAATTTACCTTGATTAACTTCAACTAAATAAAGCCTTGAGTTGGCAATGTAGTTTGGTGTGTAAATTGACTTCCTATCCAAATAAAAATCCATTTGGGGGATGCATTCAAATCTAAGTAGAGAACCATATATGAGATATTGGCATAGAATTAGTTCGTAGTGCTCTTGTTACTTCTCACAATTTTTAGAGGAGAAAGTGTTTTCAAAAATCATTTAGGTGCCTATTTAATTGATTGGGAAGGAGAAACAAATTTCAAAAACATTAAAAAAGTTCTAGTTGAGCCTATGCATTTTAAGTAGTAAATGTGGGGAAGAAAACCACTAGAGTGAGAGATTAATGTCTTAATAGTAGAGTGAGGGGATGTTATACGAGTGAACGGAAGCTAGAGGGCCCCACATTGCGACATCAAACACTTAAAGTTTAGAGTGTGTTGGATATTGTGGCCTTAGGGTTGGCACTTGCCTTTTAGGCATTAAACTAGTTTATATAGACATATATGCCATTACCCTAGATTTTTTACTTGGAGCTCACCTTCTACATTAAATTGGTTTATGTAAACATATACGCCACTATCGTTAGTTTTGTAAACTATTGTGCCAAATATGATACACATTGCAAGTTTGAATTTTATGTAATTAATACAAATGTATTGGAGTTTCAATGAAAAAATTATTGTAGATTATGAACAATGACAATGTTACATGAAAATTTAATTTAGTAATTTAATACATTTTGCTAAAAGTAAATATAATTTGTGAAACTATCTTAATTATAGAAATATCATGTAAAGGGGGTAAATATTTGTAGGACAACATTAATTTAATTATACTATGCCACTTTCAATGACATTAAGATTAGATTCTATAAGTCAATTTAAATGTTTTGTGATTGTTAAATTTAAGTAAAGATTAACTACTTATGGCAATAATGTACAATAATTATTTTTTAAAAATTATGAAACAATTATATTTTATGCTTCACCTATTATAAAAGTATATAATATAATATATTAATAAGTGCTATTATAAGTATTTATAATAGTTCAAAAGGGCGTGGTTTGGTGGTTAAGTTGTAAGGTTATTGTGGTGGCTGCCAAGGTTCAAACCCCTGTTGGGCCAAAGAACTCACAGACCTTATGCCTTTACTGGGATGACATGCTTGTAGGATATGTGGCTTCGCTTGGTTGTTGTGCTCATAGGTTGTGGGCCTTCACTGGGCCAATAAGCTCACAAATTTGGTGCCTTCATTGGGTTGTCATGCTCACAAACTATGGGCCTTCATTGGGTCAATGAACTTAGCGATAATGCCTTGGGGATTGAGACCCCTAGTAGTGGTCTCAGAGATAAAGCCTTGGGAAGAGATCACTTGTAAGGGTCTCTCTAGACTCAGACTGGGCTAAAAATCTGAATAAACCTCAAGGAAGAAAAGTTAATAATATAAATAATATTTATATGTATGTTAAATTATTGGTTATACTAATTAATATAAATATAATATATTATATTTATATATTATAATTAGTGTAAGATTATATAAATATAATTTAATTAACATGCTCAAAGCATATGACAGTGTAAATTGGTCCTTCCTCCTCAGAGTTTTGTCAAAGTTTGATTTCTTTGCTCCTTTTTGTAAATGGATTCTTGCTTGTATCTCTGGTCCTAGCTTCTCTGTTATGTTGAATGGGAAAATGTGTGGTTTTTTTAAGACTTCTCAAGGCATCAGGCAAGGAGATCCTATCTCTCCTTTTCTTTTCATCATAGTGGCAGAGGCCCTGAGTAGATCTATTCAATCAGCTGTTGAACAGAACAAATGGATAGGGGTAAAGATCTCTCATTTTCCTTTCCCTATTACTCACTCTCTCTTTGCTGATGATACTTTTCTCTTTGGTCGCTCTTCTTTATTTGAGGCTAAGACCATAAAGTCTGTTCTAGACACCTATAGTGTAGCTTCAGGGTAGTAGATTAAACCTCTCAAATCTCAAGTTTTTTTCGTCCACACTGATACCAACACTCAGCAAAAAATTTGTCAGTTCCTAGGCTTCAAACTAGGTGAACTTCCCTCCCAACATCTTGGAATCCCTTTGTTTTCTGGAGTAAACAAAAAAGATTTTTGGTATAAGGTGTTAGATTTGACCAGAAACAAAATTTCCACTCGAAAAAATAGATGGTTATCTTTTTCTGGTAAACGTACCATGATCAAAGCTGTATTATCTACCATTCCTATCTACATAATGTCAGTATTGACTATACCAAGGGGCATTATTGCAGATTTCCAAAAAAATATCAAAAACTTCTTGTGGAAAGGGAATTTGGATTCTATAAAATAGAAATTTTTCTCTTTAATCTCTTTAGATAAGTTGTGCAAGCCTAAGATAAATGGTGGAACTAGAATTCAGAACTTAGAAGCTCAGAACCTAGCCTTAGGGGCAAAATTGGCTTGGAAAATGTTTCAAAAAACATATCAGAAATGGTGCAAAATCATGCAGACAATGTACCTCGACTCACAAGATCTGGAAAGAATATTCACAGTGGCCAACTCTCCTATTGGCTCAAAAATTTGGAACTTCATTATGAAATGTAGAGAAGTTATTCTCCCTTTCCTCTCCTAGGAAATTCATGATGGAGAGAAAACTCTTTTTTGGCAAGATTCTTGGAATGGATACACTAAATTAGATTCTTTTCCTAGCCTTCAACAAGCTAATGATTTTCTCTGCCTTAATTGGGGAACTCATGTGAAAGACTACTTAGTCTTACAGGATGATCAAAATGGGCTCTTCAAAAATTCTGTCTCCTGGAAAGATTTTTCAAATCTTAATTTCCCTCAATCTCAGAAAGCTCTTCTCTCTAAAGTCTTAATGAATAGAAAGATTTTCCTCTCTACTAAATTAGATAAACTATTCTGGTGCCCTTACAAATTAGGTTCTTACTCAGTAAAACAAGGTTATCTCTCTTTGGTCTCTTCTTCTGTTAAAAAAGTTCAGTGGCCTTCTCATTTATGTTGGGGCAAGGCATGTTTACTGAAAGCTGGGGCCTTTTCTTAGTTGGCCTTGAAAAACAAGATTCTCACTAGTGATTGTTTGGTCAAAATTAGTCTGGCTAATCCTTTCAAATGTCTCTTGTGTGGTCTAGATTTTGAATCTGTTAATCATCTTTTTCTTTTGTGTCCATTTGCTTTGGACTGTTGGAACTGCTTCTTTGAGAAAGTAAATTGGTTAGCTCCAATTCCAAACACCCTTTTGAATTTGTTTCAAACTTGGCCCATCCTCTTTAGAAATTCTTTATTCTCCCCCATTTGGGATGTGGTTCCCTCTATTATCACTTGGAATATTTGGCTTGAAAGAAATAGGAGGATCTTTAGAAAAGAAATTTTATCTTGGGAAAAAGTGAATTCTAAAATAGAAATCTCCATTTCAGAATTGGTCATGACACAGGTTTATGGAAATTTGGGAGTAGACTTTATAGTTTAGGATGATGCTATGCTAAAAAAGTGGAAATACCTTCATGTTATAACTCCTGGTTGCCTTGGTTCAAAAACTTCAACTTCATCTGTTATTAGGAAGAATGTTCATTGGATTCCACCACCTTGTGGTTGGATTAAAATCAATGTTGATGGGGCCTCTAAGGGAAATCCAGGTGAGTTTGGGATTGGCTGTGTGGTCAGAAATCATAATGGAAAGCTTTTGTTTGCCAAAGATTCTAGGGTGGTTGATGGGACAAATAACACTACTAAAGCTCAAGCCTTTTTCTTAGGAATTCAAATAGCAATAAGGCTAGAAATTAAACATCTAATTCTTGAAGGTGATTCCCAAGTAATTGTTCATGCTTTTCAAAAAAAATCTTTGGATAATAAGAAACTTAGTTATATTCTTAATGAAGCATGGAGTCTTCTTTCACCTTTTGAGGGTTTTCTTTGCACACATACGCTAAGAGAGGGAAATAGAGCTTCGAACATCCTTTCAAATATTGCATGTGTTCTTAAAGGAGAGGATTTGATGGAAATTCATCAAAATAACATTGACCAAATACCAGATTTTGTGAAGATCATCAAAGAAGAGATGACTTTGGGGTCTTAACAGTATTTTTTTCTAACGGTTTGCTTTGTTGATAGGTATACTCTTATTTTTTTAGCCTCTTTGATTTTTGTCTTGTTATGCTGCCTTCAAGTGGAATTGCTCTCTTAGCATCGCACACATTTTGTTCCTGTGGGCTCATTCATTTTTTAGTATGAAATTTGATGCAAATGGATTTTTTCACTCTCAGTTAGATCTCACCTGCATCTCCATTATGGCTTCGCCCATTTGAAAGTCTCATCACCATTATTTGGTTCATGTGTGCCTCTTTATATTATGATGATAATGGTGGCTTCTCTGCCATTCTTCCCCTGTTTCAATTTGTGCAGCTACTGGAAAATGTCTCTCATTCCTCATAATGGGCATATCTTCCTTCTGGTTCAACAATGGGAACAACCCCTGCATGGCAATATCAGCTCTAAACTTTTGGTGAGGGCATTTAAATTATTTGATGAAGAAGTCGAAGATGCATTGGTGGAGGTATGTAACAAAGAGTTCTTCTGCCAATCTAAGGTATGCTTTGCCTCTCATTTGGTTTTTCATTTCTTATCAAATGCTATGGACATTTTCCAAAATGTCAACATGGTTAAATGTCTAGCTGCCCTGTTTGTGCATGAATATATGATACCTGAGACCAAATTGTTTGAGGCTTTCACAATTTACAATTTGCATGATGGGTCAGCTCCAATTGGTGGTTTATTCCTTCGGGACGATCTTAATAAGAAACCAAACTTTAACTGTGTGTTTCAATCAATGATCACCATGTTGCAAGTATGGGCCTAACCGGTGTTGTCATTGATGTCAACATACTCTTGTTGCATTAATGATAAGGATTGGATGACCTATGTGCTGAGGATATTGAGAAAATTAGTCTCAATTAGGAATAATGAAGAACAGTGATGACAGTAAGGTAAAAGTCTAAGATAGGATAAGGATCAGAGGATACGGTTTAAAGGGTTTGTAGATATGTGTCTTAAGGTGGTCCAGTAGAGATTTCAGAGGTCCGCATGAAGATCAGAAGAAGTTGTGGCTGCTCAAGTAGAACCAGTTCTGGTAAATGTTCAGTGGTGATAGAGTAATATAGATAGGTCCGGTGAGATCTGGAAATGCAGTATCTTGTTCTGTGGATTTGAGGGAGTGTTGAGGAAGTCTTTGTGAAGTATCAGCTCGATTGGTTCATGGTTTGAAGGTCCGCAAGCATCTATTCATTTATGACAGTAATGACAGACTGTGTTCTTGAGGTTCCAGATGAAGGGGAGGAGGATTTTAGTAAGCAGATGAAGTTTGGATGTTCTTGATGATTCAGGAAAGCTTGTGGAGGTCTTTGGATCGTGTCCAGTTCATGTTGGTGGTCCGCATTGAAGTTGGAGCTCACAATTGAGGAATAACTTCTAGATGATGGTGTTCTTCCTGAGATTGGCTGACCGGATGAGTTACACATCCTGCGGATGTTCTTGTTGATGTTTGCCAACTTAGATGATCATTCCTAAGTTGATGTCTTGTATAAATAATGGTTTATGAAGTCATTTCAAAGTTGTCCTTATGGAGATGAGTGTGTGGTAGCAAGGAGGAGAGTGAAACACATAGCAGAAGTATTGGGCTTAAATGAAATTGATTCAAGCATGGTGAAGATGCTATTCTCTAGTTTAGAGTATGTGATACTTATTTCTTTGTAGACAATGTGTCTCTTGTAGGTAGTGGGCCTCTTGTGAGTAGTGTGCTTGGGCAGTAACCCCTAATTGGCATGTGCCATTTGTTCTTTCTATTCTTCTAACAGAGAATACAATGTTGGGTTAATCACCCCGTGGTTTTTTCCTTAACCAGGTTTTCCACGTCAAAATCTTGGTGTCTTATGTGTTAATGTGTTTCTGCTCTTAATTCATTGCATTATGTTTTCATGATTGATTTATCATTATGCTACTGAATTACAAAGTGAAGTTAAGTGTTTAATTGGAAGAAAGTTTTGTACAACTAATTCACCCCCCCTCTCAGTTGTCAGCCCTAAATCTAACAATTGGTATCAGAGCCAAGTTCCTGTAAAAGGAGGTTAACCACTTGAGGAGATCTAGAATTATGTATTACAAGAAGGATAGTCCAAAGTTTGATGGAACCAATTTTAATCTTTGGAAAGGTCACATGAAATGTCACTTGCAATGTATGGGAATGGTGTACTAGACCATGGTTACAACAAAGTATACACCTCCACAGGGTGGTCCGAAAACCCCAAATGAAATCACAGATGCTGAAAACAATCTGTGGACTATAGAAGCTCTTCTAAGTGCATTATCTGATTCAGAGCTTTCAAATGTTATTGACCTACCAACTACTTTTAAGATTTGGGAAAAACTAGAACTTCTACATGAAGGAGACAAGTATGTTAAATGTGCAAGGTTACAAAGTTTGAAAGGAAAATTCAAAAATCTGAAGATGAAAATATCACTACTTTTATGCCAAGAGTAAATGAGCTTGTTTGTGGAATTAGAAATGCTGGTGGAGTCTTGGATGAAAATGAGATTGTTGGCAAAATTCTCAGATCCCTTCCTGCTTCTTACAAAATCAAGGTTGCTGCCATTGAAGAATTCAGAGCCCATACAACTATCACAAGAGATCAATTGGTTGGTAAATTGGCTACATTTGAAATCACTGAGTTTGGAGATGCCCCTCCTAAGACTGAATCTGCATTCAAAGCCAGTGCCTCTATGAAAAATAAACAAAGGTTTGATCCGGGAGAGAACTCTTCAAGGAAACTCTCATGGTATGAAAAAGCAAGAAAAGACCTAGAAGAAGAGGAAGCAAAAACTGCTCAACTTGAAGCCCTTATTGCAAAAAGACTGCCAAGAGGATCTGGTAAGTATGAAGGAAAATTACCTTTTAAGTGTTTTAACTGCAATAAGATTGGTCATTTTGCCTCAAAGTGTCCAGAAAGATTTTCAAGGCCAAATCCTAATAGATCAAGGCTCCAAAAGAATTGTTACTATGTTCATGAGGAAGATGATAATGAAGGAGTAACATATGATGAATCAAAGATAGGAGACAAATCCGGAAGTGACTGGGTGTTCATTGCTATCAAGGAAGAAGATCCATTGCCCTCTGAATCTGTCAATCATAAAGTTGTAGAAAGAGCTCTGGCTGCCCAAGTTGAAGAAAAGGATGATTGGGTCATTGATAGTGGATGCTCTCACCATATGACAGGTGACAAAAGTAAGTTCATAGATTTGGAAAGGTATGAAGGAGGAGTGGTAAAACTTGGTGATAATTCTACTGGTAGAATCTGAGGTAGAGGAACTATTTCTTTTGATGGAAGGAACAAAACTGGTAATGTACTGTATGTTGAAGGATTGAAGCACAATTTTCTCAGTGTTGGATAGTTGGTGGAGAAAGGTTATGATCTCATATTCAAGAATGGGAAATGCAAGATCTTTGTGAGTTCCAAAACAGAGATTGCATCTGGTACCCAAACAAAAGGTAACATCTTACATTTAGTTGGTACTGGTAAAAGTTGTTTATTTGTTCAATTTGATTAGAGTTGGTTATGGCATAGGAGAATGTGTCATGTGAATTTTGATAATATCATCAAGATAAGCAATACTTAGGATGTAAGAGATCTTCTAAAATTGGTGAAGCCTACAGATAGTTTGTGCAAGGAATGTCAGTTGGGAAAACAATGCAGAGTCTCATTCAAAAGCAAGGAACAATCTTCCTCCAGATTATTGGACTTAGTTCATACTGATCTTTGTGGTTCGGCAAGAATTAGGAGTGTGCAAGGAGATGGATACTTCATGTTACTAATTGATGACTATTCCCGGATGATGTGGGCAACCTTTCTGAAAGAGAAATTAGAAGCTCTTGAGAAATTCAAAATATTCAAGGCTATGGTAGAGAATGAAACAGGATTAAAATTGAAATGTTTGAGGTCTGATAGAGGTGGAGAAATCACATCCGGTGAGTTCATAGATTTCTATGAGAAACATGGAATTAAGAGACATCTGTCTACTCCTAGGACTCCACAACAGAATGGAGTAGTTGAAAGAAATAACCAGACCATCTATGAAGCATCTAGGACCATGATGATGGAAGCAAATGTTCCTCAGATCTATTAAAGAGAAGCTATTAGCACTGCAGTCTATACTCTCAATCTAGTTCAAATCAAAAGCAATACCAGTAAGAGTCCCTATGAACTTTGGTTTGGCATCACTCCTACTATGTGGTATTTCAGGTTTTTGGTAGCAAATGTTACATTAAAAGAGATGAAGATCTTGGAAAGTTTGATGCTAGAAGTGATGAAGGAATATTCTTGGGTTACTCTACTCAAAGCAAAGCATACAGGTGTTATAACAAGAGACTGAGAAAGATGATAGAAAGTACAAATGTGAAGGTTGATGAGGGAATTGAGAAACCCTCAAGGTTTTCTGAATATGATGAAGATGATTAGAATGGTGTTCTGATTCAAGGAGCCCAAGCCTCCTCTGTAAGTCAGATCCAAACTAATTCGGTAAATCAGGAAGAAGAAATGAGTTTCAATGAGCCTGATCAAGAATCAGAAGTGCAAGAATTTCCCAAAGTTCCTAGGTATGTGAGACTGAACCACTCTGAAGATCAAATCATAGGTGATAAAAGCAAAGGAGTACAAACAAGAAGGAGAATTGCTCAAGACTCAAAAGAGTATTGTTTGATTTCAAAGATCAAACCTAAGACAGTGAATGAAGCTTGCAATGATGAAAACTGGCCTAAAGCAATGGAGGAAGAGCTGATACAAATTGAGAAAAATCACACTTGGGATATTGTTCCCAGACCTAGAAACAAGAATGTGATTGGAACAAAATGGGTCTTCCGAGACAAATTGAATGAAGTTGGTGAAGTAATAAAAAATAAAGCTAGATTGGTCTACAAGGGTTACTCTCAAATAGGAGTTGATTTTGAAGAAACTTTTGCTCCAGTGGCAAGAATTGAAGCAGTTAAATTATTTCTTGCCTTTACTGCCTTCAAGGATTTCAAGGTATATCAGATGGATGTCAAGTCTGCCTTCCTGAATGGTGACTTGGAAGAAGAAGTGTACATAGAGAAACTAAATGGATTTCAATTGTCTGATCATGGTGATATTGTCTGCAAGTTGAAGAAAGCACTGTATGGACTAAAGCAAGCCCCAAGAGCCTGGAATGGAAGATTAGATAAGCATCTTTTGAAGATTGGTTTCAACAAAGGTACTACTGACTGTAATTTATATTTCAAAATTGATCATGAAAACATCTTGATTGTTGAAGTGTTTGTTGATGATATAATTTTTGGAGGAAGAGATAGTATGTGTAAAACTTTTGCAAATCAAATGAAAAGTGAGTTTGAGATGTCCATGCTTGGTGAAATGAATTTCTTCTTGGGTCTACAAATCTTTCAAACAAAGAAAGGAATCCTCATTTCTTAGACCAAATATGTGAAAGAATTGTTGAAGAAATTTGGGATGGAAGACTCAAAACCAATGAATACTCCCATGGCAACCAGATGTAAGTTGAACAAAAATGATGACTCTCCTAAGGCTGATCAGACAAAGTATAGGTCAATGATTGGAGGACTGTTGTATCTCACTCAAACTAGACCAGACATTATGCAGGTTGTTGGTCTTGTTGGTAGATTCCACGCTGATCCTAGAGAATCTCATGTCATGGCAATCAAGAGGATTTTTAGATATCTAAAAGGGACAGTTGAGTATGGTCTCTATTATCCTAGAGATCATGATTTCTCTCTTCATGCATATACAAATGCGGATTGGGTAGGAGGTGTGGATGACCAGAAGAGTACCAGTGGTGGAGCATTCTTTTTGGGGAAGAGATTGGTTTCTTGGCTAAGAAAGAAACAAGAGGCAATATCTCTATCTACAACTGAAGCAAAATATATTGCAGCAGTAGGTAGTTGTACTCAAGTTTTGTGGATGAAGCAGATGCTAAGAGATATCAAAGTGGAGTATGAGGAACCTATCACAATCTTCTGTGATAATTCAAGTGCAATAAATATATCTAAGAATCCGGTGTTACATTCAAAGACTAAACACATATTCATCAACTTTCACTTTTTGAGAGAGAAAGTGAACAAGAATGAAGTCAGATTGGAGTTTGTGCCTTCCAAGGATCAGATTGCAGAGATCTTTACTAAACCTCTACCTAAGGACTCTTTTGAGTATCTCAGGGAGAAGTTAGGGGTTATTGCCCCTCCAGTGATGAACTAAGGTGTACTGATGTGCATCAGTCCGGTGGATATCATAGTCACATCTTGTGGTCCATATTGATGATGGGGAGCTAGTACTCAGGGGGAGTAGCAGGTATGATTCTGAAGTGGTGGAATTGCAAGTATGTGCCCTTTGCCATTGATGTGAAAGGGGGAGAGAAGACATGTGAAAAACAAGTGGTTTCTAATCAAAGGGGGAGTAGTAAAGGGAGTGAAGACATGTGAATGGTTGTTGCTGATAGGGGGAGTTGTGACAGTGAGGAGAAGTTCTTGTCTTGATGGTTAAAACAATTTTTCACATCATATGTTGCCATCAATGACAAAGGGGGAGATTGTTGCAAGTATGGGCCTAACCGGTGTTGCCATTGATGTCAACATACTCTTGTTACATTAATGATAAGGACTGGATGAGCTGTGTGTTGAGGATATTGAGAAAATTAGTCTCAATTAGGAACAGTGAAGAACAATGATGACAGTAAGGTAAAAGTCTAAGATAGGATAAGGATCAGAGGATGTGGTTTAAAGGGTTTGTAGATATGTATCTTAAGGTGGTCCAATAGAGATTTCAGAGGTCTGCATGAAGATTGGAAGAAGTTGTGGCTGCTCAAGTAGAACCGGTTCCGGTAGATGTTCAGTGGTGACAGAGTAATACAGATAGGTCCGGTGAGATCCAAAAATGTAGTATCTTGTTCTGTAGATTTGAGGGAGTGTTGAGGAAGTCTTTGTGAAGTATTAACTTGATTGGTTCATGGTTTGAAGGTCTGTAAGCATCTATTCCTTTATGACAGTAATGACAGACTGTGTTCTTGAGGTTTCGGATGAAGGGGAGAAGGATTTCAGTAAGCAGATGAAGTTTGGATGTTCTTGATGATTTAGGCAAGCTTGTGGAGGTCTTTGGATCATGTCCAGTTCATGTTGGTGGTCCACATTGAAGTTGGAGCTCACAATTAAGGAATAACTTCCAAATGATGGTGTTCTTCCTGAGATTGGCCGACCAGATGAGTTACACATCCTGTGGATGTTCTTGTTGATGTTTGTTGACTTAGATGATCATTCCTAAGTTGATGTATTGTATAAATAAGGGATTGTGAAGTCATTTCAAAGTTGTCCTTGTGGAGATGAGTGTGTGGTAGCAAGGAGGAGAGCGAAAGGTAGAGCATAAGTATTGGGCTTAAATGAAACTGATTCAAGCATGGTGAAGATGCTATTCTCCAATTCAAAGTATGTGATACTTATTTCTTTGTAGACAGTGTGTCTCTTGTAGGCAATGGGCCTCTTGTGAGCAGTGTGCTTGGACAGTGAGCCCTAATTGGCATGTGCCATTTGTTCTTTCTATTCTTCTAACAGAGAATACAATCTTGGGTTAATCACCCCATGGTTTCTCCCTTAACCAGGTTTTCCACGTCAAAATCTTGGTGTCTCATGTGTTAATGTGTTTCTACTCTTAATTCATTAGATTATGTTTTCATGATTGATTTATCATTATGCTATTGAATTACAAAGTGAAGTTAAGTGTTTAATTGGAAGAAAGTTTTGTACAACTGATTCACCCCCCTCTCAGTTGTCTACCCTAAATCTAACACACCAACCTGCAAACTGACATTAGAGAGTTGTTCGAGAATTCTCTTCAGTCCCATAAAACTACTTTTGGTCATGCAAGGCGTGAGAAAATTGAAGAGGTCTTTAGTGCATGGAATTTTTTGATTCACTTTCAACCTCTGGTAGATCCTACCTTGGTCGAGGAAAATCCTACTGCTCTTCATAGATTTTGGGTCATAGATCTCAATATGGGAAGTGCTTAGTGTTTTCTGCTAAAGGTCTTTTTTGGTTTTCTACTCCTCATATTGAATATCTAGCCATTTGGGCTTCTCTTTTGTCATCTTCTTATGGATCTTTTTTATCATATCTTGGCCTGGATGGTTTTTTATTGTAATATGTAAATACTCTTACTATCTTAATATATTATTATGATGCTATACATCCTTAATGATAAAAGGAAACATATTCTTAGGAGGTCGCTTTTCTTAAATTGCATATCTTATAACATTTTATAGTAATTAGTTTTATATGAGTTTGTTTATATTTATTTTTGGAAAAAGCTAAAAAAATACATAATAGTGACTGAGTCAGAACAACAACTAGAACAAATACCTTTAAAGGCTAACTGCACCACAACACAGAATGGTCTGCTTGCTAACAACCCTCCTGCAAACTCTTATTTTTTAATTTTAACAACCTATTTCTCAAGTCAGTGTCTCCTTTTTGTAGTTGGCCAGTTGGTCAATTTCTTAATAAATCTTTGGACTTTGAGAGCAGACTTCCCATCATGGTTTGCCTAGACATTTATTGCAAACAAAGCTTTTGACTTCTAGAAACAACAAGAAAATGGAACAAGCTACTTGATTTCCTTATAATTAATTATTTTACTCATTATTTATTTAATCGTTATTCTTCTTTAGATTTTTTACATTATTTTATAATTCACCTTTAATTTCCATCGTATAGTATTATATTTGTCATTTCTCTTATAAATCTTAGGTCTACTTCTTGTCTTGCATAATATTAGATATTATAAAATGTTTGACAATATATGCTCATTTCTTTTCTTTTGTTAGTACAATTTTTATAATTTGTGAATATCATCATACACAACTCACCACAAAGTTATGATAACCTAGAATGCATCCGCTTATTTATTCACGAGAGTTTTATTTTTAGTAAATTTATAGGATTCCAGGCAGTGTCTAGTACATAAAAATCAATGCACAAAGATCTCCAGGTACACCATATATCTCTTATTTTCTAAGTTGACCTGCAACAAAGTACAATGCATAGAAAAATCCAGCTACACCATGTATCTTTTTTTTAAAAATTTATTGAGACAAAACAAAGTACAAGGTATAAAGCAACAACATGGTTGGGTACAATGTGTCTTCTTAAAGAAGAGAAATTGATGCATTTACTCTTAAAAAACTAGCCTTATCGAGGATCTATAAATTTGTAAGGAGAGCATCTAGGAGTGAGTGGGTTTCAAAAAACTAGCACGATGAGTTTTGAGGAGGTGAACGTGAGTCCGCACGAAGTGTGCTTGACTCAAGACTCCATTGCACCAAAATTTAGAAACATACTCTACCAATCATTGTTGTTTCTAGTGCGCCAGAAACTTGAAAATGGGCTAATAAGGGCTTTTGATTTTCCCCCAATTGAAAGTGTATAAAGATGAGAATGGCATAACCTAGTCCAATGACAAGAGAAGGTTGTGGGTATTTAGAAAAGCTGGGCTTACAAGCGTGTCAACCAAGCTTTCTTCAACATCTCTATTGAGAGCTCCTCCTCCACCATAAAAAAAAGAGAAAATGTCACATGTAGACTACTTTCCAATAGTCCGCGATAGGTGGTCATAGTAGTTTTTTCTTGGCTTCCTCAGTTTTGTACATAGATGTTGGTTTTGAAACACAACTTTGTTCTTTAAATCAGAAAATTATAATAGTGGAAATATCAATTACAATGAATACTTATTTACAAATCACAACTTACAGCCATGAAGAAAAAAACTCCATACATAATAGCATAAACACAAAAAACTCTATATATTAATCTCCACTTTACATTTCTACTCAAATTGAGCAACCAATACATAGTTTTTTCTCAATTTTTTTGGCCTATCACAAAAGCATATGGTAGTCCATTTTAAAGACATTGCAGCCCCCAAAATAGAACAACAACAAATAATAAATTTCTAGTCTAAAAATAACCATGCATATAGAATGCATTTACACCTACAGAGTGGTTACAAAACCGTTACATGCAATAACCTATATTTAGACCATGCTTTAAAAAACTGACATATTAATGCATTATCGTGGGGAGAAATTAATATTCCAATACTTCCCCTTAATTTTGACCACTTTGTTCAAACTTTATCTTCAACCTGATCTTCAAATCTACAATTCAAAATTTCTGGAAAAGGTCTTCCTTGTCTTGTTCGTGCTTTTGCACTATGCTAAAACAATTCAATTTCTTCAATTTCTTTACTATTCTCTCCACTTGACTATTCACTGTATTTGGTTGCTTTGTTTATGTTGTTCGATTCTTTTTCCTTTTTTCCAACATGAGAAGACTTATGTCTATAAAATATTTTGAACATACCTATGACCTTTTGCTAATCAAATACATTTATCCAACCACAATTCTTTTTCAAACAACTTATCATAGATTCATTTTTGAACTCTCTATTCCAACATGTCTTTTCACAATGATTTTTCAAACCACAAATTTTACAAGGATGTAAATCCCAACAATTTTCTTTTCTATGTCCTTCTCTATCACAATGGGAGTAATGTAAAATCTCCTTTTCTTGAAATGACTTCTTAGTACTTGCAAAAACATTTGTCTTTTCTTTCCTTTATCTCTATACCTGAGACCTTCATAGTTAGTCCTCACAACTGACTCAATGGGCTCTTTGATTCCTTGCTCATGCTTACCTAAACATTCACCTTTATAACCAATTTTCTTAATGATTTTCAAACCAACATTATCATCAAAATAACTAGCTATGTGAGTAGATTCATCATCATTTTCATCCTTACATTCTTTAGCAAAAGCAACTTCAGCAAACCTACCAAATGATTAATCAAAAGAACACAAATCATCTGTGTCACATGAGACTTCACAAACAGAGGGCTTTGATTTCAAACATTCATTTTCTTTTTGGCATGTTGTAAACAATTGTTTTAACTCATCATTTTGATCTTTCAATTTTAAATTTTCTTCTTCTAACTTCTTCAATTTCTATTGCAAATATTCATTCCTTTCTTCCAACTCTATATTTTTCTTGTTAATCTCACAAATTTCATCTAAATTTTCATATTTCTCCTTTCCCAACTCTTTTATCCTTACTATTATTTCATTATTATCCTTTTTAACTCTTTCCAATTCTTTTTTAAGAACCATTCTCCTTCAATATATCATTTTCAATCACTAAACTATCATTTTCTTTCTTTCCTCTTTTTCCAACTTTTCTCAATTGTAAGAAAAATGATTTGCTTAACAGACATTAGACTTCTCAAATGCCTTCAAGCTATCTTTCTTTGACCGATCTTTGATCTCTTATTTGGCTAATAAACCCTTGGCTACTACAACAATAAAATAGTACATGTGGCTAATCAGTGATTTGAATGGCTTCTTTAGCAGCTTCACGCAGTGTCTTCAACAAGCTTCTTCCTTCCTTTTTATCTCCAATACCCTTTGTCTAAAGTTGTGGCTCCAAATTTACTTTTAATCCTTTCACAAATCTTGGCATCAATCTACAGAAAAAACTTTATAATAATGCAGTGATTTCAACAATATCAATCTCTAACAAACTTTGCTTTAACTTTATTGTTTCAACTTCAACAACTATTTCAAATTTGATGCACCTCTATTCCTTGTTCAACGATCTCATATTTACTTCTTCTTTAGGTTTGCAATAATAGAGACTGACACAGCTTTTATCTTTGCTTGAAATCTTCCTTACTAGCACTGACACTTTTTTTACTTTTGATTTGTGGGAGCTTCAACTCTATTTTGGTGCTCAGATTTGTGACTTGGACTTGGTTCAACGACTGTGATCTTCTACACACATAATCAAACTTACAAACCCTTTTTCTTCAGATGAACCAACAAACACAATAACACATCTTGATAACCCTAGCACAGCTCTCCCATGATCATCCTGCTTTGATACCAATTGTTGGTTTTGAAACTCAACTTTGTTCTTGAAACTAGAAAATTATAACATTAGAAACACTAATTACAATGTATACTCATTTACAAATCACAACTTACAGACATGAAAAAAAAACTCCATACATAGCAACATAAACACAAAAAACTCTATATATTAATCTCCACTTTACATCTTAGATTAAATTGAGCAACCAATACACAATTTTCTCTCAATTTTTCTGGCCCATTACAAAAGCACAGGGCAGTCCTTAAAAGACATTGCAACCCCCAAAATATAACAACAACAAATAATAAAATTCTATTCTAGAAATATGTGTGCATATAGAATGCATTTACACCTGCAGAGCCATTACAAAACCGTTACATGCAATACCCTATATTTAGACCCTGCTTTAAAAAAATTGACATATTAATGCATTATGGTGGGGAGAAATTAATATTCCAACATTAAACATGTTAACTTTTGGCTAGTCTAACATAAGTCTGGGAATGGTAGCTTTTTCTTGGCTTTAATAGAATGTTGGCGAGTGTATGTTTATGTTTATTTTGTCACTTGTAATGTTTATACCATCTTTAGTTATTACTATTACACTTATCTATAGTCTTGCACATATTATACACAAGCATAAGATTTATGTTGTCTTTTGTTAGTCCTTGCAAGGGCTTGTTTATAATGTAAGTATATAGTTTAATTTTGAGTGTCTTTCCTGTCTCATGCATCTTCTTCCTCTATCTTCTTAAGTTTAATGGCATAACATAGCTGCTCATATAAATCTTGAGATTATTTGTATATAGAATAATCTTGAGATATGTGTTCTGGTTAAGTTCACTCAATTATTTTTGTTCAACCCTAAGTATAAGGGTTCCGGAGTTAATTAATGGTTTTGCAATATTAAAGTAAAATTTATTAATAGGACTATTATCTTCTTTAATGCTTGTCTTTTCTACAAGATGAATGTGAGGTGACAGAAGAGCTTATATAAATAATCACTGATCTTTAAAATTATTTAAGTTTCATTAAAGAGAGTGGTAAAAGTTTGTGTATAAATCTTTCCCATAAAATAACTAGGGGAATATATGATCAGGAGAAATGATAGCTCCAAAAAGTGACTACTAATTATGTGTTAGGAAATCAATTCTATAGAAGCAATTAGTATTAATAGTCAAGGTTTATTAAAAATAAATAATAAAATAGAATTATATAATATTGAGGATAGGTGAAAAGAAAAGGCACAAATACTTTATATTTGGTGGTGTTTTTTTAGTGTATTAAATTATGTAATATTAATTGTTTAGTTTTTGATATGGGCTTTTTCCAGTACATAATTTTTTGACTTAAAAAGCACATGCTTGAATTTGAATTATCACATTTATTAATATAAATTATTTTAAACATTTTATTTGAAGAGTATATATTACAATAAAATATAAAATTTGGAAAATTTGGTTGCTTAAGCAAATGTCATAATGCATTGCAATATGACACAATGCCATTGTAGTGTTTGTGACAATGAGGGATCAAATCAACTGGCAATCAAGTCATTATTAGGTTTGATGAGTGCTAATTGACATGACACAATATTCTCAACCATGGCTTCAAATTTATAGGCCAAAGGCAAGGACACACTCTCAAGGAGCTAGACAAATACTAGGAGCACTGTAGCCTTTTTTAAGTGCACAAGGTCTTTTGGAAGTTTGGTTATATTTAGTGAGTGGAAGTGAAAGCAAAAGTAGGCCTTGTGTGGTGAGGGTGACAAGGGAAAATATACAAATTAGTGGATAATGCTAGCACCTACTGTGGAGGAATATAACAAATTTGTTTTGTGGGATATTTGGTGTGGTTTAGATTGGAGTGTCTAATTAAAGACAACCCAACTTACCAACAAAAATCAAATAATCACACACATATGTTGGAGAATAACTAGATTGACTTGCATAAAAATGAAAAACTCAACTTTCAATGGCTTATAACTTGTTGAAAATGAAAAACCCTAACTATTACAAATTTTGAAATCATAATCTGTTATGTTCATGGATGGAAGAATTGGTTTTTTCTATTACTAATTATTCTCTTTTGTTTCCCTTGTTTTCTTTCCATTTATTTCCAATGCCTCTATTTTAAAAAACTAGGTTATGTTTTCCCTTATGGCATCTATTGACCTTTTTTTCTTACATGAATATATTTTGTTGTTCATGAACTAGGACATGATTTTTGTTAGGAATGGCTTGCCCCTTTTTCTTTTATCAATGTTTTTAGTTTGTAGAGGGATTTTTATCAATTAATCTTCCCCTAATCAACACATTGTGACTACAAACAATTTTAGTTGTAAAAAATAATATCTCTCAGATATTCTTGGGTTCTTTTGTATTGGAAATATTGTTGACTCTTTATTTTCCCTATTTGAATCTAGTTAAAATCTTGAAATTTGAATGCTAAACACAAGCGTTTGAAGAAATGTTTAAGGGGGGAAATACCCACAAATATAACTATGTGATCCACTTGGCAATTGGAGGTAGAAAGAGAATTGGTCAAATATGATACCAAATATCTTTAGAGATTCATGTCACCAAAATCACCCATGTCAACTATCTTTTACCTTTTGTTGCCAAAGTCATCCTAGATATTGTTGAAATTATATAGTGTCGATGAAATGAAATCTATGATGTTGTTAAAGTTACACGTAGCTTACTATTGAAGATGGTAGATATTGTAGAAATGACTTGAAAATAGTTGACAAAGTAAAACTTTGTTGTTGTAGAAGATATTAGTTGTTATATAAGTGACTTGCAAGTGGTTGAGGAATTGAAATCATGTTGCTATAAAAGATGTTAGTTTCTACAAAAAATGACTTAGTAAAAGTGGTTGACAAAGTGACACTATATTGTTGTAGAAGATATAATTAACCTCTCAAATGTTGAAGATGCACTAGATATTTTTTTTACTATTGAATAATGAAGTCTCTTGGAATATTTTTAGACTTTCCAATTTGCCCAAAACATGCCACTCTAATAGAAACAAACAAAATCAAAATTTTATCTCAATCTACTTTATTTTTTTGGATGATGCATGATTCCTTGTGAACCTAGATGTTCTTGAATTAGACACGTGGAATTCTTTGTGAATATAGATGTTCTTACATTAAATACATTGGCTAGGTGAAATATAACATCAACTTGAGGCTCACGAAAATTTTATAAAATTTGAAATTGAGATTTCACATTTAACAACTTCAAATGTAGTCATACACATTGCTTCAATTGCTTTGTTCTTTCATTTTTCTAGGTACTCACTATACTCTTTTCCTCTGGTCTTCTGGATCACATTTGAATTTATCATTACGTCAACTTCATTGTGTTCTTTCTAAGGCAATTGTTGTATCCATTCTTCTTTGAAATATTTAAAACTATATTTTCTTTTTACTTTTTTGCCCTTCAAAGTAATAATACAAATCTCACAAATTACATATTGGAGAGATATCCACTCCTTCTAGGATCTCTAGTTTAGAAGTCATTCCCTATGAATTTTATTAAGACCTTACAAGGTCCATTTTTTCCCCATTTTAGCTTAATTAATGTTCCTTGAGGAAATATTTTCTCAAATGAGCTAAAACCAAATCTCTAACTTCAAGTTTTTATTCTTTCTTCTTGAGATTATCAAGTTGCTTATATCTCATTATTTCTTTGCCAATTTTTTTCTTCTAGTTTGTTGTGCAACTCAGTCATGTATTCAAAAAGTCTTCAATTACAACACTATACCTTCCAAAAATTTGTAATAGTTATCAATTCATCTATCCCTCTATGGTTCTAACCCTATACAATGTAAAATGGGCTCTTCAATGTAATTTTGTTAGTTGAGTTGTTATATGCAAATTCAAGTTGTGCCAACATTGTATCTTATTGAATTGGATTATTTTCCAACCAAACATGTCAATAAATTTTTGAGATTTCTATTGAGAATATTTGTTTGCGTAGATACATTTGTAGACGACCAGTTGAGTTAAAATTTATTTTTGTGTTTAAATTCTTGCACAAAACATTGCCAAAATGGCTTATGAACTTTGTATCCCTATTTGAAACAATTCTCTTTAGCAAAACATACAATATAACTACCTATCTACAAAATAATTTAACATGTGTGGAATCACTTGATTTATTATAAGGTATAAACTGTGCCATCTTCAAAAATCTGTATATAAAAGAAAAACTAGAATCATTAGCTTGTTGAGTTCTTGGTAGCCCACGAATAAAATATATGATCATATCTTCCTATAATCTCTATATTATAGACAATGGTTGATATAAACCTATATTTTTTTTCTTTCCTTTGACATGCTAGCAAACTCTACAATTGTACACAATATTCTTGAAATATATACTCATCCTTAGTCTATAATAACTCACATAATTGTATGAATATTTTATCTACCCAAAATTATCTAGCAAGACCTTCACTATGGTTATCTCTTATTATATTTTTCCCCATTAAATGTTGAGGTATGTACAAATTCTACCCTTTAAACATTTAAACTTTTAAAATAAAATATTCTAAGCATGGATTTTTTCCATGTTGGTTGGGATCTTCCATGCTGATCATTTTTCTGTAAAGTTTGAACCATTCTCAATGCCAATGATTCTAGTTTGTATTCCTCTAATGTCCCTTTAGTGTTGTTAAATATAGATTTAGAGTCAAATTGTTCAATAAAACTGATACTTTGGTTGTTGACTCAATGCTAATGATTCTAATTTGTAGTCCTTTAGTCCTAATTGTATCCCTAATTGCATGTATTTGGCTTCATCATTAATGGATTCAGACCATATTCATGTGGATTATATGGTAATGCTTCATGGACCAATGTGCATAGGAGGAAGAAAGGACCTCTAAATGACGTTTCAAATCCACAAAAAATGTCTCTTTGCTCCATGGGAAGAAAGGGAGTTAGATCTAGATTAGGGATTGTCTAATTCCTCTTTGGCCCTTTGTTGTTGGTAGTGTAGTTGGTTTGATACATTGTTGCAATTGACTTGGTACATTGAAGAAACTTTGGCCTTTGTAGCTTTGTTTTTGGTTGTTTCATTTTGTGTCTCATGGTTAGTTGAGTCACGGTTGTATAAGGTTTGATCCCTTTCAAAAACCCACCTATGCCTAATTCATATCTCTAGTAAAAAGTGATTACCAATAGTTCAAAAAATCATAATTTTAAATTAATTATAAGATTTATAATATTTATAAATTTTTAATTATAATACAATAATTTCAAAATAATTCTAGTAAACTTGCATTATGCACCTAAGAACCACATAAATTAAGCATTAAATACCTAGATTTTAGTAGCATTAAGTTCATTAGATCCATCTAGACTAATTTTATCATTTTTTTTATCTTATCATCTCACATATAGATTGTGTTGATCTACAAATTTGTACCTGTATAGTACACCCACATAAAAAATTACATCAACATGGAAAGATTTGCAAAAATAGGACACAACTTACAGAACAACTTTTGATATTTTAGAAGCTATGTCTTCATAAGATTTTCAAGAAATTCGCTTCAAACATTTCATGGAAAGAGAAGAAGAAAATTAAAAATAAATCCTAACTACAAAGATAGAATGCCAAATGAAAATTCCCCTAACTACTCATGATTTATTTACATCAAATCCAGAATTGTGAAAAAAGAAAAATGCAAATGCAATAATGAAGGGTAAAGATCACATTGTCATTAACTTGCAAGAAGTTAGTTGATTTCATATTCACAAATTAAGGATGTATACATAAGGATAAGAGAGCAGGAATAAATCTACTTGCAAAAATAAAATGAAGCAGAATAAAATAAAATCATTTCATTCATTTGTAAAAATAAATTAATAGACAAATGTGAAAGGCCAATTATACAGTCACACCATTGTTATTAATGCGCATATAGTGATACAAAATGTCTTGCCTTGAAAGGTTTGATTACAAACTAGTAGAGCTTCACCTATAGAAAAATCCCCCTTCGAACAAACAACTTACATCCTTATATAGAAGAATAATGAGTAAGGAAAACTTAAAGAAAACCCAAAAAATCTTCCTTGATGTGCCAAAATATCTCGATTCTTTGTTACATGGTTACAATATTTAATTCACTTCTTCTTTCATAATATTTCCAAAGCTTTTCATGTTTTTGTAAGCAATTCCTTTATGGTTTAATAAATCGTTACTTTTATCACTTTCCTCATGAACTGTTCTTTCAGCATGTAATTTTAAATACCTTCTTTCCTTTAAAAAAACATGGGTCCCATGCAAGGCTTAAATTTGATGGTTATATACATGTACTTAAAGATTTTAACCATAAAATATGGTGAAAATAAATATTTGACTATATGTGGGGAAATGGCTCACAATTGACACTGGAAGAGGGATTTGTTAAGGGAGAAAAATTTCTTGAAGCTAGGATTTGGAGGAGGAAGATGGGGAACTGCCACATCTCAATTTTTTTTTATAATTTAACATTAATAATAAATGGAAAATTGGATGGGACCATTGGACATATGTTGTTTAATGCATTGGATAATTACATTGTGTGAATGGTAATTTATTGTTATTTGTAAAAATACATAAAATTAAAATTGAAATGATGATGAATTATTATGTTTATAATTATGATTTTATATCTTTCTCATTCTTCGGCTATGGTTTTATGGGCTAACCTATTGACAAGAATCTGAGTGTGAATGTGATGCAGATTAAGCAACAGAAATGTGGATAACTGATGTCAGCTCCTCACCCATAAACATTTACCATTGTCTGTTTCCCCCATCGGTCAAATACATTCGATTTTGTAGATCAGAATTGCTAAAACCCCATCTGTTCATTGAACCCATGAACATACAGTTGAACCATTGAACCTTCAACTAAGGGTTGAACCACTTAACCGTTGAACCATTGAACCCTTGAACTGGTTCAACCATAGATTCAACTATCGCACACTTAAACACTATCAGCAATGAACCCGTTGAACCGTTGAACCACTGAATCGGTTCAACCATGGTTTCAGCTATCGGCACCTTTTGCTTCGTTGAACCAAAGAACCTATTGAACCATTGAACCTTCAATTATTCAGTTCAACATACACTAGCGGTTCAACATACTCCCATCGCATAGACTATACCGATTTAACCTTCGAGCTCAGTGAACCATTGAACCCGATACTCCTTGTTGAACTGACGAACCAACTAAATCCGTTGTATCCATTGAACTGTTGAACCGGTTCAACTGGCGGTTCAGCTGTCGGCAACCCTTACTACAATGAACCGTTGAACCTTTGAATTGGTTCAACCACCTGCAAACATCTATTATCGATTCCCCCGATATGATTCAACCCGATACACAGATGCTGGATATCCATGAAATGTATATTCACATATAGACAAAATATACTCATGAAATGCACCTTCATACATTTATGATATATACAAAAATTGTATATTTAGCAACCAACACAAACTAGACTCAAACAGATTTTTAGACATACCATTTTCACAGCATATACATAGGAAGTTGCTTGCATGTGAATGCGATATATTCACAAACTATCTCCTCATACAATTGATGCATACTTGAACTTCCAACTGGTAACTTTTTTTGTGACAAATTCTGCAATTTCTATTCTGTCGTGTCCATCGTACACAAGAAAAACAAACAGAAAACTAATATACACAATCCATTCCACTGATTTCACAAAAATCCACCAGTGGAATGGATTTAATCGTGCATCTTGACCACAAAAGAACTAAATGAAACACAAGACAAATCTATACAAATAATATACAAGACAGTTTGATATACAGAGAATTTACACCAAATCTAGAATTTGGTAGAACACAAATTACAGAGTTTCTACTTCTTCATTTCACATTATCGAACACAGACTAATTACAGAGATTTTTCTGAAGGTGGAAGAACTCTCTATTCCTCGACCACCTTCCCTATTTTGTTACATGACTCCCTTCTCCTCTGTTTTTGGGATTTTGCTTAAACGAAGATTATAATCAAAACCCTAACTAATCATACAACACCTATTTATCTCAAGACAACAAAACACCTAGTAATACGACACATTTGGTTAATCCTCCACCTAACCCAAGTGTCTAATGATGTCCAAATTTTCCCCAAGAGAAGAGATACTAAAACAAACATAAAATGCCAACATTAAAACAAACATGAAATGCCAACACAAATGCTACATTTGACAAGTATGAAATGCATAAGCCATATTTAAACTTAGTCTTCTCCCTTAGATATATATTTGGTTTTTTGAAGGGGTGCTCCTACACCATACTCCCCGGGAGAAGAGATCTCAAGTCCCATTGAGATCAGCGTTTGAAGGTCTACACCATTATTTGTGATCTAATCTGCAGTCATCCAAATTGTCTCTGAATCAAGTGTCCCATGCCAAGCCACCAAATACTCCATGTACTCTTTCTTCCTTGTCTTCTTTGCCACTCTTGAGTCTAATATCTTTTTCAATTGGGGTGGATCATGCTTAGGAATATCATCATCTGCTGCATCCTGCAATGGTTCCTGTTCTACATTTGCATGCTACTTGTATGGAGTTAAATCACATACATTGAAAATAGGTGATAATCCAAGATTAGAAGGAAGTTGGATCTCATAGGCATTCTGTCCACACTTCTTTAAAATCTAACATGGTCCAATCTTCCTCTGCATTAGCTTGGTATATTTACCTTTTGGGAGCCTCTCCTTCCTTAGATTAACCCATACCAAATCTCCAATAGCAAATTGTACATCCCTCTTTTCTTGTCAGCATATGTTTTGTATTTCAATGTAGTTTGTTGAAGCTGGTTCTTGAATTGATCATGCACTTCTTTGATGGATGATGCAAAAGCTTCTCCATCTGCACTAATAGGCTCTCCTATAGGTAGATCTCTCAGCTCCAAAATACCTCTTGGATGAATACCATATACTACATGAAAAGGCGACTTCCCTGTACTCCTAGTGATGGTGTCATTATAGGAGAATTCTTCTTGTGGTAGGATATTATCCCACTTCTCTCCATGGTTCCTTGTTAAACACCTTAACAGATTTCCCAATGAACGATTAACAACTTTAGTCTGCCCATCTATTTGAGGATGGTAGGCTGATGAGAAGGATAAATTAGTTCCAAGCTTCTTCCAAAGAGTCCTCCAAAAGTGGCCAATAAACTTTACATCTCTATCTGAGACTATGCTCAATGGCAATCCATGTATCCTCACTATTTCCTTGAAAAATAGATCAGCAACATATGAAGCATCACAAGTAGTTTTGCATGGCAAGAAATCTGCCATTTTACTAAATCTATCTACTACCACAAAAACACTGTCATATCATTTCCTTGTTCTAAGTAAACCCAATACAAAGTCCATGCTAATGCTCTCCCATGGCCTAGAAGGAATGGGTAGTGGCTGATACAAACCTGCATTTGTGGATCTCCCTTTTGCTTTCTGATAGATTACACATGCCTTCACAAATCTTCTCATATCTGACTACAACTTAGGCCAATAGTAATGCCTCTGCACAATATCAAGAGTCTTATCTAGACCAAAATGTCTTGCCATAGCCCCACAATGTTTCTCTTGAATAATATTCAATCTCATAGAATATCGTGGAATATATAACTATCCGCTCTTGAAAAGTAATCCATCTTGGATCAGAAATTTAGAGAACTCAACATGATACTTGTCACCAAAGGAAGTACATACCTTGTAGATCTCTCCAAAGTCATCATCATCATCATACATGGCCTTTAAGGAATCGATGCCAACACTCTCTAATTAGATCTGAATGATGGTTAGAACCCTCCTACTCAAAGCATCTGCTACTTTGTTCTTAACCCCTTTCTTATGCTTGAGTGTAAAGGTGAAAGCTTGCAAAGTTTCCACCCACTTCATATGCCTATGGTTCAGCTTCTCTTGACTGTTTATAAAACTGAGGGCCTGATTATTTGTGAAGACTATGAATTCTTTTGGCATTAAGTAATGCCTCCATTTCTTGAGTGACTGCACAAGAGCATACATCTCCAAATCATATGATGAGTATCTCTTCTTGGCATCATTGAGTTTCTCACTGAAAAATGCAATAGGCCTACCTTCTTGACTGAGTATGGCTCCAATTGCCATGTGGCTGGCATCACATTCTACTTGAAAAATCATGCTAAAGTTAGGAAGTGCAAGAACTGGTTGCTCTGCCACCTTCCTCTTCGATGTTTCAAAGGAATCATCTGCCTCCTTTGTCCAAGTGAACCTGCACTTCTGTCCTCCTTTTATGGTGTCAAGCATGGGTGCACAAACATGACTAAACCCTCTTATAAACTTCCTATAAAAGGTTGCTAACCCATGGAAACTTCTAACATCACTCAAGGTTTTAGGAGTTGGCCAAGACAATATGGCACTTACCTTCTCTTAATCCATATTCAGTTTGTTATGTGAGATAACAAATCCCAAGTAGATGATCTCTTCCTACATGAACAAACACTTTGCTAAGTTGATCATTAGTTGTTCTTCATGTAACCTTTTGAGGACCAAGTCTATATGGTTGAGGTGCTCTTCCCTTGTATTACTGAAAATTAGGATGTCATCTAAATATACTATGACAAATTTACCTATGAATTCCCTCAGGACCTCATTCATCAGCCTCATAAAGGTACTAGGGGCATTGGACAAACCAAAAGGCATTACCTTCCACTCATATAACCCCTCATTGGTCTTAAATGTAGTTTTCCACTCATCTCCTAGCCTAATCCTAATCTAATGATAGCCACTCTTTAAATCTATTTTTGTGAAATAGTTAGCACCCCCCAAGCAATCAAGTAAATCTTCTATCCTAGGGATTGGGAACCTATACCTGATTGTTATCTTGTTGATAGCCCTTGAATCAGTACAAAGCCTCCATGTGCCTTCCTTCTTTGGTGCTAGGACAGCCGGTACTGCACATGGACTTAAACTCTTGCCAATTAGGCCTATCTCCAACAATTCCTCTATCTGTCTTGCTACCTCTGCATTCTCTTCTGGGGTAAGCTTGTATGCTGCTTTGTTTGGGAGTGTAGATCCATGGATTAGATCTATGCAATGGCTGATGTCCCTCATAGGTGCTAGGGACCTTGGTATTCCATCAGAGATGATGCCTTGGTACTTGTCCAATTGCTCTTGGACAATAGAATCTATGAACCGTTGCCTCTTCTCTCCCTCAACTTCTTGCTGTTGTTCCTTATTCACCTTTAGGCATGGAATTAGAGCATATGTAACTACTCCTTCTTCTACTATCCCTTTCATGAATTGTTTGCCTTCTACCATCATCACCTTAATTTCTTTCCCTTTTGATTCCAGCTCATTCTCCATTAATGGTAGCAGCTCTATCACCTTACCATTCTTGGTGATTAAATATGTGTTTCTAACTACATAATGGTATCCTTTCAAGTCATACTGCCAGGGTCTTCAAATAGGAGATGGCAAGCATCCATCTTGGCAATGTCAAACAATAATCTATCCTTATACAGTCCAATTTGAAATTCTACCCAAGCCTGTTCTTCCACAATTGTTTGTTGTCCTTGGTGGAGCCATGAGATCTTGTATGGGCAAGGATGTGGCAGTCTTCTAAGCTTAAGCTTTTCTACCATCTCAATGGACACACAATTCTCAGTAGATCTAGAGTCAATCAGAACTTTACATACCTTTCCTCTTGCTTTGCAAGTAGTTCTGAACATAGACTTCCTTTGTGGGGGTTCTTTGTTGGGCACCTTCATGGTGGTCATTGCTCTTCTAAACATCAAAGATTCTCCTTTCTCAGGATATCCATAACTGTTAGGAGCATTCACACTCTGATTAGTGCTTGAACTTGCTACACTTTGACAATCAGATTCTTGAATTAGATTGATCCTCTTTTCTCCTATTGAACTTGTTGCCTTTGCTAGACATCTGCTAGCTATGTGGCCTTCTTGATTGCAATTGTAACATCTGATCGGTCCTCTACCCTGAGATCTTCCTCTAAATGGTGGTCTTCTGCCCCTGAAGTTCCCTCTTTGATTGTAGCTTCCCACTTGGTTTTGACTACTGTCTCCTCTGCTATTCTCTTGATTGGATTCACCCTGGTATCCAAATCCATTTCCTCTGCCTCTAAAAGGACTTCTACCTCCCCTTTGCTATCTCCCTTTTCCTCTATTGTTCTGCTCATGTCTTCTCTTAAATTTCTCTTCTACTTTGAGTGTTAACTAGTAGCACTTTTGGACTGTCTCTGGGTTATGTAGACTTATGTCTTCTTGAATGTTAAATCTCAATCCATTGAGGTATCTTGCTACCTTCTCTTCCTCACCCACCTTGACCTTTGTCTTGACACATAGTTTCATGAACTCTTCTGTGTATGAACCGACATCTAATTCCTTTAGCTTCAAATTTTGTTTCCTCTTATGTAGTTGGATGTTTTAATCCAATGGGACATAGGCTTCTTTCACTAAAGCCATCATCTTCTTCCACGTAATAACTCTATTCTTTCCTCTTTTCACCCTGTCATCTTGGATGAAATTCCACCAAGTTAGTGCAGCTCCTTTCATTTTGGATTGAGCTATATTCACTCTTTGGTGATCTGGTATTTCCTCAGTCTTAAAGAAATTAGTCAAGGAGTCTATCCACTCCACTGAATCAGGTTCCATTTTTCCTGTAAACACTGGCAGGTCTATTTTCATATCCATGGTCCTTCTCTCCATGGATTTGAGGGCATTGAGTAAGGGTCTCTGGTCTGTAGGAACCTCTATCTCTTCTTGCTTAGGGACCTCCTCTTCATCCCTGTCTCCTCGCTTACCAGAATCTTCTTCCCCTTTCTCTACTATGTCCCTCAACTTCTCTAGTTCTTCTTTCAATGCTTGATTCTGAGCTCGATCTGCTCTGCTCTCTGCCATTTTCTTCCTTACTAAGGCCGTCAACTCAGCGTTGGTCATCTTTGTTGGGTACGTTTCTAACCCTTCTCCTTCTGACATCATATCTTCTTCTTCTACCCAAAGAATACTCCTTTTCTCTGATACCACTATGATGAAGAGTAAGCAACAGAAACATGGATAACTGATGTCAGCTCCTCACCCACAAACATTTACCATTGTCTATTTCCCCCATCAGTCAAATACATTCATTTTTGTAGATCAGAATTGCTGAAACCCCCTCTGATCATTGAACCCATGAACATACAGTTGAACCATTGAACCTTCAACTAAGGGTTGAACCACTAAACCGTTGAACCGTTGAACCCTTGAATTGGTTCAACCATAGATTCAACTATCGCACACTTAAACACTATTAGAGATGAACCCGTTGAACTGTTGAACCATTAAACCAATTCAACCATTATTTCAGCTATCGGTACCTTTTGCTCTATTGAACCATTGAACCTTCAATTATTCGGTTCAACATACACTGGCGATTCAATATACTCCCATCGCATAGACTATACCGATTTAACCTTCGAGCTTAGTGAACCATTGAACCTGATACTCCTTGTTGAACCGATGAACCAACTGAACCCGTTGTATCCATTGAACCATTGAACCGGTTCAACCAGTGGTTCAGCTGTCAGCAACCCTTACTACGATAAACTGTTGAACCTTTGAATTGGTTCAACCACCTGCAAACATCTATTATCGATTCCCCTGATATGATTCAACCCAATACATAGATGCAAGATATCCACGAAATGTATATTCACATATAGACGCGATATACTCATGAAATGCACCTTTATACATTTATGATATATACAAGAATTGTATATTTAACAACCAACACAAACTGGACTCAAATAGATTTTTATACATACCATTTTTACAGCATATACACAGGAAGTTACTTGCATGCGAATGCAATATATTCATAGACTGTCTCCTCATACAATTGATGCATATTTGAACTTCTTGCTGATAACTTCTTCTGTGACAAATTCTACAATCTCTATTTTGCCGTGTCCATCGTACACAAGAAAAACAAATAGAAAACTAATATACACAATCCATTCCATTGATTTCACAAAAATCCACCAGTGGAATGGATTTAATCATGCATCTTGACCACAAAAGAACTAAATGAAACACAAGGCAAATCTATACAAATAATATACAAGACGGTTTGATATACAGAGAATTTACACCGAATCTAGAATTTGGTAGAACACAAATTACAGAATTTCTACTTCTTCATTTCACATTATCGAACATAGACTAATTACAGAGATTTTTCTGAAGATGGAAGAACTCTCTATTCCTCGACCACCTTCACTGTTTTGTTACCCGACTCCCTTCTCCTCTATTTTTAGGATTTTGCTTAAACCAAGATTATAATCAAAACCCTAACTAATCATACGACACCTATTTATCTCAAGACATAAAAACACCTAGTAATACGACACATTTGGTTAATCCTCCACCTAACCCAAGTGTCTAATGATGTCCAAATTTTCCCCAGGAGAAGAGATATTAAAACAAACATAAAATGCCAACATTAAAACAAACATGAAATGTCAACACAAATGCTACATTTGACAAGTATGAAATGCATAAGCCATATTAAAACTTACTCTTCTCCCTCAGATATATATTTGGTTTTCTGAAGGGGTGCTCCTGCACCAGAATGGGTGTAGGATTGAAGGCTAGAACATGGTTGAGGTAGAGATGACCTAGCCACCCAGAAATAGTGGCATGATGGAAATCCTATACACACATTCACATAATTGCATTCATACTGCATTTTGAATGGTTTTGTTATGCATTTTTTGTGTTATTCTGGATACGTAGGTTAAATGTGCAATGATTATGGTGGTGATTTCTTAAATGATTAATTTATGTATCTGTAATTTTGTTTACGACATGTTCATTTAAAAAAAGACTTAGTTAGGAAAAATAAAATCATTTCTTTTATATTAACATTATTCTCTTAATGACTATTTTTGGTTTGACAATGTAATTTTTTTTTCAATTAAATATATAGATATAGTGATCAATTTAGGTATATATATTTAATACATGTCTGTATATATGTACATATATGCAATATGTGTGTGTGTGTGTGTGTGTGTGTGTGTGTGTGTGTGTGTGTGTGTGTGTGTGTGTGTGTGTGTGTGTGTGTGTGTGTGTGTGTGTGTAAATATACATATATGTATGACTAATTATATTAAAAAAAATAGTGGTAAAGTGAAGTTTACAAATTAAACTAAATATATTAATGCATGATGGGCTGTTCATGCATCAAGAGTTCTATGAAAAAGTATTAGTTTTCTTCTTCAGAACAAAAGTAAAACTTCGATTGGGTTGACACATTTGGAAAGTACAAAATAGGGCTGAAGAATGTATAAAATACAGAGTAAAAATCATTATAGGGGAGGATCGATGAAAGGGAAGGTAGAGAAATTATTAACAACTTAAGGAGTTACAGATCGAGAGTTCATTGAGGTTCTTGGTAGAGTTTTCAATGTTACACATAGATGTCCTCCACACTGGTAAATGATTAAAGCTATTCTAATTGAATGCATTTGTTGCTGAATAGTATATGGCTAAGAGAAAAATGAGATCGATGGTTTTTCTTTTCTTCTTGCTATGGCTCTTAAATTAGTTTTCTTGGGGCATTCAAGGGTTTGAAATGAAAACACACAACTACTCTTAGCCATTAAACAATCATTACAACAAGAACTAACAACTATTTCATATATGCCTTGATCTTCTATGATTACTATATTTTTTTCTAGACTTTATTTGCATAAATCAACTGAAAAGATGCTCTTCTTGTATATGGTAGTAGTCTATGTATGATGTATGTGAATTCATTTTCCAAAAGGATAAACATATGTGTGTGTGTGTGTGTGTGTGTGTGTGTGTGTGTGTGTGTGTGTGTGTGTGTGTGTGTGTGTGTGTGTGTGTGTGTGTGTGTGTGTGTGTGTGTGTGTGTGTGTGTGTGCGTGTGCGTGCGTGCGTGTGCGTGCATGTGCATGTGCGTGTGTGTGCATGAGTGTGTGTGAGAGAGAGATCTTGAATTCGTTGTCCAAGAAGATAAACCTTTGTATATATATATTAAATTTTATGAAATTATGGTACTTTTGGCATCTATATTGTTTTTTAACTCAACAGTATATGTATATATATGAACCTGTAACTGAATGGAAAGATGATTTTCTCAATTCTTTATTTCAAATTCTATCACGATTGTATTATGAATCATATTTTACTTGTGAGCATGAAATCATTAAATTAGTGTTTCTTTTGAGATAAGTGCACATGTAATGACAGTTATATATGCCCATATATATATTATCATTATAAATACTTCCATCTTTCTTTATAGGACTAAAATCTCTTTATCCTTGTGATTCCCCATCATGCAACCCTAGAGCGTTAGACTAACATGTACAAAATAACAGAATTTTTTTTTCAAGCAAGTAAATACATTAATCATTAAATATAATTACACTATTAACAACATTAAATAAAAAGAATAGCTAACGCCTCTAGGGAACATAACTATATTAGTTAACCATAGTCTGTCATGGACATAATAAGCATAAACCATAAATCTAACCACTCAAATGTCTCAAAATTGTCTAAAAGCAATGGAAAACTATCAACTGACACAAGCCAAAATTGAGGGGCATTACATCCTCTCCCCTAGGATCAGGCTTACTCCTGGAAGCCTAGAAATAAAATAAGGATAGGGATCTCGCATCTTGACCTCAACCTTGATCTCTATGCATCCTCTTATGGACAACTTGAAATTAAGGAATACTTAAAAAGGAAAAGAGTTTAACTTAAAGAGTTTAAGCACTAGGTTACATAATGGGCTCAATATTAACCAGAGTACTGAGTGTTCAAACTTGGCTCTGATACCAAATGTGATGCCCTATCATGCAACCCTAGAGCATTAGACTAACAAGTGCAAAATAATAGAAATATTTATTGTTGAAGCAAGTAAATGCATTAATCATTAAATATAATTACACTATTAACAACATTAAATAAAAAGAACAGCTAACACGTCTAGGGAACATAACTACATTAGTCAACCATAGTCCATCATGGACATAATAAGCATAAACCATAAATCTAACCACTCAAATGTCTCAAAATTGTCTAAAAGCAATGGAAAACTATAAACTGACACAAGCCAAAATTGAGGGGCATTACAATCCTTGTTACAAAAACAACATGAATTTTAGATAGTATTTGTAGCTGAAATAAATATTGCATGAAGTTCACGTTAGAAGTATAATATGCATTAAGAATCATCATAGATCACATATTTGCAAAAAAATTAATGTGCAATTCACCTTAAATTTTGCACCAAAAGAAACAAGAATTATTTATTGGTCATATGCATGTTCTTCCATGGATTGTCATTGTAAAGAAAGTAGTTTACTTTTTTATGTGTGTGATGGGTTTACCTTTTGAGAAAGGGTACCAAATATGGGATAATAGAGAGTAGATCTTCTTTTTGAGATCTACACACTGATATATAGTTTTAAGTGCTCTGACCAAAGTGACATGTTTCATTGAAATAGATGAATGTTTGTCTACTTTATTAGTATTCTTTGTCATATATCCTAATAGTAGGACATTGCATGTTCATGTTAGAAATGCATGTAGATATATTAGGTTGCATCAGATTGTATCCTACCTTCTATCCCAAGTTTGCTAGGTGTTTCATGTATGGTTGGGTATTCTTCTTGTTAGGAAGAATTTTGGGGAAGCATAAGCTTCGTGGCTGGGCAGAAAATCATCTGTACCATGTTCTCGTCTCTTGGATTTGTGGATGAGTGTTGGGGTTAGAGGCAGCCAGAGACTTCGTTGATTATGTTTCATATATCATTACTTATATTTGTACATCATTACTTATATGGTGGTGACTACATAGGCATGAAATCCTACATTATATTCTTAGATATCATATTTCACATACTTATACCTTGTATTAGACACTTTTACATGTAAGATGTAATATGTGAATTGTACATATTGAAGATATTTCATTCATTTCCTTATTAATGTGAAATTGAGTTGTTTATATGATTTGTGATATAGTTTTTGTGTAGCGAACCTTACATTTGATATCAGAGCCCATGTTGCAACATTGGGAGCTCTGGTGTATTTGTGTTGCTCGGTTTATTTGAGTATGTGTGGGTTCTTGTGTGTTTGCATGATATTAGTAGCATGTGCCTTTATTTATTACGTCTTCCTTGCATTTGTGTGGTGAGGAATACATTATTGCAGAGTTAGACAGACCATGGTGGTTGATGAGAAGTTGCTTATGTGTGTTTTCCTTCTTGATGTCTTGAATGCTTGGCATGAACCCTTACAGTGTGTGTGAGTGCTTGAGTGACCTTTGTAAGGTCATGTTTGTTGTTGTGTGACCACTTTTGATAGTGGAAATATGTGAACCTTTGTGTGAAAGGAAATACCATGTTCTTGAGTGTGATTGAACTTGGTTTACTCTTTTAAGAGTTATGCATTTGTATGTGAAAGAGATGATGTTTTGATCATATGCATGATATGTAAAGAATATTGTTGTTCTAATGCTACTTTAAATGAACCTTGCATATTGTGCACCTTGTTGTGTGTATGTTTGTTGCAAGAGTAGCATATCCTCGTAATGATTGTCATGTTTGTTTATTAATTGCCTCTATATGGTGATTAGAAATGCTTGATTGAAATGAATATTGCATTGTCTTCTTGAGAGCATGTCCCTATGTGTGGATTAATTATGGGGTTGTAAGAAAGATAGTGTTGTATTGTATTTCTAGAATAGGTCATTTGGGTAATGACTAATGTCCCCAGGATGCATTCTTTCCTGGGATTCATGTGGAAACTTGGGTGTAATTATTGCATTGCATTATTTGAAGAGTTAAAGAGAAAAGGGGTTGTGAAAAGGATCATTTGTATAGTCCTTGTGATGTTTGCTATGTGAGAATCATGAGTGAATTAGCAAACCCTGCATCTTGTGATTTTGAGTTGTGATTTCCCCACTGCTTAGTGTGCATTTAGTATGCTTGTTATCGTGTTGTGAATAAATTTGGCCTCATGTGAATGTTGCATTAATGTATTATCCATATGATTGGTGAATCCCTATATGGCAAGAAATGTTAACTGTTGCTTGTTGGAGAGATTGATGGGTTTAGATAGATCTTGGTTTGTGAACCTAATTTTGTCCAAGCTTAATCTTGGTTGCTAGATGTTTGCTAGTGTATGAATGTGTGTGTCTTTGCATGGTGATTGTGATTCCCTTGAACAGGATCCCACTTTTGGTTGCTTGGAATCTTGAGTGATGGTTGTGTTATTAAGTAGAAATGATCTCATGTTATAGATGTGATTGGAGTCTTAGAAGACTCATTTGTTTGTTGTGATTGAGTGTGTTCTCTTAATCACATTAGATTTTAGAATCAAGGTGTAGTGTAGCATTGTACTCCCTCTCTAGTGGCTAGAATTAGTCAAGTAGTTCATGTAATGTGGAACTTTTGAACTTTGATACTTTATTTATTTGACTTTGGTAAATTCACCAAATGTTGTAAGGGCCAGCATTCAGTTTTATTCTTATTTATGAATGAGTATAGCCATCAAATTTTGAAATTTATTTATCTTGTGATCTTTATGGTCATACTTGATTTACTATTGAAATTGACACAGAGCCACAGCCAGAAACGTGCAGACAGGCATCAAATTTCTCCCCCAACATACATTCTTATATGTATGCCAAAATATACATTTGTCCTTGTATATTAAAATATACAAGCGCCCTTGTATGTACATTCACCGATGTACATGCATTTCCTTTTTCTATCGTCGTGATACATAACCATCAAAATATATCGAAATATACTTTACCCTTAATCCCTCCACCGATGACTATGGTCACACCCAAACATACAAACTTTAACCCGCTGAACCGGTTCCTGTTACCTCCGCTACTGGTTGCCAGATGTACCATTTGACAATGTATAAGTGCGATGTATATTTCCAATATACAAGCGCTAGATGCAAACAAAACATGCAATCTTTCCTTTGACTGACGTTGGCTCCGTTGTATCAAGCCTTTGTATCTGACGAATGTATGTTCAGACATACAATCAAAATATACAACACCGAAAATGAATTCATCAAATATTCCTTGGGATATTCCTTCCGCAATCCGCTGACCGTTGACCTTCCCTTGTATCACCCGAGTGTATGTTGAAATATACACTCGCTATATGCAAACCAGAAAGTGCATTTGATGTATACATAGAAACATGCAACTATAGTATACTCACAGAATGTATACCAAAAGATGTATACTCAGAACTTGTATGACCCGATGCCCCTCAGCGATATACACAAACTTTGTATATCTCGAATGTATTTCTTCAATGTACATTTAGAATGTACAAACCCGATATGCAGACAAAAGATACATCTCCCATCTATCTTTGGCGAATGTATCTTTGACTCGCCATTGACTCGCTTGCATGTATCAAATGTACCTCCGACTGCTTGTATGTTCCAACATACAACAGCAATATGCAAATGACAGATACACACAGAATGATCCTTAGATACAAAAGTGATATACATAGGAAATGTATATCCAAACTAATTTACCCTTATGCCTTCAAAACATACATTCTTAACATGTTTTGACACCCAAACTGGTTAGCGATATACACACAGACTGTATGTCGCATACAAAAACTATATATCTATCAAATGTATATTTCAACAAAACCCTTGAAACTTCACAAATTTCACGCAGAAAATGTTGAGATCAGCCTGATTCGTTTCCTTGGAAATTTTAACACATATTTTAGCCTTCAAACCCTAGCACATGAGGATGCTAGGATAGATCACTGCATGCAATAATTTGATCCCAAAGACATGAAATGCAAAAACAGAAAAATGAAAAGGAAATCTAAACTACTGTACATGGCCATTCCACCGATTCAGAGAATCAACCGGTGGAATGGATGAATGAATCCATTTCACCTGCAAAATCAAAATCGACTACACAGATAGATCAAAGATCAGACAAATGAAACCAACGAGATTTTTTCTTTATTTTAATATCAAAAATGCATATAAATATTTGACTTCACAGTCCCACTTTACCACAATGCTCTGTTAAATCTCCAAACACACTGTCCCCATTTCTCCTATGCAACTATATGTAAAACAAACTAAGCTAGGTCATATATATATCTACTCCTCACAAGTAGTACAGAGTTGATTCCTAGTAGCTGGGAGACTTCCAAGCGGCTGGGAGAAGACAGCTAGCATAACAAACTGTAATTGTCCTGTATGCAATCCTAGATTGACCTAAAACATACGCATTGGTCCAATGGACCTTATTACATCACAAAGTCAAAACATACTATAATTAGACTTATGCTTTATTTTGAAGGGGTGCTCCTGCACCAGAATTTGAACTCATTTTATGCCTTATTGTTGGAATTGACTTTTCCTCCACTTTGGTATTTTATTTATTTATTATTGGTGGCTATGCTTGATGTTTTAATTGCTGGTCATGTATCGTGTTATGTTCTCTACCATATCCATGATGGGACTCTAATGGATTGTATAAGGGAGTAGAATATGAATAATGTACTAGTTCTTGGTGTGTGTGCTACTAGAACTATGTTAGATTGAATTCCTTGATTGTTGTTAAATGCAAGTGAATATTGTGTGAAGTGTTGAGGAATATCTGAAATGGTTTCTTGTTTCTATGGATCACTTGATGTGAGTTACCTTGGTATGTTTGTCATGCATGGATAGTAGTGAATGGTGTGAAAATGTATCCTTGAATGTGTTTAAATATTGATTCTTGATTGTATCTATGTGAATGAGATATGTAGAGAACATATTTTGGACTGAATCTTGCTTTTAGTAGATTGCTTTTGGTTGGGTGTTGACTTAATCCACCTACTATGGTTGTTCTTGCTTGTCTCATTCCTTTTAGTCTTAGAGGTGATACCATGTTCCCTAGTGTTTCAACATTAGTGGAGTGTATGATGTTGTTTCTTTGATGCAAAATCCATGTTAGTAGATAATATGAGAGTGTTATTGTGTCCTTTGTATACAAGTTCCATAACTACACTCATATTTTGACATAGCATAGGGTATGATTGAGCCTTAGTTAGTGAAGGAGCACATAATGGATATATTTATTGTATGTTATAGTTCTTTTCTTTCTCTTGTTGGGTTGCCAACCTTGTGAATTTGATTGGTTCAGGAATTTCTCCTTAGTAGTTTGGAGGTTTCCTAGCTTGATCCTGAAAAGGATACAATTCTTGTGTGAAGTTGTTGTACTTTGTATTCCATTTTATGGATACTTGGTGTTTAGGTTGCAAGGAAGTCGTGTGTTGCCTATCCAATCACAAATTCATGGTTGTGTGGTTTTTTTGGACCTTTTGGTCTAGGATAGTTCATCTTTGGAGTGGTGTTAAGATTATTCATGCACCTTTATTCAGTATGTTGTTGCCACCTCATATGTGCTCCTAGTGAGTAGCGGGTTGGTTAATCCATATCATCCTGATGCCTCTCACATACTTAATTAGCATGCTTTATAGGTTCATGATCCAGGAGTGGTGCTAGTGGAACCCATTTGAATACTTGTTAGGTACAACGTTAAGTTGCATAACAGAGATATTGTTCAGTATAAGATCTAATGGGACCATTATTCTATGGATAGTGTGACATGGGAGGATGCAGAGGATATAGACCACTCTTTTCCTCATTTGAGGACTTAGTTTGAGATAGTTTTATTTGCATTAGTGTGACACTCTTATTCTCTTTAGTGTGTGTTTAATGAGACATCAGGACAATGAATCTTCATAGTGGGGAAGGATGTCACATCTTTATTTAATTTATTGATGTTTCTAGCTTGTAAATTATTTTCATCCTTTTTAATAGTATTCACTATTTGTCATTTGAGTCATAATCTTTTTTAAAACTTAAGTTTTTGTAACTAGTTTACATCTATGTTTGTTCCATCATCTCACCTATTGTGTGTTTATACAAACTCTCCTAGCTTGGAGAGATTTATTAGTTATTTGATAGTGTGTTTGGGTAGATGAAGCAAGCCATTCATAGTAAGGATCTTAATTTGGGATTCTATGAAGAACATGTTATGCTCATTGTGACATGGTAGTGGAACACTATGAACACCGCACTTCATATGGGATATTATGCTCTAAATCCCAAATGGTATGTAGCAAGGCCTAGGAGAGTGCCTCCATCTCATGATGAAAAGGTGATAGAAGGGTTCATGAAGGCCCTTAGAAAGATGTATATTGATGAGGAGTTTACTTTACTTTGCACACAATCACTAACCTTCATTAATCTCTATGTTCCAACATTAAACAAACTAGCGGTGAGGATAGATAGAGCTACATTAGGTCAAACCAATCCTATCAATGGTGTATGTGGCATGACAATGATGCATCAAAGTTGAGGATACTTGCTACTCACCTCCTTTCATAGGTTGTCAATTTTTCTACTACAAAGAGGAATTGGTCTACATACAACTTTATCTAGTTAGTTTAGAGGAATGAATTTATCTCTCAATAAGTGGAGAAGTTGGTGGCCATGCATAGTGTCTTGTAGCTTTAGGTTCAACAAAATGCTAAGTATTGTTAGACTATAACCACATACTGGGATGTTGATCCTAAAGATGCCACACAAGTTAATGAAAAAGAGGTAGAGGAGGAATTGTTTAGGGTTCCATTGGATGAGATAGCCTCTTGTAGTCGTGGTGACTTAGATTTAGACTTTGATTTTGATATAGTGTTAGTAGATGTTGTTTAGGGGTAGTAGTAGATTTTCTATGTTTTTATCACATTGTAGTTGAAACTTTTAGCCTTTAGGCATTTTGTATATACATTGATAATGAAAGCAATTAAATTTTGTTGATTTGTTGGTCAACTCTCATGTGAAATCTCAATTCAACTCTAATGTTATGTATTAAGGTTCTATAATGTATATGATTAATACCTTTGTTAGGACCCATAGTCCTAGCTATTTCTTCCTAATTAATTACTTTTGTATTAAGCTTTATTAATATAAGCATTGGGAACATAGGCTTTTTAAAATCATGTTTTTGTTAAATTGGTTTCTTCCACATGCTTGAGAAGTAGTATTTCTTTTGGGTAGAATTAGTATAAATCAAGGTTTGATAGTAGATTGGATCATCCATGAATTATATTGTATTGGGCATTGTTCAGGAGGTTGTCCCCTAAAAGAGGCCAGTGATATATTGTAATATGAATTTTATCATTTCAATGTAATATTATTCTTTTGTTTCCATCTGCAATATATTTCTTTTTGTATTTTTGTTATTTGGCTAATCTCTTATGGGAAGGACCATATCAACCTTATCGATATATTATATGAATATCTGAAATTTTCCTATATTTTAAAATTTCCCTTTTTTTGGCAGCCATCCATTGTTCTCCCCCAAAAATTGACGTCCCAAAAATCCATCTTGAAAATAGATCTCATCCTCTACTCATCATCTCGAAAACTTAGTGTAACATAATAAAGCAAATATTTTAAACTATTGAATGTTCCATATTTTTTTAAAATCTTTTTTAAACACTACATAAGTTTCATTGAAATAACACTAGATTATAGATTTCCTCTTTAAAAAAAGTTGCAGACCAATCTAGTTTTGGGCTATCAAAAATGTCCATCACTCTATTGGATCTAGGAGATGCCTCATGAATACTGAAAGGTCTCAATTTGTAATACCACTGATGATGAAGAACCTTATATCAAAAACTTAGTGTAGCATAATAAAACAAATATTTTAAACTATTGAATGTTCCAGATTTTTAAAAAATCCTTTATAAATACTACATAAATTTCATTGAAATAACAGTAGATTATAGATTTCCTCTATAAAAAAGTAAATGCCCATCACTCTATCGGATCCATGAGATGCCTTATGGATACTGAAAGGTCTCAATTTGTACTACCACTGATGATGAAGATGGTTCTTTATAGGTCCTTTTAATTTTTAAATTTTTTACCACTCTCTCTGATTGTGTGGCAGCACAATCGACAGGTGTTTAGGTCAGCTTAAGAAATAATATAATATTAAGTGTATTACTTGGCCAATAGATTAATAAATAGTGATTTATAAATCTTAAAAATATAGAATTTCGGATTACAGAGAGCTTGAAATGTTATACAACATCAAATACAGAACAAGTTCACTGACAATAGGCATGGCTTCAAAGCGACTATTTGACTACTACAGTTAACTGAGGTGATTGCTGAAACGATAAGCTCGTCCTATTAATAACAGCATGTCATGTCTTACCATCGAAATCATCTTGCAAAACTAAAAGAGTCATCCTTATGTTGTACTACATCCTGGGCGAAACCCAATGTAGTTCCTGCTGCACTGGCATTATAAAATCCAGTCGTGAGAGTGGCAAGATTAGCCTGTGCATTGATGAGCTCTGCTTGTGTGGTTTCCAGTTGTGATTGTAGTTGTAATACTTGTTTCTGCAGTCGACAAACTACACCAGTGCAGCCATAGATTGGATCATGCACTCTCGCACTTGCTTCAAACGCCATGCTGGTTACAGCATCTGCTCTCCTCTCAGCCGGAATATCCTGCAATAACAAAACAACAGATTCAATCAAGGTTCTTACGTTTTGTAAACAGCCCGCACATTGTGTGTCAGTCCGTTTTTTCATTTTTTCCACATGCAATTTTTGGATAGATCTAATCAATCAACCCTTCTGATATGTCTGTTCTGATTTGTGGAAAACAAATAAGTCAATTACATTTCTTTTTACCACATGTAAACTTTTTCATAGATCTAATCAATCAACCCTTCTGTACATGTGACTATTCTGATTTGTGGAAAACAAATGAATCAATTACATTTCGACGGTGCTGGCTGGTTAAAGTTTACCGTTTGTTACACTAAATATTACTGTATTTATTAAACTGACAAAAGGAGTAATATTAAAGTGGGTCTTTTCACAAAATCGAAAAAAGCATTTGTTGTATACCTGAAGGGTTTTGACAATCTTGCTTGTTCCAAATAATCTGTGTACTAGTAAAAACTTGTGAGGATCCTTTGGTGGGAAATAAGGAGCAAGCACGCAATTATGTCCACATTTTCTTCGTTGAACCCTGCAGGCTGCACAAGGATAAACAATCCCAGACATCTCTTGCGCTTTCTGTTCTATTTGAATTAAGAAGCACAAAAATTCATAAAAGTTTTAAGAGTAAAGCTAGCAGATCAGGGTATATAAAATAAGAAGCTATCTTAAAGTGTAAATAATGAACGCTTATCGAAGCTAAGAGATAATATCGATTTTTGGAAGATGCTGAGACATAGATACTCATAAATAGATTACATAACTGATGGTGTTGAGTGGTTATTCTAAAACAACTTTACTTAAAAATCAACTATTCAAAGGTTAAACAATTAATAGTAGTATGACTAAAATTGATTTTGATTTGATTGTTAAAGTGACTTTCTATAAAAAGTCATAAAAAATCATGACTAAAATTTATTTTGATTGTTAAAGTGACTTTGATTGTTGAAGTGAATGAATTTTAAAGCATTATGCCGTTCAAAGGTCCTGAACATTTTCCTCGTACAAATCTCCAGCTTTCTATTTCTGATTTTTTCTTTCCATTATGTTTTGCAGCAAATCTGAAGCTTTCCATTCCTCCGACTTTTGCGACTATAGCAGTCCCTTTTCAAATTAAACAGCTAATTGCCGAGTTCTGCCTCATTGGTGGACTGCTGTAAATTGTCCTTTTGGGGGACTGAAAATAAATCTTGAAACATGTGTGGGGTGTCCTCCCTGCGTGTGGTGTAAGCAATAAAGGAAAATTAATATGCTGATGGTCATTGAATTGTTTGTTTTTGTGTTGCAATACATTTGTAAATTAGTTGATTAGGTTAAGTAGTGCTAACATAAGTTAATTAGAAGTTTAGAATATCAAAATATATTAGAATATACAAAGTTGAAACTCATAATCTATTATAATTTAACTTATTGCAAAAAATATCATTTGTTTATCAGAATATATTATTTTTAAATTCTATATAATTAGTGTAGTATAATTAAAAGAATTTACGCTAATAATTTTAGCTTAATTTCAAAATGATAAAACATATTTGTCACTCTTGTTACAATATGTTTGAATGTGTAGACAACAATAAATAGTGGAAGTGACTAGTAAATATTGATGGTTCTTATTATCCATTTTTTTAAAAATTTGTAATAAGAAGTAAAAAAGTTTAACCTTTAGCAATAAATTTAACCAATTTTTTTGGCTAACAAATTTTAACAAAATTTATATTGCTAAAATGAAATCACCAAACTAATACTCTTACCTTACAGGGACAAGTTGTAAAGGTTAACATCTAAACTACAAATCACCAATGTATGATTCATAACAAGTTATTATAATACCAAATGTTTTTCTTGTCTAGTATCTCATTGATTTTAGTTTGGCTTCGTTGTTTATCTCTTAGTTGTTCAGTTAATTTAATGTACACATATGAATATATACACATCTTTTTCCTAGATAAAATTGGTATGTCACACGTTAAAATGAGACAATTCGTAAACCAAGAATAGTTATTCAAATCATGTCATGGTTTATTTAATATATAACTTCTTTAAGAGGTTCAAACCTCTAGTTAGGTTTATCATATGGGACAATGCAAATGCACTAGACAAGCTCTTTGGAATGAATTTGTCTAGTTATTTGAGACCCTTAGAAGATATTGTTTAATATACGATCCTTCCACCAATGTATATGGAGGAATGTTTTCAATGGTATTCAATATCTAACTAAATTGAAAAATAAAAAGGGGAGATGGAGTTTTTGGTATGAGAAAAAGACTAACTTATTCCCCAAAGTGTATGACCTACAATTGGTGTGATTATATATGTAATTACATTCTTTTAAGTTTAACTTGCAGCTTTTTAAAGCTCACTTAGGGTTTCTTGCGTTGCAATATAAAAGAAAGGTATCTCATGTAATTATTGAATTTCAATATAATCATTGCATCCATAATCGAATAAATTTATCCTCCCATCTCTCTCTTGTAGAAGGTACACTCTCTAGTTTTACAGGTGATCTTTGGAGCTTCAATCTATTGGGAGCTCTTCTATGGTATCAAAGCTTGAGATCTGCAAGCCCGTTCTCAAATTTAGAAGAAAATTAGATAAGATAATTTTTCTGTCAAATAGACTTCTTTACTGGATTTAGAGTAGTCAAGAAAGTCAAATTATGATTTTATTTGGCTCAATTTGAGCATTTGAGGTCAAATCTACAAGGGTTTGAAGTGAGTATATTTTTTAGAGCTAGATGGCAATCACAATTTTACAATATTTTCGGTCAAATCCAACCCTATCATCACACTCAAAAACCAAAAAACCCTAAGATCAACTATCAAATTGTTAAAATCAAGCTCGGGAGCATCTGGAGATTTTTTCTGTCAAAGTCATACGGCTCATGTACTTGTATGATTTTTATCAAAAAAAAAAAAAGGCACTTCATGTCACAAATCAAGACATGCAAGGCCCAATTTGGGCCACGTTGGGTGTTGGCTACAACTTTGAGCATGAAATGTAGCGCAATTGGGCTCATTTTTGGGCCCCAAGAACCTAACTTTAGGCTGCCACCAGTGAAAAAACTCACAACCACAAAATGTCGTTCCAAAGCTGCCCTCTCTCCAACATCGCCTCAATTGCCACTAAAACCCCACCCAAGGGTTGCTCCACCCAACCAACCACACTTAGTGACTCACATGATAACTCGCTTATAGTGTTTGTCTTTAGTTTGGACTCTACTCTTGCCTATAAAACAAGATCTATTTCACTTGTTTGTGAATTTTCCTTAATAGAAGTTTTTTGTGGTTTTACAAATCTTCTTGGTGATTTTCACACAATAAAGCATTCTATGATGTTTTTGAGCCCATTTGACTAGCTCACAAGCAAGAACTAAGTTGTCCTATATTAATCTTCCCCTAAGAAACTAGTGTTCTTTGACATACTTGTAAGAGCTAGGTCAAACTCTTGAATAGTGAGCATCATATCAATGAAGTGTTGTTCCTTATCTATTTCATTTTGGATACAATTACCAACACCTTCCACCATGCTTTGTAAGGGGTCATTGAGGGAATGATCTAACAATAGTTTCTTATAGTGCTAAAGAAATATTTCTTTTATGCTCCCACATTAATGTACACCTATTTGTTATGATCTTGAATGATCTCTATATGTTCCTTGTTGTTGTTGTCTTCCAAGTATTGAAAGATGAATTTAGCACCCTTATCTCAATTTTAAACCAACTATATATTTCTCAAATTTGATCCCCTTTCCCTTTGTAAGCTTCTAGTTTTCTAAGGTTTTTCTCAATAGAAGTAGCAACCTTTTGTAGATCACTGTTTGTTGTGAGGCAACTAGAAGGCACCTAACTGTTTCAAGACGGCCTTTAAGGGTGCACCCAACTCTTTTCCTTTTTAATGTTATTTTAGGACCATAATATCTAAGAAAGTGAGTGCATAGGGTTAGAGCTCACTCACACCATTAAATACATCCCTCGTTATCATGCAGGTCAGGTTGTTCATTCTAGATTGCTCTAAGGGTTTCAATATAACTTGGTTTGCACAAGTCAGAATTGTCCAACTTGAAATGTTTGGGATTAGAGGCTACAAATTCATTGGAGAGGAAATACATGGTAAATTGGAAAGGGTAAAAGATAAAAGTGAAGTTGTACTAATAGACCATCCATAGGAGGACCAAGAGGGATAGAAGGATCCACATAAAAATGATCTACATAACTAAGTTTTGGAAAGGAGCCATGAAGGAAGTTGGACCAAGTGAACAGTGAAAAAGGTGGGAGTTTTCCTAGTCAAAGAGGAGCTTAAAGGCATCAAAATTAGCTTGTGAAAATTTACTAGGGCTAGGTTAACTATGATTGATGGCATGTTCAAATATATTGAAATCTCCACCAATGACCCATTTTGCCATAGGTAAAGAATTAAATATCCATTCTCATAGTTTAGTTCTAACACTTTATTGGTCATTTTGCCATAGGTAAAGAATTACATATCCATTCTCATAGTTTAGTTCAAACACTTCATTGAAGGCATAAATGGAGCAAAATCTCATGTGTGTGGCCATAGATAAGACAAACACCACACACAATGGTATGTAGGATCCACTCCTTGTAAGAACAAATAAAATGAAAGTTCTAAGATGATATTCTGCAATTACGGCTAAGTCATTCTATAGCCTTACCTCTGTAATAATCTCCTTGGCTAGATGGGTCGTTGACAGTCAGCCTTATCTCTTCAATTACTAGTGGATGTAGGTTGGTGTTCCATTTTGATGTACTTTGACAACTTGCAAGACAGCAATATACACGGATGTAAAATAGAGTACAAGCTAAGGCATGCGCACACCGACTGAAGAAAAAGCAAACTAGTGACGATCACTCGATTTACTAGATTTGATAAAGAAACGATGAACTAAAGTAAAATGGCTACTCTTGTTTGAACCTATAAGCGATTACATCACGTTTTTTGTCAGTAAGAAGATGAATCTTATTGTTGAACAGGAATGAGCCTAAATTTCCCTTCCAAGATGTGATATGTCAAACTCGGATCTAATTCTATTCCCATTGTGTGTTGCACCTGGAGCCATTTGAGCCACTTTTACCCAATCTTACTTGGAAGTTGGATGCAAGACGTCTCCTCAAGACTTCAAATATCATCACATATTTGAAAAAGGAAAATGTTTAAAATGAGTCTTGGTTAAGAGCCTTTTTCGTCGTTTCATATGTATGTATGAGTGTTGGTTAAGTGCTTTCTTCGTCATTTCATATGTCATTGTATGACTGTTGGTTAAGAGCCTTTGTCGTCATTTCATGTGTCATTGTTTCACACATTACACACGAGAAAAATTAAACTTAAAATATGTGGCACAGTTTTTATTGTTCTTTTAGTGAACGTGGAGAATTTCATTTAGAGTTGTATTTGAATTGGACGAGATTGAAAGGAGTATTATTGAAAAGGTCGTGATAAAAAAACACAAATTTTATTTTTTCACTTCCCTTTTTAGTAGATTTCGACAAATTTTATTTTTACTATTATCTAGATATTATTTTTTAATTTTTTTCACTACATTTCGATGTTTTTTTTGTAACTTGTCAAATTGTATTTAATATTCAAGGCACCTCTATGGTATTTTCACTACTATCCTTTCTAGTGAACTCTCTTCTTCCTAATGATGGATTACTGTGTGTGATCTGAAATGTCGATGCAAAAATATACACAGTTTGTTTTTGTATTAAAGATAGTTCATTCATATTACCAAAACTTAGGTACAATCGTTGTGGCAAAGGGAGCCACCTTTACAAATCTCCATATTTATACTAATCCATACAATAAGTGGCTATTTGCAAAAGCATATAAGTACTAAAATTAAACCAATTCTATCCCTGTATATCAATCCAAAATGTTCTCAAAACTCAACATATCTTCTAAAGTTACTGACATATCATCCACCAACATTGAAACTGATTCACCGCTGTCCACTACTGAGCACTCGGATTCAACCGTGTTATTCAAAATACTCATCTCACTAGGAGATTCAACATGAGAGTTATCCAATTGCATGTCAGGAGATTTGTATAAACTTTGAGGTTCACCTTCAAAAGGTTTGTTGTAAACTAGGCTCGGAGAGATGAAGGCCACTGTACTTTTTGTGAAGATCATCCAATTTTATGCTAAAATTCTCATAAGCTTTATCTAGACTCCGTGGTTTCACTTTAGACTGTTTGAAATCCACTTTGCAATTCCTAGAAGAACCTTGTCTAGAAATCTATAGAAGGTGCTCAAACTGGCTGTCCAAAGAAAGAATTGCTTGTATAAACAAGTCAGCAAGTGTGAGTTTTAAATCTAACTCAGTAAGACTTCTTCTCTTGCCTTGAAAATGGTCCTCATTTCTTTTCTTCCACAAAATCCATAAAATTTCAATTGTTAAAAAAGCCAAAAAGTATTAAATCTAACATTAAACACTGAAATAAAACTAAATAAAATTTCCATCTTGCAATTCACATTACTCAATGACCAATTTGACACACTACCCATGAATAGGTTCCAAACATGACAAGCAAAAGGACAATCAAAGAAGATATGGTCACAGGTTTCAAAAACATTACAGATAGTACAAACATTGTTATTATGGCCAACATGCAACTTTTTTAAAAGTACCAACCATGTAAAACACCTCTTTTTGGGTTCCAAGGGTTTAGCCCAAATATTCCTAAAGACAACAACTAAATCCCATACAACAACATTCAGATTTTGTGCTTTGACACAATGCTCTACCTAGATCTCATCTATATTTGTAAGCAACTTGTAAATCCTTTTTGATTCACACATCTTTACCTTGGTTTGATCTTTCCAATACAATTTTTCCAACCAATCGTCCTCATTTAACAATTGTGGCTAAACATGATTACTTGAAAAAGCTGTAAGCAGAACTAAATAAGTCCTCTTTTGACTATCTCTTAACCCAAACTTGGATTTTAAACTATCCCAGCTTCTAATGCCATTAACAGAGAGCACATCACTTAAAGTAGATAAGCGCAACTTATGCCATTTTTCACTTGAACAACATTGGATCTGTGCTACTTGAGCTTGCCTTTATATTTCAAATGCCACCAAACTGAGCAGTGTCCCCCACTATTTCAAAGGGAAATTTACTTCAGAGAAAGGATCAAGTTTCTGACTGCCTCCCACCCTCTCCAGATGGACCCAAGGACCACCAACCCAAAAGGTTTCACTTTGAAGCCCCTAAAAAGACAATCAAATATATGCAAGTTACCCCAGCCATGAGCTTTCCTAGGGCGAGCTAGCCTTATATTATTCCTAACAAGGAATTTCCAAGGCTCATCACCCTTGAGGGATCCCACAATCCATTTTGCCACCAAAGCCATGCCTTGAAGCTTTAGGTCTTTCAAACCCAAGCCCCCAAAGTCTCTGCTGATACAACACCATTTCTAGTTTACACAATGCCTCTTATTCTTACCATTACCATCTGACCACATAAAATTCCTAATCACTTTTTGGATGCTATCTATTTGTATATTTGAAAATAACCACATGGAAGCATAAAAAGTAGTATAAGTAGATAAAATCTTTTGACAAACCTAAAATCTCCTTGCCAGGGAGAGTACTTATCTATACCAATTTTTAATCTTGACTTCAATTTTGGCAAACAACCAGTCCCACATGTGCCTAAGAGAGGGGTCAATGGAAAAAGGAATCCCTAAAAACCTGACCATCATTTTAGGCCCCCCCACTGCCAATCCATCTCACCAATCCAATCAAGCAGAGAATCAGACCATCCAAGAAGAATAGATTTATTGCAAGACCTTGGCACTAGAAGCACAACAAAATATGTTTAGTCTAAATTTCAAGTTTTCTAAAAATTTCTCTCTTTGCAAGACATGATATAATGCAGTATCATCTGCAAATTGCATGTTTAATAGTGAGTTGCCATCTAGAAGTTTAATTTGTTTAATACTACTAGGGATTTTGTCTGTTCTCATCATATAAAACAAAGCTTCTGAAGCAATGACAGAGAGTGCAGGGGCCAAAGGACAATTTTGCCTAATGGATCTCCCCATTGGAAAGGAGGAAGTGGGAGATCCATTAACTTCAATTTGTGCAGAAGCATCACAAAACAACATCTCCACTATTTTACTAAATTCATGTGGAAAACCAAAAGCCTTAAGAACAATTAGAATGAAGGACCATTCCACTCTATCATAAGCCTTCTAAAAGTCCAGTAGGAGAATACCAGCATTCTGATCTGACTCCTTAGCCCAATGAAGTGCTTACCAACTAGTGAGTAAGTTCTCTAAGATATATCTTCCCTTGATAAAACCGGTCTGAGTAACATTAATTATGGAAGGTAAAATATCTACCAATCTTATAGCTAAAACTTTAGCAATAATTTTGTATGAGACAATAAGAAGTGAAACAGGTCTCCAGTTCCTCAAATTAGGCTTATCTCCCCTTTGGGAAGCAGCTTAATAAGGCCCCTATTGATCTCCTTCCCCAATGTTCTAGACCTTATAGCCTCATGATACACATCAAAGAGATCATGTACCACCTAGTCAATATTAGATTTATAAAATTCAATAGACAATCCATCTATGCCTTGAGACTTACAATTACTCATTGAAAGGATTGCATTTTTAATTTCTTCCTTAGAAACTTTTTGTTTCAATTTATCAGCCATTGACTTATCTATTTTCTTGGGACAGATAAGGGAGCATAATTCTTGGGCTTCAACACATTAGAGTATGAGGTACCATTTTTAGTGATAGATTCAATATGTTCTTGCCTGAACTTACTTCCTAATAAATCAAAGAAGGATTTAGAACCTTTATCTCCATCTTTAATCTAATTCAACTTAGCTCTAGTTTTAGCACACTATGCCATGTGTAAGCCTATCCTTAGTATCTCCCAGTTGAGAAATCAAGCTGTCATCAAAGGGAGAAGCCTACAACCTTCTCTCAATGTCTAGAAATTCAACCTGAAGCTCCTTCTCCTCCCTTCTTCTATCCATGGCCAACTTCTTTCCACATATTTTGAATACATCTTGAGAAGCTTTAACAAATTCTTCCCAGTATCATATAGCACTAGAACTTCCATATGTAACTTTTAAAATATTTCTTAGGCTGACAATGCAAATCTTACAATCCTCATTTTTAAGGAGTTGCACATTAAGCTTAAAAGAGTTATTAGACTTAAGCTTAGAAGCAAGGTCATGATTGATAAAGAGAATATCTGTAGATATAGGATGATGATCAGATAAAGAACATGGGGAAACATTAATAGAATTATCACCCCGATGAGAGCTAAACTGAAAAAACTCTTTATTAACATATATTTGTCTAATCTGCTATAAATGCTTTTGTTGCTAACCTAAGAATTGCACCATGTATACCAGATCCCAACACTTCTATTCTTGTTTCCTTCCAAAGGATCCATTAACCTGAGAAACTTTTTGAATCTTTTCCAAAAAAAAATTCATTACTTTTCCATACCGCACTCTTATCACCAATTTTATCCTCATTCAACTCAACCATATTGAAATCCCCTACAAATATCCAAAGGATCTTAGGAAAGTGATTAGTTAACCACTCCCACAGGACCCCTCTATCTCTATGATCATTGGAAGCATACAAGGAAGAAAGACCAAAATTCATGCCTTGCCTATCAAAAGTTGCCCATGCACATCTATTACATGGGGAAACCCCAGATTGAGAAACAAATTGTCCCCACTCCTTGTTAATGAGCAATGCAGTACTGCCTTTTCCCTTCTCATGCTTAGTATAAAATTGTACTAAATCTTTCCAGATGAATCTTAGAACATTATCTAACAAAAATCTAGTTGCCTTAACTTCTTGGAGCATAAGAAAGTCTGTGTTCCTATGTTTATTAACAAAATCCTTGACTATGTACTTCCTATTAGGGAATTCTAAACCCCACACATTCCAATTGAAACACTTCATGGAAAACAAGATAGAAAGATCAAAGAGTCTCATTTTTAGCAACTCCCAAGTTGTCAAAACATTTGGGGGGTGTCCCTCCTTTAACCCTTTTCCCAACAGTCAAACTTCCCCTAACATATTTCCTTTTTTTTCTTCCCTCTTCATTTTTATAGGCCTCTTCTCTATTTTCCAATTCACCTTTCACATACTTGATGCCTTCACTAGGGGCTTCACTACAATACTTTAAGGGGTCAGGTGGTCTAAACTGGATAGGGGAGCCACATTCTTCTAGAACTTTATCCATTTTCTTTGACAACATGTTCTCTCTGATTTTCATCAGAGCCAATTGATGTGCATTATTTTTATTTAAAGGTACTAGAAGAGGTGGGTGTCCCTTATTGACTGGACTAGGTACAATATTAGAGTTTTGAGCAAAGATAGCCATATCAAGACTTCTAGTGACTGAGTCATGGGAGCTATCCAAGAGTGAGTTTCAGACTAACCTATCCTTCTCAGAGAGAGGAGAAACACTTAAAGGAGGATGCAGAAGGGCCTCCATCCTTGGAGAGATAGCCATTTCAGAAACAAGAGGTTTAGGAATATCACAGTCCGCACCACCAAAGACCAACTTAGGCTTAATAGAAGAAGGAGAGGAATTGGGAGCCACCTCCACCATCGGAGAGGAGCCCGAAACTAAATCACCAAAAGGAAAGCCATCAAGAATCAATTTCTCAAAGCTATTGCACACCTATCTAAGAGCACCATCTAGAGGCCCGTCACTAGGCTTAATAGGTTGGGTGCCAAGACTTGCATTAGAGACCAGAAAACAAATGTCTCCTCTCTTAGTCTCTGGGGCACTTCTAGGTCCCCCTCCTTTCACACCTAGAGCAGTTTTAATAGAGACCTCTAGCTCAACCATTGTGCCACAATTCAACAATTTAATCACTGGACAATCCTTCTTTTGGTGAGCATCTGTCTTGCACAGAAAATAAGAATTGAGCCCACCAAACCCACAACATACATTCGATTAAATTTTCTCCAAGATTAACTTGTAAGACTTCTAGAATAATAGCACCAAGCTTTAAAGACAAAAAAACCCTTATGTCCAGATGAGACAAGGAAATCATTGGATTGTCAACCTCTAACGTCTTGCCCAAGGACACTAATAGATTAGGCAAAAAGGCCCAAAGTTGGACAGGAAGGTTTTTTATTAATACCCATCTTGGGATTGAGCAAAATCTAATATCTTGCGGTGAGGCCTTAGGGCTCCATGGAAAGATCTTAAACAATGATTTACCAATGTTCCAAACATCTCTTTCTAAGACTTTCTTTTGCATTGAGTGATTTCTCAAGAAAATAACAAAAATAGCTTTAGAAATCATTCTACAGAAAGATACATGCATACCCAACCTTTTGCCCCACACGGTATTTAGCCAATTATCAAAGAATCTCCTTGTAGGAAACTTTTCAATATCCACACTAACAAAAAACAATGCAACATCTTTCAATCTATTTTTCTCGTGTCTAATAGCCTTTTACATACTCAAATTAGGTTGAAGGATGAGTTTCCTCAGCAGAAAAGAAGAAGTCTTACCTTTTCTGACTTTTTCGCTCCCCCCATCGACCTTGGAACCAACAGACCCACTACCTCCAAGGCTTTCTTCTCTCTCTTCCCGCGCTTGGAAGCACGCATCTTTGGGCAGATAGGCAGCATTTTGGACACTGAGAGCCTCCCTGAAGGTTTTTCTAGCAATCTCACCATTAACACCACCATTACTTCCTCTTGCAACCTCCTTAACTTCATTCAACACCTCCATTAATGCCCTGGTTGAGGAGGAAAGGCCTCGGCTGGCGGCATAAAACACGGAAACCAAGGCTCATAAGTCCTAAAAAAATATACATAGTTGAAACAAAAACAATAGATAGAGATGATATTAAGGTCGATGTAGTCTTAACAGCATTGTTCGAAAAATATGAAATTCTAAATGCATTTTGGTCATGTAATTTAATAATAAGAAAAAAGAAAGTTAATTAACTTATAGCATAATTTTAGTGAAAGTGAATGCAAAAAAAATTCCTAGGGGTATTAGAAATTTTATTTAGGAAAAAATAACTCTTTTTAAGTCAAGAATATGTTATATTAATTTGCTCATTTTAATTTAAAACCTTGCTCTACATCAAAGTTGTGAAACATGTATGAAATTTATTGTAACAAACCTTCTCAATTACCCATATAGGAATTTGATACTCAGAGGTGAATAAAATTGTGAAAGTCTTGTAGACACCTAAAATTGTCTCATCACTATTTCAGTCACCATCAAAATATCACTTTGCTATTTAATCTATAATTAATTGAATAAAATCATATTTATTTGATTAATTATCCAATTTTCATCTTAATTATTATTTAATTAATAAACTCACTATTCATCACTATTCACCCACAATTAATTGAATAAATTAGAACTATTTATTCAATTAATTAACCTTCATCTATAGTCCAACATTAAATAAATTCAAATATTTATTTAATTCCCTATTTTATCTGCTTTTCATTAAGTTAGGTAGAATAATTTAGTCAACAAATCCTCCACTTGCACAATCCTAAACATGGTCAACTCATTCAAACCTCGCACAAAGTTTAAAAGTGTACATGGGTTTTTTTGATTTGTACATAGCCATGGGTATTTGTACATGGGAATGGGTCAAACCCTTTCCCATAACTCTAACATATCCCTAAGGTACCCTTTTGATCCTCATCATCTACTTTCCCTAAGGGAATCCTCAACCATTGATTTCCCTTGAATCTTGGATCCCTCAATGTGCACCTATCACATGGTACCACTTGGAGGCTCCTCATCACTCTAATTCTCTCAATCATCCTCAACCCTTGATCCTTGAAACTAATCTTGGCCATTGATCATCCTTCTCAAAGATCTAGAAATTAAGCCTCACCTAAGGCAATTTCATCAATTAAGAGAATGCAAACTCATGTTGCTAGTAAGAGTACCCACATTTCTCATAAACAATCCTTGAGCACATCCACCATATTTTTACATCCCCAACATATGATTTAGGTTAATCTTATTTTTGTGTGGTAATTAGGATGATTAACCATAGTTTAATGATTAGATGTTGTGGAAATATCTGATTTAATCATTGATTATGGGATTATTGACTAATGTTAGATAGATATGAGATTACATGTTGTTATGATCATTTAATTACTTTGATTTGTGAATCGATGATGATACACTAATAATGAATAATTAGTTGTGAGTGTATCAGGAAAGAATCTTCCTCCAAGAATAGAAGGAGAGTATCATCTGGGAGGAGGAGATAGATGTCTGGAAGAGATTAGATTTTCCACCTGAGTATCAAAGCTAGTCCTTAAGAATCCTTCCAAGATGATTGACTTCATCTTACCAGGTTAGTTGTTTTCAATTTCTTTCAGTGTCGTCTTGGCAAGGACAGATATCTCGACATCGAGCTTGCATCGATTGAACTTAATGATGTTATTAAAACATCAATTCTAGTCAATGGGTGATCTTGTTGAGTTGTCAAGTGGTCCCTTATCCCATCCCTTACTAGTATCTTGTGATTATTATTATTATTATTATTATTATTATTATTATTATTATTATGCATGGCAAAGAAGGGGGAGTGGTACTTGACCCCAAAGTTGCGAGTTGATAGTGCCACCTTTTTGATGTTGTTGTCATTTAATGACATATTAGATTATTTTTTCTTACCTTTAAACATCTTATTGATGCAAGAGAAACTATATACTACATTATTGTGCTAGCCCTGGGTCATCCCACAATAGTGGGTTATACTTTTTGGCCAAACTTGACATTGAAATCAACATTTTGAACTAAGTCTTCACTTTCTAACACCTATAGCCACTAAACCATTAGGAATTTGAAGATGATGCAAACTAGTGATTTGTGAGATTTTGTTTGTAGATTCTAAATATATATTTTTTAAAAATTTGGAGTTAAATTGTAAAAACTTTTGCATCTCCTTTGATAACTAATTTTTAATAGTAAACACCATTCTTTTAAAGTGATGTGTATTATGTGGCACATAACATTTTTTTACAAAGGATAAAATTCTAATTCTTTTAAATTTAGATTGGTAACACAGATATATAAGGCATGCATTTGGTTTCATAATGTTTTGTTGAATATATATTTTTAATTAAGTTTTGAAGTCAAACCAATTCTAATTTAGACATAGGCATATTCTGTAAAACATAACTTTTTATGTATGTATCAAAATTCAATTTTTTTTTTTGTTGAAACAAGGACTTCAATACCTAGGGCATAGATATTTTTCAGAATTTTTTTTCACTAATTTACTAATTTTCCATGTGCATAGAACAGAGAACTTGATCCTCAGTGAAACACCTACATTCACAAGAAATAAATAAATAAATATAATAATCAAATTAAATATATTTAAAATTATACATTTTGGGAAGCTTATAATAAGGACTACATACTTACAAAACATAAATTTTAAATGAATTCATTTGATCCCCCAAAAGGTGAATCAAAAGTGGTTTTTTATCAGCATTTTGATAGGTGTAGAGGAGACTCCATTATAGGTATGGTATAAAACTAGGGGGGTTCTATCCTTGAGGGGGTTTGAATCTAAGGGGGTTTGATCAAACTCTCTTCAATTAAAATCCTTTAAATGGAACCTTTCAAGGATTAAATCACTATATTTTCTAAAAATATGTGATTTTAGCAAAAATCAAGATGTCCCAAAAAGTGTAAGCCATATTGTGGCAACACCCCCCTCATAATCGGGCACCTTTATTATTAATAACATAGATATTGTATATTTCTAGGCCGACCACCACCCACAAGGTGTGGGGTGAGTGGAGGCCAATGTGGAACTTATCCACACTGTCACTCCATGATATGGACGATAGTGGACTGTTGGAGTTCCAACATCCCACGGGTGGCGAAGTTAGTTTTGGAGTTCTTACCCTATGTGGACCTAAAAAGGTGGCGTGGGTTTATTGCATGCAATGCATGCAAAAGTGGACGAAAAAGCATTTGTTATTGTTATGTTTTTGTTTTTTGGGTGTGCTTGGGGAGAGAGGAAGAATAGGTGAGGAGTCAGAGTTTTCTATAGAGAATACTTGCTATAGTAGTAGCTAAGTGAAGAACACCCGTGAGCTCGAGTAGAGCTATCAAAGGGAAACCAAAGAGACCCTTGATAGGCATATTTCTAGTGATATCAGGTATGAAGTCTGATAGTATTATTATTTATAGTGGTTGACTATATTGACATGGCATTTTGGTTGTTTATTTTTTATGCTATCAAAAAAGGCCTTCACACCCATAACCATGGCTATGTGTAAACCACACCGTATGCACTACAATGTGTAAACACTGCTATAGATACTATTGTGTCAAAGCTATGAAATCACAAGATAATGTTGTGTTAATCTTTGAAACTCCATAAACAATGCTTTGATTGAATTGAGACATTCACATAGAGAAAACTAAGTTTTAACTATGGTTCTTTCATAGCCATAGCTGGGAGAATAGGTCATGACATATTAGGTATTGTGGGTTAACTTTTAAGGGGCCCTCAAGGTCTTTTCTATAGTTGCAAAGAAAATTCTCTAAGTATTGTTTCAGGATAAGTTGGTCGAGGTCATAAGGCCAGCCTTATGTATTGTAGTGCATGCAAGAAACTTGGGTGCCGATATGGAAAAGGTTCAAATATGTTTCTTTCATTTTTAAGAAGTTTTTTTATTAGCTTATGATTCGATTGTTCTCACAATTGTGAACATATTAAAGTATTATGGCTGTAATGAGTATTATGAGGTCTATCTTGGAGCGGTCCGAGAGCCTCATTCAATCCTTGATTACAATATCATTAATCTTTATCCTTGGTTGTACACTAAGCACATAAAAATCAGCCAATAAGATTGTTGATAACAATATTTAACTATTAATGATAACTATGAAGCCTCTTTTGTATTTAAAAGTATTTGTTGACTCCTTTTGGAAGAGAGAGAGAAAATGGATAAAAGGTAAATGAAATTATTTTGTGGGTAGCCTTATGTGCATGCCGGAGTATTATTTACTTATGAGAATGTATACTATGGATAGTATGAAACTTTTGCATTTATTATAAATGATAGCCATTCCTTTTCGAATGGATTACTTCATGAATGAAGTGTAAGAAACATGAGAAAGGATATTTTAATAAGACTGATAAACTAAACCCTAAGGGTATAGGTCGTAAATGACTTGAATTGAATGCAAACCTTATCATAAGGTAAACATGAAGCAATAAACATAGAAGGTCATAAGTGGGAAACTTGTTTCACCTATTATCATTTGATAAGAAGGGAATAGAGTGACATGGAGTCATAGGTTCCTCATTGTGTAAATAATGTAATTGAATGTACTCCCATGATAGGAGTTGACTGTCCTAGTATTAGTCTGAGTATGAACTGAACCTTTTTTTTCTAGACCTAAAAGGGTCAAGTTATGAATACTATAGGACGAGACAATTTCTAAGTTGAGTCGAGGTGGTGGGCATATGTCTATGTTCATTGCAAAATGTTTATGTATGAAAATTTTGGCTAAAGTAATGCATCCGTCTCTACATGCATTGTCGGTCCATAGTGCTCCAAATGGCATAATGTCTCTAGTAGTGTCATACATTGTTAGAGTGGATCAATAGTTGTGTGACCATGAGACATTATGAAGGACACAACACCAAATACTCAGATGGCAAACCTAGTGGTTCCTTATATCTATACCTTCCATGAAGGGTAGGGTCACTTCTAGGTAGGATGTTCTCCGGGGGACCACTATTCTGTGGTTGGAGGAAAAGCACTCGGATGACACTCTCATTCCCAAGAAGAAGACAAGATGAGACTTATGAAGACATATGTCAAAGTTCTAGATGTAGTTTTTTTCTTTATATGACTTGATAGTCAGTTATTATGTATATTTCTATATTGATTCCTTGAGCATAGCTTTGTAAATGTATAGTGAAGATCATTCACTAATGAGGTATCATTAGATATTGTAAATCTGAGTTTTGTTAAATTCTAGAAAAGAATAATATGCTTAATTATTATGATGAAATTAATTTTCATTCTTCTTTAACTATATTATGTTAACCATGATGCTTTCTTAATCTTAGTTAAGATGGTTAATTATGGATATTTTGAGTAATGTGTGAGGTAGCATGTTACATATGGTATTAGAGCTACCAGGTTTAATACATGGACCTATGAGCTCGCTACTTGATGATTATTTTTTATCCAACATTAACAGATGCTAATGTTTGGATGTTCTATGCTAGAATGGTAAGAATTAGAACACCTAGATAGAAGGTAATAGAAAATGGATGTTACCTACGTTATCATAAGACCTTGAGGGAGAAAGCCTCAAGAATGAGACATCTTGAACAAAATAAAACTGCTTAGTAGGAGCATGGTTGACTGATGAGGAGACCTTTGCTGATGTTGTTAAATGCATCAAGTAGGAGTTGAGGAAAGCAGTCAAATGGATCATTGCTCCAAACTCTAATGATCCATTAGCAGAACCCTCTGCACCTAAAGCACTAGCTACGAAAAGCAATCTTAATGATTCTAATGTTAATAAGGAGGTTGTGGATAAAAACCCATGTGTATGTCCACCTCCTAAAAGTGATTTGATAAATCTCAAGGATGAGAAATGAACATGGGAAGGTATCCCAATGTGATAATGACTTGCAATAGCAAGATGTAAACAAAATTTTGTAAATTTTGGATGGATTATATGTAATCCATGAAAAACTATAATAAATTCAAAAAATTATGGCAATATTTCCTTTCTTGTTAATGATTACATGAATGAGAATAGATTTATATTATGAATTGATTCAATGATATAGAAAACTAATCCATGATTAATTTGCAAACTTTAGGAGAAGTAGATTGCAGTAAGGTTCATATAAGAACCAAGATGGGATATAGCCAGAATGAAGGGAAACCTTCAGGGCACTCTAAATCTAAACTCAACTAGATCCTCACTTTGCTTCAAGAGACAAGCGCGATAGTAGGAACTCTTTAGCAGGAGGTCAGGGGTCAGCAAGGAGCCAGGTGGGAAGCCTATTATGCAGGTGATGATGAGTTATGCCATAATGACACCACCCAAACTAAGCATGGAGAGAATAACTCTGAGGCTAGAAAAGAAGAGGATAGAAGAAGCCATATGGATTTGGAAATATCTCGAGACATGAAAAAGGTTCTGCGTCCCAAGTTTGATGGGTCCGTAAGCAAAGATGCTGCAGAGGCATGGCTTATGGAGATGGAAAAGTATTTTGAAATAAGAAATTACACTGAGATCACTAAAGCAATATGAGGAGCATACCAGTTGGTGGGTGAAGCATGCACATGGTGGATGAATAAAAAGATGGTGTTAGCCTTGAGGTCTACAAGTCTAACTTGGGACAGATTCATGGAACTCTTTAGGCAAAGATGGTTGCCTCAGCTATTTTATTACCAAAAACTTATAGATTTCAAAAATCATAAACAAGGTGAGTTATCTGTGAATGAATACTAGGAAATGTTCACTCACCTACTTAAGTATGTACCGCAATATCAAGAGATGAGAGATTTCACATCCAAAATTTTATGATGGGATTGAACACCCAGATTGGGGGTGAGGTTGACATGCATGGTCCCACTTCAATGGGCCAGGTCTATGAGAAGGCCATTAAATAGGAACAAAAACTAAAAGTTATGTCTGCCTATAGTGAAAGAAGTCAAAAAAGGTTTTAGTCCCAATCTTCCCAATCTTCTAAGAAAAAAGGGGAAAAAGTAAGATATTACCGAGAAAATTGATAAAGGGGCCAAGCATAAGCAAACTGAGTCCAAAGGTGAGAAGAAAGGTAATAACCACTCCAATAAAAATGAAGACAATTCTGGGAAACCTTAGGAAAGGCGAGGACCCGTGTGAGGGTGCTATACTTGTGGTAGAGATCATTATGCCAATCAATGTCCTAACAAGACTCAAGGAGAATAGCCACGAGGAAACCCTCTACCTTCTCAATAGGTGGTGTTCCAGCAACGTATACATGCAACCTTGGAAAATAGGTAGGCCACATACCAAATTATTCCCATTGAAACAACAATTATTTTATCTGGTCACCCAATTTCAATTTTGATTGATACTAGTGCTACTAAATATTTTGTTTCCCCAAAACTTTTAAGCAAAATATCTAGAAAGGCTAGATACATGGCAAATACTTGGTCAGTTGAATATGCAAATCAGACCAAAGCTCAAGTAGAGCAATGTTTGTTTGAGGCTAAGGTTGAACTTTTGAGTTTCTCCACTAGGCTCATATGATGTTATGCTTGGGATAAATTGGTTATGGAGACATCGAGCCAAAGTGTCCACTGTTATGCTAAAATAATAGAATGTCTTGGTAACTTAGGAAATAGAGTCTTCCTGCAAGGGAACTCTAGGGAAGTCAAACTAAGACAAATTTTTTCTGTACAAATGAAAAGAGCTCAAAGAAAAGGATGTCAGCGTTTTGCTATCAAAATGGAAAAAACAAATGATTTTGAGGAAACCAATTTCCAAGATGATTTAATGTTTTATGAATCTTAAAAACTCAATGGAGTTGGGAAAAGGGAGTCCGTAGATCAGGAGAGATCAGATATGGATAGGTACCCTTTTCTTAGAGATTTTAGTGAATGTATTTCCAGATGACCTACTGAGATTACCTTGTAAAAGAGATTTTGATTTCTCCATAGATATAATTCCAGGATTGGAAACTATATCTAAAGCTCCATACAAAATGACTACTATGGAGTTAATGGAGCTAAAGTCTCAATTGTAGGAATTGTTGGATAAAGGGCTTATTAGACTCAGTGTGTCACCTTGGGGAGTACCAGTCATATTTGTGAAAAAGAAAGATGGTACCTTGCAATTATACATAGATTACCACATGTTAAATAAAGCAACAATTAAGAATAAATACCCCTTGCCCCACATTGATGATCTTTTTGATCAAATGAGAGGTGCAACAATATTTTCTAAGATTGACCTTTGATCTGGATACCATCAATTTAGCTTGAAGGATGAGGACATCCATAAAAGAGCCTTTAGAACAAGGTATGGACATTATGAGTTCACTATCTTGCCTTTTGGATTAATAAATGCACCTATAGCGTTTATGAACCTAATGAATAGTGTTTTTAGGGACTGTTTAGACAAGTTTGTCCTAGTTTTCCTTGATGACATTCTAATCTACTCTAAAAATGAGGAAGAGCACCTTTAGCATTTAAGGATTGTTATCTAGAGGTTGAGAGAGCATAAACTGTATGGAAAACTCTCTAAATATACTTTCTTTCAAAATGAAGTACAGTATTTGGGCCACATAATTTCAGCTAAGGGAATAGTTGTGGACCCAACTAAGATTAAGGCTCTTTTGGAATGGCTGGTACCAAGGAATGTTCTTGAGGTCCAAAGTTTCATAGGCCTTGTAGGATACTATATGAAATTTGTGAATTTTTTTTCAAAAATTACATACCCTATAACTTCCTTGCAAATAAAGGGCAAGAGATTTGAATGGTTAGATAAGTGCAAGACCAACTGAAGGAAAAATTGACTTCAGCATGAGTTTTGAAAGTACCTAACCCAAAGGGTCAATTTGTAGTCATTACTGATGCCTTAGGGGAAGGCTTAAGTGGTGTACTACTCTAGGATGGACAAGTCATTGCATATGAATCCTAAAAAATGAAAACTTACGAGAAAAACTATGCCCCTCATGATTTGGAATTAGCAACAGTCATTTATGCAGTACAAATATGGAGACACTACTTGCTTAGAAAACTCTTCGATCTGAAAATAGACCATCAAGGGCTCAAATATCTGTTCAGTCAACCACATCTAAATTCTCGTCAAAGAAGATGGTTGGAGTCCATCTCGAACTATGATTTCAAGATTAAATATATCCAAGGAAAAGAAAACTGGGTGATAGATACCTTGAGTAGGAGAAGACATATCTCCTTAATGATCTCCATACATTCTAATTTTAGGAATCAGGTACTACAGAAGTCTAAGGGAGATGAGTTTTATGAGAAAGTAAAACAGACCCTTGTGGAGAATCCCCAGAATCTAAGATACGACAGATTTAACCTTGAACCAGATGGGTTATTAAGGTATAAAGGAAGGATGTATATACCTAACTCTGTGGAGTTAAGGAATATGGTGTGGAAGGAGGTTCATTCTGTACCATATTTGGGACATCCTGGAGTAACAAAGTTACTTGCCGATGTGAAACCCTAATATTTCTAGAAAGGAATGAAGAGGGATGCTGTAAATTTTGTAGCTACGTGTATAGAATGCTAGAGGGTGAAGGCGAAACACCATCACTCGGTAGGATTCTTATACCCTCATGAAATTCCTGAGTTGAAATGACAAATCATAAGCATGGACTTTGTGCAAGGGCTTCCTATGTCAAGGAACAGGCACAATGCTATTTTGGTTGTGGTGGATAGACTCACCAAAGCTGCTCATTTTATACCTAGGAACTTGATGAATGGGGCACCCATCATAGACCGTAAATTTGTTCAAGAGATTTTCAGATTGCATGTCATTCCTAAGAAGATTATGTCAGATAGGGATGCACGAATGACATTGAGGTTTTGGTAAACCTTATTATCTTCACTTGGAACCTAGTTGAACATAATCTCTACTTATCATCCTAGGATGGATGCTCAAACTGAAAGGGTAAACAAGGTGTTGGAGGATTTGTTGAGAATGTATTGTATGGATCAACAATACAAATGGGAAGATTATCTTCCTCTGGTGGAATTTGCCTATAATAATTCCTTTCTACTATAATTAAGATGGCTCCATTTGAAGCATTTTGTGGAAGAAAGTGTCGAAACCGTATAAGATGGGATAAGCTAGAAGATAGGGTTAGCATTGGTCCATAAATGCTGTCAGAAATGGAAGAGCAAGTCCATCTGATTAAGAAAAGGCTAGAAGAATCCAATGATAGGAAAAAGAGTTATGTGAATGCTAAGCGCATCGAAAGACATTTCCCAGTGGGAGAGAAAGTCCTTTTAAGTGTAAATCCTCAAAAGAGTTCCATCAAATTTGGGAAGACATCGAAACTGGCTCCTTGATACGTGGGTCCCTTTGAAGTTCTCAAAGAGGTCAACCCAGTTGCATACACAATTGTTCTACCGCCACCCCTTTCCATGATGCATAATGTTTTCCATGTTTCCTATTTGAAAAAGTTTAATGCAAGAGATAATCAAATTCCTATTCTTGATTGGAATGCTATATAGGTGAAGGACCTAGGTGTGGTGGTGATTGAGCCCATCAAGGTGCTTGAAATGTGTAAGCTACGCTTACGTAACAAAGAGATAACTCAATGCAAGGTCCATTGGGACTAGTATGCAAAGGAAAATGCCACATGGGAAAACTATGAGGATATTTATGCGAGATTTCCCCATCTCTTTTAAAAAACTTTATTATGCTCACATAACACATTTCTTATTACCTTGGTTTATTCTAAAGACATTTAATCAATGGGGATAATGATTCTTATGGTGGGAGATATGTTACATCCCCAACTTATGATTTAGCTTAATCTTATTTTTGTGTGGTAATCAAGATGATTAACCATAGTTTAATGATTAGATGTTGTGGAAATATTTGATTTAATCATTGATTATGGGATTATTGACTAATGTAAGATAGACATGAGATTACATGTTGTTATGATTATTTAATTACTTTGATTTGCAAATCAATGATGATACACTAATCATGGATAATTGGTTGTGAGTGTATCATGAAAGAATCTTCCTCCAAGAACAAAAGGAGTATCATCCGAGAGGAGGAGATAAATGGCTGGAAGAGATCAGATTTGCAATATGAGTATTGAAGCTAGTCCTGAAGGATCCTTGCAGGGTGATTGAGATCGTCTTACTAGGTTAGTTGTTTTCCATTTCTTTTATTGTCATCTTGGTAGGGAGAGATATCTCGACATCTCTTGTGTCAATTGAACTTAACGATGTTATTAGAATATCGATTCTAGTCGATGGGTGATCTTGTCGTGTTGTCAAGTATTCCCTTATCCCATCCCTTACTAGAATCTTCTAACTATTATTATTATTATTATTAAGAAGGGGGAGTGGTACTCGACCCCAAATTCACGAGATGATAGTGCCACCCTTTTGATGGTGTTGCATTTAATGACATTTTACATTATTTTTGTGTACCTTTAAACATCTTATTGATGTAAGGGAATCTATATACTACATTATTGTGCTAGCCCTCATAATCGGGCACCTTTATTATTAATAACATAGATAATGTATATTGCTAGGCTGACCACCACCCACGAGGTGTGGGGTGAGTGGAGGTTGATGTGGAACTTATCCACACTGTCACTCCATGATATGGAGGATAGTGGACTATTGGAGTTCCAACAGCCCGTGGGTGGTGAAGTTAGTTTTGGAGTTCTTACCCTATGTGGACCTAAAAAGGTGGTGGGAGTATGTTGCATGTGATGCATATAAAAGTGGATGAAAAACATTTGTTATTGCTATATTTTTCTATTTGGGATGTGCTCCGGGAGAGAGAAAGAATAGGTGAGGAGTTAGAGTTTTCTGTAGAGAACACTTTCTATAGTAGTAGCTAAGTGAAGAACACCCGTGAGCTCAAGTAGAGCTATCGAAGGGCAACCAAAGAGACCCTCGACAGGCCAATTTCTAGTGATATTAGGTATGAAGTCTGATAGTATTATTATTTATAGTGGTTGATTATATCGACATGGCATTTTGGTTGTTAGTTTACTATGCTATCAAAAAAGGCCTTTGCAGCCGTAAGCATGGCTATGTGTAAATCACACCGTATGTACTACTATGTGCGAACACTTCTGTATATAATACTATGTCAAAGCTATGAAATCACAAGATAATGTTGTATTAATCATTGAAACTCTATAAACAATGATTTGATTGAATTGAGACATTCACTAGAGAAAACTAAGTTTTAACCATGGTTCTTTCATAGCCATAGTTAGGAGAACACCATGACACCATAGGTATTGTGGGTTAACTTGTAAGGCCCTCAAGGCCATTTCTATAGTTGCACAAAAAAGTTTGTAAGCATTGTTTGAGGATAAGTTGGTCTAGGCCATAAGGCCAACCTTATGTATTATGGTGCATGCAAGAAACCTGACTATCAGTATGGCAAGGGTTCAAATCTATTTCTTTCATTCTTAAGAACTTTCTTTAGTGCCTTGTGATTCAACTGTGCTCAGTATTGGAACATATTAAACTATTATGGCTATAATGAGTATTATGATGTCTATCTTAGAGTAGGCCGAGAGCCTCGTTCAATCCTTTATTACAATATCATTGATCTTTATCCTTGGTTGTGCACTAAGCATGTAAAAGTTATCCAAGAATATTGTTGATAACAATATTTAACTATTAATGATAGTCATTATGATAACTATGAAGCCTCTTTTGTATTTAAAAGTATTTGTTGACTCCTTTTGGAAGAGAGAGAAAATGGATAAAAGGTAAATGGAATTATTTTGGGGCAGCTTTATGTGCATGCCGGAATATTATTTACTTATGAGAATGTATACTATGGATAGTGTGAAACTTTTGCATTTATTATAAATATTAGCCATCCCTTTTCAAATGGCTTACTTCATGAATGAAGTGTAAGATACATGAGATAGGGTCTTTTAATAAGGTCGATAAACTAAACCCTAAGGGTATAGGTCTTAAATGACTTGAATTGAATGTAACCCCTATGATAAGGTAAACATGAAGCTGTAAACATAGGTCATTAGTGGGAAACCTATTTTGGCTATTATCATTTGATAAGAAGGCAATAGAGTGATGTGGAGTCAAAGGTTCCTCATTACATAAATAATGTAACCGAATGTACTCTCATGATAAGAGTTGACTGTCCTAGTATTGGACTGAGTATGAACTGAACCTATCTTTTCTAGACCTAAAAGGGTCAAGTTATGAATATTGTAGGATGAGACAACTTCTAAGTTGAGTCAAGGTGGTGGACATACAACAACATTCATTGTGAAATATTTATGCATGAAAATCTTTGGCCAAAGCAATGCATCTTTCTCTACATGCATTGTTGGTCCACAATGCTCTAGATGGCATAATGCCTTTAGTAGTGTCATACATAGTTAGAGTGGATCTATAGTTGTGTGACCATGAGACATTATGAAGGACACAAGACCAGATACTCAGATGGAAAACCTAATTGTTCCTTATATCTATACCTTCTGTGAATGGTAGGGTTGCTTCTAGGTAGTAAGTTCTCTGGGGGACCGTTGGTCTGTGGTTGGAGGAAAATCACTTGGATGATGCTCTCCTTCCCAAGCAGAAGACAAGCCAAGACTTATAAAGACAGATGTCAAAGTTCCAAATGCAATGCTTTTCTTTATATGACTTGATAGTAAGTTATTATGTATATTTCTATATTGATGCCTTTAGCATAGCTTTGTACATGTATACTGAAGATCATTCACTAATTAGGTATCATTGGATATTGTAAATCTGAGTTTTGTTAAATTATGGAAAAGAATAATATGCTTAATTATTATGATGAAATTAATTCATTCTTGCTTAACTATGATTATGTCAACCATGATGCTTTCTTAATCTTAGTTAAGATGGTTAATTATGGATATTTTGAGTAATGTGTAAGGTAGCATGTTATACATATCTTGTTGCAACAAGGATTGGTGTTGGTTTAAAGAGAAAGCACACTACAACCATCTTCATCAATAAATCACTTGGAGCAAATATCAAACATAAAATGGAAGGTATAAAGTTTGCTTTAAGTTTGCATTATTTAGTGTACTTTCCATTTATGCCCTAATCTAATTTAGAAGGTTTCAGGTGTAGAATTGTTTCAGGTGTAGAATTGAACATCAATAGTTTTTGGCACGCTTGGTGGTACGTCAATCAAAGACTATGGTCAATGCTTTGTGATCATTGTTAGGACCACATTTTGTGATTTTGGTGGGAAATCAAAAAAATATATGCTCATAGAAGCATGAATCTTCCATCTAGCAACTTTGTTGGTGTTTACATCTCAGAGCTTTATTGCTGCAGATCATGGTAGCTCACAATATTTATCTACATCTCAATATTCTAGCAAGAAATTTACCATTTGTGGCTTGGGATTCAAGTGGTCCTCTATAGGAAAAACAAGGTTGTCATGTTCTTGAAGAAACATTGAAGGCATTACCTCATTTTCATGGAGATGGTTGTGTTTTCCCTATAGAACATATTTAAGATATTGCAAATTTGTGCAATATTCAACATATCACAGCTGAAAATGTAGCTCTTTAGTTTCTTGCATTCTCTTTTAGAGGTAAAGCACGAGATTGGTATAAAACTTTGTAGCTTGGTTAAATTAGAAGATGGGATAAAATTGGTCAACTCCCCTTTGATCAATTCCATGAGAAGACAGATACTAGCTCTCTTGTTAAAAATCTTATCACAATCAAGATATATCCTACATAGTGCATGCATGATTTCAATCATGATCTAACAAGGTATGGAAATGTTTTTAATTAATGTAAGAACTCCTCTAGACTTTGCATTTCTGTATTGTTTGAATGCTTTAGATTATGAAATTGCAATCATGATACAAGCTCTAGGAGGTAAAACTTTGCCTCAAGCATATGATCTAGGGTAAAAGTACACACATGTGTCACACTTTAAGCTAACTGAATAATTTTGGCTGAGTAGGAGTCGCTTGAGTAGGAGTCACCTGAGTAGTATTCGGTTGAATCGATGTGGCACCTTTTGGTGCTAATGTGGCATTGATGTGGTGTGTATAATCTTAGTCGAGTCCCAATGGGCTGAGTGGGTTTTAGCAGAGTCCTCTAAAAAATTGTGGAGGCATTATATTTTGCATTTTTGGCTGAAAAGATTGCATTTGGACATTGCTCACTCAACACCCTTGACATACAAAGCCATTCAACCCAGGTATTTTGATTCATTTGACTTCAGATGGTATCGAGAAAGAATTGTTTTTGTTCAGCTCAGTTATACGAACTTGTTTATTTTTTGTTTATCTGTATTGTTGCTTTTGTTAAACCCTATCATTTCTGTCTGTATTATTATTTTTGTTAAACCCTAGCATTTCTGTATGTATTGTTGTTATTGTCCGTTTGTTTGTATGTATGCATTTGTTGAACCCTAGGATTTCTTCATCTTTGTTAACCCTAGGATTTCTTCATCTTTATTTCCTCATAGGCCTCTATCTTGATTGGTTTCAATTTGTATTAAAAACTATGTGGTTTTATTAAGGTGGACAAATGGCAATGTAGGAATTGTTGTCTAGCTAACTATCTTTTTTGCGGGCTTTCAGAGTTGGGTTTTCTTTCTTTTAGATATTTGTGTTAAATAAAACAATGGCATTGAATCATTGCTCCAGCTCAAATCTAACCTTAAAAATATCACCACTTACTTCTAGGTTGGGTCAGAATTTTTTTTTGTTTATGATCTTAAAAATCTCGCCACTTTCTGTAATTGATCTGGGTTCTTTGAAACTAATTTTTTGGTGAATTAAAAATATGGGCTGGGTGACTTCAATTTGGTTGATAGGGCATCTACAAAATGGGCTGCAACTTGTTCTATTCAATTTCCACTCTTGCTAAATATTGAATAAAGCTACCTCAGTAAATTCTCTGCCAAGTCTTCCTTGTTCTCTGCAATGGCAGATGCTACATAGAACCTTATGAAAGTAAATTACAATATAGATTTATTTGGAAGTTTCATCATTTTGTTTAAATATGTGGATTTAATTGGAAGTTCCATTATTTTGTTTAGAATAGCTTCTTTTGAAAGTAAATTACAATATAGATTTATTTTAATAGTCAGTTAATCTCAAACTTGCCCAAATTACTGATATTTTATCAGTATATTGCAGATTTAGAATAGTTAGAGCTTATTTTATAGATGTTAGTTGTCTACCTTCAATGGATAACCGAAACCAATTTATCAACAACCTAGTTATGCAGACATTCCTCAAAATATAGATACTCAAGAGTAGAGTTCTTGAAGTGTATTGTATCATGACAATCTACCTCTTTCTCAAATCTACAACAAATTCTTAATACATTATAGACTATTTACTGTTAGGTTTTATTCATATGTGACCCTCCATTGGAATATGAAGAGGATTAAAGTGATGAATCTTTTAGAATGCCAATGGAGTAATCTTGGGTGTGATCTAATGATTCTTTAGGATTCAATACCAAGGTGACATTCTTGAGAATCTTTTGATAACTAAACCATAAGCCTCATACAAAAACATAGGCATCTCATTTTTATGAGAATTTGACAACACCCGTATCACAATTTAATGGTTTTGATAGTTCATTGTATGGGTATGTTAAGGCTTTAGGATGGTCATGGAAAATATTTCTCATTCTAAAATAATAATCCCTTGCCTTAGAAACCACATAGGAAGATACATAGGAATGATTAGAAACGTAGCAGAAGCTGAGTTTTCATAAAAAAAAACTTTAAGGACCTACTCTAATCATGTTTAGGCCTCATTAAATTGTTTAATAGAACATACTCAGTGCTTCGACAACTATTCAAATACTGTCAAGCACCAACTATATCACGAACTCAATGCAGCATGAACATGAATAAACTGTGAGCATCTTTCATTACTCTCAATGACAACATGAACACACTATCTCATATTACTATACCCCTTGCTATGCACTCCTAATTTACAGATGCCAATCTTAACAAATGTTACAAAGACCTACCAATTGCATCTGTTGTCTGTAGACTGTCATCTATTGTCTTCATTTATTGCTTCTTCTAAAACAATGTTATCAAGATTGTATGTTGAATGATTATCATGAACTTTAATTTGAATTTAGAACAATCATTTCTATTTGTACTTCATGAAAGAGAACTGTTATATGACTATTATTCTCTTGAGATAAGATGACTTTCTTAGAGAAACTAAACCCTTATAGAAAATCCATTTTCAATTATGCTTTGAAGTATTGCATACCCTGGTCCAAAGCTTCTTAAGTTTAACACATGCTACAGACTGTCATAATCATAAACTGCCACAAAGATAACTCAACTGCTCCCCCTGACTATCATAAATCCAATCCTTACATATGCTATGCTATCCTCAAGATTATATAGTTGTAGTCCTACACTTCTCTTGTCTGGTGTCAACCTACACATATCTTTCTCCTAACAAAAGATAGATTTACCTTGCAAGTCCAACCTCTAATCTTTGATCTGTCTTACTTTATAGCAACAATTCAAACAACTATCCATAACATGTCCCTTCTACTTCACATACATATTTACCAGGGCACTTGAACCTATAACAAAATTTTGTGTTTTACTTATTAATAGAAGCCATTGAATGCTATGATATATATCAAAAAACTTTTCCATGACACCTTTGTCACAAATATTGTTTACTAGGCAAGATAACATCAATGTGCTTGCAACAATTTGATTCAAACATTGTTTGATGCAGTATGAAACATCATAGCAAATCCACTAACAACTGTGACATCTGAAAAAGAGACAACTTACGTCCACTATCTTGAATCCACTGAGGATGATAATAAACCATTGCTTGATCTATTATAGCTCTCAACGCTTTTGACTTCAATGATTCCATAAAACCAAAATAGTGAACATAAAAGATAAAAATTGCCCCCCAAAAAAGATCATTTTGTCACATTTAGGATTTCATTTCATTCTAATTTGCACTTGCAATCTATTTAGTCAGATTTAGGGTTTCATTTCTTTATGATTTGTACATGCAGTTTGTTCAGTTGTGTTTCATTTCAACACCAATTTCATCATGATTTGCAACTAAAGTCATAAACAAAGTTGTGGAATCCACAGTCCCAATTAAAGGAAAAAAAGGAAATTGCTGAAATTGCACAAATTTCCTATCAAAAATATTTTACGGGACAATTTACATGCACTGCAAACTCTCAAAAATGCACTTGAAGCTCTCTCAATTCAATCTACACCTTATACATTGGAAATTGACACAACTTTAGTGAACAATTTTATAAATATTAACATTTTTTTAATAAGAGAGAATAGGCCCCTGCCTATTTAATTGTACAGATAAAGATCTACAAAATATATCTAGCTCCCAAAGGCTATCCTCCATGGACAACCAAAGCTAATATTCATAATTTACAATGATTTGGCAATTCTCATAGACCCTAGAAAGACTTAGACAAACCTGAAAACTAGATGGATATACTAAATAGAGTCAAACAACAATCAAAGAACTGAGAGGACTACATTTGGTTTCCATTTTCGATAGCTAAACCCACCAACTCTATTGTATCTAGCTTGATCCACGAAGGGATGTGGGATCCTAGCCACAACCACTTGAAGATTCTCCAATTCTAGCACTTCCCAAACCATTTGAAGGTTCTCCCCAACTCCCAACAACCTACATTCAAGCTCAACCACAACAATCAAGAATGGTACTTCTCTAAATTCCACTCCAGCACCTAGTTTAACCTCTTGCTAAAAGTTCCAATCAAATACAACAACCATGTGAAGGCCTAGCCTATATTTTACTCTTACAAAACATTATTCCATTCATATCATTACCTTTATGGATTGTGTGAGCCTCAAAATATTCAATAAGAAATATGAGGAGACTTTTGAATTAACATGGCTTGTCATGTCCAAATCCATTTTGGTGAGGCCTTGGCATTCTCCAGTCATCCCCAACAGGGGGATGCTCAAAATCTATTTCTAGAATCTGCAATAACCATATTTTATAATGGGGATAAGATTCTAAGTTTGTAACTATTGGGAGTTTCTTTCTTGAGTGCATACCCACTAAATATGATGAAGACTCTTTGTTTCTTAATTGTAACCTTTCCTCACAATGGATGCATTGAAGCTTTCAAAACAAATTAAGATTTCTAGACTTTGCAAATATTTTTGAAAACATGTTCATTGATCTGTATTTCTTCCAAAGATTTGTGTAATGCTCAAAACGTGCATCCAGGCTAATAGAAAGTATTAAAATTTATTCAAAAAAGAAAACTCAAACAATGACAAAATTAAGCAAATTAAATTAGTAGATGTACAAAATTAAATTGTTTGAAATAGACAATTATGTGTTGAATTATAATTACAAAACTTTATTTGTACCACTCGATATAGTTGCATTAGGATGGACATGTTGAACCTATTCATGACTAATATGTCTCACCAACATTAGTGATAACTAGTACTTTTAAAGTTGTGGAACAACATCAACATACACACCTATATCAGAGAAGAAATTGTATGTTGATAGGCGAGCACAACACAACATCGCTATCTATTCTGATGTAGGTGTAAAGTTGATACATTTGTTCCATAGTCCAAAGTAGACACTATCAATGATGTTGGTGAGAAATATCAGTCATGAAGTGTAGAGAATTGGTTCAACATGGCCATCCTTATGCTAGAAGATAGCACCACCAACAAAACACCTACCCATATCAATATGAACAACCACCACTCAAAAAAAAAACAATCACAACTAGAAAGAAGAATAGGCACCAAAAGATAATAGGTTACTATTCTATTGATGTCCATAATAGGAAATAAAATGCACAATCCCTAGATGCTCCTACATCACATTCTATAGAACATCATATAAATACTAAGCTTCTTGCCCCACACAAAGGATCTATCTAATCATTAAAGAACTTCCTTGAGGGTAAGGCCTCTAGGGTAAGACAAACAAAGAAAATACCAACCACTTTCAACCTATTTTATTACTTCTCAATCACAAAGACCACATCTTTATTAGAGGCCAAGGAAAATATAGAAGATTACTCACCTTGTTTACCTTTTACTTGCTCTTGTGATTGACTAGGCCCTCCACTAAAAATTGCAAGAAATTTTCTTTTGCACAAATAGGTCTCCACCCTTTCCTAACAAACAAAATCTTCCTTAAATGTTTTAGAGCCACCATTTTGTCCATAGGTTTATTCCCTCCACTTCCAACCTCCATTTTAGATGGCAATAGATACAAATTAAAAGTTGCACATATTGCTTCCACTATTCTCTATAGGCCTCTTGTCTTCTCTATGAGAGAATACCACTCAATTGATACTAGAGGCATAAGGCTAAGAAAAGAAGGCCAAAAAACACCCCAACAAAAACCTTGTTAAGTGAGTGCATTGAGACACTATATAAACAATTAAAATAGCACAATCTAAAAACAAAACATACATTCCCAAACCAATAACATGTAAATAACCACAAGAAGGACAAAGAAAACAAATAGCATTCAAACTAAGTTGCATCAAAGTTTCTAGTATCTTAAGACCAATCAACAGTGCCTCCAGCTCATTGGCATGTCTATTGATAACCTTCCTTAGATTCCTCCCCTCACATTCTTCCCTCAAAGGAGATCATCAACAGGGTTGTCACCAAGAATATATTCAAATGAAACATTAAGGTCACTTGGATGTAATTATTGTTGTACTATAATTTTCCTTGGATCTTTCTTACATTATGTAGTTATGAAAAGTTGAATCATGCAAATTGCCCAAGCTTATCTTTGAATCTTTTTCCTTTGCATGCAAATCAAAACTCTATATTTATTCAGATGATCTACAGGGAGCATTTTTATATTTTCATATGCATAAAAGAAAAATGCTTGTACATATTTAATTTTTTTGTTTTAATTAAATGCAAATCTCTTATTTCTAGATATGGCTGATGATGAGGGATCTCATCATTCTACATAGTCTCAGCATGAAGTTGAGGATAGGAATAATTTTTATAATGATAGCATATCTAGATTAGATAATACTTTGAAATGTTTGGACCAAACGATATAGAAGTCCCCAAATTTGGCTAATAGAGATAGATTAGTGAATATTCAGTCTGAGATTATACATATGATTGAGATGATAAAATCATACAATCCATATGATGATATTAGCACTGAGGAGTTTTATAGGTCCCTTTCTAGGACTGTTACTAGCACATAGAATATCAAATCTATTTCTCAGAATTTCATTACATAATATGCATAGTATATTCCTATTTTATAGTGGGAAAGACAAAGTTAGAGAATATACTATTATCAATTGTATGTATCCGCTTGTTGGTCCATTTATATATCCCAAAATTTTTGCAGCCAATCATAGATGGCCTCATAATGACAAATTGTCACTATAATTTTGCAAACAGTTATACACTGAGTTCCATTTAGGATTATCTATGGATTACACATCTATGCTCGCACATGCTGGATAGGGCAAGGGGAGGTTTGCTGATAAACCTAAATTTAGACATCCAAATTTGGCACCACCCAAAAATAAGAGGGCATTAGTTGGTGCAAACCTTTTGGTTCTTCCAAAATGTTTGGAACTAGTAGCAGCAGGAGATGCAGCAGGAGCACCGACTAGATCCAGGCTTTTTGATGGGATGACCACGATTGCTACTTACGTTGATTAGATGTCATCTGATCATGTAGGGAGATACTTATTACGTCCACGAATTATCCTTCCTCCCACTAAGGCTACATCACAAATTATGACCCCTACATTCATGCAGATATACCATCTCCATCAGATGTGGCCCATATGAGTGACACCACTATACGTGATGCATGTTCAGCTGCCTTTGTTGATTTACTATTAGCATACCAATATATCAGTGATGAGTATGGGATTCCTTTGGATGCTATACTGACTCATATTAGAGGACATAATGGTAGATAGTTGGGTCAGGGTGAGGTGGCTTCAGAGAACCAGAATATTCCAGACTAGCCTATAGTCCCAACAAAGCATCAAGTTGCACCTCATGTACATGGCACATATAGCACACTTCTCTTTGGCACTGGTCCTTTACCTTCAGATATAGGTGTCCATTTAGTCTTCTAACACTAGTCAGATTGGTAGAGTGCTCCAGGATGTGCATGTACTTGAATAATTTTTATATTTTGCATTCTACAAATTCACATGTGTATATATTAAATAAACTTGACTTAAAAGTAGTTCTCACTATTCATTGAAATCTTATATTTAAAAATTTCTAGCAACAAGGGGATAATTTGTCACACTTCAGAGATTTGGAGCATGCAGAGGATGCCGTGCATGATACATTTGAGGTACATTTATAATATATAAATTACTTGATAAATTCAGACATGTTGAAAGTACAATTTGATAAATTCAGACATGTTGAAAGTATAATTTAACTTTAATATGACTTTAAATATATATACACATGTACATTAAATTAAATTATGTACTTTCTTGTGCAGGGAGGTGCATCAGGATAGGGATCAGAATCTAGAGAGAGATCGAGACATGGATCCAGAGAGAGATTGAGACATGGATCCACATATGGATTGGGATCTAGAGAGGGATCAAGACATGGATCGGGAGATAGATCTATACATATGTAGTCATATTAGACACATGTTATTGACTTTTCACGTTATGGTTCATGTCTTATTCTGTTTTACAATATATACATTTTACATTATGGTTTCACATTATACACATTTTATATTATGGTTTCACATTATAGTTCATGTCTTATTATGTTTACAGTAAATACATTTGACATTATGGTTTCACATTATATACATTTTACATTAGAGTTTCATATTATGGTTCTTAAATTGTGATTTAGGAAAAACATATATTCTTGCTCACTTTAAATCTATATAAAAGATTGAGTTAAAGTAATGTTCGTAATCAAATTTAGGAAAAACATACAAAAAAGACATCACATATATAATGCATTGCTAATTGATGATAGGAAATTTGCATGACTAGTTAATTTAGCTAATACTAATCTAGGAATCACAATATCTTGAATTGTGTACCAACAATATAACTCAATTCAATTCACTATGATCTACAACTACAAGAATTTAAAAAATTGAGTTAATATAATGTTTATAATCAAATTTATGCAAAACATACAAAAAAGACATCACATATATAGTGCATTGCTAGATGATGAAAGGAAATTTGCATGACTAGTTAATTTAGCTAATACTAATCTTGGAATCACAATATCTTGAATTATGTACCAACAATATAACTCAATTCAATTCACTATGATCTACAACTACAAGAATTTAAAAAATTGAGTTAATGTAATGCTCATAATCAAATTTAGGAAAAACATACAAAAAAGACATCACAAAGATAGTGCATTGCTAGTTGATGAAAGGAAATTTACATGACTAGTTAATTTAGCTAATACTAATCTAGGAATCACAATATCTTGAATTATGTACCAACAATATAACACAATTCAATTCACTATGATCTACAACTACAAGAGTTGACAAGTCACTATCATTCTATAATAAAAAAATAATTAGTAATAGATAACCAAACATGCAGTAACATTATAACTAATAACAATCCAATCATTTAGGGGGATTATGCATAATAGAACCTAATGTTTACTTATCACTATTGTTCAAGTTATGAAAAAAGGATCATATCAATCATATAAGTAAAGTAAGGAATGATATTGAAACTCAATAAAATTTCATTCACTTGTATAGACACAATTACATTGAATTTGGCTATTTAGATAAAAGAAATATCTAAGTATAACAATAGATATCACTAACATTAAGCTATTAAAGACTAAAATAGTTCTAGAGTCTACATCCCTCATAAATGTCAAGGAGTCTAGTAAATAGATATCCCTTGTTCAAGAACATAGCTAACTCCATCATTTAATTCTATATATAGGGTTGGTGAACATATAATTAATACATAGATACCCCTTTAGGTGTAAATCAATTTGAGGCAAATAAGATCTTTTAGGCAATAAGATCAAGAATCCCTTTGGCAATGTGATAACATTCAATTCTAAAGACACTTAGTCCCTCAAGGATTTTCATTTCAAACTAGTTACACAAGTCCTTTAAACAACATTTATTTATTTATTTATTTTTCTCATATCAAGACATTCTCCTTGAATTGTATTATATTTAAAAATAAGGTAAATTTGAATGAGAGTATGCAATCATAGTCTCTACTACAACAAGATCTAATTGGTGCAATTTGGATGCAAATAGGGAATCATTACTCTAATTAGACATAACTACATTAGGATTTGAAACACATCAACTCTTGAAACCAATTTCCAAGATTCGAAATTTAAAATTCATATTAGATGTACATTAAGCTATTAAGGTATTCTTATATATAGTGGCAAAAAAGTCCCATCATGAGATTTAAATAAATAAATACATCAAGCCAAGAAATACATTAGATTTAAATAATTAATTGGAAAAGATAAAATTATTGTTCTCCAAGTAATTAAAAAATATGTCCACTTATGCCAACTAGATAAGAGGGAGCAATAATTTCAACTATATATAAGAAAATAAAAGTTTCTCCTTTTTTGGTTAATAAGACCAAAAATCTCTTTTTGAATAATTGTTATATGCTTTGTGATTCCAATTCATGTCTTTTACAAATTTGGTTCTTCATCATAAAAATCATGGTATGATAATTCTAATACAACTCCTTAATTTCTCTATTCATGTTCAAGTTTGTGGCTCATAGCCAGCCTTGTAAGACATTCATTGTATTCTTGATCATAGGGAAAATATCACTAGAAATCGTATTCATCTAGATACAATTAATTGATGACCTGTCTAATGTCAAAAACTACACCTCATGAGGCCCCTTTGCCTATGTTATTTCTCTATTCATTTTTCTCTATTTTATTTCTATTTCCAACTAGAATTTAACTTCATATATTTGAATTTCAAATACCTATATAATGAGAGCACTTCTAAGAAAATTAAAAGATTGTTATGTTGTGTTGCCCTTGTTAAAATAATCACGCATGATGTAGAACTATATAATTTAAGGGGAAATATCAAACCTAATTTACAATTATTTTCATGCATCACATATTTGGCGAATGTCTAGAGTGATTCAAAAACCATGATTAAACAAGCTTGTATAATGAAATTTAGTGACAAATTTCTAGGAGTTTCATGTGTTCATGGTGGGATTGCTATCAAGCTTGCTTATATTTTCTTTGTTTCACTTTAATTAGTGTACACCTCAAATCTTAGGGACTAACCTCCCAAGCTTATCTATCCTAAAGAGAAGAATTTTAACCTTGCCTTAAGCATTGGCCTTGAACTATCCTTTGCCTAATTATAAGCTATAGTTCTAAATTGGTCTTGTGATTCGCATTCCCTACCCTCACAATATAGATTAGATCACCAACATGTTGATTTAACAAACAACTTGGTGAACACATAAATGACTCCACACATACATCATACTCAATCATCTAGAATATTTAAACCTATAAATACTTATTAGGCCTTAAAAACTAAACTTTATCATGACATCCAAAAATAACTCAATTCAATTAAGCTACATTAAGATAAAAGATGATAGCCAATAACTTTATCATGCCATCCATGAGATCTAGATTTTTGTCCATAGAAGATAGCCTCTAATTTCATTGAATCAAAATATCTTAGGATGACCTAAATATCAGGTAAGATCTGAACACCAAAATGAAACATGCGGGCTACAATTAATTGATGACTTGTCTATTTTGATGATTAAGAAAAAAGTAATGTATCACCACATTAAATGAAATTATTTTCAAATTTAGGTCCAAATGTTATATATATATTGCCATAGAAAATATATACATGTACAAAAATAGCTTAAAGTTCTTGGTACATATAATTTGGATCCTCTCTATCTTTTATTATCTCTAAAATCTTTTCATGACTTTTGCATCATTCAACAATTTCATTTGCATTCCTTATCCAGCATTACCTGCAAGTTCATGTTGGTGAAATGTCAGGTTAAGAGGTTTTCTAGTTGAAAGGAAAAGATGATCTCAAAAAACATAATTAGATTTTTTAAAAAATCCAACAGGGGAAATATTGAAAATTTGCAACATTGGATATATATCAAAACTAGTAAATTACATAATGGTTTAAGCTTCCACTTCTCAACACATGCAATATATTGAGATCTACAATTTTTTCCTAACAGGTTTAAATTCATTTAAAATATATTTAAGACTTTAAATTTGTAGTCCATATGGTATTACCTACAAGTTCATGTTGTTGAAGTGCACGCTTCACACATGCTCCAGCTCCATCATGCTCTCCTTTTCCATGTCCACTCTCATAGAAATTCCATAAAATTGTATGTTTCGTTTAATATGTTGTTGGCTTAGCCAATTAAAAGCTTTTGTAGACATAAATTGTCTTATATTGTAGGTACATATAATATATACATGTAAATAGCTTAAAGTTCTCGGTACATATAATCTGGATCCTCTCTATCTTTTATTATCTCTAAAATCTTTTCATGACCTTCAATAGGCAACCTCCACCTTTGTTTGGCACATCCTCTTTTTGGTAAAGTTTTAAGATTTATTCGTGTTGCTATAGCTAAGTGACTATAATGTAGAACCTTTTGACTTGGCATATAATCAAAAAATATAATACCATTTGTATCTATCTTTTTTTGTTGATAGTATGTGCATTCAACAACCATTGATCCAGTAGGATACTCTTGTCCATCACCATCTGTCATTGATTCTAACAATTTGTATTTTGGTTGTGTACATCTTAGTAGATAGTAATCTACACCTTCTGTATTGTTAGAATCTGCAAGAACAATAAAAATATCTCTTGTACAAACCATGTAGTAGATAGTAAATAGCTTAAATTGTCATAGAAAATATATACATGTACAAAAATAGCTTAAAGTTCCTTGGTACATATAATCTAGATCCTCTCTATCTTTTATTATCTCTAAAATCTTTTCATGGCCTTCAATAGGCAACCTCCACCTTTGTTTGGCACGTCCTCTTTTTGGTAAAGTTTCAAGATTTATTTGTGTTGCTATAACTAAGTGACTATAATGTAGAACCTTTTGACTTGGCATATAATCAATAAATATAATACCATTTGTATCTATCTTTTTTTGTTGATAGTATGTGCGTTCAACAACCATTGATCCCGTAGGATACTCTTGTCCATCACCATCTGTCATTGATTCTAACAATTTGCAGTTTGGTTGCATACATCTTAGTAGATAGTAATCTACACCTTCTGTATTGTTAGGATCTGCAAGAACAACAAAAATATCTCTTGTACAAACCATGTAGTAAACCATGCTCAACCGAAGTAGGATACATATTATAAATCAAATGTACAAGTTAAACTTCAATTTAAAAATTTAAAATTTACCTTTAACAACTAAACCTGATACACATTCGTAATCAACTAAATACAAAGCATCATAGACATCTACAATGTCATTATCTTCAAAAGGGTCTGACATGGCCACTAATTGTTTTATTTCCCATTCTGAAACATACCCATCTCTAATATTCTCACATTGTAGAGTATTTGCATTGTTATCAATGCAATCAACACAAAAACATGATTTTTCTCACTTGAATTATAGAAGGCCTGCTATGTCCTGCTATCATGATTTGATGCAAACTTCTAATACCACTAATTGTTTGACAATTCGTAAGAGTTGATTGATCAATATCTGTTTAAATTTTGATCATCCAATTAAAAAGTGTATGAAATTAAAAATTCAATTTATGTACACACATTAAGATTTGAAAAATATTTATTTATGTACCTTTAACTTCCCAAAAATAGCGGGTGCTGCATATTGAGTCACGGATGACAAAATGACTTTTGCATCATTCAACAATTTCATTTGCATTCCTTATCCAACATTACCTGCAAGTTCATGTTTGTGAAATGTCAGGTTAAGAGGTTTTCTAGTTGAAAGGAAAAGATGATCTCAAAAAACATAATTAAATTTTTTTAAAAATCCAAGAGGGGAAATATTGAAAATTTGCAACATTGGATATATATCAAAACTAGTAAATTGCATAATGGTTTAAGCTTCCACTTCTCAACACATGCAATATATTGAGATCTACAATTTTTTCCTAACAAGTTTAAATTCATTTAAAATATATTTAAGAATTTAAATTTGTAGTCCATATGGTATTATCTACAAGTTCATGTTGTCGAAGTGCACGCTTCACACATGCTCTAGCTCCATCATGCTCTCCTTTTCCATGTCCACTCTCATAGAAATTCCATAAAATTGTATGTTTCGTTTAATATGTTGTTGGCTTAGCCAACTAAAAGCTTTTGTAGACATAAATTATCTTATGAAGTTACAAACAATTTCAAATTTTAAACGAAAATATTTTTTTAAAAAACTATATACATACCTACAACATATTTAAGTAACTGAACAATTGAAGTCTACAAGTTAATTACACAAATAAATATAATATATAAATTTTTATAAAAATTAAATCAACACTTACCATCACATCCATCAGACCATATCCAATGTTGTGAAGCATCTATTTGATGTCGTCTTAGGTCTTCAAAAAACATTGCAAAATAATGGGCTACATAGCTTCTATCATGACCTGTATCATCACTGATATAAAAGTGAACCTCTTTGATGATAATTCATTCATCTTTGCTACTTTGTACACCATCCACATGTTCTTCGGCATGTCTATAACAAACTTGTACAAATATTGCAACTTGCTCTAAATGATAATATTGACTTTGAATCTCACTTTGAGGGCTAAATGTAGAGTTCTCAGAGAAATCAACAATAGAGAGAATACAACCTTGTGGAAAGCTATTCTTTGAGTCACGAAATTGCTTAGCTTGCCATCTAGCACCATGACAATGTTCAATATGTCGATATATGATATTGTAAAATTTATTCATAAATTCATTGTAAGACAATTCACTTTGTTTAAGAACAATTTTTTTGCTCTCAACTCCTGACTTTGTTGAGTACTTCTCATATTGAAATATTTTCTACATAACTTATATTGAATAATCAATATTGTCAACCTGTACAAGATTCTTCAGATTTCCACAATCATTACATATATTTTTTATACACTGCACTTTGAATTCATCTGAATCTTCTATTTTTTCACATAGAAGAGACTTCACAAATTGTGTTGTACTTCCAGAGATGACTATATTTGGATTAATTACTGCCATAGCTTTTTTATATGACTGTAGGTGTAGATGAAATTTGACATGATTTTGACAACAACAAGTCCCACATACCTTATTTATATGTATAAAACTTGGTCGTAGTCTCTCAAACATCCTTTGACAAATCTTCACATGTGAAAATTCTTGCTTGAATGCTTCAAAAAGTTCACTTTGTGTTGTATCTATAAAATGTTTTGGATGTAAAATTTTTGTACCATCTTCACCTTTTATCTGTGTAGTGTCCCTTCTATTGGAAGAAACATGAGAGTGGTTGGTCCAATATTCAATCACATATTCCTTTACATCTTATAAGATTCTATCTTTTCAGGGAACCCTAGAAATATTTACCTAATTATTCTCAACATTTCCATCCAATCTATTTCTCTTTGCAATATATCTTTGAATAGTTCTCCTAGAAACATTGAGTAATTGGGAAATTGTTTGAACTTGTCTTTTATGTGATAATTTCTTACTAGAAATTATAGTCATCAATGCTCTACATGCAACACTTAAATCAATAGCTTGACTCTTTCTTTCAATAGAATTCAATGCTTCTTGTAGGTTTTCAACTATTGTTTTCTTTAATGAACCTGATGAATTTTTCTTATTATCAACCCCTAACAAGTTCTCCAAAATAGGGGTCATCTTGTTCCTCCTAAATAACTTTGCAAATAACTCTACTCTTCTAATTATAGACTTGTTTAGGGGAAAATTGGATTTATTAATGTCCTAAATTTTAGATGTTTAAATCCGCCTCTCCACTATACATTCAAGGATCTAGGGTCAAGTGACGAGCACTATCATACCCTAGGTTACTTGCAAATGTAGGAAAACTTGGATTAGGGAATTTAATTATCAATTTTCCTTCTCCTATGCTCAATTGACCATTAAAAGCCTAATTATACAAATACGACAACAAATTGATGAATGATAGAAAAAGCTCTTGCACACAAGAGTAAAATACCGAATCACAGAATACCTATTTTTGAGGTTCTAAAGTGGAACAGTCGGGGACACTAGAGCAGGTGCCCAAGTCCAAGGTGTAGGTTTCTTTGTGGGATCTGGACCTCCTTCCAACACTAATCAACCCTGTAACTTCTATTTTTGAAAACTTGGATGTGAAGGACACTAGAGTGAGTGTCCAAGTCCAAGAAGTTTTCCTATGTCCTTCTTTCCTTTAGATCCTAAATCCTCAATGCTTGCCAATCCTTCCTACAACACCACTTTTCCCAAATACGACACCTATAACCTGCAATCATGAGACTTGGTTTGAGGGTTGTGGTGTTTAGAGGCTTGCCTCTGTCAAGCCCCAGAGGACACTTAAGTATCTGAACATCATTGTCAGATAAAAGAGTGCATGCCCTTGTGAGGCAGAGGCAAAAACAAAAGGAATCAATGATAAAAACACAATATTATGTCACCTTGTAGCAAAGTTCTCATGGGAGGAAAATTCTCTTCATGCCATGAGGAAATTGATGCACAAATATGTAAATATCAACACAAAAAACACACAAGTCTGCTCTTGCAACACAATAGAAAGCCTTGAATCACCTTGAAAATGCCTAAAGTTCACAATGATCATCTAATTGAAATCTAGTTTACAAATGAATGCTTAAACATTCTTTTATATGCAACTACAAGTATTCCCACCGAGATTTTAAAAATCAAAACTTACCATGTCGGCAAAAGGACCAAATAACGGTCATAAACTGACACCTAAAAATTAGGGCTGCCCCAAAATAAGGTACAACTAGGGTGCGAGCACCCAAGTCCTCCCCCCTATTTTAGGTAGGGTATAGCTCAAGGGGTCCACCTAGGTCCAATTTGCCATGGAACCTAGGTCTCATTCCATCGGGATGCCAAAATATGAACTAAGATGTCCTAAATGCATACTAAAGACCTGGGAGCTAAACCTTATGAGGGAAAAGCCCCCAAGGGGACATTTTTTGCAGTTACATTTAGCCCTGACTTTAATGTATGTATAAATGCAAGGCCAATACATGCATTAAAGTAAGGTCACAAACACAACAAACACATCAAGCACGAAGAAGACATACCAATCACATAGAAGATAGTAACAAGCACACAAAACACAAAGAAGAAAATCAATGTATAGAAGACACATTAATGCATGGAAGAAAAAAATGATATCTTTTCTTTTCTTTTTATCATATATATGAAATGCAAATGCAAGTACTGGAAAGTAAACAAAACCTCCCATAATATAGGATGCACTCATTGAGCAAGTCTTTAGATTGTATATGGGGTAACACACACGCAAGACATGTAAAACCTCCCAATGTGCAGGATGCACTCATTGAGCAAGCCTTTAGACTGCATATGGGGCAACAAACACGCCACACAACACTAGCATGCAAAAAAACACACACTTGAAGACACAGACAAAACACGAAAAACAAGCGATGGAGTGTACCTATTTCTAGGTCCAACACAATCTCAGGAACATTATAGACACACACCGATGATTGGGCTTCGCCACAACAATCATCGAAGACACGCTTAAGGGCTGAGTTAGTCACAAAACCGCTCCCCGCCTCCATAGACGACTTTTGAAAAATGACAAGAAGATGCAATCTACTCTACGAAATACACCATCCTGCCTCCATAGAGGGATTAGGATAAAAAGGATATATGCAATATCCCTCCTCCGCAGAGGGCTTACATGACTTATTGATTGATTGCAAACAAACTTAGGATGCAGGATGCACTCATTGAGCAAGTCTTTAAACTGCACCTGAGGACTAGCACATAGGTAACATCTACAACAAATAGCTTGCCTTATATATGTCCCCACCTTAAGGTGGTTGATATCAGTTATTGATATCAAGCACATTAAGGTAGGAATAAAACACACAAGGGAACACCAACTTTCACAAAGACCATGCCCCCTAGAGGTGACATGTATTTTACGGTCGGCAAATGTTCCCACAAACACATCCTTGCAAGAAACATGTTAGTGACTACAACATCATGATAAACAACAACATCAATGCATATGATTAACCACAAAAAGAGAAAAAGTTATACAATGAATTTAGATTTTGAGGATAACTGTGGGGCTATAGCACAAAGCTCTCTAAATGGAGTACTGCTAAGGCTAGATTCAAAGGCAAACAAAGGTGTGTAGAGTACTAGTATTGTTAAGGTTTGTAAATGCGACAGAAACATCATGAAATTCATGACACGAAAAGCATGAGTACTTCCACTAGCCAAGCATTGGATAAGATATACAACCCCATCGTCATATTAGGAACTAAGTCCATTTGTTGATTGCTCTCTAAAGGGACACTAGGTCCGCATCAGTATAAATGTTTGTCATCATCCGCCTACTAGGTGGAAACACTAGAGGAAGGGAAACAATAAATAAGAGAGGAGAAACAAGTGTCTTAGAGATAGCCACGTAGAAGGATGCCCCCAAGTCACCAACCATGATGCTATGTCTATAAGACACAACACACAACAATGAAATTAGAAAGGCAATTTTAGAAGAATGATGATACAAATAGAAGGTCACAACAGAGGTAGTCTCTTGGTATCCTGAACCTTACAAGAGAATCTGAGGTCGTTCCAAGAGGCCTAAACAACACATAACACATCATGAGTGAATCACATCATGAGAGAGATAAAGGGTTAGAGATACTTACCTGTAGTGTCTTCATATTATATGTTAGAGCTCGTGAACCTCTTGGAGAGGTATTCGATCATATTTAATGCTATGTCTGTAAGACACAACACAACAATGAAATCAGAGAGAGGCAATTTTAGAAGAATGATGATACAAATAGAAGGTCACAGCAGAGGTAGTCTCCTAGTATCCTGAACCTTATAGGAGAATCTGAGATCATTCCAAGAGGCCTAAACAACACATAACACATCACGAGAGAGATAAAGGGTTAGAGATACTTACCTGTAGGGTCTTCATATTATATGTTAGAGCTCGTGAACCTCTTGGAGAGGTATTCGATCATATTTAATGCAAAATTTGAGTGGTTCTTATAAAAGTTTTGTTGATTATCATGTGATGTTTGACTTTTTACACCTTGTGTAAATATAACTTGTTGCTTATGAAGAGGGGAACCTCTATTTTCTCCAATTTTTGACAGTCGTCTAGCTCTTTTCTGATTTTTATCGAGTTTTCATTGTTGGATCTTTCTAGCACGGGGAAGGGAATCATCTTGTACCATCTTACTCATCTGTATCGGTTGTTGTTCTTGCTTTTATGATATATTCTGATTGTCCCTTGATCCATACAAGGATAACGGGGGAGGAACCTCAGCATAAATTCTATTTCTTTGAGGCCAAGGTGGGTTATCCACTTGTTTCTTATCCACTTCAATCATTTCGATGATACTATCATAGTCCAAGTAATCATCCTCATCTACTTCCACTAAACCCTATTCCACCATATTGTTTTTAGTATGCTTAGGAAAAGGATTAGTGAAGATTTGTAAATTCTAATTCAGGAGAGCAACCGACTTATTTCCATTGTCATTCACACTCGATACCTAGATGACATTTGAATCAATAAGGTCCTGTATTTCATGTTTAAGACACATACATCATTCAATGTCATGTACTTGCATTTGATGGTAATGACAAAAGGCATTAGCATCAAAGTAAGGTCCTTGTTTATTAGGATCAGCAGGCTTGATCAGGGTAAGCTTCAAAATGTTATTACTCACAGCTTGATTCATGATAGAATGGTAACTCAGCTATTAGAGTAAACTTTCTTGGTTGATACGATGCTTTCTTTGGATTATTTATAGCAGACACATTCATATTTGGTCCATTGATCTTGATGAAACCCCTATTATTGTTCCTATTAAAGTTGTTTTGTGATGATCCACCCATGGATTGACCAACTTGAGCCAATGAGTTTTGGTTTTCATACTGACTAGATGAAATTTGATAATCACAAAGGGCGGTGTATAAATGTTGAAATAAGTTATTTTTCATCAAGAGAATCTTATCACAAATATTAGGTTGTAGATTTGTAATAAATATCTTTTGAACATCCTCATCTTTCATCTGATACTAAATCTATGCATAAAGTCCTTGATATCGACTAATGAATTCAGTCAACTTTTCTTTGGAACCTTGTTTACATTGAACTAAGTCAATAAGAGTGACTTGGGGTCTGATGTTTGCTTGAAAATGTTGTAAAAATTGATCAATCAATTGCGAAACGGAGTGTATTGAATTTAGAGGAAATGAGCAAAACCATTCTAAAGTGGTATCTTTGAGAGATCATGGGAAAATTTTTGCTAACAAATCCTCTTCAAAATAAAAATCACTACACATAGCTGTAAATGCTACCACTGCATGAATATTAGGATCACATTTTTCACCATATTTTTCAAAGCGGGGTGTCTCAAACCTCTTAGGCATAGGAGTTCTCAAGATTGCATAGGAAAGGGCATTATGAGCATGATATGTTGGTAGACTAGGGTGCGAAGAATTTGTCAAGTTTGTTACCTTTTCTTGCAAAGCAGTCGTGCCCTGTAAAAGTTGGTTTAGGATGGCATCATTGGGAGATGCAGTTTCTTGTGAGGAATTTGAACCAAGGTTAGGGGGTGATTAAGCTTGAGATACAATAGGTGGAGGTTGAGAATATGTTAATGGTGGTTGGCTATAATGATAGGTGGAAGATGGTTGTGAGTAAGTAATAGGTAGCTAGAACTGAGTAGAATAGATAAGAGGTTGAGAACAATTATTCATAGAGGAAGTCCCTCTAGGAACCGAATTCTAATAATTAAATTCCATAGCTTTGTAATTAGTGCCATTAGATACTCCAATACCAGTGGTATCATTACTACAAGCGTTTACATTAGTTGTTATGATTGTTGACGTGAAAGTGGATATTCCCACAGTCAGTATAGGTGCCGAAACTTGAGTATGAGATTGTGATAGAGTGTTATTTATCATTTATGCACATTTGGTCATCGACATGATATTGGTTTGCACAATATGTGCTAGACCATGAATTTTATTAACACCATCTTGTCCTTTTATCAATTACCTTATGTTATGAATTGTAGGGACAACTTCAGCAATTCTCTCATTTTCCATAAATGATTGATATTCAGCTAGCTCCTTATCCAATTTTTCTATTTATTCATCAGATACATATCCTGTTGCCTCAATAGTGTTATCAACATCATGAAAAGTTCTTCCATCGAGGTTGAAGGATGTATAATATATTGCACAATTTGAGTTTCTCCTTTTGTAAAGAAGGTGTCCAAAGTACCAACTTCGTCAAGAGCACTAGATCCCATTAATCTTTTACTTCTTCTCAAAGGGATATTGTTTTTAGGATAGCGTTTCATAAATCTTATACAAAATAATACAACACACAATGCACAAACTAAGAGATCCTAAGAGAAGAAGATTGACTACCAAAAATGCTTGGAATTTTGTACTCTTTTCAATGCCAATGAATGAAACAAAGGATGTTGTAAGGATTTAAATCAAGGACAACAAGTTATATGTCTAATATCAGTCCAAAATAGCAAAAGTATCCTTCTCAACATACTCTTGATGTGATTTTAAGATAATGCCAAGTCAAAATATAGTGAAAATATGTCAAAATAAGCACTTTTTTCACCAAAACTCAATGCAAAAGGACATAACAAAGGGTTTTGTGAGGAAAATAATGATGGAAAGTAAATAATATCAGTGACAACAGCCACTTGATGCAAAAATACTCAACACAACATGCTTGGAGTGCAAACTAGGTCAAACCATTGGGCAAAAATAGCTAAAATGTGTAGTTTTTCGCAAACTTTTCACTACAAGAGCCCGATAAAAGGGTGTTGTGAAGATTTTTATGAGGGAAACCAAATTATTACTATGATAATAGAAAATTAATTCCAAAATACCTATCACAACACGCCTATGGTGCAAGTTTGAAATCTTGGGACAAAATGACATACAAATGTTTTGAAGTCTGATTTATGATGAAATGAAATACTCTCAGATCTGAAAATAATTTTTAAGCTTGAACATGCAAAATGTCCATGCAAATTTAATGAAAATGCATCAAAATTGCTAGTTTTTGTTGAAATTTTCTATGCAAAAATACAAATATTTTAAAACTAAATGCAAATTTACACTAAAATGAAAGACTACAGCCAAATTCAAATTTGAATGAGCCTCTAAAATAAGGAGAAAAATATGAGAAAAGATTTTGCCTACTACCCCTAGATTTTGGAATTACTAGGTTATATAAAATTGTCAAAATTTCCACAAAACCCTAGCAATTAAATGATAAAAATGCAATGCAAATTTTTGAATTTTTAGATTTTTCTATATTTTATATCAGATCTGATGCAAAATTCATGAATTAGGAAAATTTAGAAAGAATTGATGCAATTTAGTAAGCCAAACAATGCAACTTTTTTTTTGTATTTTCTAAATTTTTCAAATTTTTCAAATTTTTCTCAATGCAATAAAATGAATGACTATATAAATGAATGAAATCAATCCAAATTTGAAGACAAACACTCAGCAAGTTGCAATTTAAGTTCAAAAACACGGGTTCACCAAAATTTTTAGGGGAAAATTAGATTTATTAATGTCCTAAATTTTAGAAGTTTAAATCTACCTCTCCACTATACATTCAAGGATCTAGGATCGAATGACGAGTACTATCATACCCTAGGTCACTTGCAGATGTAGGGAAACTTGGATTAGGGAATTTAATTATCAATTTTCCTTCACCTATACTTAATAGACCATTAAAACCCTAATTATGCAAATACAACAAATTGGCGAATGAAAGAAAAAGCTCTTGTAGATAGGAGTAAAATACCAAATCACAGAATACCTATTTTCAAGGTTCCAAAGTAGAACAGTTAAGGACACTGGAGCAGGCGCCCAAGTCCAAGGTGCAAGTTTGTTCACAGGATCCAGACCTCCTTTCGACACTGATCAGCCATGTAACTTCTATTTTCTTAAACTTAGATGTAGAGGACACTAGAGTAAGTGCTCAAGTCTTGGAAGTGCTCATGTGTCCTTCATTTCTTTAAATCTTGAATCCTCGATGCCTGCTAATCCTTCCTGCAGCTCCACTTTTCCCAAATGTGACACCTATAACCTATAATCACAAGACTTGGTTTGGGGGTTGTGGTGTTTAGAGGCTTACCTCAGTCAAGCCCTAGAGGACACTTAAGTCTCTGAACATCGTTGTCATATAAAAGAGTGCATGCCCTTGTGAGGTAGAGGTAAAAACTAAAGGAATCAATGATGAAAACACAATATTATGTCACCTTGTAGTGAAGCTCTCATGGGAGGAAGATGCTCTTCATGCCATGAGGAAATTGATGCTCAAATCTACAAATATCAACACACAAAACACACAAGTCTACTCTTGCAACACAATAGAAAGCCTTGAATCACCTTGAGAATGCCTAAAGTTCACAATGATCATCTAATTGAAATCTAGTTTACAAATGAATGCCTAAATATGCTTTTATATGTAACTACAAGCACTCCTACCAAGATTTTAAAAATCAAAACTTATCGTGTCGGCAAAAGGACCAAATAACAGTCATAAACTGACACCTAAAAATTAGGGCTGCCCAAAATAGGGTAGGACTAGGGCGCGGGCGCCCAAGACCTGCCCCCTATTTTGGGTAGGGTATAGCTCAAGGGGTCCACCTAGGTCCAATTTGCCATGGAACCTAGGTCTCATTCCTTCGGGATGCCAAAATATGAACTAAGATGTCCTAAATGCATACTAAAGACCCGGGAGCTAAACCTTATGAGGGAAAAGCCCTCAAGGGGACATTTTCTGATGTTACAAGACTTGTTTTTAAAAAATTCATCCCATATTTTTTTAGAGTGTAATTTTACTGTGCTTTCGGATACCATATCTTCAAATGAAGTAGTTTTGAAAAGAGAATCCTCATCCATCTCCATCAGATTTTCCATACTAAGGAAAAAATTTCTATCACCACCTTCAATTTGTTCTGGTACCTATACTCTTTGGTCATCAACAATTTCCATGGGTTGTTCTTGAGTAGATATTCCTTTATCAACATTTGTAGTATCTCTTCTTCAATCATACAACATTTTTCTTGTCTTTTTATTGCCCATCACAAACTGCTCAAATTTGAATTCACCCACATACAAAAATAACACATATAAATACTTTAACCTCTATTTTTGAAGATATAGGTCTACATTCAATAAATCAATGATTCAATCAATTACATGTTTTAGATCATGGTTCTTGAGAATACAACTCTGCCCCTGTTGAAAGCAGTAATTCTTTTTTCTCTAAATTTCTATAATATAATAATTTAAAAAAGCCCAAAAAACTAAAAATACTAAAAAAACTAAAATGAAGATAGTTATTAGAGCTGAAATTATAAACCTTATAGGAGCTAGAAAATTGTCTCCTTTGCTTTTGAAATCATTGATTCCTCATGCAAATATCTCTTCTGAAGCTATCTTAGGTGGCCAAATGCAAATTTCTACTACTCCACCCACCCCCTATTGATTTTATAGATAATAAAGAGGTGGCAAAACTAAAAAAACTTGTGGATATCTTTTCCCATGAACTCAATGAGTTAAAAACCTAATGCATATATCAAAATAATATAAATTTTGTGCCTCAAGGCATTCGTGAACAACCATATAATGTAATCAGCTTGTAGGAAAACTCCTTATTCATTCACAAAAAGTGCTCAATAGTTTTCAAAATTGTACTTCTCAAGCTCCTGTGGTTGATAAGTCAAATTTTCAGCCCATATTAAGTCTTTTGTCAATTTCACATCAAAAGGGAATGTCATCAAAATCCAAATTTCAAAGATCGTCATGGAATGAAAGAGCTTGTTGTTGCTTATCCTTTATTTTTAGTTGATTATGACATCATGCACATGTGGGAAACATGAATTAATGCACAACGTTGAATCCTCTGAATTTTGGTTCATTTAAAAGTTTTTCACATTATTTTGATGGGACAAATGAGAGTAGAATGAAAATATTGCATGGTAAAAATATTTAGCTACAGAGTCAACCTGTGCAAAATTAAACAGAGATAGAATCAAATGATGAAGGAGATGAGGAATATTCAGATCATGATGATTCCTTGATTACTTTTGAACCTGAAAACTGCTCACAAAATAGTGTTGAAAGCTCCATATCTCATCTAGAAGAAGTTTTAAAGGAAATTACGATACAAGCTACAAGGAGTGGTGGCATTGATCTATTTGATGAGCTTCTACATTTTGTAGGGGATAGTGTAGAAAAGATTGAGCATGCAATGAAGAGCATAAGGAAGATTTGTTTTTAGTTATCCAACAAGGATATCATCTTCTTGAATGAGATTGCACCATTGAGCATAGTCATGGCCTCTTTTTAGAGCCTATTTGAAATGATCATGAAGAAAGCATAAAAGAGATATGTGTAGATTTAAAAGAGGATATGGATCTATTTATTATCATCAAGGATGGATATTCTCTCTTTCTTGAAAAAGATTATCAAATGCACTCAATGCCCCTTTATCATAGCATTTTAGAGATTAATTGCAATAGTAAAGAGTTGTATGTGAGAAATAATTACACTCCTTTAATTGTTCAAGATGGAATTTTGATTAGATTCGAGATAGTCATGGGTAGCTCTGTGACCTTCAAGCCAAACTTTGGATCCTTTGTGAATCATAAGCATAAGGAGAACACAAGCAAATAAAGTCACCAATGTTTTGAAATTATCAGAGATATCCCAATACAAGAAAGAGAACATGCTTCAATACATGGTGTTTCCCTCCCACCCTCCACTAGATCAAGAAAAACATGCATTTTAGAGTAAATGGCATCATAGATTGAAAGAGAAGACGCTAGAACATAGAGAGGTGAAGAGGTATACACTCTTTTTATATTTCTTTGTGTAGTTTAATTGGTTATTCTTCATTTCAGAATTATTTCCATGAAGTAAGATCCTTAGGAGAGGGAGTTACTTTGCAAAGCCAATAAATGGGCATGTTCCCATGATCTTTTTGGTAAGAGAGTTTATTTTCAGTGAATAAGGAATAAGTTATGGATTACAATAACAGATTTCAGATTTTAGTTTAATTTTTAATAAGCGTAGAAGTAGGGTTTTTGGAAATGTGGGGAGCATTGGTTAGTGGTTACCATTTGTGGGTAGTTTGCAAGGTACGAGTTGTTATTAAAGAGTTTTGGTTTTAATTTTGTAAGTTATAATGGCAATTTGTGAGAGATGGATTTCAACGTATAATTATTTGTTGCAATGGTTTTCAGATTTGAAACTAAATCACAGAGTTCATGTTGGTCAATCTACATTGTTATCTACCCTCCGAAGTATGCCTGAAGCTTTTAAATCTATGCTCAATGGAGTGAGGCATTTTAATCTAGGGTTTGACGTGTATAGGCACACACTTCCCTGATGGTGGTGGATATGAAATCCACAAGACACAAATATTAAACACATAAATTCAAACATATAACTCTTAATGTGCTGCTGTACAATCATTCCATTTCTTCATAACACGATTACACACTTGATGCCCTTGATCAAACATTACAACTGCCTCATTATATAGAAGTTTTATGCATTATCTTGTCTCATCTAGAAACTTCATCCTCTAGAATCATTCTCATCTAGAACCCTCTTTCTAGAAACCTCTTGACTTATCTAGACTTTTATTTTTTTTACCTTTTTTGTCTTTTCTAATAATGCGGTTGGAGAAATTACTACTCCAACATTCTTTGCAACACCAAGAATGGTAGTACCAATTTCAGGCACTCCAATTTTAAACTTCACATGCGGAGAAATGGAAGAGCAGAAATCAGCTCACCATCGATAAACTAAAACTTTCTCAGGTCACCAATCATGCTGGATCAAAATAGAATGCATAGCTAAACATGGGTTCATTATAAGAATCTACTAACTCCTGAAAATAGAGCCAATGAGGATAATCATGGTGTGACTTTAAAGGAAGGGCGAAACCACTTCAAACTTTGCTAATGTCAAAACATTGCACCAAGCTCTCCAAAAATGCCAAAGGATGAGGCGCAATCTTCTGATCATTGTGCAAGTCTTCCCAGTTTTAACACGGACATCGTGATTAAGTAGATTGCATTATAAACTTGAGTGCAAGTCTTTGAACCGTAGTGTAATTCTTGAAAGGTAGGCGCCATTACAAATCCAACACTACAAGGAGAACATATGCAACACTATTTGAATAGTGTGCAAGTTATAATAGCTAGATATAGCACAAGTTATTCCAACATGGCACATAAGCTTATGAAATGACGTAGGTACTTAAAAATGATACAAGTAATTAAATACCAAAGGTGTAGATATAAAATAAAGCACGAGCTTGCCAAGAGAAAAGCGCAAGAACATGGAACCTAGAACAATCAGTGACATGGTATACAAATCTAATGCCTAGCTCCATCCATGGTGTGGCCTTTTCAAACCTTCAAGGAGCACTCCAAAACTCTAGCGCAACCATACATAGGAGAGTGAGATAGTAAGTCTGAACAAAGACAGTCCTTTTATTTTGTTAGGAACAAAGGTCCAAGATGGATCTGGTAACATTTAATCACTACTGTTGGCATGAGAATAGAATGGGGTAAATTGATTGCAACCTTGACTGAAGGAGGTGAAGATGAAACTCAATTGAATGTCAAACTTAATGGTGTTGGAACAGTAATTCGGAAGATTGGATTAGCATTTGCAAAAGTGGAATCCATTGTATTAATGTTAAGGTTGATCTTAGACAAATCAATCAATCACCTAGCATGGTCAGGAGCTGATGCAGTTTCTATAGTGAACTTATTTGCAATTGTAGTGACAATTATTGTGGTTGCATTTCCAAAGGGTTTGCCACTGGATGTGACTTTAAGCCTTCCTTTTTTCTATAAAGAGGAAGATGAGTGATAGAGCACTTGTGCGCCATTTTTCAGTATGTGAGACAATGGGCTCTACAACATGTATTTGTAGTGATAAGACTGGGTCACTAACAACAAACCATATGGCTATTGTGAAAGTTTGAATATGTGAAACTATCAGTAATATTGACAATGCTAAGGATTTGTAGTGATAAGACCGGGACACTAACAACAAACCATATGGCTATTGTGAAAGTTTGAATATGTGAAACTATCAGTAATATTGAAAATTCTAAGGAAGATAAGAATTTGAGATCCAAAATCCATGGAAGTGTGTTGAAATTGCTCCTCCAATCCATATTCTAGAATATAGGCAGAAAGTTAGTGTTGACTAAGGAGGGAAAACCTGAAATATTAGGTACACTCAAAGAGTCTGCTTTGCTAGAGCTTGGCTTATCATTGAGTGGAGACTTTGGTGCAGAGTGCAGAGAATCCAAAATAATAAAAATTCAACCATTCAGTTCTACAAATAAAATAATGACTATTGTGATAGAACTTCCTGATGAAAAACGTCAAGCCTATTGTAATGGTGCCTCAAAAATTGTCTTAAAGATCTGTAAAAATGTTGTAGATCTGATTGATATTGTTGTTGCAATGAATAAAGCATTATCGAGTTACCTTATGAATGTTAGTGATGGTTTTCCTTATGAATCTCTTTGAACTCTATACCCTACTTACATTGAGTTGGAAGACAATTTTTCTCCAGAGAAAGAGATTCTAAGAAATACTTGCACTTTGAAGGATATTAAAGATTACAAACAAAATATATAACAAACGATGATCTACAGATCATCTACATATTGTATGAAGAAAAAAAATGAACTCTTAGTATTGATCAAAACAGAGCAAGAAATATTTGACATGAGATAAAAAACTAACAATCTAACCTGACAAAACTGTCCACTAACTAAACATGTAACTACCATATGTTTATTATTCTAACATTCTCCCCCATAATAAACATACAAAAACAATGTTCATTAGTTATCCCAATCTCCCCCCATAACGAACATTGGGAAGAACACCAAGTGAATCCCGAAGAGTCTTTCATTCCTCATCTAGAAACAATCTATTTTTGGAAACTTCATGTTTATCATTCCTAGTTTTGTCTTCCAAGTCTGCTGACTCAAAGCATCTTCATGATCTACTGATCATTCATCTTTCAACTCTCACTCACTACTGCAACACTCCCTCAACTTTGATCTTCAACTAGGAAGTCCTCTCACTAACTGTAGCTTTTTTAATGTCTTGCAAGACCAACAAACTTATCTTCCTTTTCTTCCTCTTGTTTCTACACTCTGCTAAAACAATTCAATTTCTTCAATTTCTTTACTATGTTCTGCTCATGGTTGTTCGCTATATTTGGTTGTTTTGTTTCTGCTGTTCAATTCTTTTTCCTTTTTCTCAATATGAAAAGACTTATGTCTATAAAACATTCTGAACATACCTGTGACATTTTGCCAATCAAATACATTTATCCAACCATAATTCATTTTCAAACAACCTGTCATAGATTCATTTTTAACTCTCTATTCCAACATGTTTTTTCACAATGATTTTTCAAACCACAAATTTTGCAAGGATGTAAATCCCAACAATTTTCCTCTCTATGTCCTTCTCTATCACAATGGGAACAATGTAAAACATTTGTCTTTTCTTTTCCTTGACCTCTATACCCGAGACCTTCATATTTAGTTCTAACAACTGACTCAATGGGTTCTGTGATTCCTTACTCATGCTTACCCAAACCTTCACCTTTATAACCAATTATCTTCATTATTTTCAAACCAACATTATCATCAAAACAACTAGCTATGTTAGCAAATTTTACTGATCCAATATACTTATTATCTTCAACCTTGCATTCTTTATCCAATGAACCTTCAACTCTCACACAAATCAAACGTATCACACAAAAACATCACAAACCAATGGTTTTATCTTCAAATATTCATTCTCTTTTTTCAATTTTGATATTTCTTCTTTTTGTAAACTTTTTTATTCTTTTAACCTTTCATTTCATCAAATAACTTTAGTATTTCTTCTAATTCTTCTTTAACATTAATTAATTCAATTTGAAGATTAGAAATTTCCATCCATTGTCTAGTATTTTCCATTGAAACTTGTTTTAAATTTTTCAATAGTTCAATTTTTTCTTCTTGCCAATCTTCCTCTATCTTCTCTCTTTTAACTTTCCCCATTGAAAAATGATCCTCTCTGTTCGGCAGCTTCGCATGCCTCGCTCCTTCGATGTCTATTGCGATTTACAATATTCTGCAATCGACTTCTTCAAATCTGACAATCTTTTCTTATATATATATATATATTTTTAATTTACCAGGCAATTTCAAAGTTTAGTCTTGAAAATTTAAAACCTAGCCATTATATATTTTGTTTGTAATCTTTAATATCCTTCAATTGGTATCAGAGCACAGGAGAAGAGTGAAAAGAAAAATGTAGGAGGAGGTTACGAATTGATGTCTCAGGAATCTGTTTGGAGGAAATCAAATTTCAATCGCTATCAGGTTTGCACAATTAGAATCTTTAATATCCTTCACACTTGTGTTGCTATTGTTGGCATCAAGGACCCAGTTCATCCTAGTGTCAAGGAAGTTGTTCAGGTATGTAAAAATGTTGTTATTATGATGTGGATGGTCACTAGGGGCAATATTAACACTAAAACAGAGTGTGGTATTTTAACAGAGGATGGTATGGCAATTGAAGGATCTAATTTTTCATCAAAAGAGTCTAGAAGAGATGAAAGAGATTATTAAAAAAAATTTAGGTCATGGCAAGATCTTCTCCAATGGAAAAGTGCACTCTAGTGAAACACTTGCATAAAAGATCTTTTAGAAGTAGTTGCTGTGACTGGTGATGGAGCTAATGATGCACCAACTTTGCACGAAGCTGATCTTGGGTATGACAAAAGAATAGAGAAACAGAGGAAAGGGCAACAAACAGTCACCATTAGACCAGCAATCAATCTCACGGGTGGCGCCCATAGAGGAAATTGCTAGATAGGAAGTGCACTATTTGTTTATTTATCCAGCTCAATTCTCCCTCAACCAATGGCGCACCAAATCAAAGTTGTCAGAGATGCCTTATGCCAAACATTTTGCCGTTTCTTCTTTGTCCAACGTGGACGGTGGACCCACCAAAGGAAAAGGTTTCAGAACCGTAGGATCTCCTTCCTCCATCCTACGGCTGGCGCACCTCCCCAAAAACAATTGTTAGGAAAATTAGAAATAATAGTGCACCATTGGTCCTTGGTAAATCTATTGGCATGTGGGCCCAAAAGGTAAGACTTTAAGCTTTGTCAAGGCCACATAAAGATTTAAATGTCTTTATTAAAATCTTTTTTTTTTAAATCATTAAAAGGAGAAAAGAAAAAATGAGGCATTGAAAGGAAGGTGGGCCTGTGATTTCAAAAAGGGAGAATATATTTTATAAAAGATTACATGCCTCCTTTTAGGGCTTATGATATAATGAAGTAAAGGTTCATTAAAATAAAAGGAGATCATATAAAGAAAAGTGCCATCACATGAAGGCTAAGGGGGTCTTTAAATAAAGCGGAAGTTTTATATTTTACACACCGAGAATATAATGAAGAGCTACATGAAGATTAATAAAATCTCACGGAAATGGAAAGAAGAGAAAAACAGAAAACTGTCAGTGGTGGATAGCATGCAGCAATGAAGGAGATTTTTGCATGCCAATCTAGATTTAATAATGGTAGAAAGAGATGGAATAGAGGAGTTAACAGAAGAGGTGTTCATCATGCATGGTGATGAGATTTTTTTTAAATTCTTTTCTAAGTCTTCTTTTTGATGATTTTGGAGAGGATGGAGGGAGCAACATGGAAGGAGGAGAGATTTTCTATAGTAGACTCAAGCCTTTGTGCCATTCCCAAAACTGATCGAATATTGATCAAGTGTGCCTTTTGGCCTCTCATATCTTTGTTCTCATTTCACTAACGAAAGGAAATTGTCATTTTGTGCCAAATAATTTATACTGATTTTCTTCAATTCTATCTGGACATTCGTCCTTCGTTTTTCTTATTTAGTGATTAATAATTTGTTACGAGTTTAAAATCATGCATTGTAATGCCCTTTGCTGCAACACTTTATTATCATAATTTGAGCAGTGGTCAAATATTGTCCAAATCTAAAGTTAGTAAGAAGTTCTAATTTCTAGCGTATCACCATTATAGTTAGGATTTTATTTTCAGTTATTTTCTTCTCTTTTCTTATAAAATTAAAGTGAAAATTCCTTGAAGATCCTATGAAGAGCTAGCTTCTAAAATCCTAGAGGTTATCTCGCAAGCCACATCCCACATTTTGTGACGTTTCCCATGTTGGTGCAACATTCAGGTGCAGACTTAAACATCAAAAGGTGGCAAGGGTGAAGAGGTTCAATTTCAACAAAGAGGTTGTATAAGTATTATTGGGGGTTCTTCTAGGAGTGGGAGTGTTGTAGGGATTATGAGTTCAAATAACCTATATTAATGTGCTTCTAAATTCCTTAAAATTTATGCAAAGGGCCCATTTAATCCAAAAAAATCTTTACAATAGTCATAGATAAAGACAAGGAAAAAATAGGAGTGAGTAGAGTATGGCTATGTCAATTGTGCAACAAGGACTATAGGGGTAGCTACATAAGGGCTTACTCTCATGTTTTATGCATAAATGGACAAGGGGTAAAATATTGTGAAAAAGTAATCCTAACATAGAAGGTTGAGGTGACTTGGCTGTCTATGGAGGTTGAGACAAAAGTTAAGGGAATGAAAATAGAGACTATGCAACCTACAATGACACTACCTACACAAACTATAAATGTTGAAAGTCAAAGGGGAGAGGGTTTTGCTAATGGAAAGAGAAGGGCTACTTGTGTTGTAGGGTGTTTAATATGCAGCCATGAGAAATGGTTAAGTCTTTTATTACTAGATTTTTCTTGTATGATGTGACACATTTCATGTGGCATGTTCTCCCTATTTCAAACAAATGTTCAAAGATGCAATTGTTTTTTCCATTCATTTTCCCCCCTTGAGAGTATAAGCTACACATCACCGTCCTTAATAGAGAGTATTCTAAGGTTTCTGACCTTTATCCTTTTAAAGGATCTGTGATTGCAGGTGAAGAAGCAGGAACATTTGGAGTTTAAGATGAAGGTTGGGTCAAGGACCTACCACCAAGTTAGCCTTTGAAGCTTGAAAGCATTTTGGACACAAAGGAAGCGAAGAGAACTAGGCACAAAGTGTATAATGAATACTTAGTGAAATGGAAAGGTCTGCCTAATGAAGATGCAACATGGATGATAGATGAGGACATTCAAAAGCATGGCACAACAGACCAAGAGTTGATCTTAGGTGGAACTTGAGATTCTTCTCTCCCCGAGTGTATGGTGCAGGGGCACCTAGTCAAATGTTGTAAATATGGTCTAATGTTGAGTTTTTGTGTTGTTGAGTCCAATTTTGGTGTAATAAGGTCTATTTAGACCATGTCACATTTTTAGTCATATGGGGTCAGTTGTGAGTCTTCCAAGAAGTTGAAAAGTTGTTCAAGCAACATTGTCATTTTTGGGTGTATATAGAAGTTGAACAGTCACTAATTCAAAAGATGGTTGTGAACCATTGAGTTTGGTTGGTTGATGTTTAAATATGCCTTAAAAACTTCAAGGCATGGCCCTGGAAATATTTTTGCTGCACAAACAATGAGAAAGCTTCATTTTTCTGTTTGTTTTCATTGAAAACTACTGTTACAGCGTGTGGTATGACTCCATACAGTTTGATCATGTACTAATTCTACATTTGAATTCATAGGGGAATGTGTTAGCTATCATTTGCAGTTGGTTGCATCCAATTTCATCAAGTTTGAAGCTTGTTAGAGACATTTCTCTGAAAATAGGTTAGAAACCCTAGTCTTGAGGGTTTGAAGGCAAAATCATGGAATAAAAGACCATTCCACCAGTGGAAATCTCTGCAACTTGGTGGAATGGCATTAGTTATGGTGTCTTTTTATGTTAGTAGTGATTGCAAATGTAGTAGGGGATGAAGGTAGGGCCCTATTTGTGCAAGCCCTAGCCTAATATCTCAATGTATTAGGCCTAGGAGTGTAGGTAGAAGTAGGGTTTTGAAGTTTGGTTAATTTGTGGGTGTTTCAATTGACAAAAGTTGTTTCTGACTCCATGTGATCTGGTTGAAGTCCTAGAATAGAAGTTTGTGATTGGGAGAAGGTTTTGATGGAGATTGATTGTCATTGATGTCAAAAAGGTGTTGAGTTGATGATCCAGATATATCATAGTGAAAGGTAGATCATTCATGGTGATCTTAGTTCGAGTTGATTGGTCTTCATATGATAGGATGTGGATCAAGCCTACAGGAGCTCAAAAGAGTTCACTTAGTGACCATGCTTGATGAAGTTGCTTCATGTTTGTTTAAGATGAAGTTCATATCTTGATGATCATGCTTCATATGTGAAGGTTTGATTTCTCATCTTAAGGAGTTAGTGTTCCATGATGCTTATGCTCTCATCTCAAGAGTTCACACAATATGATGTCCTCATATTAGGATCTGTATTACTTTGTGTCAAGATGATAATTGAGAATTTGAGTTGATAATGCTTCAATGTGCTCATCATAATGCCTCAGTTAGTCTTTAGGACCTCTTCATGTTGATAATGTGTTCATGATCATAGGTTAAGTTGTTGTAGTCAAAGAGAATGAAGAGATCACAGATAAGTTCATATGGTAATTGTGTGACTCACATGGGAATCAAGATGTTATGGCCTTATATGATTTAGTGATGTGATGCCTTATTGATGATAATATGTTTGATGATAGAGAGTTGAGTTGTTGCTCAGAGTTGATATGATGTTCATTCGTTGTCTTTGTTCATGATTTGATGCTCATGTTCTATCTATGATCAGCAAGGTAAGAAACAAGGGGATGTTTGTCATGCCATTGGCTCTTCATGATTCAGATGCAAAGTGCAGAGTGTTCATCAATTGTGGATGCATTCTTTAGGGTTATATTTCATCTACCATATTCATCTTATCTTAAGTTTTTTATCTCCTATCTGTAATGTACTTTCTGCTATAGATGCTCTGTATATGTCAAGAAAATTTTATAATGTCTTATGGTTTTCTAAACCTCCTAATCCTAAAACCCTACATTCTAAAATAATTCTAAGTGTTCATTCTTAATACACTCCACTCCACCCGTCACGAAAGTCATACACTTTTGTTTTAATTCCTAGTTGACCTGCTAGTATTGGCCATGGGTTACCTGCTAAAGGGGTTTATAACATTTGTGACCGGCCCCTTTACCTCTCCAAGTGATCACCTCTCAAAGTTTGTGGGTGCCAAAAATCCATCAAAGGCTAATGTTTAAATTTGATGGGTGCGAATAGGTCATATCAATGACTTTATTTTAAATTTAGAAACCTTTTTTTTTAAATCCTAATTTGACAGCCTCTTGAAAGTCATCTCTTTATGACAACGAATAAAGTAGAGTTTATAAGCTATTTTTGAGGAGATTTTTGATAAATTTAAAGGTAGTTTATGGTAAAGTTTTTAAATGCAGATTTTGTGGGAGATTTTAAGGAGATTTTTATGGAGATTCCTTTCTTGTTTTAAAACTATCTCGAGACATTGAAAAGACAAAGGAGGAGTATTTTTATTTATTTCTTTTTGGGGATAAGACTTAATAGAGCTTTAATTAGTTTTTGAATGCTTTTATGAAGAAATTGTAATGAATACAGATTATAGAGTTGAGTATGGATTTGAGAATGAAATGATCTGATGATTTATTTTTGAAGATTATTTGTTGTAGATTGGAGTTTGTAGAAGTTTTTTTTTAGAAGGGAAAATGAATCAGAGGAAAGAAGAATTTGAAAGGTTATGCAAAGAAGAGGAATATGATCTTCATAATTGGAAATGAATATACAGAGAAGAGATATATATGATTTTATTTTTTTTGTAGGTGAATGAATTTGTGAAGATAAATGAGAAGAAGAATATGAAAGGTCTTGGTGTATTATTTTTATCAAGGCAGATTGAGGATTTTTATCTTTTCTAATTTTTAAAATGGTGAAGATGAATATACAGAGGAGAGGACTATCAAAAGACATTCTATTTATCATTTTATTGTAGGTGCTTTGAAAAATATAATTGCAAGAATGACACATTGAGATGAATATATAATGACAAAAATCATGTTATGATGTGTGTGATTTTTGAAGAGAAAAATGACATAGAGGGCCAGAGAATTTTGCTTGAAAATGAATTAAAGTATGAAGATAATTTTTAGTGCAAAAGAGAAACATGCAGGTGTGGATTCTTGAGCAAAGGTATATATTGATTATTGCAAAGATTGTAATGAGTAGATGTTGATTGTCATGTGTATCAAAAGCTTGTTTGATCATATTGTGATTGAAAAGAATTTTGTGAAATGAAAGCAAAAGGAGAGATAAGTTTTGTGTAAAAGTGAATCAGGGTAACCCCCTGAGTTGTTTTGGTTTGTATCCAAGGTGATTGCACATTGTGTCAGTGATACATCAATTTACTAGTGAGGTATATTGTAGCGCATGGTTAGTGAGACCTGTTTGTTGTCAGGGAGGCATGTATGTCGATGAGATAATTGTTGTAATCATTGTGATTCAAATAAGCTAGTGAGGCAAATTTTTAGAGTTGTTTTTCTACCCCATGAGGGTTTTCTGCTCATCAAAAACATGTGTTATGGTTTATGTTATTTGCCTCTATGTGTGTGTGTCCTAATGTTTTTCTCATAAGATTATGTTTACACTATTCATCATCATACTTGTACATATGAGTTTGATAGATTATTGAAGTCTATTTCATTCTCTGTCTTGTAAAGTAAAAGATGAAAAAGATGTTAAAAATTATACAACACTGATTCACCGCCCCTCTTAGTGTTGTCCTATACTCCAACAAGTGGTATCAGAGCTAGACCCGAGCAAGAAGTTTAATCAACTTAAGGGTTCCTAGCAGTGGAGTAAAATGGGTAATAAGAATAGAAATAAGGCCTTAAATAGAGAAAAGAAAGATATTGATCAAAAGGTACAGTCTATACCAAACTCAAATGTTGATCCTCAATCAGCTGATAGAAACATGTCTCACAACTTGAGGAAGAGTTTTTAGGAGTTCCTTTCTTTGATGGTTCAGATTTCTCTATTTGGTGCGTTAGAATGCAAGTCTATCTATCCTCTTTAGGGTATGGTGTATGGATGTCTATTGAGAATGTATATTTTATTTCCTCTCAATCACCTAATTCTACAAATAACAAAGAGGCCTATGAATGCAATCATACAACAATGAAGGCTATTATGTCTGGTTTATCTAATGAAGTTTCTTATAAAGTTATGCATTGTGAAAAAGCTCAAGATGTGTAGAAGGAATTGAGAAGAATTTATCAAGATGATGCACTTGAAGAAGAGGACAACTTGGTGTCTGAAGAAAGTGACAATGATAGGAGATTTTCACATGAAGAAGATGAGGTTCAATCAAATTCAAAAGAAGAAGATTACATTATAAGTAATGATGAACAAGAATATGAGGTTGATGTTGAAGGAGAACTCTTGTGTGCTCTGAGTGAAATCAAGAAATATAAAAAGGAGAATCATAGATTACAATTGCAGCTAGACAAAGCACTTTCAGACCTTGAAAGAGTATCTTCTGATCTTGAAGAAGTAAGCAATCGGATTGTGAATTTAATGACACCAATTAATGAGTCAAACAATTTGATTATTAGTCTAAAGATAAAGGTTGAGGAACCTAAGAGGATAGCTGATGTAACAAAATATGACCTTGATGTTAAAAGAATTGAAAATCTAAAATTAGAGGCTGAAATTGTCAATCTAAGAAAAGATTATGAAGGTCTCAAGGTTTTGTCCAAGAAATATCAGGAGTTTGAAGAAAGCTCAAACAAGTTGCATGAAATTTTGGGCAAAAGTATCATAAGGACACTACTGATCTAGGTTATGAAGAAGGAGAGTGTTCCAAAGTTAGAGAGACTCCTAGAAAGAAAATTGATCTTCATGCTATTTCTCCTAAAGGCAAAATGAACAATCAAAGGAGAAGTTTCAGAAGAACTGCTCCTGTAAGACAAGCATATATGTACAGGTATAATTATTCATTTTTTGGTTATTGTTATACATGTAATAATTTTGGACACAAAGCAGTTGATTGTAGAATTAATCAATCTAATGATGATCCAGTGTGTTACAAGTGCAATAATGTTGGTCACATACAAAGAAACTGCAAAATGCATAGAAGATATGATCCTGCATGGAATCATAACATAAGTGCTCAAATGATGTCAAAAAGTTATTATCAATCATTTGATTATGATTACAATATAGTTTGTTATTTGTGCAACTCTCTTGGTCACAAAGCACATAGTTGCAGAAAAGCATTACTGGGTTTGAAAAGTTGGAAAAAGAAAGAGGCTGAAAAAGTTTGGAGGAAGAAAGAACCTATAAAAGTTTGGAGACTGAAACAAAATCAAAAGAAGACAGATTCTAAACTTGTGCAACATCATCAATTGCATAACAGACAACATGAATTAAGGGGGAGTTGTTCATGTTCTATCAATTATGCCCAAGAAGTTTGAGGAGGAGATTCATTTGATGCTTGTCAATATGATAATCTTGTCTTGTTTATCATTCTATTAGATTCTTGCTTGATAATATTTGCTAAGATGCTACTCATATCAGTCTTATGAAATGAAGTTCATAATGGTGTTGATAAATATGTTGCTCTTTAGTGTATGTTAGTGATGCAAGTGATCAGTGGTTCATGATGACAATGCACAAAGGATTTGATGATGTTGAATGACATTGTTTATAAATGATCATGTTCATACTATCATGATTGAGTTGTTATGATATTAATCTTGTTCTTTATGTTACAGTTAGGAATGTTCTTGATATTAATCTTCATGTATTTTGATCATGTGTTTTGACCTACGTGGCTTGCATGAGAATTGGAACTTTCAGGTGGATTGGAGATAGTGTCAAAAGAAGATGGTGGACTAGAGATGTTAAGTCATGATCATTTGGAAGAGTTCTTGGTGTGATAATTTGACATGTTTCTTTGATGGTCTTCCTCATGAATATGCTTCAAAAAGTTATGTAAATAAGTAAGAAGTTCTTCAAGCTATGACATTGATGGTGGTGCCTTGTATTTCATCAAGTTCTTCAGTTAATCAGAGGCAGTTAAAGGTGTGTCTTGAATCGGCAATGGTAGATGATAATGGTAATGTTCAAGTACTAGTTGGTGTTGTGTCTACTCTATTTCCTTTTTGCAGGATTGATTAATCTTGTTGTCACTATATTGGAAGTCTTGGTAAGGTCTTCTCAAGAGTGGTCATCATGTCATCATGAGTTGTGAATAGTGTGATGAGTAGTCTTCATGATTTTTGCTTGTTGACTCTGCACTATTGTTCATCATGAGTGTTGATGTGATTATGATATCTTTGCATGGAGTTCAAGTTCATATGAGTCATATCAAAGGAGTTAATTTTATGCCTTCATAATCATACAACATACTTTATTCTTTGGGAGATCTTGGAGATGTGTCATTTAGGTCAAAAAGGGTTGATGATTGTGAAAGATTTTTTTGTCATGAAAAATTTGTTTTGCAACCACAAGTGATGTCATCATGAGTTTGTATTTGATAGTAGAGATATGTCAATTTTTCACCTTCATCTTCATACTGGTGTTGTGCCAAGAAGTGGTATTGTGCTGAGAGTATGGTATGGTCTATGGGCAGTTTACAACAGTGGTAATGTTTGTCCTTGTCAGTAATTGGCAGTGATTTGTTAGTGCACTTCATCACACGGGGAGCAAATAGTTTTTAGTCTTTGTCATCAAATGTTAAAAGAGGGGGAGAGAGAAAATGCATCATGTAGTTTTGTCATCAATGACAAAGGGGGAGATTAATGGAGATTGATTGTCATTGATGTCAAAAAGGTGTTGAGATGATGATGCAAATAGATCATAGTGAAAGTTAGATCATTCATGGTGATCTTAGTTCGAGTTGATTGGTCTTCATATGACAGGATGTGGATCATGCTTTCAGGAGTTCACAAGACTTCACTTAGTGAACATGCTTGATGAAGTTGCTTCATGTTTGTATAAGATGAAGTTCATATCTTGATGATCATGCTTCATATGGGAAGGTTTGATTTCTCATCTTAAGGAGTTGTTGTTTCATGATGCTTATGCTCTCATCTCAAGAGTTCACACAATATGATGTCCTCATATTAGGATCTGCATTACTTTGTGTCAAGATGATAATTAAGAATTTGAGTTGATATGTTGTTTCATGTCATGCTTCAGTGTGCTCATCATAATTCCTCAGTTAGTCTTCAGGACCTCTTCATGTTGATAATGTCTTCATGATCATAGGTTAAGTTGTTGTAGTCAAAGAGAATGAAGAGATCACAGATAAAAGATCACATATAAGTTCATATCGTAATTGTGTGACTCAAATGGGAATCAGGATGTTATGGCTTTATAAGATTCAGTGATGTGATGCAGTATTGATGATGAGATGTTTAATGATAAAGAATTGACTTGTTGCTCAAAGATAATATGATGTTCATTCTTTGTCTTTTTTCATGATTTGGTGCTCATGTTCTACCTATAATTAGTAAGGTAAGAAACAAGGGGATGTTTGTCATTCCATTGGCTCTTCATGATTCAAATGCAAAATGTAGAGTGTTCATTAGTTGTGGATGCATTCTTTAGGGTATATTTCATCTACCATATTCATCTTATCTTAAGTTTTTTATCTCCTATCTGTAATGTACTTTCTACTACAGATGATCTGTATATGTCAAGAAAATTTCATAATGTCTTATGGTTTTTTAAACCTCCTAATCCTAAAAGCCTACATTCTAAAATAATTCTAAGTGTTCATTCTTAATACACTCCACTCTCCCTGTCACAAAAGTCATACACTATTGTTTTAATTCCCGGTTGACCTGCTAGTATTGGTCATGGGTTACCTACTAAAGGGGTTTATAACATTTGTGACTGGCCCCTTTACCTCTTCAAGTAGTCACCTCTTAAAGTTTGTGGGCGCCAAAATCCATCAAAGGCTAATGTTTAAAGTTGATGAGCGCGAATAGGTCATATCAATGACTTTAACTTAAATTTAGAAACCTTTTTTATTAACTCCTAATTCGATGGCCTCTTGAATGTCGTCTCTTTATGACAATGAATAAAGTGGAGTTTATAAGCTATTTTCAAGGAGATTTTTGATAAATTTAAAGGCAGTTTATGATAAAGTTTTTAAAAGCAGATTTTGTGTGAGATTTTAAGAAGATTTTAAGCAGATTTTTATGGAGATTCCTTTCTTATTTTAAAACTATCTCGAGATATTGAAGAGACAAAGAAGGAGTATTTTTATTTATTTCTCTTTGGGGATAAGACTTAATAGAGCTTTAATTAGTTTTTGAAGGCTTTTATGAAGAAATTGTAATGAATACAGATTATAGAGTTGAGTTATGGATTCGAAGATGAAATGATCTAATAATTTATTTTTGGAGAGTATTTATTGCATATTAGAGTTTGTATAAGTTCTATTTAGAAGGGAAAATGAATCAGAGAAAAGAAGAATTTGAATGGCTATGCAAAGAAGAGGAATATGATCTTCATAGATGGTTCAATGAATATATAGAGAAGAGATATACATGATTTTTTTTTTTTTGCACGTGAATGAATTTGTGAAGATAAATGAGAAGAAGAATATGAAAGGTCTTGGTGTATTATTTTTATCATGGAAGATCAAGGATTTTTATGTTTTCTAATTTTTAAAATGGTGAAGATAAATATGTAGAGGAGAGGAATATCAAAAGATATTCTATTTATCATTTTATTGTAGGTGCTTTGAAAAATATAATTGCAGGAATGACATATTGAGATGAATATATAATGGAAAAAGTCATGCTATGATGTGTGTGATTTTTGAAGAGAAAAATGACATAGAGGGCCAGAGAATTTTGCTTGAAAATGAATTAAAGTATGAAGATAATTTTTAGTGCAAAAGAGAAACATGCAGGTGTAGATTCTTGAGGAAAGGTATATATTGATTATTACAGAGATTGTAATGAGTAGATATTGATTGTCATGTGTATCAAAAGCTTGTTTGATCATATTGTGATTGAAAAGAATTTTGTGAAATGAAAGCAAAAGGAGAGATAAGTTTTGTGTAAAAGTGAATCAAGGTAACCCCCTGAGTTGTTTTGTTTGGTATCCAAGGTGATTGCACATTGTGTCAGTGAGACATCAATTTACCAACGAGGTATATTGTAGTGCATGGATAGTGAGACCTGTTTGTTGTTAGTGAGGCATGTATGTCAGTGAGACAATTGTTGTAATCAGTGAGATTCAAATAAGCCAGTGAGGGCAAATTTTTAGAGTGGTTTTTCTACCCCATGAGGGTTTTCCACTCATCAAAAACATGTGTTATGGTTTATGTTATTTGCCTCTATGTGTGTGTGTCCTAATGTTTTGCTCATAAGATTATGTTTATAGTATTCATCATCATACTTGTACATATGAGTTTGATAGATTATTGAAGTCTCTTTCATTCTCTGTCTTGTAAATTAAAAGATGAAAAAGATGTTAAAAATTATACAACACTGATTCACCCCCTCCCCCTCTCAGTGTTGTCCTATACTCCAACAGGTTTACCTTGAAGTTGCTTTGTAAAAGAGGCCTAATTGGGCTTAAAAGTAGTGTAGCAGTCCATTTTAGAGGGTGAAGTTCTGAAACAAGTCTATGTACAAATTTGATATGTTAAGGAGGAGCATAAAGCATATTCTAAATGGTAACCAATTCATGGGTTTGAGGCCTTCTCCAAACGATATGTTGAATTTTCATTGTTTGAAGGGCTACAAGCAAGATTGAAGGAATTGAGAATAAGACACCAAGTTAGGGTTCCCAAATTGAAATGTTAGTTGAATTGTGAGTGATTTGAAAACCTCCACTCTGCTCTACATAATGGATGAAATTAGACAAACCTAGATAAGGGATTGTTTCTCTATCATCATGGATGAGTGGATTAATACTAAAGATTGACCACTCATCAACATCATTGTCACATGTTCAACTGATTCTTATTTTCACAGATCTATTAATTGTTTATGGAAGATAGAGAATGCAAACTTGTATTTTTATATTTTGAAGGACGTTATTAAAGATATTGGGCCCTACAAACCTATACAAATGGTGACCAATTCAATCCCATGTATGTAAGTTAGCTGACTTGATGTTGGAGGGTGCTTACATGCACATTTTTGAACCCCATGTTGTGTTCATGTGTTGAACAATACATTAAAATACATTGAGAAGATAGATTGGATGAAGGCACTAGTGATAGAAGATAGAGACATACAAATGTTTATTTACAACCATCACACCTCAATTACTTTGTTTAATACCATTTTGAGAAGGGGTTCCTCAAGACCATGGATACTAGATATGCCAAATACTTTATTTTGTTAAAATATGATTCTTAAGGTCAAAGCGCATCTACAATTAATGATGGTTAATCTAGAGTAGCGTAGATGGCCAGAGGCAAGAATGACTAAAGGAAAAAGTGTAAACAAAAAGATTCTTGATAATGATTCATACTCCATAATGAGGTTAGAAATTATTTATTTTATAATTAAAATTATTAAATTATTAACTAAAGTTAATTTATTTCTAACTTGCCAATTATTTTCATTCTTTGTAATAACATTCAATCTTTACCATTTGAGTCATAATTTTTTTTTAAATTTAAATTTTGTATCTTGTTTGTAGATATGTTTGCTTTTGCATCTCACTTGTTATGTAAGTCATAAGATATTTTGATACTGTAAACTCTCCTTGCCTTGGAGAGATTTATGAGGCATTTGATAGCATGCTTTGGTAGATCAAGCAAGTCATTCATAGTAGGGATCCTAATTTGATATTTTATTCTTGGGGATCTTTACACCTATTAAAACAACCGATAGATTAAGATAAAGTGACACATGACTTAATGATCCAAAAATAGTAAATATTACTTGAAAAATCTATCAAAGAACATTCATGAAAGTAAGCACACATAAGATCACACAAGATTCAAATATTTATGTTCGAAACCCTTGTGGGAGAAAACCCACTACCAAAATACTTTCACAATTATATTATTTAAAATCAAGAATTCAATACAACATGCCTTTATAGATTATCAATATACAAAATAATTCTTCTATAATCACTCTAATGTTAACACAAAAATGTTCTAACTCAATCTATACAACCTTGACATGACCAACCTTGGCACCTTCACATGAAATGATACATATAGATGTATGCATGGAATCCCAACTATGTAACTATTCAAGAAACCTAAGGAATACCAAGATGCATACAACCATTATCTAATCATATAATCCCATCAAAATACTACACATATCACCAAGTATGATGTCTCCATGTAGATAATCACCTTGTATAAGTAACAACTACTACACACTATGAATACATATTTATATACTTAACACTGTCAGTACATTTATTTCTAGTATAAACACCACTACTAGCTCCAAGGCTTGTAGTAGTAGAAACAAACATTAAACATTTTCTAAGTACTTGTGGTAATTTATGCCATCTTCTAGAGAACACAGTCCTCTTAGATTGCGACACATGAACTCTAGTTCTATCACAAGTGCTCTTGCATCACTATTCATGCTTTTAGCAAACACTATCTTCCATATGTAGCTGTGAGTTATTCAAATGAATTGTAGTTACTGCCACAATATCACCACATGTGTAAACCACCATGTTTTTTCTACCACAACACATATAAATCACTACATATTATAGCATCAAAGTATGTAGACAAACTCTTCCTACAAGAATCTTCTACAAGTGAATATCACCCAAGTCCCAACATTCTCCCATTTAATATTTAATGTAGAAGAAATTACAATATTTAATCCCAAGAAATTAACCTCATGTGTTTAGAAATGGGACAAGCCCATCTCATCCCTGCACAACATGAATTTGGTAGTACTTAAAAGTTTTAACAAAGAATCAATAGAATTTATTTGAGTGTCAATTTTCTCTATCTAAACTTTCCTTCTTGCATCCATCTACCTCACAATGATATTAAACATCAATGTGCTTGGTTATAGCATGGTAAACATGTTTTTTTGCTAAAAAAATTGAACTCTATGAATCATATTTCACTGCTATATGATTCTTAAAACCAATAGTATGACATAATCTCTTCAACCATACCATTTCCTTGCAAGAATGTGTTTTAACCATATATTCTACTATAGTTATGGATAGGGAAATTATATATTACCTCTTGCTCATCCAACTAACTACTACTCTAAACAAAATAAGGACATAACTACTTATAAACCTCTAGTTATCAAGATCCCTATCACAATAAGAATCTACAAATCCCTATACACTCAACACTCTACCCACATCATTAGGACCATGGTAAATGAAGAAATAGTTTATAGTTCCTTTAAAGAACCTAAAAATCCTCTTCGCATGTTTACAATGTTCCTTACATGTGTTATGAGTGAAAAAGAGAATGAAGACTAGCATGCACACTAGCTAAAACCCTCTTCCACAATAACATTCAAGGACAAGACTGAACCAAATCACTACCAAATGGAGGAGGATTCAACTACAGATCATGTACTCTTATTTGTTATGGAGAGATCAGATTCAACCAAGCCTTTTTTTCAAACCCTAGGTCAAATATGCATTAAACCCTAGGTCTACGATGATTAGCTTATAACAAACAGAAAATGACTAAAACCCATAATCCAAATACACAAGAATGATCAAGGAGATACTAAAATCTATGTCTTAGAAGTTGAAGTGTCAGAGGGTGAAATAGAAACTGGCCAAGTCTTGGAAGTAAGAATCTATCGAAGCTGTAAACTAGAGATGTGTTGTAAATGATGCTCATATACCAGATTTGGTGTCAAAAGGCCCAAAAGACTAGGGTGCTAACCGCCCAAATCTTTTCAGGGGAATATTCTAGAACTTCTTTTAGATCCTGAAACTATGATTCCTACATAGTCTTCATGTATCTTCACCCTTCCGGAATCCTATATCTGTAACCTGCACACAAGATGACAAGAGAGGGTTTGAGGGGTTATGGTGTTTAGAGATTTACCTCAGTCAAACCCCAGAATTACATTCAAACCTTCTAACACCATTGATAAAGAAGAGAGTGTCCCCTAGCAAGGCAGACAAAATGATGATAGAATGATTCAAATAACAATGATATCACCTAAGAGTTGAAGCTCGTAGGTGAATGAATATTCTTCAACTCATAAGGAGATGGATGATGTCTTTAAAACCTACAACAACAAACATAATAACAACACAAATCTTCTCTAGAAATACAATGAATGCTTTCGATGCTCTTTGCTCCAAGATTATAAGTTTGCTCTATCCATCTAGGTTCATAATGAATTCAAAAACACACTTATATATGCTTTCCCGCTAACATTCCTCAAATTAAATCACACAAGATGATAATGAATTCAAAAACACACTTAAATATGCTTTCCCACTAACATTCCTCAAATTAAATCACACAAGCCGATAAAGAGGAACCTTTTGAAAGGTCCCATGCTAACATGCACTAATTTACCCTAACCAATTAGGGAGGACTTGCATGGTTGGCACCAAGGCCAAGGGTCCCTTTTTAATTCAGGTTAAGATTAGTGAGGTCCTAAATTGTCATGGGTGTTAGGTAATTTTCTTTGGAATGATCAATTATAATGAATGATGAGATTAATGGGACCAAGGAGCTAAATAATGAGGTAAAAAGGCAAGTGTCCACTTTTTACTCCATAAAATTTAGGCCCCACTTTAATGTGTGTATGATCTTATGATCAGTACATGCATTAAAGTACAGTCAAAGCACATCAAACATGTCAAACACTAGAGCAAAGGCACACTGTAAGTTCAGAAGACTATGTCTAGCCACCAAGCTTAGGCAAACATAAGAAAACACTTGACAGTCATGAAAAACACAGTGAATACAGTAAGGAAGCACACAATACACAAAGCAGATAGTGAAGCACTTACTACACAGAGAAGGCATGAATGCAATCACATAGTACACAAAGCACACACGAAGAGAAAACATGATTTAACAACTAAACAACCCTAACTAGGTGATGGGGGGAGCTCATCTCTATGCACCACCATCAAAGGCACAAAAAACACATAGCGTGGGGGGAGCTCATCACTATGCACAACTACAAAACATGCAAGACACATGGTGTGGGGGGAGATAATCACTACATGCCACCACTAAAACATGTAAAACATGCAAGGAAGACACATGCAAAACACATGGAATACACGAGCACCATAGAGTATGTCGTAGACACACTATACATCTTATACACAACAAAAATGGGTGATATGGAGGAGATCATTGCTATGCTCCAATATCTAAGACATGCCAAACACAACTGATGATTAAGCTATGCTACCATAACTGCCAAAGACATGCATAAGGGTGAACAACTCAAGATCTATCCCTAGAATACACAATCCTACCTTTCACGGAAGGGCTTTCAAAATGCAACCCCACCTGCATCCACATATTCCTTATAGTGAAAAGGAAGCATGCAAAAAAAGTATACAACCCCACCTGCATCATGAAGATGCCTTACAATGAAAATGAGGTATATGTAGAACAAAACAAAGTACACAACCCCACCTGCATCACAGAGATGCCTTATATAAAGTATGCATTCCATAACAAAATTTACTGAAGTAAATAATCCATTTATTACATCATCTCAAGTAAAAAGATAGATCTCATAAACATTTATCAATAATATCACTAAATCTTACAAATCACATGCTTAATCCAGGTGTTAACACTATAAAGAAAATACAATGTCCATTTGGATTTCTTGTCATAAATCATCCAACAAGGTACAATAATCAAGTATAATAATAAATCCATCACACTCTTCAGCCGCCACCAACCCACATGGTCATCTGCAAGCCGAGAGATGGGAACATGGCTCAGGTACTTTTCTACCCAACCATGAAGCAATTACACTTCTTTGGATCCCTTCATGACACAAAGGAAACCTAGCCCTGCATGAAACATCTAGCAACCTAGAAAAAATTGGCACAAGGGAACAACTAATGCAACCTGAACTCTAAGTGCAAATCTATATAATGATGTGCAAATACCTTACAATAGGATGTGGCAGATATATATATATATATATATATATATATATATATATATATATATAAATGAAGTTTTGCTAGATAATGTTCATCTTTTTCAATGAATTCCCTGCTTGGCCAAGCATATAAAATAGTTTAAGGTCAAATCTCAAAAAGATGAAAAGCCATCTCTAATATTCCACATTCGGCATCCTAGCCCAGAAAGTAACCCCAAACACACATAAGAGATAATCTACATTCTTTTCAAAGAAAAAAGCAACCCATGTTTTCCTAAAATCCATTTCTAATCCCTTTCATTTGCATAATAATGGAAACATTTTCAAGCAAGTAGTTCATTTGAGAGAGAGAGAGAGAGAGAGAGAGAGAGAGAGCTTTGTTTATTCAACAAGATGCATATTGAAGAATTAAATACTGGATATTTTCTTAACCCATATTTCATTTATAGATTTCTAACATGATCTAGAATAAGCTTTTCCTATCCATAAGCAAGTCTACAATTCCACTTAATAACACTGTTTACAAAGAAAGACAATTGTATATCAACATCATGCTTACTTCATTCACAGAAAAGCATAAGATAAAAAGTTGGTTTAATATAAATATAAATCCTAATTCAACCATGAGGACCCTATTTTCTACTACAGGATCTGTCAAAACAAGCTACAAGAACTTGTAAAACAAGCTACAGGAACTTACTAGAAGTTGGTAATAGTAATAAATAGAATGCAATGGGAACTCAATATAGGTGCGACAAAGATAATTAAACAATAGCTATAGGATTAAAGTTTACCATGCTAAAGAACTATCCTAGAATGCTATAGGGACAATGATTAATTCTCTAAAGGAAAGATGATAAGTCTACTACAACAGGAGCAAATGTACAACAGTGATAAAGATTAAACAAAGAGGGGTATAGGAATAGTAAAGGCTGTGACAGGAATTAATTAAGTAAGCTATAGGGTTTTAAATAATGTATGATAGAGGTTTACAAACTTAGACAAGAATACCCATAAAATAGATTCTAACAAGCAAACTAATAATAATACCAAAATAGTTCAATTATTATAAGGCCATTTAGCATGCAAAACTCAAGTTGATAGTTTAGAAATAAGTTTCTTGGAACTATGAACATACTATAATATATCTCATCCCAAAAGTGATACAACAGGTGGTAGAACCATTAAGGAGACTAAATAGAACAATCAAAGAAACTTAGAAAAAGGTTGAAGAGATAAGTGAACTGGTCGTTTGCTTTACCAAAGCTCGATATAAAGAGAAGTAGGTCGATAAGGGTTTAATATAGGTGGCTAAAGGAATAATAGACCAATAATATTTAAAAAGAAAGTCCAAAGATTTTTATAGGCTATCATTTAACAGGTCATTGTAAAAGCCAAAAATAGACCAAACCAAGCAGGCCGATAGGGATACAAAACATGTTGACAAAAACAAGAAAAGGACCATTTCATGAGTTTCAAGCCATTGAACTTATGGTTTGATGTCTTCAAGAACATACTCAAGTTGTTTAGAAGGAATAAACATGGTCTGATTGAACAGGTCAAACTCAGCTTAGGGACGACGATCTTAGCATCCACAGAGTGATAAAACTCATGCAGAAGCTTTCATACATTTACAGGTCGATCCATACCAAAAACATAGGCCAATAGGGAGATACTAGCTATCCTGAGTTTAAGGGCCGACGCCATATAGAAAGAAAGGATTGAGACAAAAGGTAAAACACCAAGGAAAAATTACAGGTTATTCACATTATTCAAATTAGATAGTTTAATGCAGGCACTCAAGTCATGGAAAAATAGCTACAATCGATCCAAAGTTGGAGGCGACGGTCATATGTTGAATTGGAATAAAGATCACTTAGACAACATATATCTAACTAGAAAATGATAGGAATAATTCTGAGGCATCAAGAAGGTAAAATAAGGCATAAATGGTGTCCAACTAATAGGCTGAGCAGAGTATCACGCATACTAGAGAAAGAACAAGACGCATGCCATATTTAATCAATTTTCATAGCCAAAATTTTATCACTATAATTTAGAGAAAAATACCTGATTTCCTTTGCTGGATGAAAGAGTTGATATCAGTCCCCTGAAGCTAGTCTTTCCTTCTCTACACTTCTCCTTCACCTTCTGTCATTGATTATTGATCTCCTTCTCTCCTTGTTGTCGCTGAGAATAATGGTGTGTCTTTCTGCTTTTCCTCTGTTGTGTGTGCTTCTTTTATCAAAAATCTTCCTTCTAACAATAATCTCTATATAATTAGATTCAGCTTCCTATTGTTTTTTACTATAGTTCACTTTTGTTTTGCATGAGCTTGGCATTCAAACATAGGTATTTTTGGATTGAAAATTAATGGAACTTCCATCTTACTGTCGCTTCCAGTTTGCATGACAAAGGCTTAGTTTATTATTTTACATTTCTATTTACAATAGACCATTAATACAATATATTTATCTTTTAAAGAAATAATAAAACATATTCATATAAGTCTAACAAAAATATTATATATTTATTCATCAAAGTATTTAATATAAAGAAAAACACATCAAATATTTATTAATAATTCAATTACGTAACTTATGCAATTAGTATGTGTATCTAAGTCAAAATATCATAACCCAAACATGGTTAACTATGCATTTCAAGTGAACATACCATAGCAACAAAAATCACATCTCAAATGATTAAGCATCAATCATGTTCATTCACTGTATAAAATGCACAAATAAAACTAGCAACCACATGATGATACACAATAATGCCACTCAAAGTCACAATATGATATGAAACTATGTGAGTGTGTGTGTGTGTGTGCATCAGGTTTATCCATCCCTATAGTTCTTTCTGAGTGGCTAGAACATCTCTACCTCAATCATGTTCTCATCTTCGACATTTCTCCTACACTTAGTCACACTTAGATTTTCATTAATAGGTTAGTTCCTTATAATCATAGCCGAGGCAAAGAAAAATGTACATCCATAATCATACCCATAATATCCATTATTAAAATCAACTTTCAAATTCATGCATTTATAACATTACAATACTTACTTTCACTCATAGTAAAACAAGTATAGAAAATGTCCAATGATCTAATTTATAATAAAGTCCAAAAATGAGATGTGACACCTTACAATGAAAAGGAAGCATACACAAACATGCTTTATCACAAAATCTAAAATATCCAAGCATTTACCACAATATATACCCCCAGCTTATAGTGGTTGCTACCACTTGCTGGTAGCAATCATATTTAAGGTAAAGTTGAAAACATGTAAGGGAACATGAGCTTTTGCAACTTCCATGCCCCAAAGTAACATGTGCTTACAATCGCTGATTGTTCCCAAAAATCACACACGTTAGTATCATATTCTAATCATCAACAATATTCATACACATAAATAATGTAACATACCATTTAAACAAACCAAGGCTATACTTGGAGGTTTGGAACCGAGTATAGTTGTGAGGTTATACTTTAGGTATCTCAGAACTGAGTGTAGCTACAAGGTGAGACACAAAACATTCCAAATTGTCTCCAAGTAGATTTAGATTATTGCAAAGATTTTTTACAAGAAGTTCACAATATGATACAAGATCACATCACAACACAAGGTGATTCTACTAGTCAAGCATCAGTAACATATTAACCCCATCTTCATATATGGACTGGGTCCATTTTATTCTTGTTGTAGGGACATACGGTTCTTATCAATATTTATTTGTTATCATCATTGGCCAACTAGTAGAGACATGCAAGAATAAAATCATGAAAAATGAGAGAGGAGATAAAAGTGACTTAGGTTTATAACATGGGAAGATGCCCCCAAGGCACCACACACAACAATTGCAATAAGATAGAGGAAAATAGAAGAATAGAGAAACAAATAGAAGTATCACAACATAGGTGGTCTCCTTGTATCCTTAACCTTACAAGAGTATTAAGGGTCATTCAAGGACACCTAAACAACATTTAACACAATACAAGAGAACACAACACAACACAACAATCAAATAAATATATCTATTTAAGAAGAGGCCAAACTTGTGAGCATCTTAGAGAGGTGCTCCATCAAGTGTGGTAAAATGTGTGAGGAACTTATGTAAATGTTTGATGTTTATTTCCGAAACAGCCACACAATGGTTATTTCTCAAGACCTTGTATGTTTAAAATCTTCTGATGATTGCAAGGAATGGAATCATTAGCTTTTTCCATAGATGATTAACACCTTTCTCTTTTCCTTTCTTTTTCTTTCTTATTCATCTTTTCTTGGTGAATGAGCCTTTCACAATGAAATGGGATGCTTTTCATCATCACAACTTTCTCTTGCTTCAAGTGATTACTTGTAGGTTGCTCCATTTGCATATCTTGTTCATTTTGGTTATCTCCTGATCCATAAAGGGATAATGGACGAGGAACCTCAGCATAGATACCTTTTCCTCATGTGTAAGGTATATCTTCATTTACCGTCATATCTACTTCTATCATGCCAATTATTTCATCATAGTCAAGATAGTCATCTTCATGCTCAAATGTATTTTGTTTCAGCATGTTGTTGTCATTATGTTTAGGAAAAGGATGAGTGAAGATTTGTAGATTTTGATTCGGAGGGGTTACCAACTTAATTCCATTGTCATTCATACCACTTACTTGTATTATGTTAGAATTGATGAGGTCTTGAATTTCATGTTTCAGATGCATACATCTTTCAGTATCATGCCCCGTCGAGTGATGATAATGACAATAGGTATTAGCATAAAATGAAGGTCCTTGCATCTTGCTTCTATCTAGTGGACAAGCAGGAGGAAGCTTCAAAAGATTGTTGTTCACTACTTGAGTCATTATTAAATCAAGAGAATCTAATAATGGAGTGAATTGTCTATGTTGCTTCTTGAATTGAAATGGTGTCCAATTAGGTTTTTAAATAGTGGACACTTGTGATTGAAAGTTGTTCAAATTTTGCCCATTAATCTTAATGAAATTCTTGTTATTCTTCTTAAATGAATTTTGATATGTTCCAACTATAGATTGACCAATAGGACCCGACGAGGTATGGTTCTCATACTAACTAGCTAAAAGTTTGTAATCATGGAGAGCTATGCATAAATGTTGGGAAGAACTATACTTCATCAAAAGTATCTTATCATGTATGTTCGGTTGTAGATTCATAATGAATACTTTTTTATCATCATTTGTAATCAGATATTGTATTTGCACAAAGATATCTTGATATCAACTAATAAATTCTATTAATTTCTCTTTCAGACCTTGTTTATAATGGACCAAATCAATCAATGATATAGTAGGTCCAGTGTTTGCTTGGAAGTGTTGCAAGAATTGATCAACTAGCTATGAGAAGGAATGTATTGAATTCAAAGGTAGAGAGCAAAACCATTTCAAAGCGGTATCATTGAGAGATCAAGGAAAGAGTTCTGTTAACAATGCCTCGTCAAAAAAGAATTCACTACAAATTGCTATGAATGTCACCACATGACTATTAGGATCACCTTTACCACTGTACTTTTCAAAGCAAGGAGTCTCAAAATTTTTAGGCATTTGAGCTCTTAGGATTGTATAAGATAAAAGACTATAAGCATGGTATATGTTGGTAAGCTAGGTTGAGAGGAAGCATTAGTCAAATTTGTCACTTTTTGATACAAGGATGACATACTCTATAAAAGTTGGTTTAGGAGAGCATCATTAGATGATGTGGCTTGCAAATTTGAGACAAGAGTGTTTGATGCTACAGTCATAAAATTGAGAGGGGAGAGAGAGAGAGATATATAGGAGATGAGGTAAAGCAGGGAGGGAGAGAGATAAAGATAAAGAGATTACTTTTGACATGCAACTCTAAACCCAAGAAACCATAAACCCCTAAACCCTAAACCCCTAAACTTGAGCAACTCTAAAGCTCTAAATCTAACAAACTTAAAACCCTAAACCTGAGCAACCCTAAAGCCCTAAACTTGAGAAACCCTAAACCCATAAACCCTAAATAATACCCCTAAACCCTAAAATTGACTAACCATAAACATCTAAACCCTAAATAGTGCCCCTAACACCTAAACCTCTGTCTCTCTATCTCTATCATCCCTCTACCTCTCAATATCTCTCCCTATGTCTCTAGCCATCTCCCCCACTCTCTATCTCCCTATCTCTCTATCTCCCTCTCTCTCTCTAAACCCCTAAACCCTAATCCCTAACCCCTTAACCCTAAAGCATAAACCCTAAACCTCTATCTCCCTATCTGTCCCTCTCTAAATCCTAAACCTCTAGACCTTAACCCCTAAACCCTAAACAATAAACCCTAAACCCTAAGTAATGCCCCTAAACCTTAACTCCTATCCCCTATACCCTAAACCCAAACCCCTATACCATAAACCCTAAACCCAAGTAACCCTAAACCTTGATCTCCCTATCTCTCCCCTATCTCCTTATCTCTATCATCCCTCTACCTTTCAATCTCTCTGCCTATGTCTCTAGCCATATCCCTCACTCTATATATCCCTATCTCTCCCCTCGGTCTCTTCTATATCCCCTATCAGTCTTCTTTCTCTCTAAACCTTAACCTAAACCTCTAAACCATAACCCCTAAACCATAAACCCTAAACCCTAAATAATGCCCCTAAACCTGAGCAACCCTAAACCTCTATCTCCTTGTCTCTCCCCTATCTCCCTATAACTATCTTCCCTCTACCTCTCAATATCTCTCCCTATGTCTCTGGACATGTCCCTCACTCTCTATCTCCCTATCTCTCCCCTATGTCTCCTCTATCTCTACCAATCTCTATTGGTCTCCTCTCTCTATCACTCTCTAAACCCTAAACCCTAAACCCTTAAACCCTAACCCCTAAACCTAAGAAACCCTAAACCCCTAACACCTAACTCCTAAACCCTACACCCTAAACCTGAGCAATCCTAAACCCCTAAACCCTAAATAATTTCACTAAACCCTAACCCTTAAACCCTAAACCCTAAACTTGAGAAACCCTAAACTCATAAACCTCAAATAATGCCACTAAACCCTAACCCCTAAACCCTAAACCTAAGAAAATAGGCTAAACCCCTAAACCATAAACAATTCCCCTAAACCCTAAACTTGAGCAACCCTAAATAATGCCCATAAACCTGAGCAACCCTAAACCTCTCTCTCTCTCTCTCTCTCTCTCTCTCTCTCTCTCTCTCTCTCTCTCTCTCTCTCTCTCTCTCTCTCTCTCTCTCTCTCTCTCTCTCTCTCTCTCTCTCTCTCTCTCCCAAAACCCTTAAACCCTAAACAAGGCCTCTAAATCCTAACCCCTGGCCCCTAAACCATAAACCTAAGAAAACCTAAACCCCTAAACCCTAAACTTAAGCAACTCTAAACTCATAAACTCAAGAAACCCTCTTTCTCTCTCTCCCAAAACCCTAAATAATGCCCCTAAACCCTAACCCCTAAACCTGTGAAACCCTAAACCTCTATCTCCCTATATCTCTATCTTCCCTCTACCTATCAATCTATCTCCCTATCTCTCTGGACATCTCACTCACTCTCTATCTCTCTATCTCTCCCCTTTATCTCATCTATCTCTCCCTATCTATATCCTCTTGCTCTCTCTACCTATCTATGTATCACTATCTCTTGCCTCTCTCTCCCCTATCATTCCTCTATCTCCCTATCTCTCCCCTCTATCTCTCCCTCACCCTTATCAATGAAGGAAATGAAAACAAGAAAAATAGGACTCTCTCTCTCTCTCTCCCTATCATCCTATATCTTCCCTCTTTCTCCTTTCCATCTCCACCCTCTCTCCCTCTCCCTCTCCCTCTCCCTTGCCAACAAAAAACATGGAAACAATAAAACTAGGACATGTAAAGAGCGATGAGGATATAAATTGGGAGGATGAAATGGAAACAAGATAAAATGAAAGTTCACTGGATGGGAAGAATGATGAGGAGAGGTGAAAAATAGTAAAATAGGGAAAAATCAAGGTGGGATATAAAAGGAAAGTAGAAAGGAAAAGGAAAACTAGGATGTAGATAGGTCAAAGAGAGATAGGGTAGGAGGTAAAGAGGGGAGGAAAGTAGAGAGTGAGAGAGAGGGTAGGAGATAGAGAGGGGAGGGAAGTAGAGAGTAAGAGAGAAGGTAGGAGGAAGAGTAGGGAGGAAAGTAAAGAGTGATCTAGAAAGGGTAGGATGAAGAGATGGGAGGGAAGTAGAGAGTGAGAGACAGGAGGTAAGTAAAGGTGAGAAAGAGAGAGGAGGGGAGGGGGAGAGAGAATAAAAGAGAGAGGGGTAAGGAGGGTTAGAGTTGTTAGACTTAGGGTAGACAACTAAGAGGGGGGGTGAATCAGTTGTCCAAAACTTTATTCCAAATCAAATACTTAACTTCACATGAACATAATAGTTAATCAATCATGAAAGCATAATGCAACAAGTTAAGAGCAGATACACATTAACACATAACACCAATATTTTTGACGTGAAAACCTGGTTAAGGGAAAAACCACGGGGTGATTAACCCAAGATAATATTCTCTGTTAGAAGAATAGAAAGAACAAAACAGCACATGCCAATTAGGGTTCACTACCCGAGCACACTACTCACAAGAGGCTCACTACCTACAAGAGACTCATTGTCTACAAAAGAATAAGTATCACATACTTGAACTAGTAAATAGCATCTTCACCATGCTTGAGTCAGTTCCATTTAAGCCTAGACCTTTTGCTTTGCCTTTTGCCCTTCTCCTTACTACTCTGCACTTATCTCCACAAGTCCACTCCGAAATGACTTCACAATCCCTTATTTATACAAGACATTAACTTAGGAAAGATCTTCTAAGTCGGTAGATATTACAGAGCAAATATACAAATGCAACATGTCTAATTACAAAAGCACTTCACGTGGATCAACACACTGTCAGCCACACAGAGTTTGGACTTCAATCTTCATCCAAGAACACACCAATCCTCACATGACATCCTCAAGATCATCCGCAGGAGGTGTAACCCATCCGGTCGGCCTGTCTTGGCGAGAATGCCATCATCTAGAAGTTATTCTTCATTTTTGGGACCCAATTCTAATGTGCACCATAAACATGAACTGAGAACGATCCAAGGTCCTCCACAAACTTGCCTGAAACACCAAGGACATCCGCACTTCCTCTACTTACTGAAATCCTTCTCTCCTTCATCTGGAACCTCAAGAACACAGTCTACCATTACTGTCACAAAGGAATAGATACTTCCAGACCTTCAAACCATTAACCAAACTATTTGATACACCACACAGAATTCTCCAACACTTCCTCAAATCCACAGAATGGGATAATGCATTACCGGACCTCACCGGACCTATCTGTGTCACTCTGTCATCACTGAACATCTGCTAGAACTGGTTCTACTTGAATAGCCACAGCTTCTTTAGATCTTCATGCAGACCTCTAAAACCTCATCTGGATCACCTTAAGACACATATATACAAACACTTTAATCCATATCCTCTGATCCTCAACCTATCTTGGACTTTTACCTAGTTGTCATCACTGTTCTTCACTTGTTCCTGATTGAGACTAAGTTTCCCAATATCCTCAGCACTTAGTTCATCCAATCCTTATCATTAATGCAATAGGAGTATGTTGACATCAATGACAACACCAGTTAGGCCCATACTTGCAACAATCTCCCCCTTTGTCATTGATGGTAACATAAGATGTGAAAAACTGTTTTGTCCATCAAGACAAGAACTTCTCCTTACTGTCATAACTCCCCCTATCAACAACAACTATTCACATGTCTTCTCTTTTTGTACTGCTTCCCCTTTGATCATCAACCACTTGTTTTTCACATGTCTACTCTCCCCCTTTGACATCAATGGTAAAGGGCACATACTTGCAATTTCCCTACTTCAGAACCATTCCTGTTGCTCCCCCTAAGTAGCAGCTCCCCATCATCAATCTAGACCACAAGATGTGACTGTGAAATACACCAGATTGATGCACATCAGTGTTGATAACTGAGAGGGGGGGTGAATCAGTTATCCTAATTATTTCTGCTTTCTAAACTTTCTTATTAATCAATGCAACATCAATTCAAACAAGCAAACATAACCATGAAATGGAAATACACATGACATAATATTTTTGACGTGGAAACCCTTTTAAGGGAGAAAACCATGGGGTGATTAACCCAAAGATTATTCTCTATTAGAAGAATAAGGAAAAATAAAATGGCACTTTCCAATTAGGGCTCACTGCTCGAGCACACTACTTACAAGAGGCACACTACCTACAAGAGACTCATTGTCTACAAAAGAGTGTTATACAATACTTGAATTGATTAGGAGCATCTACATATGCTGGAGTTCAGTTCCGGTTAGGCTCAGTACACTAATCTGCTACACTTCATCTTTCCTCTTTCTTATGCTACTTTCTTTCACATACCGGACCTTCTTTACTGCTCCTTCTATGCTCTTCTACTTTTATTCGCACATCACTAACTTGAACAACACATCTCACAACTAAATCCATCATGTATATATATCTGCACAAGTGATTTCATCACTTTTCAAGTTGGCACCTGGAATAGTCAATTCTTTTCACAAACTCTGATCTGTCGGTTGAATCCTTGCACACCAAGTAATGTGGATCAAGCATATACTTGTAGAAGTCATCAATCATGTCAGCCAAACATAACTTATGCCTTAAGAACCTTTTCCATCATCAGTAACACATCTAAAAAAATAGTCTGATGTTCTGTCAGTTAGTTCTTCCTCTGTTCACACTGTCACTTAGGAACCCGGTACCCAGGTATTCATATCTTTTACCTCATCTATTAGTGGAGGCTAAATCCTTGGAATCTATCACTAAAGGTAGTCCTCTTGACTTCCCCAAATCTGCACTTCACCAAGATACTTCCTCTGAGATCTGGACCTGTCTGTCGGACCTTGCCACATGCTTTGTTCTTGTTTACCGAACCACCCCATTCTTCATTCTGACTTCCGGTAGAGACACACCATGTCCTGTGGATGTGTGGGATTAACTTTGTTGCCATCAATGACAACAATCATGAATCCATATAGTGTCTCTTGCCAACAATCTCCCCCTTTTGCATTGATGGCAACACTTAGTGAAAAATGACAAAGTGTTTACACTATGCTCCCCCTTGGCTGATGCTCTATTTTTATATACATTTTCTGAAGCTTCCCCTTAGTTGGATTCCTCATTTTTCACTGCTCCTCACTCCCCCTTTGACATCAATGGCAAAGGGTAGGGTCCGCATACCAAAATTTTTTAAAAAAATTTACCATACTTAGTTGCATATTACATACTCACATAAACTAAAGAATGTCTGCAAAGGATGTCTTCAATTGGATGAGTTCTGCAGCCCAACTTTGCTTCATTCTATCCAAAATTGAGATGTGACCGCTCAACAAGAATGCAAAAGCTTCTGCCCTCTTAAGATCTGTTGGATCACTAGTTTGGGCGGTAGTCTGAGCATCACTTATGGCCTCATGCATGGCCTCTAACTTAGGGATAATAATCCTTCTAAGTTCACTAATCTGGCTAATTATGTTCTTCCTTTCCTTCTCAAAATTCTTTATTGCATTTGTGATTGCAATAGTCTGACACTCTTGATTTACTATGGAGGAAGAGAGAGGATCAAAACTTTGAGACAAACTTAGTAGTTTATCCTCTTGCTCTTTTATTTTCTTCTCAATCTCTACTGTTGCTTTGGACCAGGAAATACAAAATTTGTATACTTCACCACCATCTTTAAGATCATTTTCTAAGCTCTTTATCCCAATATTCATATTTCTCCTATAATTAATGATCAACTTTTGTACTTCAAAGAATCTCTTATCTAAAAACTCCTTCTGGACCTTTTCTTCAGCTGACTTCTCTAGAGAATCAAAATGTGTATTAACACTGCTGACTAGAGTTTTGAGATTACTGGAAGAGGAGGCTGTGGGATCCTTCTGAAAAGATGGCATGATCTTTTCCAAAACTCCAGATGCTACTTCTAAAAGCTCACAGTCTTCCATGTGAGATTTCAGTAGCTTCTCTTTGGCCTTCGCATTTGCAAATGAAGCTATCTTCATTATTTGCACCAGAGATAGAGAGTCAAAGTCCAAAGGCCCTTTTAATAGATCCGGTTCATCAATCTCCATAGATGCTTTTGTCAAAAAGTCCTTTACTAATTCTGTAGTGTCTCTTGCCGGAGATAGATTTTTCTTTTCTTCTGTAGTCACTGAACTGTCTTTTGGAGCTTTCTCTCCTTCCACAACCTTTGCACTGATATCTTCTTTTCCCTTCACCTCTACTTCTTTCTCTTTTACTCTTTCTTCTCCTTTGGATCCAGAGTCAACAGGGGAAACTAGAGGAGAGATGTTAGTCTGTTTCAGAGTAAAGGATTCCAAGTCCTTAGCTGTTTCTGCACTGGTATCCATAACTTCTTCTGTTATTTTCTCAGAGAGCTCTTCTGCAATATTTGTGACCGAGGGGTCAGCACCCAAGTCCTTTATGATAGGAAGATTGAATTTTTTGAAGGATTTTTAGAGAATCTCTTCTGTGTCCTTGGCTACCTTGTCGGTCTCACCAAGCATAAGTTGATTCATCCTTGCTTTGCTTCTAAACTCATCCTTGCAATCCTTGAATACCATATTCATTGTCTTGGGATCGATTGAAGGATATAGCTGAATAGCTATTTGTTCCCAGATCTCAAGGTCTTTTGCCATGGCATTGGTCTTTCTCATTTCTAACTCCTTTTCTGGGCTCTTAGGAATAAGAGATATAATTTCAATGAAGGCCTTATTGTATATGTTCAGATACTTGACTGTAGCTTCTTGCAGGATCTTTTGGTTAGCCTCATTGTAATCATCATAGAATTCGGCCATTGGTTGAAGGTTTCCATCCACAGTGACTAATTTGATTACACTTTCTAAAGACAGGGTGGGCTTTTCAACAAATTCCTATGCCATTTCTTCCTTGTCTTGACCTATGGAAGGTTTACCAGATCCTTTCTTCTTCTGCTTCTTTATTTCCTTTATCCCCTCATCTAATTCGGTTTCCTCTTCATCTCTTTGACTTGCATAAGCCCTTGTGGCTTTTGTCTTTGATCTTTTCTCTCCTTTGCCGGGTGCTTGGACTTCTGGTTTTGAGCTTTTAGTAGGGATAGGTGCTGATCTCTTTGATGATCTGGTCCGGTGGAAGTTTCTACTGGAGCACTTTCCTCACTTTTCTTTTCTGCCTCTTTCTTCTCTTCCTCTGCCTTTTGCCTCTTTTCCCTGTTGGCATCAAGTGCCTCCTTTGAGATGCCAAGGCCTTTGACAACATTTTCTACTTCTTTTCTCACCTTCCCCTTGATCTCTGGTTCTCTAAGTTCCACATGAATCTTTACACTCAGCTCCTCAAAGGTTCCAAACTTTTCTGCCTTTGGATCCTTTGGCTGACTTAGCATGTGTTGAACATGCAGCTCCACAATTTGTTCATCAACTTCATACCCCATGGGCATGATCCATACAGTTCTTGGTTCTACTGCTTCCATTAGGCACTGATCAGTCTCTACCATAAAACAAACTGTGTCTTTGTATTTCTTAACAAGAGACTAGGGAATCCTTTCTCTTGCTTGCATCATGTTCTGAAAATTCTTGAAGTATCCCCACAAAGCTGTATTTTGTGCTTTGTAATCACCAAGTCCATGCAAATAATCTCTGATTTGGATAGCTACTGGCCTATCACTCTCCCACACCTAGCCACTAGATCTGAGAAGCTCATTCATAAAGTAGAAAAATAAGCACAATATTAATCCACCATACTTGAATGATTTCTTTTTATCTTTCTTTATTTTCTGCAGATTCTCCAAGAGTTGGTTCAAGAGAAGCTGACAAAGATCATAGTCTGCATCCTTTCTTAACATTTCATAAGCGGTGTAGATGGTAGTTCTAGGTACAGAGTTTTCCCTACTAGAATGATATTTATATCCAATGATCATGGAGGCAAACATGACATCTGGATCAGAGATGTCATCTACTGTCTTTACTCTTTTATCAAATTTGGATCCGGTAGCCTCACTCACAGTTTGATTCTTCACAGATTTAAGAATAGGAATCCCACCGGATGAGTGTAATCCAGTAACTGCCCTGATGGCATCTTTTGTGATTTTGAATGGTCCATTTAACCACATGAAGTTGTCATGTATTCTGCTCAAAATGTACCTGACCCATTCATCCTCTATAAAACAGGGGAAATGTATGTATTGTGCAAAGTGCTTGTTCTAGAGGCCCTTGTATTGGGGTTTGAGCTCAAATGAATCATCTAATAGTTGTTTGTGATAGATATCTCTTAGTTTGAATTCTCCAAACTCTTCAACATTTGCGTGTATGTAAACCCTAATATCTTCGATGTGCAAAACACCATGCAGAACACTAAAAAATGCACCTAGGGGATCTACCTCCAAAGATTTATATGGATGTTTCTTAAATGTGGGGCGAGGTCTATCAGAAATCTTTACTATATTCGAAGTAGCCATCATCGAAAGATTTGCAGTGAGATATTGAAAATGGAAAATACCTTTTGCACCTTTCAGTTTCACGGAGTTGGTCGGATTGATTTCTAGATGTAATGACTTTTACAAATGATCTTTGATGAACTTGAGGAATTTTGTTGCAGAGCTCCACTTTTCATTTCTTCTTGAATGCAGAATGAATAAGTAGTTAATGAGAAAACCCTTATAATGCTCCACAAACCCTAATATCAGGTTGCAATAAATGCTCGACCTACATTATTCTGGTTTGCCTTATTCAGATGACTTGAAGAACCAGATCAACCCTGATCTTTAAACATCTTGCGGATCTTCCAAATCTTAACCACAGTTTGTTTGGATGCTACCCTTATGAATCCTTCAATCCGTAGCTCTTCTTGTGCCAGTTCCGGCAGCAATTGACTGGCTGGGGGAACAAGGTTTTCTTTGTGTCTCCCCCTGAGCCAAAGCATACCTTTTAGTTTTTGGAAGCTATCAACACAAAGTCTGGTGCGGATACCACCTCTACATTCTCTGTACTTTTCTTCACCCAAATATTGTTCATCTCACTTTTAATTTCATCCGCATTCACCTTTTGTTTACCCTTATCTTGATTTTGATGATGATATACCAAACCCTTTTTGTCTTGATTCTTGTGTCTACAGAATTTTGCAATATGACCGGATCTATTACAAATTTGGCAAACGACATTTCTCTGCATATTTGATTGATATCCTCTTGATCTGCATTGATTAGCCATATGACCTATTCTATTGCATGCAAAGCATCTACCATTGAATGATTTGTTCATTTGCATATTTCTGCATTCATGAGATTTGTGAACATACTTTTTGTAGTTAAAACACTATCCGGAGAAAGATGAATTAGTCTGATTCATTCTCTTTCTACATTGATTAGCTTTGTGACCAAAGTGATTGCAGCTGTGGCAATATCCATTGAAGGATGGATATCTTTGAGCATTGGGCTATCTTACCAGAGGTCTTCTAGGCCTGTTCCTTGGATTTTCTGATCCAAAATTCTTCTAACCGGATCCAGAGCTTTCTCCTTTCTCATATCCCAAACCACACTTGTCATCTACCCCTTTTTGACTTCCAAGAAGAACTTCAAGTTGAGCAGAGCTTATCTTGAATTTCTCTTTATATTCATTTACTATTTGAAGATCCCTTTTGAGAGAGACAATTTGATCCTCAAGTTTTTCTTCATTATCTTTAGCATCTTCAAGATCAGATTCAAGATGTCTGATAATTCTATCCATCTGGTGGCAATCTTCTGATTTCTCCTAGAGAGATTGTCTTAGATTATCTTCAGTTTTTCTTTTCTCTTCAACTTCTTGGGTAAACTTCATAACTCCTAATTCCATTTCATGTCTTACCATAATGATTTCTTTTGATAACTTTTCACATAACTTGGTTTTCTCAGTCAGCTCTTCATTTGCACCATTTGCTTCACCTTGTCTTGCTAATTGCTGAAGCAGCTCCTTTCTCTTTTTCATAGAGAGACTTAATTTGTCTTTTAGTTCTCTCATGAAATCATTAGTCTGTTTGAGTCTTTCCTTTAATTCATTGACTTTAGAGTTTGACTATTCAAGATCCTCAAGGGTAGTCTTGAGTTGCTCCCATAAACCATATGCATCCATTTGGACTCCCAGGTCTTCCTTGAGCTGTTAGACTCTGTTAGGAGGAACTTAGCTCTGATACCAATTGTTGATAACTAAGAGGGGGGGTGAATCAGTTATCCTAATTATTTCTGCTTTCTGAACTTTCTTATTAATCAATGCAGCATCAATTCAAACAAGTAAACATAACCATGAAATGGAAATACACATGACACAATATTTTTGACTTGGAAACCCTGTTAAGGGAGAAAACCATGGGGTGATTAACCCAAAGATTATTCTCTATTAGAAGAATAAGGAAAAACAAAATGGCACTTGCCAATTAGGGCTCACTGCCCGAGCACACTGCTCACAAGAGGCACACTGCCTACAAGAGACTCACTATCTACAAAAGAGTGTTATACAATACTTGAACTAATTAGGAGAATCTACATATGCTGGAGTTCAGTTCCGGTTAGGCTTAGTACAATGATCTGCTACACTTCATCTTTCCTCTTTTCTTATGCTACTTTCTTTCACATATCAGACCTTCTTTACTGCTTTTGCTCTGCTCTTCTGCTTTTATTCGCACATCACTAACTTGAACAACACATCTCACAACTAAATCCATCGTGTATATATATCCACACAAGTGATTTCATCACTTTTCAAGTCAGCACCTGGAATAGTCAATTCTTTTCACAAACTCTAATCTGTCGGCTAAATCCTTACACACCAAGTAATGTAGATCAAGCATATACTTGTAGAAGTCATCAATCATGTTGGCCAAACATAACTTATGCCTGAAGAACCTTTTCCATCATCAGTAACACATCTGGGAAAATAGTCTGATGTTCTGTCAGTCAGTTCTTCCTATGTTCACACTGTCACTCAGGAACCCGGTACTCAGGTATTCATATCTTTTACCTCATCTATCACCGGAGGATAAATCCTTGGAATCTATCACTCAAGGTAGTCCTCTCGACTTCCCCAAATCCGTACTTCACCAAGATACTTCCTCTGAGAGATCTAGACCTGTCTGTCAGACCTTGCCACATGCTCTATTTTTGTTTACCGGACCACCACATTCTTCATTCTGACTTCCGGTAGAGACACACCATGTCCTGCGGATGTGTGGGATGAACTTTGTTGCCATCAATGACAACAATCATGAATCCATATAGTGTCTCTTGCCAACAATCAGTGCACCTTAGTTCACCACCAGAGGGGCAATAACCCCTAACTTCTCCCTGAGATACTTGAAAGAGTCCTTAGGTAGAGGTTTAGTAAAGATGTCTGCAATCTGATCCTTTGAAGGCACAAACTCCAATCTGACTTCATTCTTGTTCAGTTGCTCTCTCAAAAAGTGAAACTTGATGGATATATGTTTGGTCTTTGAATGTAACACCGGATTATTGGATATGTTTATTGCACTTGAGTTATCACAGAGAATTGTGATGGGCTCCTCATATTCTACTTTAATATCTCTTAGCATCTGCTTCATCCACAAGACTTGAGTGCAGCTACCTACTACTGCGATGTATTCTGCTTCAGTTGTAGACAGAGATATTACCTCTTGTTTCTTGCTTAGCCAAGAAACCAATCTTTTTCCCAAAAAGAATGCTCCACCACTGGTACTCTTCTGGTCATCCACATCTCCTGCCCAATCTGCATCTGTATATGCATGAAGAGAGAAATCATGATCTCTAGGATACCACAGACCATACTCAACTATTCCTTTTAGATACCTAAAAATTCTTTTGATTTCCATGACATGAGATTCTCTGGGATCAGCTTGGAATCTCACAATAAAACCAATAGCCTGCATTATATCTGGTCTAGTTTGAGTGAGATACAGTAATCCTCCAATCATTAATCTATACTTTGTCTGGTCTACCTTAGAAGAGTCATCATCTTTGCTCAACTTACATCCGGTTGCCATGGGAGTAAGCATTGGCTTTGAATCTTCCATTCCAAATTTCCTCAACAATTCTTTCACATATTTTGTTTGGGAAATAAAGATTCATTTTTTTGTTTGAGTAATTTGCAAACCCAAGAAGAAATTCATTTGACCAAGCATTGACATCTCAAACTCACTTTTCATTTGATTTGCAAAGGTTTTACACATACTGTCTCTTCCTCCGAATATGATATCATCAACAAATACTTCAATAATCAAAATGTTTTCATGATCAATTTTGAAATATAAGTTACTGTCAGCAGTACCTTTGTTGAAGCCAATCTTTAAGAGATGTTTGTCCAATCTTTCATACCATGCTCTTGGGACTTGCTTTAGTCCATACAATGCCTTCTTCAACTTGCACACCACATCACTATGCTTAGATAATTGAAATCCATCCAATTGTTCAATGTACACTTCTTCTTCTAAATCACCATTCAGGAAGGCAGACTTGGCATCCATCTGATACACTTTGAAATCTTTGAAGGCAGCAAATGCAAGAAATAATCTAACTACTTCAATTCTTGCCACCGGAGCAAAAGTTTCTTCAAAATCAACTCCTTCTGTTTGAGAGTAACCTTTACAAACTAATCTGGCCTTATTTCTGATCACTTCACCAGCTTCATTCAATTTGTTTCAGAAGACCCATTTGGTTCTAATCACATTTTTATTTCTAGGTCTGGGAACAAGATCCCAAGTGTGATTCTTCCCAATTTGCATCACTTCTTCCTTCATTGCCTTAGTCCAGTTTTCATCATTGCAGGCTTCATTTACTGTCTTAGGTTCAATCTTTGAAATTAGACAATACTCATCTAAATTTTGAGCAATTCTCCTCCTTGTTTGCACTCCTTTGCTTTTGTCACCTATGATCTGATCTTCAGAGTGGTTTAGAGTTACATACCTTGGAACTTTGGGAGTTGCCAATGAGATTTGTGGCTGCAAAGGCATCTCATCACTTCTAGTAGGCCTCCCCATTCTCTTGCATCTATCACAACTCCTAGTGTACTTGACAGCATCTTTATGAAGTGTTGGCCAATAATATCTTGTTGTTAGTATCTTGAAGGTTGTCCTCTTATCTATAAAATGTCCCCCACAAGGCTCATCATGACAAGCCTTCATTAAATCAAATACTTCATCCTCCCTAATAAATCTTTGCATAATATTGTCTAGCCCAATATAAAATAGAAATCCATAAATCCAAGAGTAAGAGAAACATTTATGAACTACTTGCCTCTTCTCGCTTGGAGAGAAGTATCCTAGAATCTGCCCTGTAACCAAATAATTGGCTATATCTGCATACCATGGAGTGTGTATGGTGAGAGCAAATAGATGCTCATCAGGAAAAGAATCATCAACCACTCCATCTGAAGACTATGTAGGTAGTCTAGATAGAAAATCAACAACAACATTGGCCTTGCCTAGGTTGTCAACAATTGTAACATCAAACTCCTGCAACAATAATAACCACCTTACAAGTCTTCCGCCCACTATGGGTTTATTCATCAAATATATGATGGATGCATGATCTGTATGGATGAAAACCTTGTAACTAGTTATGTAGTGCTTGAATTTATTAATTGCATAAACAACTACCAACATCTCTTTCTCTGTCACAATATAGTTTAACTCAACTCCTTGCAGATTCTTACTTACATAGTATAAGGCATACTCCTTGTTTCCTTCTTGTTCACCTAGGACTACCCCAATGGCAAAATCAGATGCATCTATATGGATGTGAAAAGGCAGAGACCAATTTAGACCTCTGAGAATAGGGACTTGTGTCAGGGATGTTTTTAGCTTTTCAAAAGAGATCTGACAATCTGATGTCCATTCAAATTCACTGTCCTTGGCCAGTAGAGTAAGTAAAGGGGCAACAATCTTTCTAAAATCCTGAATGAACCTCTTGTAATATCCTGCATGGCCTAGGAAGCTCCTTACATCCTTCTATTTTTGGGGAATAGGTAGGGTAGATATGATGTCAATCTTCTTTGGGTCAACTTGGATGTCTGCACTTGAGATGAAATGTCCCAAGACTATTTCCCATGTCATCATCAAAAAACACTTTATATTACTGAAAGAGAGGTTGTGCTCTATACAACTCTTCAATACCTTCTCCAAGTTGTGTAACACTTCATCATATGTGTCACCATATGTGGTGAAGTCATCCATATTATCATGTACAAAATTAGAGAAAATACCAAGGACTACTCTTTGAAATGTAGTTGGAGCGTTGTACAAACCAAAGGGTAAGACAAAGTATGCATGTCCCCCAAGGGCAAGTAAACATTGTCTTATCCTGATCCTCTAGAGCAATCTTAATCTAGTTATAACCACTAAAACTATCAAGAAAGGAAAAATATTTCTTGTCTGCTAAAGAGTCAAGAATTTGGTCAATAAAAGGCAATGGAAAGTGATCCTTCCTGGTAGCAGTATTCAATTCTCTGTAATCAACATAGACCCTCCATTTGCCACCTTTCTTGGGGACTATAACCAATGGTGAAACCCATTCACTATCTAGAATGGGGTATATAAACCCTGGATCCAGAAGCTTCTGAAGCTCAACTTTAACAATTTCTCTGAGGGCTAGATTTATGTGCCTCTATTGCTGCTTGATTAGTCTATATCCATCATCTATATATATCTTGTGCATGCACAAGGCAGGATCAATGCCTTTCATATCATTGAACTCCCAAGCAAATGATGTTGAGTGTGTATGTAATATTTCATGCAGGGATTGTTGTTGTTCATCAGTCAATGTATTGTTAATTTACAACATCATACCTGGCTTGACTTCTACTTGTTTGGACAATTCTTGAGTGGAAGACAAATCAAGGCTAGGTAATATAGGTAAGCATTATTGAGGTAATAATGCATGGAAGATTTGGGAGACTTCTTCTGATGAACTGTAGGGTATTATGCTGCTCAAAGGGTCTTGTAAGCAAGATAGGTAGTCTTGCTACTGTGGGTGTCTCCCACAATTGTTTTGTATAACATAAGCAATTAATTCATCTTCATCTGGAATATTCAATAAAGGGCTGCATTCTATAGTCATCAGGGTTTGCAAGGAATAGGTGTCCTCATCCTCCAGGCTAGGCCAAATGGTCTTCTCAAGATCATGGTATGGCTGGGCTGGTGGATATAAATCTAATTTCTTGGTCACTGTCCCATTAGACATGATCATGTTGCTAGACCTATAAACTATAAATGCATCAACAATGGAAAGCCATGGTCTACCTAGTATAAGAGGATATCCAGCAAGATTAACCTTAGGCTATGAAACTATGAAATCAGTAGGGTATTCCCAAGAATCTAATGCAAGGACCAAATCTTCTATGACTCCTTCAGGTTTGACTATAGACCCATCAGCTAATTGTAAGACTATCTGAGTAGGCCTAAGGTTGTTCAATTGGAGTGTTTGCATTGTCTCCTTGGTCATGACATTAATTGTAGCTCCTAGATCTATCAAAGTATTCTTAATCAGAGTCCCATTCATCTTTACATCCACCACTGGGCTACTTGGATCTATGTATTTGGGAACAGTTATATTTCCCAACATGATGTCAGCAAGATTACCTAAAACATGCACTGTCTGAGGGTCTATTCTCTTCCTTCCTAGCTTCTTTATGCAAAGATCCCTAATAGTTTTGGTATAGATAGGAATATCCTTGATGGCTTGGATTAAGGGAATCTTGATGCTTATATCTTGTAGTTGGGTGAGAAGGACAATATCAATTTGGATTGTTTGCTTTTGCATGGCCAAGCACTTAGGGAAAGGAGGAAACTTATGTTGTAAGGTAGTTTGGGCATCTTGGGTTGACTCAGGATCTAAGGGTGGCTTATCTAAGGCTTCTTTAGTGGGTTCTTCATCTCCAAGCTTTGTAATTTGGGGAGATGAAGGCCCTACAAGTTGCCTCCCTAATGTAAGATGAACATTACTCACTTCTACCACATAGGTGGGATATTGCATTACCTCGTTAGTATAAGCCTACTGGATAGACTTGTTGTTAGGGTTAGGTGCATGTCAAGGGTAGGGATTTGGGTAGGTCTAGGAGGTGGATTTTAAGGTGGTGGCATTATGGCTGGTTGTTGTGGCTGAGATGGAATCATAGGTTGCTGAAATTGTGGCTTTTACTAGTATTGTTGGCCCTTGTTCCACTGAGGCTACCATTGTTGCTGCTAAGTAGGTTGGGACCTTGGAAATTTTGGTGAGGCCATGAGTTAGGGTGTTCTTGGTTCCAACCAGCTTGTAGAGTAGTCCATTGAGGAGTAGTCCATTGGGGATTTTGCCATGTATTTGGGTTACTAGGCCATTATTGAGCATTCCAAGCAAAGAAGTTCTGATTTGTAGTAGGAAAGAGAAAATTAAAACTAAGTGGTTCAGAGGGCATACCTTCCCTTTGCTACCAAGGTCTCCTCTGAGCTATAAAGAATAGTTGCCCGTCTTCTCCTTCAAATGGTTACAATTCTGGCCTCTCAATCTTTTCTTGTTGGATGCTAGCCACCCTTTTGCATTTACAGTTGGCCTTCCTCTGTCTACAGCTGGGGCAGTACTCAGTAAGCATTGCATCCACCTCTTTTTGATATGGACAATGTCGAGCTATGTATCCATATGGCTAATAATTTCCTCCTTCATGTTGGTTAGCAAGTTACTAATCTCCACTCTTGAAACTCCATAAGTTGCCTTGTCTGTGATGGCTGCTCTTTCTCCCCTTGGTTTTCTAGAAAATATTCTAGAATAATTTATGTAGGTTGTACAGATATCTTCAATAGGAAGTTGAGATATATCCCCTGTTCCAATGAGATTGAGGGCATCCATGCAGTCATCATTAACTCCTCTCATAAAGACCAACTTTAGTGATTCTTCAAACAACATATTTTGAGGGTTTTTCTTCAAGGCAAACTGGAATCTTTCCACATAGTCTTCTTGTGGTTCATCTTCTTTCTATGACATCCTAAAAATGTCATCTCTTATCCTATCATGTCATCTGCAGTGGTCTTTATATTAAATTGCTAGGAACTTTGTCTTCATGGTATCCTGGTCTGGAATGACATCTTTCCCCAACCCCATAAACCACCTTAAGGCAACATCTTTTAGTGTGTCAGGGAATAGCTTAAGTCTTTAAGGATCAGTGGTGTAGTCATAACTCCTACACAAGACATCAAACTCGAATAGGAAAGTGTCAGGATTTTTGGTCACCAAGCCATAGAAAACAGACAATGCAGAAGGTGGTATATTTTTTAGAATAGTAGCCCATGCTTGGTTTGGGATAGGGAATTCAAACATCACGTGTCCTAGAGGATCATCTACTAAAACATCTCCCATGGTTCTAAAAGTCCCTTCAATGGCAGTGGAGGAAGTTGATGGAGATGTAGGGGGTGTTGATGAAGATGTAAAAGGAAACTCTCCCTTAGCACTTCCTACTGTGTAATTGATAAAATCAGCTGTGCCCTCATTATTCTGAGAAGTTGAAGGGAGGAATCTACCTCGATTATCTCTCTGCCTCCACATAAAATAATTTGAGCTTTATGTTTCAGCGGTCCTGCACAGTGTTAGTAGAATGCCTGGTGTTTCTTGAAAAATAAATTTAGTAAATCTAATGCTGAAATAAGATTTAACTATGAAAGTATATAAAACTAATGAGATTATGAAGATAGAACCATCCCCGGCAATGGCACCAAAAATGTAGAGGAAAACTAATGCATTGTAGACTTAAACAAAATTTAGGTTAAACCTAACTAAATAGTCCACTCTATGATTGCATTCCTACATTGAATTATCAACCAAGGAGTGTAAGCTTATGATGATGCTCACACTATATATGCTTTCAACTTGTTTCTATCCTAAACTAAGTCATGTAAACTTATTCTAATCAACTTAATTTACTAAAGTTCACAGAAATGAAAGAACAACAAAATCAGTTAAAAATTTAGTTGCTATAGGTACCCTCAGTGTAAACTGAAGATAGCTATATATTCAACAGAGAATTACATAATTAACTTGAAATACACATAATGGTAAAAGACTTGACACTAACCTCTAGAGGACTTCAACTATGTATTCCATTCATGAATCACAACTATCACAAATAGCAATAACGATTTCTTACTTATTTCACAATGCAACATATAAGATAACATGAAATAGTTTTAACTAGAAATACATGAATAAATAAGCGAATGTATGAAGTGAGCATTAGTACCTTGAGTGGCCAGCTCAGGGAACTATCTCACTCCTTCTAGAAACTAAATCTACTTCAAATCTTCACACATTTCCCATGACATGCAGTTGAATTCAATTCATATAAAAAACATAATCTTCTTCAGATTTTATTCAAAATTGAAATATGTCTGGAATAACTGATAACTGTAAAAATAGAGTAATAGCTATATAAAGATAAAGTAAAATAACAACTAACTAAGCAATGAACTTGTCCCCTAACTTATACAAAAGTGGGAGAGTTTTATGTGATCTTCTAACTAACTGTGATCATCAATTCATCCCTGGATATCAAGGTATAGTTTTGAGATCAACTTATTAATTATTTAGAACAAAGAAAGCAGAGTCCTATTCAAACAGAAATCCCACACAATGTCTCATGAATAAAAATACATAATTTGTGGTTAGACTTCTAGAACAAGTCTTTTTCTTCTCTTATATTTATTTTTCCATGATGACCACGTTCATCTCCATCAATCTTTACTTCTGGCACTTGGACTACACTTTAATCAATTCCCCTGTTTTGCATTCTGTTGCAATTACTCCTTCCTGGATGCTATGTCTTTGTTGCACAAGGTTAATTATCTAACATATATACACAAAATAACCTTTCATATTAAAATGATGAAATCCTATCTATATTACATGCAAATCAATAATTTAAATCATCCACTTGATAATATAACCACCATATTCCATTTATCAGCTTAGGTTTAAAGTCTCTGAGAAATATATGTGAAACAACATATAATAAAGGTAATGTCTATAAGGCTCTTGCAAGATCATGTGAAAAGGCCTTTAAAACATATAAAAACATTATGAAAGGAAGTCAATATTTTAACCCAACATTTCCCCCCAACTTAAACTTTTATTTGTCCCTAATTAAAACCAAGGAACTAAACATCTAGGGTAGAAGGTTATAATGCAAAGTGATTTTTCTGAGGTCCATGTTTTCTTTGATTCCCTTTGTTTTAATTTTAGGTGTTTCTAGCAACTAAGGGCTACTTCACCATTATTTCACCCACACTAGTACTAGGGTCATCCCACAATAATGGATTACACTTTTTTTGCCAAACTTGACATTAAAATCAACATTTTGAACTAAATCTTCACTTTCTGACACGTATAGCTGCTAAACCGTTAGGAATTTGAAGGTGATGATTTGTGAGATTTTATTTGTAGATTCTAAATATATATTTTTAAAAAAAAATTGGAGTTAAATCATAACAATTTTTGCGTCTCCTTTGAGAATTGATTTTTAATAGTAAACAACATTTTTTTTAAAGTGATGTGTTTTCTGTAGCACATAACTTTTTTCTGCAAAGGATAAAATTCTAATTCTTTTGAATTTAGAATGGTAACACCGATATAAAGGGCATGCATTTGGTTTCATAATGTTTTGTTGAATATTTTTTTTTAATTAAGTTTTGAAGTCAAACTAATTATAATTTAGACATAGGCATATTCCGTAAAACATAACTTTTTTTGTATATATCGAAATTGAGTTTTTTTTTTTGTTGAAACAAGGACATCAATACCTAGGGCATAGATATTTTTCAAAATACTTTTTTCACTAATTTACTAATTTTCTATGTGTGTAGAATAGAGAACTTGATGTTCGATGAAAAACCTGCATTCATAAGAAATAAAAATTAAATATATTTAAAATTATACTTTTTGGGAAGCTTATAATAAGGACTACATACTTACAAAACATAAATTTTAAATGAATTCATTTGATCCCTCAAAAGGTAAATCAAAAGAAAACTTTTATCATCATTTAGATAGGTGTAGAGGAGACTCCATTATATGTATGGTTTAAAACTAGTGAGGTTCTATCTAAGGGGGTTTGAATCTAAGGGGGTTTGATCAAACCCTCTTCAATTAAAATCCTTTAAATTGAACTTTTCAAGGCTTAAATCTTTATATTTTCTAAAAATATGTGATTTCAGCAAAAAATAGGATGTCCCAAAAAGTGTAACTCATTATTGTGGCACACTTTAATCAATTCCCCTGTTTTGCACTCTATTGCAATTACTCCTTCCTAGATGCTATGTTTATGCTGCACAAGGTTAATTATCCAACATATATACACAAAATAACTTTTCATATTAAACTTATGAAATCATTTCTATATTACATGCATATCAATAATAAATCATCCACTTGATAATATAACCACCATATTCCATTTATCAGCCTAGGTTTAAAGTCTCTGAGAAGTATATGTGAAACAACATATAATAAAGGTAATGTCTGTAAGGTTCTTGCAAGATCATGTGAAAAGGTCTTAAAAACATATAAAAACATTATGAAAGGAAGTCAATACTTCAACCCAACACTAACTACATTTATTTCACTCCGTATGATCTCCCAGTTGTAGTTTTTGATCTCAATCTCTCATGTGTGAAACTTCTTTCCTCCAGCTCAATCCATTTCATTTGGACTTTCTTTCAAATATATTTCTGATTTAGTTTTTATTTGCAAACTCCTCATCTATAGATTTCCTACACTGGTTGTTTAATAAGCAATAAACTTGTATTTAATTTTCCCTGGTTTTCCCTTTCTTTTGTTGAGATATATGTTGCATTGGACATTTTATTTTTAACTATGAATGAATAGAACAAAAAGTAGTGAAGTCTATTGTTGCAACAGTAAAAAGAAGTTTGAAGCTACTATGAATAGAGCACCCTAATTTTATCATTTTTTGCATATTAAGAAAGAGTCGAAGCTCCTTGTTTATTTGGTGTAATACTTTGTATGAGTTTTGATTAGAAGTATATATATATCAGTAGTTTATATCTTTTGTTATCTGTTGTTTATTTCTCCTTTGTTTATCTCTACTCTATTTTTCCTTTTACTCCTCTATATCTCCCCTTCACCTAGTATTAGAGCTAAGGGTATCTTCAAACAAAGGTTTCAAGCAAGGTTTTTAAGCAGTTATCAAGCAAAAGTTTATCACGAAGCAAGGTATTTTCACAGTCAACAATGACAGCAAGCACTTGAGCTTGACAAACCCACAAATTTCACAATTTAATGGCAAGAATTATGACTATTGGGCAATCATAGTGAAGGCATTATTTTCTTCTCAAGATATTTGGGAGCTTGTTGAGAATCTAGATTCCCAGAACCAGTAGATGCAACAACATACAATGCTTTAACCCAAGCAGAGAAAGATTTATTGAGAGATAATAGGAAGAAGGATTCAAAATCTCTCTTCTACATCTTCCAAGCAATGCATGACAATATTTTTCCAAGGATTCTAGCAACAACAAAGTCCAAACATGCACGAGATATTCTTCAAATAGCCTATCAAGGAATGAAAAAAGTGAAGACATCTAAGTTGTAAATGTTGAGAAAAGATTTTGAAACAATCTACATGAAAGACAATGAATCAGTAGATTCATTCTTCACTCAAATTATTAGACTGGTAAATCAAATTAGGCCACATGGAGAGACACTTGAAGATAGGAGAGTGGTTGAAAATATTTTAAGGAGTTTGCCCACAAAATTTGAGTCAATTGTTGTAGCTGTATCGGAAACAAAGAACCTCTCACAGGTTTCAGTTGATCAGCTCCATGCATCTCTCATTTCTCATGAGCATAGGCTTAATAGGTCAACAAATACCTCATTGGAGCATGCATTCTAGTCACAAGTTTCAACCAGCCATGGTAGAGGCAAAGGAAGAGAAAGGAATTCTTATAGAGGTGGAAGAAGCAGCTTGTCAAGCTCAAGTGGAAGAGGCAGTAGCCATAACTCAAGCCCAAACCCATCTCAAAATGAACCACAAAGTCAAAGGTATGACAAATCTAAAATCGAATGTCATTATTGTAAAAACTATGGGCATTATTGAAATGAATGTAGGATGAAGCAATATGATTAAGCAAACAAAATGTAAATTTCACAAAAGAAAATCAAAACCAAAAATTAGATCAAAGCACTATGTTTTTGGCATGTAATGTAGCACAAGAAAATGAAAAAGATGTATGGTTCTTAGACTCGAGTTGTAGCAATCACATGACATGGAACCTAGAAATGTTCTCAAGTTTAGATGAAAGTGTAAAATCAGATGTCACATTGAGGAATGACAACATAGTGTTAGTCATAGGTAAAGGAAACATCAACATTCTAACTAAACAGGGGGAGAGGAAGTACATTTAAGATGCGTATTTTGTGCCTAGTCTAAAACATAATCTAATGAGCATTGGACAACTTATTATAAAGTCTTCTTAAAAAACAAAGAATGCACTATTATAGATAAATTTCCAAGTAACCATCTCACTGCCAAAGTCCAAATGACAAACAACAGAATGTTTCCCCTAAAGATTAAGCCGGATTTGAATGTGGAGTATGCTCAAGTACACCCCACAATGAACCCACAAGAGGATAAAGAAGAAGTTGCAATAGTCACACAATCTTTCAAGCAGAAATAAAAGATGAAAATTGGTTATGGCATCTAATAATTAGGCATCTCAATATTAGAGATTTAAATCTACTCAATAAGAAGAGTATGTTAAAGGGTTTTCTATTAATAGAGAAATCAAAAAAGTATGTGAAGGATGCATCTTGGGAAAGCAACATAGAGAAACATTTCCAACTGGCAAGTCAATTAGAGCAAAGACACCTTTGGAGATTGTGCATTCAGATTTGTGTGGACCTATGCAAACACTCTCAATTGGTGGAAGCTACTATTTTTTGACTTTCATTGATGATTATCCAAGGAAAACATAGGTCTACTTTCTAAGGCAAAAGAATGAAGTGCTTGAATTCTTCTATTAATTCAAGGCTCTTGTTGAAAAGCAAAGTGGGTACTACATCAAAGCATTGAGAATGGATAGAGGTGATGAATACAACTGAAATAATTTTTTAAATTTTTGCAAAGACCATGGGATTCACAAACAATTCACAACTAGATACACACCTCAACAAAATGGGGTAGCTAAAAGGAAAAATAGAACAATCATAGAAATGGCAAGAAGCATGTTGAAAGCAAAGCATTTGACAAATGAATATTGGGCTGAAGCTGTAGTTTGTGCAACACATATTATGAATAGATGTCCAACCAAGAGTGTGAAGAATATGATTCCTGAAGAAGCATGGACTAGAAGAAAACATAGTATTGCTCACTTGAGAGTATTTAGATGTGTGGCATATGCACATGTGCCAGATGAGTTGAGAAGAAAATTGGACAACAAAGGAGAAAAATGTATATTTGTTGGTTATAGTGATGAATCCAAGGCATACAAACTATACAATCCAATAACCAAGAAAGTAATAATCAGCACAGATGTGCAATTCATAGAAGATGAAGTATGGGATGGAAGTTTGGAGAAAACAATCGATATTACAACCAACTTACCGCAAGAAGATAAATAAGTTTTTATACCAGCAAGTACTCCATCAAATGTGACTCCTTCCACACCCATTCAAGGTCAACAAATTTGTCAACAAATGACACCATCATCAAGTGTAAGGACAACTCCATGCATTCAAGCATCCACTCCTTCAAATATACAACAAACACCATCTACACATGGCAATCAAGTTGCAGGAACATCAAGTCCACATTCCACAAGTTCTAGTTCAAGTGATATGTCGAATCCTACATTGGCAAGTTTGAGAAGACAAAAAATCAGAAGTTTAAGAGGGATTTATGAGCAAAATGAAGATGAGAATAATGCTAGTCTAATTTATCCTTTTGCATTTTATTCACAAGTAGAAGATCCAATTCATTATGATGATGCTATTAAGGATGAAAAATAGGTAAATTCAATGGATGAAAAAATTGATGCAATTGAAAAGAATCAAACATGGGAGTTAGTGAGTCTTCCAAAAGATAAGGATGTCATAGGAGTGAAGTGGGTTTACAAAACCAAATTAGATGCAAATGGTGATGTAGACACCTGAAAATGTACCTGCATCACAAATGCCACATTCAAGATAATTCTCTTTCAAATTCTATAATTCAACTATTAATTAAATAATTTAAATAATTTAATTAATTTTCCTCTTTCTAAATAAATTGGACATGTTTATCTCAATAAATCAAATAAATTGAACATGTTTATTTGATTTTTGGTTATTGGTAAATATTCGTAACCTTTGTTTACCCACATTTTGGTGCCACTACGTATCCACAAATCCATCTTGCCCATATCCTACAATAACCTACGCGCTGTTTGACAATTTCTAAAAGCCTTTTCAACATATTCATTTTGTGCATATCCTAACGAAAATTACGTTCTAGTTGGAACGTTGCTAAAGCCTTTTTCAACAAATCCATCATGTGCATAATATCCAAGGAGTTCCAGTTTAAACATTTCTAAAAGCCTTTTCAACAGATCCATTTGCTCCTCATCCGGCGTCGATTCTTTTCTGACATTTTTTATCTATCAAAGATTTCCAACCTTGTAAGGTGCGGATTTACTTTTCTTATTAGTTCCTGCCTGGAACTATAGCGGCGATGCAGTTTCTAACTGGTGATTAATTTTTGATAGTTTAGCCAATGAGAATTTGACATTTCCTTCCTGTGAGTCTCTATTATAATGTTCTAACATTTGAACCTGCTGACTTTTTATCTCTTAAAAATGAGAAACTCATTTTCTTTTGTGATTGGTTGTATCTATTGCTCTGCAAATTGTCAAGGGAGGTTATGGTTTTTAGGAGGCATAATAAGACTAATTTTTCCGACACATTGTCTGACATGTTTAAATTTTAAAATATATAGTACAATAACATACACAGGTAACATGCAACGGTGGAGACATGCGTTTGAAATGTGGACAGAGACGAGAGGTTTTTACAATTTCAATGGGCTAAGGGCTACGTGGGATATGTGCAACTCAGTATCTTCATCCGCATTGTCCTCCATGCCTTTCTTGCATACCCTGTGGGCTACCATTCTGGATTGGATCTTGTCTAATTGCACACCCCTTGTAGTGGCTCGATTCCAAAGAAGCTGAAAATCATGGTGTTAGGGTTCAGAAGCCCCCTAAATCCCAGCCTCAAAATTCAAGTAAGAAGCCTTTAAAAGCTTCCAAGTAGTAGGATTTTCCCCTGCATTTTAGAACTTGGCGGCTACATTCTCTGGTGTTTTCCTTTCACCAATTGGTTGGAAGCACAGATATTTTAGCTAGTTCTTTGCCCCGATGTTTTTACTTCAGGGGCACAAGAGAGGCTTAAGCTCTTCCAAGCAAACCTCCTGGAAGAGGGCAGCTTCAACTCTGCAGGGGAGGGCTGTCAAGGAGTTTTGCATGTAGCTACACAGAACATAGTGGCACACCAGCTGGGCTTCAACCTGGATCATTGTTGCAATAAGTGCCCCACCTTATTGCTAAGCCATGGCTCAACAGATGCTTCTAAGGGAATGTAGATCTCTACCAGTACATGAACAAGCTCTCCTATAGCAATATATTACTTGTTTTATAATGTCGCAGTCTTGCAAGCAATATTTAAATTCATCCTGGAGAGAGGGGTTTGGAGTGCATGGACACCGTCCTGTACAGACCATATTTAAAATAAAGGGACCTGCCTTCTGTAGCCCGTCTGTTAACATGCGTAGAAATTTAGGAATTAGAATCTGAAGTTGGAGTTTCCAAGTCTAGTTATTTTCTTTGGTGTCTCAGAGGATAACCAAACCACAACATTGAGATGCTGCACATGCATCAACATTGTAAAGAAAGATTCATAGTACTTGTGATACCATCTTTTTTAGAAAATGTTTTATTACAAAAATACTTCAATGTGGGTATTGTCTAATAAATGAGTAGATATAGTCTTCAGAAGGCCTCAGAGATAAATTGGTCCATCAGTATATTATATTTGTTCATTGTTGAAGGGCTTGGGCTTCTTGTATCGCACTTGGTTATCTGTCTTACCTTTATTCTCATATTTCTAATGATGTAGAATTGACAGTTGAGGAGAAGAATCAGGAGTTAAGGAACAAAGAGTCCATTGCCAAAAAGGAGAAACTTATTGAAGAAAATTCAAAAACTATCAGTTCACTGCAAAATGATATTGAAGCAATTCAGGTTGTACTCTAGCCAAGAATTAATGAAACTTGAATTTTTATTATAATGTACATGTTTTAACTCTTTAAATATGAATTACTCACATGCATTTGATGCTTCAATGCATGCTGCTCCTCTCATATCTAAGATTCTTCAATAATGTTTTTTGGTTCAATTTTGTGGAGATTTGAGTCTGGACATCAACCAAAACTTTGCTTCTAAGAAAATAGAAAGAACATTTAGTGTTTTCATGCACAATATAATGTTGCAACATAAGCTTTGTTATCAGCTTATCTATCTCACACTCAGGAATGATCCTGCAGGCTGAAGAGTGAGTCAGTTACCACGTGACAAAATTGGGCCGCCCTTGTTTAAGCAAAATCCCTGCCAAAGAAATTTTTGTCTAAGCAAAATCTCTGCAAAATCTTTCTCAAAATTGGTGTTTATTATGATTTCAAGATGAAAGTCTGTGAAAGATGCAAATAGTTTATGTTTGGATTGAAATCTTTTTAGTAGCAATGAGTCAAAAGATGAGTCTATTTCGTGAAAAAATTGTTGTAATTTAGAAAGATCTGTGAGTCTAATCATGTTCTGGGAATAATATTTATGGTTTTCTCTAGTTTCAACTTTTAGAGAGGTACATATGATTTTGAAGCTTAAATTGTTGCCAGAACTATTTGTAATGTCTGAATAATATCAATACTAAGAAATGAGAACAATGGGTGTAGAAGCTGAGGGTAGGCAATCATTCCTGCGCCTGCCAAATTTGGAATGTTTTATCTATATTATCAAGAGACATGTTGAAGAGTGTATCTAAAAGTGCCTATCCTGCTTGGATTTTATCTACTGTGGATGCTATTTATCTAAGCTTATGCTATTTGGAGCTTTTCCTTATTTCAAACAATCGCAATAGTAATTGTTATGGCCCAAGGACCTAGTGTTATCATATACAACTGTAATGTATGTTTGAAGAGCTTTTCGACAGCATAAAACAAGCTCATGTTTAAGATACATTACTATGTACATTGTAGATAGTTGACTACCCTGAAAAGCCCTAGGATGACCTTGGAGGTTTGTATGAAAATTTAACATTATACCAATAGAAAACATGCACTCCAAGAACTTTCCAATGATGTGTGATACCGAGGAACCATGAGAGATGAGTACATCTCTAGTCTGGAGTTGGATTCTCTGGTAATTGCAAACAATACTGACTCCAAAATGAAATGGAATGAAATTATGTTAATGTTTACTAGTAACCAAAGTAGGTCAATTAGACTTGAAAGTGTGGCAAGTAATGACAGAAATGAGGGAGTGTCTAAATGAATTCAGGAAATAGGAAATAAAGATTGACCAAATTCAAAACCTTTAATGTGTTGAACTTAAAAGGCTAAACCCTAGACAATGTAGTAGAGACACTGACAGAGTAACAAGCCAATGGACCCTAGCTTGCATCTGAATTACATGAGGTGACAATATCTCTGTCAACCCACTGAAAGTGCTAATCCTCAGCGTGGTAATGCCCTTTGGATGATGATCTGGCTAGGATGATTTGGCTGTGCCATTCAAGTGTTAAGGGGATCCATGATAAAGTGTGATTTAATGTGGGTTTCATGCGTAGCACCATAGGTGCTACTACTTGTCTCTGTGATCCACTGCCAAATGAAGAGGAGTGACATCCCTACGACATGAGCAACCTTCCTGCCTACATTGACCATTCATTTAAAAATCAGATGTCAGAACTACACTGTAATTCAATCACCCCCTTGCCTGTAGATTTTGTTTCTATTCAGATGGATGCTGCTTAATTGTTGCAAAAGAGCTAGATTTTTTAATAGTTTATTTTTTGTCTTTTACAGCAGTTCAACAGTAAGCACTAGAATCAGTGTTTGGGTTTTGTTATGGAAAATTTTTATTTTAGGAAATAAATTCTATGTTAGCTTAGTTTGCTTAACTTTTTGATAGGTTATTTTCTTTTTCCCCTGCTTTTTGCATTTTTTTTACATTCACGTTTTGCAGATTGAGCCAATTCCAAGTGGAAATCTGCCACCTGCCCCCGGGTTATCATGCCGCGGTGTGTCAGTCCACTGTCCGTGGTTTTTTTCTTCATTTACAACTTTTCTCTTTTTTCGTTCACTTTTATTATTCTAATTATGCTGCTCTCACCAGGTATTATGACCACCTTTTTTGTTCTTCTCATGCACAACATAAATCATTATGATATTAGTGGAGATTGAAATAATTTCTTTTCTATCTTCTTGAAAGTTTATATTTGTTTTTATTTTAATTTTTACTAGATTTCTATTTTTGAACAAGAAAACATTCTGTAGGGCATTTGTTTTTTCTTTGCCATTTTCTTTACCCAATAATGTTGTTGAAGCGTAGATGTTTTTGCAGTTATGTGGGTAACATACATATGAATGTCACAGAAAGTCTCCTGGCAGAGGTTTTTGCCAGTATTGGCCCACTTGAAGGATGCAAGCTCATCAGAAAGGATAAGGTAGTCTGTATTCTACTATTTATTTTTAGTGTTACATGAATTGTTTGTATATTGTATACTATTGACTTGACATAACAGATATTTTGCTGATTGGTAATGGAGTTTCTATTTTCTGTCACTTGATAAGTTGATTGTTATGGAATAATGGTGAATTGTAACTCAAACCGACATCATACATGCTCGGAGAACAGCTCAACAATTTTAGAAATGTCCAATTCTGGTTGCATGGAATGCATGTGGCCATCTGAGAAACTTTGCATACAAACAAAAATATGCACTCATACTTCCTAAGTGTGTATGTGATAATTCACCAATAAAGTCCATGGAGATGGATTCTCAAGGCTTGGAGGTACCCTAGAATTACCCAGTACAAACCAAGTTTTCTATTTGAAGTCTTAGATTGACTAGACAGTGAGTATATTCTAGAAAATCTTGCAGATGCTTCCTCATAGAAGGTTGATAAAAATACCTCTTTAAATGCGGCAATGTCTTCATTGTCATCCATGATAAACATATTTTAAAGATTCAACCACCAATCCAGGGTAGTCTCATCCATGTGAAACTTGACAGTCAGTGTCTTTTTCCTTCAGTAACCAAGAGTAAGCTTATTGTCATTGAAGTTGCTTGATTTACTTACATTTAGAATAAATAATTCTTTGATATGCTGCATCTTCTAATTATAGCTGTAGCATTTACGTTCTCATACAATACCTTGCATTGAAGCTCAGGATGATAGAAAGCTATGGATGTATTTAAGCACATATTTTTGTCCATGGTGATTATTTGGTCTAGAAGGGCTTGTCAAATCATACTGCTTCAAACATTACTAATGTCATGTAGATTAAATATAATTGTTGTTTTAAATGCAGATAATTATCTTCTGATTAATTGTATTATTTCATTATACACTATTATTATTCATTATTTTATTCAGTTGCATCAGCCATTAGTGATTTAACTATGTATTAATTATTTGCTGCATGTTCAGATCCTTTGGCTAGAGAGTGGTTAGCAGCTCCTATCACTAACAGATATAATCATTGTTGCTGCTGTTAAAAAAGTTTAGAGGAAAGCCACACTATGTGTGCATCTAGATAAAGTGCAGCAGAAGGGTGCAACTATCCAACAGAAATGTGTTGCTGAGAAGGTGTTTGACTTGTTGAGGGTATTGTAGAGTTTATTTTAGTCTTGGATGTTTTATCAGGTTAAACAATTTTGTATTTCCATTTCATCTCTTTTGAATGTTGTTTTAAAATGCTTCTACTTAAGAGGGCCTTGCCAAATCTTACCCAATAATGCAATTGCCCTGTTTATGCTGGAATGTGATTTGACTCCAGCATGTTGCAGTCTTGCCCTTTAGTCTGTCAAACTCGTAGCAGTTATTAACTTATCTTTCTTCCGTAAGAGACATAAACTGGACCACAAAGAAGCAACATCACCTAATTTTCTATGAACTACTGCAAAGTACAAAACTGCCCTGCCAGCATTTGGCAGGAACTACGCTGCAACGTGGCCTTGTTTCATTAAGGAGAGGGGTAAAAGTTTGTGTATAAATCTTCCCCATAAAATAGCTAGGGGAATATGTGATAAGGAGAAACAGCAGATCCAAAAAGTAGCTACTAATTATGTCATTATCCTGGAAGGGCCGTCTTATGTCTGAGCGCCTATCTAAAGGAAATTGACTTGATTGGAGTTCACTATTGCAAGTGAAATTGTGGATATAGAGGGCATAATCGTTTGAAGGAAGTACACTAAAATATTATTTCTCTCAGTAATAACAAGAGCATAGTATTTGATTATCATTGCATGCAGCCGATCGAGATCGTTGGGCACCTCTGCAAATTTTTTCAAAAGATGACATGTTCAAGTCCTTCTGGCGACCACATTCAGGTGGTCTGCACTAAGTATGTGGACCCTGTGTGCCCCCAAACAACCATAGCTGAGGGTTTATTCTGGCAGATTTGGTAAGCAGTCACGTTTTGACTGTGAAGGGCGTTGTCCACATCAAAGGTTTGAGGTTTGGTTCAAATCTTAGAGTACTTGGAGTGTGCGTACACTTCTCCCCATCCCCGTCCAGGCAGAGAGGCCCGCACAGCTTCATTTCAGAGAGCTTTGTGTTCTGACCCATACAGATCCACGCGAGATCCCAATCTGATGTGCGCTGATCTATATCAAAAATTGAAAGGCGCTGATTCGATTCTTCTATGCAAAGGGCGGCCACCATTCTCAGCTAATTATTTGTTAGGGTTTTGTTGTGTGCTGAACTGGGCCCCAAGTTTTTTAAGTTGTGTTGGGATCCTTAGTCCCACATTTGCCCCTCAGTGGTCTCTTGTAGCACTTTATATCTGAGCACTTGCTTAATGTTTGTCAAAGTTTATGGACAACTTCTGGAGTAATGCATATTTGGTGCCTCGTGCAAAGCTTGCTCAGACTTGGTGCATGATCGATGGCTCCATTTGTTGCAAATGGATATTGATGATGCCACTTTGAATGTTATTGATCATTTTGAGTATCCTCATATTTAGTCCTGGATATTGATGATGCCACTTTGAATGTTATTGATCATTTTGAGTGTCCTCATATTCTTTGGACTAAAATTTGGGAAATACATGGAGATCCTGATACTCAACTATTCCTAGATGATGCTGTTTCAGATTGCTTGTGCTTCTTCATTTTTCAGACATGATACCCTATGAGCATGCTACTACGTAGGAGTTTGAAGTTTTGGAATAATTTGAATCTTCAGATGAGGATGACGAGGGTTCATCAGAAGCTCCTTCTCCATCAGGAACAATTGATGTACCTTCACCTTTAGTGATTCATTGTGCAGAGTTATTGATTGAGGCTCCTATCATTCCTATTCAGCATGACCATTCATCTTGTGTTGATGATTCATTGAGTACGTCTAGTGATTCATCACTACCTGTATCTCATTGTCTTCCTGATTGGGATTCTTATTTGTCGGATATTGGTTCATTGTTCTTAGAATCTCATATTTCTGACTTGGAAGACACATTTGAGGTATATCCCTCCTATTTGATGATAGTTGTGGTACAACTATTGTCACTCCATCTCAGTCTCTGGATATTATTCAACATCATTTTCTAGTGGTACCTTGTTTGTCACCTCCAATTGTGATTGGGCATGTTCTTGATTGGTTCGTGGCATCATCTTCCAAGGTCATGACGACACATGAGAAGAGTTTAGAGACATCATCATACATTTTCATGCTTCTTTATTTCAATTCCTATCTGGAGTGGGAAGCATTCCTGAATTTGTATTCAGTTTTGTTTCTTCCAAAAGGGAGACAAGTTGTTTGTCGACTTTGGATTATATTTTATCTTTAGGAACTTACCATTTTTGCAGGTGATTACACATTGTGGGGGGCTATATAGTCTCTCTTTCCCTCTTATGGGGGGGGGGGGGGGGCTATTTATTGTATATACATGTATGCATCGTGTTTGTTTTGAGAGAAGGGGTTTTTTTCCACAGGGTTTTTCTCCCTTTCTCCGGTTGTGAGAGATTTCTTTTTTGCATTGTAAATGGGTACCTAACATGGTTGTGTAGCCAAGACCCATATTGCATATTCATATCGCAGCTTCATTCTCCCTAAGTTGCACTTAAAGAGCGGTGTTAGAGTAAATGCATAGTTACTTAAGTTTTACTTAGGTAGACAACAGTTTAGTTGCATTTAATTTATTAAACTAACAAATTAGTTTTCTTTCCCGTAGGGTGGTTTTTTACCCATGTGGGTAGTTTTCCCACCCATCATCTCATTTTCTTGCCTTTATAAGGCACCTTTGTACAATATGTAAATCATCTCAATATTATTCACTCTTGTTTTTGTGAAATAGCTTGTGTGCTTCTCTCATGCATTCATGAAGGTTTGTTGCAGATGGTGCTCCTGGGAGGTGGATGACAGTAAGTATACTAAACCGGATTAAAAAATGTATACAAAATGGAACAACAAAACATTATGCAAAAAACCACTTTATATCAAATAGGCTAAAGACGACGTGAAGCTGGCAGATAGGTTAGTCCAAATTGTAGTCATTTTTATCCCTCGACGGAACTATGGAAAAGGGAAGAGTAAAGGATGGGGTGTCTGGAGCACATGGAGGTCCTAGAGCTAGATCAAGTGCATGGTGATGGAGGAGACACACTGTATCAAATAATTTCTTGGCCTTATCCACTTGGCCAATTGGGAGCTAGAATATATGTGCATTTAGAGCTTGATTCATAAGGTTTATGCAATCTCCATGAAGACCATGTTACATGGCATTATAAAAGTAGGCGGCATGATGGGGGGATTGTAGAAGATCCCTACTGAAAATGCCTCCCATTGGGGCCTCACCTGCGTGAAAGTTATAGCCATCTAGGGCTGTCCTCCACCTATCCATGTTGAAGAATGAAGAGTGCACCAAACCAAAACCTATGGCAAACCTATGGCCTACACATATTCATAATCTTGGACAATATCTAAAATGTTTGAGATAAAATTTGTGGAAAATTTTAATCATTTTATTTGTCTTTCTGTAGGTTGAAAAAGATAGTACCCAAAGACGCAACGAACAACAAATTCTACATTGTCACAATCAACCACAAAATATCTTTGATGTTCACAATATTTAAGGCCCCTTGATAGATTGGTTTCCCAACCAAAGTAGGAAGAAAAATTTGTTCATTCTTTATCCATGTTGCCATTCTTTTTTACAGAAACATAAATGAGGATAATAGGGAGATGAACAATTAACAATGAAAAAGTTAGCCAAAAAATGAATAAACACCTATCTTAATACTCTCTGAAGTGGAGGGGGTGACACCAAATTAATTTGACTTACATAACACCAGGGCATGTAGGTCATCAGTCTAAATAGATCGATCTACCTCCATTACTATTGTGATTCAAGGAAATCAATGTAAACTTGCCTTACTTCAATACGATAATCTCCATCTTGCCATGTGAAACATGAAAGCCAATGAGGTGGTGTAAAAAAGTCCATTAGATAGAAATCTTTTAATTCATTGTCATCTAGAGAGAACCTTTCACACATCTATCTTTAAAGCTAGTGTTGTTTCATGGAGAGGGCTGCTTGATTTGATTGTCTTTGCTTGTTACCCTTTGAGAAAATATTAACGCCCCAATGACTCGATTAATAAGTGAGGATTTTGAGGAATTGAATTAATTATCATCTGAAAAGACAAGAGTTGTTGTTTTAACACACCAATAGGTGCAAGAGAACGCTGATTTAAATGAATTGCATCATATGTCTTAAGGTGACCATTAATGGTAGAGGGGTTTATCTACCTTGATCAATTTTATTAATTAGTCAGGCATATCTTGATGACTTGGATAAAATGCTTGATTAGACATGGTTTGATAAATTGCCATGTTAGAAAGACAATCAGCTACCTGGTTGGCCTCCTTGTAGTAGTGAGAGGTTTGAAATTTATCAAACTTCATTAACAATTATGTTACCTTTTGGATGATATAGTTAATTTTCCAATTGAGAGTTTGTTTATTTTTATGATGATGAGGGAGTCTCTTTTGATCCACAAGATTTTATACTATTCTTTATTGCCATTTTGAGGCCATGAAGGATGTAAAATACCTCAGCATGATTATTTATCCCTTCTGAAATTTTTGTAGCCTTTGCCACAATCATCTTTCCATTGTAGTCTCTGATGATAGAACCCATCCCAAATAAACCTGGATTATCTCTGCATGCTCCATCAAAGTTTAGTTTGAGTAAAGGCTAAGATAGTGGGAATTATTTGATAAAGAATCTTTGACTCTTCATTGAATTAGGTTGGAGATTTCCTTGATTGATAGGGAGCTATATAGATTTCCATTTCTTTAAAACTATGTTGTCCTAGTCTGTGAATTTTATGTTGTTCAAAATATTGAATTTCACCTTCAAGGTTACTACCTTTGATATGGTTGTTTCAATATTTTATATGACATTGTCCATTGACTTTTGAGAATGTCTAAAGATTCAAAAATTTCTTTCCTTCCATATATGTCAAATCATTGCCAAGGGGCATACTTCCTAGAGGTAAGTGAAAGTAGCATCAATGTTAAGCATTAGCTAGCATTTGAGTAGATCCAATAAAGAGTTTAGTGAGGGAGAATACCAATTAAGTCATTCTAATATCCACTACCAACATTTAGCACTAAAAGGGCATTGTAAGAGTAGGTGATTTATATCCTCGTCTTGCCCCCCAGACAAAACACATTTAAAATTGGGACAAATTTTGAGCTTGTGGAGTCTTGCCCTTGTTAAAATTCTTTTGTGGGGTGCTAGCCATGAAAATCTCCAACCTTTGGTAGTGTGGTAGCGTTACAACAAAGTTTGAAAGGACAATCTATCTTTTCAAAGCAGATGATGAACATTTGTATCCATGTTTGATTGAATAAGAACCAAAGTTATCCAATGTCCAAATAAGTTCATCTTCCTAACTTGAGAAGAAGAGCTTACTTTTTGAGACTTTTTTTTCCTTAGAGGGAAATTACAATACTTAAATCTTTTCCATGTGAATTTCTTATTAGTCTTACCTTGAATTAGATCACACTAATTTTTGACTTTATCTCCCCAATGCTTCTTGAGGTGTTATGTAGCTTCATTAAAATTAGTTATAGAAGATAGTCTTGGCCATCCATTCCAAGAGTCTTCCTAAAAATTTGTCTTCTCACCATTGTGAATTATCCATGAGAGATGAGGATATAAAGTTTTCCTATTGTTTGTAATGAAGTTCCAAATAGTTGATCCTTTGGGGGGTCTTCCCTAGTAAAGATTATTTCTCTGTCTATGTTATCTAAGTAATTTAAATGCAATAATTTAACCCATCTAGCTCATGGTTTTTTGTACATTTACCAAGCTATTTTAGCAATGCTTGATTTTGAAGTTTCAAATTGAGAATACCTGCTCTACCCATGTTTTTCAGTTTGCAAATCCTCTCCCATGCCATAAGATAGATTTTCATTTTGTTCACTCTACCTTGCCATAAGTATTGCCTAAAAGTATTTTCCATGTTCAAGATGAATCCCATGGGTATTTTAAGAGCCAACAACATGTATATTGGTACTGCAGCAAAGACAACTTTGATCATGGTTGTTGGTGGAGCCTAAGATCACCAACTGCAAAATAACCTTCACGAAATAAAGAGAAGTATAGCTATTTCACCAAATAAAGAGTGAAAAATGAGATGATAAATTACATATGGTATAGGCCTTTTAAAGCCCTGAAAATGCTGACAGGTATGAAACTTCCTAGCATAGGAAAAAACAACTACCCAAAACTATATGCACCTAACTAATAATATTTGCCTAAGTAAAACCTAAGTATAGTAAACGGTAAATCCATTTACTCCAACACCCCCCCTTAAGTGCAACTTAGGGAGATATTATTATGCAAAATCAAGATGCAATATGGGTCCCGGCTACACAACCTTGTTAGGTACCCATTTACAATGCAAAAAAAAAAATCTCTCACAACCAAAGAAAATGAGAAAAACCCTGTGGGAAAAAACCCCTCCCCAAAAGAGAGAAAGAAAACAAAGATGATGCATGTATGGAGGACTTAGTCACATCGCCCCAAGTACTACATACATCCTATATATACAACATATGGCCCCCCCATAAGAGGGAAAAAGAGAGACTATATAGCCCCCCCAAATGTGTAATCACTTACAAAAATGGTAAGTGCCTGAAGATAGAACATGATCCAATGTTGACAAACAACTTGTCTCCCTTTTGGAAGAAACAAAACCATGTATAGATGCAGGTATGCTTTCCACTCCAGATAAGAATTGAGAGAAAGAAGCATGAAGAATGAAGATGTCTCTGAGATCTGCTCATGTGTCACCAAGACCTTGGAAAATGATGCCACGAACCAATCAGGAATATGCCCAATCACAATAGAAGGTGACAAACAAGGTACCATTGGAAACTGATCTTGAACATTCTCCAAAGACAGAAATGGAGTGACAACAGTTGTACCACAACTATCATCAAATAGGAGGGATATACCCTCAAATGTGTCTTCCAAGTTAGAAATATGAGATTCTACGAACAAGGAACTAATGTCCAACAAATATGAATCCCAATCAGGAAGACAATGCGATACGGGTTGTGATGAATCGCTAGACATGCTCAACAAATCACCGACACAAGATGAATGGTCTCACTGAACAGGAATGATAGGAGCCTTAATCAATGACTCTACATAATGAATCACTGAAGGTGAAGGTACATCAACTATCCCTGATGGAGAAGAAGGAGCATCTGAAGAACCCTCGTCATCCTCATCTGAAGATTCAAAGTTTTCCAAAACTTCAAACTCTTGCATAGTAGCATGATCATAGGGTATCCTATCTGAAAAATGAAGAGGCACAAGACAATTTGAAACAAGATCATCTGGGAATAACTGAGTATCAGGATCTCCATGTATTTCCTAAATTTTAGTCCAAAGAATATGAGGACACTCAAAATGATCAATAGCATTCAAAGTCGCATCATCAATATGCATTGCAATAACTCCTAGGACATGATCCCTTTTGCAATTCCATGCAAATTTCTTACTATCAATACCAGGAAGGGGAACTAGATTATACAAATGTGGCAATAAATGAAGCCATCTAAGATGTTTTATGATACCATCTCTCCATTGTTTATAATTTCCCCTTTTCAACATAATCACAATAGGATGAACTGAAAACCCCATAATGAACTATGACAAATCTCTAAAATTACAAAGACATTAATCTTCAACAATAAAATTTGAAACTCCCAAATATTGCAAATGAAACCTTCAAATCAGAAAAATTAGGTAGATTTACCTATACCACTGCGATCTTGGCAAAGTCAGCTTTTTGATGATATGTGGAACGCAAAAATTGGACTCCAGATGCCCAAGATATGCTCCATGGAAGAAAAGTCACCTATGAGGGGCTCAATGCAAAAATGAGGGAGCTAAATTAAGCTCTAGGTCATCCATGTGACCACATGTTGCAAGTGAGCCAAAAAAATGCAACAAAGATGTCACAGAATATAATGGCAATTGTGCCAATCGATCACCAATCACACACCAAGTCTGAACAAGATTTGTACATTCACCAAAGGATTTCCACAATTTCACCACACAATGCAAGTGTTAGTGAATATAAAGTGGTAATAGCTCCTTCATGGCAGTAATGTGGGATTAAAATCTCAAAACAACTTCAAAAAGATTTGGGACCCACACACCACTTCCGCTACTTAGCAACTTGAACCCTAAATATTTAGGGCAAACTTTATAAAATATAAAGTTTTGAAAAAAAAATGGCCAAACAACACCAATCGAGGATTGAATGCAGTAGCAACAAATGGAGATTATCCTTCACAAAATGCAGTCGGAGATGAATGACGCCCACCACCACATAGTAGAAGGACAAGAAAGAAATCAAGTGAAAAATTAATTGGGCAAATTATAGCGCCTCCAGGAAGAGTGTCTTTCAAACTCACAGAAAAAGTAACATGCTTCTCCACAGAGATGAATCAACCTTTAGGAAAGAAAATGCCTCTTCAAGCTACAAAATCGTGCAAGCATTCTTTGTGCATAGGAATTTTAACGCAGATATATAATGCCTTCCTATATCTGTCTCTCCCATGCAAAAATTGTAGAGTATGGCACTCAAACATGTGTGGCCATTTGCAGATAGGGCGATCAACTGGCCATCATCCAAACAAAGCACAATCAGGAGCCTCTTCAATGCCTATGGATTCAAAGACCTCCAAAAATCCTCAAATCATTTACTTCCAACAATAAACAAAGAAGTATGATGCCAGAACTCCAAATCGTGGTCAGTGAGCAAATGAAGGTTATATCCTCTACAAAAATAGTGGATTGTCACAAGAGAAACTCGCCTTTTACAAACACAATAGAATCAGACATGCCTTTGTTTTGAATCAGTCTCTTGTAATAGTCAAAATTGTGTCTTCAAATAGCAAAACGCTGCCTCCCAGACAAGAAAATCATGCCAATGTATGAGGCACTTACAACTACAAATCCACCAAACCAACAAATCTCAACTTAAATGACATAAAACGTGCCTCCAAAATCACCAGTAACAAGAAAATGAATAATCGAAAATGAGGCAACTTTGAAATTTGGAAAATTTCAAATGCTAAAAAAAAGCAAATCGATCTCAAATACTCCAATGAAAACTCTTAAGAAGGATTCGTAGATTGGGTGGCTCTGATACCATGTTGGTGGAGCCCAAGATCACCAAATACAAAAATAAGCTTCATGAAAAAGAGAGAAGCATAGCTATTTCACCAAATAAAAAGTGAAAAATGAGATGATAAATTACATATGGTACAGGGTTTTTAAAGCCATGAAAATTCTAATAGGTATGAAACTTCCCAGCACAGGAAAAACAACTACCCAAAACTATATGCACCTAACTAATAATATTTGCCTAAGCAAAACTTAAGCATAGCAAATGGTGAAACCATTTACTCCAACAATGGTTAATCTACCTGCAAGAGTTAACCATCTTCCCTTTCAAGATCCAATTTGATTTTGTATATTTTGGAGGGTTGGCTATCGTAAACCTTTTTTTTGGTACCAATGAACAAGGGGATTCCTAGATATTTATTTGGAAGAGATTCAACTCTAAAATTTAAAATTTGGAGAATGCGTTTCTGAATCTCCATCTTTGTATAGAAGAGAAATACCTTAGATTTGGATGGATTAATGGCATCCCTGAAGCTTCACTATAGTGGCTAATTGCATCTTTAATATCTTTGGCTTCTTCTATAGTTGCTTTCCCAAACAATATTATATCATCCATAAAAAATGCATGGATGAATGGTTTCTTCATTGAGTTGATTTGTGTTCCCTTTCAAAAAATTTATGAGTTGACCTCTTTGATTTCCCAGGTGAAGGCTTCTGCCATGTGAGGATGAAAAGATATATTGATATAGGTTCTCCTTGCCTTAATCCTCTTGAGGATTCAAATGATCCAGTCGGTGCTATGTTTACCAAGACCGTAAAGGAGGTACTAGATATGCAAGCTGGAACCCATTTACGCCATTGACTGGAGAGGACACTTAACAAAAAATTCCATCAATAGGATTAGTCACAATTTTATCTTCCAATCATATAGTTTGACCTTGTGTGAAACTTTTGGTGGTAGATTTATGTTTCTCAATATGCAATCGTTGTTGGATAGCTTCCCTAACTATGCAAGGTTCTAACAAGTGAACATCATGATTAATTTAATCATTAAGTCCATTGATATAGAATTATAGCCTTTGATAACGTGTCACCTCATGAGATTGAATTGTCAATCTCATATGCTCAACATTATATTGGGCTACGAACATTAATTGTTTTAATTTTTTTTTAATTAGGTATCATAGCTTCCATTTCAAGGTTTCTCATACTGGGTTGCTAAGTCATTACTAAACTCTTTCCAACTAAGCATTTTCCCTTGCTTGATCCTCTATTGGTACCATAGATGAGATTTTGATTCTAAATATCATGAGGCTATGCCAACCATTGCATTGTCTAGTATCTTATGAAGCTTAAAGTTTTGTTCCATGAGACTTATCCATGAAGTTACATCAGTACCATCAAATTTAGGGATGTTTATTTAGGGTAGGCTCATTTTTGGATCTTGAAAAGGTTGTTTTATCCCTTGATTTTGTCTATTAGAGTTGTACCCACCTAGGTGGTTTTCTTGGGACTTAAATTCATATAATAATTCTTGATGCAAATGGGTCAAACAAATTATCATTAATAAAATGGGTGTGTGCAAGAAGTTGGGTCCACATTTTGGCTAAAAAGTGGAAGTGTTTTCCTTGAAAATTAAAGTTTGTTATAGTTGGAGTCAAAATTTGAAGCACTTACATAGAATCTTAAGAAACTCTAATAATATGAAATGTAGTATTTTGAATCTAGTTTTTAAATATGCAATTTGTTCTAATACCCAGATGATACAAACTAATTTTTCATAGGCTTGTACAAAAACCACTTTTTAAAGGTCACTTTTTTAGGACCATACCATGCATGAGTACGACCAATATAATTTGACCTAAATAAAAGTATTTTTCTAAATCTTTTTTAGGAAAGATATGTATTATAGTGAAGTTTGATGAGGATATTTTTATAATTTTTTCCAAATATATATATATATATATATATATATATATATATATATATATATATATATATATATATATATATATATATATATATATATATATATATATATATATTTATGTTTTACTAGCCCTAATTGTTGTTTTTGAAAACCCCTCATGTATGACCAACATAATTTGAGCTAAACTAATCATAAAATGAATTTTTTTTCATTGTGTAAGGAATGATGCGTAGATTGATGACATAAATTTTTTCTCTAAAAAAACTTTAAAAATTAAAAGTTATTAAAAAATATAAAAACCTTTCATTTCAAGTTTATGGACTAGTTTTCTCATACATTAATTAATAAATAGAAAAGCAAGTTGAATAAAAAAAAATTACATATTTGAAAACTACACATTGTCATCTATAATGGGTTTTAATTTCGTAATTTTTTTTTAAAAAAAACATCATCAGCCATATCGGTAAAGTTAGTCTTTTCTCTTGCTCTAAACATGGACTTGTACTTGTAGGTCCAAGGCTAGGGATCAACTTACCATGCCTTTCCCTAGCCTAAAATCAAACCAAAAACATAGGTGTGGAATTCAAAATTTAAAAATGGGTACCCGTTCTAAAAAAAAAAACAGGTACCCATTCTAAAAAACCACTAAAAAACAAAATGGGTTCTTGTTCTACCCATTCTAATAATACTAATAAAACACAAAACGGGTACCCATTCTATAAAACAAAAGGGGTACCCATTTCAAAACAGGTACCCATTCTAGTCTCGGGCATTCGTTCCTATCGGGATTTCTTTTTGCCCGATACTTCCCCTATACATGGACCCAACTTCTTGCTTTTACCCTAATGTACCACTATTTCACATCCTGGAGGAATTTCACCCTCAATTTTAGGTGGTGGAGAATAAAGGTCATTGGATTCAATTTTTTAGAAAAGTCTTTGGATCCTAAAGATGACATGGCTTTTGATGTGTATGTATTTTAAACTATAGTTTTTCAATATCTTTCAAAAAATTAAAAAGAATGTCAAAAATTGTGGCCTATAAAGGAGAATAATAAAATATTTTGACCTAACTTTTATCACTAAACTACAGACTATATCTTATCTCTAATAATAAAATACAAAGAACTGACCCAGCCTATTTTTTCATAATTATTCCAAAAATGTAAAAAAAATTTAAAAATTCTAAAATTTGTGGCCTATAGGGCCTATTAATTAAAATTTAAAATTAAAGTACCTTGCATAAAACTTATGATAGAACTCTAAAATTTTACCTAGAACCTTAGCTACCACATACCTCGATGCAATTGTTTGAAGGTTATGGTGGAAAAAATAAATCTTGGCCCAAATTGTAGTTCTCATACCACTTGTTATGATATTACTTGGAAATAAATATAAAAATCAGTTAAATAGCATACCACTTTGAGGGGGTGACCTCCAATAATCAGAAAATAATATATGAATAAAATATTAACAAATATGATGCTTTGGGAGAGCCTCTCTCTTCCTTATTTATATGCATAACTATGTAGGGACAAACCCCTTCATCCTAACTAAGTCATTTTATGGAACAACTAAGACAAAAAATGAAACTTTTAAGGTTAAGTATGCCACACATGCTTATCCTTATTATAATTAAGAATATAGCATACTAGGATCATAACAAAAAGGATGGTAGTTAAGCGGCCAATGACCATACAGAAAATATAAAGAAAGACTCTTTTCATATTTGATATCCACTCCAAAAATAGTTCAATCCTCAAATATTTTTGTGTGCTACTTTAAATTTAAGTCTAGTAAAAATGGAAGAATCCTTGAAGCAACATAAGGGTGTTTGAGACCAACTTCACCACTGGATGTGAAAATTTATAAAAAACATTTGATAGGCATGGGCTTTGGAATTCTTGTAACGCTCGATCATAATAACAACAACGAGCAAAGCTAGGTTATGCCCATTGTGTCTATGAAACTATCATCTAAGAGTAAATCAGAGAGAGGAGAGGAGAATGGTGGAAGATTGAGCATATGTAAAAAGGCATTTTTTAAAGATTCTTGGCCCTCATTTTTATCTTCATTTGAACCCATCGATTTTCTATATGGTTTTATCTGTGCAGGCAAACATTGTCCCACCAAAAGGATATATACATGTCTGGGTAAGATTTAGAACACAACTTATGCATAGGCTATCAATACAAGTTCCTACTTTTTTAATTTGGACAACATCACTAATAAATTATGTAAAGTATTCAAATATTCCAATCTTATAGTGGCTTTTTATTTCTATTGTATATGGAATTTTATACCATAAGCACACTATTGTTTTCTATTGTAGGCCTGAAATGAAGTGGGAAGAGTTGTAGGTTCAGGTGGGTTAACTATATACACCTAGATCTTTAGAGAGGCAACATTACTCTAGAAAAAGAGTATTTGATCATAGATCTGCAAAGTCATTGGGGTAACAAGTTTGAAATAGATTCTATACTCTTCTAAATATTTGTCAATGAAAACTAGTTATTACAACATATATACATTGGACTAATAACCCACCAACAATTTGGTTTAGTAGATTAGAAATACATTTTCTTTCTTGTAGGTATTATTAAAGGCTATTGATTATAAAGTTTAATAATAGTTGATCAATAGTATGTGTTAATAAGATTGAGTAGTAGAGTTGAGATTCATCTTAAGTAACCAAAAAGGAGTGGATCTCCTTGCATATAATTCTAAGACATTTATACTTTAACTGATGGAAAGGGTCTTTCTGAGTCCATGCACCACATTCTTCGTTGATTCTAATTGGTGTTTTATTTTCTTTATATTTTCATTTTTAATAATCAACTCTAATGCTTAAATTTTAGCATTTTTAGTTCATTAGGATGCATTACTCAAGGAGGTATCTATAATGTTTGTGGCAAGGATCTTTGGTGTCTAAAATGTTTTGCCTAACCTAAATACTATTGTAGGGTTTCTAAATTCAGAGTTCATGTGGAGGTTGTTCATAGGGAAAGAAGGTAATGAATGATTTTGGCCTTTGACCTTGATGTTTGTAGATTCTCACCTTATAATAGAGTACAAATAATTGTTTTTCACATGTGTTTTTAGAGGGGGTTTCTCCTCATTTTGTGATCTTTTCAAAGTTTTTAACACACATTATGCCATTCATCATAGGTGTTGGAGTATACCTTTAATCCTAGGCATATACACGTTTGCTTTAACCATAGTTAAGCATATTTTCCACATGTACATTGAACTTGTCAAAGTAGTTAGTCATTTTGGAGAGGTGTCAACTTGCATCGACACCTCACGCTATCTTTATGGGTGGTTACTCATCACCACTTCATGTAGAGAAGTCCTATCCTCATTTCATGGAGAATCGGGTACCCACACTTGCCTATTTATATATGCCTCATTTGTGAATACAATTGGTCGATTTATTGCATACTCATGTGCTTGTAATTTATTCTATGATCTTTTTTTTACATGGTATCAGATCTTTCTAGAATATCTTTGAGTCGATAGTTCTCTACTATACAACTCCCCCCATTCGGCTAGAATCAAGCTTCAAATATGTGAGGCATTGTTTCTTTGATTGCTTGGTTTATTTTGATTTTACTATGTTTTTGTTTTCTTGTCATGAAGAGGAACCTCGTGTTATGTAGCGAAGGGTCCTCACTTTGACTACATCTTCATTTTTTCACATTTTACATCAGGTGAAGAGGACTCTCATAATTTGACTTCAAAGCCTAGTGTTAATCCATGACTCATCTCAGTTGGTTCTATATAGCAGGTTGATTGAACTTCAATAGCATATTTGTTTGTAAATACACTCATGAAGTGTCATGTAATTGAATGTGTGTTACACATAAAGGGAAATTAAGAAAATTGTACTCACACTAATATATAAAGTGTAATGGGGGTTGTAACAATCACAACATGAATCACACATATTCTCTTCTCATTTGTATGTGCCTTTAATGGACATCCTTTTTCATATTTGTACATTTCTTGGACCTACATCTTGGTCTTCATCTCTTGCACACTACCAATTTCAATTAGTTTGTTGAATTCTCTTAGAATTAAGGGAAGGGCAAAATCTACAACTATTTTATGCTTCAAGAGTTCTTCATCTCTACATCAGAATCGACATCAACATCATCTTTTGGGGGGGCTATCTAAGCCTTTCTTTCTTATTCTCTCTTTTGGAGGATAGTTTTTTTTCCATAGGGTTTTCTATCTTTCTTCATTTATGAGAGATTTGTATTGTACTTGAGTACCTTATCAGGCTTCATGGCCGGGACTCATTTTTATTTTACATTGTGATGGGTACCTCACCAAGCTTATAGTCGGGACCCATTTTTCATAAACTCACCTAATGTTAGGGATTGCATGTAGAAGATATAAATTAAATGAAAATAAAGATTAAACAGAGGAATGAAAATACACATAAATAATAATAGTGAGAGACAAGTTTTAACGTGGTTCACCCAAACTCAGGCTACTTCCACCAATAGAGAGTCCAATATTATTATCCAGTAAATTAAACTGATTACAACTAGCAATCCTTGCAACTCAATACCACTACAAAATGCTACAATACATCAACGAAAAACCTAACCCTTAGCCACTTTTATCAAGCCTTATGTCAGTTACAAAAATAGGGATTTTTTATGTCGGCCAATAGAAATATAACTCTCGATGCCTTGACCCCATCTTGGGGGTCCTACCCCCAAACTCTCGCAAGGGGCGCTACCCCTTGACCCCATTAAATAATTAGGGGGGAAACTGCACCAATAAAAGTGGGCTAAATTTAACCTCTGAGTCTGATTAGGCTCCATATAACAATAATGTCCCACTTGGAGACTGATCAGACTCCACACCATATCATCTCCCACTTGGAGACTGGTCATAACACTACTGACCCTATAGCTCCCACTGGAAATAAGCACTCTAGACTTTGCTGTTCTAATTTTATTATTTTTTAGTCTTGAAGTCCAACTGAAGTTGAAGAGGAGCTTAGCTTCTCCCTTGTTACTACCTTTGTAAACATATCCACTAGATTTTTATTTGTATGTATATTTTCTAGCCGTAATTGTCCATCATTCAACACTGATCGAATGAAGTGATACATCAACTGTATGTGTTTGGTCTTTCAATGCAAGACAAAATTCTTTGCAAGATTTATGGCACTCTAGCTGTTCGTAAACAAATAACTATTAGCCCATTGTTTGCCCAATTCATCCATAAAAGATTATTGCCATATCATCTCTTTGCTTGCCTCTATTGCAGCTACATACTCTACCTCCATGGTGGATAAAGAAACCACCTTTTGCAACCTAGATATCCAACTCACCATTGTCCCACCTACAGTAAAGACATAACCTATAGTACTCTGCCTGGTATCAATATCCCATGCGAAATCTGAGTCCACATAGCTTGCTAAATCAGTATTAGAGTCCCCAAAACATAAATGTTTATTGGATGTACCTCTCAAATATATAAGAATCTAATTTACTACATTCTAATGCTCCAATCTGGGATGACTCATATACCTACTTATGACTCCTACAACATGTGCAATATCAGGTCTCATTCATACTATGGCATACATTAAGCTTCGTACATGTGAAGTATATGGTACCTTGAACATTTTTTCTTCCTCCTCTTGTGTGTTAGGACACATCTCCTTAGTCAATTTCAAATGACTAGGCAAAGCTGTGCTAACAGCTTTTGCATTCTCCATATGGAATCTCTGCAACACCTTTTCAACATAATCAACCTGAGATAGAGTTAATTTTCTATTCTTCCTATCTCTACAAATTTTCATACCAAGGATTTGTTTTGTTGCCCCCAAATCCTTCATAGCAAATGATTGTGTTAGTTGTTATTTTAACTCTCTTATGTGATCCATGTTAGACCATGCTACAAGCATGTCATCAACATATAAATAGAAAATAATGTAGCTATCATTATCCAACCTCTTAAAATAAACACAATGGTTAGGATTACACTGGCTATAGCTTTGCTCAACCATAAAGCTATCAAATTTCAAATACCATTGCCGAGATGCTTATTTCAAGTAATACAAACTCTTCTTCAATCTGCACACCTGTTTCTCCTTACCTTTAACCTCAAATCCCTGTGGTTGTTCCATATATATCTCCTCCTCCAAATCACCATGTTGAAAGGCAGTTTTCACATCTAGCTATTCCAAATGCAAATCTTCAGCAGCCACAATACTTAAAACAGTACGAATAGAAGTCATCTTAACAACTGAAGAAAAAATCTCATCAAAATCAATACATTTTTTCTGTGCGAATCCTTTTACAACTAACCTCAATTTAAATATTTTATTACCTCCATCTTCCTCTTTCAGCCTATAAACTCATTTATTTAGTAAAGCCTTTTTACCTGCAGGCAACTTACATAATTCTCAAGTCTAATTTCTCAGCAAGGAGTCCATTTCTTCTTTCATTGCAAGCTCCTACTGAACCTTTGTATCCACTTGCATAGCTTCATCATACCCTTCTGGTTCACTAGCATCTGTTAACAAAATAGAATACAAAGAGGGAGAAAACCTTTCAGGAGGTCTACTTAGCCTTGTTGACCATCTAACATTCACTAGAGTTTGTGGTATTTCTTGTTGTTGTTGCCAAGCATGAGGAACCACTGGAACATCATTATCTAGAGTATCATCCAGCACCATATAATCCTTGTCTTTCTTCTCATGCTGCTGCAACTGATCTTGTACAACACCTTCTCATCGAATACAACATCCCTGCTTCTCACAATTTTTTGATTTTCAAAATCCCAAAGCCTATAACCAAATTCATCAATGCCATATCCAACAAAGGTACACTTTTTTGATTTTGCATCTACCTTGGTTCTATTTTTAGAATCTACATGTGCAAATGCTTCACATCTGAAGGTTTTGAGAAAAGAATAACTCATCTTCTTACCTATCTATGCTTCCTCTGGAATACCACAATCCAAAGGAACTGAAGGACCTCTATTAATTAAATATATAGTAGTATTGACAGCCTCTGCACACATGTTTAAAGGCAGCCCAACATGCAATCTCATGTTCCTTGCATGCTCCATTATTGTCCTATCCATGTGCTCAGCCACTCCATTTTTGTGGAGTCCCTGGAACTATTTTCTACCTGCAAATTCTATTAAATGAACAATAATCCTTAAATTCTTTGTTGCAATACTCACCACCATTATCAGATCTGAGACATTTTAATCTTTTACCTATCTCATTCTCAACCAAGCTTCTCCATTTCTTAAATGTTTCAAATACTTTAAATTTATGCCTAAGGAAATAAATCCAAACTTTGGTATGCCTAATGCATCTTTAAATGTCTGCGGATCAAACACTAAAGCAAAGAAGACATGTGACACCCCCTAAAATTATGTCTAAATCTATCTATCATCTGCTGCAACTTATACCCATGAATCTGTCCTATGAAGTAAGCATAGATTTCTAGATGTGGGTGAGTCGAGTGTAGAAATATCAACTTCTAATGAAATCCCAAAACTTGATGAAGATGAATTCTCATTATTATCATCACTTTGTGAACTAGAAGAAGTATTTATTGCACTAGGAATCTGCTACGAATGATCTGAATCATTAGAAGTAGTATCATAATCTAGAGAATCAACAATATGCCAAGGAATGTCAAGAACAATTTCAAGAGGTATTTCTTGAAACTTAACACTTCTCTCAATGAACAACTCATGTGTGGTTAGATGAAGTAGGTGATAGCCTTTTACACCATTTGGATATCCAACAAAGATGCAAGGTTTGGATTGTGGATCCATAGCCTTACAATGCTTTTTAGGAATGCGTGCCATAGCTGGAGAACCAAAGACTCTGAAATGATCAATTGTTTGTTTCCACCCTTTCCAAGCTTCAAAGGGAGTTATTCCCTTCAAGGCTTTATGAGGAACTCTATTTTGAATGTAATATACATAGTTGATTGCTTCAGCCCAATAAGATGGTGTTAAGTCTTTAGAATGAATCATACAATTAGCCATCTTATTTAAAGATCTATTTTTTCATCCAACAACACCATTCTGTTGAGGAGTATAAGGAACTGTGTGTTGTAAATCTATCCCCTTTGCTATGCAATATTTCTCAAAATAATTTTTGACATACTCTCTACCATTATCCATTTGAAGAACTTTAATGACTTTCCCTGACTATTTTTCACCTAGAGATTTGAAATCATGAAAAGATTCAAACACTTCATATTTTTGCCTTAGGAAGTAGACCTATGTAAAATGAAGGAAATCATCAATAAAGGTGAGAACATATCTGGCCTTTGTAAAAGATGGATGGGGAAAAGCCCTTGAAACATCACTATGAACAAGTTTTGCCCTCCGTGTTTTTTTCTCATAAAACTTTACTTTGGGATGTTTACCAAGTGCACAACCTTCACAAAGTCCTTTAGAAAACTTAACTTTCAGTAATCCATTAAACATTTTTTGTTGACATAGCTATTCAAGATAGTGGTAGTTAAGATGGCTGAACCGCTCATGCCATAGCTTACTAACTTCATCTAAATGAGTTAGGAGTGCCTTTGGAGAAATATCAGCAGCAAATTGGAGAAGGTATATAATCTAGATTGGTGATTTACCTCTCCTATAGAAACCAAATTGTTACTTTGTTATTCTCTTATCTCAACTGAATGTGGAGAGAAATGTCCTCTCATGCCCTTCCATAAGTGTGTTATTTAATACATTGAAAGGAGATTAGTTGATAGTGAAGGTACACTTAGAACATTTAAAAATGTTCCTCCTTCAACTTCAACAGACCCTCTCCCTTTCACCAATGCTGGAGTATTAACACCTAAGGTGATTGTAGACATTCTGGATGGATCTAAAGATGAAAAACAACTTGAGAAGAACCCATATGATGGGTTACACTAGAATCAATAATCCATGATGGAGATGAAGATTTAGTAGCAATTAAGGCCTTGCATTTTAATTTCTCTTTGTCTTTAGTATTATCCTGAGTTGATGAAGATGCTTTGATAGAATCAAGTAGCCCAATATTATTCTTTTTAAGCCTCAAACTTCAAAAGGAAAGAAACAAAACACTAAAAAGGACAAATAATAGGTTTACTAGCTCTTTTAACAAGAGGATTTATGGGTTTAGTTTCCCTTCAAAGATGTACTTTAGATCTTGTAAAACTATAATTTCTGGGAGTTGCTCCACTTTCATGCTCTAGAGAGGTGTCAGTGCTAACTTCATAAGGAGTTCTATAAGTTTCTTAGTAGTTCATATGCAAAGTTTGAATATATGGGTATGCATTGTTTTTGTTAGATAGAAACAAGAAAGAGATTACTAGGCTAGATTATAGGGCAACTTATCATTCTCATGTCTCCTCCAATGTCTTTGGTTACATTCATAATTAATGTTGTGTCCTTGTAGCTAACTTGTTTGTGCAAACTCTAGTGTTTACATGTATTTCACATAATCTTTGATTATAAATATTTCCCTTGTTTTGTCTGTAGGAACATTTGAAGGCATCAATTTGGTTATAAACTAGTGGTTTGATTTTCTAAGGTTATGGTGTATGAAGACATTTTTCAAAACTTCTCAAGGGTAATTTCAATAAACTAAACTATAGACCTTGCAAACTTCCCAATCAACTGGCTTTTGTATCTTTAGTACTTCCAACATAAGCCAAAGTGAAACACACTAAACAAACAAAGTTCAAAGTCACTTCAAACAAACAATCAATGGATGTCAAAATTTAAACACACACACAAAAGTAAATGCTAAAGCACAAACGCACACTTCATACAAACAATAAATGTAAACAAAGTGAATTCAATTTGTGAAAACATATAAGTCAACGCCAATGTTCAAGCCCATGCTTCACATAAACAATAAGTATATCAAATTAGAGTGACAAAGTGAATTAAATTTTAAACATATAAAGTGAAACAAATATAAGTCAATGTCAAAGTTCAAACTCATGCTTCACACAAACCATAAGTATATCAAATTATAGTGACAAAGTGAGTTGATGTTTAAACATAGAAAGTCAAACAAATATAAGTCAAAACCAAAGTTCAAACCCACACTCCATACAATCAATAAGTATATCAAATTAAAGTGAATGCCTAAGTTGTGCTCCACACAAACAATAAATATATTCCAAAGTGAAACACACTAATTAAACATGTTTAAATCGCAACTTACTAATAGTATAACACTAATTATGACAATGTTAATAGATTGCATTGTGGTTAAGGAATATTGTGATACTTGATAATTACAATGCACCATTTAAATATCATGCCATTAAATGTGATGAAATTTAAAAAAAAAGACTAAAAACTAAAAAAGAAAGATGTCAAATTTTATGCAATGAAAAATAATATTAAAACTCAAAAAGAATGAAATCAAACAAAGATGAAATGAAAAAATTAAAAACTAAAAAAGAAAGATGTCAAACTTTATGCAATAAAAAATAATATAAAAACTAGAACACAGACAAAGATTAAGGAATAGTTATGGCCAATGGCCATTCCTCGTAGCCTTAGGAGGTGGGCCAATTCAACCCCTTTCAAATAAGAATTATTTGTACCAAACAATAAATTAGTTTACATAATACATATTATATTTGTTGAATTCAATCTAGCTTCAACTATTCATTCAAGCATCCAAACATTTCTAGACCCTCAAACAATGAACATCAACCATGTTTTAAGTTCATATTAATTTCCCTGCCAATAAACTAGTAAAATCACCTAAAGGTGCTATCAAATGGCTGATATGAAGATATATAAATAGTCCTATAGGCAAAGCACTGCATAAAGGTGCTATCAAATGGTTGGTACGGACATATATAAATAGTCCTATAGACCAAGCACTCCATGAAATAACTTTTAAAAAACATAAATGTGCAGTGCTTGGCCAATAAGACTTATTTATATATGTACTTATGGTCTATTTGATAGCACCTTTAGATAAATTTATTAATAAATAGTACATAAATTTCATTGAAATAACAATAGATTATAGATTTTCTCTATTAACAAAAAAAAACTATTAACAAAAAAACTGCAGACCAATCTATTTTTGGAGTACCAAAAATGCCCATCACTCTATCGGATCTAGGAGATGCTTCATGAATACTGAAAGGTCTCAATTTTTACTACCACTGATGATGAAAATGGTTCTTTATAGGTCCTTTTAATTAAAAAAATTTCTTAAAATTAATAATTGTATAACATGCAGGTGACATGGGTGGATCAGCTGAAATATCCTGCAATAACAAAACAACAGATTCAATCAAGGTTCTTACGTTTTGTTACAGCAAATACTAAATACTACTATATTTGTTAAAACTGAGAAAAGGAGTTTTTCATAGTAAACATTACATTTCAATCTCATTGGTAATTGGACAATCAACCTCCACACAATCAAACATTGCCCTATTTTGTAAGCTTCAACACGTCAAAGCCTCTTAACATTATATGAAACTCTATATTTTTCAGAATGCCTTTCTGTTTTCTGTTGTATGGATTGTTTTCTTTTTAATTGATACCTGCAATAAGCACTGCATTTGTTTTTGCAGGGGATTACTAGCCGATAGGCTATTTATAGGAGAATATTCCCATATTTAAACGGGGCCCTGCACCGAAAGTCTGACGCCAGACAGGGACAAGCAATACAGACACAGGCTCTACCGAGTAAATACAGATTTTATAGTATTTCTCACGCGGGAATTACGCTTTCAGTCGCCGTTTTTGTTTTTCCGTCGGCAGTTTTTTAATTTTAGGTCATGCTGTAACGCATTCTCTGAGTTTTCCATACACCTCTTATTTCTATATTCTTTATGCTATGATGGATGTCCATAACAAATGCAGTGCTTATTGCAGGTATCAATTAAAAAGAAAACAATCCATACAACAGAAAACAGAATCGCATTCTGAAAAGTATAGAGTTTCATATAATGTTAAAAGGCTTTGACGTTGTTGAAGCTTACAAAATAGGGCAACCAAACACTAATGAAACTCCTCCCTGGCCATCGCTTCAAGTGACCTACTCAATATAGTAATATTGTCAAAGGGTCCTTGGTCTGTTGATGAAATTGAAATCCATCAGGGGATTAAGTCGTGGTGAGTGCAAGACCCGACACCATAAGGAATGAGGCCGAGATCTGCCCCGTGTGAATTTAGAGGAATGGATACCCCAGTCCTTGAGTCTTACCCGGAGAGGTTCAGTTTAAGGGTTGTGCTCCCGTATCCAATAACAAAAGATCTTATAAATAATCTCCATTAAAAAAAAAAACCAACAGTACACATATACACTGTTGAACAACAACATAAAAATATTTATTTTGGTAAAACGTCCATTCGACATTTACTTATGATATTGCAAAAGAGAACGACAATCTTGCTAAGAAAGTGGAAGAAGTAATACCTAGCCAACTCACAGCAACTCTCCTGTTTTAAGCAACACTCTCCATAAAGAGGATCGGATGAATAGAGCAAATTTCTTGCCTGGCACAACAATCAGCTCTGGAGGTTGATTGTCCGATTACCAACGAGATAAAAATGTAATGTTTACTAGTATCTAATACTAGATACTACTATATATTTTATTGGTTAAAAAAAATAATATTAATGTCGGTCTTTTCACAAAATTTTAAAAAGCATTTGTTGCATACCTGAAGGGTTTTGACAATCTTGCTCGTTCTAAATAATCTGTGTACTAGTAAAAACTTGTGAGGATCGTTTGGTGGGAAATAGGAGCAAGCGCGCAATTATGTCCACATTTTCTTCGTTGAATCCTGCAGGCTGCGCTTTCTGTTCCATCTGAATTTAACAGATCACAGTCGTATAAAATAAGCAACTATCTAAAATTGTAAATAATGAACGCTTACGGAATCTAGGAATGTAGGAGATGATATCGATTTGTGTGAGACGGTGGGACATAGTTTTTTTTATACAGCTTTCCATTACTCGGACTTTTTTCGATTTTAGCTGTCATTTTCATATAAATAAATCTTCGAATGCGTGTGGGGTGGCCTCAATGCGGGTATGGTGTAAGCAATAAAAGAATCAATGATGCTGACGCCCACGACTTCGACTTCCACTCAAAAAGTACCTTTTCTTGCTTTTTATTTACAACATATGATACATCAAGTCGAAAATTAATATGATAAAGGGCCATTGAATTGTTAGTCTTTGTGAATTGTTAATCTGTGTTGCAATATATTTCTAAACTAGCATTTGCACGCTAGGACGTTCGAGGAATACGCCGATAGGAACAACTGCCGGCGTGATTTTTTTATAAAAGCCTATCGGTTAATTAGTTGATTTGGTTAAGTACAGTGTTATATATATATTTTAATTATAAGTTGAGAAGAACATATAAAGTTGATCCTCGTAAAATATTATAATTTGACACATTATAAAAAATCCTACTTGCTTCTCAAAATATAGTATTTTTGAATTCCTATATAATTAGTGTGGTATAATTAAAGAATATATGTTAATAATTTTAGCTTTCTTAATTTTAAAACAATAAAAGGCATTTCACAAATTTGTCAATCTCGTTACAACATGTTTGAATGTCTAGACAACAATAAATAGTGAAAGTAATTAGTAAATAATGATTGCTCTTGTTATTCATATTTGTTAAAGTTTGCAATAAGAAGTCAAAAAGTTTAACCTTTATCAATAAACTTAATCATTTTTTTGGGCTAACAACTTTAAACAAAATTTAAATTGCTAAAATGAAAATAATGCATTTCCTTGGTTAGGATAAATGAAAACATATTTATTTATATCACTACTTTTAAATTAGTCAATGTGCAAGACATGGAGTTCAAATGTTGTCATTATATATACACCTTCCAAGCTAATACTCTTACATTAGAACTACAAATCACTAATGTATGACTCAACAAGTTCTTACAATACCAAATGTTTTTCTTCTCTAGTCTCTCATTGATTTTAGCTCCATTATTTACCTCTTAGTTGTCCAATTTATTTAATGTGTACACATATGAATATACAGACATGCTTTCCCTAGATAAATTCGGTATGTCACACATTCAAATGAGAAAATTTGTAAACCAAGAATAGTTATTCAAATCATGTCATGGTTTATTTAATATAGAACTACTTGAAGAGGTTCAAAATCTCTAGTTAGGTATATCATATGGGACAATGTAAATGCACTAGACAAGCTCTTTGGCATGAATTTGTCTAGTTATGTGAGCTCCCTAGAAAATGTTGTTCAATATTCAATCCTTCAACAAATGTATATACAAGTTGGAATGTTTGACGGTATTTAGTATCTAATTAAATTGAAAAATAAAAAGAGGAGATAGAGTTTTCTGTATGAGAAAAAGACTGTCTTATTCTCTAAACTGTATGGCAATTGCATGTCATCCCATATTTTTAGGACTAGATGATTTTTACCTTGCAATCCTAGGACTATGTCACTTTATTTTATTTACTCCATCCGATAATTTAATGTCTATCTCTAAGAATCATGGATAGTGTAACTCAAATGTTCCACATGAGGAAGAGAGATAAATATTAAATTATTATTCTCCTAATACCTTGGAAATATGTTGTAAGGTGGCATTGAAGAAGAGGGTGTGGGATTTGCCTTATTTTACTCATCTTTAGTGGAAGAGCATCTCTGACATCTATGATAGATTCTAGTGACAACATGTAAGAATAGTAATAATAATGTGTATGAGCATATTTTGACTGATATGATGACTATGGCAAATTATAATAAATTCACTACAAGATGAAAGTTACATTTAATTCCAAGAGATTCCTCATGTGTGGGGGACATTCAAATTTGTGCCCTCACATGTCAGAGCTATGTTTGGACATGAATGAGCATTTTAGGTGCCTAAAATTTGTAGCACTTGGTTTATAATACCATTGTGATATCTTGTATGAAATTTCCCTACTTATTGAAGCATTGGAATGGTGGATTGTAAGTTTTGTATGCTGTAGTGTTATGCTATTAGAATATTACTAGATTGAATAGGGAAGTTGTGTTTATCTACTCTTATATCTAGAGATTAATATAATCTTGCACTCTCTTTGGTGGTGGGGTTTCTACCTAAAAGATTTTTTCCCACATATATTAGTGTTCTTGTGGTTTATATGTTTCTATTTATGCTTGGCTACTTCCATTTCAATTCATGTTCTACCAATGTTAATCAATTTCTAAGCATTAAGGAGTAATAGTTTTTATTGTGTTTTCCCTTGGATTATCAACATGTGGTATCAAAGTTATGTGGGAGCATAACTTTTAGAGGCCATAACTTTTGACTGGGGTAGTTGATGGAGCCATTTTTTTCAAAATGAAGATCATTTAAATTTGAGATCCACATAACCTATTTGGTCTAATTATAAATCATTTTGAGAACTTTATTTTATCATAATATGACCATCCAAGGCCTCAAAATTACATTTTAGTGTTATTATTTTAGCATTTTTAGAGTTTTATCTTTTATAGGTTTGTATATGAGTGTGAACTTGGCCTTCAGTTACTCTTGAGACATATAAGAATATTTAGAAGTTAGGGGAGAATTAATATGTCATTTTGTTGAGTGTAGAATTGCTAAAAGTAGTAGTTTGCAAATTTAACAATTTCAGTTGCTCTAGGTAGTTTTTTAGTTTGACTACTTTTTGGGTGCATCTTAATTATGCTAGATAATAGGGGAGGGGAAAGTTTCCTTTTTAAGGAAATATTCTTATGTATTTTGGTTTAGTTGTTGAAGAATTATGTAGAGATATTGGTGTTTTAACTATACAAGATTATTGTTAGAAATTTGTTGCATTTCTAGATACATCATTTGTTATCAAATCAAGTTGAAATTTGGGGAGAGAATCAATGTTTAAGCATGTTATTAAGAGGATGAGGAGGCTATGCATAGATGAGAGGGAATATGCAAGTGGAAGAGATAACCAAAATTATTGATAAATAGAGACAAAAAAAAGGTCCATATGGCTTAGAGGAAGAAAGAGAGTAGGGAGAATAAGCTAGAAAGGAATATTCAACATTCATTCAAGAAGATGAGGAAGAGAAAGTAGCACCACCAAAAATATATTAAATAAAGATAAGGGAGTTAGAAGAAAGGAATCATGGAGTAAATATTAAGGTTTTAGAATATTGGGGCAGTCTAAAACCAAAGGATTTGATAGAATGGTTAGATATTATGGGGAATTTTCAATGGAAAGGTCTGCTAGAGGAGAAGAAAGTAAAATTTGCATGCACAAGATTGAAGGGTCATCTGCAATGATGCAATGGGATCACTTGTAGAATGAAAGACAAAGGAAGGGTAATGTTACGATCAAGTCATGGAGCAAGATGGACAATAAGATGAGGGGGATATTTTTCCTATGGATTATGCACAAAACCTCTACAAAATCTATCAAACCTAAGGAAAAAGGAGCATAGTGTACAAGACTACATAGAAGAATTCTATAAGATTTCCATTTGAGGGGAGCAATATGAAATAGATGAACAAGTTGGTGCAAGGTATGTAAATGGTTTAAAATTTTTTATTCAAGATGAATTAAGCATGCATAGGATTCATAATTTGGATGATGCCTATCAACTAGCTTTAAGGGTAAAAGACAAGAAAAATAGACAAAATTTTTGGAGATCACTTGGGGTACAAAAAGATCATAATCTCCTTCTTGGGGATAAGGTGGGTTTAATCCCACAACGGGGAGTCATCCTATGAAGGAGAGAAACATAAAAATTATAGACAAGGGTTTTAAAATCAATGAAATAGATTTGATAGAGGTAGAGGTTAAGATTCCCCGTGTAAACCTTATGTTTTATACAAGTGTGGTGAAGAAGGGTATAGAGAATTTGAGTGTCCACACTATTATACATAATAAAGGATGCAAGGGGATTAGCCAAGAGTGATTTTAGTTGAGCTTGAGGCTAAATACTATAATCTAGAAGTTACAACAAATGTAGGTGAGAACCTCATGATGAGAAGAATAATGATTACTCTTAGGAAAGAATAGGTTCTAACTAAAGATGATGTAAACTCATGGTAGTGTACAAATATTTTTTAAACCTAGTGTAGTTCAAGTAGAAAATGTGTGTAAACCTATTATTAATGGTGGAAATTGTGAAACTATGGTTTCCAATGAAACGGTATAGAAACCAACTCTATAATTTGTGAAAATAATCCTTATCTTTATCATGTTTCTTGGTTTAGGAAAGGAAATGAATTTACTATTGATAAGAGGTGTTTAATCAAGTTTTAGTAGGAAAGAATTATATAAGGATGAAATTTTGTGTGATGTTATACCAATGAATGCATGTCATGTGTTGCTAGAAAAGCTATGGAAATTGATAGAAAAGTGACCCAAGATGGAGAGAAGACAACATACATTTTTTAAGGATGGTTTAATGGTAACTTTTTACCTTTAAAGGATGAAGGGAGATGGAAGGAATTCTATCCACAAAAGAATTTATGAAGGACATATATATGATAGGGTTTTGCTATTCCTTAATGGAAAAGAGTGAAGAGACCAAAGTTGTAAAAATACTAGTAGAAGCAATAAAAGTGGTGAAAGAATATGCATATATGTTATACTTGATGAGTAACTCAATGGCTTACCAAAAAAGAGAGACACTCAACATCACATTTATTTAATTCTAGGATCATCCCTATCTAATCAAGTAGCTTATAGGATGAGACGAATAGAACATAGAAAATTGAATAGGCACATGTGATTGAGTTGTTAAAAAAGGGAATAGAAAAGGAGAGCATAAGTCCTTGTGCAAATCCTACATTAATAACTCCAAAGGACAGAAAATAGAGGATATGTGTCAAAGATGTAGTCACCATAAGAGGGTTCAATGAAGGACTATCTAGCTGTGTAACCAACACAAATAAAAGAAATCTCATAGAGCCAACAACATTCTCATCTATATAAGCTTGCACAATTATCACCATGATTACAACCACATAATTTGTTGCAATGGGCCCTCTTACTTGCTAGGATACAAACACTTGATTACAAATAAGATTTACAAATGGATAGTCACAAAAATGGTCTCATTACATTCACAAAACAACTAGATTATGGAAACACCACTTCCAAAACTAGGCGCATGCACTACACAATGATAAAATTCAAGTACAATATAACTTCACAATTGAAGCATTATTCCACCACAATGACATCTGCTATCTTCCTACATACAACATTCACATCTTCCTTAGATTGCACTTCATATCATACTCCTATTTCCTCACTTGAATCCTTCCTTCATTGCTGAGACTTACTCTCTAACCTTCTACCTGACTATGTCTTCTTCACTTTCCTTAAAACAATTCACAACCAAGTATATATAGCATCCTCAAGTTTCTCAAATGGTCTACATCAGCCTCAAGATGGTGCATAGCCTAATATCACATGAAACATTTCATTAGCGCAAAATAAAAAATTTTAAAATTCAAACAGTAAAACTATGGAGAATCTCCACATGTTTCACCACATACATCCCCAATGATTAATCAAAATAACACAGATATTCCTATGTTGTCACAAACTCCAAATAACCTGCCACAAATGGAAATAACTAAAATTACACACAACTATCAACTTGTCTAGATGCCCTTGAACTAAATTACTATCCTTTACTCATCTAGTTCTCCTCAAAAGTTAAGACTAGACTCATCAATCACAAATAGAACTTATCCCAAAACTATAGTCAGCTAGTCTCTCAATTCAGTGAAATGCATTAACCTTCTCTATCACTAATTGTTAAGTATAAACTAGTTATGTGCATGGAAATGGGGGACCAAAAGGGGGTCATACGTGGCCACTTTTTTTTGAAATCAACAAAAACTAATCTTGGATGAGAAATTTAAGATAGCCACACTCAAAATTAGAAGATGTGATAAGAACAAGATTTGTAGTGCTCAAAATCTAGTTTCTAAACTACTATTTTTTTTCTCAAAATGGTGGAGATTAAAAGGTTCAAATAGGGGGAGCACACAAAGTGTTCTTATTTTTATCAAAAAAAATATAACATAGCATCTAGTGTGCTCCCCCCTAAAATGTTGACTTTTTAAAAGTATTTTGTGAATCATTGTAGTGGAATATTAGCTAACATCATGCAGTTTATGCCTAATTTTTTTACTAATTTTTTCATGAATATATGATTTTTTCATGAATTTTCAAATTGGACAATCTTAAAAAATAAAAATTTCAGCATACTCCACCTAAACCTTTTCAAAACTAATCAAAAATCATTTTTTTCTAATGTGTATAGAATAGAGTATAGAATCTAAAAACATAATTTATTTCAAATTTTGATGAACGGGTAAAAAATTATAGCAGAAATTCTATACATAGGTTTTCTCCAAAAAAAGTAGACATTAGCACAAGACATTCAAGATGGAAACCTTAATATTTTTAGATTTTAGAAAAAAATACATAGTTAGAAAGGTAAGAGAGACCTTGATGTTATTGTGGTATTTTTTAGATCAATGTTGAAAAATGTGCAAACTTGATGGAGAGCATGCTCGACATTTAGTTAATTTTCTATTTTTTGTAGAAAACACATCTTTGGGCATTGACATGCAAGCCCAACCCTTTAGGGTAGATTCCCAAGGCAAATCCAACCCTAAGGGTTGGTATTTTCCAAGGAAAGTTATAAGACAAGTGTGCTATGGCTCGGTACTGATCTATCCTTATGAGATGCAAAGAAAGTGACAAATATGTTTTTTTTTCAAGTCTAGAATGAAGTTTTTTCTTTTCCAAATTTTAAATGCAAGGATGCAAGAATGTTTTAAAAATCAAGAATGACAAGGTACAACAAATGCAAATGTTTTAAGCAAAATAAAAATGCAACTAGATCTAAAACAACTAAGAAATCTATAAATCCTAGGCTCAACCAAGGTTTTTACAAACCCTAGTTTTGAAACAAGGCAAAATTTAACTATGTATGCATGAAAAATGATTAATGAACTCAATCCCAATTAGATCTAGGGTGATAAACAACTCGGATCTGAAATAAGAAGAATGCAAAAATGCAATAAAAGTCAGGTTCACCAAAATGTTATGTGGTAAATAGTGATCTAGCCTAAGGAGGTAAACTAGGTCAAACCCTCTTCTACAAACATTAGGGCACAAACTGAACTTGGATTTTACCCAAGAAAGAGATCTAAACTGTTAGCATAATATATATGTATTACATTGTTACGTAACTACATGGTTATGTTAGTTGGTTCTGCAGTTATACCAACTGCTTTGATAGTTTCTCTGATTGTTGCATATTTTATATACGCATCTTGTATATATTTTGCATTATCGAATAAACATATCCTTCTATGCTTCTCTTCAAATGGTATCAGAGCATTTCTGATCGATGGGCATTGAATTTTGGTGTTGTTTCCAGTCTGCCAGTCGATGGAAATGAAGATAGGCACTAGAATAAAATGCTGACCATGATGAGAAAAGCACACATCTGAGGCTATCTCTAAGTCACTGTGAGATCTGAGGCTAGACAACAAGAAAGGAAGCAATCTGACTTTGTAGCAACAAGAAGTGTTGCCTTTGCAGGCCCGAAGTGTTTGGGAAGGAGCGCTCATTGAGAGAAAGCACCCATCAACTACTTTTAGTTGTAGACCTCATTGCAAATTGGAACAAACAAAAAAAAAATTGTAGAGCTATTCAGATCATCAGGGAAGGAGGTGTCTGGAAATCCTACCAAGTGCATCTACAAAGCATGTGTTGATTGAAAGCAATCCTCAACAGAGACCAACCTTGCAAACCAGTGGATGTCTAACACACTTGATGCTAACAGTGTGACCAGTAATCATGCAAATGAGCCACTACGAGGTAGTCATGTAGTTTTAGAGAGTTTAGGATTCTATTTTGCCCTTCTAGATGCCATGCAAAACACTAGTAATCTTGAATTTGATGAATTGTTTAGGCAAGGGTTGTTAGATTATTTTTTGTTTAATGTATAATGTCAAGCAAGGAAGATTAGAGAAAAACTTGACAAGGGTTATGATGCTAATGACAGAGATGAGGTAGAACACACTACCAAGCATCCCTATCTCACAGCATAGGCCTATCATGCTCATCTTCGTGCTACAATTTCTTCTTGAAAGTGAGTGTATTGTCAAATAAAATAATAATAAAATTATTGTCTGGACTAGTTTTTTCTATTTGTGATGAACAATGTCAGCCCTAAAATTGCTTCTTTCCGATGCTCAACTTTTGAAAGGGCCAAATTATACTACATGGAAGACAAAGATGCAAACAATTTTCATTTTTGAGGAGTTATGGGGAATTGTCATTGGTGACATAACTAGATTGGAAGACCCAGATGAAAGGCAAAAGTTTGACAAGGCTGATGCCAAAGCATTGATGTTGATAACACTCAGCATTATCGATGAAAGTTCAACCTCACATTCGGGATGCAGAAACATCAAAGGTGGCATGGGATTCTCTCTCCACAATATACCAAGTAAAGAACTAGATGAAGATCCTCCATCTCGAGTCCAAGCTACATACACTCTGTATGCAAGCTAGAGAGAAAGTTGAGGAATTCTTACGACAGGTATCTGAACTGCGAGCTGAGCTTGTTGCACTTGGAGAAAAGGCGGAGGACAAACTACTTGTCCCAATTATGCTGAGAGCTTTGCCATCTCAGTACAAAATCTTTGTCATCATGCTGAACATCAAAAAGCATGTCATTTGACCAATTGGTGAATTTGTTGTAGTAGGAAGAAGCCTTTCAATTAGTTCAAGCTGAACTTGAGGATATGACCCTTATTTGTAGACAATCAAAAGGTCAGAAGTTTCATGGAAAGTAGCCACAGAAACAACAAGAACATCAATAGTCGAAGCCTCCAAAGGAAAACTGATGGTGTCATATATGCAACAAAAACAATCATGACACTATCAACTGCTAGTACAATGCCTTATCAAAAGGTAATCCAAGTAAAGAAGGTTTTTCTAGTTGCAGTGATACTCAGCCATCCAAATGTCATCATTGTCACAGAAAGCACAAAGATAATGTAGCAGCCCAATAGGATGATGCATCAGAAGAAGATGAACCAAAAACAGCCATATGTGACACTCATCACAATCTAGTCCTTGTCTCCCAAACCTTACAGCCCATGATGGATATTTGGTTAATAGACTCAGGTGCCAGCAAGCATATGATAGGCAATTGCAAGCTGTTCAATGCACTAATAGAACAACCTAATGGAGATAGAGTTTGAATTGCTGACAATATGGAGTATGTTGCAGAGGGAATAGGCAAGGTCATCATTCCTCTTGGGACAAGCTGTTGTACCCTCACCAAGGTGTTGTATGTTCCTGGTTTGACAACAAACCTGCTATATGTCAGTTAGCTTCTAAACCACAAACTGAAAGTTGAGTTCCAGGTGAAGGACGGGGTCAAGACCTATCTAATCTCAAGAGAAGGTATGATACTTGCTAGAACATTTATGAAGGATAGATTGTTTGCCTTAGATGCTATTTCCTCCCCTATAGTAGCTCTATTAGCTTCAACAATATAATCTACTGGACTTTGGTACTATTGCTATGGGCACCTTTCAATCAGCTCCTTGCATCAGCTCAGCTCCAAACAAATGGTAAGAGGACTTCCCCCAATTTCAAATTCATTGCTTGTATGTCCCAAATGCCTTGCAGGTAAACAACACCAGGATCCATTCGAGGCTAATAGCTTCCATGCTAAACATCGCCTTGAGTTGGTACACACTGATCTGTGCAGACCCATGCCTGCTTCATTTTTAGGACATAAGTACTTCCAATTGTTCATGGATGACTTCTCACGAAAGACCTAGGTGTACTTTCTCAAGAAGAAGCATGAAGCCTTTTCCAACTTTCAAGACTTTCACAAGCAAGTTGTCAAAGAAATAGGCCAGTCACTTCTTGTCCTCCACTCAGATTGAGGGGGGAATTCACCTCCAAGGAGTTCATGGCATACCTAAAGCATCATGGCATCAAGTAGCACCTAACTGTTCCTTATACACCCCAATAGAATGGAGTTGCAGAACATCACAATCAGACTATCATGGAGATGGCTCGATGCATGCTCTCCACAGCCAAGTTGGAGGAAAGATTTTGGGTAGAAGTAGTGTGGATAGCTGTATACCTCATCAATAGGGCACCAACAAGGATCCTACAACATAAGACACCTGAAGAGGTATGGACTGGACAAAAGCCTTCAATTTCTCATCTACGGGTGTATGGATGCATAGCATACATGCATGTCCCTGGCAATAAGAGAAAGAAGACTAATCCTAAGACGCTCCAGTGTATATTGTTGGGATACAGTATTACATCAAAAGCATATCATCTCATAGATCCTAAGACAAAGAAGATACATGAGAGTCAAGATGTGGTGTGTGATGAATCGTCATTTGATTTCTTATCACAAAAAGAAGAGCAACAAGCTCCTACTTCTCATAAATTGCTCTCACAATCAGATGATGAGCATGTGGAAGACTCTCACAAAGAAAGTGAACTACAAGGAGAGTTGTATGTTGATTTGGGCCCTCTAGAAAACATTACACACCAATAGCAGCACAATCAACCTCCAAAGTAGGTCCAAAGTATAATAAGGGACTCTAACCTACACACTCTTCCAGACACTTCATCAAGAGTCAAAACTAGGAGTCAGACAAGAAATAAAGTGAATCTTGCACTCATGAGTAATGTTGTTGATAGCACTGAACCTGACACAGTTCGAGAGGCATTAAGGCAACCTCAGTGGAAGAAGGCTATGGATGCAGAGTATAATTCTCTGATACAAAATCATACATGGGACCTTGTCAATCTGCTTGAAGGGAAGAAACCCATTGTCTGCAAATGGATCTTTGAAACAAAGTACAAGGCAAATGGATCTATCGACAAGTACAAAGCACAACTTATAGCAGAGGAATATGCTCAATAGGAGGGCATTGATTATGAAGAGACCTTTGTACTCATTGCAAAGATAAAAACTATCAGAATGGTTTGTGCATTGGCAGTGCAGAAAGGATGGAAGCTTCAACAGATGGATGTCAAGAGTGCTTTCTTAAACGGTGATCTCAAAGAAGTCTACATGACCCAGCTAGAAGGGTTTGTTCATGAACATCATCCACACAAGGTATGTCATCTCATCAAATCACTTTATTGCCTTAAGAAAGCTCCTAGGGTATGGTACATTAAGATTGATGGTCACCTATTGTAGTGTGGATTTACCCGTAGCCCCTCAGATCCTAATTTGCATATTAAGAAGGTAGGTACAAAGATTGTCATTCTGGTTTTGTATGTGGTTGATCTTATTCTCACTTATAGCTCAAATAGTCTCATTAATGATGTAAATAATGATCTCAAGAACTCCTTCGACATGACATATTTGGGGCTACTTCATTATTGTCTTGGCTTGGAGATATGGCAGAAGAAGAACCACATATTCATCTCCCAAATGAAATATGCCAAGACAGTCCTAGAAAAGTATAGAATGGTCAACTGTAAGCCTATTTGCACTCCAATGGAGAAAGGTTTGCAACTATCCTTCTTATAGGATTCACCTCAAGTAGATGCCACTCTCTATAGGTAGCTAGTTGGGAGCCTCATCTACTTGACCTACACCAGACCAGACTTATGTTTTGCTGTCAACTATCTCTCTAGATTCATGCAGGAGCCAAAGAAGTGTCATTGGGTTGCAGCAAAGCATGTGTTGAGATATATCTGAGGCATAGTTGATTATGGTTTGGAATATAAGAAGAAAAATTAGTTCTTCTTATAGGGATATACAGACTCGGATTATGCAGGATTTGTAGATGACAAGAAATCAACCTCAAGTTATGTTTTTCATCTTAGATCTGGGCCAATTTCGTGGGTTAGTAAGAAGCAAACTGTTGTTTCTCTTTCATCCACTAACGCTGAATATCACATTGCACGAGAAGCTATGTGTGAAGTGATTTGGTTATGTCACATTCTGGCAGAGATGGACATTCCTTAAGAGAAGTCACCAGTTCTCTATTGCGACAATTCAGGTGTGTTAAAACTTGTGAAGAATGCAGTTTTCTATGAGTGCACCGAACATATTAAGGTCGAGTGTCATTACATTCGGGACCAAGTTTTGAACCACCACATCTAGCTCTAGTACTTCCCTACAGACCCTTAGATAGCAGATATGTTCACCAAGTCTCTTGGTAGGATCAAATTTGAACTGTTTAGGGAGTACATTTGTAAAAACAATGTAATAAGGGGGCAATGTTAGCATAATATATATGTATTACATTGTTACATAACTACATGGTTACGTTAGTTGGCTCTACAGTTATACCAACTATTTTGACAGTTTCTTCAACTATTGCATACTATATATACGCATCTCATATATGTTTTGCATCATCGAATAAACATATCCTTCTATGCTTCTCTTCACAAACGACAAGGGCTCTTCCCTTTTTGTTGTATATAGATGAGTCAACCAAATTCAACCAAGATCAAGTGAGAGATCTGGGGCAAATAATCAAACCCTAAATGATAAAGATCAAACTATAACTAACTGTCAGAAGTAGATCCCAGAAAACCAAAAGCACAATAGAGATTAGGGAGTAATTTAGAACCTGCATTTGAAAGAAGAAATACCAAAGACTAGGGTGTTTGGGTGCCCTTGACTCAAATTAGGGTTTTCTAGAATCTTAGGATATCACCAAACCTATACCTGCCTACTCTGTCTTCTTCTGAGAAATTATCTTCAGAAACCTATTTCTCCAAACCGCACACAAGAAAAGAGGAAAAGGTTGTGCTTTGTATAATGGCTTTCCTTAGTCAAACCATGTGTTGGTGTTTTGACCTCCATTACAATGATGATTAGATCCAAGAGTGCATGCCCTAGGAGGGCAGATGCTAGATCTATAATAATATGCTAGAAATATGAATGAAAATGATGATGATTACCACAAGATGTAAAACCTTAATTGATGAAGATGACTCAAGATCATGCACCAACAAGGTGAGCGATGAGGAAGGCTTGAAACTCCTTTCAAGACCTGCAAACAAACTTTAATAACATTCACAAGTAGATAAGACCTTCAAGCATGAAGCACACTTTAGCATAAAAGATCAACACATGAGAGCAAACTCCAATTTTCCATTAGGCAACTTATGATCGACTAGGTGTAAAATGAAATACAAAACTCCTTTATATATGCACTTTGGTCACTTACAACAAATAAAACACAATGAGACTGACAAATAGTAACTAGGGAGGTGCTCTAAGCCAACACCACAAGAGATAGGCTAAAGAGCCCATCTAGGCCCAGGGCACTCAGGCGCCCTAGTCCTTTAGCCCCACAAACTCCGAGGAACCTTGTACCAAATGTCATGGGCTTAGTCAAATCCTATGTTGATTTCATCGAGTTTATTCATCGAGATTGAGATTTTATCATTTATGCTAAAAAAAGGTGTTAAAATAGGTCTTGATTAACAAAGGCAACAAATTAGGTCCAACCAGGTGCTAAACTAAGTGTAAAATGCTAGTGTACCCATTTTACTCTATAACAATCGATACAAACTCTCCTAGCCTTGGAGAGATTTATGAGTTAGTTGATAGCATATTTGGGTAGATGAAGTAATCCATTCATAGTAGGGATCTTAATTTGGGATTCTATAAAGAGCATGTTAAGCTCATTGTGACATGGTAGTGGAACACTTTGAATACCCCACTTCATATGGAGCTTATTCTCTAAATCCCAAATAGTATGTAGCAAGGCCTAGGAGAGTGCCTCCATCTCATGATGAAAATGTGATAGAAGGGATCATGAAGGCCCTTTGAAAGATGTTTATTGATGAGGAGTTCACTTTACTTTGAATACACTCACTAACCTTTGTTAATCTCTATGTTCCAACATTAAACAAACTAGAGGTGAGGATAGATAGAGCTACATTAGCTCAAACTAATCCTATTCAATGGTGTATGTGGCATGACAATGATGCATCAAAGTTGAGGATACTTGCTACTCACCTCCTTTCACGGGTTGTCAATTCTTCTACTACAAAGAGGAATTGGTCCACATATAATTTTATCTAGTCAGTTTAGAGGAATGAATTGATCTCTCAACAAGAGGAGAAGTTGGTGCCATGCATAATGTCTTGTAACTTTAAGATCAACAAACTCCTAAGTATTGTTAGACCCCAACCACATATTGGGATGTTGATCCTAATGATGCCATAGAAGTTAATGAAAAAGAGGCAAAGGAGGGATTGTTTAGGGTTCCACTGGATGAGATAGCCTCTTGTAGTTGTAGTGACTTTGATTTTGATATAGTGTTAGTAGATGGTTTGGCATAGTTGATGTTGTTTTGGCGTGGTGGTAGATTTTCTATGTTTTTATCACTTTGTAGTTGAAACTTTTAGCCTTTAAGCATTTTGTTGTAATTTTTATATAATATATGTACATTGATAATGAAATCAATTAAATTTTGTTAATTGTTGGTTGAATCTCATGTGAAATCTCAGTTCAACTCTAGTGTTATGTATTAAGGTTCTATAATGTATATGATGAATGTCTTTGTTAGGACCCATAGTCCTAGCTATTTCTTCCTAATTAATTACTTTTGTATTAAGCTTTATAAATATAAGCATCAGGTAGTCAATAAGGGTGTGGTTCGGTGGTCAAGTCGCTTGGTTGTGCTGGCGGCTACCAAGGTTCAAACCCTTGTAGGGCCAATGTGCTCACAGGTCATGTGCATGCCTTCGTTGGGCTACCGTGCTCACAGGCTAAGTGCGCCTTCATTGGGCTGGTGTATTCGCAGGCTATGTACCTTTGTTGGGCCAATGAGCTCATGGGTTTGACCAAAGGGTGATAATGCCCATTAGGGACAAAGACCCCCTAGTTGTGGTCTCAAGTGATAAATCTAATGGGAAGAGACCCCCCGTAAGGGTCTCTCTGAGCCCGGACTAGGCTAAAACCCCAGGTACCTCCAATAAAAAAATATAAGCATCGGACACATGCTTTTTAAAATCATCTTTTTGTTAAATTAGTTTCAAGTCCACATGCTTGATAAGCAGTAGTTCTTTTGGGTAGAATTAGTATAAATTAGGGTTTGATACTAGATTGGATCATCCATGAATTATATTGTATTGAGCATTGCTTAGGAGGTTGCCCCCTAGAAGAGGCCGGCGATATATTGTAATATGAATTTTATCATTTCAATGTAATATTATTCTTTTGTTTCCATCTACAATATATATTTTTGTTATTTGGATAATTTCTTATGGGAAGGACCATATCAACCTTATCAATATACTATATGAATATTTGAAATTTTCCTATATTTTTAAATTTTCCCTTTTTTTGGTAGCCATCATTGTTGTACCCTAAAAATTGGCCTCCCAAAAATCTATCCCAAAAATACATCTCCTCATCCTCTATTTATCTCAAAAACTTAATGTAACATAATAAAACAAATATTATAAACTATTGAATGTTTCAGATTTTTTTTAAAAAATTTATAAACACTACATAAATTGCATTGAAATAACAGTAGATTATAGATTTCCTCTATAAAAAAAGTTGCAGATCAATCTATTTTTGGACTATAAAAAATGCCCATTACTCTATTGGATCTAGGAGATGCCTCATGGATACTGAAAGGTCTCAATTTGTAATACCAATGATAATGAAGAACCTCATCTCAAAAACTTAGTGTAACATAATAAAACAAATATTTTAAACTATTGAATGTTCCAAATTTTTAAAAATCCTTTATAAATACTACATAAATTTCATTGAAATAACACTAGATTATAGATTTGCTCTATAAAAAAGTTACAGACGAGGTGTTTTAGGTCAGCTTAAGAAATAATGTAATATTAAGTGCATTACTTGGCCAATAGATTAATAAACATAAAAAATAGGGATTTATAAATATTAAAAATATAGAATTTCGGATTGCAGAGATCTTGAAATGTTATATAACATCAAATACAGAACAAGTTCAGTGACAATAGGCATGGCTTCGAGGCGACTATTTGACTACAGTTACAGATAATAGAGGTGATTGCTGAAACGATAAGCTCTTCTTATTAATAACAGCAGGTCATGTCTTACCAACCAAACAGATCCTGATCATCTTGCAGAAATAAAGAGTCATCGTCATGTTGTACTATATCCTGATCCTGATCATCCTGGGTGAGACCGAATGTAGTTCCTGCTGCACTGACATTATTAGCCTGTGAATTGAGGAGCTCTGCTTGTGTGGTTGCCAGTTCTGATTGCAGTTGTAATACTTGTTTCTGCAGTCGACAAATTACACCAGTGCAGCCATAAATTGGATCATGCGCTCTCGCACTTGCTTCATATACCATGCTGGTTACAGCATCTGCTCTCTTCTCGGCCGGAATATCCTGCATTAGCAAAACAGCATAATAAAGGGCAACAGATTCTTACGTTATACCCTTACTTGACAAGGTTCTTACGTTTTGTTACACTAAATACTAAATACTACTATATTTGTTAAAACTGAGAAAAGGAGTAATATTAAAGTCGGTCTTTTCACAAAATCGAAAAAAACATTTGTTGTATACCTGAAGGGTTTTGACAATCTTGCTTGTTCCAAATAATCTGTGTACTAGTAAAAACTTGAGAGGATCGTTTGGTGGGAAATAGGGAGCGAGCACGCAATTATCTCCACATTTTCTTCGTTGAATCCTGCAGGCTGCACAAGGATAAACAATCCCAGACATCTCTTGCGCTTTCTGTTGCATCAGCAGAAGAAAAATTTATAAAAGTTTTAAGAGTAAAGCTAGCAGATCAGAGTCGTATAAAATAAGTAACTACCTAAAATTGTAATTAATGAACGCTTATCTAACCTAGGAATGTAGGAGATGATATCGATTTCTGGGAGCTGCTGGCACATAGATACTCACATAGATTATATAGCTGATGGTGTTGAGTAGCTATTTTCTACTTAAAACATCTTAAACATCATCTGTTTCAAAGGTAAAACAATTAATAGCAATTTTAAACTTCATTTTTTTATAAAACGTGATAAATAATTGTCCTATTTTTATTTACCAAAATTGATTTTTGATTTTTTGAAGTGAATGACTTTTTTTCCACGCTGTTTTAGAACAAATCTGAAGCAGTCCCTTTTCAAATAAAACAGCTAATTGCCGAGTTCTGCCTCAATGGTGCACTGCTGTAAACTGTCCTTCTGAGGGGATGTATGTGGTGAAAAAAAATCTTGGAACATATGTGGGGTGGCCTCACTGCGTGTATGGTGTAAGCAATAAAAGAATCAATGATGCTGACGCTCACGACTTGGATCTACCCTACGACTTCGACTTCCACTCAAAAAAATTTCTTCTTGTTTTTATTTACAGCGGAAGCTGCTAAGTGTGAAACATATGATACATCAAGTTGAAAATTAATATGCTGATGGCCATTGGATTGTTAGTTTTTGTGTTGCAATACATTTGTAAATTAGTTGAATAGGTTAAGTAGTGCTAATAGTTATTTTAATATATATAAATATAAGTTAATTATAAGTTTAGAATATCAAAATATATGAGAATATACAAAATTGATCTTCATAAAATATCATAATTTAACACATTGCAAAAATATCATTTATTTTACAAAGTATTAGTTCGAAAGGTTTGCAAACTAATACGAGACAAGTTGTAAAGGTTAACATCTAAACTACAAATCACCAATACCAAGTTCTTATAATACCAAATGTTTTTCTTGTCTAGTTTCTCACTGATTTTAGTTTCGCTTCGCTATTTATCTCTTAGTTGTCCAATTGTTTTAATGTACACATATGAATATATACACATGTTTTCCCTACATAAAATCGGTATGTCACACGTTCAAATGAGACAATTCATAAACCAGGAATAGGTATTCAAATCATGTCATGGTTTATTTAATATATAACTACTTTAAGAGGTTCAAACCTCTAGTTAGGTGTATCATATCGGGATAATGTATATGCACTAGACAAGCTCTTTGGAATGAATTTGTCTATTTATTTGAGCTCCATAGAAGATGTAGTTTAATATATGATCCTTCCATAAATGTATATGGAAGTTGGAATGTTTGGTGGTATTTAATATCAAACTAAATTGAAAAACAAAAAGGAGAGATGGAGTTTTTTGTATGAGCAAAAGACTAAGTTATTCCCCAAAGTGTATGACCTATTGGTGTAATTATTTATTTAGATACACTTTATTAAGTTTAACTTGAGGCCTTTTAAAGCCCACTTAGGGTTTCTAAAAGAAAGGCCTCTCATGTAATTATTGTATTCCAATATCATTATTGCATCCATAATCAAGTAAATTTATCCTCTTGTCTCTCTCTTGTAGAAGGTAATCTCTAGTTTTATAGGTGATCTTGGGAGCTCTTCCATGGTATCAGAGCTTGAGATCTACAAGCCTCTTCTCAAATCTAGAAGATAATTAGAGAAGATAATTTTGTGTAAACTAGACCTCTTTATTAAATTTAGAGCAGTCAAGAAAGTTAAATTAGCCTTTATTATTTGGCTTGATTTGAGCATTCGAGGCCAGATCTACAAGGGTTTGAAGCGGGTATTTTTTGGATCTAAAGGGTAGCCACAATTTTATAGTATTTTGGGTCAAATTTCACTCTACCATCACATTCAAAAAGCCCAAAAATCTTAAGATCAACAATCAAGTTGTTGAAATCAATCTCGGGAGCATCTGGAGATTTTTTTTGCTATCAGAGATGTACAACTTCCGTACAACCCTATCGTATGATTTTTATCAAAAACAAAATATATATATATAGGCACTACATACCCCAAATCGAGACATGCAAGGCCCCTTTTGGGTCAAGTTGGGTGTTGGCTAGGGCTTTGGGCTTGAAATCTAGCCCAGTTTGCCTCATTTTTGGGCCTGATCAACCTATCTTCAGGTTGCCACCAGTGAAAGAACTCATCACCACAAAACATTGCTCCAACACGGCCCTTTGTCAAACACCACCTCAATTTCGACTAACACCCCACCAGAGGGCTGCTCCACCTAGCCAACCACACTTAGGGACTCGCATGATAACTCACTTATAGTGTTTGTCTTTAATTTGGACTATACTCTTGCCTATAAAACAAGATCTATTTCACTTGTTTGTGAATTCTCCTTTATAGAAGTATTTTTGGTTTTACAAATCTTCTCTCTAATTTTCACATAATAAAGCACTCTATGTTGCTTTTTGAGCCCATTTGACTAGATCACAAGCAAGAACTAAGGTGTGCTATATCAATCTTCCCCTATGAAAACTAGTTTTCTTTGACATACTTGTAAGAGCTAGTTCAAGCTCTTGAATAGTGAGCATCATATCAATGAAGTGTTGTTCTTTATTTATTTCATTTCAGATACAGCAAGAACATATTCCACCATGCTTTGTAAGGGGTCATTGAAAAAATGATCTAAGAATAGTTGCTTATAGTGATAAAAGAATATATCTTTTATGCTCCCAGTATTAATGCACACCTATTTGTTATGGTCTTGAATGGCCTCTATATGTTCCTTGTTGTTGTTGTCTTCCAAGTATTGAAAGATGAATTTAGTACCCTTATCTCAATTTTAAAACAACTAAATATTTCTCAAATTTGATCCCCTTTCCCTTTATAAGCTTCTAGTTTTCTAAGATTTTTCTCAATAGAGGTAGCAACCTTTTGTAGATCATTGTTTGTTGGTGAGGCAACTAGAAGGCACCTAACTATTTCAAGATGGCCTTTACAGGTGCACGCAACTCTTTTCCTTTTTAATGTCATTTTGTGACCATAATATCTAAGAAAGTGAGTGCATAGAGTAAGAGCTCACTCACACCATTAAATCCATCCCTTGTTATCATTTAGGCGAGCTTGTTCATTCTAGATTTCTCTAAGGGTTTTGATATAACTTGGTTTGCACAAGTGAGAGAGCCCAACTTGAAAAGTAGGGGATTACAGGTTACAAATTCATTGGAGAGGAAATAAGTGGTAAATAGGGTAGATGATTGGAAAGGATAGAAGATATAAGTGAAGTTGTACTAATAGACCATCCTTAGGAGGAGAAAGAGGGATAAAGGGATCCATATAAAAATGATCTACATAACTAAAGTTTGGAAAGGTGCCTCGAAAGAAGTTGGACCAAGTGAACCAGTGAGAAAGGTGGGAGCCAAAGAGCAGCTTAAAGACATCAAATTTAGCTTGTGAAAGTTTACTAAGGCTAGCTTAACTATGATTGCTGGCATGTTCAATTATATTAAAATCTCCAACCAATGACCCATGGAATTACATATCCATTTTGATAGTTTAGTTCTAACACTTCATTGAAGGCATAAATGGAGCATCTAGATAAGACAAACACAACACACGATGATATGTAGGATCCACTCCTTGAAAGAAAAAATAGAATGAAAATTCTAAGATGATATTCTGCAATTACAGCTATGCCATTCTATAGTCATACCTCTGACATAATAATCTCCTTGGCTAGATGGTTCGTTGACACGCAGCCTTATCTCATTAATTAATAGTGGATGTAGGTTGGTATTCCATTTCAATGTACATTGACAACTTGCAAGATAGCAATATACACGGATGTAAAATAGAGTACAAGCTAAGGCATGCGCACACCGCTTGAAGAAGGGGTAAACTAGTGATGGTCACTCGATTTACTAGATTTGCTAAAGAAACAATGAACTAAAGTAAAATGCCTACTCTTGTGTGAATTTATAAGCAGTTAGATCATGTTTTAGTGAATAAGAAGAAGAATCTTATTCTTAAAGAGGAATGAGCCTAAATTTCCCTTCCAAAAGGTGATATCTGAACTCGGATCTAATTCCATTCCCATTGTGTGTTGTACAACACTCCTCATTCCTCGTGTTGAGAAGAAACGAATGTTGATGCACATGGAGCCATTTGAGCCACTTTACCCAATTTTACTTGGAAGTCGGATGCAAGACGTCTCTTCAAATATTATCACATATTTAAAAAAGGAAAATGTTTAAAATGAGTTTTGGTTAATGGCCTTTTTCGTCCTTTTATATGTCATTGTTTCACACATTATCAGATGACATAAATTAAACTTAAAACATGTGGCACAATTTTTATTGTTCTTTTAGTGAACGTGGAGAATTCCATTTACAGTTGTATTGGAATTGGACTAGATTGAAAGGAGTACTATTGAAAAGGTCATGACATCAAATTACAAACTATATTTTTTCACTTCCCTTTTATTAGATCTCAACAAATTTTATTTTTCCATTTATTTTTATTATTTATTTAGATACTTTTTAAAAATTCTTTTTACTACATTTTCAAGTTTTTTTATAAATTATCAAATTGTATTTAATATTCAAGGCATCTTTATGGTATTTTCACTAGTATGTCTTCTAATGAACTCTCCTCTTTTTGATGATGGATCACTGTGTGTGATCTAAAATGTCGATGCACAAATATACAGAGTTGAACCAAAAAAAATAGATAGAGATGATATCAAGGTCAATGTAATCTTAACACCATTGTTCTACAAGTATCAAATTCTAAATGCATTTTGGTCATACATAATTTAATAATAAGAAAAATAGAAAGTTACTTTAACTTATAGCATAATTTTAGTGAAAACGAATGCAAAAAAATTTCCTAGGGGCATTGGAAATTTTATTTAGGAAAAAATAACTCTTTTTAAGTCAAGAATATGTTATATTCATTTGCTTTAGTTTAATTTAAAACCTTGTTCTACATCAAAGTTGTGAAACATGTATGAAATTTATTGTAACAAACCTTCTCATATTCCCATATAGGAATTTGATACTACACAAGTGAATAAAATTGTGAAAGTCTTGTAGACAACTAAAATTGTCTCATCACTTTATCAGCCACCATCAAAACAACACTTTACTATTTTCTCTATAATTAATTGAATAAATTCCTATTTATTCAATTAATTAACCTTCATCTATAGTCCAATCTTAGATAAATAAATTCAAATATTTATTTAATTCCCTATTTTATCCACTTTTCACTAAGTTGGCTAGAATCAATTAGTCAACTTATCCTCCACTTGCACAATCCTAGACACGATCAACTCATTCAAACCTCGCACAAAGTTTAAAACTCTACATGGGTCTTTTTCATTTGTACATAGGCATGGGTCTTTTTACATGGGAATGGGTCAAAGATTTTACCATACCTCTAACATACCCCTAAGGTACCCTTTTGATCCTCATCATCCATTTTCCCTAAGGGAATCCTCAACCATTGGTTTACCTTGAATCTGGGATCCCTCCATGTGCACATATCACATGGTACCACTTGAAGGTTCCTCATCACTCTAATTCTCTCAATAGTCCTAAACCCTTGATCATTCAAACTAATCTTGGCCATTGTTCATCCTCCTTAAAAATCTATAGATTGAACCTCACCTAAGGCAATTTCATCAACTAAGAGAAGGCAAAGTCATGTTGCCAATAAGATTACCCACACCTATCATCAACAATCCTTGAGCACATCCATGATATCTTGGTACAACAAGGATTGGTGTTCGTTTAATGAGAAATCATACTACAACCATCTTCATCAACAAATCACTTGGAGCACATCTCAACATCAAATGGAAGGTATAAAGTTTGCTTTAAGTTTACATTATTTTGTTTACTTTCCATTTATTCCCTAATCTAATTTAGAATGTTAATAGTAGTTCATATTTACATAATTAGTTATACTTTACCTTCTTCATCTTGTCAAGCATACATTGGAGACCTTATTTCTAGGGATCCCTATGTGTGCATCGATTATCCTACCCTTGTTGATCCTACTACTAGGGATCCCTACATATGCACTAATGATCATGTCCCTAGTGAAGCTTGCTCCCTCATCTATACATCTGGTACGACCTACTGTGGTACTCCCCATACTATCCTTCTAATGATTACTTAGCTTACTAGGTTGCTAACTAATGGGGTATTGCCAGGTGAATTGGTTGATGTTATGCCTACCATGCCTTGAACTCGCATGTAGTTCTTTGTCCACTACTCCTGCTCTATCATGTTATGGTACTCCTCATAAGGAGTGCCAAATCCCAATGGCTATCTACAAGTCAATCCTCACACCCCATTTTCCCTCCTCTCAAGCCACATGTGTAAATATGTGTGGCCCCTTCACTGGTACCCCTATCTCAAGCCAAATTGTCAATGTATTATATCTCTCCTATATCTCTCTATGTAGAAAAATGACTAAACAAATAAGAGATGCACTAGGTCCTTGACCCAATGCTCACACTCCCTCTAAGTTCTACATATCACTACTTATAAGTCATCTAGATTCCTTTTCCAATGCTCCTAGTCTCCAAGGTACCTATATCTCTGTCGCCTACCCCATGCATAGACATACAACTCCCCTACTACTCTAGCATATTCACCCCACTGGCCTAAGCACTGTTATATGCTCCTAGGCCCAAACTTGTAGTACTATCATGCATCTTAGGCTCTGCCCTCCCCTATACATGATTAGGTGAAGATCCTGATATAATTATGCATGCACACATGACCTCCACACAAACACTCTCTTCCAATGTTGCATATCTACAACACACCCTACAAGACCGATCATAAAGCATATAACAATCTTGATAGGAAACAATATACTGTTGACAAGGGTTGAAATAACCAAGGCCACCTCCTCCACCTATCCCTTACATGCATCGATATCTAGTGAAATCTATCATCAAGGCACACCTCCAAACATGAGTGGATCTCCTTGCATATAATTCTAAGACAATTATGCTAATTGATGGAAAGGGGCTTTCTGAGTCCATGCACCACATTCTTTATTGATTTTGATTAGTGTTTTATTTTCTTTATATTTCCATTTTTAATAATCAACTCTAATTCTTAAAATTTAGCATTTTTATTTCATTAATATGCATTCCTCAAGGATGTATCTGTAATGCTTTGGAGATGTGTCAGTGCTAACTTCATAAGGATTCTATAAGTTTCTTAGTAGTTAATATGTAAAGTTTGAATATATGGGTATGCATTGTTTTTTTTAGATAGAAACAAGAAAGAGATTACCAGGCTATATTATAGGGCAACTTATCATTCTCATGTCTCTTCCAATGTATTTGGCTACATTCATAATTAATGTTGTGTCCTTGTAGCTAACTTGTTTGTGCAAACTCTAATGTTTACATGTGTTTCACATAATCTTTTATTATAAACATTTCCTTTGCTTTGTCTCTAGGAACATTTGAAGGCATCAATTTGGTTATAAACTAGTGTTTTGATTTTGTAAGTGTTGGTGTCATCCACCTTCCAGGAGCACAACCTGCAGAAAATAACCTTCATAATACGAGAGAAGCAAAGCTATTTCACCAGAGAATGGAAAATGTATTGAGATGCAAAAAATATTTACAAATGTACAATATATAGGTGTGTTCAGGAGCTGGTAAATAAAAACTACCCAAACAATAAATGCAACTAATTATCTAATATGAACCTAATTTAATATTTGTGTTGGATGCCTAAGTAAACTTAATCATGGGTAAATGGTATTTATTCATTTACTCCAACACCCCCCTTAAGTGCAACTTAGGGAGATTATTATGCAATATGAGAAAGATGCAATATGGGTCCCAACTACACAACCATGTTAGGTACACATTTACAATGAAATGCAATCTCTCACAAGTGGAGAAAAGGAGGAAAACCCTATGGGATAAAATTCCTCTCCAAAAGAGAGAAAGAGTTAAAAAAGGTGAAAGGAAGGAGGACTCCACAGGACTTCCCAAGGACAAGTTCTGTTGGCAAAATACAAAAGGAGAGAGACTATGTAGCCCCTCCATAGTAAAGAATAGAAATGTTGAAGATCCCCCCATGATAAAGAAAATCCTGTGTCGATCTTGGAAGCCTAAAGACAAAAGAATATCCAATGTCTGCAAACAACATGCCTCTCTTTAGGGAGAAACAATTCCAACAACTAATGCAAGAGAAACTCCAACTCTAAAACAAGAGAAGGGAGATGAAGAATGAGAATGAAAGATGCCTCTGAAAACTGTCCTAGTGCCTCCGCATAACCAAATGTCACATCATGATTAGGTGCAACCTCACCTGAAGAAGGTGGATAAACAAGACCATGTGGAAACTCTAAAGCAACAATCTCCAAAGACATAGATGGTGTGATAGTAGTGTTGATACTATCATCAAAAAGAAGGGATATACCCTCAAATACATCGTCCAAATCAGCAATTGGAGATTCACTCAACAACTTTGAAAGACCTGTCAAGTGACTATCCCACAAAGAAAGATATGAAGGATCAAGAACATCCTACTATGCTAAAGAACCAATCACTGAAGGAACACGATCTGAAGTAGGAGAAGAATCAACACAGGTCTGAAGAACTCCAAAGTTAAAATGACCAATCTCTCCTAAGGAATTGCTACCAGCACTATCAAGTGGAGTGTGAGGCTCGTAATCATCATCCTCAACAAAATGAGAAAAAGCATAGAGATGAGACTCATGATTAGCTTCACCATCTACAATGACTTTTCTAGTATAAGCCTTTCTAATGAAAATAGAATCTACAGTGAACTCTACAGTCTTATGTACCTCACCATGAGTAATCTAATAGATAAAAAAAGATTTGTGTACAAATCAAGAATACAAAGTACATCTCTAAAATAACCATCACAAATCTCAACATTGTCTATCCTTTCAACATCCAAAAACTTACTATCCCCTAACAAGATCTTAGAAGTATTTGTAGGATGAAGACCGAAAAAGGGATAGGGAGAAAAACCCATGTGATGTGATGCTCCTAAATCCAAAAACCATCTATCATGTCCAGAGTGAACTGTAGAATTAACCAATGCATGTCCTTTGAGCTTGTCTTCTTGACCTTTCATCCCATTTGTAAATCCTACATTCCTTGACTGTGTAGGTTTAGATAAAGATGAAGGTGCTACCGATGGAGAAGCTGTAGAAGGAGTCATAGATGAGGGCAGCTAAATGTTGTTCTTCTGAAGAAGATGTGTAAGCTCATCAATCTTCTTAGTATAACAATGGTGGTCATCATGACCTTTCTTCTTGCAATACACACAACTAAACTTCTCCTTCTTAGGTTTATCTTCTTCGGAAGAGGTGGAGGACTCATTAGACTCTGTCTTAGCCTTAGGTTTCTTCTTCCCTTTGCTCTGAGATGTTTTTGCAACTAATGTATGACTCTTAGAGGACCCATCTACTTGAGCAAGTTTGGCTTGCTCCCTAGTTAAACGATCATAAAATGTCTCAAAAGAAGGCATTTTAAAAGCATTACCCAAAGCATCCATGGTGGACTAAAAAGTAAAAGAAAAAATAGCAAATGGACCTCTTAGCTTAGATAGAATCAAGAAAATAGACTCCTTATCAATTTTATCCTTCTTACATCCTACCAATTGTGACCTCACAGGTTTGAACTTTCCTAGATAATCATCAACAGAAGGAAATACATCTGGGGAAAGAGAAGTCAATTCTGCCTCTAATTGGAAAACACATAACTCATTGATCTGATCAAACAAGTTATTGAACTTATCCCATTCCTCCTTGGGTGTATTACACTCCTCAATGTGGAAAAACAAACTATCAGAAACATGCAAAGCCATCAAACCCATAGATTCATCACACTTGTTCCTGTGAGCAAATATCTCATATTTTTTAGTAAGATTGGGTTGTTTATCATGCAATGTGGACCACAAACACTTAGATTGGAGCAACCTACACATTTTAATCTTTCAGGTATCATAGATATGAGGAGTTAAAAGCTCAAATGAATAAGGAGTAGCCATGACAACAAATGCACCAAAAGCAAGCAAAATAGACACCAAACTGATACAATCAGGTTTGAAACCTCCAAGATATCAAAGATAACAGCAAATGAAGCCTCTCGAAATATATTTCACCTTTCCAAGATCTAAAAAATTTAAGATATCACTCAGGAAGCAATAATGCAAAAAAATGTACCTAAGGAAGAATCTCAAAAAAGTGCACGAAGGTAAAAAATTAACCCCTTGAGGGTCGATTGGTGGCAAGTTCCCACGCCACAAGTCTCCACATCTAAATGACAAATCACTACCAAATCACCAAGGCAATCGAGCATACAAGTCACCAAGTCACGCCGAGAGAAAGACAAAACAAGCCTTTGTGAGCCTTTCCTCACAATCAATGGAGTGTGAAGGGCTATATTAATAGCTAGACAATGTCTAAACCAACAATGTGGGACAAAAAGTCCCTTATACACTTCAAGACAATGCCCAAACAATTCTAATGGGCCCACCTCCACTTCACGCACAACACAAACCTATAAATATTTGATGCAAACTTTACAGATTATAAAGTCTACTCAAAAAGATATATATGAATCAGCCAATCATTGCGCTTTGAAATGGCCTCTTAAGCCTGTTGCTATGAATAAATAGAAATGCATAGGGAGATCTATTAAAACTATCTTGTATCTTCACAAGATAGTGCAAGAAATATTGTACGAGATGATGTACATGCACTCCAAGCTCACTGGATTGAATTGCTCCTTTCACATTTGAAAATGTGAATCTCATAGCATGTATGTTATAGGGCACGCAAACAAGAAATTGATAATACAAGCATACAACAATGCTATGATTCCTTCAATAAAAAAGACCTTGACAATGATCAACTCTAAATTGGCAAATCTGCTCATGCCAAGATAGAAATGAAGGCAAAAGACACACTCACCTAGCAAAGATTAAGGAAGAATATCAGCAGAAATGGTGACGTTGAAATTTAACAAATTTCAAATGCCAACCAAAAAGAACTCCAGTGAATAAATGATCTCAGATTCTGATGGAAACTCTCGATGGAAGGAGGTGCATGTTGAAGGCTCTGATACCATGTTGGTGTCATCCACCTCCCATGAGCACAACCTATAGAAAACAACCTTTACAATATGAGAGAAGCAAAGCTATTTTGCCAGAGAATGAAAAATGTATTGAGATACAAAAAATATTTACAAATGTCAATATATAGGTGTGTTCAGGAGCCAATAGGTAAAAACTACCTGAATGGTAAATGCAACTAATTATCTAATATGCACCTAATTTAATATTTATGTTGGATGCCCAAGTAAACTTAAGCATGGGTAAATGGTATTTACTCATTCACTGCAACAGTAAGGTTATGGTGTATGAAGATACTTTTCAAAACTTCTCAAGGGTGATTTTGATAGACTAGACTATAGACCATACAAGCTTTCCAATCAACTAGGTTTTGTATGTTTAGTAGTTCCAACATAAGCCAAAGTGAAACACACTAAACAAATAAAGTTCAAAGTCACTTCAAATAAACAATCAATGGATGTCAAAATTTAAACACACACACAAAAGTAAATGGTAAAGCACAAACACACACTTCATACAAACAATAAATGTAAACAAAGTGAATTCAATTTTAAAGTATATCAAATTAGAGTGACAAAGTGAATTCAATAAGTATATCAAATTAGAGTAACAAAGTGAATTCAATTTTAAACAAAGTGAAACAAATGTAAGTCAATGTCAAAGCTTAAACTCATGCTTCACACAAATGATAAGTATATCAAATTAGAGTGACAAAGTGAAATGATTTTTAAATATAAAAAGTCAAACAAATATAAGTCAAAACCAAAGCTTAAACCCCACTCCACACAAACAATAAGTATATCAAATTATAGTGAATGCCGAAGTTGTGCTCCACACAAACAAATAAATATATTCCAAAGTGAAACACACTAAATAAACATGTTTAAATTGCAACTTACCAGTAGTATAATACTAATTATGACAATGTTAATAGATTGCATTATGGTTAAGGAGTATTGTGATACTTGATAATTACAATTCACCATTTAAATTTCATGCCATTAAATGTGATCAAATTAATAAAAAAAAATTTAAAAATGTCAAATTTTATGCAATGAAAAATAATATTAAAACTCAAAAAGAACGAACACAAACAAAGATGAAATGAAAAAAATAAAAACTAAAAAAGAAAGATGTCAAACTTTATGCAATAAAAAATAATATAAAAACTCGAAAAGAATGAACACAGACAAAGTTTAAGGAATGGTTATGGCCAATGGTCATTCCTCGTAGCCTTAGGAAGTGGGCCAATTCAACCCCTTTCAAATAAGAATCATTTGTAGTAAACAATAAATTAGGAATTCGATCTAGCTTCAACTACTCATTCAAGCTTCCAAGCATTTCTAGACCCTCAAACAAAGAACATCAACCATGTTTTAAATTCATATTAATTTCCCTGCTAATAAACTAGTAAAATCACCTAAAGGTGCTATCAAATGGCCGATAGGAACATATATAAATAATCCTATAGGCAAAGCACTGCATAAAGGTGCTATCAAATTGTTGATAGGTACATATATAAATGGTCCTATAGACCAAGCACTCCACAAAATAACTTTTAAAAAACATAAATGTGTAGTGCTTGTCCAATAAGACTATTTATATATGTGCCTATCAGTCATTTGATAACACCTTTAGATACTTAAATAGTACATAAATTTCATTGAAATAATAGTAGATTATAGATTTTCTCTATTTAAAAAAAAAGCTGCATTTCAGTACAAAAAATGCCCATCACTCTATCGGATCTAGGAGATGCTTCATGGAGGCTATTCTAAATATTATCCACTTCAACAGTCAAAGATCAATTTGACCGATAAAGAGAGAACAAATATTTACCACTTTTTTATTGTGAATGAGATGTAAAATTACTATTCATTGTCTAACTATTGAAGTGGATGATATTTAAATAGAGTATTTATGGATACTAAAAGGTCTCAATTTATACTGCCCGTGATGATGAAAATGGTTCTTTATAGGTCCTTTTAATTAAAAATAATTCTTAAAATTAATGATTGTATAACATGCAGTTGATATGGGTGGATCCTACGGAAACAGTCTACTCTTTCTGATTGTGTGGCAGCACAGGCGACGAGGCGTTTGGGTCGGCTTAAGAATTAATATACTATTAAGTGCATTACTTGGCCAATAGATTAATAAATATAAACAATAGTGATTTATAAATATTAAAAATGCAGAATTTCGGATTACAGAAAGCTTGTAATGTTATATAACATCAAATACAGAACAAGTTCAGTGACAATAGGCATGGCTTCAAGGCGACTTTGCTGAAACAATAAGCTCTTCTTATTAATAACAGCAGGTCATGTCTTACCATCCAAACAGATCCTGATCATCTTGCAATACTATTAAGTCATTGCTATGTTGTACTTTATCCTGGGTGACACCCAATGTAGTTCTTGCTTCACCGCCATTATAAAATCCATTCGTGAGAGACACAAGATTAGCTTGTGTATTGAGGAGCTCTGCTTGTGTGGTTGCTAGTTGTGATTGCAGTTGTAATACTTGTTTCTGCAGTCGACAAACTACACCAGTGCAGCCGTAGATTGGATCATGAGCTCTCGCAATTGCTTCATATACCATGGTGCTTACAGCATCTGCTCTCTTCTCAGCTGGTATATCCTGCAATAACAAAACAATAGATTCAATCAAGGTTCCTACGTTTTGTTTCAGTAAATACTAAATACTACTATATTTATTAAATCTGAGAAAAGGAGTATTTCATAGTAAACATTATATTTCAATCTCATTGGTAATCAGAAAATCAACCTCTAGACCTGATTGTTGTGCCAGGCAAAAAATTTGCTCTATTAATCCGATCCTCTTTATGGAGAGTGTTGTTTAAAACAGGAGAGTTTGTGTGAGTTGGCTATTACTTCTTCCACTTTCTTGGCAAGATTGTCGTTCTTCTTATTACATGGGCTGCAGGCTGCCCAGCCTATCAATTAAAAAGAAAACAATCCATACAACAGAAAACAGAAACGCATTCTAAAATGTATAGAGTTTCATATAATGTTAAAAGGCCTTTAACGTTGTTGAAGCTTACAAAATAAGGCAACCAAACACTAATGGAACTCCTCTCAAGTGACAAATACCTCTCAAGTGACAAATAGAAAATAGAACAGCTACATTTCTTATTGATTCAACAAATAAAGACTACAATTTATAGAGATTACAAACTCATAACAAAATCTTATAAAAGTGGATCTACATTTGACACCTAACTCAACTAATTGAAAACACACTAATAACTATTGACACAACTACAACATCTAATTGGTCATACACCTACATCTAACAAATTGTTAACAGCACATATAGGCAAGCTGTCTATATGCACAACAGTTTACTATTACATTTATTAATGTTGGAGCATATATTCCAATAGTAACCTAAAAGCCTTATTGCTAATCCTCTATCATCTGAAACATAAAATGTGAATATAACAAAAGTGTCAAAGGGTTCTTCGTTTATTGGTGAAATTGAAAGGTTTTGAATGAGTCCACTAGGGATCAAGTCTTGATGAGTACAATATCAAAACACCATAAGCGATGAGCCCGAGTGCGAGGTAAATTTGGAGGAATGGATACCCCTCAGTCCTTGACTCTTAGTTGGAGAGGTTTAGCCTAAGGCTTCTGCTCTCGTATGGGATAACAAAAACAATCTTGTAGATGATCTCCATTAAAAAATATTTATTTTGTTAAAACATCCATTCGACTTTTACCTTGATGATATGACAAAGGAGGAGGAATGGATGCCCCTTAGTCCTTGACTCTTAGCTGGAGAGGTTCAGCCTAAGGCTTGTGCTCCCGTATGGGATAACAGAAATGATCTTGTAGATGATCTCCATTAAAAAATATTTATTTTGTTAAAACGTCCATTTGACTTTTACTTGATGATATGACAAAGGAGGAGGAATGGATACCCCTCAGTCCTTGACTCTTAGCTAGAGAGGTTCTGCCTAAGGCTTGTGCTCCCATATGGTATAACAAAAATGATCTTGTAGATGATCTCCATTATAAAAAAAGTATTTTGTTAAAACATCCATTCGACTTTTACTTGATGATATGACAAAGGAGGAGGAATAGATACCCCGTAGTCCTTGATTCTTAGCTGGAGAGGTTTAGCCTAAGGCTTGTGCTCCCATATGGGATAACAAAAATGATCTTGTAGATGATCTCCATTAAAAAAATATTTTCTTAAAACATCCATTCGACTTTTACTTGATGATATGACAAAGGAGGAGGAATGGATACCCCTCAATCCTTGGCTCTTAGCTAGAGAGGTTCAGCCTAAGGCTTGTGCTCCCGTATGGGATACCAAAAATGAACTTGTAGATGATCTCCATCAAAAAATAATTATTTTGTTAAAAGGTCCATTCGACATTTGCTTGATGATATGAAAAAGGAAGAGGAATGGATACCCCTCAATCCTTGACTCTTAGCTGGAGAGGTTCAGCCTAAAGCTTGTGCTCCAGTATGGGATAAGAAAAACGATCTTGTAGTTGATCTCCAAAAAAAAATATTTATTTTGTTAAAACATCCATTTGATATTTACTTGATGATATGACAAAGGAGGAGGAATGGATACCCCTCATTCCTTGACTCGCTCGAGAGGTTCAGCCTAAGGCTTGTGCTCCCATATGGGATAACAAAATCAATCTTGTAGATGATCTCCATTAATAAATATTTATTTTCTTTAAACGTCCATTCGACATTTACTTGATGATATGACAAAGGAGGAGGAATGGATACCCCTCAGTCTTTGACTCTTAGCTGGAGAGGTTCAACCTAAGGCTTGTGCTCCGGTATGGGATAACAAAAATGATCTTCTTGATTATCTCCATTAAAACATATTTATTTTGTTAAAACGTCCATTGGACTTTTACTTGATGATATGACAAAGGAGGAGGAATGGATACTTCTCAGTCCTTGACTCTTAACTAGAGAGGTTCAGCCTAAAGCTTGTGCTCCCATATGAAATAACAAATGATAATCGTACGAAGAAAGTGGAAGAAGTAATACCTATCCAACTCACAGCAACTCTCCTCTTTTAATCCATAATCTCCATAAAGAGGATCGGATTAATAGAGCAAATTTCTTGCCTGGCACAACAATCAGGTCTGGAGGTTGATTGTCCAATTACCAATGAGATTGAAATGTAATGTTTACTAGTATCTAATACTAAATACTACTATATATATTACTGGTTAAAAAAACTAATAGTTAAGTCGGTCTTTTCACAAAATCTAAAAACGCATTTGTTGCATACCTGAAGGGTTTTGACAATCTTGCTCGTTCTAAATAATTTGTGTAACAGTAAAAACTTGTGAGGATCGTTTGGTGGGAAATAGGGGGCAAGCGCGCAATTATGTCCACATTTTCTTCGTTGAATCCTACAGGCTGCACAAGGATAAACAATCCCAGACATCTCTTGCTCTTTCTGTTCCATCTGAATTAAGCAGCAGAAGAAGAAAAATTTATAAAAGTTTTAAGAATAAAGCTAGCAGATCACAGTCGTTTAAAGTAAGCAACTATCTAAAATTGTAAATAATGAACGCTTACGGAACCTAGGAGGAATGTAGGAGATGATATCGACATAGGCACATAGATTATATAGCTGATTCTAAATCATTATGCCGTTCAACGGTCAATGTTCAATTTACAGGTGTAAAACTGAATATTTTCCTCGTGCAAATCTGCAGATTCCTATTTCTGTTTTTTTTGTGTTTTTTTTCCACAGCTTTCCATTCCTCGGACTTTTTTGCGATTTTACATGTCAGTTTTGAAATAAATAAATCTTGGAACATGTGTGGGTATGGTGTAAGCAATAAAATAATCAATGATGTTGACGCCCACGATTTGGATCCACCCTACGACATCGACTACCACTGAATAACCACCTTTTCTTGCTTTTATTTAAGACAGATGATAAATCAAGTGGAAAATTAATATGCTAGAGGGCCATTGAATTGTTAGTCTTTGTGTTGCAATATATTTCTAAATAAATTAGATGATTTTGGTTAACTCCAGTTATATTAATTATAAGGTTAGAATATCAAAAATATATTAGAATTAAAGAATATGTAATGTCTCCTTTTTATATAATTAGTGTAGTATAATTAAAGAATATGTAATGTCTCCTTTTTGAAGGAGGCTTGGAAAAGAGAATATTGTTAGACACTTTGAAAGTTGGTTCAACTATTTTTCTATGATGAAATGAAGTTGGAAAAAGACTTTTGGTATTTTTGTAGTAATTATGGAAAAGTCAAAATTGATTTAAAAATTAGCCAAGGAGAAAAGCAACCCAATTGGAGGAAAAAGAAAATTGGAAAATATGGGAAAATATGGAAAAAAATGGGAAATAAAATAAAAGGTAAAAATATAATATTTTATTAATTAAAATATTATATTATTTTCTCACAAGTGGCCACCCAAGCCAAAAAGGTGAAATAAAATAGCATATTAATATTTTATCTCTCCAAGAGGCCATCCAAGTTGAAATAATAAAATAATATTATCTTATTATTTTTATTATTTTCCCATGAGGCTGCCCAAGTTGTGGAATTAAAAAGAAAATTAAATAAAAATATTTTATTATGGCGGTAGACTCCAAACATCATAAAAATATGTTTTATTTGGGCGCCCAAGGGAAGGAAAATATAAGGAGGTGAATTGAGGTCATTTTCATCATGAAATCATTGAATCGTTTGGCATTTTCATACTTTTGAGATTTTCTCTTGGCTGCAACTTCGTTTCAGCGATATCTAAGGACGAAAACCCTTAGATTTTAGTGGTTTGGATGAAAACCCATCCCACTTTGTGAGATGGGTTTACCTAGGATCCATTATTGAGCTTATTACAGGTTTTTCATGGAAATAAAGGCTTCAAACAACTAGGGTTTCAAAGGAGTTTGCATGATCAGCTAAAGTTTGAAGACATCTTGCATATTTGAAGGCATACATATTCAAATTTTAAGACATTTGGAATATGATTGCACTATTTGTATTCATGGCCATGTTGTGTTGATGATTCTACATGTTTTGGAGGCTTCATTATTGGTGAAATCAATTGTTTTGTATTCATAAATTCATTTTAGACTGCTGCAATTTCATATCAGACCTCAGATCAGAGTATTTCCGACCACAGCTTGATGTGGGATTAGCATGTTTTCATCCTAGGATCTTAGCGCTTCAATTTTGGTTCAATTGGCTAGGGTTTGGAGGAGTTTACAACTTGTTTTGGCTAGGGTTTGTGCTTCAGATTTCATATCAGCACCTACAGATTTCAGATCAGTCCCTTTATGTTGCATTTATCTTCATTTCTTCATCCGAATTGATCATGATTTGGATCATGTTTTGATGATATTTTCATGCACATGTAAGTCTGAAACAAAAATTAGACCATCGTTGTTTGTAATCAGCCAACATCTTTTCAATAAAGTGGCCAAGATTTCATCTGGGTATGTTCTATTATGTTATATATTAATTTTTGGATGTTTGTGTGTGCTAGTTTAATTCATTTTAGTCTTCCTTTGAGATTATATGGATGTTATATTGCAACCTTTCAATCTTCATATCATATCAAACTTGTATGTGAAAACAAAAAGTCAAAAACCCAAGTGAAACATCTAGTAAATAAATCATAAATTTCAGGCCAGCAAACAAATTTTTAGTTCAGATCTAAATAGGGTTCTTATAGAATATATGTTAATAATTTTAGCTTTATTAATTTTAAAATAACAAAAGGGATTTAATAGATTTGTAGTCTTGTTACAACATGTTTGAATGTCTAGACAATAACAAATAGTGAAAGTGACTAGTAAATATTGATGTTATCCATATTTTCTAAAATTTGTAATAAGAAGTCAAAAAGTTTAACCTTTACCAATAAACTTAATCAAGTTTTTTGGCTAACAAATTTAAATAGAATTTAAATTGCTAAAATGAAACCAATGCATTTCCTTGGTTAGAAAGAATGAAAACATATTTATTTATAAATTACTACTTTAAATTAGTCAATGTGCAAGACATGGAGTTCAAATGTTCATATATATAATGATCAAATATATCCCATGAATAAAAAGGAAATATACAACCACCCAATATGGATAACGCCTTAGATGAATAAAAGACCTATGTTTATTTTATTAAAATTTTAAACTCAAAAATTTGCCACAATATTTGATACCTAATTAGATCAAATTCACCTAAATTTTATGTTTTAGTAGAAAATGAAATTAATTTGCCAATAATATTATATAATTATTGGTTATTTTAGGGCCATATAACTAAGTTTTAATATCCATCATTGATTTTATTTATAATCTAACAGTTGTGGTTGTATTCCATCGGTTAAAGTGTACCCATGGAGCTCCAATGCCCATTGAGCCCAAAATTCTATTTGGACCATTGATCTCACTTTATAATCTAACATCTAGGGTTAAATTTGATGGGCCAAATGTACCCATAGAGTTCCAATGCCCATGGGAACCAAAATTGTATTTGGGTCATTGATCTCCATTAAGATCAATGTCCCAAATGCAATTTCGAGCCCCATAGGCATTAGAGCTCTGCAGGTACATTTTGGTCAACATAATAGAACCCAAACCATTAGAATATAAATAAAATTAATGGTGGTGAAAAATAGTTTAGGGCCAATTTAAAATATTCAATGTTTGATTTAAAATATTAAGGAATTAAGGAATTATAGACATGAGCACTACACCTTAAGCTAGTCAGTCACTGCCACCTTCAGGCCTTTACTTTTCCATAGGAATTTAATTTATTTTTTGGAAGGATTCACCATGGTAATTAATGTATTTTTCTATGTTTTGTCAAGATTCGCCAAGATTTTCTACAAATTTCTAGTGATTTAGAAAATTCGCCAATAAAATTAAATATTTTTTTGAAAAAAAGGAAAGATTCGCTAATAGAAATTAATAATTTTTTTCCAAAAAACTAGAAGATTCGCCAGGATTTTATATCATTTTTCAAGAGGGGTTTCTTAAAGTTATCACTGATTTTGGCTAATTCCTTAGGTCATGTTAGTGCTTAAAATTTTAGAATTATTTTTCATTAGAGTTGAATTACATTAAATAATGAGACATTTTCTTTAGTTCATTTTGTGTCCTCAAGTATGTTATAACATAGGTCTTTTATTGATCTAAGATGTTATCCATATTGGGTGGTTGTATATTTCCTTTCTATTTATATTTGTATATTTCATTTTTATTAAAGTTTAAGAAAATAAAAGAAAGTTCATTCTCTCACTCCAACTTGTTATAAAAATTTAAATATTTTTTAATAATATTTTAACTCACATTTAACCCAACTTTTTCCATAAATTTGCAAGATTGTTAAAATGTATTTATTTTAGAAAGTAAAAGAAAGCATCTTTTGACAAAAATAAAGCATCTTTTGACAAAATAAAGAATCTTTTATTTTTTTAAATTGATTAAATATTAAATCATTGGGAGAGCTCAATGAAGGGGATATAATCTTATGAATACTCTTACCTTAGAACTACAAATCACTAATGTATGACTCAACAAGTTCTTACAATACCAAGTGTTTTTCTTCTCTAGTCTCTCATTGATTTTAGTTTGGTTGTTTACCTCTTAGTTGTCAAATTTTTTAGTGTGTACACATATGAATATGCACACATGTTTTCCCTAGATAAATTTGATATGTCACACATTCAAATGAGAAAATTTGTAAACAAAGAATAGGTATTCAAATCATGTCATGGTTTATTTATATAGAACTACTTAAAGAGGTTCAAACCTCTAGTTTGGTATATCTTATGGGACAATGTAAATGCACGGGACAAGCTATTTGGAATAAATTTGTCTAGTTATGTGAGCTCCCTACAAAATATTGTTTAATATTCAATCCTTCAATGAATGTATATGGAAGCTGGAATGTTTGACGGTATTTAATAGCTAACTAAATTGAAAAATAAAAATAGGAGATGGACATTTTTGTATGAGCAAAAGACTAACTTATTCTACAAAGTGTATGACCTTTGCATGTTGCCATCCCATATTTTAAGGACTAGGTGATATTCACTTCCAATCCTAGGACTATGCTGCTTTATTTTATTTATGTAGTTAGATAATTTAATGTCTATCTCCAAGAATCATGGAGAGTGTAAATCAAATGCTTCACATGAGGAAGAGGGATAAATATTAAAGTATTATTCTCTTAATACCTTGGAAATATGTTGTAAGGTGGCATTTAAGAAGAGAGTGTGGGACGTCTTGTTTTACTCATCTTTAGCGGAAGAGCATCTTTGACATCTATGATAGATTCTTATGACAACATGTAAGAATAGTAATAACAATGTCTAAGAGCATATTTTAAATGTTATGATGACTATGATAAGTTATAATAAATTCCTTACAAGATGAGAGTTACATATAATTCCAAGGATTCCTCATGTGTGTGGGAACTGGAATTTGTGCCCTCACATGTCAGAGATATGTTTGGACATGAATGAGCATTTTGGGTGCCTAAAATTGGTAGCACTTGGTTTATAATACCATTTATGATATATTGTATGAAATTTTCCTAAATATTAAGGCATTGGAATAGTGGATTGTAAGTTTTGTAGGTTGTAGTGTTAAGCTATTAGAATATTACTAGATTGAATGGGGAAAATTGTGTTGATGTACTCTTATATCTAGAGATTAATACAATCTTTGACTCTCTTTAGTGGTGGGGTTTCCACCTAAAAGAGTTTTCCAACATATATTAGTGTTCTTGTGGTTTACGTGTTTCTATTTATGCTAGGTTACTTCCATTTCAATTCATGTTCTACCAATGTTAATGAATTTATAAGCATAAAGGAGTAATAGTTTTTATTGTATTTTCACTTGGATTATCAACATGTGGTATCATAGCTATGTGGGAGCATAACTTTTAGAGGCCATAACTTTTGACTCAGGTAGTTGATGGAGCCCATTTTTTTCAAAATGAAGATCATTTAAATTTTGAAATCCATATAACCTACTTTGTCTAGTTAGAAATCATTTTTTAGATTTTTTTATCCTAATATGACCATCTAATGCCTCAAAAATACATTTTAGTGTTATTATTTTAGCATTTTTAGAGTTTTAGCTTTTATAGGTTTGTATACAAGTGTGAACTTGGCCTTTAATTCAAAATATTGAGACATATAAGGATATTTAGAGGTTAGGGGATAATTAATATGTCATTTTGTTGAATGCAGAATTGCTAAAAATAGTAGTTTGCTAAATTTAGCAATTTCAGTTGCTCTAGGTAGTTTTTTAGTTTGACTACCTTTTTGGTGCATCTTAATTATGCTAGATAGTGGGCGAGGGGAAATTTTCCTTTTATAGGAAATATTCTTATGTATTTTGGTTTAGTTGTTGAAGAATGATGTAGAGATTTTGGTGTTTTTACTATAAAATATTATTGTTATATTTTTGTAGCATTTCTAAATACATCATTTGTTATCAATTCAAGTTGAATTTTGGGTAGAGATTCAAGGTTTAAGAATGATACTAAGAGGATGATGAGGCTATACATAGATGAGTAGGAGTATGGAAGTTGAAGAGCTCACCAAAATTATTAATAAATAGAGACAAAAAAAGAGGTCCATATGGCTTAGAGGAAGAAAGAGAGTAGGGAGAAGAAGCTAGAGAAGAAGATTCAACATTCATTCAAGAAGACGAGGAAGAGAAAGTAGCACTGCCAACAATATAAGAAATGAAGATAAGGGTGTTAGAAGAAAGGAATCATTGAGTATATATTAAGGTTTTAGAATATGGGGGTAAACCAAAGGATTTGATAGAATGGTTAAATATTATGGAGAATTTTCAATGGAAAGGTATGCCAGAGGAGAATAAAGTCAAATTTGCATGCACATGATTAAAGGGTCATGTACAATGATATAGTGGGATCACTTGTATAAAGAAAGACAAAGGAAGGGTAAGGTCAGGATCAAGTCATGGAGAAAGATGGAAAATAAGATGAGGGGAAGATTTTTATTATGGATCATGCACAAAAAATCTACAAAATAATTGAAAACCTATGGAAAGAAGAGCACAGTGTACAAGACTACATAGAAGAATTCTATAAGATTTCCATTTGAGTGAAGCAAGATGAAATAGATGAAGAAGTTGGTGTGAGGTATGTAAATGGTTTAAAATTTTATATTCAAGATGAATTAAGCATGTATAGGATTCATAATTTGGATGATGCCTATCAAATAGCTTTAAGGGAAAAAGACAAGAAAAATAGACAATTTTTTTGGAGATCACTTGGGGAACAAACAATACCATCATCTCCTTCTTGGGGATAAGGTGGTTTTAATCCCACAAGGGGGGAGTCATCCTATGAACAAGAGAAACATAAAAATTATAGACAAGGGTTTTAAAATCAGTGAAGTGGATTTTATAGAGGTAGAGGCTATGGTGATGGTAGAGGTTAATATTCCCCATGTAAACCTTATGTTTTGTTCAAGTGTGGTGAAGAAGGATATAGAGCATTTGAGTGTCCATACTATTATACACAAGAAAGGAGGCAAGTGGATTGGCCAAGAGTGAATTTAGTTGAGCTCAAGGCTAAAGGCTAGAATCTAGAAGTTACAACAAATGTAGGTGAGAACCTCATGACAAGAAGAATAATGATTACTCCAAGGAAAGAACAAGTTCTAACTAAAGATGTGTACAAATATTTTCTAAACCAAGTGCACTTCAAGTATAAAATTATGTAAATCTATTATTGATGGTGTCAAAAATTGTGAAAATATAGTTTGTAATGAAATGGTATAGAAACTAGGTCTATAATTTGTGAAAAACATCCTTATCTTTATCATGTTTCTTGGTTTAGGAAAGGAAATGAATTTACTATTGATAAGAGGTGTTTAATCAAGTTTTCAGTAGGAAAGACTTATAACGATGAAATTTGGTGTGATGTTATACCAATGAATGCATGCCATGTGTTGCTCAGAAAGCTTTGGAAATACGATAGAAAAGTGACCCATGATGGAGTGAGGAACACATACATTTTTTAAGGATGGTTTAAAGGTATTTTCTTACCTCTAAAGGATGAAGGGAGATGGAACAAATGCTATCTAGAAAATAATTTATGAAGGACATACAAATGATAGGGTTTTGTTATTCCTTAATGGAAAAGAAAGAAGAGACAAAAGTTGTAAAAATACTAGTAGAATCAAGAAAAGTGATGAAAGAATATGCAGATGTTATACTTTATGAGTAACCCAATGGATTACTGGAAAAGAGAGACATTCAACATCACATTTATTTAATTCTAGGATCATCCTTACTGAATCAAGTATCTTATAGGATGATCCCAATAGAACATGCAAAATTAAATAGACATGTGATTGAGTTATTGAGAAAGGGAATAGTAAAGGAGATCATAAGTCCTTGTGTAAATCCTACATTAATAACTCCAACTTAGAAGGATGAAGAATGGAGGATATATGTGTAGAAGATGTAGTCACAATAGGAGGTTCCAATGAAGGACTATCTAGCTATGCAACCAACACAATAGTTCACACACAACCAACTATAAATAATAGAAATCTCATAGAGAGAACAACATTCTCATCTATATAAGATTGCACAATTATCACCATGATTACAACCACATAATTTGTTGCAATTGGCCCTCTTACATGATAGGCTAAAACCATTTGATTACAAATAAGATTCACAAATGGATAGTCACAACAATGGGCTCCTTACATTCACAAAATAACTAAACCATGTAAACACCCCTTCCAGAACTAGGCACATGGACTACACAATGATAATTCAAGTACAATATAACTTCATAATTTAAGCATTATTCCACCATACTGACATTTTCTATCTTCCTAATTACAACATTCCCATCTTCCTTAGATTGCACTCCATAACATACTCATATTTCCTCACTTGACTCCTTCCTTCATTGTTGATGAGACTTACTCTCTAACCTTCTACCTTACCATGTCTTCTTTACTTAAAACAATTCACAACCAAGTATATATAGAATCCTCAAGTTTCTCAAATGATCTACGTCAACCTCAAGATGGTGTAAAGACCAATACCACATGAAACATTTCGATAGCCCAAAATAAAAAAAAATAAAAAATTCAAATAGTAAAATGATGGAGAATCTCCACATGGTTTACCACATACATTCCCAATGATTAATCAAAATAACACAAATATTCCTATGTTGTCACAAACTCCAAATAACCTACCACAAATAGAAATATTTAGAACTACACTCAACTATCAACTTGTAGATGCCCTTGAACTAAATTGCTATCTTTTACTCATCTAGTTCTCCTCAAACGTTAAGATTAGACTCATCAATCACAAATAGAACTTATCCCGAAACTATAAGAGCCAGTCTCTCAATGGAGTGAAATGCATTAACCTTCACTATCACTAATTCTTAATCATAGACTGGGTATGTGCTTGGAAATGGGGGACCAAAAAGGGGTCATAAGTGGCCATTTTTTTTTTAAATCAGTAAAAACTGATCTTGGATGAGAAATTGAAGATAACCACACTCAAAATTAGAAGATGTGATAAGAACAAGATTCGTAGTGCTAGGAGTCTAGTTTCTAAACTACTATTTTTTTCTCAAAATGGTTGAGATTAAAATATTCAAATAGGGGGAGCACACAAAGTGCTCTTGTTTTTATCAAAAAAATATAACATAGCGTCTAGTGTGTGTTGACACTTGTTTAGGTTCTTAGGGTTTTATATTTATTCCCTTTAATGTTTTCTTAATTTTCCTTCAAAACCCTAAGATATGTAGTCATATATCTACTATATCTTCTAATCTGCTACTGACCATTTGTCCTAGGTTGCTAGTTGCATAAGTTATTACACTGAACTTTCAAAACCATGAAATGACTGGGCCTGAGTCCTAGTTCCCACCTTTTATTACCCATTGAAATGTCTTACCCTTCGTAAAGTTTTAAATATTAAGTCTTTATAGGGTCTGAAAGTGCCATGTGGCAGTATGTCGCATACCCGCAGACCATTGTAGGTGACGTCATAATCCCTATTGCATGACTACGAAGTAAGGACACCTATAAAGTGAGTCATGGCCTTCTGACCATATGATCATTGACTTGGTTGAATGATGCAGATCGTGCCAAGTGTCATGGAATAAAGGAAGAGTGTGGGTTGATAAAAGGATCCAATGGCTATGTAATGGCATAGAAGAATCCTGTCAAAAGGAAAGATTTGGCACACAGCCGCGAGATGATGCCATGTGGCTGGTTTCCTAGATGAAAGAAAAGGGCTATGAAGAGGAGGGCCACGTAGAAGACTTGGCTCGTTTATGGGGAACCAAAAAGAGAGTGGCTCATTTTCTCCTACCTGACCCTGGAATGACACCAAGTGTCAAGGATGCTCGGACCTATGGCCATAATATCTATGATTCTGAAATGATGAACAAGATGCTGCCAAGTGTTAAGAAAACAAATGAAGTAGTGGGACTATAGCCTATGAAGATCTAATGGCAGGGCGTAGTCACAGAAGAATCTTGTAAGAGGTAGAGATCCCTTGTGCGGCTGTGAGATGCAGCCACATGTCCAGTTCCCAGAGAGAATCATAAGGCTTATATGTGAACAGATACGAGGAAGCTTTTACACACTCACACAGAGGTAAAAAAGAGATGGCCCACTCTCCAGTGTGCGATTGCGATTTTGTGACACATGGTAGTCTTTGGTACCAATGTGTATGTTGACTATTGAGACCTCTAGATTGGCACATTTTCATTGGCCAGTGGACTTTTCACCAATGTCGACTGGATTTTCAAAGATTTCTAAGCTGTCGATCCTAAAGGTAATTTCATCTACGACTCATTCAAATGAAATTGTTTGGCATCCCAACAGTAGGAAATCTGTAGGTTTAATCGGTAGAGGCATTCAAATGTTAGATTTTGAAGATTTCCAAAGGTGGTGAGGCACATAATCAAAGGGGACACAGAGGGGATGATGATTTAATGTATAAAGGGAATTTGCTAGGTAAATTTAAAAAGATTTTGTCTAATGTGTTGTCACTGAAAAATTTAATCTTCTAAACTGCCCCCTTCCAGATATTTGTTCCATTAGCTACTCACATTGAAGAAGGACAAATTATCCCATATCTACCTAGGTCTCTAGATATTTTCTACAGTTAATTCTTGCAGATAGTCATCCCTCCTGGCCAAGATATTTCTGACATGGCCCATACGATGAAATTTATATTAACTTGGATTAGGTCAAGTGGAATCATAGGCTATATATGCATGAATGTAAGATGTAAAGGGGCTTGGTCTTTTGGGTATTTTTTAGGTAGTTAAGTGTAGAGATCTCTAGGGTTTGAAATAGTAGAAAAGATCTAGTTCTCCAATAGTGAAGACACAGGTTATGAAAGGTTTATCATATTGATTACAGCTATCAGTGTATGAACTTCTTGTTATTATGTGATCTCTCAAGGAAATTCTAAATTTCTTTTAGCTTTTCCTCTTGGCACACTTCGTGGTATGACTGTAACCATTGATCAGATGAATCAATAGATTCTCAAAACATTACATGCCATGTGATGATATCTTTTATGGTTGTAGATGATTGATTGTATCTTGTTGAAGGATTACTAAGCATATTCTCCATTGTTTGTTGTTTCTTCTTGCATCTGAATATCCAAAAAGTGCATGTTTCATTTCTCTTGTTGTTCTCTTCCTTCTGTTGAACTGTGGACTTCGTAACCCAATATATTAGGCACCGGTCTGAAGTTTTCCATGATCACCCACACTCTTAAAAGATTAGAACAAACTTATCATGTGTGAAGAAAGTAATTAATTTGTATGTCTTGCAAACAAGCATACCTGTACCTTCCATTATCAATGGGAGTGCCCTTTATCAGCTATATAGGGGTTATTAGTGACAACTAGTTGTTTTAGGTCTAGTGACAGTCTTTGGGGCCTAGAAGGTAGTTTCAGTTTGGTTGTCCTGTTATTTTTAGTTGTTCATCTAGTTTGAACCTAATACCTGTTCAGGTATCCCCCTAGGAATATCCCTCCTGAGTCTAAGCTGAGCTCAAAGTGCAGAGGAGTTAACCCACTCCTATAGGTTACCCAAAGTCACCTTAAACTTGTTGATAAACTTCTTCCATTCATCTAGAATGACTATCCATGTCTTAGCTAATTTGGGAATGTTTTAGGGTTTAAAGTTGTAGTTATTTTGGGAGTCAACAGTGTGCTCCCCCTAAAATCTTGACTTTTTAAAAGTATTTCACAAATTACTTCAGTAGAAAATTAGCTAACATCATGCAGTTTATGCCTGGTATTTTCGTTAACTTTTCATGAATATATATTTTTTATGAATTTTCAAATTGGACACATCTTGAAAAATAAAATTTTTAGCATGCTCCGGGGGCCTCTAAATTTTTTCAAAACTAATTGCAAATCATTTTTTCTAATGGTTATAAAATAGAATCTAGAATCTAAATATATAATTTGTTTCAAATTTTGATGAATGGGTAAAAAATGATACCAGGAATACTATACATAGGTTTTCTACAAAAAAAGACATTAGCACAAGAAATTCAAGATGGAAACCTTGATATTTTCATATTTTAGAAAAGAATACATAATTAGAAATGTAAGAGAGAGCTTGACATTATTGTGGTGTTTTTTAGATCAACATTGAAAATGTGCAAACTTTATGGAGAGCACACTCAACATTTAGTTATTTTTCTATGTTTTGTAGAAAACATGTCATTGGGAAATGACATGGAAGTCTAACCCTTTAGGTTGGATGCCCAAGGTGAATCCAACCCTAAGGGTTGGTATTTTCCAAGGAAAGTTATAACATGAGCATGTTATAACATGATCACATTATAACGCACTCACATTATATGCATAATGCACCAAAAAGTACTTTTGGCCACTTTTTGGTGCCCCATCTTTATGCACACACCTAACTAATAGACCAACAAACAACTAAACTAAACCACAAACTCTATTTTTTCCAGCATGATGCAAGATTTCCATAATGCCTAGGGATGCTCTTGCATCAAACACCTGGGGTTAACCAAAAACATCCCTCATTTATTAGGATAGTGTATCCTTCCATGGAGATTGTATTGAGGAACATGTAATAGTAGAGAATATAATGAAAGGGTATACAAAAACCATGAAGGAGGCTGAGACATGTGAGGAACTAGTTGATAGAGAGGAAAAGTTGGCTATGACTAAACATAGGCCTAGGGGAAGTAGAATGGAGGTTGATTGGTAGAACAAAGTGCCCAATAATATGTGTGAAAATAGTGCTCAAGGTGGATCTCTTGAGGTGTATTTGAGGAGGTGGAAAGAATGAATTGAAGATGTAGTAGGTTGGAATCTCCAATAAAGGACAAGATATCCCCACCCTCTTGTTAACCCTATCTTGGAGATTGTACTGAGGAATATCCACTCTCACATTCTCCTCCCTACAACACCTCTTCTACATTTGTGGTTCTATCAAGCATTCTATAAATGATACACATATTTATAATCAACACATATAATCCCTCCCAATGCAAACTCGAACATTTTTTTAAAACTATCCCTTAGTTGCCCTCAATGGCAACAAATTATATGTCGCCATCCTTCCAAATGACATATATGTTATCTCTCCCATCATAGACAAATTCACTATCAAAATTTCATAGTCTCTCCAATAGCAAATGGAATACATCCATCAGTGCAATGCCACAAATTACCTTATCATAATATGCTCCTATGTTAAGCCTCACCCAATATTTATTTTCACTAGAGTTATATCCCCTGCAAGAACCAACCAATCTAGTATGGGCATAGATGCTTCATCCTCCTCAGCCCCAACTTGCCCACCATTTCTATAGAAACCAAATTATTTTTGTTTTCACTATCTACTACCATATCAAAACAATTACCTCTTGTTACACATATGGTTCAAATGGTTGTATTGTTTGTCATTGATGTCAACACTATCACAAGGTTGTCATTGATGTCAACATTGTTATGAATGTGTAATAGTGTTCATAGTTGGATGTACTGCTCCTAAAGAAGATACATTGAGATGGGAATTAAAAGTTCATATTCTGAGATGGGAATTAGAACTTCATATCATGCCTTGTTCATTGGAGAATTAAGTATGAAGTTATATTCAGATGGGAATTAGAAGCATCAAGAAGACACATTGATATTGGAAGCACTAGGATATGGTATTGATGGATTAAGATATGTTGTATGCTCTTCTCTACTATCCCTAAGAATGCATGTGTTAAGGTAAAGAATATTTAGCCTCTAGAAGTTGGTGATAGTCTTTGTTTCAGAATGACCACCTTAGAAGAATATCTAGGAAATTAGTTAGCATTTCCATCAGTTTGGTTTTGGGACTTTGTGGATTGGAATATAGCTTAATGTAATGACAAATACTGCATATTCCAAGTTTTATGATGTGTGGACTATCAGAAGTATGTTTTGCAAAAGATAGAGTGAAGACAATGTTGGTTTGGTGAAGACAGTCACTGCATGGAAGCAGGATGCTCCGCATTCCTTTGCATTTATAGATTTAGCTATGGGGTTATTAAGGTATGTTAAGATTCTAGGGAAGATGATAATTCCTGATATGCAGATCATTTATCCTTCTACTGTGAAAGGTGTGCATGATAAGAGTACCAACATATGTTCTGGCAAAGTAAGTCAGTGCTAAAGGTTTGTTGGGATGCTCCACATTCCTCCACAAATGAATGATTTCCATTACAGTTTTGAGGACATGTCTCTAGATGTGTATTATATGTTTCTCTTTAGTTTCAAGGTTCCTGGTGGTCTACAACTTAGTTTTTCAAATGACATGTTGTAGTGTGTTTCAGATGATAGAGTGTTCTCAGAGTTAATGATTGAAGTTGTGCAGCACAATTCTTTGATGTGTAGTGGAAATGGAGTATTTGGGGATGTTTTATGATTCATGTGGACTCATCTGGAAAAGTTTCACAATGATCTTTCTTATTTCTAGTACTGCACAAGGTTTCTCAAGTTATTGTGGTTGTTATACTTCAAGTCTTCATGTGTTCTCCTTGAAGCTGTCCTATTTCCAAATGAGTGGAGTTTGTGGATTTAATTCCTTGTTGTTTAAAGCTGCGACTTATGTTTTAGACTTGGTTAAGCAAGGGTTGGGGTCCTCAAGGCTTGGATCTTCTACCAGTGTAACCTGTGTGTTCACTTAGGACCTATCTTCTACACATTTCATATTGTGTGTTGTTTGGCTCACTTGTAGATGTATTGTTCATGTTGTATCTAGCCGATAAGCAATTTAATCAATGTAATATCATGTATAAATACTGAATCAAAGTGAGTGAGGTGAGGTATGATTGCAAGTTAATTGTAAAAGTTTGCAAGCATATAAAAGGAGGAATAAATGCATTATTGATGTGCGACTGAAGGAGAAAGAGTAAATGTTGTTGATGATGTCTGGATTCATCTTGAAGATATATTTGTGACAGTGATCAAGTATAGAATGTACTTAACTGATCAGATCTTTAGAAGAAAGTGTGAGGAGGTAGAAGTGCAATCATCAGAAGTGTGAGTTTCAATATAAGCTTTTAGATAGTAGAAAAGACTGTCATACTATAATCTCTTGTAAGTGTGTTCTCATTTCAGGGAGTAGTAGCTTCCTTGGGAGTGACCCTAAAACAAAGTCATTAGGGAGTAGAAGCTTCCTTGGGAGTGACCCTAAATCAAAGTTACTTGTGGAGTAGCAGCTTCCTTGGGTTAAAACTGTTGGCAAGAGACACTATATGGATTCATGGTTGTTGTCATTGATGGCAACAAAGGTCATCCCACATATCCGCAAGTCATGATATGTCTCTACCGGAAGTCAGATTGAAGATTGTGGTGGTCCGGTGAACAAGAACAGAGCATGTGGCAAGGTCCGACAGATTGGTCCGGATCTCTCAGAGGAAGTGTCTTGGTGCAGTGCGGATCTGGGGAAGTCAAGAGGACTATCTTGAGTAGTATATTCCAAGGATTTAGCCTCCGGAGATGGACAAGGAAAAAGATATGAATAGTTGAGTACCGGATTCCTGAGAGACAGTGAAAACAGAGGAAGAACTGACTGACTGAGTATCAAACTACTTTCCGGATGTGTTACAGATGATGATAAAGGTTGCGGAGGCATGAATCATGTTTGGCCGACATAATTGATGATATCTACAAGTATATGCTTGATCCGCATTGCTTGGTGAGCAAGGATTCAGCCGACAGAACTAAGTTTGTAAGAAACTAGACTGTTCCGGATGCCGACTAGAAAGATGATGAAATTACTTGTGCGGATATATATAGAGGATGGATTTAGTGGTAAAGTGTGTGAATGGATGTGAGGATATGCGAACAAGTCTAGAGTAGAGCAGAAGTAACAAGAAAGATCCGGTATGTGAAAGGACAGCAGACTAAAGAACAGAGGAAAGATGAAGTGCAGCAGATCAGTATACTGAACCTAACCGGAACTGAACTCCAGCATATGCAGATGCTTCCAATCAGTTCAAGACTGTGATTCTAATCACTTTGTAAGACAGTGTGTCTTCTTGTAGGCAGTGAGCCTCTTGTGAGCAGTGTGCTCGGGCAGTGAGCCCTAATTGGCAAGTGCCATTTTTGTAATTTCCTATTCTTCTAACAGAGAATAATTCTTGGGTTAATCACCCCGTGGTTTTCTCCCTTAACAGGGTTTCCACGTCAAAAATACTGTGTCATGTGTTTCTTATTTCATGGTTTATGTTTTGTGTTTGATTTTATGCTGCTTCAAATAAAAGGAAAGTCTAATAAGGGAAATAATTAGGATAACTGATTCACCCCCCCCCCTCTCAGTTATCAACAATTGGTATCAGAGCCAAGTTCCTCCTAATAGAGCCTAACAGCTTGAGGAAGATCTGGGATTTCAAATGGATGCATATGGTTTAAAGGAGCAACTCAAGACTGCCCTTGAGGATCTTGAACAGTCAAATTCTGAAGTCAGTGAATTAAGAGAAAGACTCAAACAGGCTGATGAATTCATGAGGGAATTAAAAGACAAATTAAGTCTCTCTATGAAAAAGAGAAAGGAGCTGCTCCAACAGTTGGCAAGACAAAGTGAAGAAAGCAATACAAATGAAGAATTGACTGAGCAAACCAAGTTATGTGAAAAGTTATCAAAAGAAGTCATTATGTTAAGACATGAAATGGAATCAGGAACTATAAAGTTCACTCAAGAGATTGAAGAAAAAAGAAAGGCTGAAGACAATCTAAAACAATCTCTCAAGGAAAAATCAGAAGAATGCCACCAGATGGACAGGATTATCAGACACCTTGAATCTGATCTTGAAGATTCCAAAGATAATGAAGGAAAACTTGAGGATCAAATTGCCTCTCTCAAAAGAGACCTTCAAACAGCAAATGAATATAAAGAGAAATTCAAGATAAGTTCTGCTCAACTTGAAGTTCTTCTTGGAAGTCAAAAGAGGACAGATGACAAATATGGCTTGGGATATGAGAAAGGAGAAAGCTCCGGATCCGGTCAGAAGAATCTTGGATCAGAAAATCCAAGGAGCAGGCCTAGAAGACCTCCGGTAAGACAGCCAAATGCTCAAAAATATCCATCCTTCAATGGATACTGCCACAGCTGCAACCATTTTGGTCACAAAGCTAATCAGTGCAGAATGAGAATGAATCAGATTAATTCATCCTTCTCCGGACAGTGCTTCAACTGCAAAAGGTATGGACACAAATCCCATGAATGCAGAATTATGCAAATAAACAAATCATTCAAAGGTAGATGCTTTACATGCAATAGAGTAGGTCATATGGCTAATCAATGCAGATCAAGGGGATATCAGTTAAATATGCAAAGAAATGTTATTTGTCAAATCTGCAATAGGTCCGGTCATAATGCTAAAGTCTGCAGAAACAAGAATCAGGACAAAAAAGGTCCGGTGTATAATCAGAATCAAGACAAGGGTAAACAAAAGATGAATGCGGATGAAGTTAGGAATCAGATGAGCAAGATTTGGGTGAAGAAAAGCTCAGAGAATGTAGAGGTTGGATCCGCACCAGATTCTGGTGCTGATATTTCTTCCGGAAATTAAAAAATGAGCTCAGGCTCAGGGGGAGACTCAAAGAAGATTCTGTTTCCCCAGCCAAACAAGTTGTGCCGGATGTGGCACAAGATGCGGATTAAAGGGTTTGTAGATATAAGTCCTGAGATGCCTCAGTCAAGTTTTCAGAGGTCCGCATGGAGTTATGAAGAAGCTGTGTTCGACTAAGTTAGACCTGTTCAGGGAGGTGCTCCGGTATGATAAAGGATTACAAAAAGGTCCGGAGAGATCCGGAAGTGCACGATCTTGTCTTGCGGATTGGACAGAGTGTTTGGGATGTTCTTGTAATATGTTACCTAGATTTATTCATGATTTAAAGATCCGGATGATATTCAGTGATCAGGACTAATCCGGGATACTCCAAGCTGTCCAGACATGGTAAACCGGAATAATGCAGGTGAAGCATTTATTGCAGACAGATATTAGGGTTTGCGGAGCAATATAAGGGATTTCTCAAAAGTTATCTGCTCATTCTACACTTGAGAAGAAGCGAATAGTGGAGCTCTGCAACAAGGTTCATCAAGCACACCAAGGATCTCCTGCCGAAGCTATTGCATAAAGAAATCAATCCAACCACTCCGTGCAAACCGAAGGCGCATAAGGTATTCTTCGTTTTTCATTGCCTCACTGCAAATCTTTGAAGAATGGCTACTCCAAACATAGTTAAGATCTCTGATAGACCTCGCCCCTCATTCAAGAAACATCCCTACAAATCTTTGGAGGTAGATCCACTAGGAGCCTTCTCTAGTGTTCCCCACGGAGTCTTACATACTGAAGATATTAGGGTTTACATACACGCAAACATTGAGGAATTTGGGGAATTCAAATTAAGAGACCTCTATCACAAGCAACTGATAGATAATGTTTTTGAGCTCAAACCAGAGTATAAGGGTATCCAGAAGAAACAGTTTGAGCAATTCATTCATTTCCCTAGCTTTGAAGAAGATGAATGGGTCCGGTATGTACTGAGCAGGATGCATGACAACTTCCTTTGGCTAGATAGACCCTGTAAGATCACAAAAGAAGCAATTAGAGCAGTAACTGGTCTATACTCTTCCGGGGGGGTACCTATCCTCAAATCTGTCAAGAACAACGTTGTAACTGAGGCCACCGGATCAAAATATGATAAGAGGGCAATGACCATTGAAGATATTTCGGATCCGGATATCAAATATGCATCAATGATAATAGGATACAAGATCTATCACTCCAGCAGGGAGAATTCTGTATCCGGAACTGCAATATACACAGCATATGAAATGCTAAGAAAGAATGCAGATTTTGATCTTTGTGAACTACTACTAAGCCAATTGATGGAAAATGTACAGAAAATCAAGAAAGACAAGAAGAACTCCTTTAAGTATGGTACTCTCATTGTATGTCTCTTCTTTTACTTCATGAATGAGCTACCCGGAACAAGTGGATGGGTATGGCAGAATGACACACCTGTTGCAGTCCAGATAAGAGACTATCTGCATGGACTTGGGGATGCAAAAGCGAGGAATACAGCTCTGTGGGGATACTTCAAAAACTTTCAGAGCATGATGCAAGCAAGAGAGAGAATTCCCCAGTCTCTCATCGAGAAATACAAGGACTCAGTATGTTTTATGGTTGACACTGATCAGTGCCTAATGGAGGCAGTGGAGCCAAGGACTGTCTGGATCATGCCCATGGGGTATGAAGTTGATGAACAGATAGTAGAGCTGCATGTTCAACACATGCTAAGTCAGCCCAAAGATCCTAAGGCAGAAAGGTTTGGAACCTTTGAGGAGCTGAGCGTGAAATTACATGTAGAACTCAGGGAACCTGAGATTAAGAGAAAAGTGAGAAAAGAAGTAGAGCACATTGCTCAAGGCCTAGGCATCTCAAAAGAGGCACTTGATGCCAGTCGGGAAAAGAGGAGAAAGGCTGAGGAAGAAGAGAAAAGCAAAGAAAGTGCTCCGGTTGAAACCCCCACCCGGACCAGATCATCAAAGAGATCTGCACCTTCCACAACCAAAAGCTCAAAACCGGAAGTCCAGGCATCCGGTAAAAGATCCAAGACAAAAGCATCAAGGGCTTATGAAAGCCAAAAGGATGAAGAGGAGACAGAATCAGATGAAGGAGTAAGAGAAGTAAAGAAACAGAAAAAGAAAGGATCCGGTAAGCCCTCCACAGGCCAAGACAAGGAGGAAATGGCAGAGGTAACTGTTGAAAAGCCCACTCTGTCACTAGAGAGCATAATCAAGTCGGTCACGGTGGATGGAAACCTTCAACCAATGACTGAATCCTATGATGACTTCAGTGAGGCAGACCAAAAGACTCTGCAGGAAGCCACAGTTAAATATCTGAACACATACAATAAGGCTTTCATTGAGATCATATCTCTCATTCCTAAAAGCCTAGAGAAGGAAATGGAAGTAAGAAAGAATAATGCTCATGCCAAAGATCTTGAGATCCGGGAGCAGATAGCTATTCAGCTATATCCTCAAATTGATCCCAAGACAATGAACATGATCTTCAAGGACTGCAGAGATGAGTTCAGAAGTAAAGCCAGGATGAATCAGCTCATGCTTGGTGAGACTGACAAAGTGGCACAAGAGACAGAAGAGATCCTCCGGAAGGCCTTCAAAAGGTTCAATCTTCCTGTTGTAGAGGACCTAGGTGCAGAAACAGCTGCTGATTTGGAATCTTCTGTTCCGGAAGAAGTGAGCCCTGAACAGACAAGTGAGGACTTGGGACCCTCTGCTCCAGAAGAAGTGGCCCATGAACAAGCAAGCATCTCTCCTCCGGTTTCCCCTACAGTCTCCGGATCCAAAGAAGAAGAGCAATTGCAGGAGAAGGAAGCAGTGGTGACAGACAAAGAGGTTGACAGTTCTAAGACTGCAGAAGAAAAGAAACATCTGTCTCCGGCAAGAGACACTGCACAAACTGTTCAACAATTTTTGAGCAAAGAAACTCTAGAGATTGATGAACCGGAGCTTCTAAAAGGTCCATTTGATTTTGACTCTCTCTCTCCGGTACAAACAATGAAGATAGCTTCATTTGCAAATGCCAAGGCAAATGAAAAGCTCCTGAAGTCTCATATGGAAGACTGTGAGTTGATAGAGGCTGCTTCCGGAGTACTTGTAAAGATCATGCCATCAATCCAAATAGATCCGACAGCCTCCACTTCCGGTAATCTAAAAACCTTAGTCAGCAGTATTGATACACATTTTAATTCTCTAGAAAAATCAGCTGAAGACAAGGTCCGGAAGGAATTTTTGGATAAGAGATTTTCTGAAATATTAGATTTAATCTCTAAGGATAGGAAGATTGTAAGCATTGGAATAAAGAGCTTAGAAAATGCTCTTAAGGATGGCGGTGACATCTACAAATTTTGTATATCTTGGTCAAAGGCAACAGCAGCAATTGACAAGAAAATAAAAGAGGAACAGGACAAGCTTCAAAGCTTATCTCAAAGTTTTGATCCTCTCTCTTCCTCTATAATAAATCAAGAATGTCAGACTATTGCAGTCTTGAATGAAATAAAGAATCTTGAGAAGGAGAGGAAGAACATTACCAACCGGATGGGAGAACTTAGAAGGATTATAGTCCCTAAGTTGGAAACGATGCATGAGGCCATCAGTGATGCCCAGACCACCGCCCATACAAAAGATCCGACAGATCTCAGGCGGGCAGAAGCTTTTGCATTCTTGTTGAGTGGTCACATTTCAATCTTGGACAGAATGAAGCTAAGTTGGGCTACTGAAATGGTTCAACTGCAGACATCCTTTGCAGACATTCTGCAGTATATGTGAGTATGTAAATATGCGGCTATATATAGAAAATTTTTGAAAATTTTGGTGTGCGGACCCTACCCTTTGCCATTGATGTCAAAGGGGGAGTGAGGAACAGTGAAAAATGAGGAATCCAACTCAGGGGGAGTTCCGGAAATTGTATATAAAGACAGAGCATCAGCAAAGGGGGAGCATAGTGTAAACACTTAGTCATTTTTCACTAAGTGTTGCCATCAATGCCAAAGGGGGAGATTGTTGGCAAGAGACACTATATGGATTCATGGTTGTTGTCATTGATGGCAACAAAGGTCATCCCACATATCCGCAAGTCATGATATGTCTCTACCGGAAGTCAGATTGAAGATTGTGGTGGTCCGGTGAACAAGAACAGAGCATGTGGCAAGGTCCGACAGATTGGTCCGGATCTCTCAGAGGAAGTGTCTTGGTGCAGTGCGGATCTGGGGAAGTCAAGAGGACTATCTTGAGTAGTATATTCCAAGGATTTAGCCTCCGGAGATGGACAAGGAAAAAGATATGAATAGTTGAGTACCGGATTCCTGAGAGACAGTGAAAACAGAGGAAGAACTGACTGACTGAGTATCAAACTACTTTCCGGATGTGTTACAGATGATGATAAAGGTTGCGGAGGCATGAATCATGTTTGGCCGACATAATTGATGATATCTACAAGTATATGCTTGATCCGCATTGCTTGGTGAGCAAGGATTCAGCCGACAGAACTAAGTTTGTAAGAAACTAGACTGTTCCGGATGCCGACTAGAAAGATGATGAAATTACTTGTGCGGATATATATAGAGGATGGATTTAGTGGTAAAGTGTGTGAATGGATGTGAGGATATGCGAACAAGTCTAGAGTAGAGCAGAAGTAACAAGAAAGATCCGGTATGTGAAAGGACAGCAGACTAAAGAACAGAGGAAAGATGAAGTGCAGCAGATCAGTATACTGAACCTAACCGGAACTGAACTCCAGCATATGCAGATGCTTCCAATCAGTTCAAGACTGTGATTCTAATCACTTTGTAAGACAGTGTGTCTTCTTGTAGGCAGTGAGCCTCTTGTGAGCAGTGTGCTCGGGCAGTGAGCCCTAATTGGCAAGTGCCATTTTTGTAATTTCCTATTCTTCTAACAGAGAATAATTCTTGGGTTAATCACCCCGTGGTTTTCTCCCTTAACAGGGTTTCCACGTCAAAAATACTGTGTCATGTGTTTCTTATTTCATGGTTTATGTTTTGTGTTTGATTTTATGCTGCTTCAAATAAAAGGAAAGTCTAATAAGGGAAATAATTAGGATAACTGATTCACCCCCCCCCCTCTCAGTTATCAACAAAAACCCCTAAAAAAAAGTTATTATTTGAGCTTCATATATTGTGAGTTAATCCTCAATGTGGTTTTTCCCTTGTAGGGTTTTCCACATATATCTTGTGTTAAGTGTTGATATGCATGTTGGGATAAGGTGCCATTAACCTTGTAAATCCCATTATTGTATTATTCCATTTATTATTTGTAATTAGACATAAAGGATGTACAAGTTTCACCGGTAGTGGTAAAAATTATTTACTATCCACAGTAATTACAGAGTTACCAACAATAGTTATTGGATGTCATTTACTATGGTAAATTGTAATTGGTCAAAGTGGGGTGCACATGTGGAGGAATAATCTATTTTTAGTGTTATGACACACGTCATAGATGTTGTAAGGTGTAAGAGATTCTATAACAACTATAAGTTGTCATAAGAATCTGACACTAATAATAGTATATGACATGTCATAAGATGCTGTAAGTGGCTATTTTTGGCCCCAAGGCATTCAGGCTTGCATGGGCACTTTTTCCCAAGTGTAGGATGTATGTATGACAACATTTATGACCTCGTAAGAGCCTATTCTTGGCCATGGACGCCCAAGGTTGTATTGTTGACTCTTGACAAGTGTTATGGGCTTGTAATAAGTCATTTAATGTCTTGAGGTTGTGTAAATTCTATATAAACCACAACATAGTAGATGAGATGAATATAACAGTTTTCAGGTACCCAGGTTCTGCCAGAGTGAAGGTTGAAGGACAGAGGAAGTGAATGTATTTGTAATCTCCTTTTGTGAAGATAATACAACTTGGCCTCTTTTCTTGGTGGAGTTTTTTATCTGAAAAGGTTTTCTCCATGTTAAACACTTATGTTATGTGCTTCATTCTACTTCTGGTATATTTTTGTATTGTGGGTTTATGTTTTGTTACAATCTCCATTAATAACACACAGTTAAAGTTTGCTGAAATTTATCTCGAATCAGATTTCCATTGAAGTAGTGTTGCTTTCATTTCTAACATTTGGTATCAGAGCCTAGCTAGCTTTGACTCTTAGGTGGTAGTGTGGAAGCTGTAGTTGTAGTAGGATATTGGTTGCATTTGTTTTGCATATCTTGTGTTGTTATTATGGTTGCATCCACCTTTGCATCAACCTCTTGAATGGACATTAAGAAGTTCAACAAAATGAGATATGAGTTGTGGAAGCTAAAAATGGAAGATTTGTTGGAAGAAAGAAACCAATGGTTGGTTATCAAAAAAGAGAAGAAACCTGACGATGTCTCTCAAGATGAGTACGATAGACTAGATAAGAAGGCACAGGGAACCATCTGGTTGTGTCTTTCAGACTCTGTCCTATTGAATGTCGCAAAGGAAGAGACTGCATACAAGTTGTGGAGACGGTTGGGTGAGATCTATCAATTCAAGAGTATGGTAAATAAACTTTATTTAAAAAAGAAAATTGTTTTCCATGAAAATGTGAGAAGGTGAATCAATTACAGAGCATTTAAATTCTTTTAATTTGTTAGTGAGTCAGCTTGATTTGGTAGATGTTGAGGTTAGTGAGGAAGATAAATACATGTATCTTACTTCTATGTTCTTTACCTGAGTCTTGGGAGAATGTTATCCTTTCTATCACTACTAACCTCGTGTATATGAAGTTGGATGCTCTTGTTTTAGTGCTTCTGTCATAGGAATTGAGGAAGAAGAGTTTAGATAGTTCAGGGGATGCTCTCAATGTCAGGGGAAGGTCCAAGGAAAGAGGACCTAAGGGAGATCAGAAAGGGGCTAAGGATAAGTCCAAGGGCTGGTCTAAGACTCCTAGTAAAAATAACAGAGTTAAGTGTTGGAACTGCGGTAAAAGGGGACATGTGAAGGAGTGCAGAAATCCCAAGAAACAGTGAGAGAGTGCTTCAGATAAGTCCTCGAATGCAGGTGAAGAAGTTTTACTTTTTGCATGTAATCTTGTTTCTAATGATCACTAGCTGGTTGACTTAGGATGCTCATTTCATTTGACCCCACATAAGGAATGGTTCTCCTCATATGAAGAATATGATGGAGGTAATAGCTACCTTGGTGACAACTCTACATATCTGATTGTTGGGAATGGAAAGTTATTGTTGTGTTTCAGTGATGGGAGGATTAAAACACTCCCTAGTGTTTTGCATGTTCCTAGATTATCTAGAAATATGATTTTAGTTTCAAAGTTGAATGATTTGGGAATGCATGTGACATTTGACAAGCATGGCTGCAGATTAGTGAGAGGGAACTTGGTGGAAGCGAAGGGGAAGAGATTTGGGTAATTGTTTAAGCTTGAAGCCACTATAGTTTGTAATGCCTCCTATGTATTTAAGGCCACTACTGAAAATACATGTATGTTGTGGCACCGTAGATTGGGCCACATAAGCAATAATGTATTGAAAACTATTAAGAATAAAAATTTGTTGGACAGTTTCTCTTATTCTGATGATCAATTTGATTTCTGTGAGCATTGTGTGTTTGGTAAACAAAACAGAAAATTATTTCCTCCAGGAAGCAATAGAACAAAAGAGAAGTTAGAAATTATTCATACGGATGTGTTTGAACTTGTGGATAATGAATCTATTATAAAATCTCGTTATTTTGTAACCTTCATTGATGATGTATCCAGATTTACATGGATTCATTTCATGAAGCATAAATCTGAAGTTTTCACTAAGTTGAAGGAATTCAAAGTCTTAGTAGAGAACCAATCAGGTTTAAAGATAAAAATATTAAGATCTGACAATGGAGGGGAATATTGCTCTAAGGAATTTGATGAGTTTTGGAAACATGCAGGTATAATCAGACAAAAGACAACTTCGTATACATCACAATAGAATGGTGTTGTAGAAATAATGAACCAAACAATTATGGAAAGGGCTAGAAGTATGCTTAGTGATGCACAGTTGGATAAATGCTTTTAGGCAGAGGTTGTGTGTACTACTTTCTACTTGATAAGCATATCTCCTTGTAAGGCTCTTGATTCGACACTTTATGAAGTGTGGACAAGTAAGAAACCCTCTGTTTCACATTTAATGGTTTCTGGTTGTGAGGCTTTTGTTCATGTGCCTAAGGAAAAGTGATCTAAGTTGGATCCAAAGGTTGAAAAATGTACATTCATTGGATATGGTGATAATGTAAAAGGTTATAAGCTTTGGAATCCACTAACCTGAAAGATTATCTTTTCTAGAGATGTTATTTTTAGGGAACTTAGAGCTATTTCTAAACCTGAGCAACTAAAAGAAAAAGATGAAAAGGTAAAGAAGGTGCACTTTGATTTAGAGCAGCAAGATGCACCTCAGAAAGAATAGAATGATGGATTAGGGGGTGAAGAAGAAGAAAAAGTTTCAAGTAGTTCTGATGAAGATGAATCTATTGTGACAGAAGAAGTTGGTATAGATGATCATGCAGAAGAACGAGTAGAGTCTCTTACTCCACCCTTGAGGATATCCACAAGACAATAAAATCTAGTTGACAGGTATAGCCCACCAGATTAATATTGTGTATATGCTTTATTGAGTACTAACGATGAACCTAGATCCTACAGGGAAGCTATTTCTGTAGATGATAGTGAGTCTTGGTAGCTAGCCATGCAGGAGGAGATGATGGCTTTGGACTCTAATAACACCTAGGATCTTGTTCGTTTGCTCAAAGGAAGAAAGCTCATAGGATGTAAGTGGGTCTTCAAGAAGAAGTTTGGAGCAGACGGGTCATTGGAGAAGTACAAGGCTAGACTGGTAACCAAGGGCTACTCCTAGAGAGAGAGTTGATTTTGGTGAGATATTCTCTCCTATTACTAAATTGACTTCTATTAGATTTCTCTTATCCATTGCTACAACTTATGATTGGGAGATTGAGCAAATGGATGTTAAGAATGCATTCTTGCATGGAGATCTTGAAGAAGAAATATATATGCAACAACCTATAGGTTTTGAGGTAAAAGGAAAAGAACATTGGGTTTGCAGGTTAAAGAGGTCTCTTTATGGTCTAAAACAGTTCCCCAAAATGTGGTATCAAAAGTTTGATTCATTTGTTTTGAAATTGGGTTTTGTTAGAAGCAAGGAGGATCATTGTGTTTACATTCATTATGTTGATGATTCTATACTAGTTATTGCTTTGTATGTTGATGTCATGTTATTTTTTAGCAATACTAAGGGTATGGTCAGTGAGCTTAAAGCCCAACTTTCAGGGGCATTTGAGATGAAGGATCTTGGTTCTGCAAGGTATATTTTGGGAATGGAGATCAGGAGGGACAGAGTTAACAGAAAGCTTTGGTTGTCACAAAGTAAGTATGTGAATACTATTTTATAGAGGTGTAGTTTGCAGGACTGTAATCTAGTTAGAGTTCCTTTACCCAATGGTACTAAGCTTTCATTAGATATGTGTCCAAAGACTGAGGATGATCTTGAGGATATGTCTAATGTGTCATATGCTAGTGCTATAGGGAGTTTGATGTATGCAATGGTTTGCACTAGACCAAATATTGCCCAAGTAGTGGGAGTTGTGAGTAGATTTATGTCTAACCCTGGTAGATAGCATTGGAACTATGCGAAGAGGGTGTTTAAATATCTTGCAGGTACTCCTGATCATTGTTTGTTTTATTTTGGTATTGATAGTGCTAATAAATATTTGGACATACAGGGTTTTTTTGATGCAGATTGGGCAGGTGACTTGGATAGTCGAAGGTCCACTAGTGGCTATGTGTTTACTCTATTTGGAGGTGCAGTGAGTTGGATGAGTAAGAGGCAGCCCACAGTTGCTTTGTCCACCACAGAAGCAGAGTATATGGCTGCAACTCATGTCTCTAAGGAGGTAGTTTGGTTGAGGAGACTGTGTATAGGTATTGGTTTTGATTGCAAGAATATTTAGATTGGTTGTGATAGACAGAGTGCTATTTTTTGGCTAAGAATCCCACGTATCATGCTCGAACTAAGCATGTCGATGTTTAGTATCACTTTTTTCAAGAGTTGGTTGCAAATCGAGAGATTGAGCTGAAGAAGATAGATACTCAAGAGAATGTTGTAAATTCATTCACTAATCCTGTGAACACAGAGAAGTTTGTATGGTGCAGAGAGGCCATGGGCCTTGTTTCCAGTGCCTGATTATTTTTCATTTGATTTCCTTTCAGTTGATTTACAATGTATAATTTCAAGTGGGAGAATGTTGGGATAAGGTGCCATTAACCTTCTAAATCCCATTATTGTATTATTCCATTTATTATTTGTAATTACCCATAAAGGATGTACAAGTTTCACTAGCAGTGGTAAAAATTATTTACTGTCCACAGTAATTATGGAGTTACTGCACGGTAAGTCCTGGACTTACCAGTGGTAGTTACTGGATGTCATTTACTATGGTAAATGGTAACTGCTCAAAGTGGGGTGCACATGTGGAGGAATAATCTATTTTTAGTGTTATGATGCACGTCATAGATGTTGTAAGGTGTAATAGATTCTATGTCAACTATAAGTTGTCATAAGAATCTATGACACTAATAATAGCATATGACATGTCATAAGATGCTGTAAGTAGCTATTTTTGGCCCCAAGGCATTCAATCTTGTATGGGCACTTTTCCCAAGTGTAGGATGCATGTATGACAGCATTTATGACCCCGTAAGAGCCTATTCTTGGCCATGGATGATAAAGGTTGTATTGTTGACTCTTGACAAGTGTTATGGGCTTATAAGAGCTCATTTAATGTATTGAGGTTGTGTAAATTCTATATAAACCATAGCATAGTAGATGACATGAATATAATAGTTTTCAGGTACCCAGGTTCTATCGGAGTGAAGGTTTAAGGATAGAGGAAGTGAATGTATTTGTAATCTCCTTTTGTGAAGATAATACAACTTGGCCTCTTTTCTTGGTGGAGTTTTTTACCCAAAAGGGTTTTCTCCATGTTAAACACTTGTGTTATGTGCTTCATTCTACTTCTGGTATATTTTTGTATTGTGAGTTTATGTTTTGTTACAATCTCCATTAATAACACATAGTTAAAGTTTGCTAAAATTTATCTTGAATCAAATTTCCATTGAAGTAGTGTTGCTTTCATTTCTAATAGTGCATTGTGTTTTTCTTCCATGTTGATATTGTGATACTTAAGGTTTAATCTACTTCAGATAAGTTAAATTTGTTAAAATTAAAAGTTGTTTAAATACTAATTCACTCCCCTTCTCAGTATTCTTGTGTGTCTAAAAATTGGTATTAGAGCCAAGTTCCTCTGAGGGAAGCTTAACCGCTTGAGGAAGATTTAGGATGGTACAAGGTGGATCCAGAAAGATACCTAGGTTTGATGGAACCAATTATGCTTTTTGGAAGCTAAGGATGGAAGCATACATCAATTCTTTAGGGTGTGGAGTTTGGGATTCTATCAAGAAAGGTTACACTATTCTTGCTACTATTCCTATATATGCAGATGAAATTAAGAATTATGATAACAATGCCAAGGCAAAGTTTTCCATCATGAGTGGATTAATTAATTCAGAACTTTTAAAGGTGATGAGTTGTAGCTCTGCTCAAGAAGTCTAGGATAAAATTGAAACCATTTATGAAGAAGATAATAAAGTAAAGCAAGCTAAGATGCAAATCCTCAAAAGCAAATTTGAAACCCTAAAGAGGATAGAGGATGAAAACATTGTTGGATTTATGCTCCAAGTGAATGAAGTGGTCAATAGCATCACAGGTCCTAGAGGTGAAATAAAAGAGGATGAAATTGTGAAGAAGGTTCTAAGATCTCTTACCAAATCTTACAGTCATAATGTTTATTGAGGAGACTGCAAACCTAGATAAATACTCTTTAGACCAGATGTTTTGGACCCTTACTGCTTTTGAAATGAGAGAATTTGACAGTGATGTTCCAAAGAAAGAAGTTGCTTTCAAAGTCAATAAAAAGACAAAGGATGAGACTATTGATGAAGATGAAAGTCCTGATGATGCTAAAGTAAATTTTGTAAGAATACTGAAGAAAGACTCTTGCAGAGATAAAGGTAAGTCACCCTTCAAATGTTTCAATTGTGGAAAGATTGGTTACTTTGCTTCTAAATGTCCTCTTAAAGAAGTTAGGTGAAGTAATAGAAATAGTAAATTCAAAAGGAGACTATTTTCCTTAGAAGATAGTTGTTCTTCATATGAGGATCATGATGATTCAAATGATGAAACACTTTTTTGGCCATAAGTGTTGGTGAAAAAAAGGATGATGTTGGAAAATGTGGAAAAACTGAAACCTTGCAAACAATCCAAAACAATGAAAGATCAATGGTTGTATGGACTTCCCTCCATGCAAAAGAAGAAACGAAATCTTGTGTTATTGACATTGGTTGTTCAAATTATATGACTCATGACAAAGAGAAGTTTATCATCCTTGAGAAATGGGATGGTGGAGCTGTAAAGTTTGGAGGTGATGAGTCAGCTCAAATCTGTGGAAAATGTGCCATAACTATTGGTGGAAAGAATATAGCTCAGGATGTTCTCTATGTCAAAGGATTACAACATAATCTTCTCATTATCAATCATATGTGCAGGAAAGGTTACAATCTTACTTTTCATGCCAATGGTTGTGAAATCAGGAAGGTAGGATCTGGAAAGATAATTGCAGAAGGTATCAAGACATGTGGTGATATTTATCACTTGAAAGAGGTAAATGGAAGAACATGTCAGTTGGCCCAATCCAGTGAGTGTTGGCTATGGCACAAAATAATGGGACACAAAATTTTTGATAATATGGTAAGAATCAACTTTACTCATGCAGTCAGAGATATGCCTAAGATAATCAAGCCTACAAACATTGTATGCAAGGAATGTCAAATGGGAAAGCAAACAAAGATAAGTTTTAAAAGAAAGGAGTACTCTTCTTCAAAGCCATTGGAGCTGATTCACATAGACCTATGTGGACCTACAAGAGTAAAAAGTCAATAAGGTGAAAGGTATTTTATGTTGCTCATTGATGATTATTCTAGAATGACTTGGGTTACTTTCTAAAGAGAAAAATTAAATTCCCTTGATAATTTTAAAGTTTTCAAAGATTTGGTTGAAAATGAAATGGATACTAAGATCAAATGTTTAAGGTTAGATAGAGGGGGTGAGTTTACTTCAAATGAATTTAAAAAGTTTTGTGAAGATCATGGTATTAGGAGGCATAAATGTATGCTCCTAGAACCCCTCAACAAAATGGGGTGGTGGAAAGGAAGATTAGGACTGTCCAAGAAATGTCTAGGGCAATGTTGAAAGATGTAGATCTACCTAATATATACTAGAAGGAAGTAGTTCACACTACTGTCTATCTAACTAACAGAGTGTAGTTAAGGGTCAACAACACAAAGACCCCTTATGAGTTGTGGTATGGAAGACCTCCCATTGCTAGATACTTCAGGATTTTTGGTAGTAAATGCTACATTAGAAGAGATGAAGAAGACCTAGGAAAGTTTGATTCAAGATGTGATGAAGGAATCTTTCTTGGCTATTCAACCAGAAGCAAGGCCTATAAAGAAAAATGTGAGTATTCAAAGTCAGCCCAAGAAAATATTTGTGAAAACTAATCTAGATCATAATCCACATCAAAAGACTAAAGAAACTAAAGGGAAAGACAATGGTAAGAAGGATAGTGAGGAGATCAATTCATGAAAGGAAAAAATATGTCCCCTAGGTTCCTATTATACATGATGGTACTGTCCATGAAAATCCCTTGCCAAGATACATCCCTCTAGATATGGCTTAGATCCTTAGAAAAATAAGGGTAAATGTGTTGGCAAGAGACACTGCTTCACATGACAGGTGTTGTCATTAATGGCAACTAAGACTATTCCACTCATCCACATAACATAATTTGTTCATACTGAAAGTCAAAATCAAAATTTATCTAAGTCTGGGTAGCCAGAAACATAGCATGTGACAGGGCCCCGATCTCTCCAGTGGAAAATCAGAGTATGCTGCAGATTTGAAGGAATCATAAGGATTGTCAGGGCAATCTAAATCCAAAATTTTAACCTCTAGTGACAAAGGGAGTAAAAGTTATGAGCATTTGAGTACTGGGTCATAGTATGATAGAATAGTTCAGTAAAGAACAGGTCGACTTGTGTTAGATCCTTATGTGGATCTGATAGAAGTGTTTTGGTGAGTTGCGTATGGGATATAATATTAATGGCCAACATGAATGGTGACCATTAATTGTTATTTTTGGTACACATCATTATTGGCGCATGGATTCAACCGACAGAACAAAGTACTTGTATTGTTAGTTAAGTTCTTCATAAGGCCGACAGAAAAGTAATTGATTACTTGAAGCAAATATATATATATCTAATGGATTGGAATGTTGAAGGGGTCTGTGTGTGTGTACGAATATGAAGTAAATGCAAAAAGAATAGAAAAAGGGTGAGAAAGAGAAGAGATCTAAGATCTGGATTATCGCAGAATAGTAAATAGGGTAGAACAAAGATGAAGCGTATCAATTCTATATTTTGTACTTAACTGGAACTAAATCTTTGCATTAGTAGATGCTAACTATCAGTTCAAACACATTGTAATCTTCTTCCTATAGGCAGTGAGCCTTTCTTTAAGCAGTGAGCTTTGGGCAGTGAGCCTGAATGCATGTGCATTCTCCATTGTAAAAATTTTAGTAGAGTATAATCTTTGTGGGTTAACCCCCACCATGGTTTTTCCCTTAACTAGGTTTCCACATCAAGAATCTTGGTGTCAAATGTGTTATTTCTACTTCTGCTCATGTGTTGTTGATTCTTGCTTTTCATGATAACATTATTAATTTGTTAATGAAGTAGTAAAGAGGAATTAACTCCTACAAGCTTTAAAGTTTTAATACAACTGAGTCACCCCCCCTCTCAGTTGTCACCTCCAATTCCAACAATTGGTATCCGAGCAAGGTTCCTTTGAAAAAGTTTAACAACTTGAGGAAGATCTGGGAAGGTAGTAAAATGGATGAATATAACCTCCAAGGGCAACTTAATCTCACTTTAGAAGATCTTGAGCAGTCCAGAGTAGAAGTCCAAGAGCTACAAGAGAACCTTAAAAATGCCAAAGACTTCATTGAGACTTTAAAAGAAAAATTGAGCAAATCCTATGAGAAGAGGAAGGAACAACCTCTTCAACTGGGAAATGATTATGAAAACAACAACAAGGATGAGGCTCTGAAAGAGAAGACAAAGGAATGTGAGAAGTTAGCCAAAGAAGTTGTCCTAAATCATGAGATGGAATCCGGGGTGATGAGGCTAACCAAAGAAATTGAAGATAGAAAGAAAAATGAAGAAGACTTGAATCAAAATCTAAAAGAAAGAACTGAAGAATGCTACAAATTGGATGGAATAGCTGGCCTCCTAGAGTCTAATCTACAAGAAAGCAGAGACAATGAGAGAGAACTTGAAAGGCAAATTGTCATTCTCAAACATGACCTTGAAGTTGCAAATGAATACAAGGAGAAGTTCAAGATAAGCTCAGCTAAACTTGAAGCACTGCTTGAAGGACAAAAAAAGGCTAATGACACTTGCATGGTCTTGGATATGAGAAAGGTGAAAGCTCTGGATCTGGACAAAGAAATTTTCAACCAAGGAATGGGAGAAATAGACCTAGAAGACCTTTGGTAAGACAACTTAATCCTCAAAGATATCCATCATTCAATGGAAATTGTTTTAATTGCAATAAATTTGGTCATAGAGCTACTCAGTGCAGAAGTAGAGTAAATCAAAATGGTCCATCCTTCTCCAGCCAATGCTTCAAGTGTAAGAGGTATGGTCATAGATCAAATGAATGTAGAAGTATGATAATGAATAACTCTAGAGAAAATGGCAACTCTTTCAATGGTTACTACTTTACTTGCAATGGATATGGACACATGGCTAATCAGTGCAGATCAAGAGGAAATCAAGTATATAAGAAAACAAATGTTGTTTTCTTTAATTGCAATAGATCTGGTCATATTGCAGGATTCTGCAGAAGTAGGAATAATGAAAGAAGAGGTCCGGTAAACAGAAAACTGGCTGAGCAGAGATAATACAAAGGCAAAGGAAAAAATGATGTGAATGAGATCCAAAATGAAATGAGCAAGACATGGGTTAAGAAAACAATTGTGAACAATAATAATGGATCCGCACCAAAATCCGGTGCTGACAAGTCCTCCGTGAATTGAATTTGGAGCTCTAGCTTAGGGGGAACTACATTGAAAATCAAATTCCCCCAGCCAGTAAGTGGGTGCCTAGATCTGGCACAATGAGTGAAGATATTTTGAATTGTTTTAGAACATTTGGAAGAATTTTTAGAAGAAAATATGTTGATATGGAAATTTGTGGAGTGATTCATGAAAAACTATTCAAGAAACTGAGTAACCGGATGAAGTTAGGGCAAAGCATTTATTACAAAGGTAAATTAGGTTTTGTGAAGCATAAAAAGGTGTTCACTCCTCATTTGAATCACTTTGCACTCGAAGAAAGCAAGAAGAATAGTGTTTGAGCTAAGATTATAAGGAATTGAAGTATGACTGGCGAATTTATCTGTCAACCCTAATCTCATGAAAAAGGTATTTATCTACGAAACTTTGAACTTATAATCCTTTGCAATGGCTACACCTTTGGTCGTTGACATTATTGAAAGGCCTTGACCCAAATTTATGAAACATCCACAAAAATATATATAAGTTGACCCATTAGGTGCATTTTCAAGTGTTCTGTATGGTGTGCTGCATATTGAAGATATTAGGGTTTATATTCATGCAAGCATAGATGAATTTTGGGACTCAAGGTTTCTATATTTGTTTGAGAGGCAACTAATGGATGAAAATCATGATCTTCAACCTGAGTATAAGGCACTACATGATAAACATTTTATTCAGATTATGGGGTTTCTAGCATTTGATGAAATGAATGGGTCTGGTATGCTTTGATTCAGATGCATGATGAATTCATATGGCTTTTAAAACCATTCAAGATTACCAAGGATGTTATCAGAATTGTGATAGGGTTAAACTCAACTAGTGGATTACCCATGTTGAAATCTATGAAAAACCAAACTGTTACTAATGCAATTGGTGCAAAATTTGATAAGAGGGCTATGACCATAAATGACATTATAGAACCGAATGTGAAGTTTGCTTTCATGGTGATTGGCTACAAGATCTATCACTCTAGCAGAGATAATTTAGTCTCTAGAACCACTTTATATGCAGCATATCAAATGTTGAAGGAAAATGCAAATTAGGACTTATGCGAGCTATTACAAAACTAGCTGATTGAGAACTTGAACAAAATCAAGAAAGATAAGAAAAATACTTTTAAATATGGTACATTGGTTCTATGTGTGTTCTTCTACTATATGAATGAAGTACCTGGAGTAAAGTGTGTACACTGGATTAATGATGAGCTAGTTTCTATTCAGATTAGAGATCACCTACGCAACATTTGTAACTATAAAGCACATAAAATTGCAATCTGGGGATACTTCAAGAACTTTCAAAGTATGATACATTCAAGGGAAAGAATCCCTACAACAATTGTTGAGAAGTACAAGAATGAAATATGTTTTATGGTTGACATTGATTAGTGCCTAATGGAAGCAATGGAACCCAGAATTGTTTGGATCATGCCCATGGGGTATGAAGTAGATGGAGAAATCTTGAATATGTATGCTCAACATCTTCTAGGAAAGCCAAAAGACACAATAGTTGAAAGATTTGGGACATATGAAGAGCTAAGTTTAAAACTGCATACTAAGCTCAGAGAACTTGAAACCAATAGAAAAGTAAGAAAAGAAGTTGAGTAGTTGGCCAAGAATCTAGGTCTCACAAAGGAAGCCATGAGGCAATTCAGGGAAAGAACTGAAAAGGCTGAGAAGGAGAAGTATGATAAGAAACAAGGAAGTGCTCCGGTAGGATCCTCCTCCACATCAAGGTCTACTAGAAGCTCTAATGTTGTCCCTATTCCTCCAAAACCTACCTATCCTAAGATACCAGAAGGCAAATCATCCAGAAAAGAAGGAAAAAAGAGTTAAAAAAAAGGCCACAAGAACCTATAAGAGCACAAAAGTTGATGAAGAAAGAATAGATTTTGATGCTAAGGTAAAGGAGTTGAAAGCCTTTGGAACAAAAGCTACCAAAGTAACTAAGGAGAAGCCCTTCGAAAGCAAAAAGACAAACAAAAGGCAAAAGACAGAAACATGTGTTGAGAAGCCCACAATCTCTATGGAAGATGTAATAAAATTAGTCACTATGGATGGAAATTTGAAACCCGTGACTAAATTTTATGATGAATACAATGACACAGATAAGATGGTGTTAGAGGAAGCAACTGTTAGATATCTGAATATCTATAATAAGTCCCTAATTGAAATAACGTCTGAGATCCCTCCAAGTCTTGCAAACATTTTGGAGTTGAGGAAAGAAAATGCAAAAAGCAAGGATATGGAGCTTAGAGAGCATGTATTGATAAAACTATGCCCTTAGATCACTCAAGTTCAAATGAGTATGATATTCAAAGAAGTGAAGGATGAATTCAAGAGCAAGAAGAGAATGAAAAAACTAATGCTTGGATAATTGGACCAAATAGTCAAAGAAACACAGGAAATACTTCTAAGTGCATTAAAGAGACACAATCTTCCATTTGTTGAGGAGGAGACTAATGATGAGATTAATTCATCGATCCTAAATATTGAAAAAATGAAAACTAATAAGCAGCAAACCAAGGTTGATGACTCCTATGTTCTGAAAGAGGAACAAATAAACAAAGAAGATACAAAGATGGTGGACCAAACTAATGATGCAGGAGATACACTAACTTCTTCTGATCAATCCAGAAAAGAAGATAATGTTGAGAATACTACTGCTACACAAGATCCTTAGGAACAGATTGCAAATAGTGTGGTCAAAGGAAAGGATACTGAGCTAAGAAGTCAAAGATAAGGAATATAAAGTAGAAGAAGATGATGCAAATGTTGATAGTCCTGATACTGTGAAAACTCAAGGAAAGAAACGTGGTCCAGAAACATTGGCAAGAGACACTGTAGATGCAGTGAAAAGTTTTTTGAGTAAAGAGATGCTAGAGTTTGATGAACCAGAATTGATTCAAGGACCAATCAACTTGGATATTCTCTCTCCAGTCCAAATGATGAAGATAGCATCCTTCACACAAGCCAAAGCAAGTGAAAATATATTGAAATCTCACACAGAGGATAGTGAGTTGTTAAGTCTTGCATCTGGTGTATTGGAGAAGATAATACCAACCTTCTAGTAGAATCCATTTGACTCTCCCTCTGGACATCTGAAGAATCTTTTAAATTTTGTAAGTGCACATTTTGAGTCTTTTGAGAAGTCTACAAAGACTAAAGTCAGAAATGAATTTTTGGATAAGAAATTTGGTGAAATAAAGAGCCTAATAAGGAATGATAGGATGATACTTGGTATCAATATAAAGAGTATTCAAAATGCTCTAAATGATGGAGGTGATATATACAAATTTTGTCTATCCTAGCCCAAAGTTGGTAAGGATATTGAGAAGAAGATAAAGGAGCAAGAACAAAAATTGTCAAATCTATCTCAAAGTTTTGATCCTCTAACAGTTTCTCCTATAAGTCAGGAATGTCAAGTAATCAACTTGACCGATGAAACAAAGAAGCTTGTTAAAGAAAAAGGCAATATTGTGAAGAGAATGTGTGAGCTTTAGGGATTGATTGCCCCCAAGTTAGAAACAATGTTTAATGCATTATCAAAAGCTCAAACTATAGTTCATACAAGTGATCCTTCAGATTTGACAAAGGTAGAAGCATACAAATTTCTTCTAAGTGGACACATCTCAATTTTGGATGGCATGAAAGGAAGTTAGGCCTCTGAACTTGAGCAATTGAAAAGTAGTTTTGTAGATATTCTCAAGTTCATGTAAATATAACTTAATGATTCGGTGTGCATATGTGGCGTTGTATACAGAAGTTTGAGAATTTTGGCTTGCGGACCCCATCCTTTGCCATTGCTGTCAAAGGGGGAGTGAAGAACGGTGAAAAATGAGGACTCTAGAAAAGGGGGAGCTCCAAAATTAGTGGAGACCATAAGAGTATAAAATAAGGGGGAGTAACACTTAGTCATTTTTCACTAAGTGTTGCCATCAATGCCAAAGGGGGAGATTGTTGGCAAGAGACACTACTTTGCATAACAGGTGTTGTCATTGATGGCAACTAAGACTATTCCACTCATCCACATAACATAATTTGTTCATACTGGAAGTTAGAATAAGAATTTATCTAAGTCCAGGTAGCCAGAAACAGAGCATGTGATAGGGTCCTGTATCTTGGTCAGGATCTCTTCGGTGGAAAATCAGAGTATACTATAGATCTAAAGGAGTCATAAGGATTATCAGGGTAATCTAAATCCAAAATTTTAACCTCCGGTGACAAAGGGAGTAAAAGTTATGAGCATCTAAGTACCGGGTCATAATATGATAGAACAATTCAGTAAAGAATAGGCTGACTTGTGTTAGATCCTTATGTGGATCTGATAGAAGTGTTTTGGTGAGTTGCATATGGGATATAATGTTAGTGGCTGACATGAATGGTGACCATCAAGTGTTATTTTTGGTACACATCATTATTGGCACATGGATTCAGCTAACATAACAGAGTACTTGTATTGTTAGTTAAGTTCTTCATAAGGCCGAAAAAAAGTAATTAAATTACTTGAAGTAGATATATATAGCTGATGGATTCAAGTGTTGAAGGGGTGTGTGTGTGTATGAATATGAAGTAAATGTGAAAAGAATAGAAAAAGGGTGTGAAAGGGAAGAGATCTAAGATCTGGATTATGGTAGAACAGTAAACAGGGCAGAATAAAGATGAAGTGTATCAAGTCTGTATTTTGTGCTTAACCAAAACTGAATCTTTACATTGGTAGATGCTAACTATTAGTTCAAACACATTGTAATCTTCTTCCTGTAGGTAGTGAGCCTTTCTTTGAGCAGTGAGATCTAGGCAGTGAGCCCGAATGCATGTGCATTCTCCATTTTAATCCTTTTAACAGAGTATAATCTTTGTGGGTTAACCCCCACCATGTTTTTTCCCTTAACCCGGTTTCCACGTCAAAAATCTTGGTGTCAAATGTGTTATTTCTATTTCTGTTCATGTGTTGTTGATTCTTGATTTTCATGATAACATTATTAATCTGTTAATGAAGTAGTAAAGAGGAATTAACTGCTACAAGTTTTAAAGTTTTAAGACAACTAATTCACCCCCCTCTAGTTGTCGCCTCCAATTGTAACAATATGTTCCCTTATTGGAAATGAATTTGAGGATACCAGAACACAAATCTAGGGCCTTAGCTATTATTGATGCAATACCAAACCAATCAGAAGCTCAAATTGAGGGAAGTGCAGAGTCAAAAAAAGGGGATATAGTAGTAGAGACTGGTAAAAGGTGGGATCCTAAGACACCAGAGATATATTTGGGAACTACTATGCAAAAATGCCCCTATCAAGTTGATCTATTTTATGTCAATTTGGTCATAAAGGATAGGTTACTGAGGTTTGGTATGATTGACTCAGAAGCTTCAACAAATATTATGCCTTTGAAGATCATGAATGAGTTAGGTTTGAAAGTGGCAAAAGCATATGGAAAGTGCTTTGCTATGGATTCAACAGAGGTCCCTATCATTGGGATAATAAAAAACATTGGTTTCAAATTGGCATCTTATCCACAAAAGGATTACAAAATGAACACTACTGTAGTTGACATCCCTCCTAGATATAAAATGTTATTATCAAGAAAATGGGCCTCCACTATTGGAGGAAGTATTCAAATGGATTCATCTTATGATATGATCTCTATGGATGGAAGAGAAGTCAAACTTGATAGGGAGAAAAGAGCCCCCTCAAGTTTAGATGGTTTTGGAGATTAGGGTGGTCAGATATATTTTCTAGATATTGACATGGACAACTTCAGAGTGGAGGCATCTGATGTCGATCAAACAAAATAGAGGAGTATAATTGAAGAAGTTTAGGATACTTCTGAGAATGAAGGATTATGGTCAATGCAATTTGATGGAGCATACTCTAAAGAGGGCTCTAGGACTAGAATTGTGCTCATTTCCCCTTTTGAGAAAGCATTCAGATCATCATTCAAACTTTGTTTTGAGCATACTAACAATGCTGTTGAATATGAGGCACTTCTCCTAAGGTTAAAAGTAGCCATAAAGTATGGGATTAAAAAGATAAAGGTCATAGGAGATTATAAACTTGTGGTCTCTCAGATTAGATCTAGATATGCCTCTAAAAATTTAAGACTCAAGAAATACAATAATATTGTCTAGGATACAATTGAGGCATTTGATGTTTTTTCAATTGATTGGGTAGAAAGAACTAAGAATGTGATGGCTGATTTTTTGGCCAACATATAAATCAAGTCAGAGGATTTGACTTTAGCAGGGATATCAAAGGTGGAACTACTAACCAAGCCTTCTACCCCAAATAATATCTTTCATTGACAAGTTTTCAATGATGACCAAGATCTGCATAGATTCATGAATTGTGTATATGAGTATCAATGACACTAAATAGATTTTCAAAATTTTGTTGAAAAGGTAGATGCGAAGGACACCATTTTTAGCATTAAGGTCATCTAACTAAAAAAAAAATCTCAAGGGCATTGGTGGCTTTGGAGCAGGTATTTGAAGGAGTAGACAATCAAACTACTAGGCCTACACCTATTCATCAAAATGACTTGGAGAAAACAAATCTTGGGACTGAAGCTCAACCAAGGAATGTCTATATAGGTAAGACACTAAATCCTAAGATTAGATCCATGCTCATCTCTTTTCTTAGGAAGTACAAAAGAGTCTCTTCCTGGTCTTATGATGACCTCAAGGCATATAGGGAAGATTTGTTTCAACATGAAATTCCATTGAAACCAGATGTAAAACATGTTATACAGAAAAATAGGACCATAAATCCTACCCTAGCACCCATGATGCAACAAGAATTAGATAAACTTAGTGAGTGGGGTATTATTAAACCAATTAGGTATTCAACTTGGGTGTCAAACTTGGTCCCTGTCAGAAAAAATAATGGTGACATTAGACTATGTGTTGATTTTAGAAATCTAAACATCTCATCATTCAAAGATAACTACCCTCTATCATAGTCAAATCTAGAGGCACTCAATACAACTATAACTACCCTCTGCTTAATATGGAGGCCATGTTACAAAGGGTAACTGACTGTGAACTTCTATCGATGATGGATGGTTTTTCTGGCTATAACCGGGTGGTAGCAAAAGAGTTAGAGCAATTTAAAACTTCTTTCACTACTCCATGGGGCACTTATGTTTATGTCAATATGTCTTTTGGGCTGACTAATGTTGGGACCACTTTCTAAAGGGCTATGGATGTAGCATTTTATGACTTAATAAATGTTATCATGGTTGTGTACCAAGATGACTTAACTACCTTCTCTAAAAAAGAGGAAGACCATTGTAACCATTTGGAGCAATTTTTCATAATAAGTATGGATTATGGTATACTATTGAACCCCAAGAAATGTTAGGAATTTGCAGGTCTATTTAAACCAATTCCACATAACCCAATAGGAGAAACAAGATGTTGAAACAAACCATAATGCAAAGATCAAATGAACAAGCAATAAGGAACATAAGATATACCCTAGGAAAACCCTTTCTAGGGAAAAACCTAGCCTCCAAAAGCATCCATGCTCAAATGTATTATTCAGCAATAAGAGTATTACAATACAATCCATGAGCCTCCATGAATACCCATGAACCATTAAGCACCTCCAATGCAACCTCCATGTGTACAAGCATGAGTCCACACATCACCTGCCATGCTTCACAATATGCACTTACAGGAGAGAGCTCAATACAATGACAGCCTCTCACAAAACCTCCAATCCACCTACAATGAAATAGCCAACATTACCCAAACCACTAACCATGTGCTTGCTTTTATAGACCAAGCTCACACAAATACAACTTGTGGTATTGGATAAAACCATGTGCCCCAAAAACTATGGTAACACGAAACCATTAACTTATAAAACCACTTGACCCCACATTTGACTATTGGTACTAACTTTTCCCAATAAATCAAATAATACAAATAATAATTAATTACTCTATGTGTCCCACACACATAAAATAACTAACCCAATGTTACAATACAACTTATACAAGTGGTAACCGAATAAAATAGTACAATATTATGCAAGGTGTACAACACCTATCCCAACATTCTCCCACTTGTTATATACATTGCATAAGGGTCAATACATGAAATACATCATCATAGGTAAACATGAAATCACATGAATCTCTAGAATGCTCTCATGCTCGAACAAGATACCTGCAACAAAGCAAAGTGACCACCATCTCAAGCAAGAACTCCTGTCATCCTCCAACGTGCCACCTATGGAAGAAAAGGAACATGCCAAGGTGAAGATGCACCAATCCAAAGAACACGAGCATCGAATCCAAGTAATAACATAAGGCTCCAAGTTGCTATCAAAGGTACAAAACCCACATGACTAGAAATAGCCCCTGCAACATATGCTAATACATCCAACCATCCATACCTCATAGGTATCAACAACATCAACAAACTCAAGCCAACAACATATCCAACCCATATACTGCAATAACAAGCTCCATGAATAAAACCTGTCAATGAAGAACACATACATCCAGGAACTCCCACTGCATGGGTAATGTCAAATCTGAAAATAGATCCAAGGCATACCAAGTCTATCAATCAACACTCAAACCAAGGTGTGGCTAATCAACAAGCTAATGTAGTATCAAGAACAATAAGAATGATCCACACATACATGATAAATCGCTACATACTCTCTCACAACATGTCACCATACCTCTCCCAAAGTCCAACCATATCAACATGATCCTCCAAGAAGTAGCCATAAGACAAAGAGAGAAAACCTGTAAATCATAATGTCCTTCTATAAACACCTCAAAGTGCTAAGCTGTGTCAAGTATGATCTCTTCTACAACCCCAAATGAAAAGCTTCAACAACACCCAACCATTCAATCTCATAAGATCAAATGAACATATGTAACATGTAACCACCATGGATGTAAGCCTCTCTAATCAAAGTAGATCAAACTTATAAGCATTCTGTAACAAGGAATAAGCCCAATCACATCTCCTAAACTCCTCATAATGAACATGATAAATCAAACCATATGAACAAGGAGATAACCATGTTAACATCCCTCAAATGAACCCTCCAAAACCAATAACTGTAGCTCAAGATCCATATCTATGAGAAGATGAAACATAAAGTAAAATGCATCTAAAAGGACAGGCAATACCTTATAGATAATAAACCACTGAGTAGACCAAGTGTGGGGAATCATAATGCTCCTCCAGGATACACCAAGCCACATAGACTCTCTCCAAGAACAAACTCCTCTAGGTCCATAATGAACTCACGTCCATATCCAGGTGTAAGGTTCCTCGGGCTATTTGTTGAAACCTCTAAAGAGTAACCATCTCAACAAGTGTCTCTGATCAAAAGAGAACTCCAGCCTCACCTAAGTCTCCAAGTATCCATGAGCACCTGTAACTGACCAATACATGCCAAACTCCAAATGCAACATAGCACCATCATGAAGTAATCAAGCAAATGATCAAAGTACTCAATACCAAGAGAACAAACAAGACCACTATCAATGCTCCTACTGTATATCTGCATAATCAAGAAGCCCATCATGACATCATGATCTAACCATCTCCTCATAAGAAGATCACATGCAACAAAGTGTACAATGATGCATACATCCTGTCTCAAGAGAACCTGTATCATGCCAATACTTTAATCTAGAATCAAGAGCTCAACAAGACACAATAACAACATCTCTAAACAAGGATAAACATGTCAAACTGACAAATTATAAACCTAACACCTCAACCAAAGACTCAAAGAAGTCATCCATGGTAAACCAAGATGTCAAACATCTCTAATCATATGAAGATAACTATCTCCTGAAAACTAAACTGAAAATGTCAAAGAACTCTGACAACCAAGAGCTCCTCCATGACACCAACATCCACTGTAGAAGATCATCCATCATATATGATGAATCCAACATGCTGCCAAAGCTCCCACTAAACCGTGATACCGAGCTATCCATGACAACAAAATAACCATCTCCTAAATGAAGATTATCCATGGCCCCAAACCAATCAAGGAATCCCACTATAACATCAACAGCTCCCAAAAGGTTGAGTGAACCAAAATCTCCAAACAAGAAGATAAAACCATCACTGTCAAAAGCTAACATAGAATCATGTATCGAAGCTCTCCATGACATCATGATAAACATGCTACAAGTCCTAATCAACTGACTATCAAAGCACTCTAATCATCCATCCTCTTATCCCAAAGCAACATACCAATACACAAATGACCACAGACAAGGCCAACTAACGAATCCTGCATAAACACTGAATCAATTTGGTGGATATAGATAGTCCACATCTAAGTCATCACACTGTAGCCAAGGGGTAGCTAATCCACAAAACTACATAACTTGTAGATCCAAAATAGATGTAACATGCAAACTCATCATCACACTAGTAAACTGCAAACTGAGATATCAAAGAAGATAACCTGTAGACTCCAAGACTCAAACACCAAATCAACTCTAGATTTGATTTGCCAACAAGTCCACAAACAAATACCATAGTCAAGGAAATAACCAAGCATCCAGGAGATAAGAACAATCCCCTAAAACAACACCACAACACCACCTGTAATCATGAATCGAACATCATAGCCCATACTTGTCAATCGCATGCATGATCATGTTGTGCCAATGCAAAAGTGTGCCTGCATATCCATGACACCATAATCATCATCATCACTATACCTATACTCAACTCCCACTGAAACGAGACTCCAAGTCTCACACGAGTATCAACCATGTCCTCAAACCAGAAGACAACCTGTACCTGTCTCCATCAAAGTCATAACTCTAAAAACACTTGTAAACCTATATCAGGGAGTACCAAATCTGAAAACCTGCTATACCATGCTGATGGTCTCATAGCAACATGCACTCCCACAAGTTTGTGCCAACAAATCCATTCGAATGCACTTTGAATCTCAGGCTCCTACAAGTGATCAAACAAGTACCAAACTCTCTTTGCACACCAAGCTAAAAATCTACATGATCCAAACTATAGTACATTGCACTAGCTCTCCAAGGCCTATCTGAAATCTAAAATCCAACTCCGTATATGAAAGTTACGAGCATAAAACTGTACCAGAGAAATGCGGGCTTCAAACATGAAATTATGACACAAATAGAAAAATTTGATCATGAAACCTATACCACTGCGTATTTATCAGAGAGAGCTTTCCAACACCTATAAGAAGTCAAAAAACCAATACCGTATGTGAAAGTTATGCCCCTCGAAAGAAAAGGCACTTCTAGGGCTAAAAATGGACCCCTCATGGGCCCCTGTACCATGATGACGTGGCATGATGTCATTGCTGATTTCACCACTGCTGACTGAGCAAATGAGGTGGCTACTGATGTGGCATCTGAGTTGGTATCTTCATCTTTGACCGGCGGACTCCAAAAAGTTTTCCAATTTGTTTTAATTTCCATTAGACCCGAAATGCATATGAAGGGAGGTTTGATTTTTTATTTTAATAAGGTCCAAATAAAAAACTTATTTCAATGGCTGTCATTTCAAAATCCACTGTACAAAACCTTAAAGTAAGGTTTAAATAATAAAAAACTTTGTTTTAAAGCCCATCGGGCTAACCCCCACCATAACCTTTTAAAACAAGGTTAATTTTTATTTTTTTTTGTTTTAAACATCCCCGTGGGGGAGTCTTGGCAAACGCCGAGGGGAGGAATTTTGTTGGGGGGGGGGGGGGGGCGCGACCGGCTGACACCAATGGTACCTTCCCCTATACTTTTTGCACCAGGGGACATGGTACGAGGGTCTGCAGACCCCCACCCCCCTTAAATTTTTTTTTTAATACCTATCAAAAAAGGTTTTTATATAGTTTGTATAATATAAATTTTAAAACAACAAACTATACCAAAAACCTTTTTTTTTATTGTGCAGGTAAAAAAAATTTTCTTCTTCAACGTACCTCTGCACACTGTGACGGTCATACGGTCGTACCGGCGAACCAGGGGGGCTTGAAATTTTGCATTTTTCTCCTGTGGCCGAATATAGGCAAATTTTATATGAATCTTTGTCTCTTAGGCCTCTTGGACTCAATGGCGAAGTCTATTTTGTCCCAAGAGGTCATCTATAGAAATTCCTCCTCAAAACCCTCATCAGGCAAAAACCTGAAAACCCTTTTCAGCCATGATTTTTTAATCACCCGATCTGCAACATGCACAACAAATCACCAATACCCAGAACCCCCAAAATGCAATACAGCCTGCACAAAACCTTGTAGTGTCCCAAATCCTTACATGCATTTCCATGGCTTCCATTTTTCACCTGATCTACACACATAAGGGTTATATATATCAAGGGATCTCACACCTCCTTCAACCATAAACATGGCTCTCATACCAACTGTTAGGAATTTGCACGTCTATTTAAACCAATTCCACATAACCCAATAGGAGAAATAAAATGCTGAAACAAACCATAATGCAAAGATCAAATGAACAAGCAATAAGGAAAACAAGATATACCCTAGGAAAACCCTTTGCAGGGAAAAACCTAGCCTCCAAAAGCATCCACGCTCAAATGTATTATTTAGCAATAAGAGTATTACAATACAATCCATCAGCCTCCATGAATACCCCTGAACCATCAAGCACCTCCAATGCAACCTCCATGTGTAGAATCATGAATCAACACATCACCTACCATGCTTCACAATATGCACTTACATGAGAGAGCTCAATACAATGATAGACTCTCACAAAACCTCCAATCCACCTACAATGAAATAGCCTTACCCAAACCACTAACCATGTGCTTGCTTTTATAGACCAAGCTCACACAAATACAACTTGTGGTATTGGATAAAACCATGTGCCCCAAAAAATATGGTAACATGAAACCACTAACTTATAAAACCACTTGACCCCACATTTGACTATTGGTACTAACTTTTCCCAATAAATCAAATAATACAAATAATAATTAATTACTCTGTGTCCCACACACATAAAATAACTAACCCAATGTTACAATACAACTTATACAAGTGGTAACCGAATAAAATAGTACAATATTATGCAAGGTGTACAACACCTATCCCAACAAGAAATGTGTATTTGGGGTAATTGAAAGAAAATTATTAGGTCATATTGTCTCCAAAAATGGAATCAGAATTGACCTTGAGAGAGTAGGTGCCATTGAGAAGATTCCCCATTCTAAGATAGTCAAATGAATTCAATCATTGTTTGGCTAGATAAACTTCATATGAATATTTGTCCCCAACTTTGTAGAAGAAATTAAGTCCATCTCCAAGATGTTTAAAAAGGGACAAAGTTTGACGTCAGAATATGAGGCAGTTACATCTTTAAATTGTCATATCAAAGAGTCAATTAAACAAGCTCCTGTGTTGGCCTCTCCTAATTTTGTCAAACCATTCCAGTTGTTTTCTTTTGCTTCTTTTCATACTATAGAAACAATATTGTTACAAAAGAATAGTTATGGTTTTGAATAGCCCATCTCATTCTTCAAGAAATATCTCCAAGTCATTGAGCTGAAATATGACTCCATGGAAAAGCATGCATATGCATTAGTTAAGGTTATGAAAAATTATAGGCCTTATCTGGTAGGAGCAAGAAATATAGAATATGTTCCACATGTAGTAGTAAAGGATTTCTATGTGCAATAGGAAGTTACTGGTAGGAGATGCAGATGCATAAACTATTGGATTTAGGACAAACAACTGAGAGGGGAGGGGGTGAATCAGTTGTCCAAAACTTTCTTCCAATTAATCACTTAAATCCTTTACTTAATTTAGCAGCATAATGATAAATCAATCATGTAAGCATAATGCAATAATTCAAGAGAAGAAACACATTAACACATAAGACATCAAGATTTTTGATGTGGAAAACCTAGTTAAGGGAAAAACCATGGGGTGACTAACCCAAGAATGTATTCTCTATTAGAAGACTTTAAAGGGGACACATGACAAAGTTTTAAAATTTGGGACCTGATGGGGAACACGGGGATATGAGATGGTGACACATGGCAAAGTTTTAAAGGTTGACATGGAAAGCTTTCTCTTATGGCACAAATTCATTGGTTGAAGACTTTTAGTGCACACGATGGATTTTTCAATTCTCACAGATTATTTTTGAGCTATTTATTTTACCGTGATGAGCCTACATATCAACGGTCTACATTTAAATTTTTGAATTTGTTTGTTGTAGACAGTCTAGTAGAGTACACGGGTAGTAATGGCTAAATGATTGTTGCATGATAATTTTCTTATGAATCTAGAAGCTCTCAGCTATGTTCTAGTAGGGGGTAGGGTTTGTGAAGCAAGACTTAGAAATATCATAATTGGTCGTCATAGAGGGAAGTTGCCACTTGAGCATAGATATTCGTGATTTGATAATAGGTACATCTCATCTGATAGTATTGTATTTCAGTCAAGTTATTTGTAAACCGATTGGACAATCGATATCTGTGTTGGATCATATGTTTGTAGGAAGTCTCTAGTAGGCTATGAATAATTCATGACTCTCTTTTTCTACTTTTGGAATTGTGATGTGATTTTTAGAGATTTCTAGATAAGGGTCAAGTGTGCAAATCCTGTAGGTGACAAAAGTGGAATGATGGTGATTGTTGATAAGTGGGAAATACTTGGATGTAGATCCTTCATTCCTTTTTAGTTATAAAGGGAAGTGTTTACATGATTAGTTTACATCAATTTCTTCCTTAAGAACAATGTAGAGTTTTTCCCTTTCGCCATGTCTTCTATGATTTCCATTTTCCTAAGAAGAATCTCTCTATTTTAATGGTTACTTGAATTTGTTCATATAGAGTTAAGAACAAGGAGGATGTTTTCTAGGGAATGGATAGTTCAAGTAAAAAATAAGGTTATGGCATCAGTAGCCTTACTGCTCCCTCAAATTCACCTATTAGGAGTGTCATCCTGGTGAGGGAGGGTTTAAGTTGCTTAAAGGCTCCAATTGCATGCAACTGCTAGGATGGAACATATGGAAATTTTGAAATTCCAAGAACCTTGGTTGATTGGAAAAATTAGATGGTAAGGCAAAGAGGCATCATTATGTTCTCTTCTGCTTTCCAGATCAATTGACAACCATCAGAGGCAAAGTTGTGATAGTTGAAGAGTATCACGTTTAGGTGATTTACTAGTTGGTGATGAAGAGTTTGAATTCTATTGACATAATCAAATAATTGAATGTTTAAATTATGGTAACATGTTCATCACCATCCTTCAATAAATAGACATGATTGCCTTAGGTTCTTGCAGTTGAGGAATCTTTCAATGGTCGTAAGGGCTCTAACACTTGGCAGCCCTACATTGAAAGATGAGGAGTCATGGGGACAACCCAACTGCCCACACTCAAGAGATAAAGGTAAAAATCAAAAGGTAGTTATCTTTAACTGACTAGGGAAGTTTGAAATCAGTTCACATTTTTTGACACAACTGAATATTGATGTAAACATTTGAGGGAATCTTGATGAAGTGTAAGGACCCCCTTTTGTTATAAGAGGACGGTGCTCATTGGTTTGGGGATCAAAAAAAAATTTAGAATATTTTTTGTATTTGTTTATTGTCATTGGGATAGGAATAGAGCATTTCTTTGTGTCATTTATCAGGAGTATGTACTCTTTGGTTTGAAAGATATAAATAGAGTACTTTTCTCTATAACTTTTATCTCCAATATGTGTTATATTAGATATTTGAATAAAATAGCTAATGATTGTTTTATCTTCATTTACACATTTGTTGTTATGTGTTTACTTCCTGCATTAGTTTCTTCTCAAGCAGTAGAATAAGTATTTTCAAGAAGTAAATGATATATGTTATGACATAATAGGATAACTAAGTATGAGAGTTTCATTGAGAAGGACTTTGACTAATTGACATCAATATCAAGATATTGATTGTTCAAAAAATCACCAAAATCAAATAGTACATGGATAAAGATATAGTGTATGTCTCTATTTGCCCATGATAAGCATCGATCCTCATAGTTCCCAATCTCCCAATCATATATACATCAAAATGATATACCAACCACAATGTTTAAATTATTCTTTGTTATTTAATACTTCCATTTTGAAGGCCTAAGCTTAATAGATAATGCAAAAATGAGAATAGGGTCAGTAATTTGTTTTCTTTGTGTCATGTAGTGAATGTTGATCTACTTTTTAGACACTTTGATTATTCAAATGTCCTTATTCAATATTAGGTGTTTACCAGAGGTGAACCCACCTAGGATTTGCAACACCTAAAGAGCAGAGGAGATTGTCATGTTGACAACATCTCCTATTCATTGGCCCATTTTCTATTGATCTGTTCTTAACTTGAGAAATATCATAGAGAGATCAATAGGGTATATTTTGGAGCACCAACATTTTGTAGGCATGGTTTCTCGAGTCATGCATGATCCCTAAGAGCTTTACTAAAAAGAAGCCAAGTGAATACTTCACTACATTGAGGGTACTCACAGTTTTGGCATTCATAGAGTTAGATTGGGTAGGCAATTCTGAGGATCACAACTCTACTTCAAGTTATAGCTTCTCACTTGGTTTAGGTCTTGTTTGATGGTCAAGTAAGAAGTAGTCTGCTATTGCTCTATCTTCTATTGAGGATGAGTATCGGGGGGCTATGAATGCTGCCACTGAGGTCATCTGGCTTTAGAATCTTCTCACTAAGTTTGGTATCTAGATTATATGACCATCTATCATATTTTGTGACAACTAGAGTGCTATTCAAATCTCACAGAATCTGGTCCATCATCAAGAGATCAAACACATTGAGGTCTAGATGCACTACATTTGGGAGCTCATCCATGTCCACGTCATCAACCTTCTCTAGTATCTGACTTCCAAGTAGATTATTGATATATTCACCAAACCCTTAGTAGAAAGCAAGTATCTTCATCTAAGAGCTTTGTTGGGGGTGCAGGAGGCTTCATCGTATGGGGAGGCTTCTTAGTCCTCTCACTCAGAGTCCTGACTCTCTCTACTCTGGGGGGTCTCTTCTCTCTCTATTTGGGGGAGCTTTTCTCTCTTTTTTTCTAGGGGAGCTTCTTCTCTTTGAAGGGGATTTTTATGTACATGGGTACCTCATTAGGCTTCATTCAAGTTGAGACTCATCTTTTCACCCACCTAAGTTGCGCTTAAGGAGGGATGTTAGTGTAGGTTTTTATTTTCCTAGTTGGTTATTTAATTTATTATTCCTAGGTTTTTCCTACACATATAATTAAGATTTCTTAGGGTTAATTAAGTGAATATTAGTGTGAGTGGGTGCAAGGTGTTGGCATCTTCCATGGGATCTACACTTGCCTATTTTAAGCTACTGTGGTGGACTCTTCCCATTGGTCATATTTTCCACCTCTCCCCTCTCTCATATTCTATTTATACTCATCTCCTAGCTTGTATTTTTCATCTTGAATGCATTGTCTAGTTACTCTACCATTCTTTGTATGAAGCTTTTAGCTCTTAATGTAATTTTATCACATTGACATTTGCATATTCTCTGAATTGTTAATTTGATTCTATTTTGCATTTTAGTTTATGTAGCTTAGAATCTCTCTCATAATGTTCTTGAGTTTTATATCTTGTTCAAGATTTCTATAAATTTTGTGACCATGATATCTAAGAAAGTGACTGCATAGGGTAAGACCTTGCTCACACTATAAAATCCATCCCTCATTATAATTTAGGTGAGGTTCTTCATTATAGATTGGCCTAAGAATTTCAATATAACTTGGTTTACACAAGTGAGAATTGTCCAACTTGAAAGGTAGGGGATTAGAGGTTACAAATTGGTGGGAGAGGAAATAATTGGTAAATAGGGTAGATGGTTTGAAAGGGTAGAATATATAAGTGAGATTGTACTAAGGGATCATCCTTGAAGAAGCAAAAGGGATAGAGGGATCTACATAAAAATGATCTACACAACTAAGTTTTTGAAAGAAGCCTTGAAGGAAGTTGGACCAAGTGAACTAGTGAGGAAGGTGGGAGTTTTCCTAGCCAAAGAGGGGCTTAAAGGCATCAAATTTAACTTGTGAAAGTTTACTAGGGCTAGGTTAGTTATGATCGATGGTAAGTTCAAATATATTGAAATATGCACCAATGACCCATTTTTCCATAGGCAAAGAATTACATATCCATTCTTGTAGTTTAGTTCTAACTCTTGGTTCATTGAAAAGGCATAAATGGAATGAAATTGCATTGTGTGGCCATAGATAAGACAAACACAACACACAATGGTATGTAGGATGAAAAAATAGAATGAATGTTCGAAGACAATATTCTACAATTACACCATAGACATTATTAGACAAATGTCATTCTATAATATTAGCTCAATTCAAAAAAAAATGTAGAGGGAGATGGTTAGAAAATTGCTCTACTAGGGTTTTGCATCACCTTGCCTTGCACTGTAATATTCCCTGCATCATACCACATTTATTGCGTGAATTGTAAGATTGTTTCTATTAATGGACTTATCCAGCTTCAACCTAGCAGTGTCTGTTGGTGTTGACAGTTTAGTGGTTGTGAACAATGTCTCCTCTAAGAAAATGTCCCCAGAAGTTTGTGTCAAAGGTCTTCCACGAGGTATGCACTCTGATACTCCCACGGATGTGGTTTTACCCACCCTAGATTTTGATTCTTCTTGTCAATGGCTTGAGCAACATACTCTGATAGGTTATTTTGTTGGGAGGGTCCCCCCTAAAAGCATGTTGCATGATTGGGTTACCAAATCTTGGTTCCCCCAAGGGGTCCACCTAGATGGTGTCCAAAACCTCACTAAGGGGTTTTTTCTTTTTTCTTTTATTAAAGTCAGCCATGGTCAAGCTATTTTTCAACATGGTCCTTGATATGTCCAGTCATCTCTTTTGGTCTTTTAGCCCTGGACTAGAAATTTCTCTATCTCAGATGACAAGAAACTTCATATGCTAGTATATCTTGGATTCCTATGTCTCCCTTTCCCTTGTTGGCCTTTTCTTACCAATATTGTCTCTTCCTTAGGGAAGGTTATTTGTGTTGAGCCAAACCACTTTTACCAGGCCCATCCCCAGAAGTGAATCTGTGTGGAAATGGATTTATCACAGGACCTCAAGGATCCCATTGATATTCAAAATGACACATTTTGCCACTCTTGGTGAGTGATTTATCTAAATTTACCCAATACTTGGTTCCTCTAACAGTAAGTGGAGCATAAGATCAAAGATTGTCCACTTGCAGCTCCTCAAAGTAAGACCTTATCGAGGGTGGCTAACCCTCTTCAGGCCATTAATCATATAAATTAGAGGGAAAATGGACTATGGTGACCTGTAAAGGTCAACCCACTTTGACTAGCTAGGAGATCAAAGTAAACACCAAGAGTTTATTGCAGTTTAGCCACAGTCCACTGGCTCAGCTCAGTCTCAACTGGCTAGTTTAGCTCAACCATTTTTGACTACTTCTATGCAACTGTAGGTATAGGTTTCACACCCTTCATGGAATGGGAATATTTCTCTTGAGGTTCATTTTCATCCAAAGATTGTGCTAGCGTCGATGCTTTCACCTTCACCACCTATCTTGTGTTGCTCCCACAACCCTACTGGGCACTTGAATGAGGGTGAGTTTGTTTCAGAAAAAAAGAAGGAATGGAATGGAAGCCAATGAATTCTTGTAGAACCGCTACTCCTCTTTGGAGGATGAGGAGGATATGCAAGAGTTTCATTGATGAATTATCTTTCCTGGAATCTCTAACGGTCTTACTGACCTTTGTAGAAAGTAAACCGTGTGGGATACTCATCAGACATATTTTGGTATTGATGTTTTGTGTATTGAGAAAGTTAAAATTATTGCTTTCATGCTCTCTGGAGCATGCTGAGTAATTTAGCCTTATGGCCTAGTTTTTGCCTCCAAGCACAAGACTGGGCATGGCACAGTGGCACTCTTTGGTGCTTGATCATGGGTCTGATCCGACTCAGTGTCTTGTCTAGATCCTCATGAATATCGATAATCATTCTTTTGGGATCATTAATGTTTATGCTCCCAATGACATTGTGGAAAGATCTACCCTTTGGCGATGGATTACAGATTCAATGCCTCCAGCTACTTGGATCCTGTGCAGCAATTTTAATATGGTTAAAGTGGCTTCTGACAAAGCTGGGATTTTGCCTTTTTGCTAGACAACTGGTGAAAGGGAATAATGGTTTTACATGCACAACAAATTGGGCCTTTATGACCTTAACCTTCATTGTCGCCATTCCTAGACTAGTTGGTACATGTGGAGTAACTTCCAGGCTAGAAATGAAAGAGTACTAAAAAGAGTTGATCGTGCCATGATCTTGGCAACATCATTCTTTCAATTTGCCTCTTCTAATGTTCAATCAGTTACACCTCTTCCTGAGGTATCTTTGTCAGACCACTCTCCCATTAAGTTAAACATTTAATGGAAAATGGGGTCAGCGCATCCTTCCAAAACCCAATTCTTTTTTAATACGTCTTTGTTGACTCACCATCCCATGTTGGCACATATTCAATGGGTTTGGAACATTGAATGCTATCCTACTCAGCAAACAAGTTGAATAGGATGGTGGAATAATGTGATTCAACGTACTTCTCACTTCCTTCGCATCTATGGTCACCAATTAGGCATTTTCCATCATACTCCTATGATTCCACCACCTCAGATCTCTATCACACCATGCTGAGTCTTGTTGAGAATCCTTTCTCTCTTGACTTGCAAGCTCACGTGGCTCAACTTCACCAACAGAAATAAATTGCAGGTAATCATGCTGCAAGAGGAGCTCAATTTAAAGCTAGATTGCATTGGCTTAAAATTGGTGACTGAGATTCCAAAGAGTTATTTCATACTCTTTGTACTCGTCATTCCTCTCCTTGCATCAAAAAGTTTAAGGAACGACAAAGGGTGCTTTCTGAGATTCCTGATATTCTCCAAGCATTTGTCTGCCATTATGAGAAAGTTTTTACTGCTCAAACTCCTTTTGTTGAGTGTGATCAGGCTCTTCAGGAGTGCCTTTGGGTTGTCCCATGCAGGATTTCTCATCCCCAATGAGCCTTTTGTGATCAACTTCTTACTCTTGAGGATCTCAAGGATGTTGTTCTTACTATGGTTAATGGCAAAGCACTAGGTTGTGATGGGTTCCCATGTGAACTCTACAAAGCCCTATGGGCCTATGTTGGTTTTAACCATCACAATGTTTATCTTGAGGCCTTTCACAATAATTCTATAGGTAAACTAATAAATAAAAGAAATCATAAATTCATACCTAAATCTGGAGATCCTAAAGACATTTGTAACTGGAGGCTGATTACGCTGCTCAATGTGTCCTACAAGATCATAGCTAAAACCCTGGCTTTGAAAATTTGGCACATGCTACCTCTTATTGTTCATCCTGAGCAAATGAGCTTTATCAAATCTTAGTTCATCATTGACAACATTATCATAGTTTGGGAAGCCATGGAATGGGCTCAATGCTCTAAACAATAGACCTATTTTCTGAAGATAGACTTCACCAAAGCTTATGATCACATTGAGTGGCCTTTCATTCTTGCCATGCTAGGAGCTTTGGGGTTTGATCCTCGATTCCTTCAAATGGTCAACATGCTTTTTGTTGATGCCTCGACTTACATCACCATCAATGGCCACCAGTCTCAGGCCTTTGGTCTCTTTCGATCAATCCACCAAGGGTGCTTTCTGGCTCCTTTGTATGTTCTTTTTGCTGAAGGATTTGGTTATTTGTTGGCTAACTCTATTTCCATTGGGCTTCTCAAAGGAATTGCTTTGCCTAATTCCTCAAATCAGCTAGTCAATGGTCATTTTGCCGATGATTCATTTCTCACTCTCATTAAGGAAGAACAAAATATCAAGGAAGCACTTTGGTGTCTTGACACCTTTTGCCTAGCCTCTAGATCAGCTATTCAGTGGCATAAGACTCAATGCTATCGACAGTCTTTCCTTCCAGTGCCCCCTTGGATTCTTAGTTATGACTGGAAGTGGATTGATCATGGAGACATTTTCTGCTTTCTTGGCATTCCCTTTGCCTTTCAAGTGTCCCCACTTGATCTTCAAAATGCAGTCTTATCCAAAATTGAGAAAAAAGATCTCATTCTGGATTACTAAACCACTCTCATTAGCTAGGAAATTTAAAATTTGCTCCAAGATTCTAGCAGCCACCCATGTTTATTATTCTTCTTGTTGGGCTCCCTCTAAAGCCTCTTATATGAAGCTGGAGAAACTCCTTCATGATTTTCTTTGGGCTTCCTCCAAGGAACATAAAGGATTCCATTGCGTGGCATGGGAATTCTGCTACCTTCAGTGAGATTCTGGGGGCCTGGACTAATTTCAACCCAGAGACAAGGGTTGGCTCTATGTGTCAAATGGATTGTCTGTGCCATCTCTGGCAATGAAGCTTGGAAAATCCTTCTCAAACATTACATTTCTTGTGGGTTCCCAGTCAACCACCTGGCTTGGAAGGGCACTGGCTTTTAGACCCTTCCATTTATGAAAGAACCTATGCATATTGAGGGGTCCTTTGTCACCAAAAGTCTTTGGCGTGCCTGGGAAGCTATTAAGCCTTGGCTTTCTTGGGTTCAAAATGGTTTTAGAGATGGTCTCTCCTTCAACGAACACAATCTATGGTGGTCCCCTCTGATTTAGCTTCAAGGGCTCCCTCTTGCCCATCTTATTGGGGTCAAGGCCTTGCGTTTTCACAAGAAAGGCATTTGTAGTCCTCGAGATTTGTTTTTTAAAGCTACCATTAGTCTTCACTCATGGCAGAATTTGAATACACAATTTTGCCTTTCTCAGCCTAATCGAGAGACTTTTGAGACCATTAAGGAGGCTCTTCCAGTTGAAATGATGCATAAGCTTGGTATCCATTCTTCTAAGCCTTGGTGGAAGGACTAGCATTGGACACCTAATACGTGCTTTTGTAATTACAAGCTATGTCTGGGATATCGCTATCTCTCTTTGCACCTTCCAATGGTACCCAGCCTCAATTTGAGATGGCATTTACAGTCCCCTATTTCAATATGGCAATGCAGGTTTCATAAGATTTGGACGGTTGTTGTGGAACCTAAATTGGCTCATTTTTCTTGGTGTATTCTTTCTCAAGGCTTACCAATGGTCTCGCCTTCACCACATGGGCGTCCAAGATCCCCGTTGCCCTTTTTGTGGGCAACCAAAGTCCTGTATGGACCTCTTCTAGTTTTCTCACTGCGCCCAACATCTCTGGTGTCAGATTCATGATTTCTTCTGCCCTTTCTACCATGAGCCTTTCTCATGGCATATGGCTCTTTTGAGGTATTGGCCTTATATCTGTTTTAAGTATAATCAAATTTGTCATGCTTTCAGGGTGGAGATCCTCTTCCATTTATGGAAGGATAGAAATTTTGTAATCTTTGCACATTGTTCTGTGGATACAAATTGTAGACACCTAAAAATGTCTTGACCACTAAACTGACTCCCAACATCCCTAAACATGTCAATTTCCCTCCTAATCAATTAATTAAATTTTTATGTAATTAATTACCCCTTCATTACACTATTCTCCATCATTTTATCCCCAAAATTGAATTAATTTCATTAATTCAATAGTCCAAACCTTAGCCATTTGATTTAATAAATATGCAATATTTATTGAATCAATTCCCCCTTTCCACTAAATCCAATTAATTAGTTAAAACCATGTTAACTAATTAATCCAGCCTACTAATTGACCTATCCCTACCTTAGGCAATTAAATAGCTATTATTTAATTACCTATCCTAGCCTACCTCATCTTAGCCCTAGGATTAATTAAATAAAACCTAATGTTTAATTAATCCTAACCTCTCATTTGGGTGGTCAAACCTTGTTTAACACCCTTCCCCACATCCTCCAAATAAAAAATTGAATTAAATCCACATAAGTCAATTTTTTATTCAAAAACATCCCACATCACATTTAATTCTCCTTACACCCCCAATACCTCATTTATTTCTCCTCTTCCCCAAATGAATTTTTAATTCATTTACATTCCCCAAATAAATTTTTAATTTATTTCCATTCCCCCATATGAATCTTTAATTCAAAAATAATCCATCCCACCCAACCTCATTTAATATCCCTTTTCCCAAAATGAATAAAAAAATTACTTTTATTGCTAGCCCTCCATTCATTCAAGATTAAATCTAGGCCCTCCACATCACTTTTATCCTCCACCCTTGATCTCTGAAATCAATCTCCACCCTTGGATCAAAATCCCCTCCAAAAATCTATAAATAGAACCTCTCCCAAGCCATTTTTAAGATCCAAGCTTATGCAATGTTATAATGCCAAAATCACTCTTGAGCTAGGATAGTGAGTTGCACAATTTGAATAGCATTTCACATTAGAATCCATTGTCTAGGGATAATCTTGTCTTAGGAACTTGTTTTGGGTGCATGGTTCCTCTCCCTTGATGAGATTGGGTCTTCAAGTGAGGTATAACTTTTTGTGATTTATTGCATATTAGTTTGTTGTTTTTACCTTATTTGATAACTTAATCTACATTGGCATGCCCAGTGGGACCCACAAGGTCTGAATCTAATAATTTTTGTTGAGTGTTTGTGCTTCAGACCTATTTTTACAGGTGCAGCGCCATCCACCCTTTGCAATGGCGCTATCCTTGGAGAGTTTTGGCACTATCTACTGTTTTAGCGCCATCTCTATGGAGCATTTTCTTTTCTAACTTCCACTCACATGTCTCTTTTAAAGCATTTTCCTACTATTTTCGTGTCAAAATGCTCTCAGTTTTTGCAGGAATGTTGATTAAACAAGGGGAGGTTATGCCAAAATTTCTCTAGAAGAAAAACATCTTTTTTTTGCAGGTCAGACTTGTTCAGTGCCGTAGCGGCATTATCACCCAGATTGGCGCTATCCGTAGACAAAACCAGACCCCATGACCAATTCTACATGTGACGCTTTTGTAGCTCTAGTTTGGTGCCATAATTTCCTTTAATGCCTTATGTACTTTATATTAGCACTAAAAAATTTATTAGCACCTTCATTGTAATATTGTAGCGCTATCATCTGTTTTGGCACTTTTAGGGTCTGTTATTAGCACTATCATCTCAATTGGCGATATCTGTATAGTGTCAGTTTTGGTCTGTTGTCTATGTGCAGTAGCGCTATTATATATCTATTTTGGCACTATTTGAGAAAACTAACTTTGCTGTTTGTGCAGGTGCTGACAAGTGTTGTAGGTCTTTGTCATCAGTTTGGAGTTACTAACTAACTTTTTGCAGGGTGATTTCATTTTTGTTTTAAATACTTCAATTTGCAACTTAAAATAAACCCTTTACATGATTAGTTAGACAAACATTTTGACTTGGTGCATCTAAAATTGAACAAAACAAACAAATCCTTTGTGTGAAGTGTGTGTGCCAAAACATTTACTTTGGTGTTCTAAAATTTACAATTTGTGTGCCAACAACCAAACAAATCCAAACACTTCAATTTGGGCTTTAAAAAGAACCACAAATTGCATGAATTGAAAGCATTTGGTTAAAAAGAACAACAACTTGCATCTCTCATGCATATAATCAAGAAAATCATTTTTAATTGTGTGAAGTGTCTTGTGCTCTTTTTGCTTTTGGTGTGAAAGCATATGCTCTTCCCTCACACCATTTTGGTGACTTTGGGAATCAAAAGCTTATGACAAAACTTGCATTAATCACACCCCATTTAATCCAAAGATCTAAAATTGAACCATGTTTAGTGTGATGCAATCATAGAATATACGTATGCTCTCCCCTCGCATCTTTGTATGAACTTGGGGATCAAAAGTGTTTTCATGATTGTATTGCTTTTATAAACCTTAGAGGGCCTGCCACCCCACTTCAAAAGGTGGGAATGACCCAAGCGACATCAAGCTAAAGCCAAGCTCTTCCAAGCCGCTATATAAAATAAGGTGTTTGGGACAAAAGTCTCAAGCGACAGGTGTTGTTGTGTTATACCGACAGCCAACCTCCCCCAAAACCCTCTAAGGCATAACCCTTGGAGGCTGGGAGACTCCATAATAGAGAGTAGCACTACCGCATGTATAACCACTTGAATGGATGCCCTTACTACAAACCATTATTTAGCAAGCCAAAATCCTTCTATTTGTTGACGCAGAAGGGAAACCTTTGAAGCGGCCCCAATTCATGCGATTCTTAGCCGAGGTAGTAGGGACAATCTAAAGGTTTGGTGAGGGACAAGCCTTATAAGAAACCTAGATCTTGGTATGCATGAGAAGTGTGTGCAATTGTAAGGAGGAGCTGGTGCTACCAAGATCCTGGAGCTACCCGCTTTGAATATGCGCAACTAGGGGATTCAACAAATACTGTCACATTCTCACCTTAGGTTGTGAAAAGTGCTTGTTCAAACAAAATCATACGTCATTTCACAAACAAAAAATCTTGGTTGTTGTGCATTCATGTGCTTAATTGTGTGTTAAATGTGCTTTTATTATTCACAAACAACTTGCCAAGAGACATTGAAAACAATTTGATCAAACTCCCATCAAAGAAAATCCAAAAAATTGCCTTCAAAATCTGTCTGCCCTGTTTTAGCGCCATATCTGTCTGATTGTGGCACCATTTCACCCGTGGATTGGCGCTAGTCTCAGATTGACTTGCCTAAAACTAAGAACTATTCCATTGTGATCCTCACCATCTTCTTTGTCATAATCCACACTCATTCCCCAAAAATCTGACAACAGTCAGTCCTTTTTTTCTTCAAAAAATCACCCCTTCTCTTCAACCTTAGAGAATCCATCACCACCATTTGTTGGACCCCTTTGCCACATCATAATCAACCCAAATCCATATCCATCCATTCCCGCCCCCAATCCTTTTTTGCATATCTCCTTGGACCAAAACAAATCATTTCAAAAAATTTAAAAACAAATCAGAACACCCATCAACAAACCATCATCCAAAGCTTGTCATCCTTTTGAGCCAAAGTTAGATCTAGATATCATCATTATCATCACATTTTCCTTGAAAAGTCATTAGTCTACCTTTCAAGAAAAACAAATCATCCCTCTTTGCGTAAGGTCAATAGTCTACCCCAAACAAAGAAAATCATCCATTTGTGCCAAAATCTAGATCTTGTCTAAAGCTCAACTTGTCGACCATCAAGTCATTCCTAATCATCCTCATCAATAAAAAACAAACATCAAAATCAAAACCCCTTTTCATCAAAACAAACATCATCATCTTTCATCTTGGTCCAAAATTTGTGCAAAAAATCAATATCATCCATTCATATCAACCTTAGGATAAAATCCTTAGAGACATATCAATCTCCCACCGCATCCCCTCTTCTACTTCATCTCACTACCACATCCATCTTTAGGTCCAACACAATCAATCAGATTCTCTAAGGTCTCCATACCCATTCCACTCTACTTCTAGGGATCAACTCCATATACGTGCATGCCCATCACAAGATCACAAAGCAAAAAGAAACAAGAAATGGCAGAACATTAGCAATTTGGCATGCCCAACACCGATAGCTACAACATACCCATCAATCCAAACCCACCTACATACTCTTACATCCCCCCATATGGTCCCAACAAAAATCCCTTCAGTTACTTACAATAATGACCACCACCACCACCAACACAAAACATCCCCACTATTTCCCAAGATGATCTAGATGTCTTGAGCTTTATGCAAGACGTCGACAATATGGACCTACTAGATAAAATCCTAAGGTCGGACCCAAATTGATATCTCGATCATCTTCTCAAGATTGGTGCTCAACTTCCCCCCATCATGACATCATCACAACCATCTTCTTCTACAATCATACCTACGCCCTCTAATACCCAAGCATCTACCTCACATACCCAACACACCACCTCTCAAACATCAACACCTACTATATCTACCACCTCCACAAGCTCAACTGGCACCACATCTACAATTCCCACAAATACCGTCGTCCCTATCGTTTCCCAACCTGTCATCACATCCACCACCACTACTACCAAAAACTCTTCCGTCCCACAAATCACCCTAAGCATTCAAGGGAACACCTCACAGGCAAGTACCTCCACAAGTGTGCCTCCACCCAATCCCCAAACCATAGCATACCTATGACAACTATTCTCACATCTACCTCACAATACATCCAACCAATCCAACGTCCACCTACCTAACGTCAATCCATCCAATATCACGTATCCACATAATCCCATAACATCATCAAATCCACATAATCCCAATCCCCAAATACCACCACACATGCTTCATCAATTTCATGCCTATCAACAATATCAGGCACCAATCAATCCAAACCCCAACCCACAATACCAACATCTCAACCAAACCAATCTCCAACATCAAATTCCACCCCACCTCCAACATCTCACCAACCAACAGCCCTACATGTTCCAACCACAACAACCACAGGATCTCAACACCATCCTACAAGGCTTAATACAAAAGGTGGTTGACCTACAAACTGGGGGAAAATGCAAACACTATTCTTTTGAGGATATTTGCCCCTACCCATTTGATCGCACATTGTACATGCCCCCTTTTCCAAAAAACTTTGAAACGCCAAAATTTGACAAATACAAGGGAAAGGGAGACCCTAGGGACCACCTTAGGGAGTTCTACATCACTTGCCTTGAGTCTCTAACAATGACATATATCTTATGAGACTCTTCCCTATAAGCCTTGGTAGTCAAGCCACTGAATGGTTTGCACATCTTCCACCTGGGATTCGAACATTCCTTGAGCTTGCAGAGAAATTTGTAAACCATTTTTCTTACAACTTCGAACATGAGGTGTCTATGACCGACCTCTGCAACACCAAACAAAAGAATGGAGAAGCTTTTGCTTCTTTCTTACAAAGGTGGAGAGGCTTAGCAAGCAAACTCCCATGGCCTATTCCTAAAAAACAAATTGTCACCATGTTTGTGGCCAATCTCAATCAGGAACTAGGGTTTCACTTACAAATTCTTTGTGTGTCTACCTTTGAAGAGGTCATCGACAAAGGTACAACCATCGAATGGGCCCTCATTGCCAAGGGCTCCATCAAACTATATGACCATAAGTCCAACAACAACAACAATTACTACAAATCCAATAACAACACCCCCAAAACAAACAATAGTACCAACATGCAATCCAATGACAAATCATGCTATTAGGGGAAGAACAAGAACAATCTGAATGACGGTGTCATGGATGTGAAAGCCATCCAACATATCCAAAACCAAACACCTGCACATACATATGCAACAAATGTAAATAACCCAAGAGGGCCAAATAAACCACACAAACCTTGCAGATAATTCACACCATTAGCAGAACCCATCGAGGACGTCCTCGATAGATGTCTCAAACAAGGTGTGGTCACACTCCCACCTGTTTGACCACGTCAAGACAATCAGCTCAAAGAAGCATGGTACAATGAAAATGATTACTGCGAATACCACCGCATGGCGGGTCATAAAATAGTTGACTGCATGCAACTGAAACATTGCATCCAAGACTTGATAGACCAAAATCTCGTCAGCCTCGATCAAAGTGCCCAACCATCACTAGATGCTAACCTCAGAGCTTACAAGGATGCTTTACTCAACCATAATAAAGCCCCCTCGTCCAACCAATCATACAATGTCACCCCACCACCCGCATCCTATGACTCCAATGTCGGCCGCATCGAACCCTCATCCCACCATGTCAACACAATCACCATTCAGGCATAAGCACCCGATTGCTCTGTGAGAACCCGCCGAGGTCATGTATCCATCTGCATAGCCCCTCCCACCGAACAAACACCTGCATCCACATCTGATCACCTCCCCCTTCATCCAACCACACGTCCATCACCCACCAATCGATATAACCTCCTAGAACATCTAGGAAAGACACTCGCACAAATCTCCATCCTTGAGCTGCTTCACACATCACCCCTCCAAAAGGACGTCCTTGACAAAGCCCTTTTGGAAACACAAATCTTTGCAAACTTGGATGTAACTCAATTTCAAGCCATGGTCAGACATATCGCCACCCCACACCATCTCACGTTTTCTGAGAAAGATCTCCCTGCTTCCGAACATCTACAGAATGATGCACTACACATCGAGGTTCACATTCACAAACACACCATTAAAAGAGTCTTAATAGATGGTGGCTCTGGTCTAAATATATGCACTTAAAAATTTCTAAAACACTTGGGGTACTCTGATGTGGTTGTAGACACTAACGATTGCATCATAATCAAAGGATATGATGACACTGAGAGGCTATCCGAAGGCACCATAAAGTTCCCTATTCAAGTGGGACAGAAAATCCTTGAAACAAAATGTCAGGTTCTACATGTTGACCTCCCCTATAACATTCTTCTCGGCAGACCATGGATCCATGCCATGCAAGCCGTCCCATCCACCTTACACCAATGCGTCAAATTTCCCCACAATGGCACAGAAGTCACTATCTATGCTGACCCCCGTCCCTTCCAATACTACAGTTTTCTAGAAGGCCACAACCAAACCTTCTGCCCATACAATAAAGCCACCATCAAAACCAATACTGCAGCTTCCACCTCATACATAGACCCCGCCAACATCACCACCACTTCATCCCAAGCACCTCCACCACTTGAGGTCAAGATCACGCTTAGTGACCAAGGATGTGGGGAATATAACCTCCACGGCACCTTTTGCGTGGGCACATTACCCAATCCTAAGACATTTGGCATCCTGAACATAGAGGCATCCAACACGGTCATCATCAAGTGCAAACCCTCACCCATCTTTGAGAAGAAACACCTTCTGGATCAGGACATACTCGAGGATATTTCATCGTGGCTTTACAAGGATGAAACAATAGAGCAAGACATCCCCACCATCCCAACAAAACTTTACGGCAAGGGCTCTGAGATGATCAAAAGCATGGGTTACAAAGGACAAGGCGGTATTGGCCTTCATGAACAAGGGATTGTAGAACCATTGCAAGCAACAAGAAACCCTTGCACTCAAGGGTTAGTGTATGGTCAACCACAATGCATCCTTAATACCGGTGAATGTATCTTAGCCAAGGTCACTGCAGTCTCTCTAGACATCGACACTGTTAATGAAACAGGCCTTCAAGACTCCTTTAGTGACTTTGCCAAATTTTTCAACTCATCCATTTATACCATCTACTCAGTCACCACTATCCCCTCGACATCCAATGACATACCATTGGTTTACCTTGACCTCATTGACTGGGACCAATGAGGACCTCCTGTCTTCGATGTTGCACCAAATGACGAAGCTATTGCTGAAATGATGGGAGCCAGAGACAACTTTCCCTTGGGAGACCACAAGGCAGGATATATCATGGAACTTGATCCGCATGCTTATTTCAGGGAGACAACCCCTGCTTCCAATCATAAAAATTGGAAAATAAAAAATAGATTTGATGGTGAAAACTGTTTTGCGGTAGTAGCAGATCCCAAAAAAGTCAAAACAAAAGATGCATCTCCTAGTGAAAACCTCCCCGAGGTGCTAGGAGATGGAAGCATGGGCCTTCTTGAAATAGACAAAGTTTATCCTGACAGATCACCTATCCTAGTCGAGCCAACACAAGAAATGAACCTTGGGACAGAACAAGAGCCAAAAATCACATACAAAGCATAATCTCTCAGCATGTTTGAATAGGAAGACTTCTTGGCATTTTTCACACGCAGAAATCACAATTTCTCATGGACCTATGCAGACATGCCAGGGCTAGATCCCGCATTGGTTGTTCATCAGCTTGCAGTACGTCCTGAGGTGAAACCCATAAAGTAAAAACTCCGCAAAATGAATCCTCAGGTCTCTTCTAGTCAAAGTAGAACTGAAGAAGTTACTGGATGTTGGGTTCATTCACCCAATTGATTATCCTGAATAGGTTTTGAACCTAGTACCAGTAGCTAAACCAGATGGCTGCATCCGTTGCTGCACCGACTTCAGAGACCTCAACAAGGCCTACCCAAAAGATGACTTCCCACTACCAAATATCGACATGATAGTGGACCTAACAGTAGGGCATGAAATGTTATCCCTTATGGATGGCTTTTCAGGGTATAATCAAATCAAAATTGCCGAAGAAGACTAGCACAAAATAGCCTTCATCTGCCCATGGGGAACCTATTGCTAGGTGGTAATGCCATTTGGCCTGAAGAATGCAAGAGCTACCTATCAAAGAGCTATGACAGTCATCTTCCATGACTTGTTTCACCACATCATGGAAGATTATGTGGACGACCTGCTAGGAAAATCAAAGACTAGAGAAGAACACCTAGATGTGTTGGCCAAGATCTTCGCCAGGCTAGAGCAATATAATGTTCGTCTCAATCTAAAGAAGTGCATCTTTGGTGTCACCTTAGGAAAACTACTAGGATACATAGTCTCCAGACGAGGAAATGAGGTAGATCCTGCAAAGGTCAAGGCTATCACTGAAATGCCACCTCCCAAAACATTGAAACAACTAAGAAGCCTGTAGGGTAAACTATAGTCCATTCACCAGTTCATTGCCCAACTCACTGATAAGTGTCAACTATTCCAACATCTCCTCAGGAAAGATACGGCTTTTTCTTGGACCAATCAGTGTCAGATTGCCTTCGATTAGATAAAAGAATATCTAGCTAATCCCCATGTTCTAACTCCACCAAGACAAGGAGAGCCCCTCCTCTTATATATCTCAGCGATAGACACAGAAATCGGGGCTTTGTTAGCACAACATGATGAGCATGGGAAGGAAAGAGCCATCTACTACATCAGACGCACCTTGATCTCATATGAGCTTAACTACACACAAACTGAATGATTGTGTCTCGCCCTCGTCTTTACGTCACAAAAGTTAAGACAATATATGCTCAATCACAAGACCAAGCTCATTGCTAAGATTGACCCACTGAAGTATTTGCTAAACAGAGCTGCTCTCACTAGCAGAATTGCAAAATGGGTCATGATTCTAACTGAATTTGAAATTGAATACACAGAGAGAAAGGCCATTAAAGGACAAGTCATCGCAGATCAGCTGGCTGAAGCACCTATTCTGGTAGAATATCCTACAATCACAGAGTTTCCAGATGAAGCCATCCTGACAATCACACCAGCTCCAGACACATGGAAAATGTATTTTGATGGATCATACACCCACAGAGGCTCGGGGGTAGGCATCTTGTTCGTTACCCCTCAAGGTAACACAATCCCTAAATCATTCAAAATCACATTTCCATGCACCAACAACGTAGCAGAGTATGAGGCCCCCATCACAGGTCTCCGCATGGCCATCCAATGGAAAATTGAAAAGCTAACTATGTATGGTGACTCTCAACTGGTCATCAGGCAAGTCAATAATGAATACAAGACCAAAGATGACAAACTCCTTCCCTACAAGAAGATGGTCGATGATTTCAAGGATTACTTCAATGACATCCACTTCAAGCAAATCCCAAGGCTCAACAATAAAGCAGCAGATGCCATGGCTACCATAGGATCTCTGGTCGATATGAAAAAGGATAGCCAAAAATATGAATTCTTGATAGAAGAGCTCCCCATCCCAGCATATGACGTTCCTCAATCTGAACTAGTGTGCAAATTCATTGGTCCTCTATCCCCATGGTATCAAGAAACATACCTATACCTTCACGACAATATCCTTCCCCCTAACCTATCCACTTCCCAATGAAAATCATTCATCCGTCGAGCCTCACGTTTCATTCTTGTAGGCGACACACTATACAAAAGGAGTCTTGACGGCATGCTTCTACGATGTTTAGACTCTAGGGAAGCTGAGGTAGTCTTGGAAGAGGTACATGCAGGTATCTATGGGGCACATTCCAGTGGACCTACCCTATCTAAAAAGATCCTCAGGACTGGATATTACTGGCCAACCATGGACCGCGATGCCCACAAGTTTATCAAGAAATGCCTCCCATGTCAACAACATGGCAATCTCATCCATGCACCAGCACAGGAGCTGCAACCCATCACAACCCCGTGGCCTTTCTCATAGTGGGGACTCGACCTCGTAGAGAAAATACATCCCCCATCCTCAAATGACCATAAGTTCATAATCACTACTACCGAATACTTCACGAAGTGGGTGGAAGCAATACCACTCACCTTCACCACAGGCATCCAAATCTCCAAATTCATCCTCCACTATATCATCTACTGATATGGTATCCCCCATTCCATCGTTAACGACAATGGAATGCCTTTCAAAAACCAAGAAGTTTGCACCTTGTACAAAAAATTCGACATCAAACACCACTTCTCCACACCATATTACCCTCAAGGAAATGGTCAAGCAAAGGCTTCTAATAAAACCATCCTCCGCATTCTCAAGAAGACAGTCAATGAAGCTGGCCGTCACTGGCACCTCCAACTCAACCCCGCCCTATGGGCCTACCGCACAAGCATCTGCACTCCTACAGGAGCCACCCCATACTCACTAGTATTCGGATATGAAGCCATTTTACCTATAGAGGTCGAGCTCCCATCTCTCTGAGTTTCCTTGCAAAACATTATCTCTGATGAGGACTACCATGTTGCAAGGTTGCATCAACTAGAACTACTGGATGAGAAATGCCTGAATGCATTGAATCACCTATAGGCATATCAAAACTGCCTCAAAAGAAGATACAACAAAAGGATCAAAACCCAAAAATTTGAGGTGGGTGACCTTGTCCTAATGGAAAACCAAAAAAACCTACAAGAGCATCCTAAGCAAGGAAAGTTTGAACCCAATTGGTTAGGACCTTATGTCATCACGACTAATTATGGGTCAGGAGCATATCAGCTGGCAACACCTGAGGGGCAGCCTCTAGATGAGCCGATGAACATCCTGCATCTTAAGAAATTCTATGCATAACCCATCTGGTACCCCAAGTCAAAAAAAAAAAAATTAAAAAATCAAAAAACAACAAAAAATTAGGAAATCAAGAAAAATCAGAGTGCCATAAAAACTTCCAAATGGTTAAAATCACTTCGGTGACGCCTTGGATAAGTACCATGGTGAAAACCTATTTCAGGCACCATGTGTAGTGGCCGGCTCTACCATCTAATAAGTCCTCTTCTTGTCACACCACTCCATATCTCACACATCCCATGGCTTGGAATTCCAAAACATCAAGTCCTATCGCCCAACACATTCTACCCCATCCCAAGGCCAACTCATGGAACGAGGATCCTTGTAAGCTACCTTTTGTACATACAAAGTCAAAAAATCCAAAAACATCACAAAATTAAAAAATCCAAAAACATCACAAAATCATAAAATACAAAAACAATAGAAAAGATAGAAAAACCGAAAACAAAACAAACTCATCGCAATCATCAATCTTCATCACATCACACCCATCCAAAACCATTCCCGCATCATCAAGTAAAGCTAGAACTACATATTCATTTACCCGCATCTTGAAAGTACTTTGATCCCATGGGCACAGGGTATGTAGGTAGTTTGGAATATGAAGAAAGTTTCCAGTACTCAGGTACCTAAGATGCACCCACTAACCCGTTTGGATGGTCCCCATTCACTGAGCTTTCTAGATCTAACAAATGATACACAAGCTATGTATACACTCGAAACATGTCCCCTAAACACAAAAATATCAACCAACATACCAACTATAATCTTACATATGGCCAGATTGTTCTTTTTTCCCATCTTCCACAAATTTTCCAATCAAAACCAATTGATCTACGTCCTAGGATATATCTTTTGTACAATGGACAAATATCTGTCATTCTATCATCATGTCTCTTGGCAAGAGTACACCAAGGCTATTTGTATCTTTTTCTTGGTCTTTTTGATTATTGGTTTTTATCTTTTTCATCTCACTCTAAGTTATCTCCAAAGCTACCTTGATCCCACCATATCATGGTACGTCACGGACAACACCTGGACTAAACATAGTCCTTGTTTCTGTATGTTGTGCTTGTGGGTTGGTTTCATTATGCCAAGAATAGTATTCATATTTTGAAGCCTGGGTCGGCTCTAGCATGAGGTGTCCCATTTGCATATATAGGCATTGTAGAGTAAATACTCTACATTTTGTTTTGAGTTTCAGTTGTGCGAGTTCCATTTTTGTCTCTACGCGTTTCAGTTTTGGCAGTGAGGGTTTTGACACAGAGCGTAGGTGCAGGTTTTCATTTTACCTAAGTTTTGCCTAAGTCTCAAAGTCGCACGGAACATGCCAAGTGTCATCAGCCAGGACACATTATAAAGTTTCTTTAGGTAATGCAGATGGAGCCAAGAGTCTTTTTGCATTAAGGCGGAGTCGCCAAGTGTCATCTTCTGCATTGTAGTTTCGAGCCACTTTTAATTTTCTTTTAGTGTGCGCGGAAGGCGCCAAGTGGCAGTCGTGGAAGGTTTCAATAAGTTTCTTTAAGTTACGTGGAAAGTGCCACGTGTCCTTTGTAATATCTGCGGAGCGCCAAGTGTCGACATCCACAGTTTCTTCCTTTTGTTTCATTGTTGAGTAAAGACTATTGGTAGGCCCCGGTGAAGTTTCAAAGTTACGCAGAGTGTGACAAGTGTCATCGTCCACATGAATCTAAATGAGTCCCAAATGTTTCTATGGCGTTTCTAAAGTTCAAGCGGAGACTGCCATGTGTCATCTTCCACAGGACTCTCAAAAGGTATCTAAAGTTTCTTTAAGTTGTGCGGAAACCACCATGTATCACTTGTTAAGACCAGTGGAAGGCGCCACCTATCCCCGTTTTTCTTTTGAAGTTGCTCAGGAAAGAAGTGTTGTGGGTCCCATTTTCTATAAGTTGGTAGAGTTTCGAGCCAGCGGACTATGATAGATGTCAAAGGCGGAGCACTCCTAATACAAAGACATGGTAAAGAGTATGATGTAGCAGAAGCCACCACATATCTATTTGCAAGTACTGCAGGCACTGCCAAGTGTCATTTTCTAGCGTCTCCTGAAGAATGAGACAATTTTCAAGAAGGGCACGTGGAAGGTGCCATCTATCTCATGGGTTTTTGTTTCTCAATGTTGCGGAAGCTGCCACATGCTAAGTTCTTGTTTTTCTAGAAAGATGAAGGAGTTTTAAGTAAAGGGCGCGTATGCGTACTATCTGTCTCAAGGGTTTATAGTCGTAAAGACCTGCGGAAGCTGCCAAGTGTCCTCGCCTGTTTCACAGGAAGGAGCATTATGTGTATCTATTTCATCCAATGAACTTGTAGAGAGGCTAACCATTTTAGATCTGAAAGATATCTTCTGTTAGACACTTCCAGTTAAGTTTCAGTTCGGTTAGATCGTTGGGATTTGATCGTGCAGGCAATCTTGAGCCAGTTATGTGCTATAAATATGGGTCCAGATCGCAGATTCAAAGGGGGAGAAATTTTTCTGCATACATATTGTTATCAAATATTTACGAGAAGTTTTTTTGGAGACTTGTGTTGTGGCCAGTAATATCATTTGCCTTTGTTCTGTTTTCTTGATTCAGAAAGTTTGTATAACTGTACATATATCAGTGCCTTTTATGTGACTAGAAAATTAATAAGAAGACTGAGTTCTGTGCCTTTGTTGATATTTTCTGTGTTATTGCAAAATCTTCTAAGTTGTGATCCTTTGATTCTATTTGTTTTCATCTTTTACATTGATCATGCATTGTTTGCTCTTTAATGTAACTGAATCCTAGAAATAGTCACTGTGCTTAGTATTAAGGAACGAATCATACTCAGGCATATCGCCATAGTTAAATTTGCTTTCATTGCATTTGTGATTCTGTTAAGTTTCTATCCGTTTCTCCCAAAACATATTTGAGATAAAGAAGAGCCATCTTCTTTAAAATCTGGAGGTTGTTTCAGGTTGCAAGTCCCATATTCCTGAAACTTCCCATGTTGGTGTTAGAATCAGTGCAATTTTAAGCATAAATAGTTTTTGGCATGCCCGGTGGGATAATTCTTGAAGTTTCTGTCAAGACTGTATGAACCAGAGAGTTACAAGGAGTCAGAGCTGTGGACCTGTAACAAGAGCTCAATCTATTGTAAACCTAGGTATTCTTTTACCACCATTGATAACTAATCCAAGAAGAAGGGTCAATCAGTTTACAGCACCACCAAGAGCCAACATGGGAGCACCTGTAGCCCCAAGGAATTATGCAAATTGGATTACTGGCAATCCCCTGATTCTCCCAGTACCACCAGCCACTTGGGATCCTATTCCAGCAAATGCCCTGAAGGCTCTACCCAAATTCAGTGGGGAAGATTTCAAAACACCTGAAGAACATCTGCAGGATGTGTCCAATGTCTGTGCAATACATGTGATCACACAGCAGAATGTGGCTATAAGATTGTTAGCAGCTTCTTTTAAGGGGAAGGCTCTGGACTGGTATAGGTCTTTGACCCCAAATACAATATCTACATGGGATCAGCTTGGAGATGCTTTCTTTGCAAGATTTAAAGAAAAGGGTGATAAATCTTCTTTGTTGCAACAATTGATTACTATCAAAAGGGCACCACAAGAAGCAATGACTGATTTCAATTCAAGATTTCGAAAGACTTGGGAAAGAATTCCTGCTACAGCAAGACCATTACCAGGTATGGCTATAGTATTTTATCTTAAAGCCCTAAATTCAGATATATCAGTAATGATTTAGTCATTTGGAGGTCAAACTCTGCCTGAAGCCTATGACTATGCAGTCAGAGCCGAAAATAACTTAATAGATGCTGGAAAGTTGCCCCCAAGGCCTCCCATGCCCATGTTTCCAGAGATTACCTTACCTTTTCCTCAAGAAGCCCCTAATCCCATAGCCCCACCTGTGTCTATGTATACATTTCCTCAACAACCTACTAAAGCTGTTATCCCTACCCAGTCCTCTGAGATGGATGATGTCAAGAACACTTAAGGACATTTTCTAATGAGATAATTAACCTAAAAAGATAGCAGAATCCTTATCCTAGACCCCAATATCAAGGCTACCAAGGAAATAGACCTCCACCACAGCCAAATCAGTATCAGGGCCCTCAAAGGCAAACTAACCCTCAGCCATCAAACCAATTAGTTACAGTTCCTACACCCTTGCAGACTATTCCTCCTAATCCAAACAGAGAGATTGTCCTAGGGCAGAATAATTATGCAGATGGCACCAATGCCTGGTGTTTCCCTTGTAATAATGCTCATATGCCCAGAGACTGTCCCAGGGGTAATCTACAACAAAAGATAGCAAAGCAAAGAAGAGTAGATGGATAATTTGTAAATACTTCTGACACTCAACCCTACCAATCCCCTAGTATGCAAAATTTAGTCCTGGTGGCTCAGATGCAAGGGATGTCCTTACAACAAGAAGAAGAAATAGCCCCTGAGCATGCTTTGTTTTCATGGATTGAAGATGAAGAGTCAGTATTCTTGAATGAAGCTTCTACTTCCAAGAAGCCATTGGTACAATCAGATTACTACACTAGAGCCAAGACAAGGATGATGGGACAGCCTGAAGTCACAAATAATGAAATTATGGGGATTCCTCCATTTCAAGATCATCAAAACACAACTGCTAAACAAGAAATAGCTCAGCCAGTGCAGAACCAAGTAGCTTCTGGATAGGTTCAAGAAAAAGCAAGGTACCCTTATTATCCAAGAACCCAAACACTAGGACCTGTGAATGTGGTGGATTAGCTAAAGAGGACCCCAGCCCACGTGTCAATATGGGACATGTTAGCTATTCCTGAGAAAAAGACACTGTTGCGGGCCAAGTAGTGCCTAAACATATTGGTACCAAAGGAGCACCTGTTGAATAAGAAAAGCTCAAAGACACTGTTCCTCTGCAGACAACAACTCTTTTGAATAACACACCTGAGGTAGGTAGATCTAAGCCAGATCCCTTTTATTTAACTTTAATAGTTGGGAAGAAACTGTTGCACAATGCAATGATAGACTCTGGGGCTAGTACCACAGTGATGCCAAAGCAAATAGCAGATGCTTTGAAAATAAAATATGAGCCACTTACAAAAGGAGTTATGCAGTTAGATGGAAAGTCTGTGCAAACAATAGGGAAAATTAAACAACTCCCACTACAGCTGTATACCTGTCCCAATATAATTGTAAATCAAGATGTTGTAGTCATAGATATTCCCCTCGTATTTGGCTTATGTTCATCCAGAGATTTTACAGCCAAGATAGGAGGATATATGTCACTTGATTGGCACACCTCATCTTGAGAACCAAATATGGGACTAAAATGAAGGTACTATCTGAACCATTGTCAAAAGACCATATCACAAATGAACCAACCCCAAAGTTAGAAGCAGCCCATGCCATGCTCAATAAAGAGGAAAGAGTTTTTGTTGAAGAAATAGGGGACTGGACTGAACATGATCAGCAAGAAGAAGATAACCAGTTGTTAACTATGATGTAGAGTGACCCTTTTGGAAACTATGACCTAACAGGGCTAGGCACTTATGTCATATTTGAAGAAAACTAGGAGATCCCTAATGTCTTAAGAAATGAGCCCTCTCAGACCCAAGAATCCATAAATGATTCAGGAATCTGGACCCTAAATTTTGATGGGGCTAGAAGTAAAAATGGAACTGGAGCAGGAATTTGTCTTACTGCCCCTAATGGTGAAAATATTTTAAGAGCCATTCACTTTCATTTTGCCTATACCAATAATGATGCTAAGTATGAATCTTTAGTGCATGGACTCATATTGGAAAAAAAGAAAAGAGTAAAGAGCCTAATAGTGAAAGGTGATTCTGAACTAGGAGTGAAGCAAATAAGAGAGAAGGCAGAAGCCAAGAATGTAAGGATGAGATCTTATAGGCATAGAATTTGGGACTTAATAGATGGTTTTGAAGCTTTTAATATTGAAGTAGTCCCTAGAGCCCAAAATTCTGAGGCAGATAGGATGGCACAAATTGGTTCACAGTTTGATCCAATAACTGATCTAATGGTCAATAATGAGTCAGTCAAAGTTATTGTGAGGCCAACTATCCCAGACAATGATGAAAATTGGCAAGTCTTTGAAAATGATTTTCAAGTACTTTCATTTTTGCAACAGTCAGGAGAATTTGTTGATCAGTTACAACCCAAAATTGAAGAGGCATATGGTGATCAGATTATTCAACTGAAGTCAAAAAGCTCCCTAAAGGACTGATTACCCTAGAAAACTTGTTTGACCTGGAAGATGCCAGCCTAGAAAAGAAGAGATTTCAAGCAAACAAAGAGGACTACTCTGAGATTTAGGTTAGTGAGGGGAGAAAATTAAAGGTTGGGAATTCTGCCACTCAACAGGAAAGAAAAAAGGTTAATTGATTTATGTGAGTCATATGATAGGGTCATAGCCTGGACCTATGAAGATCTCCATGGTTATGATAGAAATATCATTCAACACACTATAGAGCTGACTGAAGGATCTAAACTGGTCAGATAGAAGCAAAGGCCAGTGAATCCAAGGATTGAACCTCTGATGGTGGATGAGTTGCAAAAAATTTTAGAATCAAGGATCATTTTTCCAATTAAACACTCAACTTGGGTATCCAATCTAGTACCAGTCAGAAAAAAGAATGGGGACATAAGGCTCTGTGTGGATTTTAGAGACCTAAATAGGGCATCTCTGAAATATCACTACCCCTTGCCCTCTATGGAACAAATTTTATAGACTGTGACTAGATCAGAGAGATTCTCCTTGTTGGATGGTTTCTTTGGATAAAATCAAATTTGGTTAGCTGATGAAGATCAGCATAAGACTACTTTCACCACAAAATGGGGAACATTTGCCTATGCAAAGATGCCTTTTGGTCTTTCAAATGTTGGAGGTACATTTCAGAGGGCAATGGCTGTAGCATTTGGAGAGCTTATCAATAAAATCATTCTAATTTACCTAGATGACCTTACTATTTTCTCTAAAAGTGTTGCAGATCATTTTGACCATCTAGAAGTTGTTTTTAACAAATGCCAAGAGTTTGGAATATCCCTAAATCCTAAGAAATACATTTTTGCAGTATCTCAAGGTAAACTATTAGGGCATATAGTGTCTAAAGAAGGAGTCTCTATAGATCCAGAGAGAGTCACTATCGTAATGAACCTATCTCTGCCAGTCAATAAGAAAGCAGTTTAGTCCTTTTTGGGAAAGATTAATTTTGTCAGTCAGTTCATATCAAACTTTGAAGGCCTAATAAGACCAATGACACTACTACTAAAGAAAGCCCTAATGTTCAAATGGACTACGAAAGGGAGACAGGCTTTTGAAGAGGTCAAGAAAGCAATTTCAACAGCACCAGTACTTAGGAATCTAGGCTTCTCTAAGTCTTTTATAATGTATGTCTATGGAGGAGAGTTCAGTGTTGCTGCTGTCCTAACACAGAAAGAGGATCAACAAGAGGGAGAGCATCCAATAGCCTTTTTCTCAAGGACTCTTAGGGAGTATGAAGCCAGGTATAACTTTGTAGAGAAACAAGCGTATGCTATGGTAAAAGCCCTCAAGAAATTCAGACACATGGTCACAGGAAATAAGATTCTGATACTAGTAGCTCATCCGAGTGTTAGAGAATACATCATGGAAGGAGAAATCACTGAGAAAAGAGCAAATTGGATAACAAAGATTCTTGAATATGATGTGGAGGTCAGACCAACTAAACTTGTCAGAGGCAAAGGATTGTGCCAATACATGGCCCAAGACATGCAAAAAATGATAATTGAAGAAACAAAGAAAGAAAATGTATGGAGGATACAAGAAATTGATCAGAACTCCTGGGTCACAAACAGAATCTAGTTTATGAAACATGAGATTTTCCCAAAAGAGCTCTCTCAAGACAAGAGGAGATACTATAGGTAGCAAGGGGTCCATTTTGTTTTAATTGACCAAGTTCTTTTCAAAAGAAATACTGATGGTATACTCCTAAGATGTATAGAGAAAGATGAGGCTCAAAGAATACTACATGAAATGCACCATGGAGTCTCAGGTGGACATTTTTCTGCAAGAACCATAGCTATAAAGATAAGTCAGGCAGGTTACTTTTGGACCACTTTATTTACAGACTATTATCAACTGGTCAAAGAGTGCCAATCTTGTCAGTATTATGTAGGGAAGAGAAGGAATGCAGCAATGCCCCTTAGTCCTATAATTGTTGATGAACCCTTTGCTTAATGGGGTCTAGACTTCATTGGAATGATCAATCTAGTGTCAAGTATGGGACACAAATGGATTCTAACTACCACAGATTACATTACTAGATGGAGTGAAGCAGTACCACTAAAGGAAGCAATAGAAAAGGTGATCCTAGATTTTCTGGAAGGTATCACTGCTCATTTTGGCCCCCCTCGTACCATAATTTCAGATAATTCAAAAACATTTTTGGGGGCAAAATTATCTAATTTTGCACTAAAATATGGAATCTATCTGAAAACTTCCTCAAATTATTACCCTCAGGGTAATGGTTTGGCAGAATCAACCAACAAGAATTTGATTAGACTTGTTAAGAGAATAGGGGCTGATCATCACAAAGAGTGGCATAAAGTGATTAATATAGCACTGTGGGATGATAGAATTACACCTAAACAATTCACAAAAATGTCCCCGTATGAATTGGTCTATGGCAAGCGTGCTGTGATGCCCCTGAGCTTGGAAATTCCTGCTCTCCAGTTATTAAAACAGATTGAGATTGAAGAGAATGGCCCCATGCAGGTCAGACTTGCTGAGCTCCTGGAGGTTCAGGAAAAAAGGGAAAGAGCACATAAGTCATTAATGAAACATCAGAAAATAATCAAAGACTGTTTCGATAAGGAGACTTCAAATCCCCATTTTGAAGTAGGATCAGTTGTTTTGAAGTGGGACGAGAGATCTGCTAAGCCAGGTCGACAGAGTAAATTTGAATCACTGTGGACTGGCCCCTACAAAATTCGTTCCTATAAATAGCAAAATTCATTTGAGCTTGAAATAATGGAAGGCGAGCCTGAAGAGATTCCTATGAACGGGATCTATCTGAAACATTTCAATTAGATAGTCTTTCCTGTGTATTATAGTTAGTTAGTTTCCCTTTCATTGTTGTTTTATTTTCCCGCTTTGTTTTCCCGCTCTTTCTTTTAAATAAGTGTTTTATGAACACGTGGCCACGGCTCAAGTCTCTTCAATTTTTGAAACCCTCGCATTCACTAAATCTTTTCCCATCCCCAAAATTCCCCAAGGTACCTTTGTGCAGCCACTTTTATGACGTGTCTGACACTCTATCCCACGCAGATTTCATAAGATTTACTAACGGTTTTCCAATTTTAATGTCATTTATGAGACTTAATGTGTCATCAATACCCCAATATTAAGAGTTAAGGCTTAACTGTGTCTCATTTGTTTCTACTTCTGCTAAGTAAATCCCTATTGCTCATGAATTCCTAGCGAAACCTGCTTAGTAAGAGTGTCTTCCCTGTTGCAAAGCTTTCATCCTTGTTACAACAAGATCACTAGTTTCTAGTATAGACACAGATATGGCAGAGGCACAGTCTTCACAGCAAGAGCTAGGGATTTACAAGTCCATTGATAAGCTTCTCACCAGCAAATCATATGCTTCGGCCCCTGCACAACCCTTAAGGACCTATCCAAGGACTAGGGTCCCCAAGGTTGGTTATGCGGTCGACCCAGCTAAGGTGAGGGATTTTACAGACGGTATCGTAGACCCAACCCTTCAAAAGCCTGGCAAAGCTTTGAGAGAAGGGGCACACCAAAGATGTATCCAGAAGGCCAAGGCTAGACAATCTGAAACATTCAGAATGAGGATATGGACCTCTCAATTGGCAAAATTTATTGTCCCAAGTGTGCATCTATGCCACGACCTGATTGAGATGTGCGCAGAATTGTTTCATGCACCCTCAAGCACCATTCAAAAGGGACCCTTCATAGTGCAAATTACACCAAAGGCCATTAGGGACATGTTGGCCCTATACCATGACAAGACAACCACATTTCCCACCATTTCCAAAATGCAGAAAACATGGGCAAATGTCAATCATCAGTTGAGGTTTCTAAATTCAGAGATGCAGTTGGGAGATGAAAACACCCAAATGCCAGTGCTACCAACAAGGAGGGCACAATTCACTCAGGCTAGCCAAGAAGCATTGTCTATGATGGCATTTATCTTTGGAATGAAGGAGGACATTATTGTATATGACTGGTAGATTGCCATTTTGTTCAGATTAAAGACCATGGACAAGTCTCAGGAGTTTCAGCTGGATTTCTTTGAGCAGATTGCCTATTCAATGGCAGACCAACTCACCCACTTCAAATCAACAGGGGTTTTTTAGGTATTCTTCTTATTTGTTTCACCTCATGTTATATCAAAACCCTGCCATTTTTTTGCAATATATGCATCTGAATATGTATGACCCAAGTTTCGGTCACAATAGGGCCATTCCCGTGTCCGATGGACACATGTCTTATCTGAAGCATCTAATCCCTATGAATTTTGGGAACTTTTTGTTGCCCCTGCTTTTTGCCACCTAAGCCTCGAGTCTATAGAAAATAGATTAACACCAAGCATCAAAGGCCTCATGGCAAATTGCCCTATTCCCTGTGATTATTTCTTTGGGTCCCATCACACCATTATTAGGGTCCATGGTTTTAATGGAGAACTAGTGTTGCTACCCAAGATTTTGACTCCCAAGTTAGCATTCTTAGAGGTCACCCGACAAGTGTCTGTGGTTGATAATGACTATGGCACTGGAAAGAAGAAAAAGAAAATGTATGACATCCCGTGGGTAAGAAAAAACATGGCCCTACTGGTTAGGGATGCTAAGCACTTGTTGCTAAGGAAACTAGCCATCCTGGGCTTCTTTCTCATAGAAGATAAATGGAAATATGACCCAAGCAGTTTCATAACCTTATGGGTTAAAGACAACAATGTCGATGCCAAAATTGTACATGAGGGTCATCCCTTTTGGGAAGACAGAAGAAACCCTAAGGAGGATATTCCTAATTTGTATGTAGAACTAACAGATTTGCCCTTTGAGGGTCCCAGGCCATGGGAAATATTTTATAATAAATAGAAGGCTTTTGACCCTAAGCTCAAAATGGGCACTGGATTGAAGAAAAATTTGTTAAGGGACAGTGAATGGAAGCCAGATAAAATTGAAGCCTATTGGAAATATAGGCAAGAAATATTTGAGACAACTCACTCTTTTGGCAAGCTTGATACAGATGAAAAATGGGAGTCCATTTGGGACGAATGGCATCCCTCTCTAGTTTCTAGCCCTGATACAAGCAGAATCCATAGGCAGGGTAAAGAGTCAGAGGGAGAACCTGAGTCCACTCATACAGTGTAGGCCCTAGGAAAGGCTTCATCTACAGCCGCTGTAACTGTCTGGCCCCAATCTCTCAGTGCCATAGAGAAACAAAAGAGTGTGGTATCATCACCACCTAGAGAGACTCCATTAGTTTCAGTGACTGGGGTTTCCAGTTTTGTGCAATTGCCACTAGCAACAGTGGTAAACGTTGAAGAGGAGGCATAGCAAGAAGAAGAGAGGCCAAGGAAACATAAGAAGCTGAAACTTCAGCCTGATTCAGATGAGGAAGCAGAGCCTTCACAGTAGCAACCACCGAGTACATCTGTTGCTCCTTAGGTATGTGCTACTCCTCCTCCTTCTCAGTCTCTTTCTTCTATAGGGGTGGCAATCCCAACTAGCCAAATATTTTCCCCTGCCACCTCTACTATGCCAATTTCCCAATTTGCCCCACCTGTTACTACTCAGGCCATGTCATCATAGGCCACATCATTGCCTCCCTTTTCCCCCTCTTTTCTAAAGAGAATACCTCCCCAGTTTCCCCCTAGCCAGCATTTGGCTATTCCCTATGGCTTACCACAGGGTCATCCTTTTGCGGGTGGGTATATTGCCTCTCCCCCTACCTTCCAAGCTCAAGCAAACACTGAAAAGAAGGCTAGGGAAGCCCGAAGGGATAAAAAGAAGAAGAAAGATAATAAAGCTCAGGTTGTGCCACACATGAGGTCACTCTTTGACCCAATCCAGTAGCAGCTAACTGTGACTCATTTGTCACCTAATATAGTTAGATCCAATGAGCAGATGTAACCTCAGGATTATACAATGAGTGCAGTAGCCATGGATATGTCACTTTTCAGACCACAGGACAGGGTTGAGCTACTAAATGAAACCACTTCTGTTGTAGCTACTGATTATTTGAAACTATCAAAGAAGTTGCAGAAGGTGGAGGCTGATTTAGCTCAGGAAAAGGCACATAGTAGCAACCTTACTGCAGAGCTAAAATCAAAAAATGATGAAATAGAGAATCTCAATAAACAGTTGCAAAATACTGTTTCTTGTCAGATTCATCAGGCTTCACAGAGCTAAAATGCTTCTTTGAAAGAAGAGCTAGTACAAGTAAAATCTATAGTGACTGCCCTAAGGCAGGAAAAGGCCATGCTATAGAAAAGATATCAGGATTCCCTCCAACAAGCCACACAGTTTCAGTAGCAGTTACTGAAGGAACAAAATAATGTTGCTGCCATGTAGGCCCAACTTCAAGCCAAGCAACAAACAACTAAATAGTTGACACTCGAGTTGGCTAATAGGCCAAAGAATGTAGGAGTGTTGAACCTGGTTAAGGAGCTATATGTATCAGTGTGGAAAAGAATCTCTGAGGAGATTATTCAACTCAAACTTTCTTTAACTTTCCTTCTACATGCACAACAATTGTGCGAGAAGGTAGAGACTTCAGTTCAGGCCACTTTGTCCACTATTTCCTTGAGAGTTTTAGATTCTCAAATGCTGTTGAAAAAGCTGTATGACACAATTGATGAAACATTATCAGTAGTAGGGATCACTAACAGATTGATTGCTGCAAAAGGGGTGAACGAAGTTCTCAGTTGCAACTCTACTGCAATTATTTGCAAAGGGCTCCTAGATGTGGTCAAAGAGGGAGTAAAAGACATGAAGAAGCATATTGAAGATCTGGTGCTTTTGGGTCTTCCCTCCCCTTTACCTGATAGCAACACTGTGCTAATGGTTGATGAGATTAAGCCTTTGTTGTTAGCCAGACAAAATGATCAGTCAGTTTTCCAAGGTTTAACAGCTTCATCAGTGCCAAAAGTGGAGGCTATCTTGATCCTCATGGCCTAGCTTGATTTCCAATTGAAGGTTGCAGTTCATATTTTGCAGAGTTTTTCGCACAAGGACATCATCAACCTTGATTTAGCCTTCCAGGATTTGTAAAATAAATAGGGACTCTCTGATCCTAAATGGTCTGTTTATCAGACGGCCTTATAGAATTTGTGATTTTTATTTGCTGTATATATGCATTTTTGGATTCTTTTTGAGCAGGCTCAAAAGTCCTCGGGGTCACCAAGAATTGTAGAGTAAAATACTCTACATTTTGTTTTGAGTTTTAGTTGTGTGAGTTTTATTTTTGTCTCTGCGCGTTTCAGTTTTGGCAGTGAGGGTTTTGACATAGAGCACGGGCGCGGGTTTTCATTTTGCCTAAGTTTTGCCTAAGTCTTAGAGTCGCGCGGAACATGCCAAGTGTCATCAGCTGGAACACATTATAAAGTTTCTCTAGGTAATGTAGATGGAGCCAAGTGTCTTTTTGCATTAAGCCGGAGTCGCCAAGTGTCATCTTCTGTGTTACAATTTCGAGCCACTTTTAATGTTTCAAAGAGAGTCCGGTGGGTCCCTTTTAAGTTTATTTCAATGCACGTGAAAGGCGCCAAGTGGCAGCTGCAGAAGGTTTCAATAAGTTTCATTAAGTTACGCAGAAAGTGCCGCGTGTCCTTTGTAATATCTGTGGAGCATGCCAAGTGTCGACATCCGCAGTTTCTTCCTTTTGTTTCATTGTTGAGTAAAGACTATTGGTGGGCCCCGGTGAAGTTTCAAAGTTACGCGGAGTGTGACAAGTGTCATCGTCCGCGTGAATCTAAATGAGTCCCAAATGTTTCTATAGCATTTCTAAAGTTCAAGCGAAGACTGCCATGTGTCATCTTCCACAGGACTCTCAAAAGGTATCTAAAGTTTCTTTAAGTTGCATGGAAACCACCACGTATCACTTGTTAAGACCAACGGAGGGTGCCACCTGTCCCCATTCTTCTTTTGAAGTTGCTCAAGAAAGAAGTGTTGTGAGTCCCATTTTCTGTAAGTTGGTAGAGTTTCGAGGCAGCGGACTGTGACAGATGTCAAAGGCGGAGCACTCCTAATACAAAGACACGGTAAAGAGTATGATGTAGTGGAAGCCACCATGTATCTATTTGCAAGTACCGGGGGTGCTGCCAAGTGTCATTTTCTGGTGTCTCCTGAAGAATGAGATAGTTTTCAAGAAGGGCACGCAGAAGGTGTCATCTGTCTCATGGGTTTTTGTTTCTCAATGTTGCAGAAACTGCCATGTGCTAAGCTCTTGTTTTTCTGGAAAGATGAAGGAGTTTCAAGTAAAGGGCACATATGCGTGCCATCTGTCTCAAGGGTTTATAGTCGCAAAGACCTGCAGAAGCTGCCAAGTGTCCTCGCCTGTTTCACAGTGTTAGTGCCTGAATTGACTAGTAGTTTTTTGAGCAATTTTCATTCAGGCACTCTCCCTAAGTATCCAAAAAATGTTCTAAGTGATGGACCTCCTCAGCAGTTTTCAGCTGCATCATCATATTTTCCGAAGGAGGAGGTCATCATCATCATGTTTGTTTCGATGAAGGTCGGCATCATCATGTTCTCCGTCAACCGGTTTCTCATCGTCATCATCATATTGAAGTATCGGGTGATGTTTGGCTTTTTATCATGATGATGCTGATGAGCTACAGTGCGCCCTGACCTGCTTGCGAGGGTGATTTTTCAAAGTCTCCGGTGATCTTGCACTTATCACCTTGCCGAAACATGATGATGATGTTGCCCCGTTATTCTGAAGGGGTTATTCTTTGAGTTGCTCGACCTAACTTGTTTTTTCCTAAGGGTCGTCGTCATCATCATCATATTTCCTTTTATCACCGTGCTGCTTGCGAGGGTCATCATGTTATCTGCATCATGATATTTCGCCGGGGTGATATTTCTATCATCGGGTGATCTTGGTTATGATCATCCTGATGATGTTGTTGAAGAGTTCTTAGTGCGACCCAATATTCACTGGGGTCATCATATTTTGAACGTCAGGATGATCTTAGTCAATATCATCCTGATGATGTTGTATCACCTTGTTCTTTGTTTCTCATCCTGATGATGCTGACGTCATCCTTATATCAGGGTGATATCTTTCTTTCTGCCTATCTACATCATGATATTTCCGAAGGAGGGGGTGATATTTTCATATCACTCGAGTGTGTTTGTTCCAGCATCATGATGATGTTGATATCAAGGAGATATCCGCCTGTCGGCTTCGTGCGCTATCTAGTGGGGGTGATCTTTTCGAGCATCATCATATTCATCTATCGCCCCGATCTTACAGAGGAGCTATAGTGCAACCTGATATTTGTGCATCAGGAGGATATTTCCAAATATCCGGTTGTCTTCCGAATATCATGATGATGTCGATATGATGATGACGTCATCGAGGTCCCGGGGGGGTCATATTTCTAACACTGATCATCTTGAGGAGATCTCCCGACATTTGCAAACATGATGATGACGTCATCCGGATATGAGGAGGTGCGCAGTAGGCAGATATGATGATGACGTCAGCAGGATATGATGATGACGTCATCAGGATGTTCATCGGCCAGACTTTTGTTATAAGCTCAGCAGGAGGATGTTCCTCCGATGGATCCGGTTGTGCGGGTGAAGGTGAATATCATGCAGTTGTATTGCAATATGATGATGACGTCAGGGTGATATTTCGAACAATAGGATATCATGCTGCTGAAGGATGATGATGATGAAGTCCTATACTAGTGTCGTCAGGAGCAAAAGCGCCGACATGATATATGCTCATGACCTAGTATATAAAGTGTTAATGAGGTTGCTGCGGGGTGCATGTGGGATAATTGATATCCTGCATTTTCAAATATCATGATGATGAATCTCGGCGGGAAATGCTTGCGATGCAGAATTGTTGTTCTTCCCAAGGCCGCGGGTTGGTACGCCATTAATGGCGATTGTTGCAGAGGTATGGGTGATGGCGTGGATGGATCCTGTACCTGATTGAAGGTGTACATCAGCGGACAGTGGCGCAGGGCTCAAGAAATCTTCCTGTCTCCTCCGCTACCTGCTGCATTCAAGTTTGGGCGCCAATCTGGTTGTGTTTGAGCGCCATTTCCATGATACTGTGTATCTGGCGGGATTTTTGGTCAACATTGTAATTAATTGCTGAGCACCTACCTGGCTGTTATAAGCTGGTGGTGTTGCTCATTTGAGTTGTTGTTGAAAGTTGTAGATTTTTGGCTCTGTAGTCCAAAACCAGCTGATCTGGTTGCTCTGTACAGTTTATCTTGTGAGTTTATGTATCTCCTATTGTAGGACTTGGCATGAATCCACTGGTTTCATGGTTGATCTTATATGAGTAATGCTATCTTAGCATGTGTTGTGTTAATTCTGTCTCCAGTATTGCATGTATTCTTCTTCTGGATCTGGATATTTGCTTATGTTTAGATTCTAGAGCATAGAATTCCTATGTTGAATGTCTGATCTTTTAACCTCTGCTCAAGGGGCAGATTAAACTGTTTTCAGGTTGAACATTGGGAAGGGTATACTGCAGTAGGGATGCCATAAGTAGAGATAGCTCAACACTCTATATTGGGAGATATCTGTAAGGTAGATATCATGTGTATCCCCCTGAAATCCAGTTTTAGCTATTTATGCTGATCATTCACAGGTGTATGTCTACCGACTCCAAGCCCTGGATAGGCACCAATCATGCTGTGTTCTTGTGTTATACACCATGTCCAGCTTTGCATCCAAATTCATATCAAAACACTTCATACTTCCACCTGTTAGTTGTAGGAGTAGGATTAGGAACCCCCTGCATACTCTCATACTCAACCAGACATCATGTCCAAGAATGTTGCCAGCCTTGTGATCTATCATGCAGATCTTGGTCCATACATGAGAGTATTCTGCCTGTTGTTGTCAAGTTAGATCTTTCTATCTTTGAGCTAGTCAAGGTTACATCTTGAGTTATAGGGATACCCCCCTTGGTGCGGCAGAACCAGAAGTGAAGGGGAGGAGCTCACGCAACCTCCTGTATTCAGTTGGCCTGAATCTGCCTGTGCATTAGAAGTGGCAAACCCTAATGCTGATTCAGAAGAAATGTCAACAAATTGGCGACTCAACTGGGGATGGACTAAAAAATGATATACTTGTGGCCCATCTGAGTCACTAACAAAATGATGCTCTGCTGGTGGAATGTACCTGGAAAAGTAGCTTTCTGCTATTGAAAATTTTGTCCTCTCTGGAGAGGTGGCGACTCTGCAAAAAAGATCCAAATGCACATGAAAGATGGATGTATGTGATGAGACGGAAAGATGTACATATTTCTGCATCTGTATGAGAAAAGGTACCTTGTTCCTTCCCCTTTATTTGCTGTTTTACTGCATAGGTTAGATGCCAGGGGAAGCCTTAGGTCTTAGACAGACAAAGGATGTCTAAGAGTAAGATTTTTATAAATCCAAGTATGAGTTATCCCACACTCAGTGGTGAAATGTTGGATAAAGGAATAGAAGAGATAAGAAATAGGTTGATATTCTTAGAGGCTGAGCAGGCCCAGTTAAGAAGCGGTAACCCTGTTGTGTCTGCTTGTCAGAAAGCTAAACCTCCTGTCAGCCCTTTTGATCCTTTGTATGACCAACTGGATTTGTCATGGGTGGATTATAAAGTAGAAACTATGCCTGCTAGGATATACTGTCAGATGCCTAGATTTAGTGGTCACAATGTATGTGATGGGAATGCACATATCCAAAATTTTCAAAGTTTTATGGGAAAATATTCATTCAGAGATGAGGATATGTGGATGAGGTTTTTTGTTAGGTCCTTTGATGCAAAAGCAAAAGACTGGTATTTGAGCTTTCCAAAGAAATTTTTTGCCTGTTGGGATGAGCTTGCTGACTGTTTTAAGGAAGAATTTGCAAAAGAACCGGCTGATCTTGTTGCAGAATTGATGAGAATCAGAAAACAAGATGAAGAGCCATGTATTGATTTCAGTCATAGGTTTGCAGTAGCCCTTTCACATGTCCCTGAAAGTTTCAGACCTGATATTTCAGCCTGTGTTGGCATATTCTTTGAAGCTTTTGAGGAGGGCTCTAGTGCATTACTGAGGGATTTCAAGGTGACTAGTATGCAAATGGCATACAGATTTTTAGAAAATGTAGAAGAAATGAGAAATGTGCACCTGCTGAAACCCCTGTCCCCAGGCCTTGGTGTGAATAATGGTTATGAAGCTGCAAATGACCAAATGATTATGGCATCATGTGCAGATAAAAATGAAAATAAAAGCATAGAGGTTGAGACTGTTGTATTTGAACATAATGCTAACAATACTGCTCAACTGGATTGTTCACCAGTTGAGGATGCCAGTGAAGGGACTAATGAGGATTCCCATTGCAATGATGAGGCAGCTGACCATGAAGACAATAACGAGGTTGTGGACAGCAATGAGCAATTTTTAGAATGGACCTGTGGAGACAATTGTGAGTATTGTACTCAAGACAGAGAAGATATAAGCAAACAGAGAAGCAGTCCTATATGTGACCCATTGCCTACCTTTCAAACACATGGAGATCATGAAGAGCAGTCAGAAATTGAAATAAGTGCTAGTTCAGAGCATGATTGTTTTTCATTTGATGGTTGTTTTGCTTATGACACACAGGCTGATACTCCTCCACAGAGTGAATCCATTGGTGATGAAGAGGTATGCTCTGCTGCCCATGAACAAATGGCATACTATGATGAAACTGATGCACCTGGGTCACCCATTTATGACACATATGGTGATGAGGATCTGTCTGAGTATGGTGAAGATCTAGACATTATTTTTGGCTTGGATTCTGTTTCTCATCCTGATGAAGGAGGAAACAACATACATCAGGTAAGTGACTGTGAAGATGTGCCTGATTTGAAAGAGATGCCAGAGCCTGATCTTTTCTAGCCTGGTGTACCAGATGGTTGTGTACATGATGTACACAATTGTGATTTTGAAAGCTTTTCTTTTGATGAGCCAGCATATAATACAATGAGCCTTGATCTTCCTAGTTGTGTGGTGGACTCTGAGTGTTTCCTATTTGCAGTCCAGCTAGGAGATCATGTTACAATGCATGATGATAATATAGGTGATGAGTGCTATATGCCATATGAATATGCATTGTTTGATACATTCTGCACCCACATGTCACATGATGCTGAGGGTTATCTGCACAAGGGTGATAATGACAAGCCAAATCAGAAGGCTGAATATGCAGATGACAAGATTTGTTTGTGGGTGGATGTCTGCAGTATCTCCAAGCTTGACCCAGTGCATGCAGATGAAAACAAGATATTTGACAAGGGGAGATACATGTTTTTCTTTTCTTGGTGGCCTTAGGCCATCAAGTGTGTTGGGTGATGCAGGTCAGTGCAGTATTTGACTCTGTGCCCAATGGATAAGGGACTGGTCTGCATCCCAGAGATCTGGAGTTCTCGCTGCAGTCTTGCACCTGCACGTCCCCAGACAGAGCCACTGTTAGTGCCTGAATTGACTGGTAGTTTTTTGAGCAATTTTCATTCAGGCACTCTCCCTAAGTATCCAAAAAATGTTCTAAGTGATGGACCTCCTCAGCAGTTTTCAGCTGCATCATCATATTTTCCGAAGGAGGAGGTCATCATCATCATGTTTGTTTCGATGAAGGTCGGCATCATCATGTTCTCCGTCGACCGGTTTCTCATCGTCATCATCATATTGAAGTATCGGGTGATGTTTGGCTTTTTATCATGATGATGCTGACGAGCTACAGTGCGCCCTGACCTGCTTGCGAGGGTGATTTTTCAAAGTCTCCGGTGATCTTGCACTTATCACCTTGCCGAAACATGATGATGATGTTGCCCCGTTATTCTGAAGGGGTTATTCTTTGAGTTGCTCGACCTAACTTGTTTTTTCCTAAGGGTCGTCGTCATCATCATCATATTTCCTTTTATCACCGTGCTGCTTGCGAGGGTCATCATGTTATCTGCATCATGATATTTCGCCGGGGTGATATTTCTATCATCGGGTGATCTTGGTTATGATCATCCTGATGATGTTGTTGAAGAGTTCTTAGTGCGACCCGATATTCACTGGGGTCATCATATTTTGAACGTCAGGATGATCTTAGTCAATATCATCCTGATGATGTTGTATCACCTTGTTCTTTGTTTCTCATCCTGATGATGCTGACGTCATCCTTATATCAGGGTGATATCTTTCTTTCTGCCTATCTGCATCATGATATTTCCGAAGGAGGGGGTGATATTTTCATATCACTCGAGTGTGTTTGTTCCAGCATCATGATGATGCTGATATCAAGGAGATATCCGCCTGTCGGCTTCGTGCGCTATCTAGTGGGGGTGATCTTTTCGAGCATCATCATATTCATCTATCGCCCCGATCTTACAGAGGAGCTACAGTGCAACCTGATATTTGTGCATCAGGAGGATATTTCCAAATATCCGGTTGTCTTCCGAATATCATGATGATGTCGATATGATGATGACGTCATCGAGGTCCCGGGGGGGTCATATTTCTAACACTGATCATCTTGAGGAGATCTCCCGACATTTGCAAACATGATGATGACGTCATCCGGATATGAGGAGGTGCGCAGTAGGCAGATATGATGATGACGTCAGCAGAATATGATGATGACGTCATCAGGATGTTCATCGGCCAGACTTTTGTTATAAGCTCAGCAGGAGGATGTTCCTCCGATGGATCCGGTTGTGTGGGTGAAGGCGAATATCATGCAGTTGTATTGCAATATGATGATGACGTCAGGGTGATATTTCGAACAACAGGATATCATGCTGCTGAAGGATGATGATGATGAAGTCCTATACTAGTGTCGTCAGGAGCAAAAGCGCCGACATGATATATGCTCATGACCTAGTATATAAAGTGTTAATGAGGTTGCTGCGGGGTGCATGTGGGATAATTGATATCCTGCATTTTCAAATATCATGATGATGAATCTCGGCGGGAAATGCTTGCGATGCAGAATTGTTGTTCTTCCCAAGGCCGCGGGTTGGTGCGCCATTAATGGCGATTGTTGCAGAGGTATGGGCGATGGCGTGGATGGATCCTGTACCCGATTGAAGGTGTACATCAGCGGACAGTGGCGCAGGGCTCAAGAAATCTTCCTGTCTCCTCCGCTACCTGCTGCATTCAAGTTTGGGCGCTAATCTGGTTGTGTTTGAGCGCCATTTCCATGATACTGTGTATCTGGCGGGATTTTTGGTCAACATTGTAATTAATTGCTGAGCACCTACCTGGCTGTTATAAGCAGGTGGTGTTGCTCATTTGAGTTGTTGTTGAAAGTTGTAGATTTTTGGCTCTGTAGTCCAAAACCAGCTGATCTGGTTGCTCTGTACAGTTTATCTTGTGAGTTTATGTATCTCCTGTTGTAGGACTTAGCATGAATCCACTGGTTTCATGGTTGATCTTATATGAGTAATGCTATCTTAGCATGTGTTGTGTTAATTCTGTCTCCAGTATTGCATGTATTCTTCTTCTGGATCTGGATATTTGCTTATGTTTAGATTCTAGAGCATAGAATTCCTATGTTGAATGTCTGATCTTTTAACCTCTGCTCAAGGGGCAGATTAAACTGTTTTCAGGTTGAACATTGGGAAGGGTATACTGCAGTAGGGATGCCATAAGTAGAGATAGCTCAACACTCTATATTGGGAGATATCTGTAAGGCAGATATCATGTGTATCCCCCTGAAATCCAGTTTTAGCTATTTATGCTGATCATTCACAGGTGTATGTCTACCAACTCCAAGCCCTGGATAGGCACCAATCATGCTGTGTTCTTGTGTTATACACCATGTCCAGCTTTGCATCCAAATTCATATCAAAACACTTCATACTTCCACCTGTTAGTTGTAGGAGTAGGATTAGGAACCCCCTGCTTACTCTCATACTCAACCAGACATCATGTCCAAGAATGTTGCCAGCCTTGTGATCTATCATGCAGATCTTGGTCCATACATGAGAGTATTCTGCCTGTTGTTGTCAAGTTAGATCTTTCTATCTTTGAGCTAGTCAAGGTTACATCTTGAGTTATAGGGATACCCCCCTTGGTGCGGCAGAACCAAAAGTGAAGGGGAGGAGCTCACGCAACCTCCTGTATTCAGTTGGCCTGAATCTGCCTGTGCATTAGAAGTGGCAAACCCTAATGCTGATTCAGAAGAAATGTCAACACACAGGAAGGAGCGTTACGTGTATCTATTTCAGCCAATGAATTTGTAGAGAGGCTAACCGTTTCAGATCTGAAAGATATCTTCTGTCATATACTTCCAGTTAAGTTTCAGTTTGGTTAGACCGTTGGGATTTGATCGTGCGGGCAATCTTGACCCTGTGCTATAAATATGGGTCCAGATCGCAGATTCAAAGGGGGAGAGAGTTTTCTACATACAGATTGTTATTAGAGATTTACGAGAAGTTTTTTTGGAGACTTGTGCTGTGGCCAGTAATATTATTTGCCTTTGTTCTATTTTCTTGATTCAGAAAGTTTGTATAACTGTGCATATATCAGTGCCTTTTATGTGACTGGAAAATTAATAAGAAGACTGAGTTCTGTGCCTTTGCTGATATTTTCTGTGTTATTACAAAATCTTCTAAGTTGTGAGCCTTTGATTCTATTTGTTTTCATCTTTTACATTGATCATGCATTATTTGCTCTTTAATGTAACTGAATCCTAGAAATAGTCACTGTGCTTAGTATTAAGGAATGAATCATACTCAGGCGTATCGCCATAGTTAAATTTTCTTTCATTGCATTTGTGATTTTGTTCAGTTTCTATCCCTTTCTCCCAAAACATATTTGAGATAAAGAAGAGCGAGCTTCTTTAAAATCTGGAGGTTGTTTCAGGTTGCAAGTCCCATATTCCTAAAACTTCCCATGTTGGTGTTAGAATCAGCACAATTTTAAGCATCAACAGGCATCAAAACCTTATATGTACTATTCGCACTCATCGCTATGAGTCCCCTTCCTAGGCTCGGTAAAATTATACTACCTTGGGCACGCATGAACTCAACCTATTGTTTGTGAGTCTCGTCCATGCAATCATGGGATATACATCATCACCTAGATCATTTCATACCTTTGTGAACTGTATCTGACATTGCTATATTAAACTAAGAAATGCTCTCAATTAATCTTATGCAACTACTGTTACTAGCTCAAGAAAATCACAATCCTAATAACTCATTCAACATCCCCATCAGGGCCTAGATTTCACACTCCCCCCCATCTAACAATCCCTCACTAATCCCATTCCCCTATCATATCTCTATCCAACCAAACAAAATTCCCCCCAATGACGTGGCGGCTTATGACCTAAACAATCCTTTTGTCCCCCCCATCCCCATTCTCTAGATGCTCCCAATCCTATCCATACCCCATCCAAACACCCCTTTCCTTTCCCCACCCAATCCCCTTTCCCTCAACCTCACTACCCAGGGTCAAACAACGAACATCATGTGTATTAGGACTTGATCATATCGCCTATCACCTAGTTTGCATTCCACCTATCACCTCACTTTTCACCTTGCATAATCATTTAAGTTCATTTTAAATTCACCTTGCATAGTCATTTAGATTCATTTTAAAATCCTTTTGCATTAGCATAATCATTTAAAGTTCATTTTAAATTCACCTTGCATAGTCATTTAGGTTCATTTTAAAATCCTTTTGGATTAGCATAATTATTTCCTTTGCATATTATTAGGATCATTTCAATCATTTAACTCGCCTTACATATCATTAGGTTCATTTTACAACCAATGCATATCACTTTGGTTCATTTACATATCACCTAGATGTAGTTTAAAATTGCATATCATTTAGATTCATTTTAATCCATTCATATTTACATGACAGTTAGATTCATTCTAAGTTGCAAATCATTTTAGGGTTAGTCTAATCCGATTAGTTTGCATAAAAATTAGGTTCATTTTAGAATCATTTAGTTGCACATCATTACAAATCATATCATACTCATTTATGTTTGTCATCACATAGGTGCATGTTAAAATTCAAATTAGTATCATCCCATTGCATTCCATACAATATATCATCTCATAAACAATTAGTTACATTACAACATCATAAGCACCACCATTGAAACAACATTTAAATCATCTAGTGGCATCTACATATTTCCATATATTTCCAATACATCACATTGTTGCATCCATAATAAATGTTTACTAGTCTGAACATTTAGTTGCATTATACATCATATAGTCCATAAAATCACAACACCATGCATATATCACAAATAAATCCATCATTAATGCATCCATAAAATCACACACATAATTGCATAAACATAACACATCCATAGCATATAAAACCATAAAATACATTTGCACCCATCATATAGACATCATCATAATAGGACATCATAAACCATCAACAAGCATCACATCATATATAACCACCGCAAAAAATGTATATCGCTCGCATCATCAAAAAATATAGTGTCCTGATACAATGCCTCTCAGGGCTAACATGATATAAACATCACATAGAGGATCCTCTCTTTGAAGGAGTGGGAGACCCTGATCCTGGCCATGGCTACGATCCTATCGGCAGCTGTGGCTGTGACTGTGTCGGCACTTGTGGCTGTGGTTGTACCTGCACCTGTGGAGCCTGCTGGGGAACGTGTGAGGGAGGAGGCATGGTCTGCTGAACTGACTGAATAGATCTCGATCTATGTGATCTTGATGCCCCTGATCTACTAACCTAGCTGTAACTCGGTGCCCACTGCACTGCTGGCATGGCTGCATAATACAGGCCCCTATAGTACTCCATCCATATTCTAGCCTCTGCTAACTCCCCCTATACCTAAGCTATTTGCCCCTGTGCTTGGCTCAACTACTCCTGTATCTGATATGAATGTGTCTACACCTGGGACAACTGAGCCTGCATCCCTACCAAAATCAGGGCAAGTCCCCCACCTGAAGCCTATAGACTACTCAGTGAAGTCTCTGCCTGTTGTGCCCTAGTGAGTGTTGTATCTCGCTCCCCTGTCAGGGTGACTATGTAACCCCGAGCCTGTGCTAGCTCTGCCTCACGGCCCTCCAATGCCTCCTGCAAGCTGGCCACCCATGCTCTCAGGGTCTCCATCTCCTCCTCCTCATCCCGTTGTCACCAACGAGGTGTCAACCTCTCAGCTTCTGCCTCCAAAGTTGTCCCTAAAGTCCCTGCCTCTACATTATGCCTGCCAACCTGCCACTACCCCACTTGTGGTGGAGGTAAGTCACCCTCATCTACCCTCGGTTGTCCCCCACACCAATGAGGTCCTCTAGGCTGTCACGCTGCTCCAACCTATACCTGCTGCGCAGGAACTTGCTGCCCCACCTGTCCCTGTCCTGCTGCCGCTGCTGCCAACACATCCATCGGCTAGCCATCCGTCCCAACCAATCTCTCCTCTCCATCGTCTCCCACCCCATAACCTCAATAAACTCATCTCCATCCCCATCAGGGTCATCTACATCTCCACCTAAATCATCCCCCTCTGCCCCTACTACCTCCTCTGCTGGATCTGTCAACGGAGTGGGCTGATGCATATGCCACCATATATCGTATGCAGCCGTAGTCCCTGCATCTCTAACTGTGCTCCTCCAATCCCACTGTACTAGCTGAAGTGTTGCAAAATCACTCAGAGCAACCTGTGGCTATAGGGCTGTAGGCCAGTAGGGTCCATCTCGTAGGGTCCGCGCATATATCGCCATCTGCTAAGGGGTGTCTTGTACCAAACCAAACTACCGCATAACCCGTGAGGGTAGGTACATCTCTATGGTATGGTCTCCTTGACCCATAAGGTATCTCTGCTGAGAGGTAAATGGAAGATGAATAACATCATCTGGCCACTCTATATTGATGTATGGTCGCCAAACCATGCTAATCACGTCATCCAACATCCTCTGCCAATACCGTACCCTGCTAATATACGTGTACTCTGCATCCCGATACAAAAACACAAAGGCCTCAAAAGGCCACCGATAGTACCCACATGTCAGCCGACTGACAAGGATGTGCTCCCAAATCCATACATGTAGTAGAGTAACTCCAGTAGACAAAGCTCTATCATGCAGATAGGTGACTATGTGCATCTCATGGTATAGCTGCGCTAGTATCACTGGCCCCTAAGCATAGACAATCTCCTGCCCCACCATCCCCTCTATCACCCCTCCCTAGCCAACTGGAAAACCCCTGCCTCACCTATCAGGCATCACCACGCCTCCAATCAACACACAAAGGAATAAGGCAAAGGGATCTGTACCCGCAGCTAGTGTCCCCTCATAGTCCATCTCTCTCATCCACTGAGAGAACAAGGCGACCCACTCCAAACACTCTGACATGTCATATCTAACACATCGGCCTTGGATAGGTAGCTTGAGGATGTGATAAACATCCTCAAGTGTGATGGTAATCTCTCTTGTCGGCAACATAAAGCTGCAAGTCTCAGAGCAGTATCACTCCACCATGGTCATCATCAGAGCTCTATGCACTTGTAGAACTGGCATTGACGCCACCGTCAGAAGCCCCAACCTTGCCAGTCAAACCCATATAGCGTCATCAAAACCATCGAACAGTGCCATCACGGATGGCACTCGTCGCTCCCGTGACTGCAATATGAATCGCTGCATATCCTACATCCATAACTTTCTGGTTAGACATTAACCTATCTTTCTCTAAAAATTCCCCTTTTTTCTTCTACTGTCTAAAGTCAACATCATTGGTGCTAAAACAGACAACCCTTAGTGCCATTTCAAAGAATCACACCAATTAACAACCCCTTTCATGCTAAATCTCAGGATAGTGCCACTGCGCACTACCTTTGGTGTCATTTTAAAAAATGGCGCTGAAACACCATTTGGCGCCATTCGGCTGAATGGTGCCAATTCACCGTTTAGTGCCATTACAGAGGATCGTGCTACTCTAGCCCCTATTTGGCATTACAAAACTCCAACCCATATTCTTCTAGGGAATCGTGCTAATCCAGACGATAGTGAGAAAATACCTTCTGAATGGTGACAAAACCGCCCTCCCCTACCCTTGCGGATAGCGCCAATCTAGAGGATGGCACCAATCCGCCTAACCGTTGGCGCTACGTGCTCCAACCCCAAATCCCAAACCCTTAAAAATGCATGTAAAATGAAAAAATGACAAAGTCCAGGTTAGGTCCTACCTGGGGTCTAGCATCGGGTGATCGGCCAACCTCTCGGAATCACTCTGAGATGTGTCGAAGTCGCGGAAACTGGGGGTTACGGTCAGCCATCTCTCTTTCACTCCTTCTCTAGGGTCAAAATGTGTAAATGTGGTACTCTTAGGGCCCACTTTTCCTAATATAGTGGGCCATGTCATCTTTCCACCCCTTCTTTTTTCCTCCAGGGTGTAGATCTCAGCGTTTTTTCTCCATTTTTCTTCCTACCATCCTCTTTTTCCATCGCCTACCTAACTTTCACTTCCATTGCATCCTTTCGAGAGCTCACCTAGAAAATTTTTATTTTTTCGCCAACCTCTCGAGGGGGCATCCCCTACCCATCTTATTCCTTCCCGGCAGCTGGGGCATATTTTTCTTCGACTTGACGCCACTTCCCTCCTAGGTCCTGACGCCACGTCAAAGAGGGGCAAATGTAGACACCTAAAAATGTCTCAACCACCAAACTGACTCCTGACATCCCTAAACATGCCAATTTCCCTTCTAACCAATTAATTAAATTTTTATTTAATTAATTACCCCTTCATTACACTATTTTCCATCATTTTATCCCTAAAATTGAATTAATTTCATTAATTCAATAGTCTAAACCTTAGCCATTTGATTTAATAAATATGCAATATTTATTAAATCAATTTAGCCCTTTCCACTAAATCCAATTAATTAGTTAAAACCATGTTAACTAATTAATCCAGCCTACTAATTGACCTATCCCTACCCTAGGCAATTAAATAGCTATTATTTAATTGCCTACCCTAGCCTACCTCATCTTAGCCCTAGGATTAATTAAATAAAACCTAATGTTTAATTAATCCTAACCTCTCATTTGGGTGGTCAAACCTTGTTTAACACCCTTCCCCACATCCTCCAAATAAAAAATTGAATTAAATCCACATACGTCAATTTTTTATTCAAAAACATCCAACATCACATTTAATTCTCCTTACACCCCCATACCTCATTTATTTCTCCTCTTCCCCAAATGAATTTTTAATTCATTTCTATTCCCCCATATGAATCTTTAATTCAAAAATAATCCATCACCCAACCTCATTTAATAATCCTTTTCCTAAAATGAATAAAAGATTTACTTTTATTCCTAGCCCTCCATTCATTCAAGATTAAATCTAGGCCCTCCACATCACTTTTATCCTCCACCCTTGATCTCCCAAATCAATCTCCACCCTTGGATAAAAATCCCCTCCAAAAATCTATAAATAGAACCTCTCCCAAGCCATTTTCAAGATCCAAGTTTATGCAATGTTATAATGCCAAAATCACTCTTGAGCTAAGATAGTGTGTTGCACAATTTGAATAGCATTTCACATTAGAATCCATTGTCTATGGATAATCTTGTCTTAGGAACTTGTTTTGGGTGCATGGTTCCTCTCCCTTGATGAGATTGGGTCTTCAAGTGAGGTATAACTTTTTGTGATTTATTGCATTTAGTTTGTTGTTTTTACCTTATTTGATAACCTAATCTACACAAATGTTTCTCTTTTTGCTAAAGCTACTATTTTCTCCAATATTATGTTAGAGATTCAAGTCCAGGCCAACAAGGTGGCTCTAGAGGTGGCTCATCTCCAGGAGGTTCTTAATCATTGGGGTTGTTGGTTCTTGAATTGACAGAGGGTTTGCTAGTTCCAATGCACAGGCAGATTTGGTGAACTAATACAGGAGGTTGTGTGAGCTGCCTCCCCTTCACTTTTGGTTCTACTGCACTAAGGGGGGTATCCCTATAGCTAAAGATTCAACCTTGACTAGCCCAATGACAGAAAGATTTAGCTTTACAACAACAGGCAGAATACTCTCACGTATGGACCAAGGTTTGAATGATAGATCACAAGTTTGGCAACACTCTTGGACATATCTAACTGGTTGAGAATGAGAGCATGTAGGGGTCCTAATCCTACTCCTACAACTAACAAGTTGGAAAAATGGAATGATTGGTATTAATGTTTTGGATGCAAGACAAGGGATTTTGGATCATAACTACTACATAGGAGGAGACCAGTGCCTATCTCAGGGCAAGGAGTTAACTAGATGTATACAAGAGAATGGCTTACAACTGACATTCAAGTTTCAAGGGGTTAGGACTAGTATTTGCCTTACAAACACCACCCAAGGATAAGTATTTAACTGTCTCTACTTACATACATCCCAGCTGACACACAATCTTCTCCATACTCAACCTAAAACAATTTAATCCAGTCCTTGAATGGAAGTTAAAGATTAAGCATGTGATACAGAAATCTATACCCAAGGATCTGAGAAACTCTTAGCAACCAGATTCAAAAGAAGCTAATGCATACAACAAATGGAAATAGATAGATAAACGCATGCAATGAAGTATTTTTCATATAAATATGACATGAAACTAAACTAATGTGCAAGGTGCATTTAGATGCAACTCATAAACTCCAAAAGAGATAAAACAACCAAGAAAATGTTGTCTTTCGTTATTTTTCCCCCAAAAATGCCCAAGTCTTCAACAACTTACAATGTGTAACACAGTCTGCTATATATAGCAAGAGAGTGTACCCAACATTAATTACACTGGCATTTCAAAATTTTCCCAAATACAAAGAACCATGAGAATGGCATCCAAAACATTGAATGCACCAAAGAGAAGGAGAAAGAAAAGCAGGTGAGTTTGGGATCTGCACCGTCACTTGAAGATTTTTCTCATCAATTGGGTAGTTGACCTGTCAATCAGACCATATCTCTGCAATTCCTTTGCCATTAATGGTATACCAACCCGCAAGATGCAGCAATGGTCCACGCTCTGAAGATTCCCACCAGAAAAGATGCAACGAGCATAGGAAATCCTTCATTGTTGAAAGTTTGAACCATGACCGTCGAATTCCTTCCTATTGCCAAAATCAATGGCACCAAAACACGCTGAAAAGTTGCCAACCAATGAAATCATGCCACGTAGGCACCCTGTGCTCCCATCGCTGACTTTTCCACCATCTATTTTGCCTTTTTCACCCTTGTATATGCATATTCAAATGCATATACAACTACCTACTTTCCTGCCTTTCAAATCCTTTGTATATGCCAATGCATATACATACAACTGTTTAACATACAAGGCGGACCCCAAATCTATATAGAACAAATCAAAATTCTACTTGGGTCTAGCTTGTATCACCTTTTGCATCTTTCCATTTTGTATATTGCATACATACAATGCAATAGACATGCCGCAGATTTTAAATTTTACAAAACAAATTGGGACAGTTTTCAAATCCGGGCCTTGTATCTCATCCCTTTGTATATCGGCATATACAAATGTCATATACATGCAAGCTGCGGATCCCAGCACTGAATTAGCCAAATCTAACTTTTGAATTGGGTCCGACTTGTATATCGCTCCATTGTATGTTCGCCTTGTATATCGCATATACAATGCGAACATACAAGCCAAAACATACATTCATCAGATTTGAGCCTTTATCAATTACATTGCAAAACTTTTCGGATCCAGGTCATGCACATTAAGAATGTATGTTCCCTTGTATGTTTGAACATATAATCTTCTTTGTATATCTGCGGGCCCTACCAAATGTATCTCCCCCTTTACCTGCTGCTTGTATGTCACATATATATTGCGACTTGTATGTTGGAGATACAATGACCCTTGTATGTCTGCGGGCCCCATCACTTGTATATCGGCCTTGTACATCTTTTTCCTTTGCATATAGAGAATGTATATTGCATATACGTTCTGCTTTGTATGTTGTCGAATATACAAGACCCCTTGTATCTTTTCAATGTACATGTTTCTTCTTGCACATGCATCGGCCAATGTATCTTTCCGTTGTATGTGGTGAATGTATATTGCACTTGTATCTCGCACATACAAACCCTTTTTCACTGTAGCGAATGCATGTCGACCCTTTTGTATGTTGACTTTGCACATTCCTTCTTTGTATGCCACCAATGTATCCTTTGCTTGCATGCTTCTTCTTTGTATATAGCCGTTGTATATCTAAACATACAAACCCGATATACATGTAACCCTCACATACAAGCAGGGGATATTCCTGAAATCTGTGAAAGATTCCCCATTGCATATACAAACCTGATATGCATTCAAGGAGGCATATAACTAATTTTTTCCATTTTTTGAAGGCCGATTGAAATTTCTGCAAGCCCGCCAAGGTATATTTGCATTTGTACATACAAACCCCTTTGTATATACAAAGATATATGCATTTACAACTATTTTTTGCACTTTTCAACTGCAAAGGCCAAAAGACTTAGAAATTTTTAGATTTTTGGGAAGGTGCCTGCATATTTAAATGCTTGAAACCTGAATGTTTATGTAGGCACCAACACTGGCTCTATCTGTGGACGGATGCCTCTTGCAGGCATGGAGAGAACTCTATATCTCTGGTTTCGTAGATTGGGCTTTATCCATTGGGCAACATAGTCAAAGCTGCACCAACCTGCATCACAAATTACACTCTTAAAATTTACTTGGGGGCCCAGGGCCTCCAAAAAAGAAAAACCAAAATTTTCCTTTGTCAAACACTCAATTTTCTTTTGATTTCTTCAAATGAAGCCTGAAAATATTTTGCTATCTACAGCACCCAGCGTTGTAATTGATTGTGTTGCTACCCATTTCCTTTTCTTTGACAAATCTACAACAAGCTTGATCAGCATACATTATCATCAGCTTTAGAGTGTCATCATCATATGAGTCACTGATGTTTCTTGGAAAACTAACAAACTCACATGAAACAAATGAATCCACATCAAAATTTTACTTTTCTTTAAAAAATAAGGACTCCTCTGTATTAAACATGCAATATTCAGGCACAAGCAACATCTCATAATCATATTTATCTTTATAAACACCCAGGTATTCATCATCATTCCTCTCAATATCTTTATCATTAAGATCCACCTAGAATGTCTCAAGAGAAGGCACAAAGAACTCAGAATGCAACCCTTTACTGAAAGCTTTGTAGTCACCCCTACAATCAACATTATCCTCAACTGTATGAGCACACACATCTGTAACTTGTCCATTCACATCTAAATAGTGACCCTGATTTTCTTTTTCACCATTGCATTGATAATCAAAAGCAAATTTTTCAACCTCTGCATTGTAAAGGTAGTCAGAATCTTCAAGGAAACATTCATATTCAGCATCCATATATATTTCATCATCTGAAAGGCTCACATATGCATCTAAATGCTGATAATCACTAACACATTCAATGTCATTCCTTGAACCTACATTTTCTATGTTCAGAGTGAAACTCTGCATATCCACCTTGTACAAATAATCAGGAATAACTGGGATATGCCTATTGCTGCAAGACACAACCTCGTGTATATCTTTCATTTCATCATTTGAAGGGCATTTTGCATCTGCAGGCTTCTCTTCTAGAGGCTGATAACAATCTTTGTCTTCATCATTATAGGATGTGCCCACATTTTCTACAACATTTTCTTCATGTTTGCGCATCACATCATGACCACACATACTAGTCTGAAATATATTTCCCTCTACAATTGAAATATATTCATTTTGATAACTATTTTGAAAACTTGCAGTCATGAAACCTACTGGCATTCCATATTTCTGATTATTTTCAATAGCCATAGCAAATCTAAAAGCCTAGTGAAGTGTAGCTAGTTCTTTATCTCTCAATAAATAACTCATTTTCTTATCAAATGTAGCCAAATAAATTGTCAAGCACAATGCATCATTGGGTCTCATATATTCAGGGATCCGCTTGAGCAGCTTAATAAATCTAAGATTAAAGGCTAGAACTAGTTCCTTATCCTCCTTTTGAATATTCATGAAATGTATGATCAATGAGGCCAAATCAAATTTTTCACCAAATTGCTCTAGGAATGCAATTTCTAAATCTACCCATGAAGAAAATGAACACACAAGGAGGTTTGAAAACTAGACCCTAGCATCATCCTCTAATGAATGAACAAAGAGTCTCATTGCTACATCTTCATCCTCTACCTCATAATCTTCTATCAAATTACAAAAATTTTGCAGATGTTTGTTTGCAGACTCAAAATTTGATCCATTATATTTTGGCAAACATCTTCTAATCTTATTGGGAATAACATTTGGGTAACCATTTATTCCTTTGAAATTTAAAGCTTTATATCTTTCAATAAAAAATGGTCTTCTTTGAGAGCATAACCAAGACTGCTACTTTGTTTGAATCATTATTTTTGAATCAAAAGATGAATACTTGGAAATATGTTGCAGCATTGGATAGGTTCAATCAACAGAGTCGCCACCTCCCACAGAGAGGACAGAATATCAACAAGGTACTTTTATTTTCTGGATTCATCACACCAACAGAGCACCACATGGTCTTTATTTGGTATTGCTACAACAACTTTTTTAGAGATTAGATTTTCTAGCCTTCGAATTACTTGACTCTTCCCCAGCAAAGTCGCCATTTGTTGGTTCCCGAATCGGCAGAGGGTTTGCCAGTTCCAATGAACAGGCAAATTCGGCCAACTAATACATGAGGTTGCGTGAGCTGCCTCCTCTTCACTTCTGGTTCTACCGCACCAAGGGGGTATCCCTATAGCTAAAGATTTGACCTTGACTCGCCCAATGATAGAAAGATTTATCTTTACAACAATAGGCAGAATACTCTCACATATGGACAAAGGTTTGAATGATAGATCACAAGTTTGGCAATACTCTTGGACATATCTAACTGGTTGAGAATGAGAGTATGCAGGGGTCCTAATCCTACTCCTTCAACTAACAGGTTGGAAAAATGGAATGATTGGTATTGATGTTTTAGATGCAAGACAAGGGGTTTTGGATCATAACTACTACACAGGAGGAGACCGATGCCTATCTCAGGGAAAGGAGTCAACTAGACATATACAAGAGAATGACTTGCAACTGACATTCAAGTTTCAAGGGTTAGGACTGGTATTTGCCTTACAAACACCACCCAAGGATAACTATTTAACTGTCCCTACTTACATACATCCCAGCTAACATACAATCTTCTCCATACTCAACCTAAAACAATTTAATTCACTCCTTGAATGGAAGTTAAAGATTAAGCATGTGATATAGAAATCTATACCCTAGGATCTGAGAAACCCTTAGCAACTAGATTCAAAAGAAGCTAATGCATGCAACAAATGGAGAAAGATAGATAAACACATGCAATGAAGCATTTTTTATATAAAAATGACATGAAACTGAACATATGTGCAAGGTGCATTCAGATGCAACTCATAAACTCCAAAAGAGATAAAACAACCAAGAAAATGCTCTGTCTTTCGTTATTTTTCTCCCAAAAATGCCCAAGTCTTCAACATACAATGTGTAACACAGTCTGCTATATACAGCAAGAGAGTGTACCCAACATTAATTACACTAGCATTTCAAAATTCCCCCAAATAGAAAGCACCATGAGAATAGCACCGAAAACATTAAATTCACCAGAGAGAAGGAAGAAGAAAAGCAGGTGAGATCAGGATCTGCACCGCCGCCTAAAGATTTTCCTCATCAATTGGGTAGTTGACCTATCAATTAGACCATATCTCTGCAATTCCTTTGCCATTAATGGAATACCAACCCGCAGGATGTAGCAATGGTCCGCGCTCTGAAGATTCCCGCTAGAAAAGATGCAGTGAGCATAGGAAATCCTTCGCTGTTGAAAGTTTGAACCATGACCGTCAAATTCCTTCCTATCGCCAAAATCAATGGCGCCAAAACACACTAAAAAGTTACCAACTAATGAAATCGTGCCACATAGGCACCCTGTGCTCCCATCGCTGACTTTTCCACCATCTATTTTGCCTTTTTCACCCTTATATATGCATATTCAAATGCATATACAACTGCCCACTTTCCTGCCTTTCAAATCCTTTGTATATGCCAATGCATATACATACAACTGTTTAACATACAAGGCATACCCCAAATCTATATAGAACAAATAAAAATTCTACTCGGGTCCAACTTGTATCACCTTTTGCATCTTTCCATTTTGTATATTGCATACATACAATGCAATATACATGCTACGGATTTCAAATTTTATGAAACAGATTGGGACACTTTTCAAATCTGGGCCTTGTATCTCATCCCTTTGTATATCGGCATATATAAATGCCATATACATGCAAGCCATGGACGCCAGCACTGAATTAGCTAAATTTGACTTTTGAATCGGGTTTGGCTTGTATATCGCTCCATTGTATGTTCGCCTTGTATATCGTATATACAATGCGAACATACAAGCCAAAACATACATTCATTGGATTTGAGCCTTTATCAATTACATTGCAAACCTTTTCGGATCTGGCTCATGCACATTAAGAATGTATGTTCCCTTGTATGTTCGAACATACAATCTCCTTTGTATATCTGCGGGCCCTACCAAATGTATCTCCCCCTTTGCCTGCTACTTGTATGTCGCATATACATTGTGACTTGTATGTTGGAGATACAATGACCCTTGTATGTCTATGGGCCCCATCACTTGTATATCGGCCTTGTACATCTTTTTCCTTTGCATATAGCGAATGTATATTGCATATATGTTCTGCTTTGTATGTTGCCGAATATACAAGATCCCTTGTATCTTTTCAATGTACATGTTTCTTCTTGCACATGCATCGGCCAATGTATCTTTCTGTTGAATGTGGCGAATGTATATTGCACTTGTATCTCATACATACAAACCCTTTTTCACTGTAGCGAATGCATGTCGACCCTTTTGTATGTTGACTATGCACATTCCTTCTTTGTATGCCACCAATGTATCCTTCGCTTGCATGCTTCTTCTTTGTATCTAGACGTTGTATGTCTAAACATACAAACCCAATATACATGTAACCCTCACATACAAGCAGGGAATATTCCCAGAATCTGCAAAAGATTCTCCATTGCATATACAAACCCGATATGCATTCAAGGAGGCATATAACTGATTTTTTCCATTTTTTGAAGGCCGATTGAAATTTCTGCAAGCCCGCCAAGGTATATTTGCATTTGTACATACAAACCCCTTTGTATATACAAAGATACATGCATTTACAACTATTTTTTGCACTTTTCAACTGCAAAGGCCAAAAGACTTAGAAATTTTTAGATTTTTGGGAAGGTGCCTACATATTTAAATGCTTGAAACCTGAATGTTTATGTAGGCACCAATAGGGGTAATGCCCCGTGCACTGTTGCTCGAATGCCTCCTGATTCTCCTGCCTCCCACATCAACTCTCCTTATTGTGGCCACCGTTGAGGGCAAAGCTTTTCTTCTTGGCGCTCCGGCTCCCCCAGCTCATGGGTTCATCACTGTAATTCTGGTGGCCATCTAGGTTCTTCCCGGTGGCATTCTACCTCGCCTCCTCCTTGGGACACCACTATTGGATGGCCTTCTAGGGGTGCGGGGTCGTCCATTGGTGGTGGTAATGGCTGGTCGGTTGATTCCTCTTCTAAATGGCTCCCTTGATTGGCTCTGGCAATTTCGCCACCCTGCACTGAAGAAAAAGAAAAAGAAAAAGATGACGATGGATGGTCTGTCCCTGATGTCACTCCAGACCGTGCTGCTATTTGGGGGGAACCAGATGACTGTGACCCTCCTCCACCTACATCTGTTATAGCTCTCAGTGCTTAGCGGCTTTGTTTTTTTATGCTTTTTGTTTTCTACGTTAGGCCCGTTTGAAACTTTGGAAGTGTGATCTTGTATCCACCCAAACTGTGTTTTGTATATTTGTGTACTTTTATTAATTTATTAATAGATGTTGATACCTTTACATTAAAAAAATAATAATATTACCTCTATAATAGTCTCCTTGGCTAGATGGTTCATTGACGGTGAGCTTTTTGTCTTTTTAGTTACTAGTGGATGTAGGTTGGTGTTCTATTTTGGTGTCCTTTGACAACTTCCAAGTTAGCAATACAAGGATGTAAAATAAAGTATCAGCTAAGGCATGCGCAAACCGATTGAAGAAAGGACAAACTATTGATCATCACTCGATTTACTAGATTTACTAGATTTGTTAAAGAAACAATGAACTAAAGTAAAACGTCTACTCTTGTTTGAAATTATGTGGTTAGATCATGTTTTAGGGAATAAGAAGATGAATCTTATTTTTAAAGAGGAATGAGCCTACATTGCCCTTCGAAAAGCTGATATGAGAAACTCGGATCAATACATTTTATTCCCATTGTGTGAAAGCACTTCATAGCTTACTTACTACCTTCGATCAAGACATTTTCTCAATCTGAAATGCTCCACAAAATTCAGTTTGAAGGATTTATACGATATTTATTTAGTTCTATGACGGTGCTTTCTCGATTTTACCCATCAATGCTTGAAACGGTGCAGGTGTGCTTTGCCCATTTTGTGTGTTGTACAACACTCTCCCACGTGTTGAGAAGAAACGAATGTTGTTGGACATGGAGCCATGGAAGTTGGATGTGAGACGTCTCTTCAAATATTATCACATAAAGGAAAATGTTTAAAATGAGTCTTGGTTAAGAGCCTTGCGCGTCATTTGCTATTATTGTTTCACCCATTAACACGTGAAGAAGATTGAACTTAAAATATGTGGCACAATTTTTATTATTCTTTTACTGAACTGGGAGAAGTTCATTTATAGTTGTATGGGAATTGGACTACTATTAAAAGGTTGATGACATCAAACATAAACTTTATTTTTCCAGTTATGCTTTTCACTAAATCTCAGCAAATTTTATTTTTCCATTTACTTTTACATTCACTTAGATATTTAAAAAAAAAATCATTGTCAAATTACCTTTAATACTCAAGGCAGTCTTATGATATTTTCATTACTATCTCTTTTAGTGAACTTTCTTCTTCTTAATGATGGATCATTGTGTGATCTGAAATGTTGATGTAAAAATATACACAATTGAATCCAAAAACAATAGGTACAGACAAATATCAAGGTCAATGCAATCTTAACACTAATGTTCTAAATATTTCAAATAAAAGAATCAAATACTAATAGTCATGTAATTTAATAATAAGAAAGAAAGAAGATTATTTAACTTACAACATACTTTTAGTGAAAGAGAATAAGAAAAAATTTCCTATGGGCATTGGAAATTTTATTTAAGAAAAAATAACTCTTTTAAGTCAAAAAAATGTTATATTCATTTGCTTTAGCTTAAGTATAAACCTTTCTCTGCATCAAACTTGTGAAATATGTATGAAATTTATTGTAACAAACCTTCTCAATTGCCCATATAGGAATTTGATATTGTACACGGGAATAAATTTGTGAAAGTCTAATCATTAAAAAATCTCTCTTATTCATGCATTCATGAAATTTGTTCACAGTGTGAGAAGGTAAAAGTATTCAATTGATAAAAACAAACCAAATCACCCTTTTTTCGTAGTTTTGTGGATTAATGGCATGTGGTCAAATATAAAAAATTTGACATTAGGAAGGCTGCTACAAATTTAGATAATGTTCACAATGGTGTCACAAGTCCAAACATTATCTAATCTACACATTTGAGCCCTTGTATTCTCATTCCAATAGTATGTACACATGCAAAATAATATATATGTAATCCTATAGAAGTAGGAAGACAAGCATCTCCTAACAATGTCGACATAGAATTCCTACAAATCCATTTTATTTACCTGATAATGTAATAGACAGATAATTTCTTGTATTAAGGGAAATCAAGTAACCTTTCAGGTGTTATTTTCTCCACTAACTTGATGATATCATAATCGTATTGCTCTTGCATTTCTCTCTCCAAATACACAAATGTCATTATACAACTATAAGCAAAACATTCCTCTTGCAATTTCTACAATTTCTTCTCGAACCTATTAGTGTACCTATTGAACCTTTGGGTGCAATTGCTAGTTATTAGAGGAATCAACAACTATGGTTATTCTTAAATATTAAATGATTTAATAGTCAAAAGTAATTTTTTGCTAATAAAAATAGGATGACTATTTATCACTTTTGTACATTGATGAGGTATAAAATTACCATTGATTGTTTGACTGTTGAACCATTTAATGTTTAAGTAGAGTGGGAAACAATCCTCTATTTCAATTATTGAAAATCTTATGGTTAAATCTTGTGAGGGGTGCCCATATAAGGGTATGTATGCAATGATGGGGGATAAAAAGTGGCTCATATATGTGTTTTAAGTTGTAACATTTTTATGCTTCTAAAAGAACATAAGAGTGATAACACCTATTCATATGGCTTGATATTTACCAATCCATAACATGTACATGTTATATTGAATTTTTAGCTTTTCTATATTTTGAATAATGTCTACAAACTATCTAACACATTCACGTTATTTTTATTTATTTATTTATTATTATTTTTGTGTGTGTTATGCATGCTATAATTCAAATTATGAAGTCAAAGGGATTGTGGTCAATGTGGTAGGGGCACTTGGTTATGATGATGTAGACCAAGGTTCAAATATACTTAAGTGACATCTTGGCACTAGTAGGCATGCTCAAGTAGTAGTCTTGCTTTAGTTAGAAGGTAGAGTGGTAGTCCTGCAAGTGGCACTAGTGAAGCACATTAGATTTGGAGGAATGCATAAGGGAGATGGTGGAGAGGAGTAATAGCCCTATAGAAAGAGCTACAGGAGTTGTAGAGTTGAGTGGTAGTCATTTACGAGGAGGATTTGGTTGAGTGAAGGCCCACAAAAGAAATGGGTGAAGTAGTATTCATACAAGAGGAAATAATGAGGAGCTAGAAATAGGGATTTTTTAGTGGTGAATAGTTCATATCCGCCAATTACAATTTGGTGAATACATTGCAACTGGTAGGGACCAATTCACCCAAATTTTTTGAATTTTTGATCAAATGCATTTCAATTCACCACCAATTTATTTATGAGGCATTTATAATTAGTATTTTCGCCACCATACACTATGCAATTCCAACAGTGATTCACCTAGAATTTTGGAGGCATGTTTTAATTCACCCACATAGTCACTAATAGCATTAAACAGTTTGCCGTGTATGAGGACCAATTTTGCCAATACCATTATCACTTCATGCTAATCCCAGGGTCATATTCACCTAAAAAATTATAACATTTGTTTTTTATCAAGGTGTGTTTCACCCAACATTTATAGGTACTATTTTACAAGTACACTAGATTAACCAAATTATTACCATACCATTTTAAAATCCCATGGTATTCACCAAATATGAATTGATATAAATGCATTTGAAACTCTAATTAATCCTTTACACATTTTGTTCAGCTCTAAGCTCTCGATTCATTTCAGATCATAAACAAGTTTTAACTATAGGCATTGGTGAGTCACTAAAAGGTAAGTGGTCATTTTTTACTATGTAATAATATAAAATTCATGTTGATTATGTATGTCTTTTCCAGACTACTAGTTTGGTTTCATTGTTACAGATGATATTGAGTAGGAGTTAGGACTAGGGAGACATCTTAATCTAAGACCCAGGGATCTATATTCTATCATCTATGATTCCTTCTTGAACAAAATGACATTGTTTCTGTAGCTTTTAATTCATGAGAGAAGTCAATCAGGAACAAGTTTCCTAAGGGTGGTGAAGCCATCAAAACGTAGAAACATAATGTCATACTTTGGCAATCTTTGTGGTCCATCAGATGGAGCTACATCATCAGAACATGTACCATCTATTAACCCTTGTGGTACTATTTGTGATTGTATCTCACTCTAGGTATTTGAAGTTGGAACAAAATGAATATCCTTATCTATGTGTGTATGCCCTTTGGCTTCTTTTTTAGCTCCAATGGCTTGATGATTACTAGGTTTTCTAGGGTTTACCTCTAGTACCATCCAAATGCCTTGTCTTCTAGGCACCAAACAACCATCTTCATAACCCAATTTTTGGGCTATTGATGCCCCTGTAGTATATGTTTCTCTTGTGGTCTCACTCATACGAGGTTTGAATATATAGGCACTAATGATCCCACTAAAATTCAACGATTAAAAAACTTAAAATATTTAAATTGTCCACTTGTAAATTGTTCCATTGTTCAATGAAAAAATGATGAATGGTTGTAGTTCAATTCTAAAAGGTAGATTTCCAACACTACACATTGCCAACAAAAGTCTCTCGAATCAACTAGTAGCAACTAGATATTATTATATCAATAGTTGAGATATATAAAATCTATAATATATTTATATTGATTATTGTATACTATATTGTATATAATTTAAATTAGTTAATATAAAATAAAGGTGGTGGTAGAGCACAATGTGTCAACTATGAAGATGGGCCCACCTGTTAATTTTGCAATGTAAATGAAACATCATGATGTAATCATGATGAGCCACATGGCATACAATGAGAAAAAAAATTAGGAATACTTTCAATAGAGTCCACTTGTAAATTGTTCAACTGTTTAATAAACAAATGATGAATGGTTGTAGTTCAATTCTGGAAGATAGATCTTGAATGGTACAAATGTGCAACAAAAGCCTCTAAAAGCAGGTGGGAGCTATTAGATATTATTGGATCAACAATCAAGATATGGAGAGCGGTAATTTACTTTTTAGATCTTTAGAAGGTGTTTAGGCTACATGGGTTGCTAAAAATATTATTAGTAATTGCAATGTAGACAACTAAATTACACCACCTCCTAATGTTGCACATTACATGACACGTCTTATATTATTCTAATGTCACATTAACACATTTTAATTGTCATACTAACTTAAAACTATTATTTACCATCATTAATAAATTAATTATTCACTAATTTCTTATCATTAGAATTATTTACTATGAATAATAGTGATGTATTTATCGGTGATTGAGTTAGTGGATCACTCAATCAGGGAGTTCGTGAACTTCAAAAGAAAGTGTTCAATGAAAACTAAGTTCATGACTTAGAGATTTTGTTGATAGTTCTTTATTGTTTAAGCATCTCATTTCATCAATGAAAAAAACACTTTATGAACCAGCTTAATGTTTATCATAGCAAGCGAGGTTTGTAAAACATGGAACTAATCAATAAAGAACTTAAACAAAAGGTTAAGTTAGTGATCAGTAGAATTGGTTGACTCATAATAGAGAGAATATGCAAAGACCATTTGCTTCATTGGTAAGTTTGAAAATAGGTGGACTCACCGATAGATTCAAGAAACTTTAAGTTCAAATTAGGGTGTATCAAAACTTCGGCCGAAATAGCACTTAATTCATTGATCTATGATAATCGGACGATGGAAATATGTTATAATGTGTTTGTAAATTTTCCAAGAATATTAATAGTTATCATTTAGCATATGATATATTCACCAACCATATTATGTTTTTTTAAAAAATCAGCAACATATTCACCAAGTAATTAATTTTATATTTTTGAATATCTATATAATTCACCACCTACTTTATTTTATTTATTGGAATACAACTATAATTCGCCAATGAGATTTAAAAAAAATCTATGTATAGTTCACCAGCGAAAAAACCAATGTTGACAAATTTGAAAAAAATTGCCAATGAATTTTTTTTCCAAAAATAGGCATAGATTGACAATGTTTTTGCCTCAGGCTAGGATTCACCAAGATTTTATAGGTTTTTTTTTGGGGGGGGTCCTTAAATTTATCCCTGGATAGAAAGTACTAGTCTTGTAGGATGATTTGGTGGAACAATGGAGAGTGATAGCCTTAAAAGGAGAAGAAAGATGAGACATAGTGGTTGTCTCACAGGAGGAAAGCTAGTGGAGATGGTAGAGAAGGCAATAAGGATATGAAAGTAGTATCCTCACTAGTAGAATTATAAGACAAGTGGTATCCCCATTGATGTAAAGGGTTGAGGGACCCATTTTTGGTGCAGGAGCACCTTTTCTATGGTGCAGGAGTCATGTTTTGTTTATGTTTTTAATAAGGCTTTTTAAGCCACATCATGTTTGTAATAAGGTTTTTTTTTGTCAATTTGGTCACTAGACCTATGTAGACCATGTTGGGTCAAGTTTGATGTAATAACACAATGAAAACATGTAGTTTTCTTGTGAGAAGAGAAACCCAATGGCTAACTGACTTTCAAAATTAGTTTGTATGGTTGGGAGGTGTTAGTATTTAAATATGTATTTGCATGCCCCTTCCCAAAAATCTAAAAAGTTCTAACTCTTTTGGCCTCTGTAGTGCTAAAAAATGCAAAAAATCAGTCATATGCATGTGCCTTTGTATGTACAAGGGTGTTTGTATATACATGCAGGTCAAATGTGCATTGGCGGGTCAGAAAACTCTATCGACCTTTGAAAAATTGAGTTAGATGCATTTCTAAATGTATATCGGGCTCTAAAAGGTGCATATACAAAGGGGAAATCTTTTACAGATTCTTGAGAATATTCTCGCTTTGTATGTCGGGTCATATACAAAGCAAAATATACAAGGAGGTGCAAATATACATTTGCTACAGTGGCGAGACAGAGATGCATGTGGTGGGGACCATGGATATACAAGGTCGAATGTATATGCAATATACATTCGGGCACAAATACAATGGTTAGATACATTGCAGGAATATTCTGGAGAAGATTCCTTGTTTGTATGTGCAAGGGAATGTACATTGAAAATTATACAAAGGCTCGCAACATGCAAAGTGAACAGTGCAAAGGAGAGAGAAAATGGTCGGGCCCACCAGTTGTATACAAAGGCAGTTGTATGTATGCCAATGTACATTCAAAGCATACAAGTGAAATATGCATTCCGGAACTGAAGGAGAAGTCAGATGTGACGGATAAAAGTTTGAAATCCGCCTTGTATGTATGAGGCGATGGATGCAAGCAAGAGGACATACAACCCGGACGTGATGGAGGAATAAAATGCTGTGAATAAATATTTCAGGTCCGTGGGTTGTATAAAGCGCTTGTATATGCTGATATACAAGCCGATGTGCAATAAAAGAGATACAAGCTAGACTTCAAAAGGGGATACATTCTGATGCATAGTGATTTGAAGTCTGCGGCCTATATGTATGTATGTGTTGTATATCACGGATATACAAAGGATGGAGATGCAAGTCGGACCCGATTTGAACTTCAATTTGCTCTATGATGGTTTGGGGTCTGCCTTGTATAACGAACAGTTGTATATGCATTTGCTCTTGCATATACAAGGGTTTTTGACAGGGTGAATAGTAGCGATTGTATATGCATTCAAACATGCATATACAATGGGTGAAAATGGAAAAATAGTGAATGGAAAGGCCAGCGATAGAAACATGAGGTGCCTGTGTGGCATGACCTGACTGGTTGGCAACTTTTCAACGTTTTTGGGTGCCGTTGATCCAAGTGATGGGAGGTGATCAACGGCCATGTTTTGAACCTGCAGTGAAGGGTTTTTCCTGTGCGTGTGCCGCTGTTTTTGGGTGGGAAACTTTAGAGGTGCGCCATTGCTGCATTCCAGAGGCTATGGGTAGTTGAGGCTTTAATGGCAGATTGTGCAGGGAAGTATGGGTCGTGTTGACAGGTCAAACACCTGAATTGATGAAGAAAATCTTGGAGCGGCAGCTCAAATCCCAAACATACCTGCTCCTTCCTCTTTGTCCCTCTACCACATTCAATTTTGAGCGCCATTTCTCATGCATTGTATTTGGCAGATTTTTGATGTGCCATGTAATTAATGCAGAGTACACTTTCTTGCTGTATTAAGCAGACTATGTTACTCAGTCTGTGGTTGTTGAAGACTTGGGCAATTTTTGTGTAAATAATAAAAAATAGAGCATTTCCTGGCGGTTGTATCTCTTTCTAGAGTTTATGAGTTGCATTTTGAATGCATTTTGAACATTCTTTTCAGTTTCATGTCAATTTTATATGAGAAATGCTTATTTGCATGTGTTTTAGTTGTTTGTCTCCATTTGTTGTATGCATTTCCTTCTTATGAATCTGGTTGCTAAGGGTTACTTGGATTCTAGGGTATAGTTTTCTATACCACATGCTTGATCTTTTGACTTCCATTCAAGGAGTGAATTAAATTATTTTAGGTCAATCATGGGGAAGTATGTATGTCAGCTAGGATATCTATAAGTATGGGCAGCTAAAATACCCATTCCTGGGTGGTATTTGTAAGGCAAATACTAGCTTTGACCCCCTGAAACTTGAATGCAGTTGCAAACCGTTCACCTGTATATGTCTATTTGACTCCTTGCCCTGAGATAGGCACTGGTCTGCTCTTGTTTAGTACTTATGATCCAAAAACCCCTATCTTGCATCCAAAGTATAAATCAATCATTTCAATACTTCCAATCTGTTAGTGTAGGAGTAGGAATTAGGAACCCCCTGCATGCTCTCATCCTTAACCAGACACACATGTCCAAGAGTGTTGCTAAACTTGTGATTTGTCATTCAAATCTTGGTCCATACATGAGAGTATTCTTCCTATTATCACAAAGTTAAATCTTTCTGTCATTTGGAGAGTAAATGTTACATCTTTATCAAATAGGGACACCCCCCTTGGTGTGGCAGAACTAGAAGTGAAGGGGAGATAGCTCACACAACCTCCCATATCTGTTGGCCGAATATGCCTGTGCATTGGAACTAGCAAACCCTCTGCTGATTCAGGAAAAATTACCAACAGGAGGGATGTAAACAAAGGCCTCAAGCATTTTATAGGTGATAAGTTGGATGTAATTACAGGAACGAATGAATGAATGAAGATCTAGATTTTGGGTGTGTTGAAACATTATTCTTTTTGATTATTTCTCTGTAACAGTCATTTTTTTATGGTCTGTATGGATAGTTGATCATCTAAAATTGACTAGAGATGTTCCTGTGTTAAAATAGCTTTCATTTAGAAGTAGTCTGGTGTCTTGATGTGTTGTAGTTTGTAAGATATTGTTCTTTTTGCAGAGACTGGTCTGAAAACCTAGAAACTAGGGTTTGGTGAATAAATGGACTATTATTCCTCTATCCACTGAAAGCAAGATTCTCATTTTCAGTGTGATGGAGGAATCCAGTGTATATTTTGTGTTTTATGTAGTTCTGGGTCAAGTACTCAAGGATCCAAGGATTTTGGCATGAGTTGACTAGGCATCTCTATGTGACTAGTCATCAAAATGATAGGAGAAGTGTTGTTGTGGAGTGGCCAAATTGATGGGTGATCAAGTGTTTACAGAGGATTATAGACCCCCTTCCATGCTTTCAAGTCTTTGTTTCTATTTCTGGTTTGGTGTCTACATAGTTGCAAAGTAGCAGAGGTTTCCATCGGAGTAACACAGCCCTCGGAGAAACTTTTGGAAGTTACACCGATCAACGGTGTCAGACCGACAAGAGTTGTGTCGGTGAAGAACGGAGGAAGTCTCACCGAAGAAACATATATCGGAGTAAGTTCGCATCATTTCACCGAATGTATATTGCGTATGCATATCTCAAAAGCATGTTGAGAATGTATGTTGCGAATGTATCTTTTGTTAGATACAAATGGTGACCACTCGTAATGGTGAAATCTGGGTAAAGAAAATTTAATCCACCGGTAGTAGCAAGTCATGCCAAGCATATACTAAGTTGATACATCGGCACATCAGAAGGAGAGTAAAAGATCCCGCCGACGAAGTAATTCTTGCCAACAAGTATGGTTCGAAGGTAATATCAGAGTGATCGGTGTGTATTGGCGGAGTAAGTTTCAAGCTCACTGATGATATGTAGTCCCGCTGAAGACAAAGCATTGTGTTGAGTTATCAGGGAGAGTTGGGAGATCAGGGAGATCAATAGCAAGGTGGTCGACAGGGTATGTTTGGCCAATAAGAGTAGATCTCCAAGACATAGGCCACCCTGTTGCTGATCATAAGTTTGATCAATTGTGTGCTTCCACTGTGCACTCTACATCATATTGGTATTAGAGCCAATATTTGAATTGGAGTAGTGTATGTCAGACAAGGAGGTAGAAACTAAGGCTAGTACAATGCCTCCCAAGTCTATGAGAAAAGAAGCCATCAAGAAGATGGTAGAGGAGATGCTTGAAGAAAGGTTGAAAGAAGAGAGGTGCAAGGGTAAGAGTAAAGAGGATGGAAGTGCTTCTGATGCAGAAGAAGCAGAAGAGGTAGAGGAGAGTCCTCAAGAATAAGATATGTCTGCATACCAAAAGGCATTCTTGAAAGCACTCAAATGTGCTCATGGAGATAGTGGCGATCCAAAGATGGATGTTCCTACATTTAATGCGAAACTAGATGGAAATGCCATCATGGATTGGATTGAAGCCATGTGCAACTATTTTGACTCCAAGGAGTATAGTGACAGCAAGAAAGTCAAGTTTACTAAGACAAGATTGAGAGGTTCTTCCCTAGTTTGGTGGAACTATATGCAAGATGAAAGAGAGAAAGTTGGAAAGAACCCTATCACCAAATGGAGTAGAATGGTGGCCATGCTAAGAGACAAGTTCATGCCATCTGATTATGAGTTGTAGACCATTAGGAAGTTAATCATCTCAGACAAAAGCATATGGATGTGGCTACATATACTAAAGAATTTCATAGATTGAGCATGAGAGCCAATCACAAGGAGGAGGAGAAGGAGATGGTGGCCAGATATCTCGATGGCTTGAGGTATAACATACAAGATGAATTCATTATGGTGGTTCCTAAAATAGTGGATGAGTGTTTTCTATAAGCCTCTAGGGCAGAAGAGAAGTTGAAAAGAAAGAGTGATCAAAACACTAGAGGAAGAGGTGGCAGAAATAATAGGGGAAGAAGCAGTTTTGGTAGAGGACAGTCAAGTAGAAATAAAAACCCAAGTCAACAAGAGTCTCATTCTCATTTAAAACATAGAGGTGGTGGTTTCAGAGGTTGGAGAAGACCAAATGGCAAAGGTAGAGGTGCTGGTATAGGGAGAGGACCCAGAGTTTTCACTGGTAGATGCTATGGCTGCAATCAAGTAGGCCATACTATGAGCAAGTACCCTGAGAAGGCAACTAGTTCCCATGATGGTGGAAGAAGGAATTAGTTGTTGAAAGATGATGATTACCAAAGTGTGAATTCACCTATTGGTAGTGCTGCACCAGTCCTTGAAGGAGAGAACATGATGATCAAGAGGACCTTGATGAAGATGCCATTAAAGCAAGAGCCCCCACAAAGGAAGACTCTCTTCAGAACCCAAGGTATAGCATATGGTAAACTTTGTAAAATCATTGTTGATTCAGGTTCTACTGAGAATGTAGTGTCTACTAAAATGGTAAAGAAGTGTTAGTTGAAAAGGCTGCCCCATGTTAGTCATCATAATATCTCTTGGTTGAATAAGAATCAAAATTACATGGTAGAAGAACAAACTTGGGTTGAGTTTGAGATAGGTGATTATAAGGACAAGGTACTATGTGAGATTATTCCTATGGATTCTTGTCACCTTCTTCTTGGATGTCCATGGTAGTATGATGTGAAGGCACAACATGATGGTGAGAAGAACACATACCTCATCACCAAGAATGGAAGGAAGTTTAGGATGGATCCTATGCAAGAGCAAATTGGAGAGGAGAGTCATGACACCAATGTCATGATGGTTAGTGGAAAAGAATTCTTACACCTCATGAAGGAGAACGATACCCAAGGGTATGCCTTGATAATGAAGCCTCAAGATGAATTAGGTCAGTAAGATAAAAAACAAAAAGAGATTCCACTAGAAGTGCACCAATTGTTGGATAAGTACCAAGATCTTGTGGTAGAGGATACTCCTAACTCCTTACCACCCATGAGAGATATAAGTCATCAAATTGACTTGATTCCAGGTGCCACATTGCCCAATAAGGCTTCCTATAAATTGACACCACAGCAAAATGAAGAGGTGAGTAGACAAATTCAAGAACTCTTAGAGAAAGGATTGATCAGAAAGAGTCTTAGTCCATGTGCGGTCCCTAGTGTACTTGCTCCAAAAAAAGATGGGAAGTGGAGACTATGTATGGATTCAAGGGCCATAAATAAGATCACAATAAGGTATAGATTCCCTCTGCCAAGGATTGAGAATCTTTTGGACTATCTTGGTGGGTCATGTTATTATTCAAAGATTGATTTGAAATCTAGTTATCATCAAATCAGAATTAGGGAGGGAGATGAATGGAAGACTGCCTTCAAGAAAAATGAAGGTCTCTATGAGTGGCTTGTTATTCCATTCGGCCTTAGCAATGCCCCAAGCACATTCATACATTTGATGAATGAGGTACTTATTGAATTTATTGGCAAATTTGTAATTGTTTATCTTGATGACATACTTGTTTTCAGCAGGACAAAAGAAGAACATGTGAAGCATCTTGGACAAGTGATGAAGAAGTTGCATGAGAATAAGTTGATGATCAACTTGGATAAGTGTGAGTTCATGAAAACTAAACTTGTGTACCTAGGTTTTGTGATTTCCAATGGTTGTTTGAAGATGGACCCCACAAAGGTTGAGGCCATTCTTAATTGGCCTACTCCTAGGACAGTAGGAGATGTTAGAAGCTTCCATGGCTTGGCAACTTTTTATAGGAAGTTCATTAGAGGATTCAGTCACATAAGTGCTCCTATTCTTAACACCATCAAGGGTGGAATAAAGTGCAAATTTCAATGGACAAAGAAAGAAAATGATAGCTTTGAATTGTTATAGAAGGAAGTGGCTGAATTACCTACATTGGTGCTCCCTGATTTTGACAAAGTTTTTGTAGTAGAATGTGATACAAATCACCAAGAAAAAGGTGTTGTTCTTAGTCAGGATGGACATCCAGTGGCCCTTTTTTTCAAAAAAGTTGAATCATAGGCATGTTAAGTGGATGGAACAATTGCAGGCCTATACCTTCACTATTAAGCATAAAAAGGGTGTTACCAACAAAGTGGCTGATGCTTTAAGTAGAAGGATGCTTGTCATACATGAAGTATAGCTGGAAAGCATGGGGATAGATTGTTTGAAGGAGTTATACAAGGAGGATGCAGATTTCAAGGCTGTTTATGAAGTTTGTGCTAGTTTGGCTAACACTTTTCATGGTGAACATTCAGATTTTGCGTTGCAGGAAGGTCTCTTATTCAAGGGCACTTTGCTATGTGTTCCTCAATGTTTAATGAGGGATAAAATCATCAAAGAGAAGTACAATGGAACCTTAGGAGGACACTTTGGTTTGGACAAGACTTTGGAACAAGTCACTAGATTCTACTATTGGCCAAAAGTACAATTGGATGTAAGGAGATATGTTGCAAGTTGTACCATATGTCAAAAGGCCAAAGGTATGTCTTCTAATGCTAGTTTATACCAACCCCTTCCCATTCCCAATAGGCCTTGGGAAAGCATTAGTATGGATTTTGTACTTGGTCTTCCTAAGATAGCAAGGGGTGTGGATAGTGTTTTTGTCATTGTGGACTGATTTAGTAAGATGGCTCATTTTGTGCCATGCAAATGCACAAATGATGCATCTCAAATTGCTGGTCTCTTTTTCAGAGAAGTGGTTAGAATCCATAATTTACCCCTTTCAATTATCACTGATAGAGACTCCAAGTTTGTTGGTCATTTTTGGAGGACCTTATGGAGAAAATTGGGAACACAATTGTCTTTCTCATCAGCCTACCATCCACAAATTGATGGTCAGACTGAGGTTGTTAACAGGTCCTTAGGAAACCTTCTAATATGCCTTACCAAATAGCATGGTTTGGCATGGGACTTGATTATCAGTCAAGATGAGTATGCTTACAATGATTCAGTGAATAGAAGTACTGAGAAGAGTTCATTTGAAATTGTTTATGGTTTCCATCCAAGAGGACCACTTGAACTCAAAGATCTACAAGGTTGGGATAAGAGGAGTGCTCTAGGAGAAGATTTTGCTACCACCATGAAGGCAATTCATGATCAAGTCAAAGTTTAGTTGGAAAAAATAGTCTCCAAATACAAGGATAGGGCAAATCTCAAAAGGAGAGATGTACAATTCAAGGTGGGAGATTTGGTGATGGCCTATCTAAGGAAGAAAAGGTTGCCTAAAGGACAACCAACCCAGCTTCTGATAAAGAAAATAGGACCATGCAAGGCAGTGCATAAGTTTGGTCCAAATGCTTATGAAATAGAACTGCCATCCAGTCTTGGTATTTCTCCCATATTCAATGTTTCAGATCTCTTTCCATTCAGACCTCGATTGAATGCTGAAGATGGATCAGATGTTGTGATTGAAGATGAAGATTGGGTCAGAGATCTACCTCCGAGTAAGCCTTTACAATTGGAATGCATCTTAGATTCCAAAGTTGTCAAAAAGACAACGGTGTGTACAAGGAGTACTTGGTCAAGTGGTAGGATCTTCCTGATTCAGAGGCTACATGGATGAGTAAGGCAAACATTTTGAAGCATGGGAAGACAATCCAATAGTTAGCAACTCAAGGGACTAGAGTTTTTCTTGCAGGGGGAGTATGGTGCAGGAGCACCTTCTCTATGGTGCAAGAGTCATGTTTTGTTTATGTTTTCAATAAGGCTTTTTCAGCCACATCATGTTTGTAATAAGGTTTTTTTTTGTCAATTTGGTCACTAGACCTATGTAGACCATGTTGGGTCAAGTTTGATGTAATAACACAATGAAAACATGTAGTTTTCTTGTGAGAAGAGAAACCCAATGGCTAACTGACTTTCAAAATCAATTTGTACATGTTGTGATGTTCACAACACGCCCCATTTTACTCCTTAGAAAAATGAGGACCCTTGTTGTGGCTTTACTTTTTTGCTTCTGTTTTGTTTCTATGGGTCCTCTTGGTGGTAAAGGGAAAAGAGGGTTAAAATTGCAAACTTTGATAAAAATAGAGAAAAAATGCATTTTTAGTACCAAGGCATGATATGGTTGGATTCCTTGTGAAAAATGAGCTAGGGTTGCTTTTTGAACCATCTTAAAATTCACCATATTTTGCAAGTTATGATCATTTTGGTAAAATGTACATTCAGGTTTGTATATCGCTTTGCATATACGGGGTCGTTTGACCCATTTCCATGACTTTGTATGTGAGCTACATACAAGAGTCTTTGTATATGCATGATGTGATATACAAACCATTTTGTATGTGCAACATACAATGGCCTAACATACAAAATCAAATGCATATGCAACCCGAGAACAAAGTAATATACATACAACACGGAATCTAAAGGAAGATTGAAATCCGATTTAACAGAAGCGTCACATCCGACTTGTATATCGTGATATACAAGGATTTAAACAAGGAAATGGGTGGGAAAATGAAGTGATGAAATTTTGGAGGTCAATTTTTGGAGGTCGATTTTTGGAGCCCGATTGCATATTTTGGTCAACGATGGTTGACCCGATCAGTTTAGCGTTGAATATGTATTTGACCCACATTTTTTTTACGGATTCAGGGTCTGATTGCTATGTTCACATAGTCACAACTAGATTTAGCAGCTTTTTCTTCCTGCAGGTTTATTAAATGATGATACTTATTGCTTATCCATTTTTGCAGGTTTACAGTTAAGGAAGGGGCTGAAACTTGATGACAATGGCGTCATAGAGGGGAGATCCAATCTCAGGAGTAGAGGAAGATAAGGATGGAGTGTGAGAAGTCAAGGGTCTTCAATGATGAAGACAAAATGTAGCTGAAGACATTATTGCAGCAGGTCACAGAAGTTAATATTAAGCTACTAGGGTTTCCAGAAGGGCATATTTCACCCAGATTTGATGCATGCCTAGAGATATTTCTGGGGATTTGTTCTCCAGCATTTATTGTTGTAACTAGAGGTTTGAACCAGGGTTTAAACTAGGGTTTTGAGCTGTATTAAGGACAACCAAAATCTATATATTGTGCCTCTATACACTGTAAAATTTTACACGGATTTTTAGAAGATAGCCAGCACTCATAACTAGTTTTAGCATTTTAGAGTAGAGTGACCTTTTAGTTTAGAAGTAGAAGAAGGAGGTTGCCTGTGTCTGCAACAAGGAGCATGTGGAACATCCTGCCTCCTTGTTGTATCTGTAAAGCTAGTAAGTTTTTTGTAATTTGGTCAATGAAGCTAAGAGTCATTCAGACATTGTAAATCTTATGTGACCATCTGTTTCTAATACAATTGAATCTAGAATTCTGCATCTATCTTCTGAGTATTTTCTTGCTCTTCATGGTGTTTGAGACATTTTCTCTTAGAGCTTGCAATTTTAGGTGTACATTTGTGAAAGTGCACAGAACTTACACTTAAAGTTTTGTCTGTGGATTTGATCAAGTTACTGTATGATTTATAAAGTGCATAACAGAACAATTAGATCCTTTGGTAGAATGAATGATGATTAGATTAGATCTTTCTAACTTTTCCCAACCCATTTGAAAATACTTAGCTAAAAACATAGAAATTTAAAGGAAATTGTCTCATATTTGAAAGAGCATGCATAACAGAGTTGAAAGTAAATAGTTTTCATAAATATTTAAGAGGAGAAAGCTACAATAATTCAAGAAGATCATTTAAAGCTTTGAAACACAGTAACACTTTTATGCAAAACAGAATGAACAACACACTGATATTTATAATCTTTTGCATAAGTTTGAGTCCAGTTAACCAACAGGAAACCCTAAACTATGTAAGCCCCCTTGAACATTACAGCTTCACATTAACCAACTAAATTTGCCCAACAGGTCAAGACCTAACCATATTAAACTTGGGATTAAGTGAATCTTAACTGATTCCTTCATATCTTTCAAGTCAGTTTTGGTTCATTTATGTGAATTTTAAACTATTGTTATGATTGTCTCAAAACAAAGTACGGTTGGGAGGGATGTAAACAAAGGTTTCAATCCTTTTATAGGCAAGAAGTTGGATATAATTACAGGAAGGAATGAATTAACGAAGATCTAGATTTTGGGTGTGTTGAAACATTATTCTTTTTGAGTATTTCTCTATAACAGTCATTTCTGTACGATCTTTACGGATAGTTGATCATTTGAAATCGACTCCAGATGTTCCTGTCTTGAAATAGATTTCATTTAGAAGTACTCTAGTGTCTTGAAGTGTTGTAGTTTGTAAGATATTGTTCTTTTTGCAGAGACTGGTCTGAAAACCTAGAAACTAGGGTTTGGTGAATAAATGGACTGTTATTCCTCTGTCCACTAAAAGAAGGATTCTCATTTTCAATGTGATGGAGGAATATAGTGTATATTTTGTGTTTTCTATAGTTCTGGGTCAAGCACTCAAGGATCCAAGGAGTTTGGCATGAGTTGACTAGGCATCTCTAGGTGACTAGTCATTGAAATGATAGGAGAAGTGCTGTTGTGGAGTGGCCAAATTGACGGTTGATCAAGTGTTTACAGAGGAATATAGACCCCCTTCCATGCTGTCGAGTCTTTGTTTCTGTTTCTAGTTTGGTGTTTGCGTAGTTGCAAAGTAGAAGAGGTTTCCATCGAAGTAACACAGCCCTTGGAGAAACTTTTTGAAATTACACCGATCAACGGTGTCAGACCGATAAGAGTTGTGTCGGTGAAGAACGAAGGAAGTCTCACCGAAGAAACATATATTGGCGTAAGTTTGCATTGTTTCACCAAATGTATATTTCACATGCATATCGCAAAAGCATGTTGAGAATGTATGTTGCGAATGTATCTTTTGTCGGATACAAATGGTGACCAGTCGTAATAGTGAAATCTGGGTAAAGAAACTTTAATCCACTGGTAGTAGCAAGTCACTCCAATCATATACTAAGTTGATACATCAGCACATCGGAAGGAGAATAAAAGATCCCGCCGATGAAGTAAGTCTTGCCGACAAGTATGGTTCGAAGGTAATATCAGAGTGATCGGTGTGTATCGACAGAGTAAGTTTGAAGCTCGCCGATGATATGTAGTCCCGCTAAAGACCAAGCATTGTGTTGAGTTGTTAGGGAGAGTTGGGAGATTGGGGAGATAAATAGCAAGGTGGTCGATGGGGTATGTTTGGTAGATAAGAGTAGATCTCCAAGACATAGGCCACACTCTCACCGATCATAAGTTTGATCAATTGTGTGCTTCCACTGTGTGCTCTGCATCAATTTTCCACCCTCACTAAATAATCTTAGAAAATAAGTCAAATTAAAAAATCCTTAACATTAGGATTTAAGTTCCAAGCCTAAGGATAGGACCTTCGTTTGCTCCCTAATCCTTGGTTTGCACAAAAAATAACACATTTGAACTTCATCCTCACCAAATTTATGTGTTTTATAATAAAATTTAGCTAAACCACACCAAAATGTCAAGCTACTAGGTAGACCCACAATAGTGTGTCCAACTTGTGGGACATTAATTTCAATATTACGGGTGAGTACAAATTTGGGAAATACCTTCATTTAAAGTTTTTTCTTTGAATAAAGGCACCTTCGAATGAAGGTGAGTCACAAATCCCCTTTGAATGAAGGTTTAACTTCATGCAAAGGTCACCATCATTCAAAGGGAACTTTTTATTATTTCTTTCTGAAGTATTAAACCTATCATTTTTTATGGTTTATTATTTATTCTTTTCCTTTAATTGAAAAAAAAAGAGCTCCTAGGTTGGAATTGATAGTGAAATAAACATCTCAACTTGTGACTAATGATTTCACTCCCTCAGACCAAACTTGTGGATGTTGATGTGTCATCCCAATTGTGCCATGTGGCCTTCAAATGAAGGTTAGAAGGGTTCATGTGGACAACAAGTATAGTAGATATATTGATTTTGGCCATCTTTTCTAAGTATTTCTCAAAACTAAACTAGGAACATTCATTCTATTTTAGTTTGATTTGTATTGGTTAAATTGTAAACCCTATGAGCAACTATATTGGAAACCCTAAGTTTTGAATTTGATTTTTATTCAGTAAATTATAAACCCTATGAGAAACTATGTTGGAAGTTAATTGGCTTAGTTTTAGGTATTCAATGGTTTTGCTCCCTTGGAGAAATCACTCAAAACTTTCAAGAAAAAACTTTCTAATAGCAGTAATAGAGTGACTAGGTCTAGATCCAGTTTAGGGGATATATTTGTGCAATTACCTGATATAAGGCGAAGTAAGAGCCCTTTGATTTGGAATCCTAAAATATTGCAAGTAGGAAGTTCATCTGGAACGCCTCCTGGATCACCTTATACTATCCATAACTTTGTGAATCCTGACAGATCTTTATTCAGATCTTTGAATCTTGGTTCAAGTACTCCTAGAGGTCCTAGTCCACCTAAAGATCATATCCTACCAGCAAATCCAGGTATTCCTATAGGTCCAGGTCAAGCGCAAATACCTGCAATGGCTTATTTTAATACCAACTCTCCCATACACTTCAATGATTACAATGAGATGCCCAAAAATCTAGAAAAGATATGTCCCAAATACCAGTTGCACCAAGATCTGGAAGATCACATTAGAATATTTAAGGAGGCATGCTTTAGGGCCAGGTTAGAGCACGAGGACGTTGTGTGTAGATTGTTTCCCTACACTTTCAATGAGCAAGCCTCTAACTGGTATGTGAACTTACCCAATGGCTATATTTCTTCTTGGTCACTTATGGAAGAAGTGTTTCTATCTAGATTTAGAGGACCCATTGATCCTTACATCTTGTATCATAAATTAGCTACTATAAAAAGAGGTGAGGGAGAGCTAATTGATAATTTCAATGACAGATTTCAAAAGGCCTACTCTAGGTTGGTAGCCCCTTACACCGTAGATAATGATACCTTGTTAGCCATGTACTATGCTGCCTTGGATCCTTTAACTGCCATGTTTATCAAAAGAAAACCTGACATAGATTCAATATCCAAAGCCTATAAAGAGGTAGCCTTAGTAAACCAAGAGATGAGGCATACAACTTGTAGCCCATTTGTTAATGGAGGAAATTTTGGGATGCAGAATCAGGCACAACCTTGGAATGGAGTCCCTATGCATCACGCTCCATTATTAAATCTGCTTCCTACATACACACCTATGTATAGTCCTACCCCAATACAAGCTATAGCTCCTTACATAGGTAACACTGCTAATAATAGTCAGAATAGTGGCCAGCCTTTCTTCCGACCTCCTAGAGATACAACTGTGGCAAAAGCACAGGAGGAAAGGGAAGAAATCAAAGAGATCACTGCACATTTGAAAAGATTAACCACCGAAGTGACACAACTAAGAAATGAGAACCTCTATGGAAGAGGTAACCAGCGATAAAATCAAAATCAGAATTATAACCAAGGCCAAAATCAGAACTATAGTTCAAACCAAAATCAGCATCACAATCAGAACTATAATCAGAGCCATACCCAAAATAACAGCCAGGGCCAATGTTCAAATAAGAGCCAAAACTATAATTAGCATCAAAGTCATAGCCAAGGGCAACCAATGTAAAATAGAGGGCCAGTGATAGACAATAGGACCTGGGGTAACAATAACAGAAATCAGAATCAACCTAGGCCACCCAAGACATGGAACACTGGACAAAACAATGGTACTCTAGCTTCTCCTTTTGAGAATATAGATAATCATGATGCAAAACAAATGGCTAGCATCCAAATGGCCAATACATCATTAAAAAACTGGTGTAGATTTCACAATACCAATGCCCATGCTGAGCTTGACTGTCCACGGTTCCATTTAGCAACCAACATATTTAATATAGAGGTACAACCTCCTACTTCTGAATTTTTCATTCCCAAGGGTAATGAGGTAGTACCCTCAGGGTATGATATAGCTTTAGTTTTAGAAAACTTTACCTTTGCAACTACAAAAGAGAAAGAGGATGAATTGTTAGAAGATGAACCATACTTTTGTGAAAATCTTTATCTTGAATCAGCGTTTGTGTTAAATGCTTTTCAGTTTCCTTTTGAAAAAGAAAATGAAGTATTGACTGAAATAGAAGAGGTGCATGCTTTTCAACAGACAAATAAAAACCACACCTACAATTTAAGGAACAAAACTAGGCCAGGAGGACCTTTCACCACTTCCATTCCTCCTAACAACTCCAATACACCCCCAGATCAGAATGCTAGCAACAATCTTGCCATACTTAAAGCTAATCATCATACAAATAGTGGAACAATAGTAGAAGAGGTCCAAACAAGTAAAGCTAAAACAGTAGAGACAACAAGATTAATGAGTTACTTGTCAGAAGAAATAAAGAAAATTAAGGTCAGTATACCTTTGAATGAATTATTGAAAGCTCCAAGGATCAGAAATGCTTTTATAAGATCTCTTGATACATCCATGACATATGAGGTTGCTGTTGATATAGCTATTCCTAATAGAGATTCACCACCTAAAGAGAAAAGTAAGAAAATTGAGCAACCTTCCAATACAAATGTAGTAATGTATGCTGATAAGAAGGATGCTCCTCCTTTCTTATTAACTGTTAGATTGTGTGGGAAGAACATACACAATTGCATGGTGGACTTTGGTGCTTCAGCCAACGTAATGCCCTTAGGGATATGTAAAACTCTCAGGCTGAATCCCACCAAATCTGCTAAGGTTGTCACACAGTTAGATAAAACTGAGGTTAGTGTGATAGGAGAATTGATGAACATTTAGATGCAATTAACTTCAAACCCTAGCGTAAGCCAATTCATTGACATTCAAATAGTGGATATACCTGTGAATTATGGGATGTTGCTAAGTAGGGATTGGTCCAAGACATTAAACAGATATATGGCCACTAATTTTTCACATATGTGGCTACCGTGGAGAGGTGTCCCAAACCAGATTAGAATAGAGCCAGAACCCAGGATGAAACACATGATAACAGAGTATAATCGAACAAATGAAATATTGTATGCTACTGTTGAACCTGGTGTTTATAGGATTACTAACAATGGGGTACAAATTGAAGAGATCATGATGTTAAACATTAGGGAAAAACGTGTAAGCAAGGAGACAGCATTATTCATTGAGTCTGATGGAAATTCTTCGGATAAAGAAAATAGTGCAATAGACAAATTTGGTCATGCCATTAGACAAGAGGTGGAAGAGTGCATTAAACAAAATCTGCCCGCCCAATGTAAACTGTATAAGGACAAATCTGGAGTTCACAATAGGCCACATTCTGAGGAAAGTTGTAGAATGTGCAAAGACATCATTGAATATGAATACAAAAAATGCACGAAGATGGTAGGGTTGCAAGAGGAAAATGTGAATCCTGATCAACCACAGAGATACTTTCAGAGTCATGTAGATGCTCTAATTTCAAATTTAGGAGAGGGAATAAGGGACGAGGGTAGTTGTCTTTCTGATTTGCAAGCTAAAAATACACATGTGAGTTGACCAAATAGAAATACCCATGAATAAACAGACCAGCACCTCACAAATGATAGAAGGGACAAAGCATGCCAAGGTAAAAGGTCAGAAAAGTAAAGATGGCATATGGACACTAAAATGTGACGGGTCCAAATCAAAGTAGGGTACGGGTGTAGGTGTTGAACTCATAGATCCTCAGGGTAAATCATATCTAGCAGCATATAGACTGCAGTTTTCATGTACTAACAATATTGCTGAATATGAAGCCTTAATTTTGGGACTTGTCATCGCCATCAAGAAAAAGGTGAAAATGATTAAGGTATTTTTGAACTCTGAACTAATAGTCAGGCAAGTAAGGAAACTATACGCTTGCAATTACAAGAAAATGATTTGTTACATACATAGAGTATGGGGTTTAATAGATTCATTTGATGCTTTCAATATAGAGCACATTCCTAGAGAGCTGAACCACAGGCCGGATGCACTAGCAGTTGCTGCTAGCACATTAGAACCCTTGACACTGTCAGGTCTAAGACGATTTGCTATTGAATTAGTTAATGTTCCCAGTATCTCGGACAATGTTACACACTTTCAGGTATTTGGAGGGGATCAGCAAATTATTGATTTTCTAACTTGTAATGAGGTATTTGACGCTCAAATCATTAATGAACAAGAAAGACCTGAGATAACATGGGACAAAGAGGATATAATCAACTTGAAGAGCAATTTCTTACCCAAAGGAATAATTGAATTAGAACATATTTTTAACTTCGATTGAGTATTAAGACAGAAAGACATACCCAAAATAGAAGGGGGTAAGTGTGATTTACACAACTTAGGGACAGAGAAAAATCCACAAAATGTGCCGATCGGAAAGGCTTGCTCTGAGAAAATAAGAAAAGAAATTATTAATGCCATGAAAGACTTGAAAACATATGATACGTCCATCATAACTCACGTAATACCTTTGAGACCGGAGGTTAAACCATTCAGGAAGAAACAAAGGCTTGTGAACGCCATTCTAGAGCCTTTAATCTTTGAGGAAGTTAAAAAATTGTTGTTTGCTAGAATAATTTTCCCAGTTAGACATTCAGTTTGGGTAGCTAACCTAGTACCAGTAAGGAAGAAAAATGGAGACATCAGATTATGCGTAGATTTTAGAAACTTGAGCAAAGCATTTGAGAAGGATAATTATCCTCTGCCTCCAATAGCTGAAGTGCTACAAGCAGTGAATGGGGCAAAGATGATGTCTTTCTTGGATGGTTTCTCAGGCTATAACCATGTTTTAATAGATAGAGATGACAGATTAAAAACCACCTTCAGTTGTAAATGGGGAAATTATGCATATAAGAGAATGCCTTTTGGTCTGATTAATGCAGGTGCCACTTTTCAAAGAGCCATGGACATTACATTCCGTGGGTTATCAGGTAAGTGCATTTTTGTGTATATGGACGATCTGATTGTGTATTCCAAGGATGCATCCACTCACGCTAAAGATATCAGGAAAATACTTAAGTGATGTGAGAGGTACGGAATTTCCCTTAACCCTAAGAAGTCTTCATTTGGGGTAATTGAAGGTAAATTACTAGGGCATGTCATTTCTGAAGATGGAATATTGATTGACCCAGATAGAATAGAATCAATAAAAAATTTGCAAATACCAAATAGTAGGAAAGAATTAAAATCATTTTTTGGTAAGATTAACTTTGTTCAGAAGTTTATCACAGGTTTTGCAGAAATCGTACAACCGTTAAATGCCATGTTAAAGAAAGATGCATAGATGGAGTGGATGCCTGTGGCTAAGGCTGCATTCAAAGATATCGAGAGGGCCATTTCTGACGCCCCTGTACTGGCAAGCCCAGACTACATAAAGTCATTCTATATCTACTCCTTCGCATCCTCTCATTCAGTTGCAGCTGCCTTGACACAGAAGGGTGAAGACAATGAAGAAAGTTCCATTGCATTTATGAGCACGCCTTTGAAGGATGCACAATTAAGATATCTGGATATTGAAAGACAAGCATTTGCATTAATGAGGGCTGTGAAGAAATTCAGACATTATATTTTGCACAGCCAGGTCAAAGCCATAGTGCCCGATGTAGCAGTGAAGATGTTGCTGATGCAGAACAAACCTAGAGAAAAGAGAGCCAAGTGGATCACCATGCTGCAAGAATTTGACATGGAAATCATTCCCATGAAGCTGGTCAAAGAGTAGGCATTGGCGCAAAAAATAGCGAACATAGACCTAGATTTGATAAGACAACAGTATGTGCTGAATTCCCATGACACATCAGACTGGTATGGTGATTTAAGTGCTTTTCTAATAGCTGGAAAGTACCCAAACAAGATGAAAGCTCCTTAGAGGAGAGCTTTGAAGATTAAAGCACAAAAATATATGGTGTAGGGAGGTCTTCTATTCAGGAAGAACCATGAGGGAATTTATTTAAGATGTCTAAATAGAGTTGAAGTGGATAAGGTGTTAACGGAGCTGCATGACAAGTACAAAACAGGTCATGGTTCCCATCTAGATACAACACACAAAATATTGAGAGTAGGCTACTACTAGCCCACAATGTTCAAAGATATAGAGAGTCACATCAAGAGTTGCCACACCTGTCAGACTACAGCAGATAAGGGAAGAAATCAGGCCAATCCACTACAACCTATGATTGAATCAAGACCATTTGCGTAGTGGGGCCTAGATTTCATTGGAGTCATCAATCCTCCATTTTCTACAGGATACAAGTTCATACTAACGGTGACTGACTATTGTACAAGGTGGACTGAGGCTACATACTACAAATTCTCCACAACTGAGGTAGTTATCAAATTTCTTGAAGAGAACATCATCACCAGGTTTAGAATTCCCTATTCATTGGTATGTGACAACGGCCCTACTTTCTCTTCTTTAAAGTTTTCTAAATGAGCGTTTGAGTACGGGATTGTTTTAAAGTTTTCTTCAAATTATTACCCTCAAGGTAATGGATTAGTTGAGTCTACGAACAAAATTTTATTGGATTTAATCAAGAAGTTGATTGCACAGAGTCCTAGAGAGTGGAATACCTTGTTAAAATACACACTGTGGGTAGATAGGACCAAGTTCAAGAAAACTTTAGGTAGTACACCTTATCATTTAGTTTATGGGACTGATCCCATACTTCCAGTAAATCTAAGAATACCAATCTAGAAGTTTGCCAATGAGTATTTAGGCTTTGATAACCAAAGGGAAGCCAGGATAGTACAAATGCTATAGCTAGAAGAGAAAAGAGGTCAAGCCATCGAGAAATTTGCCAAACACCAAGCAGTAGTAAAGAGGTGGTTTGATAAGAGGGCAAGAGTCAAAACATTTAGGATATCAAACTTAGTGTTGTGCTAGGACAAAGCACATAAAAAGAAGGGGAGTCATGGAAAATTTGATAAACTATGGATAGGTCCATTGCAAGTCTCAGAAATAATAGGAGACAACACATTTAGACTTAAAACCTTGACAAGGGAAGATGTGCCATTACCAGTTAATGGCCAACATTTGAAACACTACTTCCAGACTTGAGGTAAAGGGCAGTCCATTTTTTGTGTAATATAGTGTAAGTAGTGTACAATTTTCACTTTCTGTTGTTTTCTCTTGTTGTTTCCTTTTGTAGGTTAGTTGTTTGTACAGTTTTGTTGTTTCTTTCTATTTTGTTGTTTTGTTTTTGTTTTTGCTACTTGTACAGTCTCTTTGCTTTGTTTTGTTTTCCTTGTACAGTTTGTTGGTTGGTTTGTTTGTTGTCTCTTCAGCAAGGATCTTTGTTTTACTTTAAAGAATTAAACGAGCAAGCTAACAACCATTGAAAACAGTATAAAATTCAGAATATTCAGGTTAATCATTTGTAATTTACGCATAACTTGTTGTGATTGTCATGAATGTAGAGAATTGTTTAGCTTCTGAAATGTCATATTCAATAAAATTGATTGAGAATTTGAGGAAGGTTTCTCACGATGACATACCTAAAATCCTTAGGTTTGTTGAACCTACCAGTGTAGATATTAGGTAAAAAATCTAAGGTCACCCTTGCTACCATTACAATTCTCAGCTTAATTTCAGTAAGTGCTCATTCCTTGCATCATATAGTTACAAATTGCTATATCTTGTGAAATATCTATCAAATATCGAAATCAATAAAATACAAAAATAAATAAATAAATAAAGTGGATTATACTAAAAATCCAGATTAAGCCATCTAAGTAACTCTACCAGGCCTATGGCTGCTCGCTAGCAGTGGGGCTCTACTTAGGAGAATTGTAACGATAACCTTACCGGGGCTATAGACGCTCGCTGGCAGCAAGGCTCTATCCGGTTGGCTATGAGGGAATATCCTCAACTACGTAGGCTAATATCAATCACTAGTTTGTTCAACCAATCTTCAAGACGAGGATAATTAATCATGTGCACACACCTAAACTAAAAATAAAAATTCATGCACCCTTATTGAATACCTTAGGTCTCAAGTTGAATAATAATTTACAAGAAATATAGTTGGAAATTATAGATTTATTTCATTTAGTTTTCTTGAAAACTTTGAATTTAATCGTTTTCTTTGGTTACTAGTTGTTGTGATGTTCACAACACGCCCCATTTTACTCCTTAGCAAAATGAGGACCCCTGCTATGGCTTTGCTTTTTTGCTTCTATTTTGTTTCTATGGGTCTGCTTGGTGGTAAAGGGAAAAGAGGGTTAAAATTGCAAACTTTGATAAAAATAGAGAAAAAATGCATTTTCAATACCAGGACATGATATGGTTGGATTCCTTGTGAAAAATGAGCTAGTGTTGCTTTTTGAACCATCTTAAAATTCGCCATATTTTGCAAGTTATGATCATTTTGGTAAAATATACATTCAGGTTTGTATATCGCTTTGCATAACGGGGTCGTTTGTCTATGCAAATGGTTTTGTTTTGTACTTAGTTGCATTTGCTATCGGGTTGCATATGCATTTGATTTTGTATGTTAGGCCATTGTATGTTGCACATACAAAATGGTTTGTGTATCGCATCATGCATATACAAAGACTCTTGTATGTAGCTCACATACAAAGTTGCAGAAATGGGTCTTGTATATTGGGTTTACATACAAAGTTGTTTGTATGTTCTTTTTATATGCATTTGCTAATATGTTATGTATACATACAGGGCGGACCCAAAAGCATCATGAAGAAGAGTTAAATGGTTGTACATTTGGCGCTTGTTTGTTTTTACATACAAGTGAAGCATACAAGTTAAAAGATACAAGGACCGAACCGGAGGCATTTATAAATTTGAATTAAGTCTTTGTATGTTTCGACTTGTATGTATGTTTCGATGTACATACATTCTGAAACATACAAAGCAGAGATTCATTGCCCAGAACCAAAATTTTATGAAGCAAAAGTTAAGTGCTTGTATATTTTGTGTTTGTATATTCTTATATACAAGTCGATATACATTGCACTTATACAAAGCGGAATCAAAGAGAAAATCAAAACCAATTCAATGCTTGTATCAAACCCAAATGTATATCGAAAGATACAAGGGTTATGTACATGCGACGGACCTGAAAAGTTATTAAACAATGTTAAATCATTGTATATTTGGCACAATGTATATTTCATACATAGACTATAATATACAACGAAATATGCATCGCGCGGAATCCAAAAGGTTACGAAAGGGAGTTAATTCGTTGTATATTCCGTGGCTTGTATGTTTCAAAACATACATCGCTAGCATACAATGTGGAATCCAAAAAAGATTAAAATCGAGTTAAACGCTTCTATGTATACCTGAATGAATATCTAAAACATAGAAGGCACCACATACAAGTCGGAATCCAAACGAATATAAAAGCGGATTTATCCTATGTATTACGTCTGATTTGCATATCAAGAGATACATTACGAATTTGGTAGGTTATAAATTGTAGACATGATATTTCCACAGTCCATGATATAATAGTAGAGCTTCTGGTTCTACTGTGTTTTGCTTTATTTTGCATCAACGTTTCAGATCACACTCTATGATCCATCATCAGGATGAGAAGAAGAGAATGTGAAATAAACTGCAGAAGTGGTCTATTAAAAAGGGGAAGAGAAGGGTGGGTAAGGCCTCTCCTTGACCAAAGTCAAAGTGACAGAAAATAAAATACAAATAGTAACTAGTTATAAATAAGGGAAATTAGATAAAAGAAGAAAAAAAATGAATAAAAATAGGGGCTAAAAAATATAAAAGGAGGAAGTAAAATAACTATTGAAAATATAAATTGGGATTAAAGAATTATAAAGAAAGAGAAAAAAAAGGGGACAAAGAATAAAAAGAGAAAAATGATAAATTAAAGAAAGATAGAGTAACACAAAATTAAGGAAGACCAAAAATGTATAAAAGAAGATAAAATTAAGAGGAAATAAACAATAAATTAGAGAGAAAGAAATTAGACAAAGTAAGGTGAAGTACTAGAATATAGTAAATAAAAAGTGATCAAAAATAAAATAAAAATAAAAATGTAGGGCTCATAGTAGAAATACTAGGGTAAGAAACTACCAGAAAAGGCATGAAAACAAAAAAGAAGAGAACAAATAAATGGAAGTAAGATACGAAGAAGGGGGGGTGAGGGAAAAAATTGAGGAAGCTAAAGTAAAAAATGTGAAAAGGTTGAAAATAAAAAATAAAAATAAAAAGAAGAAGCAAAAGCAAAAGGAGGAAATTAAATAAATTAGAGTGGAATACCAAAAAATTAGTAATCAAATAATAAAAACTATATGGATCATAGTAGAGAAGGTAGGGTTGGAAAATTAAAAAATAAAAGACAAAAAAAATGAACTAAAATCCAAAAAAGAAGTAGGAACAAATTGAGATCGAAAATGGGAGATCTTGAAGTATATCAAAATTAGGAATCGTAATGGTAAGATAAAATAAAGAGCAAGAAGAAACAAAAGCGTAAGAGAATAGAAATGACGCTATAGGAAGAGAAAAGGGGGACAAATTGAAAAGACTACAAAGCACAAGAGGGAGAGGAAAGGAGAAACGAGAGAGAAAGAGCACTAAGATACAAAGGTATGCTTATAATAAATAATGAGAAATAATAAAACATGAAGAAACGAGGAGGAAGTAAGAGAGAAAAAGAGGGGGTTAAGAAGGGAGAAATAATTATATATGTATACATATATAGGTGCTAATTGAAATGTTAGAGGAGTGCAAAAAATCAACAAAAAGGAGAAGGAGAAGAAAAGAGGACGACCAAGGAGGGAGGGGGGGAGAGGGGGAAAAAATGAACAAGAAGTAAGGGAGGAAAATGAGGCCAGACATAGGAGACGAAGCTAGGGAAAAAACAAAGGGTGCAAGGGAAAATTAGGGTGGGGGAGAGGGTAGCACGAAAGGGGGTGAGTGGGAAATTGGTTGTAGGAAGCAAGGTGAAGGACTAGGGAGGGGCATATGGGAGGAAGAGCTAGGGAGTGCAAAATGAGGAGGAGGAGGGCGGTGAGGGGGAACATGACAAGGTGGCAAGGGTGGAGAGGAGACAAAAGAGAGAGGGGGGGGAAGAAGGAGGGAGGCGTGAGGAAAAAGAGGAGGGTAGACGAGGAGAGATGGTGGGGGCAAAATATTAACTGGGGAGGCTAGGAGGAGGAAGGGTTGGGGGGAGGGGGTCAATTGTTGAGAGAGTTAAGAAGAGGGTTCCAAGTGTGTCTTAGACCCCACCCCTCATCTCTGTTGAGGTTGGTAGAGTTATTTCTGATAAAAATAGCTTCCTTAAGTTTTCTCTTAAAGAAGTTATCTTCCCTAGCTAGGACGAGGGTATCCTCAAGTTTGATGTGATGTTTGGTGTTCAGGGAGTGCTTAGCTAGGGCTAATTTTGTGACTCTATCATGTCTGATATCCGCATAGTGTTCTTTGACTCTCGTGCAGATAGATCTACCTGTCTCTCTGATATAAGGAGTGCCACATGAACATTCGATTCTGTAGACGCCTGAGCTAACAAGGATGTCATGGGGGTCTTTGGCGGAGGGAATGAGTTTTCTAATGGTAGAAAGAGGTTTAAAAGCACAGTTGATGCCTTTCTTGCGAATGATTCTGGCAATCTTATTAGAGATGCCTTCGATGAAAGGAAGGGTGGTACCAAAAACACCATCAGAGTCTTTCTTGTCTGGTTTGGAGTTAAGATGGTCTTGGGCTTGTTTAAATGCTCTCTTGATGTGTTTGTTACTGTAACTGTGGAGTTTGAAGATTTTTGTTAGGTGGGATAGTTCTAGGTTTAAGTGGTCAATGTCACAAATGCACTCTAGTGGCCAGAGTTTTGAGGACACTAGCCTTGTGTGATGGATGATGGTGTGAAGAAGCAAGAAGATAGAGGTTAGTGTGAGTGGATTTCCTGAAAACCCGGCGGCCAAGAGAACCATCATCTTTTCTAATGAGTAGGACATCAAGGAAGGGGAGCTTGTTATTAGACTCAAGTTCTTTGGTAAATTGGATGCAAGGAGCAATACTGTTAAGGTGATTGTGAAAAAGCTCGAGTTGGTCAGGGCCATGTGGCCAACATATGTTGGTATCATCAACATATCATTTCCACCAAGTTGGTTTGAGGGGGAAAGAGTTCAAGGCTAGCATTTAAAAATGTTCCATGTATAGGTTGGCGATGACAGGAGAGAGAGGGGATCCCATGGCCACTCCATCAGATTGCTCATAGACCATATCTTGAAAGGTGAAGAAAGTCGATTTTAAGCATAATTCAACCAGGTGAGCAATTTCTTCATTGGTCTTCTGTCTAACAAGCACAATGGAGTCTTGCAGCGGCACTTTGGTGAAGAGGGAAACAACATCAAAGCTGACTAGAATGTCATCCTTATTAACCTTTTTGCCTTTGATAAAATCAACAAAATGGGACGAGTCCTTGATGAACGAAGAAGATTGACCAATAAGAGGAGAAATTAATTTGGCTAAGTGGGCAGCAAGTTTATAAGTGGGGGAGTAGGTAGTGTCAACAATTGGTCTCAGAGGAATGTTGGTCTTATGAATTTTAGGAATCCCATATATGCGAGGTGTGATTTCCTTATTAGGTAAGAGATGTTTTTTAGTATCATCATCAAAAGAAGAAGAAGAGATGGCAGATTTTACCAGTTTGCAGATTTTAGAGATAGGGTTGTGGGGAAGGATTCTGTAGTTTCCTAAATTGTTAAGGTGGTCCAACATTTTGGTAACATAGGCTGGTTTGTCCAAGATAACTATTGCATTCCCCTTATCTACTTTAACAATGACAACATCTTGTTTGACCAGTCTCTTGAAAGCGAGGAATTCATCTTTAGGGATATTCTGTTTGTGGGGTTTTGCATGCCTGAGGGCGACCACACAGTCTTGTCTGACTTCATCGGCCACATTGTTGGGGAGAGAATGGATAGCATTCTCAATTTCAATGAGAAATTCAACTTTTGGGATGTGGGCAGGAGTGACGGTGAAACTGAGGCCTCTGCTTAGAAACTTAAGGGTGAGGGGTTCTATGTTGAGATTGTAGAGGTTGATGACAAGTTTGTTTTCCCATTGTTGTAAAAAAAAAGACGACTGAGGTTGGATGGAACGGATGGTGGTAGCATCATTAGAAGAGGGGATTGTAACTTTATTGAGAGAGGGTGATAATGGGTGGGTATGAAGAATCGAAAGCCTAGAGAGACAAAGTGATGAGTGTTGGTCAACCTTATTACGGAGGGATTTTTTAGAGATGGGGTGAGGTGAGGTAGGATGGGGAGCAAATGCATCGGAGGGGTTGTGTGACACAGAGTTAGACTAGGGGTTGGAGGAGGGGTTTGAGTGTGGGTTCGAAGTGCAAAGAGGTGTTGGCACCAAGGAGTGAAAGCAATGAGGATTAACATGGAAATGGGATGGTTCAGGATGGTCAGCACTATCTAGGTACGTGGGAAGAGAGGGAACGATCAGAAATTCAGAGGGCTCACTGATCGAGGGGGCTCCCAGGAGAAAGCAAGGATATAGCATGTTTGGAGGAGAAGAAAAGATTTGTGAGGCAGTCATAGGTAAGGTAGACGTAGGTTCACTGCTCAAGGGGTTGGCAGGTGAGGAGAGTGGTGATTTCGGGATGGTGAGTAGATATGTAGAATCAGTGCTAATAATGAAAGAGCCATTAGAGAAGGAAGGTGTGATAGACATACCAGGATCCGAGGTGAAAGAATGTTGGAGGACCCTGAGCTGGTCATGCACTCCCGCTAATGAGAGAAGACTGGTAGATGGAGGTTGTTGGGAACTAGCCGGAGAGAAGCCATGTCTGAGATCAGCTGGAGCAATGTCGAGAATAAGGATTGAGCAATCTTGGAACCATCAGAGGGGCTAGTCCATTTGGAAATGAAGGACGAGCACCAAAACGGGCTTCAACGCAGGCAGTAGAGACACCCGAGCTAATAGAGGAGTCATCACGAGCCACAGGGTGCAATGTGATGTCTGACGGATCAAGAAAAATGCCTAAGTTAGGAGAGGTGATAGCATGAGCCACTGGGTGTGTTGTAAAGTTAGAAATGCCAATAGATGGAGCAAGAGAGCCGGTAGCACCTAATACAGGATGTCGGAGAGTTGGAGAGGTGATAACATGAACTATTGGTTCGTAGTGAGCTGGTATACCTGTAATATGTTCAAAAGAAAACAAGTCTGTCACTTCAGCCTGTGAAACCACAGGTTCGTTGGAGGTTGACACTAGTTGACCGAGGGTAGGAGGGTTGCTTATACAGTCAACTTGCTTGCGGGGAGCTAGAAAATCGCCAACTCTGGAGGATGAAACAATAACTGTGATACCAACAGGTGAGGCACGAGGGTTGATTGAAGATGACTCCTTATTTCGGTGAGTCAGAGGATGATCAGGCTTCACAATATATGGTTCTGGAGAGAATAACTGGACTAGGGAAGGACGATGCACCTTGTAGTAAAGTTTTGAGAACTTTCTTTTCTGCCTGTTGGTACTGTCCAATTTAATACCTTTTGCTCTAGCTTGAGAAGAAATATTGAACAGGATCCAAATATCTAGTCTCATAGTGCATGACAGCTCTAGATGGAGATGATAGAGGCATGAGGAAAGGTGATTGATAAGAGCTCTAGTTGATTTAATGACAGATCTGAGTAGAGACAAGCTTGCTTGGTGAAAAATATGTTTGGTGTACGGGCTGAGTAGGGTGTGAGAGATCTATACGAAGGAGGGGATTAACTGGAAATCTCTACATCTTTTTAGGAAAGCCAAATCTGCAATTTTCTTTGAGACCTTGATTCTCAACTTTTCAAAAAGCTTTACTTTGAAAACAATCTCCCTCCCATGAAGGGTACAAATTGTAGACATGATATTTCCATAGTCTATGATATAATAGTAGAACTCTCTGGTTCCACTGTGTTTTGCTTTATTTTGCATCAACATTTCGGATCACACTCTATGATCCATCATCAGGATGAGAAGAAGAGAATGTGAAATAAACTGCAGAAGTGGTCTATTAAAAAGGGGAAGAGAAGGGTGGGTAAGGCCTCTCCTTGACCAAAGTCAAAGTGACAGAAAATAAAATACAAATAGTAACTAGTTATAAATAAGGGAAATTAGATAAAAGAAGAAAAAAAATGAATAAAAATAGGGGCTAAAAAATATAAAAGGAGGAAGTAAAATAACTATTGAAAATATAAATTGGGATTAAAGAATTATAAAGAAAGAGAAAAAAAGGGGGACAAAGAATAAAAAGAGAAAAATGATAAATTAAAGAAAGATAGAGTAACACAAAATTAAGGAAGACCAAAAATGTAAAAAAGAAGATAAAATTAAGAGGAAATAAACAATAAATTAGAGAGAAAGAAATTAGATAAAGTAAGGTGAAGTACCAGAATATAGTAAATAAAAAGTGATCAAAAATAAAATAAAAATAAAAATGTAGGGATCATAGTAGAAATACTAGGGTAAGAAAATACTAGAAAAGGCATGAAAACAAAAAAGAAGAGAACAAATAAATGGAAGTAAGATACTAAGAAGGGGGGGTGAGGGAAAAATTTGAGGAAGCCAAAGTAAAAAAAGTGAAAAGGTTGAAAATAAAAAATAAAAATAAAAAGAAGAAGCAAAAGCAAAAATAGGAAATTAAATAAATTAGAGTGGAATACCAAAAAATTAGTAATCAAATAATAAAAACTATGTGGATCATAGTAGAAAAGGTAGGGTAGGAAAATAAAAAAATAAAAGACAGAAAAATTGAACTAAAATCCAAAAAGAAAAAATTAGGTTATAAATTATCGATTATAATAGTGATAGGTCCGAAGGTTGTATACAACGGTTTATGCATTGTTTTATATGATGGGATTGAAAAATTATAAATAGAAGTTAAGTGCTTGTATATTTTGTGTTTGTATATTGCGATATACAAATCGATATACATTGCATACATACAAGCTGGATTCGAAATGAAAGTCTAAAATAGAAAAATCATTGTATGTATCAGACTTGTATATTATCAAACATACATTACACATATACAAGTACCGGAGCTGAAAATTTATCAAACGGGGTTAAATCCATGTATGTTTTAAACAGTGCATATCAGAAGATACAAAGTAATATACATACAACACAGAATCTAAAGGAAGATTGAAATCTGATTTAATGGAAGCATCACGTCTGACTTGTATATTGCGATATACAAGGAAATAGGCGGGAAAACGAAGCGATGAAATTTTGGAGGTTAATTTTTGGAGCCCAATTGCATATTTTGGTTAATGATAGTTGACCCGATCAGTTTAGCATTGAATATGTATTCAACCCGCATTTTTTTTACAGATTTAGGGCCCCATTGCTACGTTCACATAGTCACGACTAAATTTAGCAACTTTTTCTTCCTGCAGGTTTATTAAATGATGATACTTATTGCTTATCCGTTTTTGCAAGTTTGCAATTAAGGAAGGGGCTGAAACTTGATGACAATAGCATCATAGAGGGGAGATCCGATCTCAGGAGCAGAGGAAGATAAGGATGGAGTGCGAGAAGTCAAGGGTCTTCAATGATGAAGATAAAATGCCGTCGAAGACATTATTGCAGCAGGCCACAGAAGTTAATATTAAGCTGCTAGGGTTTCCAGAAGGGCATATTTCGCCCAGATTTGATGCATGCCCAGAGATATTTCTGGGGATTTGTTCTCCAGCATTAATTATTGTAACCAGAGGTTTGAACCAGGGTTTAAACTAGGGTTTTGAGCTGTATTGAGGACAACCAAAATCTATATATTGTGCCTCTATACACTGTAAAATTTTACATAGGGACTTTTAGAAGATAGCCAGCACTCATAACTAGTTTTAGCATTTTAGAGTAGAGGGACCTTTTAGTTTAGAAGTTGAAGAAGGAGGTCACTTGTGTCTACAACAAGGAGCGTGTGGAAAATCCTGCCTCCTTGCTGTATCTGTAAAGCTTGTAAGTTTTCTGTAATTTGGTCAATGAAGCTAAGAGTCATTCAGACATTGTAAATCTTATGTGACTGTCTATTTCTAATACAATTGAATCTAGAATTCTGCATCTATCTTCTGAGTGTTTTCTTGCTCTTCATGGTGTTTGAGACATTTTCTCTTAGAGCTTGCAATTTTAGGTGTATGTTTGTGAAAGTGATCAGAACTTACACTTAAAGTTTTGTCTGTGGATTTGATCAAGTTACTATATGATTTATAAAGTGCATAACAGAACAATTAGATCATTTAGTAGAATGAATGATGATTAGATTAGATCACTCTAACTTTTTCCAACCCATTTGAAAATACTTAGCTAAAAACGTAGAAATTTAAAAGAAATTGTCTCATATTTGAAAGAGCATGCATAACAGAGTTGAAAGTAGATAGTTTTCATAAATATTTAAGAGGAGAAAGCTGCAATAATTTAAGAAGATCGTTTAAAGATTTGAAACACAATAACACTTTTATGTAAAAAGGAATGAACAACACACTGATATTTATAATCTTTTGCAGAAGTTTGAGTCCAGTTAACCAACAGGAAACCCTAAACTACGTAAGGCCCCTTGAACATTACAACTTCACATTAACCAACTGAATTTGCCCAATAGGTCAAGACCTGACCATATTAAACTTGGGATTAAGTGAATCTTAACCGATTCCTTCATATCTTTCAAGTCAGTTTTGGTTCATTTATGTGAATTTTAAACTATTGTTATGACTGTCTCAAAACAATCATCAACAGTATGGTTGGGAGCGATGTAAACAAAGGTCTCAATCCTTTTATAGGCGAGAAGTTGGATGTAATTACAGGAAGGAATGAATTAATGAAGATCTGGATATTGGGTGTGTTGAAACATTGTTCTTTTTGAGTATTTCTCTGTAACAGTCATTTCTGTATGGTCTGTACAGATAGTTGATCATCTGAAATTAACTAGAGATGTCCATGTGTTGAAATAGCTTTCATTTAGAAGTAGTCTGGTGTCTTTATGTGTTGTAGTTTGTAAGATATTGTTCTTTTTGCAGAGACTGGTCTAAAAACCTAGAAACTAGGGTTTGGTGAATAAATGGACTGTTATTCCTCTATCCACTGAAAGCAAGATTCTCATTTTCAATGTGATGGAGGAATATAGTGTATATTTTGTGTTTTCTATAGTTCTGGGTCAAGCACTCAAGGATCCAAGGAGTTTGGCATGAGTTAACTAGGCATCTCTAGGTGACTAGTCATTAAAACGATAGGAGAAGTGTTGTTGTGGAGTGGCCAAATTGAAGGTTGATCAAGTGTTTACAGAGGATTATAGACCCCCTTCCTTGTTGTCGAGTCTTTGTTTCTCTTTCTAGTTTGGTGTCTGCGTAGTTGCAATGTAGTAGAGGTTTCCATCAGAGTAACACAGCCCTTGGAGAAATGTTTGGAAGTTACACCGATCAACAGTGTCAGATCGATAAGAGTTGTGTCGGTGAAGAACGAAGGAAGTCTCACCGAAGAAACATATATCGGCATAAGTTCGCATTGTTTCACCGAATCTATATTGCGTATGCATATCGCAAAAGCATGTTGAGAATGTATGTTGCAAATGTATCTTTCGTCAGATACAAATGGTGACTGGTCGTAATAGTGAAATCTGGGTAAAGAAACTTTAATCCACCGGTAGTAGCAAGTCACGCCAAGCATATACTAAGTTGATACATAAGCACATCGGAAGGAGAGTAAAAGATCCCACCGACGAAGTAAGTCTTGCCAGCAAGTATGGTTCAAAGGTAATATCGGAGTGATCGATGTGTATCGGCGGAGTAAGTTTCAAGCTTGCCGATGATATGTAGTCCTGCTGAAGACAAAGCATTGTGTTGGGAGATCGGAGAGATAAATAGAAAGGTGGCCGACGGGGTATGTTTGGCCGATAAGAGTAGATCTCCAAGACATAGGCCACCCTCTCACCGATCATAAGTTTGATCAATTGTGTGCTTCCACTGTGCACTCTGCATCAATTTTCCACCCTCACTAATTAATCTTAGAAAATAATTCAAATTAAAAAATCCTTACCATTAGGATTTGAGTTCCAAGCCTAAGGATAGGACCTTTGTTTGCTCCCTAATCCTTGGTTTGCACAAAAAATAACATGTTTGAACTTCATCCTCACCAACTTTATGTGTTTTATAATAAAATTTAACTAAACCACACCAAAATATCAAGCTACTAGGTAGACCCACAATAGTGTGTCCAACTTGTGGGACATTAATTTCAATACTATGGGTGAGTACAAATTTGGGAAATACCTTCATTTAAAGTTTTTTCTTTGAATGAAGGCACCTTCGAATGAAGGTGAGCCATAAATCCCCTTTGAATGAAGGTTTAACTTCATTCAAAGGTCACCATCATTCAAAGGGAACTTTTTATTATTTCTTTCTGAAGTATTAAACCTATCATTTTTTATGGTTTATTATTTATTCTTTTCCTTTAATTGAAAAAAAAAGAGCTCCTAGGTTGGAATTGATAGTGAAATAAACATCTCAACTTGTGACTAATGATTTCACTCCCTCAGACCAAACTTGTGGATGTTGATGTGTCATCCCAATTGTGCCATGTGGCCTTCAAATGAAGGTTAGAAGGGTTGATGTGGACAACAAGTAGAGTAGATATATTGATTTTGGCCATCTTTTCTAAGTATTTCTCAAAACTAAACTAGGAACATTCATTCTATTTTAGTTTGATTTGTATTGGATAAATTGTAAACCCTATGAGCAACTATATTGGAAACCCTAAGTTTTGAATTTGATTTTTATTCATTAAATTATAAACCCTATGAGAAACTATGTTGGAAGTTAATTGGCTTAGTTTTAGGTATTCAATGGTTCTGTTCCCTTGGAGAAATCACTCAAAACTTTCAAACTATGGAATTTAAGTTCCATTCTAAAGGAAGGGAGGCAACACTTATAAGACTTCCTAATGGATAAACCAACTTGATTCTTGCAAACTTTTTGGAAGTGTCCACCTACAATCAACCACACGTTTCTATAAAGATTCTTTGTAATGATTGTTCAATTCACATTAGAATGGTGCAACAAAAATTAGATAGAGAAATATAAGATTTTTAGGAACTTATATCTAAGCTTTGCAAAAGATTTATAGACAACTAGAGTGGCAATTTGATGAGGTTATTTGAAGATGTCATTGAGCCAAGCACATCGAGTGGATGGATGTATAAACATCCAAGGTTGATTTAGGATCCCGGTAACTCTAGAAAGACTTGGTTAAGTAGAGAAGAAATTTTGGAGCATCCCAGTTGTGATTGCTTAAGGACAACAAATCTTGGGAAGGGTGAACTGTAATGTACCCTTTCTAAAATGAAGCCAAGTTGAAACCCAACCACCCATCATTCATTTCTCATTGGCCTTTGGAGTTTTTCACTAGGAAAATAGGATTATAATAATAACTCAAGAGGTTCATAATATCATAAAAGGAGTTGTTTAAGTGATATTATAAAATATAATTCTAATAAAGAGGACTTTAAGTAAAGTTAAAATATAAAATAAGAAGACCTCGCTTATAATGAAAGTTAATTTTACATAACTCATCTCAAATATCTATTAAGAGTCATGAAGAAAATATGAAGAGTCATGAATTTTGGAGGAAAATCTATTTAAGAGAGGCCAAACAAGGATAGGGTGGAATATTGATCAGTGATTCTATATTTTGGTTTATACTTCTTGTTGGAGCATTGGACTTTGGTTGAATTAACTTGAGGATGAAAACCCTCTAGGTCTAGAATTGGAGGACAAAAACCCATAATTGTTTGGAGTCATTTCATATAGAGATCACCATTGTGCATAAATATTTGGCTATGTGGTGGGGTAGACTATTAGTGATCATTGTAGTACCCTAGGGAATTAATTCTTGATGTTGAAGGGCTTGAAATACATGACCATGGTGGGTTATCTAGTTTTGTATTGTTGATCATGATTGTGTATGCAATCAAGGGTGTGATTAGACATTGTGGTTGATATTGTTGGCTACCATTGGTAATCTGATAGATGGTAACATGGGATTCATGTGATTCAGTGGCTCTTATTAGAATTGACTAAGATATTGAGTGGTATTAGGTTGCTATACCTAGAGCTGACCAATACTCGCATTTTATGTGTGACTACTTACATTTAGAGCTAACTAGAGTATTTGTTGTTGAATTTGTTTTAGTGAGCTTACAATTTGGCTGCTCCCACAGGGGGGCTAACTTAACCTATTTTGGGGTCATAATCAGTTATTGAATAAATGGATTTATTGTTGTTGTTGGTCCACTTTTGTAGGGCCAAGTATTGACATTATTATTATTTATTTTAGTAGATTTATTATCCATAGCTATTGCATACACAATTCATACTTGCAGATCTAATAATAGTATAACAACTTACAATATTCAATTTTGATTGTGTGGTTTACTGCCAATACTTGCAATTGGAATTTTTTGGTTTGTCAAGTTAATTATTAAAATTTGTTGAGGTGAACTAAATTTGATCGAATATTACAAAATATTCCATTCAAGATATTACATTTATAGTATTTATTGTGTCAAATTCTTTTGTAATGTTGGTTCTTACAAATCAATACTTGATGATGTTCTTTGTTTAATCTTTAGAATTGTCTCCTTTTGCTCTGGTTATCATTTTGTGGGATATTAATCTTTGAATAAACTTATTATATTTCTTGTTAAGAATATGTTTCTTAGTCATTCTCAGAATGTTGTAAAAGGTCATATTAAATGTTTGATTCATTATGATCTCTTTCATACTTAATAATAGATTAATTTTCTAGTAGAAAGGATTACTAGGTAGAGTTCTAAATTTGAGTAAAGAATTAATTAAGGATCCATACTTTATATGGTGAGATATACTCTCTTAGGCCACCTAAAATATTAAAGTATTGTGAGACCTTGTTTCATGGTGAGTTTTGTTCTTTACTCTATACCCAATATCTAAAGGCACATGCCACTTTTCCTTTACAAAACTTCCACAATTTCAAAATCGCATTCCTATTTCATGATAATTTAAATAATTTATATGGTTGTTGTCACGCATGGACATTATAGAATAACCCATGTCTATTTATTCTCTTGACCCTTCATTTGTTCATAATTATCCTCTGACTCACAAAATTCTCTTCATACTTTTTGATAGGCTAACTCATCTAGGCTAGTGACAATTAATTGGGTTCAGTATTGTGTTGCCAAAGCTTGGTCTAGAGAGACAAAAACTTTAAAGAAATGTGTTTGATCTAGAATTACCCATGTATTCACTCGAAACAATAATACTGGTAGTAAACTTTTAAGAGGAATCATAGGGAATACCCCCTTAGGTCTAATAGAACTCAAAGAAGGAGAAAGGATATTTTTCTCATGTGTTGATCTTGTCCACCCCTAGTATGAGAAGTCATATATCATTCTTGTTGTCATAGATCATGATAGTCCTTAAAGCCTTAATCAACATAGAACTAGCTACAAACTAGGTCATGGTCTAAAACAAGAAAAAACCTAACATTATAACCAATATGAAGGTCATGGATAAGTGAGATGATAGTATCTGAAAGAAAGGATAAGCATTAACCTACTATATGAATGAGGAAAAATAATAACATGATAGAAAAAACACCTCCATAGATAATACATCCACGTCCATAGCATAGAAAGGCATGAGAGCATCAAGGATGGAAGTGTTGTAAACCAAAAAAGATAAGAACATATTGAAATAAAAAATGAATGCATATATATCAACTAAAAGAAATGACATGAAAATTCATGATAATAGATAATCTTAGGGTGGGAAGGTGGTATCAAAGAGATATGACTCTATGTGTTTTCAAACCCTAATCATGAAATAGTAATGAAATATAAATAAGGGTGGATCCATACCCTAATTAAACTTGATATGAAATTAATGTAATTAGAAACTTGATCTAAAAACCCTAATTAGAAAGAAGGATAAACCCTAAGATAGAAATCAAGGTCATGAAGGAATGTTAAGTTCAAAAAATGTAAATTGTAGAAATACCAAGTTACATCAATTATCTAGGCCAATTAAATAAATCAAGCAAATGCATGAATAATTAACCTAGATAAATGTAAAATAAAAAATTAAATGCATGGGTACTTTGCTTTAGAATTGATGCAAATATTGGGAATCCATTTGCCCTAGTGCTATAATTTTAGAACATGTCATGGAATTGGGATTCTAATTATGTGTTTCTTTGGTTCACTTTCATGAGTGAAAACACTAATCTCCATGAGCACAAACTTGAACCCATCCACATAATTGAACCTATAATTCATAGATCAAATCTAAGTAAAGTTTGAAGTCTTAAGCTTATTCACCCCCAAGTATGTGCTTTGAATTAGATAAGAAAGATGCATTGTTTATAAACACCTTTGGGGACTCTGTTGAATTGTAAGGGTTAAGTTCTATTGACTCAAACCCCTAGATGGACTAAATTCAACAATGATGAGGCAGGATCAAGAAAAGAAAGGAAGTGTGTGTTATGCTCTTAGAATAATGATGCAATGTTGAAGTCAAAATAATTTTGCTAGATTTATTTATTTTTCTTAATCTTTTTTTTATTCTCCCTGTGAGAACACATAGATGTTAGATAATTCATTTGAATTAGGGTTATCATTAAATACACCACCCTAGCATGCAATTTGGAATAATTCACATTTGGGTCAGCTTATAATAGCTAGTAGGAAAAGACAACAATTATTTAAATTTTAAAATTTAGGGTTCATATCTACAAGCATGAAAATGATTTAGATCAATTCTCACTTGCAGACCTGAACATGGGTAGTGAATAATACATTTGGGACCAGGAATGATTTATAGGAATTTGTAACGATGTGATGACGTAGGATAATGTCATTTGCAAACTTCCATGTGAAACACCCCATCTCACACACTAGTTGACGCATAAAAGACAACTTAATCATTGTGAATCCAAAACATAAAAAGTATAAATATACAAATTTTAACATTAATATATATATATATATATTTTTTAATATGAAGTGAATTGGGATCCCAACATGTGAAGAATCAAGCAAACTCCTCTAACCCCATATGGGAAGAGAATAAACTCTACTTACCATATCAATGATAATATGTCCTAAAATTCTACATAGGTAACCTAATTATTAAGGGCGAGTAATTTCACGAGGGCAAATCCGTATACATTGATGACCTCAAAGTAGGCCTCCCATAAACGATTCCGTGTTGACTAACATCGAGTTGGTCTCATTGTTGCCAGCGAGATACCTACTGTAAAGCTTGAATTTTGAAGTTGGAGGTTGTTCAATTTGGCTCTCCTTCATCCGAATTTTAAGGCGACATCATCGTAGACTTTTACAGCCAAACCGAAGCTGGCAATGCTGGCTTTTCCTCCTCCTCTTCTTTAATAAAGTTGTTCCATGAAAGATATTCAGTAATTCTTAGTACACTAAGATGAACAACGAATTGAAGAGGAAATGTCATATTTAGCACTAACGAAATGCATATTGCTCTTTCACATTTATTTATTTATTGTAATCATTGGAGTTTGGAAAATTGTCCATTTAAAATAATGCATTATTATAAGAAATGGAAGACAAAAATATTGTTCTTTTAAAATATGTAATAAAAATAAATAGATTTTATAAAGTTCTATTAACTTGAGTTTCTAACTCTTTATTTAACTTTAATTATTATATAATATTTAATATTAATTTATTAGACGTAATTAATATAAGATGTTATTTTTCATATAAACATATACTTCAAATTCTAATGCAGTGAATTTATATTAAAAGATAAAGCAGCTCAAGAGTTTTATAATGGTGAAATTTATATACTCATATCTTTTTCTATTAATTTTGTGTTCATTTTAACGAATAGTTATTGTAATTATAAATTTAAAAATGACACAATTATATGTGAAGTTGGACCCATTCCTCTAACCTTCACCTATCACTATACACACACATTCCCATACGCTTCTTATCTATATCTGCACATTTCCCCATACTAATTACATTCATTATATCAACCATGATTAGATATACATTCCCTCCACAAAGTTTATTATTCCATCATCTTGGGTCTTTCCCAAGGGTGTAAGATCAATAGTCATAGATTTGACCCCCAAATTTCTAAAATTTAAATTTAAATTTAGCAAGCTCCAACCCATTTTTGTAATGCCCCATCTTTTACACTAGGGCATTAGTGGACAAAATAGGACAAACAATTTTTTTCGCGATTCAATGGTAATACTCGCATATCACAATTGCACACTCAAGCATGAAAAACACCAAGTTCCACACCAAGACACAAGAGAGAAAGTACATTTTTCCAAAGGATGAGAACAACCAACATAAAAAAATGGCTCACAAGCGAAGCAATGTCAACAAACAACTAACAAAAGGGAGGATCGGTCAGGATACCTTTTAAGGACAAAACATCCAACATGGATCCAAAACACAATCCATCTAATCAATAAAATTTAATAAAACATGTTAACCAAGTCAAAAGCATGCTTACAACTCAAATATAAAAAATATACATTTTCCAATATATACAACATACATGTCAAATATGAGAAAAACCATATAGAATGCCATGTTCGTTCAACACCAACATCGAGATGAGCCAAATAAATATATGGGAATCTCAACCATAATGTGGGCACAATACAACCCAACTCATAAACATAACATAGAGAAATAACATCATATATAAAAGATAGCACCAACATGCTAATTTAACCATTTTCAACATCAAGATAGCTTTCTCAACATGATAATTTCTATCTAAAACAAGGATCATTTTCCAACCAAATGAGCATACAAAATAATACTATGATGGAGAATACTTCCTATACATGGAAGGATCACACTCCAATAATAAAATTATACAAAGAACACATATACATTAGTAATAAGCCACCTCCAAGGTGCTCTAATAATCACGAAATACAACATGATCATAATTTGAAACAATACACAACGAACTCTTCCTACTCTCAAAAAATCTTCTTGTAGGACCAATGGGGATATGTACCCCACCACCCTGCAGTATTACCAATGTCGAGTGCAATAGATGTCTATGCCACTCTAGGAAACCCCTAAGTTATCGAGAAGAAGATAATGACAACACCATTATCCAAGCCAACACTCTCACACATCCAAGGAATACATGGACAAACTCATGCCAATCAAGCATACACTAATGTATGAAACATGTGGCACAACTCCCAATCAAATACATACAAGATATGAATATCTCACACAAGCCAATAAGGATGAAGTAACACCATCACAATAACAAAGCATAAGGGATTCTCACACCTTCAATGCATGCCAAATTAAGCATAAAACAAACACTATCATGCATACATATATGAGAGCACAATAATCATCAACATACACGCAGGTGGTCATAACACACTCATGATACCAAAACTAAAGGAAGGATAGAGTGAGAGCACTAGAAGTATTTGAACCAAAACTAGATTTAGGAAAACAACCCCATTTTGCGTAGATATCTATATCACATGTTCTAACTCAATACAAGGTTTAATACTCATGATCCAATCAAATAATGACTAGGGGAGGGTAGTTAAGGCACTGGGGTGGGCTACCCCTTAGTTCTCCATAACAAAACTAGAAAGCATAAAGGCCACAAAGGTCTCAAGTAAACACTTACCCAATGAATGTTTTTAGAGGTAACAGGTAATCGATTTCAAGGCCTACACACATACCCCAGGTAGTGGGGATTCTCCTACAAGACACACCAACACTTACTTGAAATAAGGGGAAATATTGCAAGGCCCACACACATACCTCAGGCACTGGGGATCCTCTTGCAAGACATTGTCTTACCCAAAAATACATCTCATCCATAGGTAAAGGGATAAATTGCAAGGCCTACATGCATACCCTAGATGATGGAAATCCTCTTGCAAGATACACTAACTTACTTGGGACTAGCCACCCCAAGCCTCTTATAGATATTTCCTATCCTATACAATCTAGGGGTCAATGTCTCAAGAAGCTTGAGAATAGGAAAATAGCGGTTTTCCTAGAAAACATGCTCCCTAAAGCACATATAAAACTAAATATATGGGTTAATACATGATTCCACATAATGTGCACTTTTCAAAACTTATAAATTCCACAAAATTACAACAAAGTATTTTTACAAATGTCTAGGATTCACCATTGACAAATCTTGGAGCATCCTTCCCAAAACCATACCAAATTTTCACTTTTTCACAAAACAAAGAATTTAAATAATCTAAAAATACCCTCTTAATCCAAATTAACCCAACATCTCACTTTTCACATCACATAAATTTTTTGACAAATTTAGGCAGGGTAAAACAAGGAAATTCACTTATTTTTTACATTTTCCAACAAATGTAAAATTTGAAAATGTAAGAATACCATTTTATGCCTAATTTACCCAACAACACTCTTTTGAAAAAATATATATTTTAAAAATTTTTGACATGGCTTTTGTAGAAAAAACAATTTTCCAAATATTATTTTCCTACAACAATAAAATTCAAATAAAAATTCAAAACATAAACCAAGTGGAGAAATACCTAAACCAAATTGAAGGTAATGGAAAGATGAATCTTTTTCCCTCTATGAGCAATTTGATCTAGCCAAGTCATCTCTAGGTATAACCATTCAATTTTCTTCTAGGAAGGGGCTTGAAAATTTCCATTTTCTTCATTTTTTTTCTCCATTTCAAAACAATACAAAATAAAAAATAAAATAAACACTTTTCCTTATATTTGGGTAAGTGCACAAAGATGAGGGACCAAAAGGGTGTTAGGAATTGCATGTAGAAGATATCAATTAAATGCAAATAAAGATTAAACAGAGGAATGGAAATACACAAAAATAATAACAGGGAGAGACAGGTTTTAACGTGGTTCACCCAAACCTAGGCTACATCCACCAACTGAGAGTCCAATATTATTATATAGTAAATCAAACCGATTACAACCAACAATCCTTGCAACTCAATACTGCTACAAAATGTTACAATACATCAACATAAACCCTAACGCTTAGTGGGTTTTATCAAGCCTTATGTCGGTTACAAAAATAGGGTTTTTTTATGTTGACCAATAGAAAAATAACACCCGACGCCTTAATAAAATAATAAAAAATTGTTGGAGGTTTCGAGGGTGCTGCCCCTGAGCCCCTGCCCTGTATCGTGACAAGGAGTGTGCTAGGGGCACTGCCCCTTGACCTCGGGGATGCTACCCCCAAACCCTCGCAAGGGGCACTGCCCCTTAACCCCGTTAAATAATTTGGGGGGAAACCGTGTCAATAAAAGTGGTGTAAATTTAACCTCCGAGTCTAATTAGGCTCCATATAACAACAATCTCCCACTTGGAGACTAATCAGACTCCACACCATATCATCTCCCACTTGGAGACTGATCATAACACCATTGACCATGTAGCTCCCACTAGAAATAAGCACCTTGGACTCTAATGTTCTAATTTTTTTTAGTCTTGAAGACCAATCAAAGATGAAGAGGAGCTTAGCTTCTCTCTTGTCACTGCCTTCGTAAACATATCTGATGGATTTTCATCTGTATGTATCTTTTCCAGCCTTAGCTGTCCATCATCTAACACTGACCAGATGAAGTGATACCTGAGTTGTATGTGTTTGGTCTTTGAATGCAAGGCAGAATTCTTTGCAAGATGTATGGCACTCTGGTTGTCTGTAAACAAATAACCGTTAACCTATTGTTTGCCCAATTCTTCCATGAAAGATTGCAGCCATATCATCTCCTTTCTTGCCTTTGTTGTAGCTACATACTCTGCCTTCGTGGTGGCTAAAGCAACCACCTTTTGCAACCTGGAGATCCAACTCACCGCTGTCCCACCTCCTGTAAAGACATATCCTATAGTACTTCACCTGGTATCAATATCCCTTGCCAAATCTGAGTCTACATAACCTGCTAAATCAGTATTAGAGTCCCCAAAGCATAAGTGTTTATTGGATGTACCTCTCAAATATCTGATAATCCATTTTACCGCATTCCAATGCTCCAATCTAGGATGACTCATATACCTTCTTATGACTCCTACAACATGTGGAATATCTGGTCTTGTGTATACCATGGAGTACATTAAACTTCCTACAACTGAAGCATATGGTACCTTGTACATTTTTTCTTCCTCCTCTTGTGTCTGAGGACACATCTCCTTAGTCAATTTCAAATGAGTAGGCAAAGGTGTGCTGGCAACTTTTACATTCTCCATATGGAATCTTTGCAACACCTTTTCAACATAATCAACTTGAGATAGAGTCAATTTTTATTCTTTCTATCTCTGAAAATTTTCATACCAAGGATTTGTTTTTCTTCCCCCAAATCCTTCATAGCAAATGACTGTGGTAATTAATGTTTTAACTCTCATATGTGATCCATGTTAGACCCTACTACAAGCATGCCATCAACATATAAACATAAAATAATGTAGCTCATTATCCAACCTCTTAAAATAAACACAATAGTCAAAATTACACTGACTGTAGCCTTACTCATCCATAAAACTATCAAATTTCAAATACCATTGTCAAGGTGCTTGTTTCAAGCCATACAAACTCTTCTTCAATTTGTACACCAATTTCTCCTTACCTGTGACCTCTAATCCTTGTGGCTGTTCCATATATATCTCCTCCTCCAAATCACCATGGAGAAAGATAGTTTTCACATCTTGCTATTCCAAATGCAAATCTTCAGTAGCCACAATACTTAAAATAATATTAATAGAAGTCATCTTAACAACTGGAGAAAAAATCTCACCAAAATCAATGTCCTTTTTCTATGCAAATCCTTTTACAACTAACCTGACTTTAAATATTTTCTTACCTCCATCTTCCTCTTTCAGCCTATAAACCCATTTGTTTGGTAAAGCCTTTTTACCTACATGCAACTTACATAATTCCCAAGTCTGATTTTTTAGCAAGGAGTCCATTTCTTCTTTCATTGCAAGCTCCCACTGAACCTTTATATCCACCTGCATAGCTTCATCATACCCGTTTGGTTCATCAGCATCTGTTAACAAAATAGAATATAAAGAGGGAGAAAACCTTTCAAGAGGCCTACTTAGCCTTGTTGACCATCTAACATTCACTAGAGTTTGTGGTATTTCTTGTTGCTATTGCGGAGCATGAGGAACCACTAGAACATCACTATTTGGAGTATCATCCAACACCACATAATCCTTTTATTTCTTCTCATGCTGCTGCAACTGATCTTTGTACAACATCTTCTCATTGAATACAACATCCTTTCTTCTCACAATTTTAAAATTTTCAACATCCCAAAGCCTATAACCAAATTCATGAATGCCTTATCCAATGAAGATACACTTTTTTGATTTTGCATCTAGATTGGTTCTATTTTCAGAATCTATGTGTGCAAATGCTTCACATCTAAAGGTTTTGAGAAAAGAATAACTCACCTTCTTACCAGTCCATGCTTCGTTTGGAATACCACAGCCCAAAGGAACTAAAGGACCTCTATTAATTAAATATACAGTAGTGTTGACAGCCTTTGCCCGCATGTTTAAATGCAGCCTAGCATGCAATCTCATGGTCCTTGCATGCTCCATTATTGTCCTATTCATGCATTCAGCCACTCCATTCTCCCGTGGAGTCTCTAGAACCATTTTCTACCTACGAATTCCATTAAAGGAACAATAATCCTCAAATTTTTTGCTGCAATACTCACCACTATTATCAGATCTGAGACATTTTAATCTTTTACTCGTCTCATTCTCAACCAAGCTTCTCCACTTCTTAAATGTTTCAAATACATCAGATTTCTACCTAAGGAAATAAATCCAAACCTCCCTAGTTGCATCATTTATGAATGTAACATAATAACAAGAGCCACCGAGAGAAGATACTTGAGCTGGTCCCCATACATCTGTATGCACAAGCTCTAACTTTTCATCTTTCTTTTGCTTCCCATCCTTGAGAAAACTTACTCTCTTTTGTTTGCCATACACACAACTTTCACAGAAATCCATCTTAATACATTTTAGACCTGGTAAAACTTTCTTTGAATGAAGTACCTTCATACCTTTTTCACTCATATGCCCAAGTCTGTTATGCCATAGTGTTGTCTTAGAACCTGCAACAAATGTTTCAGTCTCTTCCTGCAAACCTATAGCAACTATTCCTGAACCTGTTTGTTTTTTCTCTGCAACAGCTAAAGTAGAAGGAATAGTATGACCTATACAAAGATATAATGTGCCTACTTTCACACCTTTTGCTACTATTAAGACACCTCTTGAAACCTTCCAATTTTTATCAGTAAATGTAACAATGCAACCTTCATCAGCTAGCTGCCCTACTAAAATTAAATTCTTACTTAGCCTTAGAATGTGCCTTACCTCTTGTAGTAGCCAATGATTCTCATTCTGCAACTTAATCTTGATTCTTCCCTTTCCAAAGATTTGATAAGGTTCGTTATCTCCAAAATAAACCAGCCCAAAATCCCCTTCGACATAATCAAGAAAATAACTTCTATGGGGTGTAGCATGAAATAAGGCCCCTAAATCTAAAACCCATGAATCATAAACATTATCTAGGGAAAGAATCAAAGCATCATCTTCAGATTTATTACTTACCACATTTGCCTCCTTATTGCCTTCTTGTTTATCTCCTTCTTTATTCTTTCGAGACCAGCAATCTTTCTTCAGATGACCTAGTTTCCCAGAATACCAGCAATCCTTCTGTCCTCTGGATTGGGATCTCTTGTCCTTATATTTTCCTCATGACTTCCCATGACCTTCAGAACCTCTTTCTCTCTCCTTTGATCTGCCTCTACTTTCTGCATTCAAAACACTATCTTATGTGGACCCTCTTAAGATTTTCTATCGCATTTCCTTGCTAAGGATAACACCAACAACATCAGCAAATTTCAAAGTATTTGAACAAGAGACATGGTTACTTACAACTATTACCAAGTTATTCCAGCTTTTTGGAAAATAACATAAAACCAAGAGAGCCCTCACCTCTTCATCAAATTTCACTTTTACAGAAGTGAACTGAGTGGTAATCGTATTAAATTCATTGAAATGATCTATCACAGATCCACCTTCAATCATTTTCAGATTAAACAAACGCTTCATGAGAAATACATTATTTGAGGCTGAGAGTTCATACAATTTTGCCAAAGATTTCATTAGTTCCTTTGTTGTCTTCACTTCTGTTATATTGAACACCACAGATGGTGCCAGGCACAATCGAATTGTTCCCAGTGCCTTTTTGTCCAGAAGATTCCAATCCTCATCAGTCACTATTGCCAGTTTCTTGGCTATTCCTTCCAGCGGCCTCTATATATCCTTCTGATAGAGATAATCCTCCATCTGCATCTTCCATAACTAATAGTTTTGCCCATTAAATTTATCCAGCGTCAATTTACCCTCGTCCGCCATTGCTCCCACTCAGTCGTGAGACTCCCACTCAACCGTGAGACCTCCCTGCAGAAGATAATCGAACACAACCCACTCTGATACCACTTGTTAGAAATTCCATGTAGAGGATATCAATTAAATGCAAATAAAGATTAAACAAAGGAATGGACATACATAGAAATAATAACAGTGAGAGATAAGTTTTAACGTGGTTCACCCAAACCTGGGCTATATCCACCAATAGAGAGTCCAATATTATTATTCAGTAAATCAAACTGATCATTACAACTAGCAATCCTTGCAACTCAATACCGCTGCAAAATGCTACAATACATCAACACAAAACCTAACCCTTAGTGGCTTTTATCAAGCCTTATGTCGGTTACAAAAATAGGGTTTTTTTATGTCGGCCAATAGAAAAATAACTCTCAATGCCTTAATAAAATAATAAAAAATTATTGGAGGTTTTGGGGGTGCTGCCCCCGAGCCCCCGTAGGGGCATTGCCCCTCGACCCCGCCCTGTGTTGCGACAGGGAGCGCGCTAGGGGTGCTGCCCTTGGACCCCGCAAGGGGCGCTACCCCTTGAGCCCATTAAATAATTTGGGGGGAAATCACGCTAATAAAAGTGGGGTAAATTTAACCTCTAAGTCTGATTAGGCTCCATATAAAAACAAAGGGGGTCTTAAGATGCCACATTTTTTCTGAAATCAGAAAAGATTGATGTTGGATGAGAAAATAAAGATAGTAACACTCAAAATTTGAAGATATAACAAAAACAAGAGTCGTAGTGCTCCGAATATAGTTTCTAAACTACTAATTTTTTTTAAAATAGTTGAGATTAAGGGGTTTAAAAAGGGGGAACACACAAATTGGTCATGTTTTTCTCAAAAAATATAACATAGCATCTAGTTTTCTCCTCCTAAAATGCTAACATTATTTTAGTATTTCAAAAATTGCTCTGGTGAGAAATTAGCTAACACCATGTAGTTTATCCCTGATTTTTCTTATAACTTTTTCATAAATAATTATTTTTTACTAATTTTCAAACTAGACACATCTTGAAAAATAGAAAATTGAGCGTGTCCCCCCTCAAAATTTTGAAAACTAATCAAAAATCAATTTTTTTTAATACGTGTAGAATGGAGTCTAGTTTCCAAAAATGTAACTTATATGAAATTTTGATGAACGGTTAAAAAAGGTCAAAAATACCAGACACTAGTTTTTGAGAAAAACAGATATACCAACAAAACAAATTAAAGATCAAACCCTTAACATACTCAAAACATGAAAAAAATTATATGATTAGATAGCTAACAGAGAGCTTAAGATTATGGTGGTATTTTTTTCAAGTTTTCATTGAAAAAATACAATCTTGATGGGGAGCATGCTCCAGATTATGTGAATTTTGTAAGAATCTGGAAAAATACATCCTTGGATGACCCAAACATAGTCCAAGCCTTTGGGTTGGAAGCCTAAGGAAAATTCAAGCCTTAGGCTTGGTAATTTCCAAGCCAAAGCATAATGCGAACGCATTATAACACGTTCACATTATGCTGAATTAAAACACTCACTCCCTTCCCTCCTCTCTCCCTCCCCTCCTCTCTCTTTCTCACCTCTACTTCCCTCCTCTCTTTCACTCTCTACTTCCCTCCCCTCTCTACATCCTACCCTCTCTCACTCTCTACTTCCCTCCACTCTCTACATCCTACCCTCTCTCTCACTCTCTACTTCCCTACCCTCTCTACCTCCAACCCTCTCTCTGATTCTCCACTTCCCTCCCCTCTCTACCTCCTACCTTCTCTCTCAGTCTCTTCTTATGTCCCCTCTCTATCTCCTACCCTCTCTCTCACTCTCTACTTCCCTCCCCTCTCTACCTCCTACCCTTTCTCACTCTCTACTTCCCTCCCCTCTCTACCTCCTACCCTTTCTCACTCTCTACTTCCCTCCCCTCTCAACCTCCTACCCTCTCTCTCACTATCTTCTTCCCTCCCCTCCCTACCTCCTACCCTCTCTCGCACTCTCTACTTCCGTCCCCACTCTACCTCCTACCTTGTCTCATGCTCTCTTCTTCCCTCCCCTCTCTACCTCCTACCCTCTATCTCACTCTCTACTTCCCTCCCCTTTGTACCTCCTACCTATCTCTCACTCTCTTCTTCCCTCCCCTCTCTACTTCCTACCCTCTCTCTCAGTCTCTACTCCTTTCCCCTCTCTACCTCACACCTTCTCTCTCACTCTCTTCTTCCCTCCCTTCTCTACCTCCTACCCTCTCTCTCACTCTTTACCTCTCTCCCCTCTATACCTCCTACCCTCTCTCACTCCCTACTTCCCTCCCATCTCTACCTCCTACCCTCCCTCTCACTCTCTTCTTCCCTCCCCTCTCTACTTCCTACCCTCTCTCATACTCTATACTTCCCTCCCCTCTCTACTTCCTACCCTCTCTCTCTCACTCTCTTCTTCCCTCCCCTCTCTACCTCCTACCCTCTGTCCGAGTCTCTACTTCCCTCCCCTCTCTACCTCCTACCTTCTCTCACACTTTCTTACCTCCCCTCTCTATATCCCACCCTCTCTCTCACTCTCTACTTCTCTCCCCTCTCTACCTCCTACCCTCTTTCACTCTCTACTTCCCTCTCATCTACCTCCTACCCTCTCTCTCACTCTCTTCGTCCCTCCCCTCTCTACCTCCCACCCTCTCTCACTCTCTACTTCACTCCCCTCTCTACCTCCTACCCTCTCTCCCACTCTCTATTTCCCTCCCCTGTCTACATCCTACCCTCTCTCTCACTCTCTTCTTCCCTCCCCTCTCTACCTCCTACCCTCTCTCTAATTCTCTACTTCTCTCCCATCTCTACCTCATACCTTCTCTCTCACTCTCTTCTTCCCTCCCCTCTACCTCCTACCCTCTCTCTCACTCTTTACTTCTCTCCCCTCTCTACCTCATACCCTCTCTCACTCTCTACTTCCCTCCCCTCTCCACCTCATACCCTCTCTCTCACTGTCTTCTTCCCTCTCCTGTCTACCTCCTACCCTCTCTCCCACTCTCTACTTCCATCCCCTCTCTACCTCCTACCCTCTCTCTCACTCTCTTCTTTCCTCCCCTCTCTACCTCCTAACTTCATTCTCACTCTCTTCTTCCCTCCCTTCTCTATCTCCTACGCTCTCTCTCACTCTCTACTTCCCTCCCCTCTCTACCTCCTACCCTCTCTCACTCTCTACTTCAATCCCCTCTACCTCCTAGCCTCTCTCTCACTCTCTTCTTCCCTCCCCTCTCTACCTTTTATCCTCTCTCTCACTCTCTACTTCCCTCCCCTATCTACCGCCTACCCTCTCTCTCGCTCTCTACTTCCCTCGCCTCTATACCTCCTACCCTATCTCTCAATCTCTTCTTCCCTCCCCTCTCTAAGAGTCTCTACTTCCCTCCCCTCTGTACTTCCTACCCTCTCTCTCTCTCACTCTCTTCTTCCCTCCCCTCTCTACCTCCTACCCTCTCTCACTCTCTACTTCCCTCCCCTCTTTACCTCCTACTCTCTGTCACTCTCTACTTCCCTCCCCTCTCTACCTCCTACCCTCTCTCCCACTCTCTACTTCCCTCCTCTCTCTACCTCCTACCATCTCTCACACTCTTTTCTTCCCTCCCCTCTCTTCCTCCTACCTTCACTCTCAATCTCTTCTTCCCTCCCCTCTCTACCTCTTACCCTCTCTCTCACTCTCTACTTCTCTCCCCTCTCTACCTCCTACCCTCTCTCACTCTCTACTTCCCTCCCCTCTCTACCTCCTACCTTCACTCTCACTCTTTTCTTCCCTCCCCTCTCTACCTCCTACATTCTCTCTCACCTTCTACTTCCCTCCCCTCTCTACCTCTCCTCATCATTCTTCCCATCCAATGAACATTCATAAATTATCTCGTTTCCATCTCATCCTCCCAATTTACATCCTCATCCCTCTTTGCATGTCCTAGTTTTCTTGTTTCCATGTGATAAGGGAGAGGGAGAGGGAGGAAGAGGGAGAGAGGGTGGAGATGGAGGGGAGAGATAGGGTGATAGGGGGGAGAGAGAGAGTCCTAGTTTTCTTGTTTTCATTTGTTTCATTGATAACCTGGTGAGGGAGAGATAGAGGGGAGAGATAGGGAGATAGAGAGTTTAGGGGAATTATTTAGGGTTTCTTGGGTTTAGGGTTTAGGTTTTAGGTGTTAGGGTTTATGGGTTATTGGTTCAGGATTGCTCAGTTTTAGGGCTTGGGGATTAGGGTTTAGGATTTAGAGAGAAAGAGAGGGGACCGATAGAGATTGGGAGAGATATGGAGATAGAGATTTAGGGTTGCTTCCAGAGTTTATGGTTTGGGGGTTTGGAGTAAGGGTTTAGGGGTATTATTTAGGGTTTATAGTTTAGGGGTTAGGGGTTAAGGTTTAGAGGGTTACGTTAGGGTTTAGAGAGAGAGAGGACTGATAGGGAGATATAGAGGAGACCGAGGGGAGAGATAGGGAGATAGAGGGTGAGGGACATGGCTGGAGACATAGGTAGAGAGATTAAGAGGTAGAGGGATAATAGAGATAGGGATTTAAGGATTTAGGGTTGATCAAGTTTAAGGGGTTAGGAGTTTAGAGAGGGAGAGATAGGGAGATAAAGGTTTAGGGTTTAGGGGCATTATTTAGGTTTTAGGGGTTTAGCGAGAGAGAGAGAGGGAGATAGAGAGATAGATATATACTTATACATAAAGGTTTGCATAGATATATACTTATACATAAAGAGAAAACACTTGTTTGCATGCATGAAAGCATGTAAAGGTTTAATGCTTCCCAAAATGTGCTCGCATTATAACATGAGTGCATTTTACGAAGCAAATTTTTTTTTAAAAAAAACATGTGGGATCCATGATTTAGCCCCCACATGTATGTTATTCCATGATTTTCATGTGTTCTATCAAACAATAAATCCTTTTTCATGGTGTTTGACATTTTAAGAATCATTGTTTGATCAATCCATCACCGTTTTTTGTTTTTTTCAACATAGAAGAACTAGTTTTGCATATTGTTGGACAAAATTTGATTATTTAAACTGAAAGTTTCATGTTTCATATTGTTTCAAAGCTAATTTTCATGTATTTAGATTAAATTTGAGGATATATGTTTTTTTTTCATAAATTTCACTAATCCTATTCTAGAGTTATATAGAATTCAATATTGAATACGAAGGAACTTGCCAAAAAGATCTATTTGAGGATTTTAAAGCAGAATTTTGGAGGATTGATCAACTCAAATATCAAACTCTAAGGTATGTTCTTTATGTATTCATTTACTTTACTTTATGTTCTTTAGAACACTCACAATCACTAAAAGTGGAAGTATCTAAGTTAAAAAAAGTCATCATTATGTGCATTAATAGAATTAGAATCATTAAAATATGATATATACATGATTTTGTTTTATCTTGAATATGAACTAGTATTATCATAATTCTCTCTAATGTAACCAAATGTTATCAACACTCTCTCTAATGTAACCAGTTGTATCAACATTTAAAATATAGTTCCATCTCTAGGTTTCTCCAAGAAATCAGATTAGTTAGGCTACAATAAACTCTATATTATAGTCTTTCAACTTCCTACACTACAACCAAAATTAAACTATGGCTTGCGATAACAAATAGAAACTCTTAATTGTTTCTTATCACTACTGATACCTCAGAACATTCTCTAGAACATATACATGTTCTCAATTGTCACTACATACACTCTAACACTGCCACATGTGCACTTGCACTACCATACATGCTCTAGTAACTCACTTAGCTCATGATGTAATAGTGAGTTCTTCACTAAGTGTCTTGCAATTGCTAGTATAGAAACACTTGGTTGTAATAAATCTTCATGCCATAGCACAATGTCCAACTCTCAATGCATGGTTACCACATGTAGGCTTCTATCAATATCTTATCAATTTATGATCAAACTCTTCAAAAAGATCTTGAACAATCCAGAAATCTTAGTATGTAACAAGTTCAACACCTTAAAGGTCAACTAACCATACTAACCATGACATAACCAATTGGTATCCTCAAGAGTTCTTCTAGAGCATCTATTTTTAATAAACACATTTGCAATGGAAACATTCTATTTGTTGTCATGAGAACTTCTACTACAACTTTTTCCACCATGATTTTTATCAAAACATTTACAAGTACCATCATGAAACAATTTAACTCTATAATTATTTTCAATAAGTTGACCTACACTCAATAAATTATGCTTTTAAGGCCATCAACTTACACTACTTTATTGTCTCCAAATTTTAATCAACTCTTTACAACTTTATCAACTAGCATAAATAAGTCTTCATTGACTATCATATGATTCAAACAACCAAAGTCAAGAAACCAAACATTATCTTAAGATTTCTCTTCTGTATGACAAAAGACAATTTAATAATGGAATTTGTTTATGGTGGTTTTAGCACACAACAATGTAGGTGAAATAGTGGTATCTCACCTCTCTTGAAAAAGGTATCATATCCAAGATAGGACTGCCCCAAGGATAATACAACTAGGTCTTAGCTTGCTTGGAATTTTCTTAGTGGGATGTTCTAGTTGTGCCTATAAGGGGTCTTACATGCAATGTGATAGGTTTGACAGGTTAGGACAACAATACATGCAAACCCTTATGACTTTTAGCTGATATCACAATGTAAATGCTGCTGAAACCTAATACTAATAGTTCATTAATAAGAAAATGTAAAAGGAGTAGGATTTAGAGAGGTCCTAAGTGACATTTACAATGCATAGTTCATTTAGGGAGAATAAATGCTTTGAATTTTAACCACTTCATGAGTAACCAAGCTAACTAATTGCTACAGCAGTACAGAAAATAATGTTATCTTCTATGGATTCTTAAGATTTTTAGATTGCATGCATTCATTAAATACCCAGTTAATGGTGTAACTTAACTAATGTAATGCAATTGAACTCAACAAAAAATAGTTAGTCCAGGCTAACTATACACAACCACTTACAGTTAGCGAGCAACTAAAAGTATGGAGTTAGAGCATTCATCAAATGCCTTTAACAAGCAAATAACATTTTAAAGCATGATTAATTAACTGCAGATCATGAATCGAACGATGAAACCAAATAGATAACACAAATAAACAAATTCTTAGAAATACTACAAAAACTTGTTTTTTATTAATCTTCAACAATTTAGCATTAAAACTGTGTTACAATGAGAGAAACAATGGCTCTTTATATAGAGGAGGTGACATACTAAGTTTTTTAATGGACGGTGGAGATTAGCTCAACACCAATAGTCTAGATTACATGGCATTTAATGATATACATCAATTTGTTGCATTTTTAGATTTGCATTTGTCCTTTAGGAAAAAGATAAAATATAGCTTGCAAATACATTGAATCTAGACAAAATGGATACCCATTTAGCTGTATATGATGAAAAGGCAATTTTCAAGGCTTAATAAAGCCAAAATAGAGTCACATGACAATTGAAAATATGAGTTGATGTGGATTTGTGGGATTCCAAGTGCTGACTGGATCAAGAGGAATATGTAGCACATTTTAGTGAGGGTATATCCAACTGGATGCTTGTTGGACTGATTCTTAATGACTAAACTGCTGGAATGGCTATATGCATGTCTTGGACATTGGACTGGATCTACATGAATAACAATGAAGTAGACTTGATCTTTTCTGTTTTTAGCTCTTGTAGCTCATCTCCATCATCTTAGACATCATACTAACTTCCTTTTGCATGTGTAGTAGCAATTTGGTTGATAGAATGTCGATTCTACATCTCTGGGTTAGCAGGGTACCTTTGTATGTTGATCCTTTGAAGACAGCTCCAACAAGCTCCTGTGTCTTCTTAGACCTACAGTCAACAATGGAAAGCTTCAACATCATCATAAACAATCATTTTCCATCAATTTGGATCAAAATATGTCCATTTGTATCCTTAGATTCATATGGAACAACTCATTGTCAATGTTGTTGTTTTATGACCAACTTCACAAATCTAGTGATTTTTGCATGATTTTTTGCATTTTTTACCATTTTTGAGTACCCATTTTTACAAATCTAAGAGGTTTTTACAACCATTTGAATCCATTTGGAAGCTTTTATTTCATGTTTTTATAGATTTTTTTTGCAAAAAATGGGATTTTTGGGGGCTACTGACTTTTCATGTGCAGTAGCATTATTATCTTTAACCATGCCTAAAATTCACACAAGCATTCTAAAAATGTTCATCATGATGTGACAAATAGTTGTGCAATTCAAATCCATCCAGAAAATCCAAGTTTCCCTTTCAAAAAATAAGTTTTAGGCCCAAAACGGCAAAAGTGCTGATTTTGAGTCTCACTGCCATAACACTGATTTTGGGGGTCACTGACTTTAGCGCAGATTTTTCCTCCAATTGACCTAGCACAGATTTTGCCTCCAACTGACCTAGTGCGGATTTTGCCTCCAACTGACCTAGCACGGATTTTGGGGGTCACTGACTTTTGCATGGATATTTGCTCCAACTGACTTTTGCGCTGATTTTGGCTCCAACTGACTTTTGTGCTAATTTTGGCTCTGACTGACTTTTGCACTGATTTTTGCTCCGACTGACTTTTGCGTTGATTTTGGTCCGTCGGAAGTGATTTCAGCACAAGTCAGTGCAAGGTGTTTTCAGAGCTAAGTGCAATAGGGGTTATTTTTAGCACCAGATTTGGAAATGTCTATGGTGACAGTATATTTCAAAATATATTTAAGTATATGTTTAAGGATGTTTGAGATAGGTTCCAGATCAATAGGATTTGATATGGAGAAACTAGATTTTTAGGTTCAACCAGATTTCAGACTTAGCCATTTTTGAGGGTTTTCAAGGTTTCAGACTTAGCCAAATTAGGGCTTCAGGACCATGCGTCAAAATGAAAGTATATGAACCCTTTTAGTGAAATCTTGTAGAATTTGACATGATTTTGCAACTCTAAGACTTGGAAACTAGGAATTTCAACATGACACATCTTGCAGTAACAATTTCAAGGGCAATATCTAGTTACATAGGATTTTGGAGTAAAATATAGTAACACCCAACTTTAGCGTAAAAGGCAACAAATGGCAATTTTTTAAGCACAAGACCACTCAAGACACCTCCAAATCAATTATGAAAGACATCAAATCACTCCAAACATGCAAAATACCCAAATTTGAAGCAAATCCTACATTCTAAGCACATATTCACCTTCTCATCATCATAAGTAACAAAGGTTGAGACTTCAAGCCAAAGCAAAAGAGGGGGTCTCCATTTGGCAAAATGGGGCATGTGTGCAAGGCACAAAAGAATTGGCATGCTCTCCTTTATTTCACATGAAAATTGCTTTCTTATTTCACATGTGACTTTGTTTGAGCCTACACTCCTTTTAAAAATGCCCAATTTCCTTTTACAATGATGCATTAAATATGCCTTTTATTTGTATAACAAATACAACCTCTACTACTATAGTCTCTTGGACTTCTCTATTCAAAAAGAATTATCTACCATTTTTATTATTGGGAATTGTTAAGAGTTGTTGCTTCCTTCTCCAATTTTGGCTTTTGTTGCAAAAGCCCCCTCAAAGTTCTATGTAGTCCCATCTACTTACTTGAGTTAACAATGATCATATCTAAGCATATACATGACATCATAGTTGTCTTCATGAGCTACTCTAACTAATTCACCACCTATAATATAAGAATTTGGGCAGTCCTTTAACATGTTGGTAGGTCTAGTTTTACCTTACATGAGTCTCCATTTGGAATGGTTGGTCCATCACAATGTGCTTGTCATAACTCTCCTTAGTTCTAGTTACTTCTTCTATCTTGTCTCAAGAGTAGGTGTATCCATGGGAAGTTAAGAAAGCGTGTTTGAGAAGATATGTTAAGAAAATGTGAAACTAACCTAGAGATTGTGCCTACCACCATTTGTAAATCAACATCAACAATCAACATGTGCTCATCTATGTCATCAAGAACATCTAGGCCTAGACTGTCATTACACATTTCACTTCCAGAATCTAATCATGTCAAAATCAACAAGTTTGGAGTCATCATATATGCTAATTATTCATATGCTGATTTCTATATGTTGATTATTCATTAGTCATCATATGCTGATTTCTATATGCTAATTATTCATTGTTTCTAACATCATCATTCTCTTATTCATGATGCATATAGAAATCATCATCATGCCGAGGAAACGAGCAAAGACTCTAACACCAAAAGAGCGTGAAGTTGAGAATGACAGGAAAAGAGAAAGAATGAGGTGAATTCACGAAAGTAGGAAATTGTCAACCACATAAGATGACATTCCACCATTGCCAATTGAAGAGGAACATGACAAATCTAATGAAGTTAAGAGAGATATGGAATTGGTGGTGTTATCTCCCAGATTTGCATCCTTACTGCAGTTGTGAAACTTTAGCAATCTGGAGAAACATGGAAATGATCTCGAAGTGTGGGACCTTACGAATTGAGATCAGACCTCCGGAGAAGGCCGACTTCCTCTTTCTAAGCCTAATGCTTAGAGAAATTCATCTAAACCTAGTGCTAATGCTTGCTGGGAAAAGGGGTAGAAGGAATGCTAAAATGGAAATAAGTGATACACCAAATTTAGTGAGCGATGGTGATCTTGGTGTAGACACAACAATGATCTCAACAATGAAGGGGATTCACACAGACTTATGACCAATTGAGGCTTCGGTATGAAGGATAAACCTGCAGAGAAGCCATTTACTGATAGAATAGATTATAACTTCAACTAAAACACAGAAATCAAGACCCAAGAGAGGCAAGAAATCATGCATATATTGATCATGAAGGTCAAAACCATTGCAATACAGAAATATTCAATAGCAGAGGTATACCAGCCTAGCTAATCACATTGAGTCACACTCCCATACCCTTGTAATTACACTAAGAGGTTTGACTACAAAACAAAATCAGTAGCATAACAGCCCCAAAATAAAACCATCCTCCCTTCAAAAACTCTTTTTTTCCATGTATATATAGCATTTTACATTTTTAGTCAGTTACAATCAATTCTTGCCTATGGGCACTGTAAGAAAATACTGTGCTGAAAGGACGTCCATCTACTTGAAGTTATGGCATAAAAAATCTAAAATAGAGAAGATGAAAGATATTTTTCATCTTTAATGTGGTCTGTAGAGTTATTGATTTGTAGCAATGAATGCAACAAATATCTTCAGCTGAAAATGCAACTGTCATTGCTGAAACGTCACGTTGGCCAAGCATGCAATGCCAGATCTAAAATTTGAAAGTGAGAAAAACCTCTGAAAAGCCTACCAAATGAAATAGGAAAAAATAACCAAATTTGCCTTTTATTGCATGTAGAAATTCACCAGGATGTGCAAGATATTCGCAATCAAAGTTGAGGTCAATTGCCTGTGAATATCGCTTTGCATATCTATGCTTGCATATTGCTGTATTTTGCAAATGCATATACAAGCTCTCCTACACTTGACTGCTGGGTTCACTTATGTATTTATGTGATTTCCCTCTTTTTGCATTTTCAAATTGTCTTGCATATGCGATTGCATGTGCCCTTTGTATGTGCGTTGAATCTCCATTCGCATATGCATTTGCCTTTGTATATGCATTTTTCATCTGTCACCCTTGCCACGTGGGACCACCTGATTCACAGCCAAGCTGAACTGAGAAGTGTCGTTGATCAACTGCATCTTCCTCCTTGTATCTTTCTTTGCTGCATATCGCATTGTATATAGAAACATACAATCTCAAATATACAAACCACAGACTTGAACCTTTGTATTTGCCAAAATTGACTTCTGGTTCAGGTCCAGCTTGCATATTCCCTTTGTATATTTGCCTTGTATATCGCATATACAATCGCAATATACAAGCCAAACCTACATACAATTACATCTCATTTACAACTGTTGCTTTTGAGCTTTGCTTATGACCTTTGTATGTATGACTTGTATATTACTAACATACAAAGAAGACATACAAACAAGGATGCATACAAGGTATCTGCCTTTATAGACCAGATTGCATATTTTATCGGGTTCGGGCCTTGTATCTCTGGAATGCATATCGCATATACAAGGACTTCTACATACAACTCGCGGACCCCAAAATGACTATTAGCTATATTTGATTCCCAGTCAGGTCCGGCTTGTATGTTTTATTTTTGTATATTTCTTTTTTGTATTGCAATATACAATGTGATTCAATATACAAGCTGCGGACCTGAACCTTTGTATTTGCCAAAATTGACTTCTGGGTCGGGTCCGGCTTGTATGTTTTCTTTGTACCTTTACCTTGTATATTGCTAACATACAATTGCAAATATACAATTGGCAGAGCCCACCCTTTGTATCTTTTCTTGCGACTTTTCCTTGTATGTGCCCGATATACAATTGCGTTTGCATGTCACCGATATGCAAAATCCTTTGTATGTGACTTGTATGTCAGCCTTGTATTTGTTCTTTGCATCTTGCATATACAATGCGACTTGTATATAAGATACAATCGCACTGTGCATTCAGCGGACCCCACCAATTGCATCTTACCTTTGTATATGTGACCTTGTATATCGACCTGGAATGTGCGCTAATATACATTCTACCTTGTATATTTGCCGATATACATTCTCCTTTGTATGGTGTTCCTTGTATACGTGGCCTTTGTATGTCGCACTTGTATATCAGCGATGTACATTGCCCCTTGTACCTTTTCTTTTGTATGTGTGATTGTACATTTGCCAATGTACAAATGCAAACATAAATTCTCCTTGTATATGCTCTGATGTACATTGGCCTTTGTATATTTCCTGATGTACATTTTCCTATGCATGTTATCCATTGTATGTGTGATTGTATATACAAAGATACAATCGCATATACAAGCTATTGTTGCATCTTTCCAATGTACATTGCACTATTCATTCACTCTTGTATGTATGACTTGCATATTTATCATTTTATATTGCACTTGTATATATGAACATACAATGGCGAATGTATATGCAAATATACATTGAAAAATGCATACACAATTACTAAACATGAAACTGAGAAATCCCTACGATAGAAAATACTTGAAGCTAAAAGATTTTTGGGTTTTTCTGGGTTTTCTGCAAAGATTTTCAAGGTGAGATTTTTAGGATTTTTTACAAGGCATAGCCTAAATATTTGAAGGATTTAAGCCTTGTAGGGTCATTTCTAAAGGATTTTCAAGGAAAATACAAGGTGAACTATTTAACTCTGCACAGAGGAAAATAGGTCAACAATTTGGCGACTTCTACAGGATGTTTGCTTGCTAAACATGAGATCAGTGGCCTTATGCTTCCATTGGGCATGGAGTCAAAAGAGACTGCAACATTGGGCAAGCTACCGAGCTGAAATAAAAACAACAAGCAAGCATGTATCTCCTAGTGAGAAAACAACAAAGTGCAAGGGCACTTATTGAAAGGAAACCTAAAACTGAATTAAAATCTATTCTAATCCTTAACTAACCAGTCAGAGGTGACCTTAAACAAAGCCATTAACTGGTTCTTGAAAGTAACTGCCCTTCCTTAACAATTTATAATGTTTCTCATGCATGTGGGCAGTTAAAAAGAGGTGAGGGGGGAATGGACATATGACAAATTGATAAAGCACCCCCCAAAAAATGGAGATAAACTCACCTATCCACCTGGATTGATTGTTGATGTTGTTGGCTTGTGGTGAATAAATGGGCTGATCCCATTCATTTTTATGCTCAACTTCATGCTTAGAGGTAAGCATGACAAGTGGTAGCTTCTCTTGATGTGTCTCTAGCTGGGCTAGATACCTAATTGGGCGTCCCCTTGAAGTGACATGTAAATCAACATGTTTGCTCTCATGTCTCTACTCTAATTTTTTCTCGTCTTGTTCCTCATTTGGCATGATGGTGCCTTCCATTTGACCCTCATGTTGCTCTTGTGTGTGAAATAGTTGACTTGGGACCTCATGGTTTTCTCCTTCCTCCTTCAAAGAAACCAAGAATATTTATATAATGTCATCATGGCCACATTCTTCCTCTTCTTGCTGGTCTGAAAACTCTAGCTCCTGTGATTCTACTATAGATATGGGTGCCTCCACCTTATGAACAACATGTTCATGATTTTCTGACTTAGGCTTAGAAAATGAGCCATGTACATGCTCAAAAGAGAAAACCTCCCCACCAAGAAGCTGATATCCCTACTGGATAATAAAGAATAAATCTTCAATTTGCTCTTGCCCATGTTCAGTCTTCTCATTATTTTCAATAAAGCATGGAAGCTCTCCAAGCATATCAGCATAATTAGCCCTTGGATAATCTAGCATAGAGCAACATGCCTGGCCTTCTTTATGGTTTGAAACCTCACTGTCATGCTCAGCCTCAACCTGCAATAATCTACCACATTTTCATTATTCTCTGGCTGATGCATATTCACAACCAACTACACATATTCTTCATCTTCAACATAACTAGGTAGCTCATGAAGTAGGGCAGCATCATTCATTTCTGAAGTGACCTTATCAACTTATTTCTCTATGCCTCCATCCTTTGACTGCAGCTCTTCTGGATTTTGGTTATGTTGTCTCTGCAGCTGAAGGCTTTCTTCATGCACTCTTTACACTTCAACCTTGTTTTCTTGATCAGATGCATGAGAAAAGGCTTCAAAGGAACTAAAGTTTAGAGGACTCAATCCCTTATTTGGGTTAACAGTACTCACAGGTGTAATAGGTTCAAATAATTTTATCTTTGTGAGTGTAGGAACAAACTGCTCCTCATTAGTTTTATCTTCTTCCTCCTTTTCTTTTGGTTCATCTTTCCTACTATGTTGGTAGACAACAGGTCCACCCTTGAGGATTGAAATATCATTAGGGAAAGAGGCCTAAAAAATTTCTTGAATTTCTTGGAGGGGAGAAGGTTCTGGACAAATTTGTTCCTGGGGAGTGACAATCTAAGTTTGCACAGGAATAAGGACTTGTGAAGGGATAAAGGCGTTGAAGCCTGGAAACTTGTGGAGTTTGGGTTGCTCGTGGTCAAGTATAGATTATTGGGTTGGAGAAACACTCCTAAAACTTGGAATTATGTCAGGCTTGGATTCTACAACCCCTTTCCCTACCTGATTTTCAATTGGTATGAGAGGATTAGCCTTTATGAGGTTTGGTACTTTGTAACCAGGATGCTTGACCTAAGAAGACTGCCATGGTAGAGAAGTTTGAGGCTCTTTCATGGATTCAATTTGGTTTGAAGGATGAACTTGTTTGAAGCTAGGAACAGGCTCCTGTGAAGGCTGAGGGCCTCTAAAACTTGGGATTTTAAAATTGAGAAACAATTTTGGAGGCACAGATGGATTATCTTGCCTGAAGCTTAGAATCATAAACTTTGGGGCTTCTTTTGTAGCAGTCTGAGCAGGTGTCATCCTTATAATAAGGTTTTCTTGAAAAACCCCCTCTTGTGCCTCTCATTGTTGGCTACATTTTAGCATTCCGATAAATTTATTAGCCTCCCTTTTTAGATTTAGGTACAACTTCTTAAGACCATACAATCTTATGATGTTGAGGTCATAAAAATGTTGAGGCCGACGGTACCCTACTTGTCTTTTTTTATTTTCTAAAAGTCTATCAAGCTTTAAGAAACTGCTCATGAGCTCATTGAAAGCATCAATATTCTTAGGGGCAATAGAAACTGTCAGATTAGGAGGGTAGTTGCACTGGCTAGGATCAAAATAATCTTCTTGGGGTTGATAATAAGCATTATTAGGCTGCCAAGAAGACTGAGTAGGGGTGTAAGTGTCATGAGGATGCTGATATTCTGCAACAGCAGGGCTGTATGGCATAAAATTAGAGGCAGTTAAGGCTTGGGATTGCTGATATGGGGGCCAATAGCCTGTATTTGGATTAGGGGTTGGGGAATAGCCATGATTCCCATAAAATTCTGACATTTTATAGCATCTAAATGATGGATAATCCTGGATAATCATAGAAATATCAGAATTAGAGAAAAAAGGTCTGCAACCAAAAAGATACATAGTTGTTTCCAGAAGCACTTACACATAACCAAAAAGAAACTAGATACATACCAGAGAAGGAGTCACCAAGTGATTGAAATGCTTCTAGAAGATGAATAGACTAGGAAAACCACCAGAATCTTGATATTTGATGAAACTTTAGGTACTTGGGCAGCTTTCACCAGTAGATTTGTTTAATAGAGTCGCCATAGTTTTGAATATTGCCTTTAAAAGATAGTAATACTAGTAGAAACACTGCATCTTGATGAAAAGTTCATTGAATTGGTCCCACCGGGCATGCCAAAAACTGTTATCTCCTAGATTTGCACCCTTGCTGTAGTTGTGAAACTTTAGCAATTTGGAGAAACATGGGAATGATCTTGAAGTGTGGGACATTTTAAATTGAGATCAGACCTCCAGAGAAGGCTGGCTTCCTCTTTCTAAGCCTAATGTTTAGAGAAATGCATCTAAACCTAGTGCTAATGTTTGCTGGGAAAAGGGGTATAAGGAATGCTGAAATGGAAATAAGTGATACACCAGATTTAGTGAGCGATGGTGATCTTGGTGTAGACACAACAATGATCTCAACGATGAAGGGGATTCACATAGACTTATGACCAATTGAGGCTTCGGTATGGAGGTTAAACCTGCAGAGGAGCCATTTTACTCACAGAACATATTATAACTTCAACTAAAACATAGAAATCAAGACCCAAGAGAGGCAAGAAATCATGCATATATTGATCATGAAGGTCAAAACCATTGCAATACATAAGTATTCAATAGCAGAGGTATACTAGCCTAGCTAATCACATTCATTGGTGGATAAAAGGAAGACAGCAGAAGCCATATTCAGGCACAGTGAGTCACATTTCCATACCCTTCCAATTACACTAAGAGGTCTGACTACAAAAAAAATTGGCAGCATAACAGCCCCAAAATAAAACCATCCTCCCTTCAAAACATCTTTTTTCCATGTATATATAGCATTTTACATTTTTAGTCAGTTACAATAAGTTTTGGCCCATGGGTGCTGTCAAAAAATACTGCGATGAAGGGACATCCATCTGCCTGAAGTTATGGCGTAAAAGATCTGAAACAAAGCAGATGAAAGATATTTTTCATCTTTAATGTGGTCTGTAGAGTCATTGATTTGTAGCAATGAATGCAACAAATATCTTCAGCTGAAAATGCAACTGTCATTGCTGAAATGTCACGTTGGCCAATCATGCAATGCCATATCTAAAATTTGAAAGTGAGAAAAAACCCCTGAAAAGCCCGCCAAATAAAAGAGGAGGCAAAAACAAGCATTTTTGCCTTTTGTAGCATGTAGAAATTCACCAAGATGCACAAGATATTCGCGGTCAAAGTTGTGGTCAACTGCCTGTGTATATCGCTTTGCATATCTGTGCTTGCATATCGCTGTATTTTGCAATTGTATATACAAGCACTCCTGCAATTAACTGCTGGGTTTACTTATGTATTTATGCAATTTCCCTCTTTTTGCACTTTCAAATTATCTTGCATATGCGATTGCATGTGCCCTTTGTATGTGTGTTGAATCTCCATTCGTATATGCATTTTCCTTTATATATGCATTTTGCATCTGTCACCCCTACCACGTGGCACTACCTGATTCATGGCCAAGTCAAATTGAGAAGTGTCGCTGATCAACTACATCTTCCTCCTTGTATCTTTCTTTGCATATCGCATTGTATATACAAACATACAATCGCAAATATACAAACCACGGACTTGAACCTTTGTATTTGCCAAAATTGACTTCTAGGTCAGGTCTAGCTTGCATATTCCCTTTGTGTATTTTCCTTGTATATCGCATATACAATTGCAATTTACAAGCCAAACCTACATATAATTACATCTCATATACAACTATTACTTTTGAGCTTTGCTTATGACCTTTGTATGTATGACTTGTATATTACTAACATACAAAGCAGACATGCAAATAAGGATGCATACAAGTTATCTACCTTTATAGACTAGATCACATATTTTATCAGGTCTAGGCCTTGTATCTCTGGAATGCATATCGCATATACAAGGAATTCTACATACAACTTGCAGACCCCAAAATGACTATCAGCTATATTTGATTCCCAGTCGAGTCCAACTTGTATGTTTTCTTTTTGTATATTTCTTTTATATCGCAATATACAATGCGACTCAATATACAAGCTACAGACCTGAACCTTTGTATTTGCCAAAATTGACTTCTGGGTCAGGTCCGACTTGTATGTTTTCTTTGTACCTTCACCTTGTATATCGCTAACATACAATCACAAATATACAATTGGTGGACCCCACCCTTTGTATCTTTTCTTGCAACTTTTCCTTGTATGTGCCCAATATACAATTGCCTTTGCATGTCATCGATATGCAAAAGCCTTTGTATGTGCCTTGTATGTCAGCCTTGTATTTGTTCTTTGCATCTCACATATACAATGCGACTTGTATATAAGATACAATTGCATTGTGCGTTCAGCGGGGCCCACCAATTGCATCTTACCTTTGTATATGTGACCTTGTATATCGACCTTGAATGTGCGCCGATATACATTCTGCCTTTTATATTTGCCGATATACATTCTCCTTTGTATGTCATTCCTTGTATACACGGCCTTTGTATGTCGCACTTGTATATCAACGATGTACATTGCCCCTTGTACCTTTTCTTTTGTATGCGTGATTGTACATTTTCCAATGTACAAATGTGAACATAAATTCTCCTTGTATATGCTCCGATGTACATTGGCCTTTGTATATTTCCTAATGTACATTTTCCTATGCATGTTATCCTTTGTATGTGTGATTGTATATACAAAGATACAATCGCATATACAAGCCACTATTGCATCCTGCTGATGTACATTGAACTGTTCATTCACTCTTTTATGTATGACTTGCATCTTTGTCATTGTATATTGCACTTGTATATATGAACATACAATGGCAAATGTATATGCAAATATACATTGAAAAATATATACACAATTACTAAACATGAAATTGAGAAATCCCTACGATAGAAAATACTTGAAGCTAAAAGATTTTTGGGTTTTTTTGGGTTTTCTGCAAAGATTCTCAAGGTGAAATTTTTAGGATTTTTTGCAAGGCATAGCATAAATATTTGAACGATTTAAGCCTTGTAGGGTTATTTCTAAAAGATTTTCAAGGAAAATACAAGGTGAACTATTTAACTCTGCACAGAGGAAAATAGGTCAACATGTGGCACAAAGGGAACGAATACAAAATCTCCATTCAATGAGGAAATTGAATCTCCAAGTTGGAGACACTCCATCATCCACATGTCAAGTTAAATAAACACCATCATTATCTTCTCAAATTGGAGGCACTCCATCTTTCACAGATGAAGTTGAAGGTACATCTTCATTCTCTTCTCAAGTTGGTTGCATTCCATCATTCACACGTCAAGTTGAAGGTACACCATCTTATCTATCTCAACTTCAAACCTTTTCATCTTTTTCAACTCCAATTGAAGATACGTCATCTATCCCATCTCACGTAAATATTGAAGAAATTCCTAATGTTGTGTCAACTTTACCAATGAAAATGCATCCTTTAATTTTGCATACGAAGCCTAAGTTTCTAATTGATATTGATGAGAATGTTTTGAAGCCCATGCAGGGTAAGATTCCCAAGCACACTTGCCAAAGATATGTGAATAAGATATGGAAATCATTCTTTGAGAACTTAAATGAAACTGAAAGATGTCAACTATTTGTTGATTTGATGAGAAATCTAAATTTAGGCCCATTATGAAGATTCTTGGCCTAAGAACATTAGATGGCTCAAGTGAAAAATCAATTGTAAAGAATCTAATGAGTGCATCTGAGAGTGTCAGTTCCACCTCATGCACCAAGGATAGTAATGTCACACGACGTGTCATTGCATTGACAATAGTAATCGAACAAACAACGAAAGATCACCTCATTAGAAAGACAAGTCAAACATTGAAAATAAGTAGGAAAAATCTAATGAGAGCCATTGGAAGATGTGAAAGAGTTGAGGACCCATACACCAATGAATTGTGAGTATTCTCTGGGAGACTCCCATGGAAAGACAAAGTTGTTGTTGAAGCCTTGAGATCCCTCATCAAAGAATTTTCGAAAATAACACAAGGTTATCTCCTAATACAAGAGATGTTTTAAGAAGGAGAATTGGTTGTCGAAACTATGAGCCACATCCAAAGCATTTTTTGGATGTGACTCAAACACAAATTTTCAAGAAATTTCAAGAGATGTATCCTCAAGTGAAAATTAGTCAAAGGTATTTTGATATGGTAAAGCCTTTTTATGTCAAAATAAATCACACAAGCACAACTTGTTGTTATAGAGTACATATTGAGTATTCTAATCATTATGATGTTTATAGATATATATGTGTAGATTTGCATACAAATGATGTTTTGGAGGAGTGTAATATAAAGTGTCCACCTAGATCTTCAAGAGATTTCATATCAAGCATCTTATGCTAGAGAGTGGATGGTCAATTATTCCACAATAGCTTATGCTTGGATGGCACATGTGATCATTGTGGTGGGTTGCAACATTTTCCAATTTGTCAACATATGGACAACACACATGCAATTGGAAATGAGCTAGTCAGTTTTGGTAAATACAAGATAGTGGAATATAGTCTGAAAGATGGCAAAGAAGAAAAAAGGTGTGAATTGGTTATTGAAAAGATTCCAGTGTATTAGTTTATCTCTATTTTTTGAGATAATATAGTTTATGAGTATACAAGGCATATGTAGTGCCCCTCCATTCTCACCTTGGATATGTAGATGTTTTGGCTAAGGAGCATGAAGATGAAGTTAGTATGCTTTACCAATAATCTTTGTTGCAACACTGATAATTCATATGCTCTGAAAATATTTTACATTTAGGTGATTATGATGGTGATCATACTATGATTGTCATACAACTGATTCTATATTATAGAATGATATGACTATTGTGTGGTGTGTAAAGAGACAATGTCGTACCACTCATTCATGAGCATTCAACGACGTTGCGATTCTCTTTCACTCTATGACTGTTTTATAATTATCATACTTGTACATAGACTGTGTTGTGTGTTGTAGGTACCATGCATCAACTCCACTTGATTTGACAGGTCTAAGCATGCCTTAAATCCAATGGAAACTATTGAACGGAGATAACATATGGTCCCCTAGCTTAGCCATCATCCTTCAAGAGGATGAGTATCCAGTTTTGTACCCCGTCAGTGTTGTCGGTCTTGTCAAGATAGTCAGTCATTGTTGTGTTGGTTTTGCTTTTTGATCATGCATAGTTGTTAACTATTGTTTAGCAGTTGGTTTATTTTGTTTGGTATTGTTGTGGTTATTGTTGCTTTAAAATAAAATAATTAGGTATGAAGGCATTTTTGATAAATACATAAATATAGATGCTCTTATGTAAATTTATGTTTATGGGAAATTATATTGTCTAGTTGTAAATAATAGAATGTTGTAAAAGAATATTAAGTCAAAATTTATTTCCTTTAGGAGAGGAATCTTCTGGAGGATTTTATCTATCTTAAAATAGATACATTTTAGATGGTTAGGGGGACATAACAGCTTCTTTGCTGGATCTATGGGGGGAGATTGGCATGCATGGTTGCCTCAACAATTGGAACTTTAACCATGGAGAGGAATTGCCCTTTCGAAATGCATGGAGGGAGATAGAATTTTGAGCAATTTAAGTGTCAAGAAAAGAAAATAGATCAGGCTGAGGTTTTGTTTGTCTTCCATCCATGAAAAGGATCTGCCAGAGATTCATTCTTGTAAATACTAATTTCTGGTAAGATTCAAATCCTTTTTGATGAATCCATTCTTATGCTTGTTCTACCATTTTAGTATTCCATAAGATCACTTTTATTCCTTGTCATTGAAAGGTTCACATGCATTATCTATGCTTTCATATTTTGTATATGTGTCTGCTATGGAACTCACAGTTACAGTATATAGACACTCACATGTTTAAGGATTGCTTGAAGATCTTGGTTATTTACCAATGGTCTTCTTCAACATTTTCCATAAGATCAACGATAGTCTTTATTATAGGGTCACATATGGTATAAATCTCCCAAAGTCCTCTTTCAATAAGGTTCATAGTCTATCGATCACCATTCACTATGATCATATTTTGAAGTCACCGACAATTTCAAACCACCATTGCAGAGGTCACCATTTCTATGACTAGAGCACTTCTATCAAAACTTCTTTGTAGGGCATTCCTTGTTTGTTTAGAGATCAATATTTCAAAGCGGCCATGGATCCTCAATAAACTCTAGGCTAATGCCATTCAACCTGGGTCAAGGATATCTGGTGTTCTAGTTGCTATGACTTCAATAACCTCCCTCATTGGATCGTTGTTTCAGGCCATCCTGCAAACCCACGCCCTCACTTTTGGCATGCGATCTTTTCAACCTTGTTCCTTATTGCACATATTCTGCAATCATTTATTTTCCATGAGACGACATTTCTTTGAGGCATTCTATTAAATAGTGTGTGTACCTTGTTGTGCTTCTATATTATCTAGTGCATAGGTCTATTTTATTGATTCCTTTACTTCGCATTGCTTGCATATAATGTTCCATTATGATGTAGAATGTTTCTTTACACCTGCTAATCACATTGCACATAAATCTTCCAGATCCTTAAACCTTTTCGAATCAGAAAGAACTAAATCTTGTTGATTTATTTTTTTAGAATCTTTTAATTAAGAAAAATGTTCTATCTTAATCGAAACATTTCACCTCAAACCTTTCAAAGGCTTTTTTTATTCTAAATTTATTTCTATCTTCTTTATATCTTTCATATATAATTGCATTCCCTCATATGGGATATCTTTGAGGCATGATGTCAAGTAATCCATGCACCTTGTCTTTAATTTCTCCCTAAGATGAGAGTGGTTTAGTAATCTGACTCCTGTGCCAAACTATTCTTCCTACAAACCAAATGCAATCACCTACTTTTCACAAAATAAATGGAGTAATAATTCTTTTTACTCCCTTACCACAGATTAAGAAAAATGTCTTTGGAACTTAAATGTAAACCATTGCCCTTCTATTTCAATCTCTAGTTAAGATTTGATGTTATGTGTCTAAGGTTGTGATTTGTCTCATGAATAAGGTATCTTTGTATAATATAATTAGGATGTGTATATTATTTTGGGATTCAACTTAAAAAGAACCATTTCTATCTTATCAAGTTTTCAGGAACCATCAACATGCAGAGCGAGCCTTGGAAGATTCTCTCTTTTGTAACACCCTACCCATAAATAGAATGTCAGTAGAGTTGCGTTCCTTGATGTCAACCATAGCTATATCAATAATGATATCTTTCTTATCATGTAACTGATCTTAAAGGTAAATAATGCTTTCATCGACTTTCAAGGATCCTTAATTTCTAAAACACTTTATTTGACTTTAAATGATTCATGTATCTTCTTAAAGCACAAGAGGATTTGATCTTTCTTTTAGCTGGAATCGATTTCTTAGATACTGTCTCAAACCTTATGTTGTATTGATTTCATTTGATTTTTATATTACTTCTATAGGAAATTGAATTAAACTATGAGTATTGAATGATATTTCAAAATGTGTATATATTCTTTCTAATTAAACTTCCTTTATACTGGCTACAAGATTATACCTAATATAATTTCGTGCTTCTTCCTATAGTAAATGATATGCCAACTTTAGCTATGCTTCTTCCTTGTTGTAAGTGTATATGCCTTTGGTAGATTTCTAATATAAATAACTCTTATGTCTCAGAACAAACGTCTAGTATAAGTCTTTATCATAGATGAATTATTTTTATAGAATTTAAATGTGATATTTATGGTTAAGAAAAGACAGTTAATTGTAGTACATAATGTTCTAACACCAATTAATTGGTATCATATAGATTTCCTTCTCATTATCTATAATATGTTCTAGATTGATCGTTCCTTTAAATGTAAGAATTTGGGTATGTTGTTATGAGAGATAATATTATTAACATATGAAAATTTTGTTTAAAGTGATTGGTTGTCAAGTATGTCTTGTGTTTAATTTATCTCAATTATCTTGTGTAATTGATAATTGTAGTCTAATATCATATTTGTTATTTATGCAAGGATTCCAAATTAGAAATAAAGTTAAGTCTTTAATTTTAGTATGAATTAGGATGTTTTAGTATTGAAATACAATGGAGAATTGTAGATTTTAAACATGGAAACTAGCTCAATAGAATCACAATGATATTAGAATATGAATAATATATCTAGAGTCTCTAATTAGAATGCTAGCTTTTTAAAATTAGGTGGATAGAGTTTCATATTATTGCAATTCTAATTATAGACTTAATGTATTTTAATGTTATAATCTTTTTAAACTCATTCTCTCGCATTGCTTACTTTTATTTTAGTTCAAAACATAAGGCATATATATAGATAGATAGTATGATAATAATGTCTTTAGAATATTGATGATATAATAGATACATGATGATAGGTTTTGTAGTGTATATAGAGTTAGTCTATGAATTTAACTTATGATTGTTATATGTTTAAATATCTTGGATATATTTTGGTAGAAGATAATATTTAGTTGAGTTTTAGTAAGACTTGTCAAGTCTCTCTCTCTCTCTCTCTCTCTCTCTCTCTCTCTCTCTCTCTCTCTCTCTATATATATATATATATATATATATATATATATATATATATATATATATATATATATATATATATATATATATATATATATATATATATATATATATATATATATATATATATATATATATATCTTGCTTCCACCTCACCTTAAGGAACTTGGTGGTCATAAAATGAAGCCTAATCTTGTTGATAACTTAAATTAAGGATTGTGTATAGTTATGAAATTTGAGGTTAGGTTTGATGTGATAAAATGTTTAGCAATTAGCTCTTATGCTTTCTAAAGATTTATCTTGGAACTAAACGGATGTCTTGTTTTAAACTCCTTTTTGTTCCTTTATGTTTTGCTTATACAATTATTTTGAATAGAAGTTTTAAAGTTGTCTAGATCTACATCAGTGTAGAAAGTGGTTTATTTTAATAATAGATAGTATTTTTTTGACTAATTTTTCTGTTATAGAATATTTGGTAGATCTTCAAAGATATTTGAGTTAGCATTAATTTGTTAGAATATTATTGTTCAGTATTGTTGGGATGGAGTCACTTTATGGTTGTTGGATGATTGACCATGATTGGAATTAAGATTTCATTCTTTAAGACCTAGATCATATGTTGCTTTTGTGGTTTTGTATTGGAGTATTGATAAGGGATCTTAATTTATGATGTGCATTGGTAAGTGAATGTGATGAGTGACCTTTGAGTTTTAATGGTGTCAAGTATTTGTGTCATTTAGGGAAATGGTTTCCAGAGGTCTAGGAGGGTATGATTGTGTGGGGGTTGGCTCTGTGTGCACCATGTGAGTTGAATGAAATACATTCTTGAAATGTTGCCTCCTATTCATGTTGGTAGGACACATGTGCAAGATGGATAATGCCTTGCTCTGTGTGATGTGAAATGATGTATATTTTGTGTTCTAAATGCATCATGATGAGAAATGTGATAGTTCATGCTTGGTTTATATTATGGGTTGTGAGAATCTAGATGTAGTGAAGGGGGAGTGGCTTTCAATGTGGGACTGGTGCCCAAAGTGGCTATCCAGGGTAACCCATTGAGAGTTTGTAATCAAGTGATAACTTAAAAATTAATCTAGGGGTTGGGTAGTTTTCTCACTAATCATGATAATTGGATGCCTCACCCATGCATGTAGTACTCGTTTAGGCTAAAGATGGGATGAGCAGGCCTAGTTGGCAAGATCAGCTTCCTTGTCCTCACAAAAGGAATGTTGGTTTCGCATGTGTCACCCTATGGGGCCGGTGTCTAGTGAGAGATTGTCAGGGTAACCATAGATGTGATCCGACGCCTAGAAAGAGACTGTTAGGGTAACCCATAGATGGGGGCCAATGTCTAACTAGAGACTATCAGGCTAACCCATGTTAGGACCATGCGATGACACACATCCCTCCTGTACTCTAGCATTCCCTAATTATTTATCCCCATTTGTTATGTGATGGCCTCTGGAAGTGTTGATTGTGTAGTCCTTGTTCCTTTTAGACTACTATCTACTTGACTGTCTATTGTAGTGGGACCTTATGTTATCTCCTAGCATGGGGGGTGGACCTTAGGGTTTCACATGGTCAAGTGGTTGTGTTTTTATCTCCATTGGTTTTTCTTGTTGATGTTCATGTGTGAGAAGGATGTTCCTTGTATATCAAAATTCAGATCTTGCTCTAGCTTGAGGAGACAGATACTTATGTTCATATTCTAGTCTTGTATATCAATGGAAGCATGTACTGTGGCTTTGATGTTTGTACTCCAAGGTATTAGGAAAGTGATATTGTTAACATTGTATCAATGTACTCTCATGTAAAGGAAATTGTATATGTTCTTGGAATCCTATAATCATGATCTTGATGTCTACTTTCTGATGATACAATAAGGAATTGTATGTGTTTAGTCAATTCATTTAATACAATACATTTAGAATGAATTATTGTTGTTACTTAATTTATAATGTTGATCTTGTTAATAGTTTGTTAAATAGTGTAGTCATGGAACCTTAGAGGATAATGCTCAGTTTAATGATATTTATAGATATGTTTAACATTACTTGTCATTTCTAACTTCTTTTAAAAAAGAAAATTTATCCTGTTTGTATAGCATAGTTGTGTTGTTCTTTGAGGTTCCTAGGTAGGACATTACATTTGATATCAGAGCCAGGTTTGCAACACTGGAACCTCTAGATTATTGTTGTTTCTCTAGGTTAATCATTTTTCTCCTTGTGGCGAGTTGGTAATAGTATCTCTCACCTATGTACCTTAGTATGATGATAGAAGATTGATAAACTTACAGACTTTTTCTTTGATTTTGGAAGAAATAAATTCTTTATGCCTTGTTTTACTTATGTGTCTACTATGTACTCTCTCCTTTTTTAAAAATGTGATGATATATTTGACAATATGTGTTCCTGAATGATAGTTTTTACTAGTTTGTTGAGGCCTTGAGTTCCTCTTGTGGTCTCTAGTACTTTAGAAGAAAGAAGCATGATTACTGTTAGTGCATGTAATTAGGAGTGTGGTATTTGCCCTCTCTAGTGATGTGAATGTCCTATACCCATTCTATGTGGGGTGTTGTGAAAGGACGGTGGTGTTTTGTGTTCCCTGGTTTGGTGAAGTAATCATACTTGGGGGTTATGTTTAGCTATGGGTGTAGAAGCACCATACCTTCTATATGTTAATTGCATTGTTTTTGTATATGTGTAAATATTGGAATGATTTAATCATTTTGTGGCATCATGCATCACAAGTCATGTGTTTATGTGGTGTTGCTGTATGTGGGGTATATTTACATGGTTGCTTGATAATCTAATATCTATCTCCTAGTTGGTCATGACCTCATGAGGAAGTTCTATTGTGATTTATGAAAGTTATCATTGTGTATGCTTATGTAAGAACCATGTGTAGGAGATCAAATTGGAGCTTGTGTTGGACCCATGAGATCATGAGTGTGATACTATAAGTCAATTAGAGTTTTGAATTATTCTTGTGTGTGGCATCATACATTTCCTCTGTAAGTATCTTTTTTCATAAGGAAGTAATTGTATATGTTCATAGCTTGGTAAAAAGAAATTGTACTACATTAAACATAGAAGTTGTTTGTAAATAAGTAACGACTGTGTTTCCTAAAATCCTTGTATAGACGTTGCTTAGATATGAGGATGTGGATAACTTAATTATTTGTGTGGTTGGTGTACATTCTCTAATGCTTTCTGGACTCTGTTTCCTTGGCTATTATGTAGCAGATACGCCATTTTTGTGGCTAAAATTAGTCACACCGTGATGTGGATTTGTTTGTAATATTGGTTGTTTTTGAATTTTGATAGTTGGTTCATGTATTGTGGGTGGGATAACACTGAATTTGTTTTTTTTGAACTCTCTTATGATAGGAATGATCACCAAAACTCTTTTCTTATGCTTGAATTATTGTTGAAATTTGCCGGCATTTTGTGACTTAAGGTTGAATTTGATTATTCCCCAACTTGGGTTTGCATATTTTTTTAAATTTCTATGGTGTCTATTCTGAATGTTTGTTTTTGTTGGCTCCGTTTCACGTTAAGTGTTGTTTCTATCACGTTCATTTTGAACCTCTGATAGTGTGTTTAAGGGAGGACTCCGCGGAGGATTGTACTTTGCATGTTTGGTAATTAGTTGGAACCACAGTGGAAATAAGAGATGAGATGTCTTTTTCCTTGTTAATATGTGAATGCAACTCTCTAAATTGTATGAAATTCTCAAAATATGCATAATTGGTTATAAGTAGACTATATGATACGTCTTAGTGATGTGGAATTGATGTCCTTTTTGTCTTTATTGAATGATTGTGCATGTCTTATGAGGAATTACTTAATATGGATGCGTATGTTGGCAATAGAAAATTGCAATACTAATATGTTATGTTTTCACCCTAGTCTGTGACTTTCAGGAGTAAGTCGAGTTTTAGGGGGGGAGGATGTAATGCCCATTCTCACCTTGGATATGTAGATGTTTTGGCTAAGGAGCATGAAGATGAAGTTAGGATGCTTTACCGATAATCTGTGTTCCGACACTAATAATTTATATGCTCTGACAATGTTTTACATTTAGGTGATTATGATGTTGATCATACTATGATTGTCATATGACTAATTCTATCTTATAGAATGATTTGACTATTGTGTGGTGTGAAAAGATACAATGTCATACCACTCATTCGTGAGCATCCGGCGATGTTGCGATTCTCTTTAACTCCGTGACTATTTTATATTTATCATACTTGTACATAGACCGTGTTGTGTGCTGCAGGTTGCAGGTACCAGACATCGACTCCACCTGATTTGACAGGTCTAGGCATGCCTTAAATCCAATGGAAACTGTTGAACGGAGATAACATATGGTCCCCTAGCTTAGCCATCATCCTTGAAGAGGATGAGTATCCAGTTTTGCACCCTGTCAATGTTGTTGGTTTGGTCGAGATAGTCAGTCATTGTTGTGTTGGTCTTTCTTTTCGATCATGCATAGTTGTCAAGTACTATTTGGCAGTGGGTTATTTTGTTTGGTATTGTTGTGGTTATGGTTTCTTTAAAATAAAATAATTAGTTATGAAGGCATTTTTGATAAATACATAAATATAGATGCTCTTATGTAAATTTATGTTAATGGGAAATTATATTGTCTAGTTGTAAATAATAGCATGTTGTAAAAGAATATTAAGACGGAATTTATCGCCTTTAGGAGAGGAATCTTCTAGAGGATTTTATATCTCTTAAAATAGATAAGTTTTAGACACTTAGGGGAGATAATAGCTTCTTTATTGGATCTATGGGGAGAGACTGGCATGCATGGCTGTCTCGACAATTGGAACTTTAACCATGGAGAGGAATTGCCCTTTCAAAATGCATGGAGGGAGATAGCATTTTGAGTAATTTAAGTGTCAAGAAAAGAAAATAGATTAGGCTGAGGTTCTGTTCATCTTCCATCCATGACAGGGATCTACTAGAGATTCATTCCTGTCAATACTAATTTCTGGTAAGATTCAAATCCTTTTTAATGAATCCATTCTTATGCTTGTTCTACCATTTTAGTATTCCATGAGATCACTTTTATTCCTTGTCAATGAAAGGTATGAATGCATTGTCTATGCTTTCATATTTTGTATATGTGCCTGCTATGGCACTCACAGTTACAACATATAGACACTCACATGGTTTAGGATTGCTAAAGATCTTGGTTATTTACCAACGGTCTTTTTCAACGTTTTCCATAAGATCGATGATAGTCTTTATTATAGGGCCACATATGGTATAAATCTCCCAAAGTCCTCTTCAAATAAGGTTCATAGTCTATTGATCACCATTCACTGTGATCAGATCCTGAAGTCACCCACAATTTCAAACCACCATTGTAGAGGTCACCATTTCTATGACCAAAGCACGCCTATTAACACTTCTTTGCAGGGCATTCCTTGTTTTCTTAGAGATCAAGATTTCAAAGCAGCCATGGATACTCAATAAACTCTAGGCCAATGCCATTCAACCTGGGTCAAGGGTCTCTAGTGTTCTAGTTGCTATGAATTCAATAACCAAGCTCATTGGATCGTTGTTTCAGGCCACCCTGTAAACCCGTGCCCTCACTTTTCACATGCTATCTTTTTAGCCTTGTTCCTTATTGCACATATTCTACAATCATTTATTTTCCATGAGATGACATTTCTTTGAGGAATTCTGTTAAATAATGTGTACCTTGTTGTGCTTCTATAATGTCTAGTGCACAGGTCTATTTTATTGATTCCTCTAGTTTGCATAGCCTACATATAATTTTCCATTATGATGTAGAATGTTGCTTTACACCTGCTAATCACATTGCACAGAAATCTTCCAGATCCTTAAACCTTTTCGAATCATAAAGAACTAAATCTTGTTGATTTAATTTTTTTAGAATCTTTTAACTAAGAAAAACATTCTATCTCAATCGATACATTACACATCGAACCTTTCAAAGGCTTTTTTTATTCTGAATTTATTTCTATCTTCTTTACATCTTTCATATATAATTGCATTCCCTCAGATTGCATCTCTTTGAGGCATGCTATCAAATAATCCACACACCTTGTCTTTAATTTCTCCCTAAGATGAGAGCGGTTTAGTAATCTGAGTCTTGTGTCAAACTATTCTTCCTCCAAACCAAATGCAATCATCTAATTTTCACAAAACAAATGGAGTAATAATTCTTTTTCCTCCCTTACTATGGATTAAGAAAAATGTCTTTGGAACTTAACTAGAAACCATTGCCCTTCTATTTCAATCTCTAGTTAAGATTTGATGTTATGTGTCTAAGGTTGTGATTTGTCTCATGAATAAGGTATCTTTGGATCATATAATTAGGGTGTGTATCTTATTTTGGGCTTCAACTTAAAAGAACCATTGCTATCTTATCGAGTTTTCAGGCACCATCAGCATGTAAAGAAAGCCTTGGAAGATTCTTTCTTTTGTAACACCCACACATAAATAGAATGTTAGCGGAGTTACGTTCCTTGATGTCAACCATAGTTGTATCAATTATGATATCTTTCTTATACTATAACTGATCTTAATGGTAAATAATGCTTTCATCAACTTTCAAGGATCCTTAATTTCTAAAACACTTCATTTGACTTTAAATGATTCCTGTATCTTCTTAGCACGAGAGGATCTAATCTTTTTTTTAGCTGGAATCAATTTCTTAGATACTGTCTTAAACCTTATGTTGTATTGATTTCATTTGATTGTTATATTATGGCTATAGGAACTTGAATTAAACTGAGTATTGAATGATATTACAAAATGTGTATATATTCTTTGTAATTAGACTTCCTTTATACCAGCTACAAGATTATGCCTAATATAATTTCTTGCTTCTTTCTAGAGTAAACAATATGTCAACTTTAGCTATGCTTCTTCCTTGTTGTAAGTGTATATGCCTTTGGCAGATTCCTAATATAAATAACTCTTATGTCTTAGAACAAATGTCTGGTATAAGTCTTTATCATAGATGCATTATTTTTATAGAATTTAAATGTGATATTTATGGTTAAGAAAAGGTAGTTAATTGTAGTACATAATGTTCTAACACCAATTAATTGGTATCATATAGATTTCCTTCTCGTTATCTATAATATGTTCTAGATTGACCGTTCCTTTAAATGCAAGAATTTGGGTATGTTGTTATGAGAAATAATATTATTAACATATGAAAATTTTGTTTTAAGTGATTGGTTGTCAAGTATTTCTTGTGTTTAATTTATCTCAATTATCTTGTGTTATTGATAATTGTAGTCTAATATCATATTTGTTATTTATGCAAGGATTCCAAATTAGAAATAAAGTTAAGTCTTTAGAAATAAAGTGAAGTCTTTAATTTTAGTATGGATTAGGATGTTTTAGTAGTGAAATATAATGCAGGCTTGTAGATTTTAAACATGGAAACTAGTTCAATAGAATTACAATCATATTAGAATATGAATAATATATCTAGAGTCTCTAATTAGAATGCTAGCTTTTTAAAATTAGGTGGATAGAGTTTCATATTAATGCAATTATAATGATAGACTTAATGTATTTTAATGTTATAATTTTGTTAAAGTCATTCTCTCGCATTGTTTACTTTTATTTTAGTTCAAAACATAAGGTGTGTGTGTGTGTGTGTGTGTATATATATATATATATATATATATATATATATATATATATATATATATATATATATATATATATATATATATATATACTCTCACCTTAAGGAACTTGGTGGTCATAAAATGAAGCTTAATCTTGTTGATAACTTAAATTAAGGATTGTGTATAGTTATGAAATTTGAGGTTAGGTTTGATGCGATAAAATGTTTAGCAATTAACTCTTATGCTTTATAAAGATTTTTTTTGGAACTAAACAGATGTCTTGTTTTAAACTCCTTTATGTTCCTTTATGTTTTACTTATACAATTATTTTGAATAGAAGTTGCAAAGTTGTCTAGATCTACATCAGTGCAAAAAGTGGTTTAGTTTAATAATGGATAGTATCTTTTTGACTAATTTTTCTGTTATAGAATATTTGGTAGATCTTCAAAGATATTTGAGTTAACATTAAAATGTTAGAATATTATTGTTTGGTATTGTTGGGATGGAGTCAGTTTATGGTTTTTGGATGATTGACCATGATTAGAATTAAGGTTTCATTCTTTAAGACCTAGATCATATGTTGCTTTTGTGGTTTTGTATTGGAGAATTGATATGGGATCTTAGTTTATGATGTGCATTGGTTAGCTAATGTGATGAGTGACCTTTGCGTTTTAATGGTATCAAGTATTTGTGTCATTTATGGAAATTGTTTGTAGAGGCCTAGGAGGGTATGATTGTGTGGGGGTTGACTCTGTGTGCATTATGAGAGTTGAATGAAATGCATTCTTGAAATGTTGCCTCCTATCCATGTTGGTAGGATACATGTGCAAGATGGATAATGCCTTGCTCAGTGTACCTATTCATGTGGTTATGATGACTATGCAAGATAGATAATGCCTTGCTCTATGTGATGTGAAATGATGTATATTTTGTGTTGTAAATGCATCATGATGAGAATGTGATAATTCATGCTTTGTTTATGTTATGGGTTGTGAGAATCTAGATGCAGTGAAGGGGGAATGGCTTCCAATGTGGGGTCAGTGCCCAAAGTGGTTAGCCAGGGTAACCCATTGGGAGTTTGTAGTCAAGTGATAACTGTTATCACTGGGAATTGCACCCGTATGCAAGGCTGGTTAAAGCACTGCAATTCTGTGTAACATGAGACTAATCTTAGGTTGTGGGTGCCCTATGATGAGATTAGACCTCCAGATTGTGGGCTAGTTCCCTTCAAATGTTCTATTGAGATGTATGTTTTTACTCTTTTGGGAAAAGGGAAGAAAGAAAAGTAAATCAATACTAAAGGTAAAATGGTGATGCAACTAATATGGATAAAAATAATGCAATCTGATTCACAATGTTTGCCTAGAAATATAACTTCTACACAATCCAGACTTGACATAAATACCACAAAAATGATTCTAAGGAAGGTTTGAAAATAGGTTTTTATGTAGGAAATGGTTTTTTCACGGCATAAAAAAAATATTTTCGGTTAACACAACCTAAGACCTATGATGGATTTGCGCTTTAATGCTGTAAACAATGAGGTGAGACAATAATTTTGAAGGTTTAATAATAAAACACAACAAAATTTCATCAAAATCAGTTCAAAATTCAACACTAAAAGGGAAGGTAATTCAACTGATCTGAAATAAACAAAGGAAAGCTTTGCAAAACGACAAAAGATAACTTGTAACCTGTTGATCTCTGAATAAAACTATAAAAGTGAGCTACAAGAATTCTCCACTCTGTCTGAATCAGAATGAGAATCAAGAACTAGCAAAAACAAACTTTTTATTTACAATATATAAGTCTCCTATCTCTAAGAGGAATGCAAAAAATATAGACTTGCAGATAACTGGCTCTAAAAATACTCATTCTCGAGCAACCTCAAAAATCCTCAAAATTAGGGTCTAAAGTTGCCACAAATTGAGCAAAAATAGCTTCAATTTGGACCTCTCCATATGTTTGACCAAAATTTTAACCAAAGATCCTAAAAATACTCCTAAAAAGTCATGGAAAACCTCCTAGGTGGCCTAGTTAACTCAACTAATCAATTTGCATGATTTTGCATGAGCAAAATTGATTGTGAGTAAATAATAAAGTAATAGAATATTACTCTATTATTGGTTACAATTTGTTCCATTTTTTATTTTACAACTTGTGGAAAATAATAAAGTAATTTTCTAAAGTATTACTTTATTGTTTATTTACAATTAATAAATGTGTAAAATCATGTGTTGGTTTTTCTTCTGAATTAGCAAAGGGTTTGCCAGTTCCAATGCACAGGCAGATTCAGCCAACTAATACATGAGGTTGCATGAGCCACCTCCCCTTCACTTCTGGTCCTGCCGCACCAAGGGGGGTATCCCTATAGCTAAAGATGTAACATTGACTAGCCCAATGACAGAAAGATTTAGCTTGACAACAACAAGGAGAATACTCTCATGTGTGGACCAAGATGTGCATGATACATCACAAGGTTTGCAACATTCTTAGACATATTTATCTGGTTGTGGATGAGAGTATGCAGGGGCCCTAATCCTACTCCTACAAACTAACAGGATGGAGGTTATTAAAAGATGGATTTTATGCTTTGGATGCAAGACAAGGGGTTTTGGATCATAACTACTAACCCAGGAGCAGACCGGTGTCTATCTAAGGGCAAGGAGTCAACTAGATGTATACAAGAGAATGGATTGCATTTGGCATTCAAGTTTCAAGAGGTTAGATTGATGCTTGCCTTACAAACATCACCCAAAAATAGGTATTTAGCTGCCTCTACTTACATATATCCCCACTAACATACAACCTTCTCCATACTTCACCTAAAATAATTTAATCCACTCTTTGAATGGAAGTTAGAGATGAAGCATGTGATACAGAAATCCATACCCTAGAACTTGAGAAACCCTTAGTAGCCAGATTCAAAAGAAGGAAAAGCATGCAACACATGGAGACAAGCAACTAAACACATGCATAAGAGCATTTTTCATATAGGACAATAATGAAACTGAAAATATCTGCAATGTACATTCATAATGCAACTCATAAAATCCAAAATGAGATAAAACAACAAGGAAATGCCCTATTTTTAGCTATTGACACAAAAATGGCCAAGTCTTCAACCCCCTTGAAAATGAGTCACATAGCCTACTATATACAGCAGGAAGGTAATCAGCATTAATCACATGGCAACTCAAAATTTGTCAGATATAGTTCATCATCAGAAATGGCGCTTAGAACATTAAATACAGCAGGTAGAGGAGGAGACAGGGAGACCTCGAGCCTTGTGCCTCTTCTTGGGGATTCACATCTTCAATTGGGTACCTGATCCGTCCATGCCTTTGCCCATACCCTGTAACATCTGCCATTAATGGCATACCAACCCACGGCCTTGGGAATGCAATGGACTGTGCATTTTGCAACTTTACCTGCCAAGAAATATGACCTTGATTATTCAAATTATGTGAGAACAAATTATCCCACATTCACCCCACAGCGACCTCCTCAACACTTTATATACTAGGTCATGAGCACATATGATGTCAGTGATTTTGCTCCTGACGACACTAGCATACACCTCATCATGATCCTCCTGCATGATAATCCTGATATGAAATATCACCCTGATATTTTGCATCGCCCTGATGACCGCATCACCCGATATGAAACATCACCCTGATATTTCACATCACCCTGATGCGAAATATCACCCTTATAACAAAATCACCCTGATAAGAAAAATCACTAGACCACATGACCTGATATTCAATATCATCCTAATGACCAACCTCATCAGTGCATCCTGATGCATCAGAGAAAAATCCTCCTGCATATTCAAATGATACACCTCACCGATGAACCATCCTATACATATTCATGTCATCATCACATTCATATCATCATCGGCGATCAGGGGGATCCTCAGCAAAGCTGCCGATAGTAACTATCATGCTGAAGAACTCATAATGCACCCCACCAATCCTGATGACATCATCATCATGTGGACAAAATAGGGTGATATTTGTAAGATCACCTGATATTTGAAATATCACCCCCCTGCAAAAACATCAGGGTGATGGACAAGTAGATATCACCCCCCATATAAAACTGACGTCCGCAACATTGGGGTGATCTTGACTAAGATGACTGATGTTAGAAACATGATGACCCCGTGGAAATATCAAGTCGATATCTAGAAATATGATGACCCCCCTAAGAATATCAGGTCACACTGAAACATGCTGAGGGGGCCCAAAGACTTAGAATTTTTTGGATTTTTTGGGAGGGTGCCTGTAGATTTAGATGCTTGAAACTTGATTGTTCATGCAAGCACCAATAGTGGCTCTGTCTAGGGACACATGCCTCTTGCAGGCATGGCGAGAACCATAGATCTCTGGGATGCAGACTAGTCCCCTATCCATTGGGCATAGAGTCAAATATTTATCTGCATCACCAATCACACTTGGTAGCCTAAGGCCACCAAGAAAGGAAAAACATGTACCTCCCTTTGTCAAATACCCTATTTTCATCTGATATCACTGGATCAAGCCCGAAGATGCTACCATGATTTATCCACAAACAACCCTTGTCATTTGCATATTCAACCCTCTTATTTATCTTGTCATTGTCATCCTTATGCAAACAACCTTCAGCATCAGGCAACATATGAATGTCACACTTATCAAGCAATGCATATTCATATGGCATATAACACTTATCATCTTCTATATCAGCAATATGCATTGTAAAATGATCTCCTAGCTAGACTGAAAACTGAAAGCATTCAAAGTCCATCATGTAGCTAGGAGCATCAAGCCTCATTGTATCATAAGCTAACATATCAAAGAAAAATCTTTCAAATTCACAATTGTGTACATCATGCACACAACCATCAACTACACCAAGCAGGAAAGGATCAGGCTCTGGTACCTCTCTACAATAACCTTCATGATGTATGTTGGTCTCTCCTTCATCAGGATGAAAAATAGAATCCATATCAACAACAGTGCTATGACTTTCACCATACTCAAACAGATCCTCGTCACTATATGTGTCAAAAAGGATTGATCCAGGTGTTTCATCTTCATCATGGTATGCCGCCGGTTCATGGGAAGCAGAACATGTATTTTCATTACCAATGGATTCTCTTTGTGGAGGAGTATCAGCCTGTGTGTCATAAGCAAAACAATAATCAAATAAAAAACAATCATGCTCAGTACCAGCACTTGTTTCAATCCCTGATTGCTCTTCATCATCTCCATGTGTCTGGATAAAAGGCAATGATTCAAACATGGAATTACTCCTCTATTTGCTTATCTCTTCTCTATCTTGAGCACAATACTCACAATCATCTCCACAAACCCATTCAAACAAGTATTCATTGTTGTCCATAACCACATCACTATTTTTAGAACCAGATACCTCAGCTCTGAAATGGGAGTCATCATTGATCCTTTCATTAGCATCCTCAACATCTATCTTTTCACTTTTATCTCTATCTTCACATGATGCCATGATCACTTGGTCATTTGCAGCCATACAACTATTATTCACACCAGAGCCTATGGACAAGGAATTCTACATATGCTCATTTCTCATTTTTTCTATATTTTCTAAAAACTTGTATGCCATTTGCATACTTGTTATCTTGAATTCCCTTAATAATGCACTAGAGCCCTCCTCGAAAGCTTCAAAATATATGCCAACATAGGCTGAAATATCAGGTCTAAAGGCTTTAGGGATTTGTGAAAGGGCTACTGCAAATCTATGACTGAAATCAATACTAGGCTCTTCATCTTGTTTTCTGATTTCCATTAATCTTGCAACAAGATCAGCAGGTTCTCTTGCAAATTCTTCTCTAAAACAGTCAACAAGTTCATCCCAATAGCCAAAGGATCTCTTTGGAAAGCTCAAATACCAATCTCTAGCTTTTGCATCAAAGGATCTAACAAAAAACCTCATCCACATATCCTCATCTCTAAATGAGTGTCTCTCCATAAAGCTATGAAATTTTTGGATATGTGCACCCCCATCACACACACTATGTCCACTAAATCTAGGCATCTGATTATAGATATGAGTAGGCATACTTTCAACTTCATAATCAACCCATGACAAATCTAGTTGGTCATACAAAGGATCAAAAGGGTTGACAAGAGGTTTAGCATTCTGTCTAACAGACACAACAGGGTTATCATTTAACTAAGTCTGCCAAGCCCCTAAGGATATCAACCTATTTTTTATCTCTTCCATTCTTTTACACAACATTTCATCCCCCTCTTGATTGAGTATGGGTGAATACATATTTGGATTCACATAAATTCCACTCTTAGACATCATATGTCTGTCTAAGACCTAAGGCTTCCCCATGGCATCTAACTTATACAATAAAACAACAAATACAAGTGGTAAGAAGCTAGGTACCTTTTCTCATCCAGATGCTAAAACCATGAACAGAACATTCTTTTATCACAACAACATACATCAACCTTTCATGTGCACTTAAATATTATTTGCAGAGTCGCCACCTCTCCAAAGAGGACAAAATTTTCAAACAACTAAAAGCTCATCAAATATGTTTCTGAGTTCATTCCACCAATAGAGCACCATCATTCACATGAAAGAACTAGATACACATCAATGATTTCACACTCTTTACTCTTCTCCCTAGTGGAGTCGCCATTCTGTTGGTGACTCGGATGGGCAAAACTTCACCAGAGACTGCAGGATAATACTTTCAAATCACATCCCCAGCGGAGTTGCCATTCTGTTGGTGACTCAGATGGGTCACAAATATATCTTTTAAACCAAACTTCCCCAGTAGAGTCACCATTCTGTTGGTTTTTCTTCTGAATCAGCAGAGGGTTTGCCAGTTCCAATGCACAGGTAGATTCAGCTAACTAATACAGGAGGTTGCGTGAGCTGCCTCCCTTTCACTTCTAGTTCTACAACACCAAGGAGGGTATCCCTATAGCTAACGATGTAACATTGACTAGCCCAATCACATAAAGATTTAGCTTGAAAACAACAGGCAGAATACTCTCATGTGTGGACCAAGATGTGCAGGATACATCACAAGGTTGGCAATGTTCTTGGACATATTTATCTAGTTGTGGATGAGAGTATGCAGGGGTCCTAATCCTACTCCTACAAACTAATAGGATGGAGGTTATGAAAAGATGGATTTTATGCTTTGGATGCAAGACAAGGGGTTTTGGATCATAACTACTAACCCAAGAGCAGACCGGTGCCTATCTCAGGGCAAGGAGTCAACTAGACATATACAAGAGAATGGACTACATTTGGCATTCAAGTTTCAAGAGGTTAGATTGATGCTTGCCTTACAAACATCACCCAAAAATAGGTATTTAGCTACCTCTACTTACATATATCCCAGCTGACATACAACCTTCTCCATACTTCACCTAAAATAATTTAATCCACTCCTTGAATGGAAGTTAGAGATGAAGCATGTGATACAGAAATCCATACCCTAGAAACTAAGAAACCCTTAGCAGCCAGATTCAAAAGAAGGAAAAGCATGCAACACATGGAGACAAGTAGCTAAACACATGCATAAGAGCATTTTTCATATAGGACAACAATGAAACTGGAAATATCTGCAATGTACATTCATAATGCAACTCATAAACTCCAAAATGAGATAAAACAACAAGGAAATGCCCTATTTTTCGCTATTCACACAAAAATGGCCAGGTCTTCAACCCCCTTGAAAATGAGTCACACAGCCTGCTATATACAGCAGGAAGGTACTCAGCATTAATCACATAGCAACTCAAAATTTTCTAGATACAGTTCATCATGAGAAATGGCACTTAGAACATTGAATGCAGTAGGTAGAGGAGGAGACAGGGAGGCCTCGAGCCTTGCGCCACTACCTGGGGATTCACATATTCAATTGGGTACCTGAAATGTCCATGCCTTCACCCATACCCTGTAACATCTACCATTAATGGCATGCCAACCCGAGGCCTTGGGAATGTAATGGACTGTGCGTTTTGCAACTTTTCCCGCCAAGAAATATGACCCTGATTATTTAAATTATGTGAGAACAAATTATCCCACATTCACCCCATAGCAACCTCCTCAACACTTTATATACTAGGTCATGAGCACATATGATGTTGATGATTTTGCTCTCGACGACGCCAGCATATACCTCATCATGATCCTCCTGCATGATAATCCTGATATGAAATATCACCTCGATATTTTGGATCACCCTGATGACCGCATCACCTGATATGAAACATCACCCCGATATTTTGCATCACCCTAATGCGAAATATCACCCTTATCAGAAAATCACCCCGATAAGAAAAATCACCTGACCGCATCACCTGATATTCAATATCATCCTGATGACCAACCTCATTGATGCATCCTGATGCATCGCAGAAAAATCCTCCTGCATATTCGAACCGTACACCTCACCGATGAACCATCATGTACATATTCATGTCAACATCACATTTGTATCCTCATCGGCGATCGAGGGGATCCTCAGCAAAGCTGCCGATAGTAACTATCATGCCGAAGACCTCATAATGCACCCCACCGATCCTGATGATGTCATCATCATGTTGACAAAATAGGGTGATATTCGTAAGATCACCTGATATTTGAAATATCACCCCCCCACAAAAATATCAGGGTGATGGACAAGTAGATATCACCCCCCATATAAAACTGATGTCCACAACATCAGGGTGATAAAACAGTGTCGGGGTGATCTTGACTAAGATGACTGATGTTAGAAACATGATGACCCCGCTGAAATATCAGGCTGATATCTGGAAATATGATGACCCCCCCCAAGAATATCAGGCCAGGCTAAAACATGCTGAGGGGGCCCAAAGACTTAGAATTTTTTGAATTTTTTGGGAGGGTGCCTGCAGATTTAGATGCTTAAAACCTGACTATTCATGCAGGCACCAACTTCATGCATGATTAGAAGAAAAATATTACTCCTTATCACTCTAATACATTAATGAGAAAAAATATCTTCCTCTGCAAGGAAAATAAAAAGAAACTCAATCACTCCTGTAGCATTCCATACACCAAAAAATATAAATGCATAAATATCCTTATGACTCCCTCTTGTTGCCATTGTGTACATACATCCATTTTCTAAGTCTCCTTATATCTGCATATGCAACTTTGAAGGAAGGAAAAACAACTCGACTATGCAATTTGATCCCATGCATAAAAAATGTCTATCATATGTTGTCACCATCAATACTGCCACCATGCAATTGCCTTTATGCAATAATCACATCACTACAATACAATACCTTATTACCCATGAAGTCATATCTACACCATGCATGTAGGTTTACCCTTGAACTCCATGTATTGCATATGCATATACCGTGTCTAAAATCATACACCCTCTTGGCTGTTATTCACCATGCATAATGAGGAGATATCTATCCTTGGATGCTTTGAAATGGATAAGGGACTTAAGCATGTGATTTTTTATTCCTTCACCATTCGGCCACCAAAGAATCTTCAAAAGGTTATAAGGCTTGTAGTCGTCCCACATGTTATATTGGTCTCTTGACTTAATAAAAACCAACTCTAAGGCGTTGTTGTCGGCCACTCCATATTATGATGACTAGGGAAGTCTTGACCATGGTAGCAAATTGGATAAAGTAATAATTGGTTTTTGTAAGTCAAAAAATGCACTTGAGCAAAAAGAACCTTCAAACAAAAGAGGAAAACAACCTTAATCTTTGCTCATTCACTCTTCATTTGACTTCTCTCTTTGAGCTCTCCAAAAATCATGTCAGTCGAGGGTTTCAAGTAGCTCTATCATGGTTCTGGTCTTCTTCTTTCAATGGCTCTTCATTGTCATTTCCATGGAACTCTGCATGAGCTAGGAAGAAGGTAACTCTACTTTCTGTTTGATATGAAACATTTGAGTATTTGTAGCTTTCTTCATTTATATGGTCACAGCCTTCTTCACTACTATAAATACCTCCATTGTTGTGCACTCTTTAATACCTTCATTTTGTTTCTGTATGCTTCTTTCTTGGCGGTCTTCATTTGCTCCTCTAGAAGTTTGAGGCCACTGTGAGGCCATGGAAGATCTTTCTTCCTATCAGCAACAAGGGTAAGCACTTGCCATTTAATCTCTGTAGTTTCATTCTTCTTGGTTTAACTCCTTATAGCATGGCAAAATTGTAGATAGATATGGGTATTGCATTTTATAACAAAAATGCTATGTCACTGTCGTCCATGGCTGCATATTTATTCTTTTGTCTTAATATGCTTTCATTATCCAAAAACTTGAGGGTTTTGAAGTTTTGAAGTTAGGGTTTCAACTTCTCCTCCATTTCCAGAACCTCTACCCACCATGGCTATGCTTCTCTTGTTAATAGGCATCAAAAACTGTAACTTACTAGAGGGTTTGTGAGCCTTGAAGTTAGGGTTTCAACTTCATCCTACACAGAAAAATCCTTGTAATGCCACAGCCATACTGCTTTACTTGATCTCTTTCTCTTTATCTGTAAGAAAAAGAAAGGGCTTGAAGTATCTTGAAGATCTTGTTTATTTGGTAGATGGGTATACCTTCTTTCTTGTTTCTTATTCCTCCTTGTTGGTTATGAATGTATAATGGAATTTGTTTGAAAGCTCTTAACTGTGTCTACAAGAATATCATTGGGGTTTGGTCCCTTGACATGGGTATATAGTCTTTAAAAAAAAAATGGCTTCTCCTTCTGTGCAGCACCACCTTGACTGTGGTTTAGTCTCCATCTGTTGGCAGAAAGTATAAGGGTTTTGAAGTATTAGGAAGTGGGTTTTCTTGCTTTGCTTCTCATAACACTTCTCCTCCTATTTTTGTGACTATCTCACACTTACTAATGACACATTTTACTTTACTTGTTTCACTGTAGCTACTGGGTAGAAGCACATGTCGGTATTCTATTATGATAGCAAAACTTTTGATATTTTGTATGATAATTGTTATCATTTACGTCCATTTGCATGAGTATCATATATTGACACTTTTGGGAGGCTCTCCTATAGCATAGATGTGTTTCTTTAGCTTATTTGCATATGGGATACCTCTTCAGTTTGTAAACTATAATATGATGGACTATTTTGCTGTGTCATCATCTTTTGATTGTGAGACTATCTTTCTACTATGATTGGATTCTACCATGGCATAGAGATCAAGCTATCTTCTTCTTGACTATTTGTGGCATTCTTGAAATGCACCTGTAGCTTGGATTACATGCTCCTATCTCTCTTTACCTATTTATTGTATATCTCATCCGCCTTTGTGCATAATGACTGCTTATGTCATCATTTGTCTCTTACAGTATCATATGTACCATGCATTTTTCCTCTTGGTTATCTGTGTATTATGACTGTATCATGATAGAACAACTGGCATAGAAGGAAGAGGATTGTTTACCTTCTGAATTTAATGTTCTTTGTTAATCATCATTGTAGCACTTGATATAAGTCTTGTTCTTCTTCTGATGTTCCTCCTTCATTATTGATACACCTCTATAGATGGATATGGTAATTTATGATATACTCTGACTACTTCATGATCACTATCATGAATGTCTATAATGAAGATGACTACATTTATTCTTGTTCTTGCAATGTATCTTTCTTTATGGCATCATGACATCCCTTTGATTGCATTGTATCTCTCCTAACTGCATCTTGCATGGCATCTTCTTTACTGTGTGGCATCTTCTTTACTACATGGCATCTTCTGTAGGTTGGGCATGAGAAATAAAGTTTTGTTAAAGCACAATAATGTTGAGATGCATGGAATCATTCTATTCATCCTTAAACTATTGCATTCTTTATGTTCTACTATACTATATCTCTCTGTATTTGCAACTTCATACATGACAGTCTCTTGTTTTTGCATATGTACTTGGCTCTCATGTAAGTGATGACATACATAGCTACTCTACAACTTGCTCCTTCTTTAAGATCACTGATGGTTAGTGACAGTCTTTATTATTCGATGAATAGTGAGCATCTTGTATGTACCTATTATTTGTATCTTCCACTTTAGTCATGACTGTCTCTCATTTGATCTTGAAAGTTGACTTGACTGTCATGTCTCTTGACCATTCACCATGTTGGGGTATTTCCTTACATATTATGTGCTTCATCCCTGGATGCTTGACTGTTTGAACATCTTACTCCATTTAGACTATAGCATTCATCTTCATGTATCCTTTGATGGTTTGAAGCTCTAAGGCATTGGTGACAGCCTTTTGCAAAGTTTATATCTTCTTTCTAGATGACTGCACAACTATCTCATACATATTGTGGAGCTCTATTTTATGGCAGTCAAGTTGGCATATTATTTTATAATTGTCTTGCCTTCTACTGTTCCATCTTTTGTTTCATGTGGCATTTACTTGACTACTTCTATGAGACACTTGTAACTTTCAATGTGATATAGCTGTTTAAACATTGATCATCTTTAAACAGTATGAAAACAACATGAGAAATACCTGGTATAAAATGTTGCTTCATCTTACTCCCTTGTCATAATGAGACGACCCTTCACAAGATTTATTCTACAACTTGTTCAAATGATACATAAGTTCTTGTATCCTCCTTGCTCTCTCTCTCTTCTCTTTATCAGGCATAATAATCTAAAAACTTGTATCACTCCTAAGATGACTGTAATCTAATTTTCTGAATTTGTCTTTTTGTCAATCTTGATTCAGTCATATAGCTCTAATTTGTTTCAATCAACTGTAATGATGTCATGATGACATCTTCTTTATGTAAGTTGATTATATGATGCATCATATAGCTTAGAATTATGCATCCTGTCTTTTCTGGTACTCTTTTCAAAAAATGAAAAGAAACATGTTGGGCTCAAACCCTTGTGGGAGCCACATTTAATCCACATGTTTATTTGTCTTCAAATCAGCAACAAAATTTGTCCTATACTTGCACAGTGAACAAACAAGTTAGCATAAAAAAGTACCTGATAGCATTGATTGATCTCCTTCATGATTTCTTCCTAATTTGTATCATTATATGATACAAATTCTTTTTTGAATGCATGATATGATAAGTAGATGTCTCTATTTGTTAAAAGCATGTGATAACTATAAACCTCTAGAGCACTAATGGGGCTGTCCCAAACATTTTTGCAAGTTTCAACTAGATGGTGGCTTGGAGAGAAGGATGAAGACTGAAGACTTGAAGACCAGCTTCAACAACAAGCTCCATCATCAGGCAATGATGGATGCTTAGATTTATCATATGTTCTTTTCTCTTTTGTTTTATCAAATAGATACATAGCTTGCATGTCTGCAATTGCTCAGTTTAGTTACTCCCACGACTTGTGTGGGACACATTTGAATATTTCTTTTAAACATGATTAGTTAGTTTCTCTAATCCATATGATGTATATGTATTTCCTTTTTAATCAATGCATGAGATAAAGTAACAGATACCTGGATGTATGTTCAAAACATGACATGAAATAACAGTGTATACAACATCTTTCTCTCTTTTATTCAAAACTAATTAATCTAAATAATCAATTTCACTGATAACTCCTGAAAGATCAAACTTTGTAGAACAACTATATCTCCTTGAATGTTTGATCCTTCGATGATCAATTCTTTTGTCATGATAACTTATCAGTCCTGATTGGACTGATGTGTTATCCTGACAACTAGATCTTCTTTTTCAACTTTATCAAGGCATCAACCATTCAAGAATGCATAACCTTGAAGTTTTCTATTATTCCTTCTGAACAATTACACTTAGGTCCAACTAATTTTCAGTGTGAACAAAAAATTAGTAACAATAAATTAAAAATAAATCTAGGGGTTGGGTAGTTTTCTCACTAATCAAGATAATTGGATGCCTCACCTATGCCTGTAGTGCTCATTCAGGCTAAGGATGGGATGAGAAGGCCTAGTTCACAAGATCAACTTCTTTTTCCTCATGAAAGGAATGTTGGTTCCGCATGTGTCACCCTATGGGGCTGGCGTATAGTGAGAGACTGTCAGGGTAACCATAGATGGGGGTCGGTGGCTACTCAGAGACTGTCAGGGTAACCCATGGATGGGGGCTGGTGTCTAGCTAGAGACTGTCAGGGTAACCCATGTTAGGACCATGCGATGACACCCATCCCTACTGTAGTTTAGCATTCCCTAATTGTTTATCCCCATTTGTTATGTGGTGGCCTCTGGAAGTACTGATTGTGTTAGTTACCTGTATTGTGTTGGAGTCATGTGTAGTCCTTGTTCCTTTTAGACTACTATCTACTTGACTGTCTATTGTAGTGGGACCTTATGTTATCTCCTAGCATGGGGGGTGGACCTTAGGGTTTCACATGATTGGGTCATTGTACTTTTATCTCCATTGGTTTTTCTTGTTGATGTTCGTGTGTGAGAAGGATGTTCCTTGTATATGAGAATTTAGATCTTGCTCTAGCTTGAGGAGACAGATACTTATGTTCATATTCTAGTCTTGTCTATCAATGGAAACATGTACTATGACTTTGATGTTTGTACTCCAAGGTATTTAGAAAGTGATATTGTTAACATTATATTGATGTACTTTCATGTAAAGGAAATTATATATGTACTTGGAATCTTGTAATCATGATCTTGATGTCTACTTTTTGATGATACAATAAGGAATTGTATGTGTTTACTCAATGCATTTAATACAATACATTTAGAATGGATTATTGTTGTTAGTTAATTCATAATGTTGATCTTGTTAATAGTTTGTTAAATAGTGCAGTCATGGAACCTTAGAGGATAATGCTCAGTTTAATGATATGTATAGATATGTTTAACATTACTTGTCATTTCTAACTTTAAAAAAAAAATTGTCCTATTTGTATAGCATAGTTGTGTTGTTCTCTGAGGTTCCTAGGTGGGGCATTACAATACCCATAGAGATCGATGGTTGAACTTGCAATTCAAGTTATGCAAGAACATGTTTCCACTTGGTACCATCATTTTAGTTGTTGACTTTGTAGAGAACTACACACTATAGCCACAAAATGAGGTGCAATCACAATATTACAACTCTAGGTAGGTTGCTATATTTGTCCAAATAACAATCATTCATGTAGAAGATAGTATAGAGGATGACAGGAAGATCTTGAGGGAATATCATTTTTATAGTAGTGATGATCATACATATTCTACGAAGTTCGTGCAAGGTTTCTTTCAGATATTCTACCATGATTTGGCTAGCAAGAGCATAACATTTCATTGGCATATATCATATGGTCAGATAATTGTGCATCACAATTTAAGAACTCACGGATGTTCTATTGGTTGAGTAGGATGCATATGATGAATAGTGTTCAACATATGTGGAATTTTTGTGAGGCTGGGCATGGAAAGGGGGAGCAAGGTGGTGCAGGAGCATGTATCAAAAGAGCATTGGTACGAGAAGAGTTGAAGTACAAAGACAATGCAATGTTGACAAATGTGAGGTCTATTTTTGAATGGTGTAATGCTACAATGGGTCCAGGTAATGAAGGTAAGTCTACAATTAGTAGATATTTTTGTTTGGTTGATGATACTAACATTGCAAAATATAAGGACTATTGTACATTGACATGATTGAGTGAGCTATACTCTTTTAAAAGCTCTAATGCAGGTTCATGGAGTATTCATATGGGGTGGATGGCATGCTTTTATTCTTCATGTACATATGAATCTTGGTATGAATGTGAGTCAAAGGATTGGATCAATGATTGGTATACAAGAGGCCTAAGCCTGATTGACATGTATCGACCACTGACAACACTACAAATCACAGAGATTGAATCATTGATTGATTTTGACCATGTTTTAGATCTAGTTCAACTAGGTATTATTAGCATTCAAATTTAATAAAATTCAATATACCAACTTATTTTGTAGTTTTTTTCTTGTACGGTTGACTATATTCATCGACCTAAATGCCTGAAGACAATAAAGAAGGAATACATTATTATTTGTGTCATTGTGTTGAGGCAAAAAAGAAATTAGATTCCCCTATTATAGATAGAGAAAACATTGAATACCCTATAAGATCAATTGTTGTTACTGGAACATGGCTTAGAAGGTAGCCAGTGAAGAAGTCTAATGTGTTGTTGTTCAAGGACTTTGACAGACATAGGAAGATTCTTTATTATTGTAACCTTGTTATGGCATCAAACATTCATTTGATCAAATATGGGGGTAGACCATTGAATAGGACCTTGTGGAAGGTGCATGAGTCTAATCACAAGGCAATACTTGACACAACAAAGAGTAGAGCAGACCCAGATGGTTCATTGGATTGAATTAGTGGAATGACATAAAGGTATGTTATTTTTCTTTACTATCCTCATTTCACCTTGTATATTTTAGCTACTCATTTTAGCTAAATAATGCAATTGCATTTGCATGCAAGATTTTAGTATGATGGAGGTAGGCATAATCCTTGTGAAGTTGCCTTTGGAAGGAAAATAAGGTAGGTTTTCATGATTATTTCATGATGATATGTCCTTTAAATCCTATTTCAGAATGAGTTTTAATGAGTTTTAATGATGTCGCTATGAGTTTTAATTCATTTTAATGATATTACTATTTCATAATGAGTCTTAATGAGTTTTAATGACAAATAATTGATAGCAGTGGTAAGGGTAGCCTTAATTGATGCCCTATAAGACATTGGATCAAGTGAGAACACCTTTATAGTACTAATTTTTTATCTACCAAAAAGGTATTATGACTGAATTTTTGCATTTGACATCTCCTAGGGCCAAATAGATAGTGTCAATTCATCCAAATGGGCGGGTAAATGCTAGGGGAGATGTCTTTTCCATGGCAAAGCCTCATGGTCATTCTTGGCTACATCGAACATAGACAATCTATCAAGAGCCCTAAATAAGAAAGGTGACAAACTTTGGACTAACTGTTCCATCAAACTATGACACCTAGGAACATCTTCTTTGCATGTATAGGTGGATATCAGGTCCACCTACAAATACCTACCTTAATTTTTTTAAATCAATTTCATTTGCCTATGGTGGCAAGGAATACATTGTTCCAAAATGCTTCAGTTTCATGCATTAGAAAGGTGCTAGGAGTGACATTTTGCATTCCATAGCTCATGGGGCCTAATTGACTATGCCAACACATTAGGGTGGGTGGGTAAATGCCAGGGGAGGTCTCATTTCATGTACCAAGCATCCCAAACATTTAGGGCAGCAAGCTACCAGCAAAGTCCCTTAGGATCCCTGAGACCAAAAAATTGCTAAACTATGATGGAGCAATTCTCAAAAATTGTGGCAGTTGGGAATGTTTTGTTTGGACCTATAGGTGCACGTGGGTCTGTCCACAATAACCTCTCTTAGTTTTGGTCAACTCTAGTCCATTTGATTGTGCCAAAATCAAATGCATTCTCGCAAAATGCTTCAGTTTCTTGTAGTGGAAAGGTGCTAGGAGTGACTGTTATGTCGTAAAATGTCCCCCTAGGAATTTTACCTCCTATGTTTAGCTCTTGGGTCCCTTACTTTTCATCATGCATGTTAGAAATGAATCCTGAGACAAAATACCTTGAAACCGATGATAAATGGGACATAGGGGACATTGTAGAGCTTAACCCTGACCCAAAATAGGTCTCAGAATGAGGGCACACATGCCCTTGCCCTACCCTATTTTGGTGGGTTCCCAAATTTGAATGTCAATTGGAGACTGTTAAAAGGTGTTCGTTGCCGACATCCTAAGTTTGAATTATTAAATTAAAGTGGGAATGCATATATAAGCATGTTTAGGACTTCATTTGTAAACTAGAAGATGATTATGAGATTTTGGCGAACTTATGATTTTAGAACATTCAAGGCATTCATTGTGTTGTAGAGCATACTTGTGTTGTTATTGTGTTTGTTATTGTAGATTTGGCTTCATCTTTTCATGGCATGAAAGAGCTTCATCTCCATGAGAGCTACACCTCCGACATGATATCTATTTATGCTTCAATCAATCATTTATCAATTTATTTTTTCCTCTATCCTACAAGGACACACACTCTCCATCTAACAATGGTGGTAGAAGGCTTGAATGTCATTCCAGGGATTGACCAAGGCAAGCTCCTAAACACCACAACCCCCAACGCTTCTCTTGTGATTGCAGGTGATAGGTGTCGGATCTTGAAGAGTGGAGTTGGAGAGGACTATTGCAGAACATAAGGAATCAAGATCTAAAGAAAAAGGTGGGAAATAGCTTAGGAAGGGCTTGGGTGCCTGCTCTTTTTCCCCTCAGTTTTATGACATATAGAATCTCTGAAGTGGTTGCAGTCAGTGACGAAAAAAGATCCCAAACCCCTAAAAAAATTTATACCTTGGGCTTGGGTGCCTGCTCTTTTGCCCCTGACTTTTCTATGTTCTAAAACTCAAAATCTGGTATGTATCTACTTTGTATTTAGTCTATCTCTATGCAATGATTTATCAGGTTTCATCCATTTGTTTATGATTTTACATAATTAGGGTTTTAGGCATAATCAGACTAATCATCAATAAATCAATCAATCAATTCCAAATTTCCTTATCATTCCAAGTGGCAGAAGACCTGATAGATGATCCCTCTTGCAAAAGTTGTGACTTAGATCAGTTTAATGTCCTTGAATGTATGTAGCAAAAGGAGGATCTAACTAAATCATTCATCAATCCCATAAACCCTCTTTTCCTACATTATATTTTGGTGAACCCGTGTTTTTATAACATTTCAAGCACCTTGCTGAGTGTTATAATCAAATTTGCATTCATTAATTTCATTTTCATCATTTTACCTTTGAAAATCTTGCATAAAAATTAAAAAAAATTGAAAAATCAAGCATCCTAGGCTTGCATTTTGATATAGTTTATATTATCTTCATTGAATTTCATCTAAATAATTTAAATCTCTGATATTTACATCAGATCTGATATAAATTACAGCATTAAATCATCACATAGACACTTACCTTGATTTTCATGCTTTATTTGTTAGAATACATAAACACTTACCTTGATTTTCATTCTTTATTTGTTAGAATTTGCTTGAAATTGTACATTTTTCATATAACCTAGTAATTCCAAAAGCTAGGGTTTGTAATTAAAATCTTTTTTCAGATTTTATTACTCATTTTAACACTCATTCAAATCTGATTTTTGACTATAGTGTTTCATCATAGTGCATTTTTGCATTTACATTTCAAATTTTGCATTTACACATTGTGTATTTCAACAGAAATTAGCATATTCATTCATTTTTCCTTAATTTTCACTTTGCATTGCGCATTGTAGGACATTGGCACCATTTTCAAATCTGATCTGAGTTATTTTACACATTAAATCTGATTATATTCTATTCATTAATCATTTTGCATACTTTCATGCTTTAATTTCACTATTAGGGTTTCAAAAATCCTTGCATTTTTACTACATTTTAGATAATATTTCATCTTGCATTTTAAGATTGGTGTGTTATAATAAATTTTGCTTCATTATTGGATTTATTAAATTTTTTAATTTTCTACCCCTCACCATTATCCTAATTTCATTACATATTTTGTGCATTTGCATTGAAAAAAGTGAAAAAATTGAGCATTTTAGAAGCATAAATAAGCATAGATTGGTGTGGTGTCATTGCATTCATCTTGGATATCTTTCATTTTAAATCTTGGACTCATATTCAAACATATATTCATTTTTCATTTGAAAATTTTGGATAATTTTGTATCATTGTGTGGAAATTGGCATCTTTTTAATTACATAATGTGTATTTCAACATTGGGTGTTTTACACCTTTTTCACATCTTTTGATCAAAACCTTTAAAACCATCAACTTTTCCTTGTTGTGTAGTACTCTTCCTCCAATCCACTCTATTTTTTGTGGAATCTGTGTATCTTTAATAAATCATTTCCCTCAAACAAGTGCTTGGGTGCGAAATAGTCTCACATCTAGGGTATATTAAGTATCATAAAACTTTGCATGTATTATTGGACATTTATGTTTCAAGAGATTTCATTATGACATCTTTATCTCATTTCTCTTTGGTATTTTTACATGCATATATCAAAAACTTTGATAATTTCTACAAATTTATTAATATGAACCCTCATGTTCTCACTTATATACAAGCTATGTATCATAAGGATATATTTAAATGCTCTTCATTTGAAATCCTTGATTATATATCCACTAGTAGAATTTGGCAAATAAATGACTAAGTGACTAAAACTTTTAGTCATTCTACTATTTTTTTGCAACACAACTATAAATGACTAATTTGATTGTCAGGTAAAAAACACAACTAAATAATTAGTCACGGAAATAAAAATGACTAAATAATTAGTCACACAACTAAAAATTAGACAATATATATTACTTTTTTAAAAATAATATATATTACTATTTTTCCACATCTTTTAAATATAATATATTTAAAAAATACATATTAATTTAACTAAACTATAACATCTAAAAATAATAAAAAACACTTCCCAGTATAATTTTATAATAATTACATCCCACATATTACTTAATATAGCAACTCTTAAATGTTGCAAGTGCAGTCATTTTATTTTGCTTTATTATAGACTCGAAGAACACCCTATAACCAGGGATTAAATTTGACAGTTGACTTTGCCTGTCAAGCAATTTTTAATGATGGTTTATCTATTCAAAGATGATCTTAAAATACTATGATATATTTTAGTATAAGTAAAATTTATATATAAACCAAATATATATATCATTATAATTCCATATAAATTTTGATGGTCTATCCAAATCTCCAGTTTCATGTGATACAATCTTTTTAAAATTTTGATTGTATTTTACGGTAAAAATGTATAAATATAGTCATACGGCCATCAAATTTAGGCCCTCCCTATAATTACTTTAAAATAGGTTTAGTTTGTTTAGGTAGGAAAGTATAGATCAAAAGCTAAAAAGAGAGTGGGGAAAGCTAAAAAGAGAGTGGGCTTGTAGACAAAAGATAAAAGCTCATAAAAATATGGTGAGGCCAAGGAAGATTTCTCACACAAATTTTTTATTCTTTTCATCTCCATTGTTAATTGAATTCATTCTACACCATGGTTCTTGAGGTATACATCATTTTCACAATTTCAATTTGATATTAAACCATTCAATCCTTGCCCTAGGTAGTTTAATTCAAATCTATTAAGTAATATATATCATGTGTGTTCTGTTAGGATACTATGATATGCATAGACAATTCATAGTGGATGAGAAATGGGGATTACAACCCCTCTAGATTTTAGGCACAGACAGATACAATCAATCTTATATGTGGGGCAAAAATCCAAGTTTGGTTATTTTCATTACCCCATCTATTTATATTTTTGGTTCATCATTTGGGCTCTATTATAAATTGATTTAGGGAAATAAAAGTTAGATCTAGCATATGTTGGTTTATTTGTCCAGTCAAATCCTAAGAAGACAGTGGGCGTAATGACTTTGGCTGGGAAGAATGTTCGTGTATTGGTGATACCCACAACTGATCTTGGAAAGATTCTTTCTTGTATGCATGGTGCGGTTTTTGTTTATACCCTTTCTATTATGTATGTAAAGGACTTCTTTTCATTGTTTCTTTAAGGTCTTGTTTGTTTTACACATTTAGAAAAATAAAAACATGTCTTGAGATGGCATATACTATCATGTAGGCTAGGTTGTGAAATTGATACCATGATTGATTTTCAACTGAGGAAATGTTATTTTTTAAATTTTTGAACCTTAGCTTCAAATTACTAGGACACTCATGCTCAAACCTAGGATGCAGAGAAATTTCTAGCAGTGAGCACAAACCAGTTACCAGAGGGTAGGGAATTCCATTGACCTAAGAATTACTCTATTTCTTCCAATAGTAGGAGCTGAAAAAACTTGCTCTTGCATAATTGAAAGTAGGTTTTGTGTACTCGGGTCTATATATAGACTACTCATTAGGTCTCAAAAAATTGGATTGTTGTTGTGGGAATCAGCTACCATTCATAGGAGTGGAATGATAGGCCTTTCAGTTGATTGGGGAATAGATTAAAGATAGTTGGATTGTAAGTCTATAGTTATGCTTATTTAAGATGAAAAGCAATAACAATTATTTTTGCATACTTTGCTATCAGGGATGGCATTGAGAGTGCAAAGGCATCTTTGATGAGAGTGTAGCACTTTATTCTATCATATACAAGGTATAGCATAGGGAGCAAGAAGTAAATAGATGATTTTGGAAAGCTAGGGAAGAACTATTAGGGATAAATATTATAGTTTTTTAAACAATTTTGGTGAATAATAAATTTTTTTCCCCTGCCATGTGGTGTATGCTTCTTTACACCGAATACCAAGGAAATCTTTTAAAATATGCAAGTAATTTTTAGATGTATTGGCTTGGAGATAAACTCTGTTTGGACAATTTTGATTGACCCTATGGGAAGATGGCTTGTGCCAACACTTGTGGAAAAAGAGTTATGTATCATTCGAGGCAATGATACTATTCTAGGCTTGGGAAGTATATGTTGATTTTCCTAGAACATATATGTATAGCATATGGCTTGGCTTCAAGTATTTTTCAATTACAAAATGTAGCTAGGAATTTTGTTCTCAAACCACCATAAAGAGAAGCATGATGTCATTAACAAACACAAGAAACTCAATTAATATATGGATACCTCTACTCTACATGGATGGTCTCTCAAATGTGAAGAACTCTTTTTTAATGTAGAGTGTAAGGCTAAGCAATGTTTCTTAGAAGATCTGTATTTGAATTCCCTTAGAAAGATTACCTACGCCCAGAAACTACAAACTCAATGTCTATCAGTTTGCAATGCTCTTCTTTTCTTTTACAATACTTTGGTACATGCCTCCTTACTTGAACACACTCTTCTGTACCAATGGTCGATTTACTTGGTAAAAGTTCCAATATGTCCTTGGTGTTTTTCATCAAATTGGCAGCTTCATTTGTTTCAAATAATTAATTTGTTATCTTGCATACATGAAAATGAAACCAAAATTGTAATTTAGGATAAATATTATAAGGAATCAAACCTGTCTTCAGATATTTGGTTGACATGAATCAACTCCATTGAGACTATTTTTTAATATCACATTAAGTTTTTTCTCTAAAATTTGCCTCATACTTTGAACTGTCAAACTATTCACAGATGTCCTTTATATACAAGAATATCTAAGAAGGTGTAATCTCTGCATTCTTCTAAAGGAAAACAAGTTCTTGAAAGTTAAATTTTATTGTGATAGATTACAAATATTCCTTACAATAGGAAATGACACCATATGGACATTGAGGTGAGTTTAAAGAATCTCTCTTATTCCATGGTTTCATTTCTACTACATAAATCATTAATTATATTTATTATTTTTAAATGGCCAGCTTATAAGTATTTCTGTAAAGATATATTTCATCTTTCCTTCTTATAACTTGAAAAGCATTCAGGAGACTTCATTAGTTTGAACATCATCTTTATTTGAATTGACATGCCTCATAACATAGTTTATGTAAATTTATTGAAGGAGGGATTTATGCTTTTACAGGAAAAGTTCTTATGTTGATTCATTGCTTGATCTATCCTTTATATCTCTGACTAAAGATCCTGATCAAAGATGTAAAGAGCAGTGGGAGAAGGTTGTACGGGCACAAGCTAGTTGGAGTTGTGCAAAATTGCTTGGGCTTGGTGATCTTGGGGGCCCTCCAATGTTAGTTGCAAAGGAGTATTCACTTCATGCTAGATACCTTGCCAGGGCCAATACTTTGAATTTAGTAGAAATTGCAGAAATGAAGATAATGTAAGCTTTGGAAATTTTTTGTTGCTTCTTATTCCCATGTCTTAGAAAATCATTGCTTTTCTAGACATTTAGTGCAAGATTTTATGTTACCATTTGTCTTGATAATGGATGTCATTTTGACACTTATGTGTACTGGGCCTAGGCAATCTTTCTAAGTGGTTGTTTTGGGTTTTACCTTGCTAGAAACTACATCATGATGTTGTGTGATTCCCAAAGCATCACCTAGAAGATCTATATTTGAGCTCCCACTTTTTCTACCAACTAAGAATTCAAGTTGTCACTTGAAACATCTCCCTAGCACCCTCACAATCATTGGTTGTGATAATAGGTGTATATATATAATTAAACCCATGATTCTGGAAAAAATTATGTGTTACATATTGGCATTATCTTCATAAGGTCCAGAGGCTCCTACAAGTTATACCACTTGAATTCCATCTATTATACACTAACAGATTTGAAACTTCCAATAATATAAAACCTCTTAATTACAACAACCTATTTGTCAGAAGTGTGCACTAATATTCTAGAAAATCAGTTACGAGTTAAAAGTTGAATCCTTGTAGTTTCTCCAAGCCTCTTCAAATTGCAAACCTTTACACAATTTAAGTAGTCCCAAGATTTGAATAACTATGTCATGGATATTAGAACTAGATTTTCGTGTCCATGATGTCTTGTGTGTGAGTACCAATTCCTCTACCAACCTTTCTACATATGGTGTCTTTCAAATCCAAGTCAACTTAGTAATGGTAAGAACCCTTCTAAGAACTAGTATCACTGTGGCATCATATTTTGCATGCACCCGATGAAAAAGAAGAGGAAATAAGCGCTTGAAAAAAGATAGAATAACAAGTCTCATGGCCTTGAAAAGTGGTTCGATATACTAGAGCCATAAAATGTGGCATTCCTTATCTTCACTATGTCGCTCCATCTCCCTAAGCATTGCACCCAAGAGTTATTTATACTAGTATGCATGAGCTTTCTTTCCCTCAATGCAAATTACAAGTGTCATAGCCATTTACATTATAGATTTCCAAAATCGTACATTGCCAGGTATGTCCTAACAGATGCATCAAGAATTGCATCATTGTACCATCCAAGCTTAAACGAATTTAGATTCTTTGCTAAATGTACAAAGGCACTTATTGCTTGTAGTTTCACTTTAGGAGACCAATGATCTAAGGTTGTTAATGCACAAGGAATAACCAACACATGACATGATGATCCAAGATATGGATGTTTAACCTACTTCAAGCACCAACACATTTGATGTGATGCTATAATTGTAGAAGATTTTGATGCACTGGGCAAGGATTCATCCAAGCCATCATCTTTGTAGTTACTACAGGCATTTTTAACTGCTTCTTTTAACAAGGGCATTGTTATGGAAATTAATTCTAGGATTAATCTCTTATCATAACTTTTTTTTGTCAAATATAAACCCTTATCTTGATATGAGATTTGATAACTGGAAGAAACTTGAATCAGATTTTGCTCCCAATTAGAATAAATAGTTTTTGATAAATCCATGATTGCCTTTGCTGCAAAAATAGACAAATCATTTGGTATTCATGACATCATGACCCTAGCATTAGCATCAATAGATAGAAGTGCCACACAGCATAAGAAGAAGTTTTTGATATCTTGTGTTTCTACATTGTTCTTCTCCAACCATTTCCCATCCTTTACTAGTCAAAGAAGCCCGAGAGTAGACATTATTTTTGCACTTTTTTTCATCACCAATATTATGTTGAGTTGTTGTCAATATCTCCCATAATTGAGTGGATAACCAAATAATATTTTGTCGGGTATTTGTATGAGCATATATTCCTTTCTTAAGCAATGCACATGTGTTTATTATGCAAAGCCTTCATTTATATGGTACTTGTTGTGTGTTGATTATAAGGCTACTCTTTAGTTAACACTCCATCATAATATGAGAGGCTTGAGACTTTTGTTTCTTTATGGTGGCACCTCATCCATAAAATTAAAAATGTGTTACTGAAACTTGGAATCCCAAGGAGATCATTTCAAAACAATCCTCCCTATAAATGGTCCTTTTTTGTTGTATATTATAGGCATTTATTCCATGAACAAGTTCTTATTATGTTAAGTTTTGTGTCTCTTTATATTAATGTTCATTTGTTTTCAAATTGAAACTTGGTGTAATAGAAGAAAATACCAAAGTTATTGGATATTATTATTCCGAGTTTGCTTTCCATTTGTTTGGTTTCATGTGCTAGGTATTAATCAATCTTGTAAGTGATGTACAGAACCACCTACACCTCCTAATGATCTAGAAGTAAAGAAAATTGCTAACAAGATAGCCTGCTTTGTGACAAAAAATGGGAGACATTTCAAAAATATTACAAGGCAAAAGAATCCTAGTGATACACCTTTCAGGTATGTGTTTGTTATCTTTTGCAAATTTTTACATTGAATTGAAATGTTAAAAGTTCATATTAAATATTTCCTCCCCTACTATTTCTATATTGTTCCTTGCTTAATCTTTCAATAATTTATTGAAGTAGCTAGTATTAGACTTTATATGGGCTCATAAAATTTCATGATGATTTCTTAATTCTTCTAGTTATACATGTAAGAAAATTTTTGTGATTATTTGGTAAGCATGCTAATATTGGAATACATTAAGGGGAATGGACCATCATTATTATACACAATGTACTGGTGTAAAATATTTCAATCATTCATTGTTCTCAGAGAGTTATCAAAACTATGCATAACTCAACATAAGCCGATGACACTTAAATGCATGTCAAAGTATGTGCTTCAAAGAATAACTATTACTCATGTTTAAAATAGAGACCTCGATCTTAGACTGTCGCCAATGCACAAATCAAATAGAGATCAATCTTGGATGTTGTATTATAAGTTGTTAACCTCCTAGACCAATTAAGGAGCCAATCAACCAATGAGAGTGACCCCTTTAAGTCTTCACTTAAACAATCTTTAACTTCCTATAACTGGTCAATGAACAAATAAAACATAAAGGCTACATTTCATTGATAGTCCCTATAAACCCTAGGTCTCTTAGTATTGGAATTAACTTAATGTTCTAGGATAGAGATTTCAAGAGTCAAAAAAATTTCACCAACACACTTCACCTTCTACAAGATTCTGAAGTAGACAACTTATAATAAAGCTCCTCTTTCCATTTTACATCATGATTATAAACAAGTGCTTTTGAGATGTGCTAATCAACACCACTCTTGTATCATTGTCAACACTACTAACACACTCTTGCAACAATACCATGTGAACAAGTTCCTTTGAATGCATCAAGCATTAATACCATGAACACTATAAAATACATCAACAGAAAAGTGCATTCTCTATCTTGAATCTAGGAGTACATCAGCACCATGAAATGACCAATACCTAAAGATGAATCATGAGAAGAATAAACAAATGTATCCAACCTTGTCTATTCTTTGCAAAACTTACATCAACAACATGAAGAGATGATCAAGAAATAGATGATGAAATGAATGGGCAAGATATCATCTTGTGAACCATGAATATTGTAACACCAGTTTCTTCGATCCTTTGCATATGACACCATGGAAAATTCCTCAACACTTAGATGAATGAATATGTATCTCAGACATCAGTAACGCACCAAACCAAGTATCTTTTACATCAATGACAAACACACCAACAAATTCCCCCTTTGTCATTGATGGAAAATTCAACACCATCCACCAATTCTCTCCTTTGACATCAATTGACAAAGGAGCATGTACTCTTACTCCCCCTGTCAATAATAGGTTATACAAATCATTCTCAAGATGAGAAAGAGACTGGAAAACTACTCTAAGATCAAGACACTAAGCAACTACATATCAATACTATATATCAAGTCAACTGCCATTGACCATAGCAAAAGCTATGTGGTACTAGGAGCACACCTCTACAATAGATACTTCACAATGCAAACTAGAAACTGATACCATTGAATTCAACCAAATGTGTAGACAATGAATTTGCTACAGGAAAGCACATTGTCCATTCAAAATGTAGAGACACTGTTAAAGCACTAGCACTGTCACAATACATCACTGTCTCAAGGCAAACATTACTGTCAATAGGATGACAATCACTTTTGCACCAACTAAGAACCCTATCATATAGTTGATATCAAACTCCTTTAAGAAGGAATAAGTAATGAAACACAAAGTACCTTTACATTTTGCATCAAATACCTTTGACTTTTCAACATATATCAAGTATCAACATCATGAAAGCATTGTATTTTGGCAAATCCACACCACTATCACTACAAAAATTAGATAGGGGACTGCTTACACTCTCTATGTCATGCATAACCAATGTCAATTATGTCATTACACTTGCACTGTTACCATCAGTTTTACCAAACACGCATTACATAGCCAAGTACTAAAAACATTCATAGAGATCATTGGCAAAGCATCATAGTCTTGACCAATAGTGATTGTGAGCATAGGAAAATAGTGACCAAGAGAAGCATCATTTCATTGTCTATTATCACTTGCCAAAACATCTCACAGTGTTGTAGAACACAGAGATACACACAGTCCATGCAAAGTGAATAGCACTATCAAGATGGAACTTGTGATCTACAAAGGCACTTGTATTGCACTATGACTAAGATCACCATCTAAGCATCAAAGCATTATTTAAAAACCATTGTCCAAAATCCATACCATACTACAGATAATAAACTTGAATGCCACTAACACTTTAACCATATCATTATCCATCATCAACAAAAACCAGATCAACTATTCATTTGCAAGTTCTAACACCACAGATAGTGAATTGCACAAGCATGTTGCAAAATGAATGGATAGCATTACTCCCCCTATAAACCACTGTCAATATTTTGCATATCACGGGCTTCTTCAAGGGCCTCTAGTAGAAGTGTTTTATTTTATAGCTTGATGGAACTGCTATGTTGCATGAATCCTATAGAATGGGCTTGCTAATAAGGTGGAGAAGTCTAGGAAGCAATTGAAAGAGAGGATGAACATATCTATGAAGATCCATGGAGTCAAGAAGGTAAATATTCTTTCAAAGAACATGTTAAAGTAAGTTACTTATTTGCTTTATGTTACAAAGGGACAATTTACTTATTGCATTGCTATGTTCTGTTTGTGCAGACCAAGGCAGGAGATGCAACAAAGAAGAAGTAATGCAACAATTAGCAATATTAAGCAAGTTTTGATACATTTATTCAAATTTTGAGATGTAAAAGCCCATGATGAAATATTTAGGCTTCATTTTTCAAGTAGTTTTTTCATGTTTTGGAGTTGTATAAGCAAAAAATAGAGCATTGTAACTCAGTTTTTTCAGTCACAGCACTGAGAAACACACTTTGTAACACATTTTTCAAAGCAAAGACACGTATTTAGGTCTTGTATCTACTGTAAGAACACCTTTTCTCAATAAAATTTCAATATTTTTCCTTCTTAATAGCTATTTCTTTATGTGCAAATGAATGATTGATTATGTTTTTTTGTGTTTTATGTTTAAACCTCAAAAACATTGTCTCATTTCCAATACTTCTAGGTAGAAATCAATGAACAAAAATAATTAAATAAACTAATAAATGATGATAATTAAAAATTAAAATGACCAAATTTACTACCAATTAATGGAAACCAGTCAATAAAAATGACTAAATATACTACTAATTGACGTCAATTAAATTGACTAAATATACTACCAGTTGACAAAAATTGGTGAATCAATATGACTAAATCAATGACTAAATTAATGACTAAATATACTACCAAATTGATCAATCAAAACAACTACAAATGACTAAAAATGGTTTAGTCATAAATTTGGTTGACTAAACGACTTACACATTGATTCAGCAATACCTCTTGCTACAGATAATGTTGTGCAATACTCTAAACCATTGAATGCACTTCTTGGGGATGATTGGGGTTCATTAGATTTTACTCCTTGCATTATGAGAGAATATAAACTCAATAACTCTAACACATCAAAAGTCACATCAATCTCATCTAATAAATCTTTGGAAACATCTAATAAATCCAAAGCCTCTTTGGTATAAAACAAAGACAACACTCTTACTTATACTACAAATTATGATACCTATGAGGCTTCACCATCTTCTAAATAAATGGACTCTCTCTATGGTTGTGGATTTAAAATATTGTACAAAAATTACAGCTATGTAGGTAATGGATGTGGTGTAAATCAACAAGGAATCAGAGCACCTTTACAAGTTGCTAGAATTAACTACACAACCATTATTGGACACCACTCTTTGAAGCCCACCGAAGCCTCTCATCATCCTAAACTTAATGTTAATGCAATATCAAAGAGACCAAAATGACATGCAAGATATCCTGAGTTGATAGACAAGAAATGTCTGCTAGGAAATATCCCATTAAATTGGGTAAGTACTTCTCCCCCCTTTAGCCACATTCATTGTAGCAACTATTCTAATTTCTCTCAAGGGTGGCCTCCTCATAGATATATACATTTTTAGACTTGTCTTGTGTTCCCCCATGATGTGTTATGTGTTTTTTAGGCCTCCTTGGATCACCCTTGATACTCTTGTAAGGTCAAGGATATCGAGAGACCGCCTCTGTTGTGACCATTCTTCTATTTGTATCATCATTCTTCTATCTTGCCTCTCCTCTATTTTATTGTTGTGTGCCATGCCTTAGGGGCATAGCATTGTGGTTAATGACCTGGGGGTATCCTCCTACATGATTATTCCTAAGGCACTTGTTCTCCTCTCTAATTTTATTTTTTACCTTCTTCTAGTGATTCTACCTGGTTGGTAGATGACGAAAAATAAATAGCTAACTGATATGGACCGCGTGTCCCTTCAACAAGTAAAGAAAAAATGGACCTAGTCCATATATGAAGATAGGGTTGACTTATATATTTGACGCTTGGCTAGTAGAATCACTCTGTGTGATATTTGATGTTATCTTATCTTTCTAACAAATCATAACAATAAATCTTCTCCGTGCACTTTGATTGTTTTATATCTCACCTTGTTGTTACACTCAGTTATGAGATGCCTGCAGTATAAGCCCAATGGCTATACTCAGATTCAAACCCATATGTGTAGCCTTGGCTTCTTTGTTTTCATACATAGTTTTCATGTTTTTCTTAGATTAAGATGTACTTGTGGGAACATTCAGCGATTATGAGCACATGTCACCTTTGGGGGCATGGGCTTTGTGAAAGCTCTTGTTCCCTTGTGTGTTTTCTCTCTACCTTAATGTGTTTGATATTAGTACATGACATCAACCACCTTAAGTTGGGGGCATATATAAGGTAAGTTGTCTAATGATTTTGGTACTAACGAAGCATGTTTAAAAGCCCTCTACAAAGGTGGGATGTTGTATCTCCAATGCAAGTACACATCTTTATCTATATTACAAGCAAAAATCCCTCTGTGGAGGCAGGATAACATATCCTTTTTATCATAGAAAGGCCTCTATGGAGGTGGGATAACATATCTCTTAAGCTAGTGCATATCCTTTTATTCAAAAACCCTCTGTGGAGGTGGGCATGGTGTATCTCTTGAGCTAGTAAACATCCTTTTATTTCAAAAGTCCTTTGTGGAGGTAGGGTTGGATTTGAGACTATCCTCCCTTAAGTGTGTCTTTGGTGTTTGTTGTGGCATAATACCAACCATCGGGTGTGTCTGTAGCATGCTTGAGATGGTTAGACTTAGCAATAAGTTCTTTCCATCACCTTTTTTGCCATGTTTAAGACATATAGTATGTTTATGGCATACTATACAACACTCATGTCTTTCATGTGTCTTCCATCTATTTCACCCCTTACGTAGTGTAAAGGTCACGTGGTGATGAGTCTCCCCTACGCTTGGGTTTTGTAAGGCATGTTTTCCCCCTCATGTAGTGTAAAGGGTGTGGCAATGAGTCTCTCCTACACTTGGGATTCATATGGCATGTTTACCCCCTCGCATAGTGTAAAGAGTGTGGCAATGAGTCTCCCCTATGCTTGGGTTTTGTATGGTGTGTTTTCTCCCCTTGTTGTAGTGTAAAGGGTGTGGCGATGAGTCTCCCCTACATTCTTGGGGTTGTGTGTTGCAAAAAAAATTTATTTCCATGCATTTATATATATGAAAATGAAAATGTTATATCACTATATTCATCGTGTTTTGTATGTCTTCAATATTGTCTTCTCCATGTTTTGTGTGCCAATTACTATCTTCTCTGTGTTTTGCATTCTTGTTACTATTTTCTCTATGTTTTGTGTGTCTGCAATGTGTTTTCTAGTGCTTACATGAGATTGGGGGCTAGAAATAGTTCCTTAATCTTTGTGTATGCCTTAGCTTCAAGTACATGGAGTGTTTGATGTACTTTCGACCGTACTCTAATGCATGTATCGGTTGTAAGATCATACATACATTAAAGTGGGGGCTAAATGTTATGTCGTAAAATGTCCCCCTAAGACTTTTACCTCCTAAGTTTAGCTCCCAGATCCCTTAATTTTCATCATGCATGTTAGAAATGAATCCCGAGACAAAAAACCTTGAAACCCATTCTAAATGGGACATAGGGGACATTGTAAAGCTTAACCCTGACCCAAAATAGGACCCAGGACAAGGGCCCCCACGCCTAGGTTGCCATGTCATATTTTGGCGGGGTCCCAAATTTGAATGTCGCTTGGAGACCGTTAAAAGGTGTCCGTTGTCAACATCTTAAATTTCAATTCTAAAATTAAAGTGGGAATGCATATATAAGCATGTTTAGGACTTCATTTGTAAACTAGAAGGTGATTATGAGATTTCAACAAACTTATGATTTTAGAACATTCAAGGCGTTCATTGTGTTGTAAAGCAGACTTGTGTTGTTATTGTGTTTATTATTACAGATTTGGCTTCATCTTCTCATGGCATGAAAGAGCTTCATCTCCATGAGAGCTACACCTCTAAGGTGATATCTATTCCTGCTTCAATCAATCATTTATCTATTTGTTTTTGCCTCTGTCCTGTAAGGAAATGCACTCTCCATCTAACAACAATGTTAGAAGGCTTGAATTCCATTTCAGGGCTTGACCGAGGCAATCTCCTAAACACCACAATGCCCAACCCCTCTCTTGTGGTTGCAGGTGACATGTGTCAGATCACGAAGAGTGATTTTGCAAAGGACTGTTGCAAAACATAAAGAATCAGGATCTGAAGAAAAAGGCAGAAATAGCTTAGGAAGGGCTTGGGTGCTTGCTCTTTTTCCCCTTAGTTTCATGACACGGAGAATCTCTGAAGTGGATGTAGTCAATGACGGAAAAGATCCTGAAGCCCTAAAAAAATTAGTACCATGGGCTTGGGCACCTGCTCTTTTGTCCCTGACTTTTTCGTATTCTAAAACTTGAAATAAGGTATGTATCTACTATGTATTTAGTCTATCTCTATGCAAGTATTTATCAGGTTTCATCCATTTGTTTATAATTTTGCATAATTAGGGTTTTAGGCATAATCAGGCTAATAATCAATAAATCAATCAATCAATTCCAAATTTCCTTATCATTCCAAGTGACAAAAGACCTGATAGCTGAGCCCTCTTGCAAAATTTGTGACTTAGCTTAATTTAATATCCTTGAATGTATGTAGTGAAAGGAGGATCTAACTAAATCATCCATCAATCCCATAAACCCTCTTTTCCTACATTATAGTGACATTTTGCATTCCATAGCTCATGGGGACAAACTGATTGCACCAACGCATTAGGGCAGGTGATTAAATGCAAGGTGAGGTCTTGTTTCATGTTCCAAGAATCCCAATTGTTTGGGGGAGTAGGTTATCGGCAAAGTCCCTTAAGATCCCTAAGACCAAAAAACTGCCAAATTATGACATAGCAGTTCTTATAATTTGTGGTGGTTGAGAATGTTTTGTTTGGACCTATAGGTGCATGTGAGATCCATACACAATAACCTCTCTTGATTTTGGTCAACTCAAATCTATTTGACCGTGCAGAAATCAAATGCATTCTTGCAAAAAGCTTCAGTTTCATGCAGTGGAAAGGTGCTAGGAGTGAGATTTTGCATTCCCTAGCTCGTGGAGCCAAACTGACTATGCCAACGCATTAGGGTGGGTGGGTAAATACCAATGGATGTCTCATTTTGTGCGCCAAGCATCCCAATCATTCAGGGCAGTAGACTATCGACAAAGTCCCTTAAGATCCCTAAGACCAAAAAACTACCAAACTATAACGAAGCAGTTCTCAGAATTCATGGAATCTGGTAATATTTTGTACAGACCTACAAGTGTAGGTTGGGTCCATCCACAATAACCTCTCTCAATTGAATGCATTCTTTCAAAATGTTACAGTTTCATGTAGCACAACCTTGCTAGGTGCAATATTTTTGTTATGTTCACTGTGGAGCCAAACCATCTATGCCAATGCATCAATGTGGGTGGGTAAATGCTAGGGGGTGTCTTTTTTTATGTGCGAAGTGTCCTAGTCGTTCACGATAGCAAGCTACCGACAAAGTCACTTAAAATCCTAAGAGTAAAAACTACCAAACTTTGACAGAGTAGTTCTCAGAATTTGTGGCAGCTGGGAGCATTCTGTTCAGACCTATAGGTGCATGTGGGGTCCATCCACAATAAACTCTTTCAATTTTGGTCAACTCAAATCCCTTTGACTGTGCCAAAATCAAATGTATTCTTACAAAATGCTTTAGTTTCATGTAGCACAACCTTGCTAGGTGCCATATTTTTGTTCTACTCATCATGAGGCTAAACTATCTATGCTAATACATTAGAATGGGTAGGTAAATTCTAGGGGAGGTCTCATTTCATGCACCAAACGTCCCAGTCAATCAGGGTAGCAGGCTACTGACAAAGTCCCTTAAGATCCCTAAGACCAAAACACTACCAAACTATGATGGAGCAGTTCTCAGAATTTGTGGAAGCTGGAAATGTTCCATTTAGACCTACAAGTGCATGTAGGGTCCATCCACAATAACCTCTCTTGGTTTTGGTCAAATCCAGTCCATTTGACCGTGCCGAAATCAAATGCATTCTTGCAAAATGCTTCAGTTTCATGTAGTAGAAAGGTTCTAGGAGTGACATTTTGCATTACATATATCATGGAGCTGAACTGACTACACCAACACATCAGGGTGGGCTAGTAAATGCTAGAGGAGGTCTCATTTCATGAGCTAAGTGTCCCAGTCATTTGAGGCAGCAGGCTACTGGTAAACTCACTTAACTTCCTAAGAGAAAAAACTACCAAACTTTGACAAAGCAGTTCTTAGAATTCATGTTAGCTGGGAACGTTCCATTTGGACCTATAGCTACATGCGGGGTATATTCACAATAACCTCTCTCAGTTTTGGTCAACTCAAATATGTTTGACCATGCCAAAATCAAATGCATTCTTGCAAAATGCTTTAATTTCATGCAGCACAACCTTGGAAGGAGCCATATTTTTTATTTTGCTCATCATGGGGCCAAACCAATTGTACCAACACATTAGGGTGGGTGGGTAAATGCCAGGGAAGGTTTTGTTTCATGTGCCAAGGTTACCAGTCGTTACGAGCTGTAAGCTACCAGCAAAGTCACTTTGCCAGTAGCTTGCAGTCCAGAATGATTGGGACGCTTGGCACATGAAATGAGACCTCTCGTAACATTTACCCACCCACCTCCACACATTGGCATAGTCAGTTTGGCCCTACAATCTATGGAATGCAAAATTTCACTCCTAGCACCTTTAGACTTTGCCGATAGGTTGCAGTCTGAGCTGTGGAATGCAAAATCTCACTCCTAGCACCTTTCAACTTTGTTGGTAGCTTGCAGCCTAAAACATCTAAGACACTTGGCATACAAAATGAGACCTCCCCTAGCATTTACCCACCCACCTGGAATGCAAAATTCTAGTCCTAACACCTTTTGACTTTGTTGGTAGCTTATAGCCTGGAATGATTGGGATGCTTGGCACACGAAACAAGACCTCCCATAACATTTACCCACCCACCTTAACGTATTGGCATAGTCAGTTTGGCCCCACAATGAGCAGAACAAAAAATATGGCACTTGGCAAGGTTGTGCTACATGAAACTGAAGGATTTTGTAAGAATGCATTTAATTTCGGCATGGTCAAATGGATTTGAGTTGACCAAAACTAAGAGAGATTGTTGTGGATAGACCCTAAATGCACTTGTAGGTCCAAACAGAATGTTCCCAGTTGCCATGAATTCTAAGAACTGCTCCATCAAAGTTTGGGAGTTTTTGCTCTTAGGAACTTAAGTGACTTTGCCGATAGCCTGTTGCCTCAAACAACTGGGACACTTGGTGCACAAAATGAGACATCCCCTAGCATTTATTCACCCACCCTAATGCATTGGCACAGTTATGTTAGCCCCATGAGATATGGAATGCAAAATGTCACTCCTAGCACCTTTCCACTGCATGAAACTGAAGCATTTTCCAAGAATGCATTTGATTTTTGCATGATAAAACATATTTGAGTTGACCAAAACTGAGAGAGGTTATCTTCGATGGACCCCACATTCACCTATAGGTCCAAACAGAATGTTTCCAGTTGCCACGAATTCTGAGAACTGCTTTGTCAAAGCTTGGCAATTTTGCTCTTAGGAACTTAAGTGACTTTGCTAGTAGCCTACTACCGCGAATGACTAAGACACTTGGTGCATGAAATGAGACCTCCTCTAGCATTTATATGCCCACCCTGATGTGTTGGTGCAGTTAGTTCGGGCCTTGAGCTATGGAATACAAAACGTCACTCCTAGCACCTTTCCACTGCATGAAACTAAAGCATTTTGCAAGAATACATTTGATTTTGACATGGTCAAATGGACTAGAGTTGACCAAAATTGTAGAGCTTATTATGGATAGACCCCACATGCACCTATAGGTCCAAATGGAATGTTCCCAACTGCCACAAATTTTGAGAACTACTCTGTCATAGTTTGGTAGTTTTTTGGTCTTAGGGATCTTAAGGGACTTTGCTAGTAGCTTGCTACCCCGAATGACTGGGATGTTTGGTGCACAAAACTATACCTCCCCTAGCATTTACCCACCTACCCTGATACGTTGGAATAGCTGGTTTAGCCCCATGACAAGTAGAACAAAAAATATGACACCTAAAAATGTTGTACTGCATGAAACTGAAGCATTTTGCAAGAATGCATTTGATTTCAGCATGGTCAAACATATTTGAGTCGACCAAAATTGATGGAGGTTATTGTGGATGAACCACACATGCACTTGTAGGTCCAAATAGAATGTTCCCAACTACCATGAATTTTGAGAACTACTCCGTCAAAGTTTGGCAGTTTTTGCTCTTAGGATCTTAAGTGACTTTGCAGGTAGCCTATTGCCACGAATGACTGAAACCCTTGGCACATGAAATGAAACCTCCCCTAACATTGACTTGCCAACCCCAATGCATTGGCATAGTTGGTTCAAACCCACAAACTATGGAATGCAAAATGTCACTCCTAGCACCTTTCTAATGCATGAAACTGAAGCATTTTACAAGAATGCATTTGATTTCGGCCTAGTCAAATAGACTAGATTTGACCAAAACTAAGAGAGGTTATTGGGAAAGAACCCCAGTTGCACCTATAGGTCCAAACAGAACATTCCCAGCTACCATAAATTCTGAGAACTGCTCTGTCATAGTTTGGTATTTTTTTGTCTTAGGGATCCTAAGGGACTTTGCCGGTAGCCTACTGTCCCGAATGACTGGGATGCTTGGTACATGAAATGAGACCTCCCTTGGCATTTAAGCACCCACTCTAATGAGTTGGTACAGTCAATTCAGTCCCATAGGCTATGGAATGCAAAATATCACTCCTAGCACCTTTCCACTGCAATACACATGTAATGAAACTTCAATACACATGAATGGACAAGGTGTTGGGGACACATATTTCATCCATTCGCTTTATAAGTGATAGCCAACTTACCCTTCAAAAGCTTGCACATGGATTTTTTGAACATCATAATTTTTTTGGCAAAGTCTTAACATTTTCTTCTTTGATCAAAATGTAGTTGTTTTGGATTTTGAAGGTATTCTTATAGAGAAAAATCATAAATTTCTTGAAAAATCATAAATTTCTTGCCCGAGTTAGCATTTTCAGCCTAGGGCTTGATAGTTTATGGTAGTGGGAAGAGTTTGGAGGCCCTCATGGTGTTGGATGTTCATCTTTTCCAGATCTTGTATGATTTAAATGAAGAATTTCAATTGGGAGTTAGATCTAATTGCATAAACTAATGGCTAGGGATTTGATTTGATTCATTTGTATGAGTACAATCTAGTTTGATCATTGTACTTATGTAATAGGGCTAATATTTTGATCTTATTTGGGATGTAGAGATATGGAGATCAAGGTCTTATTGCATTCAAGGAATTGTCTACATGGTTGTATACAAGTTCATCACACATGATTCGCATATCGAGAGTCATTATTGATAATCAATTGTTCATATGCAAGGCATTATCTTGGACTGGACTATCATATTCCCCTGTTGTTACAACCTATTAAGATTATCACAAAACTCATTATGAACCCAAACAATTCACTATTCCATCTAGGCTGATCATGGCTAAAATAGGGGTTGTAATTTTACATGAATAGTAGGTTAAGAAAACCCCATACATATTATATCAAAAGGAGAATGTTAGAAAAGTCTTGAATGCAGAAATGTAGTTATCTTGAGGTAGGCATCTCCTAACACTGATGTAGCATGTTACAAAAGGGTTTAATTCATTAATTGTGTCTATTCTTTGTTGTGTCTATTCTTTAATTCATTAGTTGTGTCTGTTCTTTGTCTATTCTTTGTTGTGAAGAAAATACAATTGACACATGTAAAGACAAATTTTAGAACCTTTACTAGCATCCTCCCTATCTCTACAAAAATAGGATATTTGGAACAATGTATGGACAACCATCAAAGCATAAAGGATATAGGAATTTTCTCACATGTTTTAATTGCAGCTGCCCTTGTAGCCATGTATGCAAAGTGTGGAAGCATAGACAAGGCGCGTGGACTATTTGATAGAATACATGATTTTTGGCTTTCATTATGGTTTATCTTACTACTCATTCTTTGTGTGTACTTCACTTGAAGTTATCATGAATATGTTTGAGGGCTTGTATTCTTCATGGTGAAGGCTTGGTTGTGATGAATTTTGTGTAATATTGAGTCTTCTAGATGTTTCTTTTCTTTGGGTACTATGACCCTATTACATGGTTGGATTCGAGTGGGTTCTCATGTGACACTTCTTTGGGTTGATTGTGTTTTACAATAGTGGTAAGGGTTTGTGAAGGTGTTTGTGAAGTTGGTTGTGATGAATATTAAGTAGGTTTTATTTTGAATGGTGGAAAAGGGTTTGGTTTCTCAAGAAGTATTATACAATTGTACTTTATCTTTTGAGAATTAAATGATGAAGGTCAATGGCATTGTGTTAGTCATAGTGACAAACCCTAGAGGCTTTATTAATGTGCTCGAAATGAATTTGTAGATGATGGTAAAGAAAAAAGTAGAGTGCCTTCTAAAATGACTAGTTTTCTCTTGAATATTGTTGTTGTTAGTTAGTTCCATGTGTATAGTGTCATTGATAAGATGTATTGTTATTAGCCCTTAAGAACAAAGTGAAAATGTTTTACTTTGATTGAATATGTGGATAGCAATTATGTATGTGCATATGAGAACAATGTTACCTTAAAAGAATTTGAAATATTTGCAAGGGCTATAGGATAGACCTATGGCTTTATTGTAACTCTAAAATAATTTTTAAGGAAACCCTTATTTATGGAATTGTTATTGTGTATATTTTTGCAATAATTAAGCTCAAAGTATATATGTGTTGATGGTGATGTTAGTCACAACCAAACACTAAACAAAAGTTACACAACAACCCTTATATATCTTGAAAGATACGATGAATTCAAAGAATTCATGATCCCAAGTCTCCGTTGATTAGTTCATAATCTACTGATGTTACTCAGTGGTTGATGTGTGTTGCTGTTTTCCATTTCAAGGGGCCTTACGTTAATCAGTAGATTGTGTTTCTTTCAAATATGTTACACATAAAGCTTTGTCTACACAGCATGTTTCTTCAAAGAATGCATCTACAGATTGATATTTGCATGGTTTCTACCATTATTTGTAATTCTCAGCATGATATTTTTAGTACTACATGCATTTAGTTCAAATATGGTAATGATATTCAGTTATCTATGGGATGTCAGCATATTTTTCTATTCTGCTTATTATTTATATGTGTATTACAGTTATGGAAGTGATTTCAATGAAATTAAGAAAAGGAAATAACAAAAGGTAGGGTTTAAAGAAATGAGATTCCCAAAATTACTTGACTGACATCATTGATCCACATACATGTTCCCATACAACAATGAAGAGAAGAAAACTAGAATCATACTTCACCAAGACAGTCCACAAATCCGCATGATCCAGTGCAAATCTTCAAACGAAAAGTTGACAACAACATGTAATAAAATGAAAGTGCTTCTATTGAACACATCATTCACCGATACATATCCAAAAAATCAACTTGAAGATTACGTAAAGTTTACAATCAGGATGTAATCTGAAGCTTCATCTCCATTTAGTATGCTTTAAAACAAGTATATTTACGATGATCTAAGAAAAGAACCTTGGCATTTCAATAGTTTAGTCCTTATTGTCTTAGTAATCTGATCTCTTACATGGAATTGTTACAGGTCAGATTCAAAATGATTGACCTATCTCTTTTTTTACAATCAAAATGGGCTCAATATATATATATATATATCCCTAATTTATCCCCAAAATGTTGCCAAAACCCTAGTCAAATGGCAGTGGAAAATAAATCCTATCCAAAAAACTCTGAGCAGCGTATCTTTACTGAGCATAAAGATACTACTTTGGAAACCCTAATAACCACTGAAATATCTTATGTTGCTTCTTTGGTGATCTGATCCACCTTTTGTGATGTCATCGCCATCAAATTTCACCTGCATCAAACTTCTCATTGTCATCCTTATCTCTTTTCACTTGCTTGGTGATCTGATCTGCCTTTAAGTTTCACCTGGTAGTCTGATCCGCCTTTAATTTTCACCTAGTATAGCCTGCAAATAGACATAAATTAAGCATCATCATATTTAAAACATAGCAGGAAAATAAACATTTATATTAAATCAGGCCCAGAATGTGCAAACATAGATATCGGGCTATGAATATTTAGCATATGTGAGCAAACGCATGTCTGGATCCATATACAACGTCAACAATGGCTGAGTCAACCATCGTTGACCAAAAAATGCATCGGGCTCTTTAAAATCGCTTCAAAAAAACCTATTGCTTTGCTTTCCCACCTTTTTCCTTGCATCTCGAGAATGCATGTTTAATTCCTTGTATATCGGGCTTGTATATCCTAACATACAAGTGTTGAATTATCCAACGAATTATCTATATTTAAATTCTCTTTCGAATCCGACTTGTACTTTTTGTTTTGCATATCGGTTTGTATATCACAACATACAAACACATAAATATACAAAGAGTTTCTTGTAGATTCAAATCCTTCTTCACTTCTGGCTTGTATATCGGCTTTGCATCTCCTAAACATACATTGTAATTCATACAACCCGATATACAAGTGGTGGGGTCCACTTTACCTTTTGTATCTCTGTGATATGCCTATCGGCTTGTATATTTCGTTGCATATCAGCTTTGTATCTATCGCTTGTATATTTCAAACATACAAACCCCAATATACATCCGGTGGACTTATCGCTCTTTATAAACCGTGTTTTACTTACTTTCAACTCCGGGACATGTATATAATGCTTTGTATATCAGCTTGTCTATTAGATACATACAAATGCCTTTGTATGTCCCCTTTCAGACTTCAAGTTTTTATAAACCGGAGTTTATCCACCTTTCGGCTCCAACTATATAAAAACGCAATGCATCTTCCAATATACATTCAGGTGTGATACATTGCATTAAACTAAATTGCAATCCCCTTTGAATTCAAGCACTTGTATGTATCAAGCAATGTATGTTTCGAAACATACATACAAGGCATGAAATGTACAAGCATTCAACTTCATTTTATAACCATTTCGGTTCTGGCATATGCATAAGTGTAATGCATATTGGCAATGTATGTAAGTTACATACAAGCCGGAAACATACAATGATTTTACCGCATTTTATAACCTCTTTGGGTCCATCCAATGTATAAAGCAATGTATGTTTTGCTTGTATGTATTAAATATACAATCGCTAAGTATACAACAATTTAACCCTGTTTCATGATCTTTTCGAGTCCGCGGCTTGCATAATGTCTTTGTATATTTTCAATATACAAAGCACAAAATATACAACTTAACCAATTTTAAAAACTTTTTGGGTCCGCCCGATGCATATAACCTGTTGTATATCCACTTTGCATATTTCGCACCCTCAAACATACAAACCAAAAAAATACATTCGACGGACTTAACAAAATATTCATTTCAACTTTCAACCGTTTCGGGTCCACCCTGCATGTACAAATAGAACATTAGCAAATGCATACAAGGCAAACAATGTATAAACCTGATATACAAACTGTTTTGTATATGCAACATACAAAGATACAACATACAAAGGACCTTGCATATACAACGACCCGACATACAAAGGACCTTGTATGTGCAACATACAAACCTGAATGTACATTTTACCAAAACACTCATAACTTGCAAAATATAGCAAATTTTAAGATGGTTCAAAAAGCAACCCCTATTCATTTTTGACAAGGAATTCACCTGTACTCTGCCCTGGTAGTTAATGCAAAATTTTCTCTATTTTCAACAAGGTTTGTATTATTCACTCTCTTCTTTCCTTTACCACCAAGAAGAACAACACACACAGGTAAAAAGAAAAAAGCCACAGCAGGGGTCCTCATTTTGCTAAGGAGTAAAATGGGGCGTGTTGTGAACATCACAACAACTAGCAACCAAACAAAACAATTAAATTAAGACCATTAAAGAAAACTAAATGAAATAAATTCATAATTTCCAACTATCTGTTCTACAAATCATTATTTAACTTGAGACTTAATGTATTCAATAAGGTGCATGAATCTTTATTTCAATTTAAGTGGGTGCATGTGATTAATTATCCTCATCTTGAAGATCAATTGAATAAACCAGTAACTAACATTAGACTACATAGTTGATGTCATTCCCTCATAGCCAATCGGATAGAGTCTTGCTGCTAGCAGATGTCCATAGCCCCAGCAAGGTTATCGTTACAATTCTCCTAAGTAGAACCCCACTGCGAGTGAGCATCTATAGCCCCAGTAGAGTTACTTAGATGGCTTAACCTGGATTTTCAGTAAAATCCATATTATTAGTTTTTTTTTTTTTAGTTTTTTTTTGGATTTGATATTTCATAAGATATTGCAGTTGTAACTTCATGATGCAAGGAGTGGTCACTTGCTGAAATTAAGCTGAGAATTGTAATGGTAGCAAGGGTGACCTCAGATTTTTCACCTAATATCTACACTGGTAGGTTCAACAAACCTAAAGATTTTAGGTGTGTCATTGTGAGAAACTTCCTTGAATACTCAACTCACTCTTATTGAATACAAAATTTCATAAGTCAAACAACTTTCTACATTCATGACGGTCACAACAAATTATGCATAAATTTCAAATAATTAACTTGAATGTTCTAAATTTTCTATTGTTTTCAGTGGTTGTTAGTCTGCTCCTTCATACTCTAAATCAAAATAAAGACTCAGCCAAGGCAACAAAGAAAACAAAGAAAACATGTAGATTGTACAAACAACTATACAAATATGCACAATATGATACACATGATAGATATGGCACTGTTTAGACCTGGAAATAATGTTTGAGAAACTGTCCATTAACTGGTAATGGAACATCCTCACTGGTTAAGGTCTTTAGCCTGTAGGTGCTATCTCCTAAAATTTTAGAAATATGAAAGGGACCTATCTAGAGTTTATCAAACTTACCATGATCTCCTTTCCTTTCATGTGCCTTGTCCCATATCAAGCCTAAATCTGAGATTCTGAAAGCCTTAATTCTGGCTCTTTTGTCAAACTAGTGCTTGACAACAACTTGATGTTTAGAAAATTGGTCAATTGCTTTACTTCTTTTTTCTTCTAGGTGCATCAATTGAAGCAACCTGATTTCTTGTTTATTATCTATGCCCAGGTATTCTTGTACAAACTATAGTGTAGGAATCTTTAAGTTAACAGGGAGGATGGGATCCACCCTGTACACTAGATGAAAAGGGGAATTTCCTAATGCAGCCTTATTCCTGGTTCTATCTACCCATAAGGCATATTTCAATAAAGTGTTCCACTCCCTTGGGTTCTTTTCTATCAATTTCTTTATGATGTTCAATCAGTTCTTGTTTGTGGATTCTACTAATCCATTCCCTTGGGGATAGTAATTTGAGGAGAATTTTAAAATGATCCCATAATCAAAAGCCCAACTTGATAGTTTAATTGAAGCAAAAGCAGATCTATTATCACATACTAAAGCATATGGAACTCCATACCTAGTCACTATATTGCTTTCCAAAAACTTAATGACATCATTACCATTGCATGTCTTACTGCTGACCACTTCAGTCCACCTGGTACAGTAATTAGTAATAATTAAAACATACCTGTGGCCTAAAGATGATGGAGGATTGATAGGTCCTATGAAGTCCATTCCCCATTGAGCAAATGGGTGTATCTCCATCACTAGCTGCAAAGGTTGAGCAGCATATTTTTCTTTGTTTGCAGCAACCTGACACATATGATAGCATTTGATGTGTTTAGCAATATCTTTAAAGATTGTGGGCCAATAATACCCTGCCCTGAGGATAGCATGAGTGGTGGCTAAGGATGATCCATGTGCAGTCCCAAATTTATCATGCAATTCTGTTAGTACCTTATCTGCTTCTGATCTTTCCAGGCACCTTAGGTATATCCTCTCATAGTTTTTTTTTAAAAAGACTCCTTTTATCATGTATTTTTGTGACCTTATCTTCAAGGCTCTCCTCTATGAGGCCTGCAGTCTTGAAGGGCATCTTCCAGTAATCAAGATGTGTCTAATGTTTGAATACCATTCTCCATCTTCTCTTGCATTAATAACATATTGTTGGCTCATGATGTTAGGATCGGTTTTTGATATCATCGGGCTCAATGCTTGTGCTCTCACTAACTTCATGGGTGTTATGTTTATATCATATTCTCGAAGAACAGTGATCCATTTAGCTCTCTTCTCCCCTAGTTCATTTTGCATTAATAACATCTTTACCGCTGCATCAGGTACTACAACAATTACCTTACTTCTTAGAATATAATGCTTGAATTTCTTAACTGCTTGAACTAGAGAAAGTGCCTTCCTTTCAACATCCATGTATCTGAGTTATGCATCTCTAAAAGGGTAGCTCATGAAGGTTATAGGCTTTTCTTCTTTGGCCTCATTTCTTTGTGTCAACACTACTGCAGATGTATGCTCTGAAGTGAAGGAGTAGATGTAAAAGTCCTTGGTATAATCTGGACTGATTAGAACTGGAGTGTTAGATATGGCTTTCTCAATATCTTCAAAAGCAGCTCTAGCTTCAGGTATCCACTCAATTTTAGCATCCTTCTTGAGCATGGCGTTCAAGGGTCTGACAATCTCTGCAAAGCCAGTAATAAATTTCCTAACAAAATTAATCTTACCAAAGTAAGATTTGAGCTCCTTCTTGCTTCCAAGAAATTGTATCTTCATGATAGACTCCACTCTGTCAGGATCAATGATGATCCCATTTTCTGTTATCAGGTGGCCTAGTAATTTCCCTGTGGTTACCCCAAATATTCATTTCTTAGGGTTCAGGGATATTCCGTATTGCTCACACTTCTTCAGTACCTTCCTTAGGTCCTCTACATGGTTTCCTCTATCTTTAGAGAAAACTGTTAAGTCATCCATGTATATGACTATGCATTTACCAATCAAGCCTCTAAAGGCTATGTCCATTGCTTGTTGAAATTTTGCCCCAGCATTTATTAACCCAAACAACATGCGACTGTAGGCAAAGATTCCCCACTTTGTGGTGAATGCAGTTTTTAGTCTGTCTATTTTGTCAACCATTACTTGGTTGTAACTAGAGAAACTGTCCAAGAATGACATCATCTTAGTGCCATTAACAATTTGTAGAACTTCATCCAGAGAAGGCAAAGGATAATTATCTTTTTTAGAAGCTTGATTTAAGTTTCTAAAGTCCACGCACAAGCTGATGTTGCCATTGTTTTCCCTACTAGGATCAGATTTGCGACCCATGTGGAATGTCACATAGGAAATATGATCCTAGCATCAAGAAGCCTTTTAACCTCTTCAAAAATAATGGGCTCCAGTAAAGCGTTGATGGGTCTTTGTTTCTGCCGGAAAGGCTCAACGTCTGGCTTCAAAGGTATTGTGTGAGTTATGACTGATGTGTCGTAGGTTTTTAACCCATCATAAGTCCAGGCAATGACATGGATATAATCTTTGAGAGCTTGGGTTATTCCTTCCAACTCCTCCTCTGTATAGACTTTCCCAATCAAAATGTTTCTTTTTTTATCGCCCTATCCAATGTTGACCTGAGAGTACTGTCCTCCATCGACCTTTGGGAGATCCTTCTGTTTTAGCATATTGTCGAGATCAAATGTTCTTTCTAGCTCTATCATTCCCTTAAGAATCTTGTTACTAGGCAGCTCCAGGATTTCTTCCTCTTCCCAGATGTGGTCTTCTATATTTGCTTCATCTATGATCTGGGCCTCAAAAATATCCTTGCTAGAAATAAAGTCCAAAATATGTTGATAATCATCAAATACTTGAAGATTAGTTACATTGTCAGGCACAGAAGGTATTGATACTAATTCAACTGATAATCTTTTCAGACCAGATATGGACAGTGGTTCCAAAGTACTAGCAGCCTGGGCTAAGGCACCTGTCCTATGATTTTGTTCTCTGGGTACATGGGTGATATTGAATGCATCAAAATCTTCTATCAAGTCCCACACCCTATGTCTGTAATTGGACAACTTCCTATAATTGCAAGAGTATATACCTCTCACCTGTCTCACAACCAATTCTGAGTCTCCATAGACATGCAAAATTTTCACTTTTTTTTTAAGTGTGAACAGTATCCCATGAATTAGAGCTTCATACTCTGTCACATTGTTTGTACATGGGAACTGTAATCTATATGTTGTTAAGTAGGATTTTCTAGATGGATCAATAAGATCTACTCTACTCTAGCTCCTTGCTTTGACTTGGATCCATCAAATCTGAGGATCCATGGCTTGTCTTCACTTAAAGGTTTGCTTGGGCCTTCTTTCTTCTTTTCGCTCTGGCAGCTGCACCATTTGATATCCACTTTAATTTTGGTGTCTTAGCTTTCTCATACTTCACCTTATCAGCCTTATGTGAAGCTGATATTTCCTCTTTCTTTTTATCTTCAGAAGAAAAATCTTCTAGACTAGGCAATGTCTGCTTCTTCAAAATATGCAGACACAATGAATAGGCAGTTTCTGAATGAGGTGCTTTATGTAACTTGCACCATCCCTCAATCAAGACATCTTGTGGAGATCTTTGCTGCGGTGTCATCTTTTGAATCTCTTTTGATAAATACCCTTCAAATTTGGATAGATTACTGCACCTATCTTCATCAGATAACTCATAATATGATTCTATCAAACAATCACTCCCTGGGGTGATTTTCTTCTTGCTTTTAGCATTACTCTTGTTACAGACTAGAATCTCTTCTATCATCTGAATAGAACCCTCATCCTGCTGTGTGCATTCTCCTATTTCTACAGAAGACAAACAAAAATTAGTATCATTGTCACTGTCTGCAGAACTCACCTATGGTGATGATGGAGATGCTTTAATGTATGCTTGTTCCAGTTCCAGCATGTCTAAGCAGGCATCACAAGTCTTTTCAAAATGTGCCTCATCATGCAACCTACATCATCCATCGATTAGAATATCATGAACAGGCATTTTTAACAACTAACATCATTGCACCTCTTTAAACAAATGCATCTCAAAATTCTTGAAATGATCTACCTCTATTTCATTCTCAAGATTATAATCTGATACAAAATTTACTTCATCATCTTGAGGGTTATCATCATGATCATGGACATCAAACATCAGGATCTCCTCTATGCTGGTAGTTTGGGGTCTGATGGAGTAAACTCCGGGTTCCACATCCACATACATGATTTCATTAGTTTCGTTATATTCAATGATCATGTGCTTCATGCGAGGCTCAGCATCTATCCTTATTTGATTTGGTATCCCTTTCCAGGGCAACCACATATGATTGAAATCAGTTGACATGTATCCATTAAGGGTTTTTGACTAGTCTCTGTTGACTAACATCCCATATGTATCAGGTATATCAACTACCTAAATATCAATGTAATACTAAATTCTAGGATCTAATGCTAGCTGCATATGAATGTGAGTTAGTTCTCCTACCACACTCACCTCTGTTTTATCTAATTGTGTCACTTTCTTTAATGACTTAGCAGGATGCAACCTGATGGCATTGCACATAGACAAGGGCATTACATTGGTAGATGCTCCTGAATCTACTAAATAGTTGTGCAAATTTTTACCAAACATCCTTATGGTAAGGAGGAAAGGAGGTGACTCACTCTTGTCTCTATATAAGGTCATGTGGGAAGTCTCTACATCTTGAACAGTAGCTGGAGCTTTGAGTTTAACATTAACATCCCTAGTAGCATGATTTTTATTTCCAAACTGACCTGAGGTGTGACTATCCTCTCTTGAAGCAGGATCATCCAATGATTTCATGAAAGCTTTCTTGATAGCAAGGGTTTTAAGCAACTCTGACAATGGTACGCTGACTTTGATCTTTTTCATTTCATCAGTCAAATAAGTGACCAACTTATCAGACTCAGGAGGCAGATTAGCAGTTCTTGGTGTTGTGTTTTGTGGTGCCAAATATTGAGCATTAACCTTGGGAAATCTAGGGTTATTGCTTGCTTTAGGATCAGGTGGAGTGTTAAGATTGTTTAGAGGCAAGGATGTGGTCAAAGGACCAGTAGTTTTGTTTGAGTTATTCCTCAAGTTGTAATTATACTTACCATGATATTGCTATTGGTAGGTATGTACCTCTTCAGGTTCATTTGATGGCTCATTCTCATCCTCAAGGGGAAACACATAATTAGACTCAAAAGCCATGGTTGATTCTTCACATGTTGAGATATAGTTCTGGTGAGAAGACACTGTCTGCTGATAGGGCTGATTAGTGAAGCTTTCTAGCATTAAGGCAAAATCATATCCACAAGGAGAATTTCACTTCCTTCTTCATGAAGTGGATTTCCTAAAGTATTGGATACTTCAAATTGGAATATACTGGCAGTAATCTAAAATTGAGGACAATCCAGCTCTGCATGAGCATTGGTGTTATGTATCCTGCACCAATTCCTAAGGGCTGCCTCTGCAAGATTAACTCTTGTGGTCTGTTTAGGTTTGCTAGGAGGCTAGTTGTCTAGGGGTGATGGTAGAGAACCATTATTTGGTCTAGAGTTCCACACTCTAGGCTATCTTGAAGGATTGTTGTTGCCATTATTGTTATTGTAGGTATTGTTGTACCCCCTATCAGGATAATTAGGTCTATCATTAGCATAGCCTCTATTCTGATTTGGTTGAGAATAGAAGTTTTGACTCCTCAGATGAGTGACCTCAGTAGTAAGTTTCCTTAACTGTGTTAATATTTCTTTGATTTCTTCTTTCTCTTCCTGAACCTTGGCCACTACATTCTCTGTTTGGGGCTTGAAAAAGGAAGATCCATTGTTATTGTTGGATTGTTCCACAGCCAAAGGTATTTGTGTTTGTCCTAGATATTGTAACATCTGGCCATTTCCGTTTGGTGGTGGCATGATACTGAGTGGAGGTATCTGCAAAGGTGCTGGCATCATGGCTCCAATAATATGTTATTGAGAAGGATATGTAGGATAACCAGGAAGTGTTGGAAATGTAATGTTTGGTGTTGGAGTAGGAACTAGCTACTGACTAACTTTGACAGCTTCCTCAAAAGCTCCTGCCAAAGTTGTGATACCAGGATGTGCTCTCCTGATAAACATGGAAGTCAAAGGATCTAAAGCTGAGTAGTATATACTCCTGGCAACTTCATCTATTACAACATAGGGAGCAACTAGCTTAGATAGCATCTTCTGGAACCTAACATTGAAGTTGGCAATAGGTTCCCCTTCAAATCTCTTGATTGTGGCAAACAAATGATAGTTCATTAAAGGATCTATTGGTACCTTGAACCTATCCTTGAAAGCTTTCTCTAGGATAGCCCATGAACTGACTGAACCCTGACCAAGACTAATATACCAGTTATAGGCCTCTTCCCCTAAGGAAAATGGAAATAACTTACATACCACATCTTCATACGCAATTCTAGCCCTACAACAAGCTTCCTTGAACGTTCTGACATGATCATTAGCATCCTGATACGGATGATACCTAGGACAAATTTTATCAGGATTCTTAGGCAAATCATGATATCCATTGAAGGTCAAAGGCGACTTTGCTACAAAAAATGACATTGCAACTAGTGGAGGTTGGACCTGAGGTATGACTGGTTGAGGTTGGACCTGAGGTGTAACAAGTGGTCTTGTAGTTGTTTGTAACTCAAGAGGAGTTACAGGAGGACGTTCTGGTGAAGTTCCTGATGCACTAGAATCAGGAGAGTGATGAATGTCTACAGTTCTAGGTCTAAATCTCTTGACAAGTGATTCTTCAAAGAGTCCACTGGATCTGGACCTGGTATTTGGCCTAAGAGCCAGGATCTCTTGATTTTAAGGAAAATTGGCAGGTTTACTGTAAAGACCAGCTACAATACTCCTGCAAAGGCTATATTTATGGTCAGAACTTGGAAAGGATTAGCGTGCACAAACTTAACACAGCAAAACTTTGCATATATGACTTGAAATACAGAGCGGCATGAGTATTACCTTTCTGTCTTTATCATCAAATTAGACAAAACCTGCTGATGAATTTTGAGCCCCTCCTTCTAGCGCCAGTTTCTATTGATGGTGATGTTAGTCACAACCAGACACTAAACAAAAGTTACACAACAACCCTTATTTATCTTGAAAGATACGATGAATTCAAAGAATTCATGATCCCAAGTCTCTGTTGATTAGTTCATAATCTATTGACGTTACTCAGTGGTTGATGTGTGTTGTTTTTTTCCATTTCAAGGGGCCTTACGTTAATCAATAGATTCTATTTCTCTCAAATATGTTACACAGAAAGGTTTGTCTACACAGTATGTTTCTTCAAATAATGCATCTACAGATTGATATTTGCATGGTTTCTACCATTATTTGTAATTCTCAACATGATATTTTCAGCACTACATGCATTTAGTTCAAATATGCTAATGATATTGAATTATCTACGGGATGCCAGCATATTTTTCTATTTTGCTTATTATTTATCTGTGTATTGCAGTTATGGAAGTGATTTCAATGAAATTAAGAAAAGGAATTAACAAAAGGTAGGGTTTAAAGAAATGAGATTCCCAAAATTACTTGACTGAGATCATTGATCCACATACATGTTCCCATACAGCAATGAAGAGAAGAAAACTAGAATCATACTTCACCAAGACAGTCCACAAATCCACATGATCTAGTGCAAATCTTCAAAGGAAAAGTTGACAACAACATGTAATAAAATGAAAGCACTTCTATTGAACACAGCATTCACCGGTACATATCTAGAAATCAACTTGAAGATTACGTAAATTTTACAATTAGGATGTAATCTGAAGCTTCATCTCCATTCAGTGTTCTTTAAAACAAGTATATTTACAATGATCTAAGAAAAGAACCTTGACATTTCAACAGTTCAGTCCTTATTGTCTCAGTAATCCGATCTCTTACATGGAATTGTTATAGGTTAGATTTAGAATGATTGACCTCTCTCTTTTTTTACAATAAAAATGGGCTCAATATATATATCCCTGATTTATCCCCAAAACGGTGCCAAAACCCTAGTCAAACGGCGGTGGAAAATAAATCCTACCCAAAAACTCTGAGCAACATATCTTTACTGAGCATAAAGATCCTGCTTTGGAAACCCTAATAACTACTGAAATATCTTTTTTTGCTTTTTTGGTGATCTGATCCACCTTTCGTGATGTCATCGCCATCAAATTTCACCTGCATCAAACTTCTCATCGTCATCCTTATCTCTTTTCACTTACTTGGTGATCTGATCCACCTTTAAGTTTCAGCTGGTACAGCCTATAAACAGACATAAATTAAGCATCATCATATTTAAAACATAGTAGGAAAATAAACATTTATATTAAATCAGGCCCAGAATGTGCAAACACAGATAGCGGGCTATGAATATTTAGCATCTGTGAGCAAACGCATGTCTAGATGCATATACAATGTCAACAATGGCCGAGTCAACCATCGTTGACCAAAAAATGCATCGGGCTCTTTAAAACAGCTTCAAAAAAACCTATCGCTTTGCTTTCCCACCTTTTTCCTTACATCTCGAGAACGCATGTTCAATTCCTTGTATATCGGGCTTGTATATCCTAACATACAAGTGTTAAATTATCCAACGAATTATCTATATTTAAATTCTCTTTCAAATCCAGCTTGTACTTTTTGTTTTGCATATCGGTTTGTATATCGTAACATACAAATGCATAAATATACAAAGAGTTTCTTGTATTCAAATCCTTCTTCACATCCAGCTTGTATATCAGCTTTGCATCTCCTAAACATACATTGTAATTCATACAACCCGATATACAAGTGGTGGGGTCCACTTTACCTTTTGTATCTCTGTGATATGCCTATCGGCTTGTATATTTTGTTGCATATCATCTTTGTATCTATCGCTTGTATATTTCAAACATACAAACCCCAATATACATCCAGTGGACTTATCACTCTTTATAAACCATGTTTTACTTACTTTCAGCTCCGGCACATGTATATAATGCTTTCTATATCAGCTTGTATGTTAGATACATACAAACGCCTTTGTATGTCCCCTTTTAGACTTCAAGTTTTTATAAACCAAAGTTTATCCACCTTTCGGCTCTGATTGTATAAAAACACAATGCATCTTCCAATATACATTCGGGTGTGATACATTGGATTAAACTAAATTGCAATCCCCTTTGAATTCCGGCACTTGTATGTATCAAGCAATGTATGTTTCGAAACATACATACAAGGCACAAAATGTACAAGTATTCAACTTCATTTTATAACCATTTCGGTTCCAGCATATGCATAAGTGTAATGCATATCAGCAATGTGTGTAAGGTACATACAAGTCGGAAACATACAATGATTTTACTGCATTTTATAATCTCTTCGGGTGCGTCCAATGTATAAAGCAATGTATGTTTTGCTTGTATGTTTTAAATATACAATCGCTAAATATACAACAATTTAATCTTGTTTCATGATCTTTTTAGGTCCATGGCTTGCATAATGTCTTTGTATATTTTCAATATGCAAAGCACAAAATATATGACTTAACCAATTTTAAAAACTTTTCGGGTCCGCCCGATGCATATAACCTGTTGTATATCCACTTTGCATATTTCGCACCCTCAAACATACAAACCAAAAAAATACATTTGACAGACTTAACAAAATATTAATTTCAACTTTCAACTATTTCGGGTCCACCCTGCATGTACAAATAGAACATTAGCAAATGCATACAAGGAAAACAATGTATAAACCCGATATACAAACCATTTTGTATATGCAACATACAAAGATACAACATACAAAAGAACTTGCATATACAACGACCCGACATACAAAGGACCTTGTATGTGCAACATACAAACCCGAATGTACATTTTACCAAAACACTCATAACTTACAAAATATAGCAAATTTTAAGATGGTTCGAAAAGCAACCCCTATTCATTTTTGACAAGGAATTCACCTGTACTCTACCCTGGCACTTAATGCAAAATTTTTCCTATTTTCAACAAGGTTTGTATTATTCACTCTCTTCTTCCCTTTATCACCAAGTAGAATAACACACACAACCAAAAAGCAAAAAGCCATAGTAGGGGTCCTCATTTTTCTAAGGAGTAAAATGGGGCGTGTTGTGAACATCACAACAATATGTTGTAATAATTGCAAGATATGCACAAAATTGATTTGTTGATAAGGATTTAGAAACTTTCAAGCAAATGTGATTGGTAGGTGTAAATCCAAATTCCACCACCTTAACCAACATCCTCCATACCTATGCCAAAATGGGATCTTTGGAACATGGTATGGACACCCATAAAAGCATAAAGGATATAGGAATTTTGTCAAATATGTTGTAGTTGCAACTACCCTAGTAGACATGTATGCAAAGTGTGGAAGCATAGACAAGGTGTTGATGTGTAAAATTGCACCTGGTTTCAACACCAACATGGGAAGTTTCAAGAATGTAGGACTTGCTGCTTGAAACAACCTCCAGATTTTAAAGAAGTTGGCTCTTCCTATTTAAATGTGTTTTGAGTAAAGGGAAGGAAGAAAACAAGATTACATATACAATAAGCAAAACTAAACCTATGGTGATGCACCTGAATGAAATATATTCTCCCAATTAGCACAGTGGATCTAATCCTTAAGATATAGTTATATTAAAGAGTAGATATTACATGATTAATATACTTAGATGTAATTGAATAAGGTCAAAAGGTTAAACACAGATAAATTTGCAAAGACACACATAATATCAACAAAGGCACATAACAGAGTTCTTTTCATTAATATTCCAGTATCATAAGAGGCACAACAACATGCACATTTATAATAACCTTCTTATCAAAAATAACAAAATAAAGGCAAATGACATAATTTGGTCATAGCAAAGTTCCTGAATTCTCTATTAAATTCATGAAAAAAACTTATCAAAAGTTTTGACCTCCTAATCAATTACAATTGCAACTTATTTATAACCACAGACTTGACTAAAATCTCCTGCAACAACCTAAATCTTAATAGAAAAATAGAACTGGAGCTAACTGAGAGTCTTTGACCATTGAGATTTCCTGAATCTACAACTGTAATATCCCATGTGATCATTGGCTATGGCACAATATACGTGGCACTCTAACTGCATCACCATTAAGACACCTGGCGACACCCACGGGCTCATTGCTAAAAAAGAAATGTGGCATATGGTAGCATCCATTGTAACTACTTAAAACTCTTTACCTTTAGAAGAAACACAAGAGAATGCCACTTGTTGCACTCCGCCTTACCTTGAAAGTGATATGTGTCCCCCTCCATTTCAAGCTCAAAATTGTATCTTTATACCCAGGTGACTTAGCATTATGACATCTGTCACCATCTGCTTTACTTTGAACTGAGATATAACATCATGGGACCCACTGCGTACATCACTTGCTACCCATACAAAGAAATAAACTGGGACAGATGGCGTCGTCCGCTTCAAATAAAACTAGACATGTGGCGAAGCCTGCAAGCATGAAACTTATAAAGAGACCCTTTAAGATATGCAAAAGCTGACACTTGACATGATCTAGATGACCTAGAAAACAAAAATCCTTCATCCTGAGAGCAGTGAAAATAAAAGAAACCCTTCTCCCACTATCCCCACGTGGTGCCCTTCTCTTGAAGTATGAAACTATGTCTATAAAATTGTGGCCCACCATATATTGGAAAGAAAACACACACGGCACCATCCACTTAAAACTCAAAAAGACATGCGACACCATCCGCTAGCATATAGTAACAAAAGAAACTTTTAAAAGACTGCCTTTGGTGTAGACACATGGCAAAGCCTGCAACACTTATGAAACTTTAATAAAAGTGACCGCCACCACCACGTGGCACGCTCCGTAGCAACAACTCAAAAGAAAAGTAACACGCGGCTTTATCCACTATAAAGCTTAAACTATTTCCCTTTAACTGTAGCTAGACACTTGGCACAATCCACGCACAGAAACATACATAGCCACAAATATTTGCCACCAAAACATTATATGACAATAATACTGAAACAAAATGTAGAGTTTACTCTACAGTTCTTGGCGATCACCAGGACTTCTGAGCCTGCTTAGAAAGAACCCCAAAAAGGAAACAAAAATGATACAGCCATAAATGTGAAAACCTCAAGTACATATTTTGCAATGCGGTCTGATATATAGACCATTCTAAATCTAACAACCCTTGCCTATTTTGCAAATCTTAAAAAGCAAAATCAAGATTGATTATATCTTTATGTGAAAATGATTGCAAAATCTGGACACAGCTTTCAACTAAATCTCTAGCTGAGCCATAGGTATCAATATAGCTTCAACCTCTGCCACAGTAGATGAGTCACTCAGACCTTGGAAAATTATCTGATCATTCTATTTTCTCAAAAGCAGATCCTTTATTTCATCTATCATCAATAATGTGTTATCATATGGGAAAAGTGAAGGGAGACCTAGATGCACTAGACCTTCAATATGCTTCTTCATATCTTTCACTCCCTCCTTTACAATATCAAGGAGCCCTTTACAATTCATAGTTGTGATATTGCAGCTTAAAACCTCATTTACCTCTTTGGCAACAACCATTCTGTCATCTATACTTGTTGTAGATAATGTTTCATCTGTTGAGTCATAAAAATTCTGCAATAAAAGATGAGAATTAGAAGCCCTCAAGGAAACAATAGACAATGTGGCCTACACAGAAGATTCCACTTTCTCACATAGCTACTGGGCATTTAATAAGAAAGTGAGAGACAACTTGTGCTGAATAATCTCAGTGGAGATTCTTTTCCACACTAAACTGTATAACTCCTTAACCAAATTCAAGACCCCAACATTTTGTGGTCTGTTTGAAAACTCAATTATTAGCTGCTTAGTTTTCTGCTGCTCAGCCATGAACTTTGCTTGAGCTGCACTATTTGCATTTTGCTCTTTCAATAACATTTGTTGTAATTGTGTCACCTCTGACAATTTATCTTGATATCTCTTTTCTATAGTGGTCTTCTCTTGCCTCAAAACAGTAACATCAACTTTTTCTTGTGCCATCTCAGTCTTCAAAGATGCAACTTATGCCTGTGTGGTTTGATGAATTTGAAATGACACGGCAGTCTGCAACTATTTATGTAATGAGTCAATTTCATTAATCTTTGACTATATCTCCTAGGTTAAATTATTGTTATTAACCTTTTCCTGGGCTAGATTAGCTTTCACCTTTTGTAGCCTTTTAGATATCTTCAGATAATCTATAGCCATTGCAGTAGCAGTCTCATTCATCAATTCTACCTTGTCTTGGGGTCTAAACAAAGACATATCCATGGCCACAACATTCATTGCATAATCCTGAGGTTGCATTTGTTCCTTTAGCTTAATCACATTTGGGGACAAATGTGTCACAGTTAAAGACTGTTGAATAGGATCAAAAAGTGACTTCATGTGAGCCACAACAGGGGTTTTGTTTTCTTTCTTCCTTTTCTTCTCCATCCTGACCTCTCTGGCCTTCCTTGCTATATCTTCTTGAGCTTGGAAAGTGGGAGGAGATGCAATATAACCTCGAGCAAAAGGATGACCCTGAGGTAGGCCATAAGGAATAGGAGATACTTGTTGGGTACAGGAAATTTGAGGCGGGGCCCATTTAGGGATAGATGGAGAAAATAATGGCAAAGTTATGGCCTATGAAGACATGGTCAGTGTGCTAATAGATGAAGAGAAAGTTTGTAAAAGCACAGCAGAAGTGGCAAGAGACATGGAAATTTGGGTATTTGGGGATGCCACTCCTAAATAAGAAGAAACAGATATAGGCGAGGATAGAGAAGAAACACTTACCTGAGCCACATATGAAACAACTGTAGCTTGTTGTTGTTGGGCCATGACTGCTTCTTCTTCCTCTTCCCGAGCCAAAATTGGCCTTCTTATTTTTTGAGGCCTGTCAAATGCCTCTTCTTCTTCTACATCAATTAGAACTGGTTTTTGCACAGGAACTTCTCTGGATCCCGAGAGACGGTGATGATATAATTCCCTTCTATTTCTCAAGGGTGCTAAGAGACTGAGGCCATGGAGATCTAGGGTCAGAAAAAGATGCTTGTCCTATTTCCTACACTCCAGTAGCCTCCTCTATTTCTTCTTCTTCTACATCACCCCCTTTCTGAATTCTACTTGTATCAGGACTTGAGACTGGAGATGGATGTCATTCATCAAATATTGATTCCCATGTCTCATCTGTTTCTACATCTCTAAAAGTGTGGGTAATTTCATAAATTTCTTGGTGATATTTCCAATAGGCCTCAATCTTCCCTATACTCCAGTCCTTGCTTTTTCATGTCTTCCTCAAACCCTGAGTCATCTTTAGTTTAGGATCATACTCCTTTTCTTTGACATAGAAAGTCTCCTAGGCTCTAGGACCCTCATAAGGCAAGTCAGTTAACTCCACATAGAAAGTTGGGTCATCTTCTTTTGGGGACCTTCGGTCATCCCAAAATGGGCGTCCCTCATGTACCACCTTGGCATGAAATTTATTTGCAATAATCCAAGAGACCAAGAAACTGTCTGGGTCATATTTCCATTTCTCTTCTATGATTAAGAAACCATAGGCAGCCAATTTTCTTAGTAAGAGGCTCTCAGTTCCCCTGACTTCGATTGTTATCTTTCATCTTGTCCAAGGGACATCATACATCTTTTTCTTTCTCTTCTTGTGACCAAAATAATTATCGATCACAGATACCTGTTCGGCAACTTTTAAAAATGTGACCCTAGGGGTCAAGACTTTGGGCAATAACACAAGCTCTCCACTAAAACCATGAACTCTGATTATGGTAGTGTGAGTCCCAAAGAAGTAATCACAAGGTATTGGATGGTTAGCTAGAAAACCCCTAATGGTCTATGTCATCATGTGTTCTACAGACTCAGGGCTTAATTGGCTAAAAGCAGGAGCAACAAAGAACTCAGAAAAGTCATAGGGATTTAACGTATCAGACAACACGAGTCTAGGTTGACACAAGAATGGTTCTACTACCATCAGATTCTGGGTCATATATATTCAAAGGTATTTATTGATTGAAGAGGCTAACATTTTGATACAACATTAGATGGAACATATATGCAGAATACCTAAAAACACAATTTGTTTGGAAATTAGCGAGCTAGTCAATCATGGCTGCTGCAATTTTCTCTGAAAAGTCCAACTGGTAATCCTGGGATTTGTCAATGGTTTTCAATCTAAAAATAATTGCTAACTACCAGTCATAAACTATAAAGTCTTCATTCTGGTTGAAAATAAAGGCCAACATAGCAAGGGTATCTTGAATGTCAAGGCTGAATTAAGCACAACCAGTGGGCAATGTAGGCAACTATGTATTATCCTCTCTAAGATGCATCTCAGTGTTCAGAAACTTCACCTTATCATGGACATTTGCCTTGGTGCCTTGCAACTTAGCGATATTAGGAAAAGTGGTCGTCCTATTATATTGCAAAGCCAACATGTCCCTAATTGCTTTAGGGGTAATTTGAATTATGAATGGGCACTGTTGAATGGTATGTGATGGAAGGTGTAATAGCTCTGCACACAAATCAATCAATTCAGGGCATGGGTGCACATTAGGTACCAAAAACTGTGCAAGCTAAGAAGTCCATATTCTCATCCCAAAAGTTTCCCATTGTCCCTTTGACACTCGGAGGAGGCATCTTTGGTGAGCCCCTTCTCTAAGAGTTTTAGTATTTTTCTTCATGTGAGTATCAAATATATCATCAGTGAAATCTTTCACCTAAGTTGGGTCAACACTTACTCCTAATTCTGAAACCCTTGTCCTTGGATAGTTTTTCCTTGGTTGTGCAGGTGCTAAAGCGTAAGATTTGCTCTTCATCAACATGTCCTTGTGTTCAAATATCCCAAGTCCTTCCTGTGATGATTGTGCCTCTGACATTTCTGTATCTTTGCAGAAACTTAGAAGTTTTGACACAAAAATAAGAGAACTGTGAAAGAATTATATTTAGCTGAAAATGTCTATGGGGAATGGAGCTTAGACGCATCAATAGCTTTAGGATTGTAGAATGAAAATGGCAAGTGTGACTCTTGAAGGGACTAATACTTAGCTTAGTAAGGCATTATGGAACAATTAATGACACATCTCGTCATATTAATGACACTAGTAATGAGAGACAGTTAGTGTATCCTTTCAAAATCTGTATTGGATGGAGTATCAGATATGCCATAAGAGTGGCTATCTTTCTGAAAAAGTGTGTACCTCTTTGCAATTTAAGGAATTACTGGACAACCTCAAATAAATGCAATTGCTAAAAGAGAGGAGACTTCTGTGCTGCTGACATGTGTTCACGAAAACACTTATTTAAAAGGGAAAAAATAGGAAAGCAAGAAAAAAGCGGGAAAGGAAAAGAAAGAAACTAACTAACTATGATACATGATGAGTCTAAGACTTAAGTGAAATGTTTCAGAAAGATCCCACTCACCATAATCTCCTCAGGTTCGCCATCCATATTTTCCAACCCAAATGAATTTTCTTGCTTACAAGAACTAATCTTATAAGGACCAGTCCATAATGATTCAAATTTGTTGTGTCGACTCAGTTTAGCAGCTCTTTCATCCCACTTCAGTACCAGAGACCCAACTTTAAAATTTGGACTAGAAGTTCTTTTGTCAAACCAATTCTTAACCATCTGCTGATGCTTCATTACTGACTCATGTGCCTTTTCTCTCTTTTCTTGAACTTCCAACAACTCAACAAATTTGACTTGCATTGAGCCATTTTCCTCAATTTCTATCTGCTTCAACAACTGTAAGGCAAGAATCTCTAAACTTAGTGGCATCACTGCTGATTTTCCATAAACCAACTCATAGGGAGACATTTTAGTTATTTGCTTTGGTGTGATTCTATCAACCCACAATGTTGTATTAAGTAACTTGTGCCACTCTCTGATAATTAGTTTGCATTCTTTTTATGAGTCTGATAACGTTCTTATTGGTGGACTCTGCTAAACCACTCTACTAAACCATTACCTTGTGGATAGTAATTGGAAGAAGTTTTCAAATATATCCCATTTCTTAAAGCAAACTCAGACAATTTAGTCCCCAAAATGCCTTAGCATTGTCTGATATGATGGTACGAGGACCAAACCGAGAAGTTATACCTTCTAAAAATTCTAGGATGACCTTTTCAGTTGCTTCCTTGAGTGGTATTTCTTCATTCCACCTAGTAAAGTAATCTGTCACTATAAGAATCCACTTGTGTCCCGTATTTGACACTGGATTGATCATGCCAATAAAATCTATACCCCATTGAGCAAAGGGTTCGTCCACTACTGTGGGACTTAAAGGCATTGCTGCATTTCTCCTCTTCCTAGTATAAAACTGACAAGCCTGACATTCTTTAACCATCTAATAGCAATCTATAAACAAAGTGGGCCAGAAATAACTAGCTTGTATCACTTTAATTACAGTAGTCCTTGCTAAAAAATGGCCTCCAGAAGTCCCATGATGTCATTCATGTAATACTCTTTGAGCTTCATCCTTCTCTATACACCTTAAGAGTATTCCATCAATATTCTTTCTAAATAAGATCTAATCAGTTAATACAAAATGAACTCCTTGTTGTCTATAGTACCTTTTCTTATTAGGAGAGAGTTCATTTGGGAACACTCTAGTCTTCATAAACTATATTATGTCTCTGACCCAAGAGTCATGGTCAACCTCTTGGAGCTTCAACACCCTTTCATTTTCTGTTTCTTCTGCTACTGATTTTTCTATGTCTCGGGTCATATATTGGCACAGCCCTTTGCCTCTAACCAACTTGGTGGGCCTTAGTTCTACATCATATTCTAAGATCTTAGTTATCCAATTGGCCCTTTTTCAGTGATCTCACCCTCCATGATATATTCCCTTACACTAGGATGGGCCACCAGTATCAAAATTTTGTTCCCTATTACTAAATGTCTGAATTTCTTAAGGGCTTTTACCATAGCATAGGCTTGTTTCTCCACAAAATTATATATCGATTCACATTCCCTTAAAGTTTTGGAGAAGAAAGCTACTGGGTGTTCCCCTTCTTCCTTGTCATCTTTCTAAGTAAGGATAGTGGCCACACTGTATTTGCCTCCATAGACATACATTATAAAAGACTTAGAGAAATTTGGGTTTCTTAGTACTAGAGCCATTGAAATGGCTCTCTTGACATCCTCAAAAGCCTGTCTCCCTTCCGTTGTCCATTTGAAGACCAAATCTTTCTTAAGTAACAGTGTGATTAGTCTAATTAGCCTTACAAAATTAGATATAAAGCGGCTGACAAAATTAATCTTTCCTAAAAAGGAATGAACTGCCTTTTTGTTAACTAGCAAGTAGCTATGACTCTCTCTGGATCAATGGAAATCCCATCCTTTGACACTATGTGCCCCAAAAGTTTACCCTGAGGCACCACAAAGATACATTTCTTAGGATTTAAAGAGATCTTGAACTCTTGACATTTCTTAAGAACTGCTTCGAGATGTCCAAAATGGTCATTGGCATCCTTGGTAAATATGGTTAGATCATCCAAATAAATCAAAATAATCTAATTTATAAGTTCCCCAAAAGCTACATCCATGGCGTGTTGAAAAGTAGCCCCAACATTTGAGAGACTGAAAGGCATCTTGGCATATGCAAATATTCCCCACTTAGTACTGAATGTTGTCTTGTGTTGGTCTTCATCTGCCAACCAAATTTGATTATATCCCAAGAAACAATCTAGCAAAGAAAACCTTTCTGGTCCTACCACAGTTTGTAAAATCTATTCTATAGAAGGCAAGGGATAATGATCCTTCAAAAATGCTTTATTCAGATCTCTGAAATCCACATAGAGTCTTATGTCACCATTTGTTTTTCTTACAGGTACTAGGTTAGACACCCAGGTTGAATGTTTAATTGGAAAAATAATCCTTGATTCTAGAAACTTTTGTAGTTCATCTACCATTAGGGGTTCAATTCTTGGATTGACTAGTCTTTGCTTCTGTCAAACTGGTTTTGCTCCTTCAGCAAGCTCTATGGTATGTTGGATAATATCTTTGTTATAGCCATGAAGGTCTTCATAGGTCCAAGCAATTACCCTATCATACTTGTTACATAAGGAAATCAGCTTGTCTTTTTCCTCTTGGGTAGTGGCATTGCCTATTTTTAATTTCCTCCCAAGGTTCACTAACTTGAATTTTAGAAAAATCATCCTTACTTCCCTTGAACTTTCTTTTGTCTAAGCTTGCATCTTCTAGGTCAAATAAATTTTCTAGTGTGATTAGTCCTTTAGGGAGCTTATTAGACTTTAACTGGATGATTTGATCACCATAAGCTTCCTCGATCTTGGGCTATAACTGATCAGCAAATTCTCTTGATTGTTGTAGAAAGAGGAGTTCTTGAAGATCATTATCAAAAACATGCCAATTCTGATCATTGTCTAGAATTGTTGGTCTTACTATAACTTTAACTGATTCATTATTAACTAGTAGGTCACTTGTTGGGTCAAATTGTGAACCAATTTGTGCCATCCTATCTGCTTCTAAATTTTGGGCTCTGGGTACTACCTCAATATTGAAAGCGGCAAAACCATCTATCAGATCCCAAATTCTATGTCGATAGGACCTCATTCTTACATTCTTGGCTATTGTTTTCTCTCTGATTTGTTTTACTACTAACTCCAAATCTCCTTTGACCATTAAATTCTTGATTCCACTCTTCTTGGCCAACATAAGACCATGAACTAAAGATTCATATTCAACATCATTATTGGTACAAGCAAAATGAAAGCGTATGGCCCTTAGAATTTTCTCACCATTTGGGGTAGTAAGGCAAATACCTGCTCCAGTGCCACTCTTTCTCCTAGCCCCATCAAAATTTAAAGTCCAGATTTCATAGTCTCTTTCAAATCCTTCACTTTCAGATACCTCTTTTCTTATAATATTTGCAATTTCTTGGCCTTCCTCAAAAATAACATAAGTGCCCAAGCTAGTAGAGTCATAGTTTCCATAAGGATCACTCTACATCATGGTCATCAATTGACTATTTTCCCCCTCTTGTTGGTCATGTTCAGTCTAGTCACCTAGTTCTTCAACAAAGACCCTCTCTTCTTTATTCATCATGGCATGAGATGCTTCTATCTTTGGGGATGGTTCATCAGTGATATGGTCTTTAGATAATGGTTCAGACAATACCTTCATCTTTGTCCCATACTTGGTTCTTAAGCTTAAGTGTGACCAATCTAGTGACATGTAACCTCCTATCTTGGCTGTGAAATCTCTGGATAAGCATAAACCAAAGACAGGGGGAATATCTATGACTACCACATCCTGGTTGACAGTTATATTGGGGTAGTCACCTAGTTCTTCAACAAAGACCCTCTCTTCTTTATTCATCATGGCATGGGATGCTTCTATCTTTGGGGCTGGTTCATTAGTGATATGGTCTTTAGATAATGGTTCAGACAATACCTTCATCTTTGTCCCATACTTGGTTCTTAAGATTAAGTGTGACCAATCTAGTGACATGTAACCTCCTATCTTGGCTGTGAAATCTTTGGATAAGCATAAACCAAAGACAAAGGGAATATCTATGACTACCACATCCTAGTTGACAGTTATATTGGGGTAGGTATACAACTGCAATGGGAGTTGTTTGATCCTTCCTATAGTTTGAATAGACTTTCCATCTAACTGCATAACTCCTCTAGTAAGTGGCTCATATTTTATCTTTAAAGCATCTACTATTTGTTTTGGCATGACTGTAGTATTAACTCTAGAATCTATCATTAAATTATGCAGCAATTTCTTTCCACTATTAAAGTCAAATAACATGGATCTAGCTTAGATTTCCCTACCTTTGGTGTAGTGTTCAACAGAGTTGCTGTCTACAACTGGGTGGTGTCCTTATGTTGAGCCTTTCCTTTATCAGCACCTCCTTCCTTAGTATCAGCAGATTTAGAGCCCACTTGGTTTTGTAGTGCTTCTTGCAACGTCTTTTGCTCAGGAATAGCCAACATATCCCAGATTGATGCATGTGTTGGGGTCTTTTTCAACAGTTCCACCACATTCATAGGTCCCAGGGTATGTGTTTTTGGATAGTAAGGATATCTTGCTTTCTCTAGAATTTGACTAGATGCTAATTGATTCTGTGCTGGCTGTAGCACTTCTTATCTTGACACTGGATTATGATGGTTCTGGAAGGGAGGAACTCTAGTAGTCTCATAATTTGTGGCTTCAGGTTGCTCCACCATCCTTCTATTTGATCTAGTATAATAATCTGACTGTACTAAGGGTTTCTTGGAAGTGGATGTTTCATTCAAGAACACTGAATCTTCAGCCTCAATCCATGAAAACAAAGCATGTTCAAGGGCAATTTCTTCTTGTTGTTGGATAGACATCCCTTGCATCTGGGCCACCATGGCAGCATTCTGAACACTGGGTGATTGATATGAAGGGACATTAGACCTTATGACTTGTCCTTCAACCTTTCTCTATTCTGTTATGTTTTGCTACAAATTTCCTCTGGGACAATCCCGGGGCATATGGGCATTGTTGCAAGTGAAGCACTAGGCATTGGTATCTTCTACAAAATTATTTTGTCCTGGGACTATCTCTCTATTAGGATTATGAGGGATAGTTTGTAAAGGTGTGGGGACTGTGACTAACTAATTTGATGGCTGAGAATTATTCTGCCTTTAAGGGCCTTGATATTGATTTGGTTGATAAGGGGGTCTATTTCCTTGGAAACCTTGGTAAGAAGTCTTTGGATAGGAGGTTTGTTGCCTTTTGAGGTTAATTATCTCATTTGAAAAGGTCTTGAGGATATTCTTCATGTCATCTATTTCAAATGGAGGGGTAGAGGATGTAGGTACAGTAGATTGTTGGGTTATTGGTAATGTATACATATATACCGATGTAACTAAAGGATCAGGGGTCTCCTGTGGCAAGGGAATTGAAATCTCTAGGAACATGGGCATAGGAGGTCTTGGAGGTAACTTTCTAGCATCAATTAGGTTATTCTCAGCCTTAACAGCTAATTCATATGCTTCAAGCAGAGTCTAACCTCCCAAGGACTGAATCATTACTGATATATTAGAATTGAATGCTTTGAGGTAAAACATAATTGCCATACCTGATGGTAGTCTTATTGTAGCAGGAATTCTATCCCAAGTCTTTTGAAACCTTGAATTGAAATCATTTATGGCCTCTTGTGGTGCCCTCTTTATGGTGATTAATTGTTGCATCAAGGAAGATTTGTCACCCTTCTCACTGAATCTTGCAAAGAAAGCATCACCAAGCTGATCCTAGGTAGATATTGTATTTGGGGTCAAAGATCTATACCAGTCTAGAGTCTTTCCTTTTAGAGAATCTGCTAACAATCTGATTGCTACATTTTGTACAGTAATTACATGCACTACACACACATCTGACACATCTTGAAATCTTCTCCACTGAACTTAGGTAGAGTCTTCAAAGCATTAGTTGGAATTGGATCCCAAGTAGTTGTTGGTACTGGAAGAATGAGAGGACTGCAAGTATTCCATTTTGTATAATTCCTTGGGGCTACAGGTGCTCCCATACTTGGTCCTTGTGTTATTGCAACTTGATTCAGTCTTCTTCTTAGAGTGGTAACTAATGGTGGAAATAGAATACCTAGATTAGCGGCAAACTGTTCTCTTGTTGTAGGTCCACATCTTTGACTCATACAATCTTGATCAAGGCTTCAAGAAAGGTCCCACCGAGTGTGCCAAAAATTGTTGATGTGTAAAATTGTGCCTAGTTTGAACACCAACATGGGAAGTTTCAAGAATGCAGGACTTGCTACTTGAAACAACCTCCAGATTTTAAAGAAGCTGGCTCTTCCTATTTAAATGTGTTTCGAGTAAAGGGAAGGAAGAAAACAAGATTATAGATACAATAAGCAGAACTAAACCTATGGCAATGCACCTGAATGAAATATATTCTCCCAATTAGCACAGTGGATCTAATCCTTAAGATATAGTTATATTAAAGAGCAGATATCACATGATTCATATAAGCAGATGTAATTGAATAAGATCAAATGGTTAAACACAGATAAATTTGCAAAGATAGACAATATCAGCAAAGGCACAGAACAGAGTTCTTTTCATTAATATTCCAGTATCATAAGAGGCACAGTAACATGCACAGGTATAATAACCTTCTTATCAGAAATAACAAAATAAGGGCAAATGATATAATCTGGTCATAGCAAATTTCCTAAATTCTCTATTAAATTCTTGATAAAAACTTATCAAAAGTTCTGACCTCCTAATCAATTACAATTGCAACTTATTTATAACCACAAACTTGACCAAAATTTCCCGCAACAACCCAAATCTTAACAACAAAACATAACTGGAGCTAACTAAGAGTCTTCGACCATTGAGATTTTTTGAATCTATAATTGTAATATCCCATGTGATCATTGGTTGTAGCACAATATACGTGGTACTCTAACTACATCATCATTAAGACAGCTGGTGACACCCGCAGGCTCATTGCTCAAAAAGAAATGTGACATATGGCAGCATCCACTGTAACTACTTAAAACTCTTCACCTTTAGAAGAAACATAGGAGAATGCCACTTTTCGCACTTCGCCTTAGCTTGAAAGTGATACGTGGCCCCCTCCACTTCAAGCTCAAAACTGTATCTTTATACCTGGGTGACTTAGGGTTATGACATCTGTCACCATCCACTTTACTTTGAAACTTAGATATAACATCACAGGACCCACTATGTACATCACTTGCTACCCACACAAAGAAATAAACTGGGAAAGATCACGCCGTCTACTTGAAACAAAACTGGACATATGGTGAAGCCTGCAAGCATTCAAAACTTATAAAAAGACCCTTCAAGATACGTGGAAGCTAACACTTGGTGCAATCTTGAGGAACTAGAAAACAAAATGCCTTCATCCCGAGAGCATTGAAAATAAAAGAAACCCTTCTCCCGCTGTCACCACGTGGCGCCCTTCACTTGAAGTATGAAACTGTGTCTCTATAAAATTGTGGTCCACCATAAATTTGAAAGAAAACACATGTGGCACCATCTGCTTAAAACTCAAAAAGACATGCGGCACCATCTGCTAGCATTTAATAACAAAAGAAACTTTTGAAAGATTGCCTCCGATGTAGACACGTGGCAAAGTTTGCAACACTTATGAAACTTCAATAAAAGAGACCATCACCACCACGTGGCATGCTCTGCAGTAACAACTCAAAAGAAAAGTAACACATAGCTTTCTCCGCTATAAAGCTTAAATTGTTTCCCTTTAACTGTAACTAGACACTTGGTGTGCTCCGCGCACATAAACATGCATAACCACAAATATTTGCTGGCGTAACATTATACCACAATAATATTGAAACAAAATGTAGATCTTACTCTACACAAGACACGTGAACTATTTGACATAACACCTCAAAGAGTGCCATCTCATGGAATGCAATAATTGCAAGATATGCACAAATGGATTTGTTAATAAGGCTTTAGAAAATTTCAAGCAAATACAATTGAGAGGTGTAAATCCAAAATGCAAACTTTGGAACATGGTATGGACATCCATCAAAGCATAAAGGATATAGGAATTTTATCAGATCTTGTAGTTGCAACTATCCTAGTAGACATGTATGCAAAGTGTGGAAGCATAGACAAGATACATGAACTGTTTGACATGATGCCTCAATGAAATGCCATCTCATGGAATGCAATGATTGCAAGATATACAAAAAATGGATTTTTTTGATAACGCTTTATAAACTTTCAAGAAAATACAATTGGCGGGTGTAAAGCCAAATTCCACAACCTTAGCCAGTATCCTTCTTTCCTATGCCAAAATGGAATCTTTGCAACATGGTATGGACATCCATCAAAGCATAAAAGATATGGAAATTTTGTTAGATGTTGTAGTTGCAACTACCCTCAGAGACATGTATGCAAAGTGTGGAAGCATAGACAACACAAATGAACTGTTTGGCATGATGCCTCAAAGAAATGTTGTCACATGGAATGCAATGATTGCAAGATATGAAAAAAATGGATTTTTTGATAAGTCTTTAAAAACTTTCAATCAAATACAATTGGCAAGTGTAAAGACAAATTCCACAACCTTAGCCAACCTCCTCCCTTCATATGGAAAAATAGGATCTTTGGAACATGGTATGGACATCCATGAAAGCATAAAGGATATGGGAATTTTGTTAGATCTTGTAGTTGCAACTACCCTTCTAGACATGTATGCAATGTGTGGAACATAGACAAGGTATGTGAACTGTTTGACATGATGCCTTGAAATGAAATGCCATTTCATGGAATGCAATGATTGCAAGATTTGCAAAAAAAAGGATTTTTTTGATAAGGCTTTATAAAATTTCAAGAAAATACAATTGGTAGGTGTAAATCCAAATTACACAACCTTATCCAGTATCCTCCTTCCGTATGCCAAAATGGACATCCATCAAAGGATAAAAGATATGGGAATTTTGTTAGATGTAGTTGCAACTGCCCTCAGAGACATGTATGCAAAGTGTGGAAGCATAGACAAGGCGCGTGAACTATTTGGCATGATGCCTCAAATAAATCTCACCTCATGGAATGTAATGATTGCAAGATATGAATAAAATGGATTTTTTGATAAGGCTTTAGAAACTTTCAAGCAAATGCAATTGGCGGGTGTAAAGCCAAATTCCAAAACCTTGGAAATGGTATCTTTGGAACATGGTATAGACAGCCATCAAAACATAAAGGATATGAGAATTTTGTCAAATGTTGTAGTTACAACTACCCTACGAGACATGTATGCAAACTATGGAAGCATATACAAGGAACATGAACTGTTTAACATGATGCCTCAAAGAAATGTTGTCTCATGGAATGCAATGATTGCAAGATATGCACGAAATGGATTTTTCATAAGGATTTAGAAAATTTAAAGCAAATCCACAATTAAACTTTCAACCAAATTTAATTGGCACATCTAAAACCAAATTGCACAACCTTATCCAACATCCTCCTTGCCTATGTCAAAATGGGATCTTGGGAACATGGTGTTGACAACTATCAAAGAATAAAGGATATAGGAATTTTGTCACATATTGTATTTGCAGCTGCCCTTGTAGACATGTATGGAAAGTGTGGAAGCATAGACAAGGCACGTGAACTATTTGACATTCAATGCCTCAAAGAAATGCACAGTCTCATGGAATGCAATGATTGCGAGATATGTATAAAATGGATTATTTGTTCAAATGATTTATAAACTTTCAAGTAAATGCAATTGGCATGTGTAAAACCAAATTCTTGTAATGATAATTGATCATCATATTAAATAATTAATAAAAACTGTCATATACATAATGTCATGAGCATAACATCTAGTCTATATATAAAGCCATATAGGCATATACAAAAACATACATTGATAACATGCAAAAGTATGTATATAAAGCCATCTAGGCATACAAAAATATCCCAAAATATAGTTTCCTATGGACTTATATCAAATAATTGGCGGCCCTTGCTTGGCTGTGAAGATGAAGAGCCAACCAGTGACTCATCGTCTCTCTCCTGTCGAGTAGACCTCCTCGACAAAGATTTATCTAGCTCCACTTGTTAATACAATCAAACAATATGCACATTAATATAGAAAACATGAAATATATAACATCACATATGTAATCGATCACTTACCGCTAGCCGATGATCACTCTCGATCATCTTTTCTCTTTCTTCATCTGTAGTTGGATGGGTTTGAGTTGTGACCTCCTGTGAGAAGCATCAAGAAGCAAAATTGACTAAACATAAATATCATTTATGTACATCAAATGACATGAGACAAAATAAGAAATACAAAATGACATTTTCATGTTATTGGCTCATACCACGGTTAAAGGATTTGAAGACATCATGGCTGCAGTAATGCCTACTTGCGCTGACTCATGAAGATGAGGAGTCTTCATATTCAACATCTGAAAAGAGTTCAAGGTTATTTGACCAAAATAGATACATAACATTATTTAAATGCATAATGATTACAAATGTTTAAATTTATCTCCATATAAGTGGTTTTGCGTCTAGGGGACCAAGGAAACTGTGGAGGTGTTGGTGAAGTTCCCTATTGAAATTATCAAATTGTCACTAAATAATATTACCATTGATATATGTACAATAATTACGATCATGTGATAAATTACATAACTATTGACTTGACCTCCTCTGATAACCCGCTAATGGACAGTGAATAGAGGTAGGATGAAGACTTTGACCCTAGAATTTCATTGCACAGACAATTACATACATTATTTTTTACTTATAATATAGATAGTCATATAAAATTAATTACAAATTTCAAATAAGAATATATTAAATCAAGATGAAAATTGTAAAAAATTACCTGAGAGTCAATACCAAATGTACGTTGTAATACATCATCCTTGAGAACAATATCATCCAAAATGGATGTGTCTATCATTGGATGTTGCCCCTGCATCACAACATCCTGCCAAGACTCCTGTCGTGAGTCTTGCATCCCATAATCACACAGGTTCCCACATGAACTACACAAATGTGGGGACAAACGATGCCTACTACTCTCACCCTCATCAGCCTGGGTGAGATCATCGGCGTGCTATGCTAGAGATTATGTGAGAGTAGTCAATGAATGTAGTGTTTCCACCTCAACACTCTCCTTCAAAGTTAAAGGGAGTGACACATGTTCTGGCCTCAATAGGGGTCTAGGTACATAATTCTAGTCTCCCTGAGCCCCCTCTCTATCTTGGGCAGAGCCACCACCTCTGCCCTGGAACTCTTGAATGTCAAAATAATTAGGAATCTTCTTGAGAATGAACTCGCAATGGAGTTTCCTCAAGAAATATTGTGGCACCTCATTGTTGTTGCATGGACTCTCATTGAAGACCATGTACCATCTATCCCAAAAGTTTTGGGATATATCTTGATTCCTACACCAATGAATAGGGAACCATTTGCAAGTCTCTTCTAATCTTTGGTCAGTTTTAGGATTAATAAAGTGTTCACATAATTCAAATTTTGTAATTTTTTCATTCTTCACTTGTTCATAAGATAATTTGTTGGCATAACATTACTGACACCTCTCCCTATAGTCATGAAATTCAGTGATTTGTTTTGTCATTGATTCCATGTGAGAAACAATCATCTCTAATGACTTCGCAAGCACTCTCTTACGATCGATGCTTGCACTTGGATTGTTTAACATTTCAATTAGGGTTTGAAGATGTCTTTTATTTTCTTCTATTTTCCCTAAATAGTTTTCTTGAGTATCTCTTTCATGGTGAGGACATGAAGGTGGGTTTGGAGGGTTTTCGGTGTTGTTTTGATCCTCCTCAGCTACATTTGTGTTTTGTCTTGCCTTATTAACTATAAATACAATATAAAAAACTAATCAAATATTGCAAGAGTCAAAAATTATTTTCAAACTCAAAAAAATTAATCAAACCCTACCTTCTTCGGCTGCTAGACCTTCTACATTTGCTTCACAACGTCTTTGGAAGCGGGTTTGGCAAGGTGGCATCGTGAAAATGTCAATCTCTCTTCGCAATTGCTTGATTTCACATTCCTTGAATGCGCTCACACTATAAACTCTAATTTTTTTTCTCTAACTCTCTTTTTAGTTGTGTGTATTCAAGAAAATGACTATTTTTTTGCACTTTTAATCATAAAATAACATGAGCGTGTTATAATGTGCTCGCATTATAATGGGATCACTTTATAATGAGCTCATATTTTGCTCTACATGAGACAAAAAAAGTCATGTGGTGACGTTTTGGTCCCACAACTCCATGAACTTACCCCAAGGCCCTCTAAGACTTGGTTGGAGAGGACCTTCACGAAGTCTATCTTGAATCTTTTCATTCCAATTCTTTAGAAAAAGATATAAATAAAGGAAATATTAAGTTCATACCTAAATTTGGAGATCCTAAGGATATTTGCAATTGGAGGTTGATTACCTTGCTTAATATCTCATACAAGATCATAACCAAATCTCTTTTTTTGAAGCTACAACATCTTCTTCCTCAAATTGTGCTTCTGTAGAAAATTGGTTTCATCAAGTCTAGATATATATTCTGGATAATATTATTGTGATCTAGGAAGGAATGGAGTGGGCTAGATGTTCGCAATCTTTAGGATTTGGGCCCCACTTTATGCAATCTATTTGAATTCTCTTCTCAGATGGTTTTTCTTGGCTCACCATTAATGACCATCAATCTAATGCTTTTGGTCTATTTACATCTCTTAATCAAGTTTTCCCAAGAATTTAACTATCTTTTAGCCAATTTTGTAGCTCAGAAGCTAGGCAAATGCATTTCCTTGCCCACTTCTTCAGCTCAACTTGTGAATGGGCATTTTTTCAAATGACTCTTTTCTTAAGCTCCTAGAAAAAGAAAGTAACATTAAATAAATCTTTGCATTGTATGTATATTTTCTATAAGGCTTTGGGGTTAAGCACTCAATGGAAGAAAATATAATGGTACAAGCAATCTTCTCTTCCTATACCTTCCTGGTTTGATCTTTCATTTGAGTGGAAGTGGATTGAGAATGGAGAAATTTTTAGATTTCTAAGCAATCTTTTTTCTTTTCAAGCCTCCCCCTCTAACTTATGGCATGTCGCCATTTCAAGAATTGAAAATAAGTTGGCCTATTAGATTACCAAATCTTTCTCTCTAGTAGGGAAATTTTAGGTGTGCTCCAAGATTCTTGTAGATACTCATGTTTATTCTTCTTCCTATGGGATTCCTTCAAAAGGTTCTTATTAGAAACTTGAGAAGCTTCTTAGGGATTTTCTTTTGGCTTCCTCTAAAAATCATAGAGGTTTTCATCATATCTCTTTTGAGTTTTGTTGTCTCTCTCATGATTCTGGAGGACTAAGATTGATCTCCACACAATGACAAGGGTTGGCCTTGTATGCCAAATGGATTATCCGAGCTCTTGAAAGCAACAAAGTTTGGAAAATTTTGGTGTGCCGTTGTATTTTTTTAGGCATTCCTCATGGGAGACATGTCTAGAAGGGGATTGGCCTTTATGCACTTCTTATTATGCTAGAGCTCATCAAAATTCAAGGTAATTTCATGATGAAAAGCATTTGGAGAGCCTGGGAAGCTATCAAACCCTAGCTTGTTTGGAATGACAAGGATTTTCACTCTAGTCTTTGTATTAACCAACAATGCATATGTTGGTAGATCCTATTATTTCTTGTCAAGATTGCCCTCTTTCTTGAAATCCTTAGGTCATAGCTTTGAGGTTCTTCAAGAAGGAAATGAAATTCCTTCTAGATCTCTTTTTCTAAAACAACTACAAACTTTCTTTTTTGGCTTGAAGCCAAATACAAGTTTTGTTTGTCTAATTAGAACTTTGAAACTTTTCAAGTTGTCATAGATCTTGTGCCACTAGATATGATTCACAAGGTGGGAATTCTTAGTTTCAAGCCTTGGTGGAAAGACTAAAAATGGTATCATGATACACCATTTCACAATTACAAGCCTTGTAAGGATTATTCCTAACTTTATCCTCACCTACCTAGGGTGTCTCTTTTAAACTAGTGATGGTTGTTGCAATCTCCTTTGAGTGTTTGGCAACATAGATTTCAAATAGTATGGTCAGCTATTGTTGAGCCAAAGCTTTCTCACTTTGCATAGTGTATTCATGATTTCTCCATACTTTTCTAGCCTAAGCCAATTTCCTAGGATATGGTGTTATTAGGGACTAGCCTCAAACACCCTCTAGACATACCCAAATTTGGCATGCTTTTATGGTGGAAATCCTTTTCAACATTTGGAAGGATAGAAATTATGTTTTTTTCAAGGATGCTTTGTTGATCCTAATGTCTCTTTGTAAACTAAAGCTATGATTTGTTCTAATGTGTTTATGCTGGATTCAATTGCAATCCAACAAGATTGCACTTGAGGTGGCACATCTTCAAGTGTTATTGGATCATTGGGGTAATTCCCCATGCACCAATGTCAAAGTCCTTTCTACTCTTGCTTCCATTTGAGGCCATTCTCCACCTCATGGGTGTCATTGGGATGTAGTCACTTTGCCCACTCACCACCACTCTGCTTCTCCCTAGGCTCTTGGTCATGGGCTTAGAGGTTGGCTAGAGTCTGGCAAGTTTCCTTACCTAGATCTTACGATTTTGTGTGTTCATGGCAATTAACCCTTGGTTGTTCAAATAAAAAAGATGATGAAGCCAATCATGGTCTAGAACCCCCTAAGGATACTCATGACCTAATGATGTATGGGGTAAATCGGATGACCAAGACCCTCCTCCTCCTCCTTCTAGTAATATAACTCTTTCTTCATAACGGTCTAATTGTGTTTTTTGTTTTGAGTAGTCCTCGTTTGGACTTTTGGGGTGTGAATTTTTTCCACCGACCTTTTTTTTTTAATAAATGTAATATTATTTCATAATTAAGTAATATAAACACTTATTCATGAAATAAAAATTAGAAAAACTAAAGAGGCTTATCCTACGTCATTTTGTTTGTGGGAGATTTGTTCATTGCATTTGATGAGAAGGTACTCTTTGTGGAAGGAAAACGACGTAGAGCTTCACCTACCAATATCATTATCACATTTTCTCACTAAGTTTTTTTAATGGAAACAATTGGATTACATAGATATGATGAATAAGCATACATCTAAACCAAAAGTCATCTTTTGGCTAAGCAACCATGAGTAGGGGGATCCCATCTGTCAAAGTCACCCAGGGGTCAAACTTGGTCCAATCGCGCCTCTTGGGGTTGAACCTTGGTGGATGGCATTATCAACACATACCATCATCCTCACCAATTGTGGCCAATTAATTGAACTAGGGGAGAGGACCCAATAGTTGAGCACCCTAACTTCACGCTTCTCAAAATCATACGTGGTAATTCTGAATCACTCCAAAATTTTTACAGTAGCTTACTTAGCAAGGTCCCTGCCTAGAACTACGGTTTCAGGGCCACATCATCAAATATGATGCCACATCAACATGCTTTTTGTTGAGGTGTCAAATAGTTCCCCCCCAAAAAAAGGGTGGACCAATAGGTGTACATTAAGTCATGTTTTGTTTGTGCGCTGATATGATATCACATGATTGGTTGTTTTTTAGATCTAAAAGACACGTTTCATTCAATTATTAGTACTTATAGTCAACACTAACAACCTTAAAGTCACAACTACTAGTGCTGATTTTTTAAGAATATTGAACCTTAAATGCACAAATACTATCTCAACCATTGGAACTATCTCAAATATTGGATCATTTCCCCTACAACCCTTAACATTTTCATAGAAGTTTTCAAAGAACTGCAAAAACATTTCTTCATGCTACTTTCTCCTATATTCTCCTATATTCTGTTTAAGTGACATCCGCACGATGAGACGCATCGAACGAGGCATGGAGCCCTAAAAACACATAGTACACCAACATTATCACCTCGCAAACCCCAAATCTGATGAACGACTCATAATCCAATGACCCCATCAGAAACACATTGATACAAATTGACAAGGAAGGGACCCACGAACCATCGGCACCTCCCACACTTTGGCCTCTTTACACTGCGGGACAAACATAGCCAAACCCGCCGTGGCCAAAAACCACAAAGAAACGGTAATGCAATAACCAATCTAGCCACTGGACACGGCCCAGTAGGCTGCAGTCCCTACGGACGAGCATATAATTACAATAATGAATGTTGTCAACAAAATAGCATGATTTCTCGAAGTTTTTTCTTTGACATAATGTCTTCTAACAAGCAGAGCAACAGACATGAGCATTAATATGAACAATGTACTGATGGATGGAGAGAAGGTTAGAGAGCACGTCCAGGCTTGAAAAGCATTCACCGTAAACAGTCAGCATGTTGTGTGTGGACAATCTTTTCGTCTTGTTTTATAGACGATTTGAATCAAGTTTGTGCAATGTTTTCGACCTGTCTATTTGTCGACAGGATTTCGACTGCAGGTAGTTGTAGTTCTTCCCTTAAAAGAAGGCCACCAACGGAACGTCTTAACCAGCCGGTGCGTTGTAAGCAACCGGCTGGTCGACAACATGTACGGCCAGTACCAAACAGCAGACAGGTGGTCGACGAACTGTACGGTATTGATGGTCGAACAAATCTGAACCAGTTTGGTCGTTAAGTTTAGTCGACCGGGAGATTCGACTGGTCAGCCGTACAGCCGGTCGAATACAACTCACCGGCTGTTTACGGCTGGCCGCCACCAACAAGGTACCAATTGCCATGCACGCCGTCCCGTTGATAGGGGAATGTCTTTAGAGGGGTTTTTGGTCTCTTCTGCTATGGTAGCGATGGCGTCGAAGCCTGTATACGCGAAGGACACGACGACTGCTGCTCTGAAGACACCCTTCACGCCGTACAGAAGGAAGGCACTCAGATTGGAGGTGTTGGAGTTCATAAAGCCGCCGATGATGATGAAGAGAGTGACAAGGATATTAACGGCAGAAGCGATCCAGTTGAGATAGGAGGTCATTCAGAACTTAATCCGAATTTTATCAGGATAACATAAACACGAACCTTGTGACATAAATTTGTATTCTACTAATAATGTAATAATGAAGATGGTTCTTTATGGAAGAGTTTAAATAGACGCACCGGCAGTCGAAAATGTGCCCGACGCATCGAAATAATTCGACCAACATCAAAAACAAGGTATATCAATCAGTCGAACATCATCAACAGATCAAGTCGAAAAAGTTTTTTAAATCGAATCAGAGTCGACAATTTTGTAACGTGCCGGCTGTTTACGTGAGGCGGTTCTTTATTGGTTTTGTTTTTTTCTATAGATCTTAAAACAATTTAATGATTGTGAAACCAGTGCAACCTATGGAAAGAGATTACTGTTCAGTTGGTAGAAAATATGACTAGTATTTGTAAAATTAAATGTATCTACTAGCATTTCATGAATTACTCTAGTTGAGTGTGTGGCAGCATAAGCTATTAGCTGTTCTTAAATATAAATATCATTCATTTCAATAGTCAAAGGTTAATTTTGGCCAATAAAAATAGGACAAATATTTAACACTTTTTATTTTGAATGAGGTGTAAAATTGCTATTGATTGTTTGACCATTAAAGTGGATGATATTTAAATAGAGTACAAGCCACTGGAATGTTTGGATAACATAAGAAATAATATAATATTGAGTGCAGCGCTTGGCCAATAGATTAATAAATATATAATTTCGGTTTACAGAAAGCTTGTAATGTTACATAACACGAAAAACAGAACAAAAGTTAACTGAAAATAGGCATGACTTGAAGGCTGCACAAAGATAAACAATCCCATACATCTCTTGCGCGTTCTGTTCCATCTGGATTAAGCAGCAGAAGAAGAAAAATTTAAAAATGTTTTATAAGAGTCGTAGAAAATAAGCAACTATCTTAAGTTGTAACTAATGAACGCTTATCGAATCTAGGAATGTAGGAGATTAGAGAGATTGTTGGAGGACACTGGACATAAATGCAGAGATTATATAGCTGATGGTGTTGAGCGGCTATTCTAAAATAAGTTCAATTTACAGGTGTAAAAAAAAATAAAAATTGGGTAGTCTGGAATGGTTTACAAAGAGTCTATCAAAGATTAAATCTTAGTAAATATGAAAATTGTGACATTTTAGGACGGAGTCTGGTTTATGTCAATTTCAATGGAATGAGTAGGAGATTGTAGTGGCTGAGTCACATATTTAACTGATGCAGACTAAACATTGAATGAGGTTTTGTTGTAAAATTTGTTTATACAGCAGTGATACAAGCAAGTAATAACGATTCCTTTATTTTTTTATTGTCTATTTTATTTTATTTCTTTATATGCTATGTTATTAGAGATCGACTTGGCTTTCAATACACTTAAAAGTTTTAATAGTCAAACTAAAATATAACAGTCAAATTTTCATTAATTTTAAAATTTTAAAAATAAAATAAAATTACACATAAAATTAAATCCAAAACACTCACAATTCTACTTTTAAAAAATCTTAAAAATGAGACCAATACAATTAAATTAAACAACTTACACACAGATCAAATCAAGTCAAATAAACAAATACACTTTTGCTCCTCTCTACATAGTTTTTCGCTCTTCATTTTAATAACCTTTGCTACAATTTTTCGTGCTTTTGACTTTTATGACGTTTATTTAGTTCGAATTGAGTACATCTGTTTAGACAGCGAAAGAAAAATTGTAGAACAGCGTAGAAAGTTGTTGCCAAACAATTCCTTGTACTCACCACTTGGGGATTGCAAATAAAAGTCCAGCCTTTTTATTTGATACACGTTATCGTGGAATTTTGGGGCCATTTTGAATCCACATTTTCTCTCTTTGACTGAAGATTCCACCCCATATTTTAAATTATCCTTTTTGTTAGGTATCTTATTGCATCTTACCAGGTACCTTATTGCATCTTACCAACTATGAGAGGGGGTCTAATAGTGATGCACCATCATTTTATGGGTTGATATGGAAATGTACGTGTAATATCGGTATTAAAAATTTAGAGATGTTGACAATTTAAATATTTTGTTTCACCAACATAGACCTAAAACAAGGTGTCGTCAGAATATTTTTTTGTTGAGGTGTCATAATAGACCCGCACAAAAAAGGTAGACCAATAGCTGTGCATTAAGTCATGTTTCTTAGTGTGTTAATGTGGTATCATAGGATTTGTTACTTTTTGAATCTAATGGGCACATTTTATTTGACTATTGGGTCCTCTCTTACAACTACCAAAACCATACTATTTAAAATATTGGGCTTTCAACGCACCAATCCTATCACAACTATTTGTACTCATGCCACTATTGGGCCCTCTCCCCTACTCTCAATATCCCATTGTAGGGAAAAAAATCATACGCTTAAAAACCCATATGGTGCCAATTGTAGGGTTAGAAGTAGAATTAGTGTTTGATTTAGAATTATGGTTAAGTAGATCTAGGGGTAGAATTAGTTTTAGGGATACAATTAGGGCTAAGGTTAGAATTAGGGTTATTGTTAGGGTTAGAATTTAAGGTTTGTATTATTGTCAAGATTAGGGTTAGTGTTAGGGTTAGGGCTATAGTTACAATTTGGGTTCAAATTAGAAGTTAGGACTATGATTAGAGTTAGGGTTAGGGTTAGGGTTCAGATTCAAGTTGAAATTAGGGTTAGAAATATGGTTAGTTAGGGTTGGCAATGCATGTTGGAAATAAGCCACACCCGAACCAATGATGGACTAGCCACAAGGGGCCATTAGCTCAGTAGGTATAGCTCTCCAGCAATAAATGGAAGGTCCTAGGTTTGAGCCCTAGCTGGTCCATGTGATCAACAACTCAACAATTAGTATCAGAGTCATGCTAGGTGCCCCAAGCACATGTAGTGTGGCTTAAGGGGGTGTTGGAAATAAGCCACACTCGAACCGACGATGGATTGGCCACAAGTGGCCAGTAGCTTAGTTGGTAGAGCACTCCAGTGGCAAATGGAAGGTCCTAGGTTTGAATCCTAGCTGGTCCATGTGAGTGGCAACTCAATAATGTACATGGGCTGGAATACTTCATATTATATGTTTGTCTTATGATGTCAAATGATGTCTTTAAACAGTTACTCCATACCAAATGGTTTATCTATTAATATAAATTTGGGATTTAATATTGTACCAACAAAATCATTTGAAATGAGCCAACCCTAAGCCTAACCATAATTCTAACCCTAACCCTAACACTAACTCCAGTGTTAGAATTAGGATTAGGGTTAGAATTAGTGGTATATTAGATATGAAAATGGGAACCTAATGGGATTGGCAAGGGTGGCTAGTGTGGGTAAAGAATAGATCTGAACAAAGCATAAAAATTTAAAAGAAAAGATATAAAAATGGAATAATCATAAGTAAGAATACAATTCATCAAAAGATCTAAAAAATGATAATGCCATCATAAATGATATATCTAAGACCCTCAAACTGATAAATCATACAAAATGTGTACCAAGTCAACTCATGGTGGGAAAGAAATGGGCAAGAGTCAAGAAAATTATAAGTTTTAAATTTTGAAATTGAGGGGTCAATTCCATGTGATGCAATTTGACTTTTAAATATTGATGTGGGACAATGGAACACTAATATTGAGGTGAGGAATGAGTTTTAGGACACGAGTTAGAGTTAGAATTAGGGTTAGAGTTAAGGACATAATTAAGGTTAGCGATAGAATGAGGGTTAGAATTCTAGGGTTAGGAATAGAATTGGGGTTATCGTTAGGGTTAGAATTATGGTTAGGGTTAGAATTAGAGCTAGGGTTATCATTACTATTAGAACTAAGGTTAGGGTTAGGGTTATAGTTATAATTTAGGTTTGAATTAGGGTTTGAATTAGTAATATAATTAGTATTGGGACCTAAGAAGAGGGTTACGGATAAAATCAAGATTAGAATTATAATTAGATTAGGGTTAGGGTTACAATTATAGTTAGAATTAGGGTTAGGATCAAGGTTAGAATTAGTGTTAAAATTAGGATTAGGGTTAACGTTTAGGGTAGAATTAGGGCTAAAACTATGATTAGAATCAAGGTTAGGGTTGGGGTAAGAATTGGGGTTAGAATTAGTGTGAATGTGAGGGTTAGGGTTATATTTACAATAAAATCACAAAGGTCATTTACATTTATATATAGAAATATGGTTAGAATTAGGGTTGGGATTAGGGTTGGAATTAGGAATAGAATTAGGGTTAAGTAGATCTAGGGGTAGAATTAGGGTTAGGGTTAGTATTGGCTTGAACGTTAGGGTTAGGTTTATAGTTACAATAAGACACCAAAAGTCATTTACATTTATATCTATATATAGAACTGTGGTTAGAATTAGGGTTGGAATTAGGGTTGGAATTAGGAATAGAATTAGGTTAAGTAGATCTAGGGGTAGAATTAGGGTTAGGCTTAAAATGTAGCAATAGTCTTTTTCAAAAACCTTTATTTATGAGTAGACAACAAAGTATAATATCAATATTTAGGGCTAATTATTCACCACCAAAAAGATAATATTTAGATATAATTATTCTTATTATATTAAGAGATTACAATATATTTCATTAAAAACAAGTGATTGGACATTTTTTAAGAATGACAAAGCAAGTTAATACTATCATAACGTGTCAAAAATAATAATGTTATTTTTACAATGAAGAGAATAACATGTAGCATCACTATGAACTTTATTGATTACATTTAGGATTAGAGTTAGGGGTTAAAATTAGGGTTAGGGTTAGTATTAGAGTTAGGACTAGAATTAGGATTAGCAAAACTTTCAATTAAGAACACAAAACCTTGAATTTTATACTATATACAATATACAATAAAATCAACCCTAACCCCTAAATGTTGAACCATGTGCCTTGATTATTACCAACTGCAATTTTAAGGATAACTATATTTATGACCCAAACCGTAATTGTAATCATAACCCTCAATCTAACCCTAATTCTAATTCCAACCATAATTGTAAGATTACACTTAGCATTGATTTATAAGCGTAATCCTATTTATAAGCCCAATCCTAACCCAATCCCTAAACAAAACCATAATTCTAAATCTAACCTTCATTCGAACCTTAAATAAAATAATATATAATTATAACTATTATATGATATATTGTAATAATATATCTAACCTATATTATAATATTATATAAAATATTATAATAATATATCTAACGTTTATTATAATAATATATTATATAATTATAAAAATTCTTAAGATATATAATATAGTTAGAATTAGACTTGCCACTTTGGATGTTACTAGCATACCTATATTTAAAAAATATATCTAAAGTACACCAAGAGATATCCTTCTTGAGACACCTATATTTTAATCAATTTACTACACATAGGTGGAATAGGTTCTTCGTAAAGGATATCTATCGATGTACGTTAGACATCTGAATTTTGTCACTAATAACATAAACACAACCTTGTGACATAAATTTGTACTACTAATAATGTAATAATGAAGATGGTTCTTTTTGGAGGAACTTAAACAACCGGTACATTATAAATGTACCAGTCAAAATCTTAGTGACTAATGCGTTGAAATCAACCAAATATAAAAATAATAGGATTTAAAATAGTTGAACAATTTAGACGAACAGGTCGAATAGATGTGTCAAAATAAACAAGAGTTGAAAATTTTACAAACAGCCAACACGACAACGTGTCAGCTGTTTATGGTGAGCGGTTCTTTATAGGTTTTGTTTCTTTATAGATCTTAAAACAATTTAATGATTGTGAAACGGGTGGAGCCTATGGAAAGAAACTACTGTTCAGTTGGTAGAATATATGACTAGTACTTGTAAAATTAAATGTATCGACCAGCATTTCATGGACTACTCTTTCTGATTGTGTGGCAGCACAAGTGATGAGTGTGTTTGGATCAGCATAAGAAATAATATAATATTGAGTGCAGCACTTGGCCAATAGATTAATAAATATAAAATGTAGCAATTCATAAATATATATTTTTTTATTACAGAAAGCTTGTAATGTTATATAACACCACAAAAACATAACAAAAGTTGACTGACAATAGCCATGACTTGAAGGCGACTATTTGACTTGAACTCTTCTTATTAAAAACTGTTAGTCTTAGGATCAGAAATGTAAGCAAGTAGAAAATGCAACACATAAGACAATGAACACAATGTTTACCCTGGAAAAACCCTCCTACTCGAGGAAGAAAAATCCAGCAAAATATATCTCTTATATATTGAATGAAAAGAGCAGAAATCTGCTTACAATTTGGCACAAATACAAGACCGATAGACCTTGCTTTACTTTGTCAAGAGCAACATTAGCCTCTAGCTGCAACCTTAGATCTACAATACTTTGCCTTCAAGATCTGCCCTAGATGAAAAGTTGACTTGACTGCTTAAACAAATCTGATCTAATCTTTTCTTAGACCCACTCTGATACCATGTTAGTTTTAGGATTAGAAATGTAAGCAATTAGAAAATGCAACACATAAGACAATGAACACAATGTTTACCCTGGGAAAACCCTCCTACTCGAGGGAGGAAAATCCAACCAAATATATCTTTTATATATTGAATAAAAAGAGTAAAAATCTGCTTACAACTTGGCACAAATACAAGACTGATTTGATGAATAAAATTGATGATCAAATGAATGATCATTACCTTGTATATATACAAATCAAGGCGACTCTTCATATGCGTCGGCGTCTCTTCATATGTGACTTTTTATTATTTAAATTTGGGAGAAGGATATCTCCCGCCACTAAAGTCATTGTTATGTTGTAGTAAATCCTCGGTGACACCTAATGTAGTTCCTACTTCACTGGCATTATAAAATCCAGTAGTGAGAGACACAAGATTACCCTGTACATTGAGAAGCTCTGCTTGTGTGGTTGCCAGTTGTGATTGCAGTTGTAATACTTGTTTCTGCAGTCGACAAACTACACCAGTGCAGCCGTAGATTGGATCATGCGCTCTCGTACTTGCTTCATATACCAAGCTGGTTATAGCATCTGCTCTCCTCTCAGCCGGAATATCCTGCAATAACAAAACAGCAGATTCAATCAAGGTTCTTACGTTTTACCCTTTCTTGTCAAGGTTGTTACGTTTTGTTACTGTATATTTGTTAAAACTCTGAAAATGAATGACATTAAATGCGGTCTTTTCACAAAAACTAAAAAGGCATCTGTTTTATACCTGAAGCGTTTTAATAATGTTGTTTGTTCCAAATAATCTGTGTACTAGTAAAAACTTAAGAGGATTGTTTGGTGGGAAATAGGGAGCAAGCACGCAATTATGTCCACATTTTCTTTGTTGAATCCTGCAGGCTGCACAAGGATAAACAATCCCAGACATCTCTTGCGCTTTCTGTTCCATCTGAATTAAGCAGCAGAAGAAGAAAAATTTATAAAAGTTTTAAGAGTAAATCTAGCAGATCACAGTCGTATAAAATAAGCAACTATCTTTAACTGTAATCAATGAAGCTAGGAGATGATATCGATTTCTGTGAGACGCTGGGACATAGATACATAGATTATATAGCTGATGGTGTTGAGCGGCTATTCTAAAATAAGCTCAATTTACAGGTGTAAAAAATATATATTTTGGTAGTCTGGAATGGTTTACAAAGATTCTATTAAAGATTAAATCTTATTAAATATGAAAATTATGACATTTTTGGACGGAGTCTGGTTTATGTCAATTTCAACGGAATGAGTAGGAGATTGTAGCGACTGCCTCACATTTAACTGATGCAGACTAAATATTGAATGAGGTTTTGTTGTAAAATTTGTTTATACCGCAGTGATACAAGCTAGCAACTAATAACGATTCCTTTATTTTTCCATTCTCTCTTTTATATATTTCTTTAAATGCTATGTTATTAGAGATCGACTTGGGTTTCAATACCATTTAGTATTCAAACTAAAATATAACAGTCAAATTTTCAATAATTTTAAAATTTTAAAAATAAAATAAAATTACACGTGCAATTAAATCTTACAAAATAGATCAATCCAATTTGAAAATAAAATATTAATAATATAAAAATAAACAGTAAATTTAAAACAACTTACACATAAATCAAGTCAAATAAACAATACGCTCTTCATTTTAATAACCTTTGCTACAATTTTTCGTCCTTTTGACTTTTATGACGTTTATTTGGTTTGAATTGAGTACATCTGTTTAGAAAGCGAAAGAAAAATTGTAGTACCGTGTAGAAAGTTGTTGCCAAACAATTCCTTGTAATGCTGAGTCCTCTCCACGTGGGGATTGCAAATAAAAGTGAAGCCTTTTTATTTGATACACGTTATCGTGGAATTTTGGGGCCATTTTGATACACATTATCGTGGAATTTTGGGGCCATTTTGATCCAATCCACATTTCCTCTCTTTGACTTCAGATTCCACCCCATGTTTTAAATTATCCTCTTTATTCAGGTATCTTGATGGCATCTTATCAACTATGGGAGAGGATTTAATAGTGATGCAATCTTGATTTTATGGGTTGAGATGGCATCTTATCAACTATGGGAGAGGGTCTACTAGTGATGCATTCTGATGTTATGGGTTGACATAGCAATGTACGTGTAATATTGGTATTAAAAAATTATATTGCTGAGTAGTTAGTGATGTCGACAATTTATATATTTTGTTTCACCAGCATAGACCCAGAGAAAAGGTGTCATTAGAATACATTTTGTTGAGGTGTCATAATTGACCCCACAAAAAAAGCTAGACCAATAGTTGTGCATTAAGTCATGTTTCTTAGTGTGTTAATGTGGTATCATAGGATTTGTTGCTTTTTGAATCTAATGGACACATTTTATTTGACTATTGGGTCCTCTCTTACAACTACTAGTACCATACTAAAATATTGGGTTTTCAATGCACCACTCCTATCACAACTATTTATACATGTGCCACTATTGGGCCCTCTCTCCTACTCTCAATATCCCATTGTAGGGAAAAAATCATACCCTTAAATAACATAACTAGGGGAGAGGGCCAAATAGTGGTGTAGGTACCAATAGTTGTGATAGGACTGATGCATTGAAAGCCCAATACTTTAAATAGTATGATACTAGTAGTTGTAAGAGAGGACCCAATAGTCAAATAAAATGTGTCCATTTCATTCAAAAAGAAACAAATCATATGTGACCACATTAACACACTAAGAAACATGACTTAATGCACAACTATTGCTCTAACTTTTGGGGGGCTCTATTATGATGTCTCAACAAAAAGTATTCTAATAAAACCTTTTTTCTAATTCTATTCTTGTGAAATGAAATATTTAAATTGTCCAATCCCAATCTAGTTCTCAATATAAATTTACTATCAATATTACACATACATTGCTATGTCAACCCATAAAATCAAGGTGCACCACTACTAGGCCCTCTCCCCTAGGCTAATTAAATAGTGCCATTAAATATATGTATAGCTAAAATTAAAATGATAAGTTAGCATTAGAAACAATAAATATTGGAATAAATATAAAAATAAATGGTGTAGAAAATATGAGAAATTAATTTGCCACAATGGTAGATTTTTAGGGCTTGCTCATACAAATGTCTCATAATGTTCAAATTGACTAAACTTTGCTCTAGTTTACCTACATGAGTGTGGAATTGATCTCCACAAGTGTGAACCTGAATTTGATGAATAAATCTAAATTATAAGTAACAAGAATGAATCAACAAAAGTCAGGCGTAAAAATTTGTTTAACTTGATCTTTTGGTATTTGAGTCTCGGTAAGGGTTGACAGTGTTTAAATATACCTTTGGAAAATTTGTTGAATTGTTAGGATCACATTTTCCTTAGTAAGACCCCTAGCCAATCAATTTTATAGCTGAAAGTGAAAGATTAAAGACAACAAACAAAGGTGCCAAAGATTATGTGCCAAACAAATAATGTAGCATATATTCTACTTTAGGCTCTTTTACATTATTAAAAAATATAGACATTAATGTTGTAGACTAGGCTAAGGATACATAATGTCTATCCTTAGAAAAACATATCCCTTGATCTTGATGGTGCTAGACATGATGAAATGACTTTCAAATCCAAATCAAAGCTCTTATCTATGTATTTTAATTTTCAATGGACTTGTTCAATTACAAGGCCATTGAAAATTAAAATAAACGTTCTTTTTGTAACGCTTTTTAAAAGTTAAAGAACATGATATTTCTTAAAATTAGAAGCATGAGTATTTAATTTCTCTAAATTAGTGTCATATCTCTCTTCCCCCACCAAGCTGCTTGTTTTCCTTGGCATCACATGCTTTCAATTAGTTGTTTTGGTTAAGTTGTTCTAATATATATATATATATATATATATATATATATATAATGTTTAGAATATCAAAATATATTATAATATATACAATTGATCCTAATAAAATATCAGAATTTGACACACTACAAAAATACTTTCTACTTGTCAAAATTTTTACTTTTTCTATGGGAACAATTGGATTACATAGATATTAGCATCTCTACCTTTTTATTAACAAGAAAATTACAACATGATGAGTAAGTATACATCCAAACTATAAGTTATCCTTCAACTAAGTAGCCACGAGTAGGGGATCCCATCCACCTAATAGTCGAACCTAGCCCAATTACACCTCTAGGGGTTTGAACCTTGGTGGATGGAATTATCAACACATACCATCATCCTCACCAATTATGCTCAACCAATTGAACTACAACCCTTTGGAAAAAATACAATTTTTCAATCTTATGTATTTAGTGGAATATAATTAGGAGAATATATCCTATTAATTTTAACTTTCCTAAACTCAAAATAACAAAAAGTACATGTCTACCAGGGCAGTTGCAACTACATCATTTGACAAAATTCCTCTATCCTTTATCCTTCAATGGATGTCCATTCATTGTTCCAAAGTTCCCATTTCGACATAGGCAAGGAGGATGCTGGGAAAGGTTGCAAAGTTCAGCTTTACACCTACCAATTGCATTTGCTTGAAAGATTCTAAAGCATTTTTGGTGCAGGGGCACCTAACAAACCCTTGTTTTGTTCGTAATAAGGTTAAACCAACTAGTTGTTTTACTTTCAATTTTGTTTTTGTTCAGTTTGTAACCGACCATGTGGACAGTTCAAGAACAAGGCAGTTTGGGGATAGGAAGCGGTTGAGGTTCCACAACTACTCAGGAATGGTTGAACTCCCTCAACAATGGGTTAAAAACAAGGTAGATCGAACAGGAGGGGTTCGGTATCTTGTATGTGTGTGTTCGTTGCCTATGTATGAAGAAAACTGAAGAATAAAGAAACTCTGTTCTATCCCTTATGTGTATAAATCTCATAATTGTACATCGCAATTTTCTTTTTGCAGTTGTAGTTAATCTCTGTCCTGCAAGTTACTGTACCATGGATCGATGAAGCATTCCACTGGTTCGACTCTCATTGAGATTGGTGGGATGGCTTCTGTGTATATATTTTTGTTTTTGCTTCTGTTTGTTTTGTCATTCAGTAGGATGGGGTAGAAGTTCTGAAAGATCTGTTGTTCGCAGTGAGTTGCCTAGCATCACCATGTGCTAGGTTTTGGAAGGAGGTAGTGTGACCACAAAGTTACAAAGTCACCTAGAAGTTTCATTGGTGAGACAGAGACATATCAGAGGAAATATTGTTCATCAGGATGATAAGAAGTGTCTGGCTGAAAGTGCAAAGGTAGAAGAAACTCATATCGGGAGGAATTGGAAATTATCTCACCAAAGATAGCGTATTTTGGTATATCGGCAAGAACATCGATATTGGAAGAGAAGTTGAGTGTTCCACCGACAAAGTGAGTCTTGCCGAAACCATGATGACAAATGCTGATCCATCGAGTCACATCAGGGTGACCGGAGATAAGCAATTCTGACGGGAGAATCATCGGTGTATCAGCCCAGTGAAGTTAGAGTTTGATGATGCTTTGAGTCTCACCGACAACGGTCAAAGTCCATCGGTGTATCGAAAGGAGGTCGAAAGTATCCACCGATAGTGGTCTATCTCGCCGACGAGTGTGGAACGAAAGCAAAGACATTGACGTATCGGAAGGTGAATGAAACATCTCACCGATGATCCTAGTCTCGCCGACGAGTGTAGTTGGACGGAGCCATCGGAGTGATCAGTGCATCACTGGAAGGTTTTGTTAAGTTGCCGACGGTGTTAAGTCTGACTGATGGGTGCGAAACATAGAGTCTGCCATCGGAGAGACTCATAAGATCGGAGAGATAAGTTCTAAGGTGGCCGACAAGAGTAGGTCACCAAGACATAGGTCACACTCATGCCATTCAGTTTTGGTGGGAATTTTTACGCTTCTTCTGTGTACTCTGCATCATTTTTTAGATGAGAGCTTTAGGTGGTCTGTGTGGTGACGTGTTTTGAACAAGTCTGTGTATCTCAGTAGACGAGAGTGAAAGAGAGGCTAGCAACATGCCTCCAAAGGGGATGACAGCAGAAGTGCTTAAGAAGTTCCAAGAGATGGAAGAGATGATCAAGGTTGGAGTCAAGGAAACACTCCAGGCTAAGTTGAAGGCACCAAAGATAGGAAAGAAATCAGATGGTGAATCTGATGAAGAAGAAGAAGATGGGGAAGAGGAAACAACCCTAGAATAGGCAGATATATCTGTAGACCAGAAACAATTTCTAGATGCCATAAGGACACTCGGTAAGGAGTCGTCTAAATAAAAAATGGAGATTCTGATGTTCAGTGGAAAGATGGACGCAAATGAAGTCATCAAATGGGTCGAGGCTTTGAACAATTACTTCAAGTATAAGGAGGTACCAGAGAATAAAAGAGTCAAGTTCGCAAAGATAAAATTGAAAGGTGGTGCACTCATGTGGTGGAACTACACCTAGGGAGAAAGGGTGTAGAGTGGCAAGAGAATGATCTCATCCTGGAGTCGGATGGTAGAGAGGATCAAGGCTCAGTTCCTACCCGCAGATTATGAAGTGCAAATATATAGGAAAATACAGAATTTCAGACAGAAGGATATGGATGTATCCACCTATATAGAGGAGTTTCACAAATTGTCTCTAAGGTGTGGACTTGCTGAGGATGAGAAAGGAAGAGTTACTAGGTATATTAATGGCCTGAAGTATAGTATACAAGATGAGATTACCATCTTGACACTAGAAACCATGGACAAGTGTTTCCAAGTGGTGCTAAGAGTAGAAGAGAAGTAGAAAAGAAAGGGAGAATAGCAAAACAGAGGCAAAGGTGGAAGAAATTTTAGGGGCAGAAATAGCTTTGGTGGCAGAAATCAATTCCAGAAGAATCAAGGGGAGTCCAGTCATCAAGAACACAGTGGAGAATCTAGTTCCAGAGGGGGTTTCAAAGGAAGGAGGCCCAATCGAAGAGGTAGATTTGGTGGACCAGGCAAAGGTCCTAATGTCTTCACGGGAAGATGTTATAGTTGTAACCAAATTGGGCACACAGCAGGCAAGTGTCTAGATAAAGCCTCAAGCTCTCATGTAGGAGAGAGAAAGAGCCAGTTGATTCAGGAAGAAGACTGTCAGAGTGTGACTTCACCTATGGGAAGCGCAGCTCCAGCACAAGATGGAGAGAATCTCATGATGAGAAGAACAATGTTGAAAGTGCCACAGAACAAGGAACCACCCCAGAGGAAGACACTATTCAGAACTCTGTGCAAAGTCTCCAACAAAAGGTGTAAGGTAATTGTTGACTCCAGCTCCACTGAAAATTTAGTTTCAGTAGAAATGGTAGAGAAATTGAATTTGAAAAGATTGCCACATGTTAGTCCATACAAAGTGTCCTGGCTGAACAAAGGGCAACAAGTCTTGGTTGATGAACAAGCTTGGGTAGAATTTCAGATAGGGGAATATAGGGACAAACTGTTGTGTGATATAATTCCCATGGATGCATGCCATTTACTGTTAGGAAGGCCTTAGCAGTATGATGTACAAGCCTAGCATGATGGTAAATCCAATTCCTTTGTTATCACCAGGAATGGTAGACAGTATAAGATGGATCCTTTACTAGAAGAGGGTGTAGACAAGAATGTAGGATCAAGTGTCATGTTAGTGAGTGGGAAAGAATTTCTCCATACTCTAAAAAAAGAGGGAACCTAGGGATATGCTCTAATTTTTAAACCTAAAGACAATTCTGATTTGTCTAAAAATAAGGAAAAAGTCTCTAAGGAAGTGCAGGAATTGTTAGACAAGTATAAGAGTATCATGGTGGAGGATATGCCCAATACACTACCCCTTGTGAGAGACGTAAGTCATAAGATTGACTTCATCCCAGGATCCACATTGCCAAATAAACTAGCTTATAAAATGACACCTAATCAGAATGAGGAAATTGCTAAACAAGTGCAAGAACTGTTGGATAAGGGTTTGGTGAGGAAAAGTCTTAGTCCATGTGTTGTACCCACAGTTTTAGTTCCCAAGAAGGATGGCAAATGGAGGTTATGTACTGATTCGAGAGCCATAAATAAGATCACCATCAAATATAGGTTTCCCATGCCCCGAATAGAGGACCTAATGGATTGTTTGGGAGGAGCTCGGTACCTTTCTAAAATTGATCTCAAAAGTGGATACCATCAGATCAGGATTAGACAAGGGGATGAATGGAAGACAATCTTTAAGACTAATGAGGGTCTTTATGAGTGGGTGGTGATGCCATTTGGACTGTCCAATGCTCCAAGCACTTTCATGCGTCTAATGAATGAGGTATTGAAAGATTTTATTGGTAAATTTGTTGTTGTCTATCTTGACAATATTCTGATTTTCAGCAGGACAAAGGAAGAACATTTGCAACATTTGGAATAGGTGTTGAAGAAGCTGCATGAGGAGAAACTGATGAACAATATGGAGAAGAGTGTCTTCATGAAGGAAGAACTCACATACCTTGGATTTGTGATATCCCAGGGTAGTTTAAAAATGGATCTAGAGAAGGTAAATGCTATTCTATCTTGGCCAGCACCTAAAATAGTAAGTGATGTAAGGAGTTTTCACGGCTTGGCAACCTTTTATAGGAAATTCATAAGGGGATTCAGTCATATTTGTGCACCCATTCTGGATACCATAAAAGAAGGACAGAAATGTAAGTTTGTTTGGAATAAAGAAGCAGATGAATCTTTTGAGATTCTTAAACAGAAGGTAGCAGAGAAACCCATTTTGGTTTTGCCTGATTTTAATAAGTTGTTTACTATGGAATGTGATGCCAGTAACCTTGCCATTAGTGCTGTCTTGAGTCAGGAAGGCAGACCTGTTGCTTTCTTTAGTGAAAAGCTGAATGATGCTAAAAGAAAGTATTCCACATATGATCTAGAATTGTATGCAATGGTTCAATTGAAAAAATGGAGACATTATCTCTTGCCCAAGGAATTCATTGTTTATACTGACAACCATGTTTTGAGTTTTCTGAATTCGCAAGAGAAACTAAATCATAGGCATATAAAGTGGGTCGAACAACTTCAGGCGTTTACTTTTTCCATCAAACATAAGAAGGGACAAGCCAACAAGGTGGCAGATGCTCTAAGTAGATGAGTGTGCACTATACAGGAAATCCAGTTGTAAAGTGTGGGAGTGGATTCTCTCAAGAATATGTACCAGGATGATGAGGACTTCAAGGAGATATATGCAGTTTGTTCACAATTTTCAAATTCCTATCATTCTGATTTTTTTGAATATTTGTTACAGCAAGGGCTACTGTTTAAAGGCAACCAACTATGTGTACCTAAGTGTTCCATGAGGGAGAACATCATAAAAGAGAAACATTGCGGTAGTCTTGGAGGTCATTTTGGATTGGACAAGACATTGGAGCAAGTGAGAAGGTTTTACTTCTGGCCTAAGATGCAGACAGATGTCAGAAAATTTGTAGACAGTTGTCACATTTGCCAGAGAGCCAAAGGGACTTCATCTAATGTAGGTCTCTATCAACCACTTCCAATTCCTCAAAGGCCATGGGAGTGTGTAAGTATGGATTTTGTTTTGGGTCTTCCCAAGACTCAAAGAGGTTTTGACAGTGTATTTGTTGTAGTTGATAGATTCAGTAAAATGGCTCATTTTGTGCCATGCAAATTTACCAATGATGCTTAACACATTGCTAGTCTATTCTTTAAGGAGATTGTTCAAATTCATGGTTTGCCATTGAATATTGTCACTGACAGAGATCCCAAGTTTGTGGGACATTTTTGGCGCACATTGTGGAAGAAATTGGGCACTCAATTATCTTTCACATCAGCCTATCACCCTCAGATAGATGGACAAACTGAGGTGGTGAATAAATCACTAGGTAATCTTTTGAGGTGTTTGACTAAACAACATGGAGAAGCACGGGATATGGTCATCCCACAAGCAGAATTTGCATATAATGACTGTCAATCAAAGCACAGGAAAGAGTCCTTTTGAAGTTGTATATGGGATTCACCCAAGGGGAATTTTGGAGTTGAGAGATCTCCAGAACATGGAGAAAAGGAGCACACAAGGAGAACATTTTGCAGTCAGCATGAAGGATATCCATGATGCTGTAAGGGAAACTATCCAGAAGAACACAGGGAAATACAAAGAGAGAGCTGATCAGAAGAAAAGGGATGTCCAATACAAAGTTGGGGATTTGGTAATGGCATATCTGAAGAAGAAAAGACTTTCGAAGGGGTAGCCCACGAAACTTCTTATGAAAAAGACAGGTCCATGCAAGATTGTTCACAAATTTGGGCCTAATGCCTACAAGATTGAACTTCCTCTAGGTTTAGCAATATCACCCATTTTCAATGTGTCCGACCTGTTTCCATTCAGAGGAGACAATGTTGCTGGTTTAGATGTGACAGAAGCAGGGGATGCATAATTGATTTCTGATCTTCCACCGAGTCAGCCAGTATAGTTGGAATGTATTTTGGACACAAAGGTTAAGAAGAAGACTTGACATAAGACCTACAAGCAGTATCTGGTCAAATGGCGTGGTTTACCTGATGAGGATGCAACCTGGATGAGCGAGGAGGACATCATCAAACATGGGGTTTCCATTTCAGACCTGGTTCCTCAAGGGACTTGAGTTCTGTTAACCCTGGGAGTATGGTGTAGGGGCACCTAGCAAACCCTTGTTTTGTTTGTAATAAGGTCAAATTGACTAGTTGTTTTACTTTCAGTTTTGTTTTTGTTCAGTTTGTAACCGACCATGTGGATAGTTCGAGAACAAGGCAGTTTGGGGATAGGAAGTGGTTGAGCTTCCCCAACTGCTCAGGAACGGTTGAACTCCCTCAATAGTGGGTTAAAAATAAGGTAGATCGAACAAGAGGGGTTCGGTATCTTGTATGTGTGTGTTCGTTGCCTGTGTATGAAGAAAACTGAAGAATAAAGAAACTCTGTTCCGTCCCTTGTGTGTAAAAATCTCATAATTGTACATAGCAATTTTCTTTCTACAATTGTAGTTAATCTTTGTCCTACAAGTTGCTCTACCATGGATCGATGAAGCATTCCACTGGTTCGACTCTCGTTGAGATCGGTGGGATGGCTTTTGTGTATATATTTTTGTTTTTGTTTCTATTTGTTTTGTCGTTCGGTAGGATGGGGCAGAAGTTCTGAAAGATCTGTTGTTCGCAGTGAGTTGCCTAGCATCACCATGTGCTAGGTTTTGGAAGGAGGTAGTGTGACCACGAAGTTGCAGAGTCACCTAGAAGTTTCATCGGTGAGACAAAGACATATCGGAGAAAATATTGTTCACCGGGCCGATAAGAAGTGTCTGGCCAAAAGTGCAACGGTAGAAGAAACTCATATCGGGAGGAATTGGAAATTATCTCACCGAAGATAGCATATTTTGGTATATCGGCAAGAACATCGGTATCAGAAGAGAAGTTGAGTGTTCCATTGACGAAGTAAGTCTTGCCGAAACTGTGACGGCAAATGCTGATCCATCGAGTCACATCGGGGTGACTAGAGATAAGCAATTCCGATGGGAGAATCATCGATGTATCGGCCCAGCGAAGTTAGAGTTTGACAATGCTTTGAGTCTCACCGACGACGGTCAAAGTCCATCGGTGTATCGAAAGGAGGTCAAAAGTATCCACCGATAGTGGTCTGTCTTGCCGACGAGTGTGGAACGAAAGCGAAGACATTGGCGTATCGGAAGGTGAATGAAACATCCCGTCGATGATCCCAATCGTGCCGACGAGTGCAGTTGGACGGAGCCATCGGAGTGATCGGTGCATCAGTGGAAGGTTTTGTTAAGTTGCCGACGGTGTTAAGTCCGACCGATGGGTGCGAAACATAGAGACCTCCATCGGAGAGACTCGTAAGATCGGAGAGATAAGTTCTAAGGTGGCCGACAAGTTATGTTTGGCCGACAAGAGTAGGTCACCCAGACATAGGTCACAATCACGCCGATTAGTTTTCGTGGGAAGTTTTGCACTTCTTTTGTGCACTCTGCATCAATTTTTAACAAATCCATTTTGTGCATATCTTGTGATCATACACTGGCAAATGTAAACTGATCAAGTTGGAGACCTATTTGTTGCATATGGTCAAACAATGCAAGTGCCTTGTGAGAACACCCATGTCTTTTGTACGCTGCACTAAAACACTTTATGTCATCCACGAAGTGAGTTTGAATTTCGTTTGTTTATGGGCGGGAATCTAGCGACTGACTGACTGTTAACGGCAACAGAATAGGAGAACGGAAACGGCATCGGTGAGAGAACGGATTAAAACGTGCCCACATGCACCACTTAAACCGTCAAAGCTTAGAGTGAATTGTTTAAGCCCAACCCAATTTAATGATTGTTGAATGGAAAGAGACTACTGTTCAGTTGGTAGAAAATATGACTTGTACTTGTAAAATTAAATGTATCAACTAGCATTTCATGGACTACTCTATCTGATTGTGTGGCAGCACAAGCGACGAGAGTGTTCGGGTCAGCATAAGAAATAATATAACATTGAGTGCAAATAGATTAATAAATATAAAATGTAGCGATTCATAAATATATAATTTCTGATTACAGAAAGCTTGTAATGTTATATAAGACCACAAAAACAGAACAAAAGTTCAATGACAATAGCCATGACTTGAAGGCCACTATTTGACTTTGAGCTCTTCTTATTAAAAACACCATCCAAACAGATCCTCATCATCTTGCAAAACTATAAAGTCATCGTTATGTTGTAACATATCGTGGCTGAGACCTAATGTAGTTCGTACTTCACTGGCATTATAAAATCCAGTCATGAGAGACGCAAGATTAGCCTGTGCATTGAGGAGCTCCGCTTGTGTGGTTGCCAGTTCTGATTGCAGTTGTAATACTTGTTTCTGCAGTCGACAAACTTCACCAGTACAGCCGTAGATTGGATCATGCGCTCTTGCACTTGCTTCAAACACCATGCTAGTTACAGCGTCTGCTCTCCTCTCAGCTGGAATATCCTGCAATAACAAAACAGCAGATTCAATCAAGGTTCTTATGTTTTACCCTTACTTGTCAAGGTTGTTGCATTCTCTTTTTTTTATAAAGATAAGATCCCTTTATAAAACAGCCCAGCCGGCTCACAAAACAGACCAAAAGTTGTTACATTTTATTACTCTAAATACTAAATACTACTATATTTGTTAAAACTGAGAAAAGGAACGACATTAAAGGCGGTCTTTACACAAAATTAAAAAAAAAAAGCATTTGTTTTAGGTACACCTGAAGCGTTTTGATAATGTTGCTTGTTCCAAATAATCTGTGTACTAGTAAAAACTTCAGAGGATCGTTTGGTGGGAAATAGGGAGCGAGCAGGCAATTATGTCCACATTTCCTTCGTTGAATCCTGCAGGCTGCACAAGGATAAACAATGCCAGACATCTCTTGCGCTGTCTGTTCCATCTGAATTAAGCAGCAGAAGAAGAAAAATTTATAAAAGTTTTAAGAGTAAAGCTAGCAGATCACAGTCGTATAAAATAAGCAACTATCTTCAACTGTAATCAATGAAGCTAGGAGATGATATCGATTTCTGTGAGACGCTAGGACATAGATACATAGATTATATAGCTGATGGTGTTGAGCGGCTATTCTAAAACAAGTTCAATTTACAGGTGTAAAAAATATTTTTTTGGGTAGTGTGGAATGGTTTACACAGATTTTATCAGAGATTAAATCTTATTAACTGTTAAAATTGTGACATTTTAGAAGGACAGAGTCTGGTTTATGTCGATTTCAAGGGAATGAGTAGGAGATTGTAGTGGCCGATTCACATATTTCACTGATGCAGACTAAATATCGAATGAGGTTTTGTTGTAAAATTTGTTTATACAGCATGGATACAAACAAGTAATAACGATTCCTTTATTTTTTTTATTGTCTCTTTTATGTATTTCTTTATATGCTATGTTATTAAAGATCGACTTGTCTTTCAATACACTTAAAGGTTTAGTGTATTCAAACTGAAATATAACAGTCAAATTCTCAATAACTTTAAAATTTTAAAAATAAAATAAACTTACACATACAATTAAATCCAAAACACTCTCAATTCTACTAAAAAAAATTCCTTAAAAAATGAGAACAATCCAATTTTGAAATAAAGTCTTAATAGTACAAATATAAACAGTAAATTTAAAACAACTTACACAAAAATCAAGTCAAATAAACAAATACACTTTTGTTCCTCTCTACGTAGTTTTTCGCTCTTCATTTTAATAACCTTTGCTACAATTTTTCGTGCTTTTGACTTTCATGACGTTCATTTGGGTTGAATTGAGTATATCTGTTTAGAAAGCGAAAGAAAATTTGTGAAACCGCGTAGAAAGTTGTCGCCAAACAATTCCTTGGACTCCTGATTCCTCACCACGTGGGGATCGCTAATAAAAGTGAAGCCTTTTTATTTGATACATGTTATCGTGGAATTTTGGGGCCATTTCGAATCCACATTTTCTCTCTTTGACTTGAGATTCCACCCCATGTTTTAAATTATCCTCTTTGCTCTGGTATCTTGATTGCATCTTACCAACTATAGGAGAGGGTCTAATAGTCACGCACCTTGATTTTATGGGTTGACATAGCAATGCACGTATAATATTGGCATTAAAAAATTATAAGGATGTAGACAATTTAAATATTTTGTTTCACCAACATAGGCCCACAAAAAAAGTGTCATCAAATACATTTTTTTGAGGTGTCATAATAGAACCCAAAAAAGTTAGACCAATAGTTGTGCATTAGTTGTAAGAGAGGACCCAATAGTCAAATAAAAAGTTAGACCAATAGCTATGCATTAAGTCCTGTTTCTTAGTGTGTTAATGTGGTAGGGGAAAAGACCCAATAGGTGAGATAGTTCCAATCGCTAAGATAGTATATGTGCATTTAAGGCCCAATATTTTTAAAAGTTTAGTACTAGTAGTTGTGACTTTAAGGTTGTTAGTGTTACTATAAGTACTAATAATTGAATGAAACATGTCCTTTAGATTTAAAAAGAAACCAATCATGTGATGCCGCATTAGCCCACCAACAAAACATGACTTAATGCACACCTATTGGTCCACCTTTTTTTGGTGGGAACTATTTGACACCTCAACAAAAAGCATGTTGATGTGGCATCATATTTGATGATGTGGCCCTGAAACCTTAGTTATAAGCAGGGGCATTGCCAAGTGCTATAGTACAGGGGTTGATACCTCAAACCAAACTAATTCAATCCACTTAGAAAGTCTTGACTCATCAAATCATGGGTCATCCTTCAAAAACTACTCTCTTCCCTTGTAGCCCTTCAAATGGGTTTTTCTAGCATAACTTGCAAAATAAACCCACAAAAGGATTGGCATTCTAGATACCCATTATGGAGTTCTTCAACATATCAAGAATTAAGGTAAGGTTGTTTTGAAACATCTCAGCTTAAAATTGACTATCCTCTGTTTTCTAGGCCTAATTAGGCCACTTTTCCAAACCAAGTCTATAAAATCCTTCACCCAAACCACCAAAACCTATTCTTCTAGTCTCCTTAGGACACAAATGGACAAAATAAATAGTTTTTATCAATGGGCACACTCACTAATTTACCCAACACACAAATCTCACTTTGGCCTATGTAGGCTTACATACAAGGACTGTCATAGAATATCTTTTGATACAAACCAGATCTCAAGACTATAAAAGGCTTTTTGGATACCCTTTTCAGAGTTCTAAAACATATCAAAAACTTGGCATAGGTTGTTTTGGACCAAACCTCCCAAAACTTGACTGTTCTGCTATTCACAAGGACTAAATTAAACTTGGTAGCAAGATGGTTTATTAGTTCTCAATACCCTCGGGCACAAACTATTCAATCAACTCTTCTAACACATCACAAATGACCTGCTCAAGCTTTCCAAACCATCTCCCATTCATTTCCAAGATTATTTTATCAAACTACAACTTCTAACCATCATTTTGTTTACAAAGCCTAGAAATCAGGGTTACAAACTATTTTTGGGAAAAACCTTATAAATTTCTTCAAAATTGATGGAAATGACTCAAACCAAATGCAAAACAAAGTTAACTCATGTCACTATCCAAATCAATATGTTTTAGGACATGAAAGTATAGTACGGAACCGTACTATGCACTGTAACAGTACTTTACCAGTAATTTCTGAGAAAAATAGAGGTTTATTCATGATTTTCAAATACAAACTCCCTCTCCAACTTCAATAGAACTTCATCCTCTACTCAATCTAGCCTCTTCAAGGCATATTTAAACTTCTTTCCTCAGAAAAAAATGACTCAACAAACAAACTAACCTTTGAATGGTATGACTGTTCAACTTCCCACAATTTGTAATTTTGCACTTCACTCATGACAACTATTCAAAGATATTGACAACTTTAGTAAAATGACCCTCTTAAGATTCTAGTTACATTATAGATTGTCTATTTAGACCTTATTGAGTGACAAAATAAGACACAAACACCCAAACCTATCACAAGACCAAAAATTGACCATATTTACAAGTTTCAACATGGTGCCCCTGCACCATACACCTAGACAAAGAAGAACTCAAGTCCCTTGAGGACTGTACTACACCATTTCTTTACTTGATCATCTTGTCTTCTTGCTCTCCACATGCTCCTTCACTTGGTAGTCCCTTCCACTGGGTCAAGTATTGAAACTTTGCATCATCCTTTGCCCTATTGAACTGGGTATCACCTTGGTACTGCTCCATCCTCACAATCTGACCTATGGTATGCCCTTTGACCTTCTTCATATCTGAAGCTGATGTTGTATCTATTCCTTGACCTACAACCAAATCCCTTCCAATCTTAAATGGATTGGTCTTCATCTTAACTTTCTTTGTGTACTCAAATCTGGCCACAATCCTTGGTAACTTATCTTCAACCCCTTCACTATTCCTCTTTACCTCTATTATCAACCTCTGTACAACCAAGGCCTCTATGCTATCAGGTCTACCATCCTTTTTGCTGACAGACTCTTACTACCTACCAACCTTCTATCCAATCAGTGAACAAAATATCTTTCCCCCCATGACCTCACTAGGCCTCTTTTCCCAATCTTGCCTTTCCATAACCACTTCACTCTTACTTCATTTTTTCCTCTTATCAGGGTCTCTGCCCCAAGAATCTCTGTCTTACCAGATTATTAAACCTCTTTATTATCAGATTTACACACCCCTTGTCCCATCAATCAACAAAGCATTGTGCTTGGCACAATCTCATCATGCTTTCCTAACTTATCTTGCATCTTCCCAAGGAATTCATCCTTGACCTTATCTGTCTTAGACTTTGGCACCAACTCATTATCCTTTCCTTCCAATCTCAGATCATTCTCTACCTTTTCATCTTCTTTTCTCTTCAACACTGAATCATCCTCCACACTTACTGTCTGCACATCTTCTTCTTTGACAATGGCTGCAAACTCTTCTTATTTGTCTTCCACAAGCTCCACAAATTCTTTCTTACCCAACATAGTCACCCTTACTGCCTTACTCTGTCCTTCATCATTTTCCACCAATGGAGTCAATGTAAAAGAAACCCCATCCTTCTCAATCTGATAGGTGTTATGCTTTCCATCATATAAGGCATGTCTTTCAAATTGCCATGCTCTCCCTAGTAATAAGTGACAACAACTCATAGGCAACACATCACATAAGATCTTATCCTTATAGGGACCAGTATGAAACTCAACAAAAGCTTGCTCCTTAAGAAAGAGAGAATGTTCATTATTCAACCAAGAAACATTATAGGTTGTCTCATGAGGTATCCTTAGCAAATTCAATTTATCAACCATCTCTTGTGACACCATATTATCTATGCTACAAGAGTCTGCTATAAACTTACATACCTTTTCATTGCACTTGTAGGTGGTTTTGAAAAGTGCTCTCCTTTGTACTACTTCCTTCTCCTTCAACTCTCTGTTTTCCTTTGCCATGTTATCTTTTGGATGTATTTTGTCTTTTCAACTTCCACTTTTCCTTCTTCAATCTACAACTTCTCACCCTCAAAAGATCCAATCCATGTGCTCTGATACTAATTTGATGTAGTGCAGGGGTTAATACCTCAAACCAAACTAATTCAATCCACTTAGAAAGTCTCGACTCATCAAATCATGGGTCATCCTTCAAAAACTGCTCTCTTTCCTTGTAGCCCTTCAAAACGGGTTTTTCTAGCATAACTTGCAAAATACTCCTCCAACCTACAAAAGGATTGGCATTCTATATACCCATTATGGATTTCTTCAACATATCAAGAATTAAGGTAAGGTTGTTTTGAAACATCTCAGCCTAAAATTGATTGTCCTATGTTTTCTAGGCCTAATTAGGCCACTTTTCCAAAACAAGTATATAAAATCCTTCACCCAAACCACCAAAACCTATTCCTCTACTCTCCTTAGGTCACCAATGGACAAAATCAACAGTTTTTATCAATGGGTACACTCACTAATTCACCCAACACACAAATTTCATTTTGGCCTATGGAGGCTTACATACAAGGACTGTCATAGAATATCTTTTGATAAAGACCAGATCTCAAGAATCTAAAAGGATTTTTCGATACCCTTTTCAGAGTTCTAAAACATATCAAAAACTTGGCATAGGTTGTTTTGGACCAAACCTCCCAAAACTTGACTGTTCTGTTGTTCACAAGGACTAAATTAAACTTGGGAGCAAGATGGTTTATTGGTTCTCAATACACTAGGACACAAACTACTCAACAAACTCTTCTAAAACATCACAAAGGACCTTCTCAAGCTTTCCAATCCATCTCCCATACATTTCCAAGGTTATTTGATCAAACTACAACTTCTAACAATCATTTTGTTTACAAAGCCTAGAAATCAGGGTTACAAACTATTTTTGGGAAAAACCTCATAACTTTCTTCAAAATTGATGGAAAGGACTCAAGCCAAATGGAAAACAAAGTTAACTCATGTCACTATCCAAATCAATACATTTTAGGACATGATAGTATAGTACGGAACCATACTATGCACTATAACAATACTTTACCAGTAATTTCTGAGAAAAACAAAGGTTTATTCATGATTTTCAAATACATTTACTCCCTCTCCAACTTCAATAGAACTTCATCCTCTACTCATTCGAGCCTCATCGAGGCATATTTAAACTTCTTTCCTTAGAAAAAAATTGACTCAACAAACAAAACTAACCTTTGAATGGTATGACTGTTCAACTTCCCACGATTTGCAATTTTGCACTTCACACATGACAACTATTGAAAGATATTGACAACTATAGTAAAATGTGGTGCAGGAGCACCTAGAAAATTATGTTTTATTTTGTAATAAGTTCTATTTGACCAATGCATTTTCATTTCAGTTTGTATCTAGGTTCATTTTGTAAGTCCCAAGTGACTTAGGATACTTTTGTCAAATTGTAACCGCATAATGCCAAAATAGGGCAGTAGGGCAGTTGGAGGCTATTTTAGATGGTTGTCTCCCAGCCGCTTGGATTGGTCTCCCAGCCGCTTGGAGTCAGTTTGGTACTACTCAGGGCAAGTTGATAAATGCCTAGAGGAATGAACCAAATGATCATCAAATGTAATTAGATCGAAGAAGGGTGTGAATGTGATTGTATTGTGCTCAGGAGAAATAAAGAAATTCTGTTCTGTCCATTTAATTTCCGTTTCTTATAAATGCAAATTGTGTAACTGTAGATTTCCCTTCTTTCTGTGTTTTCCATTTTGTTGTCGTATGTCGTCATGAAGCATTCCATTGGTGAGATTTCTATCGAAATCAGTGGAAAGGCTTCGTTGTAGCAGTATTCATTTTTCTTCTTGTTTTGTTTTGTGTCGACAGTGCAGAGGATTCAGACAGGGTGTTTCGCACAGTAGGTTGACCTAGCATCTCCATGTGCTATGGTTTGGAGAAGGTAGACCATGTGACGGCGGATCGATGTATCGGTGTAGCAAACCCTAAGGTGGCCGATGGTAAATGACTCACCGATGAGTAAAGATCAAAGGTGATATCAGGGTGATTGGAGTATCGAGAGACAGATGAAAGACTTGGCCGATAAAGGAGGTCTCGCAGACGATGGAGAGTTGAATGACTCGATGTGAGTCATGTGTTATCTCACCGAAGGTAAGGTGAAGTGGAGTTATCGGTGTCTAATGTGCGCTCCCCATCATATTGGTATCAGAGCTAGAAAAAGATTTGGGTGACAAGTCGAATTGAGGATTTGTAGGAGTGTTGGCGTTTGGGTGCTGTCTGTGAATGTTTATGTCAGACAAAGAAAGTGAGACAGAGGTGGAGAGGATGCCTCCCAAAAGTATGTCGCAGGACACCATTAAGAAATTGATCGAGGAGATGCTTGAATCCAAGTTGGGAGAGTTCAAGCAGTCCAAAAGCAAAGATAGGGGAGATGAAAGTGACAGCGATGAAGGCGATACAGAAATTGAGGCAACCAATAAAAAGACAAAGGAGATACTAGCAGACCAGAGGGCATTTGTAGATGCATTGAAGTCATTTAATAGGGACACCATAGATGGGTTACCTATGTATAGTGGAAGTATGGAAGCTAAAGAGGTGATTGATTGGATTGAGGCATTGAACAATCATTTCAAATACAAAAAAGTCCCTAATGATAAGAGGGTTAAGTTAGCAAAGGCAAGATTGAAGGGATCTGCTCTTGCATGGTGGAATTATGAGCAAGGAGAGAGAGTCAAGGACGGGAAGAATATGATAACCTCCTGGGAAAGGATGAAGACCAAAATCAAGGCACAATTATTACCCCTGGATTATAATGTGCAGATGTATAAGAAGTTGCAGAATCTCAGACAGAGAGACCTTGATGTGAATGCATACACACAAGAGTTTCATAAACTCAGTCTCAGATCAAAGAGACAAGAAGAAGAGTCAGAGAAGGTGGCTAGGTACTTGAATGGCCTAAGGATGAACATCCAAGATGAGATCAACATCTTAGCACCAGAAATAGTGAACAAGTGTTTCCAATTGGCCTTAAGGGCTGAAGAGAAGATAAAGAGAAAGAGTGAGCAGAATAATAGAGGTAGAGGTGGAAGGAATTTCAGAGGCAGAGGTAGTTTTGGAGGAAGAAGTCCTAACCAGAGGCCTAGTGGTGAGTCTAGCTAAGAAGAGAAAGTTGGGGACTCCAGTAGCAGAGGAGGCTACCGAGGAAGAAGGCCTAATGGAAGAGGTGGGACAAGTGGATCAGGTAGAGGATCCAAATTCTCCAATATGAGATGTTATAACTACAACCAGATAGGGCACTTGCCATACACGTGTCCAGAGAAAGCCTCAACTTCTCATGGTGGTGACAAGAGAACCACTTTGATTCAAGAAGATGCAAGGAGTGTGACATCTCCTGAAGTGAATGTAGCATCAGAAACGGGAGAAAATCTGATGATCAAGAGGACGCTGCTCAAGGAACCAGTGCAGACTAAACCATCTCAAAGAAGGGCTTTGTTTAAAATCAACTGCAAGATCCAAGGTAAGGTTTGTAAAGTTATTATTGACTCTAGTTCTACTGATAATATTATATCTTTGGAAGCAGTGAATAAGTTGAATCTAGAAAAGATACCCCATAGCAGTCCATATAAAGTCAGTTGGTTGAATAAGGGGCAGCACATACTCATCAATGAACAGGCATGGGTAGAATTCAATATTAGGGGGTATAGAGATAAGATCTTGCGTGACATCCTTCCAATGGATGCTTGCCATCTTTTGTTAGGCAGACCATGGCAGTTTGACAGAAAGGCTCATCATGATGGAGAAAAGAATGCTTACTCATTCCAAAAGGATGGTGTGACTTATGGGATACAGTCATTGGTAGAAGAGGATCCACAACATGTAGGGTCTAGTGTAATGATGGTAGGAGAGAAATAATTCATGGACACATTAAAGGAAGGTGATGGAGTAGGTTTTTCTTTGATTGTGAAACCTAAGGGGGAAAAGAAGAAAAGTGTGAGAGAAGTAGGGCCTAAGGAGGTCAGAGATTTGCTTGAGAGTTACAAAGGAGTGATTGCAAAAGATATACCTAATTCCCTACCACCTGTCAGAGACATTAGCCATCAGATATATCTCATACTAGGAGCAGTACTTCCTAATAAGGCAGCATATAAGATGACACCTCAGCAGAATGAAGAGATAGCAAACCAAATTCAAGAACTCCTAAACAAAGGGCTGATAAGGAAGAGCCTTAGCCCATGTGCAATACCTACTGTTTGAGCCCCAAAGAAGGATGGGAAATGGAGGTTGTGTACTAATTCTAGGGCAATAAATAGGATAACCATCAGATACAAGTTTCCTATTCCTAAAATTGAAGATCTAATGGACTATTTGGGAGGTGCTACCTATTTCTCTAAGATAGACTTGAAGAGTGGGTACCATCAAATAAGGATAAGAGAAGGGGATGAGTGGAAGATAGCTTTCAAAACTAATGAAAGGTTGTATGAGTGGCTTGTGATGCCATTTGGTCTTTCAAATGCCCCTAGTACCTTTATGACGCTGATGAATGAGGTGTTGCAGGAATTCATAAGGAAATTTGTGGTAGTCTATCTTGATGATATCTTGGTGTTTAGTAAGAGCAAGGAAGAACACTTGGAACATTTGGAGATAGTCTTGAAGAGGCTGCAAGATCATAAGTTAATGATAAACTTGGAAAAGTGTGACTTCATGAAACAAGAATTGGTGTACCTAGGTATTGTCATCTCTATGGGTGATTTAAAAATGGATCCTTCCAAGGTAGAAGCTATTTTGAATTGGCCTACATCTAGGGCAATAGGAGAGGTCAGAAGTTTCCATGGTTTGGCCACATTTTACAGGAAATTTATTAAGAACTATAGTGTTATTTGTGCATCTATGTTAGAGACCATCAAGGGTGGAGGAAAGATGAAGTTTGTGTGGACAAAAGAGGTAGATCAAAGTTTTGAAAGTCTGAAGCAGAAAGTTGCCAAGTATCCTGTCTTAGTACTTCCTGATTTCAATAAAGTCTTCACCATTGAATGTGATGCAAGTGGACTGGCCATAGGAGTAGTGTTGAGCCAAGAAGGCAGACCAGTAGCCTTCTTCAGTGAAAAGTTAAATAAAGCCAAGAGGAAGTACTCCTCTTATGATTTAGAGTTGTATGCTATGGTACAAGCTCTGAAGAAATGGAGGCACTATTTGCTTCCTAAAGAATTTATTGTATACACTGACAATCATGCTCTCAATTTTTTGAATGGACAGGAAAAGCTTAGTCATAGACACATGAAATGGGTGGAAAGTCTTCAAGCATACACCTTCATCATCAAACATAAGAAAGGGATAACCAATAAGGTTGTTGATGCTTTAAGCAGAAGGGTGTTGACAGTGCAAGAAGTGCAGCTACAAAGTATGGGCGTTGAGTCCCTCAAAAAATTGTATGAAGAGGACCAAGATTTCAAGGAGATTTACAAGGTATGCAGTGAGTTTGCCAATGCTTTCCACAGTGAATTTTCATATTACACATTGCAGGATGGACTTTTGTTTAAAGGAAGTCAACTATGTATCCCTAAGTGTTCAATGAGGGATAATATTGTGAAGGAAAAACATAGTGGTGGTTTAGGAGGACATTTTGGGCTCAATAAGACCTTAGATCTTGTAAGAAGGTTTTACTTTTGGCCAAGGATGCAATCTGATATCATAAGGTTTGTTGAGAGTTGTATGATTTGCTAGAGAGCAAAGGGAGTCTCACCCAACGTAGGATTGTACCAACCTTTGCCCATACCAAATAGACCTTGGAAAAGTTTGAGTATGGATTTTGTGATGGGATTGCCCAACACAAGGACAGGTTATGATAGTGTGTTTGTTGTGGTAGATAGATTTAGCAAAATGGTGCACTTTATTCCTTGTAAGACCACCAATGATGCTAGTTACATTGCCGGTTTGTTCTTTAAAGACATTGTTAGGATTCATGGATTACCTTTGAGTATTGTATCTGACAGAAACAACAAATTTGTGGGACATTTCTGGAGAACCTTGTGGAAAAGATTAGGTACAAATTTGTCTTTTAGTTCAGCCTATCATCCTTAGACTGATGGCCAAACTGAGGTTGTCAATAGGTCATTAGGCAATCTGCTGAGATGTTTGACAAGAGAACATGGCAGTAGTTGGGATGTGGTACTCCCACAAGTAGAGTATGCCTATAATGATTCTCCAAACAGAAGTACAGGTCTAAGTCCTTTTGAAGTTGTCCATGGTAGTCATCCTAGAGGAATTTTTGAATTAAGAGATGTTCAAGGGTTGGACAAAAGGAGTGGACATGCTGATACATTTGCAGAGGCTATGAAAGAGATCCATCAACAAGTCAGAGATACTCTACACAAGAATAGTCAAAAGATCAAGGCTAGAGTGGATCAAAGAAGAAGGGATGTGCAGTAACAAATAGGAGATATGGTCATGGTTCATCTCAACAAGAATAGACTACCCACAGGAAAACACAACAAGTTGATGATGCGAAAAATTGGACCTTGTCAGATTCTGGAAAAATATGGTCCCAATCCTTACAAAATTGAACTCCCTGATGATATTGCTATTTCACCTATCTTCAATGTTGCTGATCTAACATTATATAGGAGTCCTGATACAGGGGAAGGTACAACAAATTCTGTCCAAGACACTGCAGAGTGGGTACAACATTTACCACCTAAGGAACCACCAAAGATGGAGTGCATCTTGGATAGTAGGGCAGCCAAGAAGACCAGAAATCAGACCTATTTTGAGTACTTAGTCAAATGGCAAGGACTTCTAGACTCAGAAGCCACATGGATGCTAGAAGAAGACATCAAAAAGTGGGGTGGTGATTTACAGCAGTTAGTCTCTAAGAGGACTTGAGACAACTTTCACCCGGGGAGTATGGTGCAGGAGCACCTAGAAAATTATGTTTTATTTTGTAATAAGGTCTATTCGACCAATGCATTTTCATTTTAGTTTGTATCTAGGTTCATTTTGTAAGTCCTAAGTGACTTAGGACACTTTTGTCAAATTGTAACTGCATAATGCCAAAATAGGGCAGTAGGGCAGTTGGAGGCTATTTTAGACAGTTGTCTCCCAGCCACTTGGATTGGTCTCCCAACCGCTTGGAGTCAGTTTGGTACTACTCAGGGTTAGTTGATAAATGCCCAGAGGAATGAACCAAATGATCATCGAATGTAATTAGATTGAAGAAGGGTGTGAATGTGATTGTATTGTACTCAAGAGAAATAAAGCAATTCTGTTATGTCCATTTGATTTCCATTTCTTATAACTGCAAATCATGTAACTGTAGATTTCCCTTCTTTCTGTGTTTTCCATTTTTTTGCCATATGTCGTCATGAAGCATTCCACTGGTGAGATTTCTATCGAAATCAGTGGAATGGCTTCGTTGTACCAGTATTCATTTTGCTTCTTGTTTTGTTTTGTGTCGACAGTGCAGAGGATTCAAACAAGGCATTTCACATAGTAGGTTGACCTAGCATCTCCATGTGCTAGGGTTTGGAGAAGGTAGACTATGCAACAACGGATCGATGTATGCGTAGCAAACCCTAAGGTGGCCAATGGTAAATGACTCATCGACGAGTAAATATCAAAGGTGATATCGGGGTGATTGGGGTATCGGTAGACAGATGAAAGACTTGGCCGATAAAGGAGGTCTCGCTGATGATGGAGAGTTGAACGACTCGATGTGAGTCATGTGTTATCTCGCCGAAGGTAAGTTGAAGTGGATTTATCAGTGTCTGCTGTGCACTCCCCATCAAAATGACCCTCCTAAGATCCTAGTTATATTCTAGATGGTCTATTTAGACCTTATTGAGTGACAAAATAAGACACAAACACCCAAACCTATCACAAGACCAAAAATTGACCATATTTACAAGTTTCAACATGGTGCCCCTGCACAACCAAGTAAGCTACTATATAAATTTTGGAGTGATTTGAAATTGCCATCTATGATTTTGAGAGACATGAAGTTAGGGTGCTCCAGTATTAGGTCCTCTCCCCTATCAAATGATTTGTTGCTTTTTGAATCTAATGGGCACATTTTATTTGATTATTGGGTCCTCTCTTACAACTATGAGTACCATACTATTTAAAATATTGGGGTTTCAATGCACCAATCCTATCACAACTATGGTACCCATGCCACTATTGGGCCCTCTCCCCTACTCTCAGTATCCCATTGTAAGGAGAAAATCATACCCTTAAATAAAATAGCTAGGGGAGAGGGACCAATAGTGGTGCAGGTACCAATAGTTGTGATAGGACCGTTGCATTAAAAGCCAAATATTTTAAATAGTATGGTACTGGTAGTTGTAAGAGAGGACCCAATAGTAAAACAAAATGTACCCATTTGATTCAAAAAGCAACAAATCATATGATGCCACATTAATACACTAAGAAACATGACTTAATGTACAACTATTGGTCTAACTTTTTGGGGGGGTCTATTATGACCTCAACAAAAAGTATTTTGATGACACATTTTTTCTAGGTCTATGCTCGTGAAATGAAATATTTAAATTGTCAAATCCCTAGTTTCTTAGCAATATAATTTTACAGTTCGAATGTTACACGTACATTGCTATGTCAACCCATAAAGTGAGGGCTCACCACTACTGGGCCCTCCCTTAGGCTAATTAAATAATATCGTTAATTATATGTATAACTAAAATTAAAATGATAAGTTAGGATTAGAAGCAATAAATATTTGAATAAATATAAAAATGAATGGTGTAGAAAATATAAGAAATTAATTTGCCACAATGGTAGATTTTTAGGGCTTGCTCATAGAAATGTCCCATAATGTTCAAATTGACTAAACTTTGCTCTAGTTTACCTACATGAGTGTGGAATTGATCTCCACAAGTGTGAACCTAAATTTGATGAATACATCTAAACTATAAGTAACAAGAATGAACCAACAAAAAGCTAAGTGTTAAAATTTGTTTTACTTGATCTTTTGATAATTGAGTCTTGGTAAGGGTTGACAATCTTTAAAAATACGTTTGGGAAATTTGTTGAATTGTGAGGATCACATTTTCCTTAGTAAGACCCCTAGAAAATCAATTTTATAGCTGAAAGTGAAAGATTAAAGACAACTAACAAACATGCAATAGTGCCAAAGATTATGTGACAAACAAACAATGTAGCATAGATTCTACTTTAGGATCTTTTACATTATTAAAAAATAGAGACATTAATGCTCTAGACTAGGCTAAGGATACATAATGTCTCTCCTTAGAAAAATATATCCCTTGAGCTTGATGGTGCTAGACATGGTGAAATGACTTTCAGATCCAAATCAAAGCTCATATCTATGTATTTTAATTTTCAATAGACTTGTTCAATTACAAGGCCATTGAAAATTAAAATACATGTGCTTTTTGTAATGCTTTTTAAAAGTTAATGAACATGAATTTGCTCAAAATTAGAAGCATGAGAATTTAATTTCTCTAAATTAGTGTCATATCTCTCTTCCCCCACCAAGCTTCTTGTTTGCCTTGGCATCACATGCTTTCAATTAGTTGTTTTGGTTAAGTTGTTTTAATAGTTATATATATATATGTATGTATGTATGTATGTATGTATGTATGTATGTATGTATGTATGTATGTATTTGTGTATATATATGTATGTATGTATACACACACACATATATGTTATGTATGAAAAAGAGGGATAAGGGTTTGATAGTTAGATCCTCCTTTCACTATACACATTCAAGGATAGTTAACCGAATTGAATCACAACTTCTGCAAGATGATTCACCTACAGGTTCGTTGTCACTTGTAATGATAGAGAAATTTAGAAATTAATGATTAATGTGTTAATTTAATACCTAATTATACTCAAAACCATAATTATGCAAAATCGTAAACAAACAGATGAATTCTGACAAATGCTCACACACATAGATGTTAAATGAAGATTAGATACACACCAAATTTTGAAGTTTGGGATCTTGAAATGTCAAGGGAAAAGGGACTCATGCCCAACCATAGTGTAGTATTTTCTTTAGGGGTTTCTAGACTCCTTCTGACACTGATTATCCTTGTTCTGGAGATTTCAACCTCTACAAACCTGAAGGGCAAAGGGACTAGTGCCCAAGCCTTGACAGTGCTCTTTTCTACTTCTTTCTGTTAGATCCAGAATCCTTATCCTCTGCCACACTCATTTACAACTCCACTCCACAAAATTTGATACATGTTTCCTGCAATCACAAGGAGAGGGGTTGGGGGTTGTGGTGTTTAGGAGCTTGCCTCAGTCAAGCCCCAGAATGGCATTCAAGCCTTCCAACACCGTTGTTAGAAAGAGAGTGTGTATCCTTGTAGGACAGAGGCAAAACAAATTGATAAATGATTGATTCAAACACAAATAGATATCACCTCATAGGTGTAGTTCACATGTAGATGAATATCCTTCATAACATGAGAAGATGAAGCCGAATCTGCAATAACAAACATAATAACAACACAAGTCTTCTCTACCACAATGAATGCTTTGAATGCTCTAAGATCATAAGTTGACCAAAATATCATATTCATCTTCTAGTTTACAAATGAAATGCTAAACATGATTATATATATACATTCCCACTTTAATTTCATAATTCAAACTTAATATGTCAACAACGAACACCTTTTAATGGTTTCCAACCGACATTCAAATTTGGGACCCCACCAAAATAGGGTAGGATAAGGGTGCAAGTGCCCTTGCCCCATGACCTATTTTGGGTTAGGATTAAGGGTCAATGATGTCCCTCAAGCCCCATTTGACATGAATTTCAGGCCATTTTGTCTCGGGAGTTAATTCTAACATGCAAGATGAAAAACAAGGGACCCGGGAGCTAAACTTAGGAGGTAAAAGTCCTAGGGGGATATTTTACAACACACACACACACACATATATGAAAATTAGTTAATTATAAGTTTAGAATTTATCAAAATATATTAGAATATACATAATTGATCCTAATAAAATATCATCATTTGACACACTACAAAAATATATTCTACTTGTCAAAATTTTCACTTTTTATGGGAACAATTGGATTACATAGATATTAGCATCTCTACATTTTTATTAACAAGTAGATTACAACATGATGAATAAGCATACATCTAAACTAGAAGTCATCCTTCAACTAAGTAGTCACAAGTAGGGGGATCCCATCCATCAAAGTCATCCAAGGGTCGAACCTAGCCTAGTTGTACCTCTAGGGGTTTGAACCTTGGTGGATAGAATTATCAACACATACCATCATCCTCACCAATTATGCTCAACCAATTAAGCTACAATCCTTTGGAAAATATACTATTTTTTAATCTTATGTATTTAGTGTAATATAATTAAGAGAATATATCCTATCAATTTTAACTTTCCTAAACTTAAAATAACAAAAAGTACTTAATAGATTTTCCCTCTTCTTACAACATGTTTGAATGTCTAAACAACAATAAATAGTTAAAGTGAATAGTAAATATTGATTGCTCTTATCCAATTTTTTTTCTAAAATTTGTAATAAGAAACCAAAATGTTATAAAGGTTAACATTTGAATTACAAATCACCAATGTATGAATTATAACAATTTCTTATAATGCCAAAACAAATTGTTGTCTTGCCTCTTGCTGATTTTAGCTTGGTTGTTCACCTCTTAGTTGTCCAATATTTTAATTTGTACAAATATGAATATACACATGTTTTCCCTAGATAAAATTGGTATGTCACATATTCAAGTGAGAAAATTTGTAAACCAAAAATTAGGTATTCAAACCATGTCTTGATTAATTCAATATAGAATTGCTTGAACAGGTTAAAATTTGTAGTTAGTTATATTGTGTGGTACAATGTACATTTAATCCAACCTCTTTGGAATACATTTGTCCAGTTATTTGAGCTCATTTGAAAATATTGCTTATTATATTATACTTCCACAAACATATATGGAAGTTGGTATGTTTGATGGTATTTAATATGGAACTAAATTAAAAAAATAAAAAGGTAAGATGGATTTTTTTGTGTGAGCAAAAGTGTATGACCTTTGTATGTTGTCATATCCCATATTGTCAGGTCCAGGTGATATTCACCTTACAATCCTAAGACTATGTCAATCTATTTAATTATTTAACTAGTCACATAATTTAATGTGTATCTCTATGAATCATGGAGTGTAACTTCGATGCTCCACATAAGGAAGAGGGATTTAAGTATTTAATTATTATTCTCTAGATGACTTGGAAAATGTGTTGTAAGGCAACATTGAAGAAGAGGCCATGGGATTTGTCTTATTCTACCTATCTTTAGTGGAAGAGCATCTATGACAAATTCTTATGATAACACGTAATAGTAGTAATGACAATGTGTAAGATCATATTTTGATTTGTATGATGACTATGAAAAGTCATGATAGTTTCCTTACAAGATGGAAGTTCCTATTCCAAGAGATTCCACATGTGTGAGGGACATTGGAATTTGTACCCTCACATGTGTGAGCTATGTTTAGACATGAATGGGAATTTTGAGTGCCTAAATTGGGTCTATTGTTTTGATGTAGGAGCATTTAGGGTGTAAGAGCAATCTTACATCACCAAAAAATATTGTTTCTTTTCCAATAAGGGCTAAAATTGGCAGGGATACTATTTTTAGTAAGTTGGCATCTGTGCACGTATGGATACCATATCTTACACAGACCTCCAGAATGGTGAATTGAAGCCAATGGTGAAGAAATCACTTCAATATCATTTGTCATTTGTGGGATATTAATATTTTCATTTTTTCAAATTTTAATAAAATATTGAAAGTCAAATTTGTCATTTGTGGGATATTAATATTTTCATTGTTGGAAAGCTCTTGAAAGACGTGTGTGCTTATAACGGGCCATTTTAAGCACACACGTCTTTCAAGAGCTTTCCAACAATATATTATGATTAAAAATCCAATGGTCGGATCTAAAGTTATGATCTTGCGAAGTTGTACTATCGAAATTTAAAAAAAATCTTCTTGGTGGGAGTTACAATTTATAGAATATTCTGGGGTGATTACGCATTCCAAATAAAAGAAATGAATGGGGGTTATGAGGGGTTTAGTACTGCAGATGGCGGCTATGGCTTGCAGATTTTTGTAATTAAAAAGCCCATGTGGTTGTAGCTTGAAAATTTCCTGAATATTGTAATGTCATTACATTGAGATAATAGAAAGTATGTGTTTCTTTCTTGCATTCGTCATTTTATTCTTTGTTATTGTTGTGTGTTTGGGTTGGTAAGAGGGGTACCCTTAATCAAGTGGTATCATAGAAAGGGTTCCTAAGTGTGTAGACATATCACCGACTGTGAGGTAGTAGTTTGCACAAGGGCCTAAGGTTGTGGGTTTCCTATAGAGATCAAAATGCCTCCACAAAGAAATCGTGGTGGAAGAAATGTTTTGATAGAAGAGGGTTTTAGATCCCTATAGAGGCAAATTGATGCATTGCAAGAGGATCTGCGAAGAGGGTTTGAGCCAAGAATAAGAGAAGAAAGTGAAGATGAAGCTGAAGAAGAAGAGTTATCTAAGGAAGAACAAGGTTATAAAGTAGATCCTGAGGAAGTTATGTTGTTGAGGGCCATTTCAAAGATCAGAAAGAGTCCTAGTATTGAAGTTTCTACCTATTCTGGAGATCTAAATCTGAAAGAGCTTATTGATTGGATAAATGATATGGAGGAATATTTGAATATGAAGATGTGGAGGATCTAGATTGGATCAAGTTCACAAAAATAAAGTTGAAGGGCCATGCTAGTATTTGGTAGAAGGAGGTCTAGTTAGAGAGAAATAGAAGAGGAAAAGGAAAGATTACTATATGGGATCAGATGGTGGGCAAACTAAAGAAGTAGTTCATTCTTGTGGACTATGAGTTGGAGTTGTTGAAGAAGCTACAAGGATTGAAGCAAGGTAACAAGTCTATGAAGGAGTATGCAGAAGAGTTTTATAAGATTATTATCAGAATAGGCCATGTAGAGGCCAAAAAAGAGATGATAACCCATTATATTAATGGGTTGAGGCCAAGTATTCAAGAAGAGATAATCTTGGTTAGAATGACCACTATAAAAGATGCATACTAGTTTTTCTTGAAGGTGGAAGAGAAGATGAATAAAATATTCAAAAGCAAGTAAAGAGGAAGAGGTCAAGGTGGAGGGACTGGTGGAAGATATTATGGAGGATAAAATAAAGATCAAAAGAACAGTGAAGAAGTAGACATTAGTTGAAATTAGAGAGGAGATAATGGCTACCACCCTCGTGACCACAATAATGGTGAGCAAAGAGGAACATGAAGAGGAAGACCTGGGCAAGGACTTGGAAGAGGAGGTTTCAGAGGAACCTATTTCCAATGTGGAGAAGAAGGACATCGAGCCTACGAGTGTCCCCAACATGTAGATGAAGATGCATACTCTGAGCATACTGAAGATACTGAAAGGGGAGAAACCCCAGTTGTCAGAAGAACCTTGTTAAATGAGGAGAAAGAACCGGATAAGAGGAAGAGTTTATTTCACATGAGGTGCAAGTGTGAAGGTACGTGTTGTGATATTATTATTGATAGTGGAAGTAGTGATAATCTTGGCTTAGAGGAGATGGTAACAAGTTGAAGTTGACAAGGAGAAGACATCCACATCCATATCGGATTGCATGGTTTTAGAAGGACCATAGAGCTTTGGTCATTGAGCAGTGTTTAGTCAAGTTAAAGATTGGAGACTACCATGATGAGGTGATGTGTGACATCATACCAATGGATGCATGCCATATGCTATTAGGAAGGTCATGGAGTATGATAGGTGTGCTATCCATGAAGGTTGTGCAAACACCTATTCTCTGACAAAGGATGGAGTTCATCATAAGTTGAAGCCCTTGAAGGAGGTGGAAGAAAAGGTATGTAATATTTCCATAATTTTCTTGGTAGACGGTAGGAAATTTTTAGATTGTATGAAGCACAAACATGATTTCTTTGCATTGATTCCTAAGATCAACCAAGAGAAATGTGAAGATGTACTAGTAGAAGTCTCAGATATGTTAGAAGAATTTTAGGATATTATTTTTGATAATGTCCTAGAATGTTTACCACCGGTGAGAAAGATAAGTCTCCAAATGGATTTGATACCAGGAGCCAGTTTGCCGAATAAGGCAACCCATAGAATGACTCCTGTAGAAAATGAAAGGATGAACAGACAAGTTCACGAGCTGTTAAGGAAAGAATTGATAAGGGAGAGCCTAAGTCCATGTGCGATACCTATTGTACTAGCATCAAAGAAAGATGTGAAGTGGAGAATGTGTATAGATTCTCAAGCCATCAACAAGATCACGATCAAGTACAAATTTTGATTGCCCAGAATGGATGACATAATAGATTTTCTAAGTGGAGCCAAGTACTTTACGAAGATTGATCTAAAAAGTGGATATCACCAAATCCGAATTAGAGAAGGAGATGAATGGAAGACAACCTTCAAGACATAGGAAGGTTTGTATGAGTGGTTAGTCATTCCATTTGGGCTAACCAATGCACTGAGCACATTCATGCGGCTCATGAACAATGTATTAAAAGAGTTTTTGGATAGATTTGTTATTGTTTACTTGGATGATATTTTGATTTCTACCAAGACACTAAAAGAACATTTGGTGCATATTAGAGAAGTTTTTGAGAAGTTAAGAAAATAAAAGTTGATTAATTTGAAGAAGTGTAGCTTTGTGAAGAAATAGTTGGCATACCTGGGATTTGTTGTCTCAGCAGATGGTCTTAGGATGGACCCAGAGAAGGTGAGAGCTATCATTGAATGGCCTACACCAAGGAGTGCTACAAAGGTGAGATCTTTTCATGGTTTAGCAAGCTTTTATAGAAATTTTATCAAAGGTTTCAATAGTATTTGTGCATCCATCACCTAAACAATGAGAGGGGATAGAAAGGAGTTCAAATGGACTACAGGGGCAGTGAAGAGCTTTGACATGTTGAAGAGGAAAGTTACAGAGCAACTTGTTTTGGCACTTCTAGATTTCAACAAGGTGTTTCAGGTAGATTATGATGCTAGTGGCAATGCCATTGGATCTATTTTGAGTCAAGAAGATAAACCCATTTCTTACTTTAGTGAAAAGTTGAATGATGCAAAGAAGAAGTATTTTATTTATGATCAGAAGTTTTATGCTATAGTTTAGGCATTAAAAAAATGGAGACAATATCGTTTGCCAAAAGAGTTTTTTTTTACTAATCATCAAGATTTACAATATTTGAATAGTCGAGGAAAGTTGAATGAAAAGAATGTGAAATGGGTGGAGTTTTTGTAAAGTTATACATTTGTTTTGAAGCATAGGAGTGGAAAATCTAATAGAGTTGAAGATGCCTTAAGTAGGAGGCAAACTTTGTTGACAAAGATGCAGATTGAGGTTGTTGGTTTTGATGAACTCGAGAGTTTGTATTGTAAGGATCCAGAACTTGCAGAGGCTTGGAGAGCATGCATGAAACCAATTACTTTGAATAGGACAAAATGGTTGGATTTCATAATCCAAGATGGTATGTTGTTTAGAGGAAGTCGGCTGTGCATTTTGAGGAGTTCCATGAGAGAGAACCTGATCAAGGAGAAGCATAGTGGGGGATTAGCTGGACACTTTTGTCGAGATAAGACCATTGCTCTTGTTAGTATACATTATTATTGGCCATAATTACAACAAGATGTGAGGAAATTTGTGCAGAGCTACAGAGTGTGTCAGATGGCAAAAGGAACTAGTTAGAATATAGGGCTATATCATCCATTACCTGTACTAAAGAGGCCATGGGAGGACATTAGTATGGATTTTGTTTTTGGTTTACCAAGGACATAGAGGGGACATGATTCCATATTTGTGGTGGTGGACAGATTCTCAAAGATGGCATGTTTTATTCCTTATAAGAAGACTAATGATGTTGTTCATGTTGCAGAGTTATTTTTCAGAGGTGGTGAGACTACATGGTCTACCTAAGAGCATAGTTTTAGACCGAGATACCAAGTTTGTTGGTTATTTCAGGAGGACATTATGGAAGAAGTTGAAGATTGACTTGAAGTTTAATTCTACATACCATCCATAGACCGATGGATAGGCAGAAGTGGTGAATAGGAGTTTGGGTAACCTGGTACGATGCTTAGTAGGACATAAGCCCAAGGGATGGGATTTGATTTTACCATAGGCAGAATTTTCTTACAACAATTCTATCAATATGAGTATTGGTAAATCACTATTCCAGATTGTATATGGGAGTAGTCCAAGAAATACTTTAGAGGTAAGGAAGATGGACAAAGGAGAAGAGAAAAGTGTCGAAGTTGAAGACTTTGTGAAGCACCTGAAGAATTTGCATGACGAGGTGAGAAAGCACATTGATAAGATGAATATTTAGTACAAGGCTAAGGCAGATTAGAAGAGGAGACATAATGAATTTCAAGTTGGAGATGAAGTCATGGTTCACTTGAGGAAAGAGAGTTTTCTAGTTGGAACATATAATAAGTTGAAGATGAAAAAGTTTGGGCCATGTAAAATCTTGAAGAAGCATGATTCAGGAAATGCATATGCTGTAGAGTTGCCTAAAGAAATTAACATTTTACCTATGTTTAATATTTCATATTTGACAGAGTATCATGAAGGATGGATTGAAGAAGGATAGAATCTTAGTGGAATATTCTAGCACCTACTTTAGAAAAGGAGGAGATAGAAGAAATCTTGGATAGCTGTGTGGGTAGAAGCACAAGAAATAGGCAATATGAAGAGTACCTAGTTAAATGGCGAGGAAGGCCTCTTTTAGATTCATCCTAGTTACCTAACTCTGAGGTTAACCATCTTAATTTCTCTCTAACTCTTAAGATGTGATGGGACCACTTCTTAAATTACCCCAGGTGTCTGATGCAGGAGCATCCAAGATGTAAGAGCAATCTTGCATCACCAAAAAATATTGTTTCTTTTTCAACAAGGGCTAAAATTGGCAGGGTTACTATTATTAGTAAGTTGACATCTTTTGCATGTATGGACACGAAATCTTACATAGACCTATAGAATGGTGAAGAAATCACTTCAATATCATTTGTCATTTGTGGGATATTAATATTTTCATTTCATCAAATTTTGATAAAATATTCAAAGCCAAATTTGAGGCACTTAGAGGCTCCGGATGGGCCTGAAAATTGGCCAAAAATCAAAATTTACTTTAATCGGCCATTTTATGCACACATGTCTTTTTGAGAGATTTCCAACAATATATTATGATTGAAAATCCAACACTCAGATCTAAAGTTATGATCCCATGAAGTTGTACTACAAAAATTTTAAAAAAAAATCTTCTTAGCAAGAGTTACAATTTCTAGAATATTCTGGGGCGGTTACGCATTCTAGATAAAGGAGGTGCATGGGGGTTATGAGGGGGTTCAATAGTGTAGATGGTGGCTCTAGTTTGCATATTTTTGTAATTAGAAAGCCCATGTGGTGGTAGCTTGAAAATTTCTTGAATATTATAATGTCATTACATTGAGATAATAGAAAGCATGTGTCTCTTTCTTACATTGATTGTTTTACGCTTTATTATTGTTGTGTGTTTAGGTTGGTAAGGGGAGTACCCTTCATCAAGTGGTATTAGAGCAAGGGTTCCTGAGTATGTAGACTGATTTTCAACCGTGAGACAGTTTGCACCAGGGCTTGAGGTTGTACATTTGTTGTAGAGATAAAAATGCCTCCATGAAGAAACCATGGTGGAAGAAATTCTTTGATAGAAGAGGGTTTTAGAGCCCTATAGAGGCAAATCGATGCATTGCAAGAGGATCTGTGAAGAGGGTTTGAGCTAAGAATAAGAGAAGAAATTGAAGATGAAGCTGAAGAAGAAGAGTTATCTCAAGAAGAATAAGGTGATGCAGGAGATCCTGCGGAAGTTATGTTGTTGAGGGCCATTTTGAAGAGTGGAAAGAGGCCTAGGATCAAAGTTTCTACCTATTCTAGAGATCTAAATCTAGAAGAGCTTATTGATTGGATAAACGACATGGAGGAATATTTCAAATATGAAGATGTGGAGGATCCAGATTGAGTCAAGTTCATAAAAATGAAGTTGAAGGGCCATGCCAGTATTTGGTAGAAGGAGGTCTAGTTAGAGAGAAATAGAAGATGAAAAGGAAACATTTCTAGATGGGATTAGATGGTGGACAAACTAAAGACGCAATTCATTCCTATGGACTATGAGTTTGAGTTGTTGACGAAACTGGAAGGATTGAAGCAAGGTAACAAGTTTGTGAAGGAGTATACAGAAGAGTTTTATGAGATTATTATAAGAACACGCCATGTAGAGGCCAATAAGGAGAAGGTAGCCCGTTATATTAATGGGTTGAGGCCAAGTATTCAAGAGGAGCTGAGCCTAGTTAGAATGACCACCATAGAAGATGTGCACTAGTTTTCCATGAAAATGGAAGAGAAGTTGAATAAAAGATTTGAAAGAAATCGAAGAGGAAGAGGTAAAGGCATAAGGACTGGTTGAAGAACTTATGGAGTTTGAAATGAAAATCAAAATAAAAGTGAAGATGCAGGCACCAATAGAAATCAGAGAGGAGATAGTGCCTACCGTCCTCGTGACCAAAATAAAGGTGAGCAAAGAGGAAGAGGAAGACCTGGGCAAGGACCTAGAAGAGGAGGTTTTAGAGGGACTTGTTTCCAATGTGGAGAAGGACATCAAGCCTACGAGTGTCCCCAACATCAAGGAAGAGCAAATAGAAGACCTAAAGGAAATGCACAAGTTGCACATGTAGATGAAGATACATAGTCTAAGCATTCTGAATATGTTGAAATGGGAGAAACAATAGTTGTTAGAAGAACCTTGTTAAATGAGGAGAAAAAACCAGATCAGAGCAAGAGATTACTTCACACAAGGTGCAAGTGTGAAGATAAGTGTTGTGATATTATTATTGACAGTGGAAGCATTGGTAATCTTGTCTCAGAAGAGATGGGTAACAAGTTGAAGTTAACAAGGATAAGACATCCACATCCATATCAGATTGCATGGTTGCAGAAGGACCATAGAGCTTTGGTGATTGAGCAGTGTTTAGTCAAGTTTAAGATTGGATACTACATGATGAGGTGTTGTGTGACATCATACCGACGGATGCATGTCATATGCTGTTGGGAAGGCTGTAGTAGTATGATAGGTCTGTTGTCCATGATGGCCATGTAAATACCTATTCCTTAACAAATGATGGAGTTAGTCAAAAGTTGAAGACCTTGAAGGAGATGGAAGAAAAGGTATGTAGTATTGCCAGAATTTGCTTGGTAGATGGTAGGAAATTTTTGGATTGCATGAAGCATGAGTGTCATTGCTTTGCGTTGATTCCCAAGATCAGCTAGGAGAAATGTGAAGATGTACTAGTAGAATTCTTAGATCTATTGGAAGAAGTTTAGGATATTGTTTCTAATAATGTACTAGAAGGTTTACCACTGGTGAGAAAGATAAGTCACCAAATGGATTTGATACTAGGAGCTAGTTTGTAGAATAAGGCATCCCATAGAATGACCCCTATAGAGAATGAAGAGCTGAATAGACAAGTTTATGGGCTGTTAAGGAAAGGACTGATAAGGGAGAGCCTAAGTCCATGTGCGGTACCTATTGTACTAGCACCAAAGAAAGATGGAGAGTGGAGAATGTGTATAGATTCTCGATCCATCAACAAGATCACGATCAAGTATAGATTTCCATTGCCTAGAATGGATGACAAAATGGATTATCTAAGTGGAGCCAAGTACTTTAGAAAGATTGATCTAAAAATTGGATATCACTAGATCCAAATCAGAGAAGGAGATGAATGGAAGACAACCTTCAAGACAAAGGAAGGTTTGTATGAGTGGTTAGTCATGCCATTTGGGCTAACCAATGCACCGAGCACATTCATGTGACTCATGAACGAGGTATTAAAAGAGTTTTTGGGTAAATTTGTTATTGTTTACTTGGATGATATTCTAATTTTTAGAAAGACACTGGAAGAACATTTGGTGCATATTAGAAATTTTATTGCGAAGTTAAGAAAAGAAAAGTTGTTGATTAATTTGAAGAAGTGTAGCTTTGTGAAGGAAGAGTTGGTATACCTAGGATTTGTTGTCTTAGCAGATGGTCTTAGGTTGGACCTAGAGAAGGTGAGAGCTATCATTGAATGACCTACACCAATGAGAGCTACGGAGGTGATATCTTTTCATGGTTTAACAAGCTTCTATACAAAGTTTATCAAAGGTTTTAGTAGTATTTATGTACTCCTCACTAAAACAATGATAGGGGATAAAAAAGAGTTCAAATGGACTACAGGAGCAGTGAAGAGCTTTGATGTGTTGAAGAGGAAAGTTACAAAGCAACCTATTTTGGCACTTCCCGATTTCAACAAGGTGTTTCAGGTAGATTCTGATGCTAGTGGCAATGCCATTGGAGCCGTTTTGAGTCAAGAAGGTAAACCCATTTCTTATTTCAGTGAAAAGTTGAATGATGCAAAGAAGAAGTATTTTATTTATGATCAAGAGTTTTATGCTATAGTTTAGGCATTGAAGAAATGTAGACATTATCTTTTGCCAAAAGAGTTTGTTTTATTTACTAAACATCACAGTATTTGAATAGTCAAGGAAAGTTGAATCAAAGACATTTGAAATCGGTGGAGTTTTTGCAAAGTTATACATTTGTTTTGAAACATACGAGTGGAAAATCTAATAGAGTTGTAGATGCCTTAAGTAGGAGGAAAATTTTGTTGATAGAGATGCAGATTGAGGTTGTTGGGTTCGATGAACTCAAGAGTTTGTATCCTAAGGATCCACACTTTGCAAAGGCTTGGAGAGCATGCATGGAACTTGTTACTTTGGACATGACAAATGGTTGGATATCATAATCCAAGATGGTATGTTGTTTAGAGGAAGCTAATTGTGCATATCAAGGAGTTCGATGAGAGAGAACCTAATAAAGGAGAAGCATAATGGGGGATTATTTGGATACCTTGGTTGAGATAAGAACATTGCTATTGTTAGTGAGCATTATTATTGGCCACAGTTACAACAAGATGTGAGGAAATTTGTGCAGAGTTATAGATTGTGTCAGATGGCAAAAGGAACAATTTAGAATACAAGGCTATATCAGTCGTTACCTGTACCAGAGACGCCATGGGAGGACATTAGTATGGATTTTATTCTTGGTTTACCAATGACACATAGAGGACATGATTCCATTTTTGTGGTGGTTGACAGATTCTCGAAGATGGCACATTTTATTCCTTGTAAGAAGACTAATGATGATGTTCATGTTGCAGAGTTATCTTTCAGAGAGGTGGTGAGACTACATGCTCTACCTAAGAGCATAGTTTCAAATGGAGGTACCAAGTTTGTTGGTTATTTCTGGAGGACATTGTGGAAGAAGTTGAGGATAGATTTGAAGTTCATTTCTGCACATCATCCACAGATCTATGGATAGACAAAAGTGGCGAATTGGAGTTTGGGTAACCTACTATGATGCTTAGTAGGAGATAAGCCCAAGGGATGGGATTTGATTTTACCACAAGTGGAATTTTCTTACAACAATTTTGTTAATAGGAGTACTAGTAAATCACCATTCTAGATTGTATATGGGAGTAGTCCAAGAAATGCTTCAGAGCTAAGGAATATGGACAAAGGAGAAAAGAAAAGTGCCAAACTGAAAGAATTTGTAGAGCACCTCAAGAATTTGCATGACGAGGTGAGAAAGCACATTCATAAGATGAATATTCAGTACAAGGCTAAGGCAAATTAGAAGAGAAGATATAAGGAATTTCATATTAGAGATGAAGTCATGGTTCACTTGAGGGAAGAGAGGTTTCCAGTTGGAACATATAATAAGTTGAAGATGAAAAAGTTTTGGCCATGTAAAATCTTGGAGAAGCATGATTTGGGAAATGCATATGAGGTAGAGTTGCCTAAAGAAATTAACATTTCATCTGTGTTTAATATTTTAGATTTAATAGAGTGTCATGAAGGAGGGATTTAAGAAGGATTAATAGAAGAAAAATGGAATATTCTAGTGCGTACTCCAGAAAAGGAGGAGACAGAAGAAATCTTGGATAGCCATGTGGGTAGAAGCACAAGAAACAGGCAATATGAAGAGTACCTATTTAAATGGAGAGGAAGGCCTATTTAAGATTCATCCTGATTATCTAAGGCTAAGGTTAACCATCTTTGTTTCCCTCTAACTCTTGAGATGTGATGAGGTCACTTGTCAAATTACCCCTGGTGTCTGATGCAGGAGCATCCAGGGTGTAAGAGCAACCTTGCATCACCCAAAAATATTGTTTATTTTTTAATAAGGGCTAAAATTGGAGGGTTACTATTTTTAGTAAGTTGGCATTTACGCACGTATGGACATGAAATCTTACACAAACCTCCAGAATGGTGAAGAAATCACTTCAATATCATTTATCATTTGTGGGATATTAGTATTTTCATTGTTTCAAAATTTTATAAAACATTCAAAGTCAAATTTGAGGCACCTAGAGGCTCCAGATGGGCCCGAAAATTGGCCAAAAATAAAATACACCCTAATGGGCCATTTTATACACGCATCTTTTCAGGAGCTTTCCAATGATATATTATGATTGAAAATCCAACAGTTGGATATAAAGGTATGATCCCACAAAGTTGTAATACTGAAATTTAAAAAAAAATAATTCTTGGTGGGAGTTATAATTTCTAGAATATTCTGGGACAGTTATGTAGTCCAAATAAAGGAGGTGAATGGGGGTTATGGGAGGGTCCAATAGTGCAGATGGTGGCTCTGGCTTGCAGATTTTTGTAATTAGAAATCCCATGTGGTGTAACTAAAAAATTTCTTGAATATTGTAATGTCATTACATTGATATAATAGAAAGAATGTGTTTCTTTCTTGCAATCATCATTTTATTTTCTATTATTGTTGTGTGTTTGGGTTGGTCAGGGGAGTGCCCTTCATCAAGTGGTATCAGAGCAAGGGTTCCTGAGTGTGTAGACAGATCGCTGACCATGACACAGTTTGAACTAGGGCCTAAGGTTGTGGGTTTGTTGTAGAGATCAAAATACCTCCATTAAGAAATCATGGTGGAAGAAATGCTTTGACAGATAAGGGTTTTAGAGCCCTATAGAGGCAAATTGATGCATTGCAAGAGGAGCTGCAAAGAGGGTTTGAGCCAAGAATAAGAGAAGAAAGAGAAGATGAAACTGAAGAAGATGAAGAGTTATTTGAGGAAGAACAAAGTGATGCAGGAGATCCTATGGAAGTTAGGTTGTTGAGGGCCAATTCAAATATTAGAAAGAGGCCTAGGATCAAATTTTCTACCTATTCTGGAGATCTAAATCCAGAAGAGCTTATTGATTTGATAAATGATATGGAGGAATATTTCAAATATGAAGATGTTGAGGAATCCAGAACAGGTCAAGTTCATAAAAATGAAGTTGAAGGGCCTTGCCAGTATTTGGTGGAAAGAGGTCTAGTTAGAGAGAAATATAAGAGGAAAAGGAAATATTACTAGATGGGATCAAATGGTGGACAAAATAAAGAAGTAGTTCATTCCTGTGGACTATGAGTTAGAGTTGTTGAAGAAGCTACAAGGATTGAAGGAAGGTAACAAGTCTATGAAGGAGTATACAGAAGAGTTTTATAAGATTATTATTACAACAGGATATGCAGAGGCCAACAAGGAGAAGGGAGCCTATTATATTAATGGGTTAAGGCCAAGTATTTAAGAGGAGTTGAGCCTAATCAGAATGACCACCATAGAAGATGCGTACTAGTTTTTCCTAAAGGTGGAAGAGAAGCTGAATAAAAGATTCAAAATCAAGCAAAGAGGAAGAGGTTAAGACAGAAGGACTGGTGGAAGATCTTATGGAGGCTGAAATGAAGATCAAAAGAAAAGTGAAAAAATAGGCACCACTCAAAATTAGAGAGGAGATAATGCCTACCACCCTCCTGACCAAAATAATGGTGAGCAAAGAGGAAGAGGAAGAGGAAGACTTGGGCAAGGACCTAGAAGAGGAGGTTTCATAGGAACCTATTTCCAATGTGGAGAAGAAGGACATCGAGACTACGAGTGTGCCCAACATCAAGGAAGTGCAAATAGAAGATCTAGAGGTAATGCATGAGTTACACATGCAGATAAAGATGCATAGTTTGAGCATTCTGAATATGTTGAAATGGTAGAAATCCTAGTTGTTAGAAGTGTAGACACCCAAATTTGTCCATGTCTTGCAACACCTTGTCAAATACATTATTAGAGACATCATGTAGCATTTTGTCCTAATCCCACTCATAATCCCACTCCTAATCCCATTTATCCCACCTAATGAATTAATAAAATAAATCATATTTATTCAATTAATTCCCATTCACATGTCCCAACTAATTCAAATAAAATATTCAAATTAATCCTCACCTTTCACCACAATCCCAACACTTGTCCACCTCTCAATTGAATCATGTGTGGTAGTACAACTTTCATTTAATATCCTTCACATGCACAACTAATTTAAATAATCTTTTATTTAAATCAGGTCTCCTTTAGTCCTCTACACACATGTCACATGACTACAACTCCTCATGGAGTAGGAAAACCCAATCGATCCTAGCCGTCCACATCATTGAAATCAACTTTCGATCTCAACCATCAATTCAAATCAACCCTTTCCTATAAATACACCTTCACCCAAGCCATTTGATCACATCTAGTTTTTGAGTAGCCTTATGTTGTTGAAATGCCATTAGAGCCTTTGCATCATTCATCATATGCTATTGTTATGTTGCTGAAATAGTGAGCACCCAACATTCCTCCTATATTCAACCTTCAAAATCTTGCATTCCTATGCTAGGTTGAGAAGAGCAATGGAGATAAATCAAGCTCAACATGGAGATTGGTTTGCATTTGCATTTGTTGTTTTCATTTTCATGCCAGTTTGTGCTTCATTGTGCTTGTTAGGGTTTGAATATCTTGTTGTTTTAGTTTTAGACCTAATTTTTGCCCTGACGACATTTGGTGAACTTGATGTGAATCCATGCAAATCTAATGTTTTTTGTTGATTTCTAAAAATTAACTATTGTAGGTGACCTCTGGAGCTCAAACAGACCTTGTCGTTGAGTCTAGGAGGCCCAAGAAATGAAAAATGACATAAAACTCAATTTTTTGTCACAGGAAAAAAATTGATTTTTTTTACTTTAGGCCCCTATGCAGAGCCATACCGTACAGATCCGTGCGGATGTATGGCCTACACAGAGGTCCTCTCAGATTGCATTATTGGTTTGTTTGTGTTGATGTTTGTACATTTGAGGTTAACATTTATTTGTAGGGTTATTTTGTTGTTAGCAGATTTAAGATTTTCATTCGTTGTAGGTTTAAATTTTGGTCGCTACCATCAAAAGCCTCCACCATTGCTCACGAAGCTCACCTCCTTTCCACTAGCAAGTGTTCAGAAACCACTAGTCGCCACCTATAAACTTTCTAGCTCCTCCTCTATCAAGGCCCATCCTCTAGTCTCACCGCTGACTCCTAAACCCTACCAAACCTCTGACCTAACCCTAGATTCTATGCTTCATCGACCAACACCCTGGGGCCACCACTCATCCAACCTCACCATCACTACCTTTTTTATACTAATCAATCCTCTCAGGTCGGTGCCACTGGTGGCGACTAGTCTCCATTCACTACCGGGTCTTATCTCTCCAAACCCTAACTAAGCCTTAAGACAATCATGGTCTTCATGGACTGCGTGATTTTGGGTTATAGTCATAGTCTCCGTTGGGAGGTCTGCAGTCATAAGCCTTAGCAGTACCTAAACTCTTCATAGATCTGATAATATTAACCGTCGCTTGAAGCCCTAAGATGCAGGCATTTGGGGGTAGTCACATTGGTGACCGAGGGGGAGGGTTTTACCATTAGACCCTCTTTTATTTTTAATTCCTTTTTTTTTAAATTTTCACCCTCGGCCAGCCCCTCGAATAGGGGTTGTGCCTAAACTTAACTACCCAAGAAGATAAACACTGTGTACCTAGACTATTTCATGTGAGTGCTTGGCTAGACCGCTAGCGGTCAACTTTTAAAACTGCCAGCCTGCCCTTTGCTTCTATATGCCCTAATAGGGCATTTTTTCTTTTTCTCATAACTTCATCATACGGGATCAAAAATTTACAAAAAAGAAATTGTTGGAAAGATAACTTAGTGAACTACATAGTGGTGGAGATTTTATCAAGTGATTGTGTCATTTATCAGGCTTGTTTCTTAGTCAAAGTCAAACTTAATTTCAAACTTCAAATGAGCATAACTCTTGCAAAGTTGATATGATTTTTGCAAATTTTTTAAAAAGTGCATAGAATTTCATCTACTTTCTATTCATACAATCCATTCAATTGTATCTGTTCATATTAATTAGATTTAACCAGATTCTTAATTTTTTGTATAACATATTTCTATACAAGTTTACTTATTTCTTCTTGGGATTTGTGGCTTCTAGGTGCATCTAAGGAGTTACAGCAGCATTGGGATCAATCATACACAATAGATTGGAAGTGAAAATATTTAGGTGCACTCATTTCATCTTTCATCTTTTCATTTCAATCAATCAATCTTGCTTTCAAAACACACTTTAATTTGGGCATAAAAAGAACAACTTGTTTGCATATACATTTGGATTTTGGGCTCTAAAAATAACACTTGTCTTCAATCACACATTCAAATCAAGTCTAAAATTAACCATTGTCTTCCATCACACATTTTGACTTGGGATTAAAAAACAAGTGCTTGAACTATTTGGTGAACTTGAGTGAGATTAGTAGTGTGTATGCTCTTCTCATGCACTTCGTGCGACCTTGAGAATCAAAAACATCTCTCATGCATTCAATTTCACACCTCACATTTCATTTTCTTAAAGGGGAATTAACAAGTGCGAGTGTGAATCAAGTGTGCATGTGTATGCTCTCTCCTCACACCATAAGGTGATCTTGGAAATCAAAAACACCTCACTTGGTTTTCTTTTGTCATACCCTTCCTAGGAGGCTTGCTTGGAGACACACCACTCCAAGGGATGACCTCAACTCTAGCATTCCGGTGGAGTATAAACAGCGAGGTGTGAATCGAAAGACACCCTCTTTGGAAGTCAAAATCTTGTTACTCTTGGCTAAGCTCCAAAGAACTTTATACCTTTGGGAAGTGAAGGTGAAGGGTGGGTTACCCCTTTCTCCCAGATGTTTGGCATTATTTCCCTTTCATTTCACAAAATTGGGTCCCCCATACCTCAAGTATATTGAGGACATCCTTAGTGAACTTGTGCATCATAGCTTAAGACCTAATTGGCCACACCTACCTAACTAGTATTAGGCTTGTTGATGTGTCTTCCACGTGTGCTTGCTTAATCATCACATTCTTCAAATTTTAAATTCAAATTGTTTATGTGTCTTGCGTGTGTGATTCATGTGTGTACATGTGTAATCATGTGTTTGCAAATTGCCAAATCAAGCTATAAACACCAAACACATAAAAAATGATTCTAAACATTCTTTCCAACACATTCACTCTAAGACAAGTCACCCTAATCATCCTAATCATATCCTATTCATAATCCAATTAACTTCATCCTAATCAATCCAAGTCATCTAATCTCATCATTACACATAATCATCATTCTCCTTCTAATCCAATCAATCATTATCCTAATCATATCCAAGTCATTCAATCTTGTCATTCCACATCATATCCTAATCATCGTCACCCTCTTTCTAATCCAATAAATCATTATCCTAATCATATCCAAGTCATCCAATCTTGTCGTATCCTAATCATCATCATCCTCTTTATAATCCAATCAACATCATTCTAATCATTACACATTATCCAATCATTCCAAGCCAAGTCATCCTAGTCACATTCGCCCTAATCATCCTCTTTCTAATCCAATCAATTTCATTCTAATCATATCTTATCTATCCTAATCATTCCACATCATCATTCTCATTCTAGTCAAACACTTGTCAAAATGGTTGTAATCCTTAGAAAGCCTACACACCAACCAAAACCCAAGATAACAATTAAAGGTGTCCCTCCTAATCCAATTCATGAAGACAATGCAAGACCCAAGATCACAATTAAAGGTGGCCCTCCTCCTAATCCCAATCATGAGAACAAACCAAGGCCCAAGATCATAATTAAAGGATCCCCTTCTCCTACTCCAAATAATGAGGGCAAACCAAAGCCCAATCTTATACTCCAAGGAGCCTCTCCTCCTAAGCCCAAGTTCATACTTCAAGGAGGTTATCTCTTTAGTTATGAGGATGAGACAAGTCCAAAACCCAATTCATCCACACATCAAGACAATGCCACATCAACTTATCCCACATCTTTCCAAGTCAATGCCACATCAACTTATCCCACATCTTTACAAGTCAATGCCACATCAACTTATCTCACATCTTTCCATGTCAATGCCACATCAACTTATCCTACATCTTTCCATGTCAATGCCACATCAACATATAAATTCACTTCACAACAAGAACATGTGAGCCCAAGTCCATCTTGGCAACAAGATCAAATGCCATCAACTTCATACCAACCAAATTCATCCACATATCATGTAAATTATACACCACCATACTCCACTTCTTCCAATATCAACCCACATCCATATCAATCAATACCTAAAGATCTTTTTGTTGCAAGTATGAGGTAAACCAGTGTTGTCATTGATGGCAACATACTCATATTGCTTTGACAAGAAGGATTCAATGAGCAGTGTGCTGAGGACATTGAGAAAATTAGCCTCAGTCAGGAACAGTAAAGAACAGTGATGAGAAGAAGGCAAATGTACTGTATAGGATGCGAACCAAAGGATGCGGATTAAAGGGTTTGTAGATATGAGTCTTGAGATGCTTCAGTTAAGATTTTAGAGGTCCGCATGAAGATCTGAAGGAGTTGTGGCTGTCGGTGTAGAACCGGTTCCGGCAAGTATTCAGAGGTGACAGAGGATCACAAAAAGGTCTGGTGAGGTCCAGAACTATATACTCCTAATCTGCGGATTGGAAGGAGTCTTTGGGATGTCCTTATGATGTGCCATCTTGAGTTGTGTATGATTTGGAGGTCCGGAAGTACCTCTTGCATTATGACAGTGGCGACAGATAGTGTTCTTGAAGTTCCGGATAAGGAGGATAAGAGATTTCAGTAAGTAAAGGAAATGTGGATGTACCTGGTCATTTTGGCAAGCTTGTGAAGGTTCTTGGATCATGTTGAGGTTGTGTTGTTGGTCCGCATTGATAGTAGAGCCCGGAATTGAAGATATTCCTCCGGATGAAGTTCTTGCTCTGTTTAGCCGACCGGATGAGTTGTTCATCCTGCGAATGTTCTTATGGTGGCCGACCAGATGTGTTATTCATCTTGCGGATATTCTTATGGTTGATTGCTGACTTAGATGATTGTTCCTAAGTCGATGTCTTGTATAAATAAAGGTTTGTGAGTTCATTTTGAAGTGTGAAAGGTGCAGATGTGAGCATAGTAGCGAAGAGAAGTACAGAAGGCAGAGCAGATGTTTCTAGGCTTAAATGGAACTGATCCAGACATGGTAAAGATGTCATTCTCCAGTTCAAGACTGTGATTCTTATCACTTTGTAGACAGTGTGTCTCCTTGTAGGCAGTGGGCCCCTTTGTGAGCAGTGTGCTCGGGCAGTGAGCCCTAATTGGCAAGTGCCATTTTGTAATACCTTATTCTTCTAACAGAGAATAATCTTTGGGTTAATCACCCCATGGTTTTCTCCCTTAACCGGGTTTCCACGTCAAAAATACTGTGTCATGTGTTTCTCATTTCATGGTAATGTTTGTTTGTTTGATTCAATACTGCTTTGATTAATAAGAAGGTTCAAAAGAAGAAATAATTAGGATAACTGATTCACCCCCCCTCTCAGTTATCAACAATTGGTATCAGAGCCAGGTTCCTCTGAAAGAAGCTTAACCGCTTGAGGAGATCTAGGATGTCGTCATACAAAAAGGATAGTCCGAAGTTCGATGGAACCAATTTTACTCTCTGGAAGGGTCGCATGAAATGTCACCTGGAATGTATGGGAAAAGCATACTTGGCCATGGTTTCAAAACCATATGTACCTCCACAAGGTGGTCCGACAACTCTGAATGAAATCACAGAAGCTGAAAACAATCTGCGGACCAAGGAAGCTCTTCTAAGCACATTGAATGACTCAGATCTCTCAAATGTTATTGACCTACCAACTGCATATGAGATCCTGACTAAACTGGAACTTTTGTATGAAGGAGATGAGTTTGTCAAAAGTGCAAGGTTGCAAAGTCTGAAAGGGAAATTCGAAAGATTGAAGATGAGAGATGATGAAAACATCACTACTTTTATGCCAAGAGTGAATGAACTAGTGTGTGGAATTAGAAATGCTGGTGGAACTCTGGATCAAAATGAGATCGTTTGCAAAATCCTTAGATCCCTTCCTGCTGCCTACAAAATCAAGGTTGCTGCAATTGATGAATTCAGAGCCCACACAACTGTCACAAGAGAACAATTGGCTAGCAAGCTAGCTGCATTTGAAATGACCGAGTTTGGAGATGATCTTCCCAAGACTGAATCTGCTTTCAAAGCCAGTGCCTATGTGAAAGGCAAACAGAGAATTGATCTGGGAGAAAACTCTTCAAGGAAGATGACATGGTATGATCAAGCAAGAAGAGACATGGAAGAAGAAGAAGCAGAAACAGCTCAACTTGAAGCCCTCATTGCAAAAAGACTACCAAGAGGATCCGGTAAGTATGAAGGAAAACTACCCTTTAAGTGCTTCAACTGCAATAAGATTGGTCATTTTGCTTCAAGATGTCCGGAAAGATCTGCAAGGTCTAATACTAACAGACAAAGGTTTCAAAAGAATTGCTATTATGTTCATGAAGAAGATGACAATGAAGGAGTAACAGATGATGAATCAGAACTAGGAAGCAAATCCGGAAATGAGTGGGTGTTTATTGCCATCAAGGAAGAAGATTCAATACTCTTTGAATCTGTCAATCACAAAGTTGTTGAAAAAGCTTTAGCTGCTCAAGTGGAAGAAAAGGATGATTGGGTTATTGACAGTGGATGTTCTCACCATATGACTGGTGACAAGGATAAGTTCTTGAATTTGGAAAGGTATGAAGGAGGAATGGTAAAGTTTGGTGACAATTCTGCTGGCAGAATCAGAGGCAGGGGAACTATTTCCTTTGATGGAAAGAGCAAAACAGGTAATGTACTATATGTTGAAGGATTGAAGCACAATCTTCTCAGTGTTGGTCAGTTAGTAGACAAAGGCTATGATCTTCAGTTTAAGAATGGAAAATGCAAAATCTTTACAAGCTCCGGAACTGAAATTGCATCCGGTACTCAGACAAAAGGTAATATCTTTCATCTGGTTGGTTCAAATAAAAGTTGTTTGTTTGTTCAAATTGATCAGAGTTGGTTATGGCATAGAAGAATGTGTCATGTAAATTTTGATAACATCATCAAGATAAGCAATACTCAGGCTGTAAGAGATCTTCCAAAATTGATGAAACCTACAAATAGTTTGTGCATAGAATGTCAGCTAGGTAAACAAAGCAGAGTCTCTTTCAAAAGCAAAGATCAGTCTTCTACCGGATTGTTGGAATTAGTACATACTGATCTCTGTGGTCCGACAAGAATCAAGAGTCTGCAAGGTGATAGATATTTCATGTTGTTAATTGATGATCATTCCCGGATGATGTGGGTTACCTTTCTAAAAGAAAAATCTGAAGCATTTGAGAAGTTTAAAATCTTCAAAGCTTTGGTAGAGAATCAAACCAGATTAAAACTAAAGTGTCTAAGATCTGATAGAGGTGGTGAATTTACATCTGGAGAATTCATTGACTATTGTGAGAAGCAGGGTATAAGGAGACAATTGTCTGCTCCTAGGACTCCACAGCAGAATGGAGTAGTTGAAAGAAAGAACCGGACCATCCAGGAAGCTGCCAGGACAATGATGTTGGAAGCAAATGTTCCTCAGATGTTCTGGAAAGAAGCTATCAGCACTGCAGTCTACACTCTAAATCGAGTTCAAATCAGAAACAATACTGGTAAGACCCCCTACGAACTCTGGTTTGGCATCACTCCCACTGTGAAATATTTCAGAGTATTTGGTAGCAAGTGTTATATCAAAAGAGATGAAGATCTAGGAAAGTTTGATGCTAGAAGTGATGAAGGAATTTTCTTGGGCTACTCCACTCAAAGCAAAGCATACCGGTGTTACAATAAGAGACTGAGGAAGATGATAGAAAGTACTAATGTGAAAGTTGATGAAGGAATTGAGAAGCCCTCAAGATTTTATGAATCTGATGAAGATGACCAAGACAGTGTTCAAGGAACTCAATCCTCTCCGGTAAGACAGAGTCAGCCTGATCCGGTAAATCAGGAAGAAGAGATAGGTTTGAATGAGCCTGATCAAGAAGCAGCAGTGCAGGATACTCCCAAAATTCCAAGGTATGTGACACTAAACCACTCTGAAGATCAGATCATAGGGGATAGAAGCAAAGGTGTGCAAACTAGAAGGAATGTTGCTCAAAATCAGGATGAATGTTGTCTGATTTCAAAGATTGAACCTAAAATAGTAAATGAAGCCTGCAATGATGAAAACTGGACTAAAGCAATGAAAGATGAATTAATGCAAATTGAGAAAAACCATACTTGGGATCTTGTTCCCAGACCTAGAGACAGGAATGTGATTGGAACCAAATGGGTCTTCCGGAACAAATTAGATCAAGCTGGTAAAGTAATCAGAAACAAAGCTAGATTGGTCTGCAAAGGCTACTCCCAAATAGAAGGAATTGATTATGAAGAGACCTTTGCTCCCGTGGCAAGAATTGAAGCAGTCAGATTATTTCTTGCATTTGCTGCCTTCAAAGACTTCAAGGTATATTAGATGGATGTCAAATCTGCCTTCCTAAATGGTGATCTGGAAGAAGAAGTTTACATTGAACAACCGGATGGATTTCAATTATCTGACAATGATGATATGGTCTGTAAGTTAAAGAAAGCATTGTATGGATTAAAACAAGCTCCAAGAGCATGGTATGAAAGGTTGGATAAACATCTTGTGCAGATTGGATTCAGCAAAGGTACTGCTGACAGTAACTTATATTTCAAAATTGATCATGAAAACATTTTGATTGTTGAAGTGTTTGTAGATGATATCATTTTTGGAGGAAGAGATAGTATGTGCAAAACTTTTGCAAATCAGATGAAATGTGAGTTTGAAATGTCTATGCTTGGTGAAATGAATTTCTTCTTGGGTCTGCAAATTACTCAAACAAAGAAAGGAATCTTCATTTCTCAGACCAAATATGTGAAAGAATTGTTAAGGAAATTTGGTATGGAAGATTCAAAACCAATGAACACTCCCATGGCAACCGGATGTAAGTTGAGCAAAGATGATGACTCTCCAAAGGCAGATCAGACAATGTATAGATCAATGATTGGTGGATTGTTGTATCTCACTCAGACCAGACCAGATATAATGCAGGCTGTTGGTCTTGTGGCAAGATTCCAGGCTGATCCTAGAGAATCTCATGTTATGGCAATCAAAAGAATTTTTAGGTACTTGAAAGGAACAGTTGAGTATGGTCTATGGTACCCTAGAGATCCGGATTTCTCCCTTCATGCTTACACAGATGCAGATTGGGTAGGAGATGTATATGATCGAAAGAGCACCAGTGGTGGAGCATTCTTTTTGGGGAGGAGATTGGTTTCTTGGCTAAGCAAGAAACAAGATGCAATATCTCTGTCTACAACTGAAGTAGAATACATTGCAGCAGCAAGTAGTTGCACTCAAATCCTATGGATGAAGCAGATGCTAAGAGATATTAAAATTGAATATGCGGAGCCTATCACAATTTTCTGTGATAATTCAAGTGTAATTAATATTTCCAAGAATCTGATATTACACTCTAAGACTAAGCACATATCTATCAAGTTTCATTTCTTGAGAGAACAAGTGAACAAGGAAGAAGTCAGGTTGGAGTATGTTCCCTCCAAGGATCAGATTGCAGATATTTTTACTAAACCTCTTCCCAAGGACTCTTTTGAATATCTCCGGGAGAAGTTAGGGGTCATGGCCCCTCCGGTGATAAACTAGGATGCACTGATGTGCATCAGTCTGGTGGATATCACAGTCATATCTTGTGATCCGGATTGATGATTGGGAGCTGCTACTAAGGGGGAGAAGCTGGTATGATTCTGATGTGTCAAAATTGCAAGTATGAGCCCTTTGCCATTGATGTCAAAGGGGGAGAGAAGACATGTGAAAAACAAGTAGCTGATGATCAAAAGGGGAGCAGCAAATGAGGAGAAGACATGTTGCTGATAGGGGGAGAAGTGACAGAAAGGAGAAGTTTTCTGTCTTGATGGTTTTTCACATCATATGTTGCCATCAATGACAAAGGGGGAGATTGTTGCAAGTATGAGGTAAACCAGTGTTGTCATTGATGGCAACATACTCATATTGCTTTGACAAGAAGGATTCAATCAGCAGTGTGCTGAGGACATTGAGAAAATTAGCCTCAGTCAGGAACAGTAAAGAACAGTGATGAGAAGAAGGCAAATGTACTATATAGGATGCGAATCGAAGGATGCGGATTAAAGGTTTTGTAGATATGAGTCTTGAGATGCTTTAGTTAAGATTTCAGAGGTCCGCATGAAGATCTGAAGGAGTTGTGGCTGTCGGTGTAGAACCGGTTCCGGCAAGTATTCAGAGGTGACAGAGGATCACAAAAAGGTCCGGTGAGGTCCGGAACTATATACTCCTAATCTGTGGATTGGAAGGAGTCTTTGGGATGTCCTTATGATGTGCCATCTCGAGTTGTGTATGATTTGGAGGTCCAGAAGTACCTCTTGCATTATGACAGTGGCGACAGACAGTGTTCTTGAAGTTTCGGATAAGGAGGATAAGAGATTTCAGTAAGTAAAGGAAATGCAGACATACCTGGTCATTCTGGCAGACTTGTGAAGGTTCTTGGATCATGTTGAGGTTGTGTTGTTGGTCTGCATTGATAGTAGAGCCCAGAATTGAAGATATTCCTCCGGATGAAGTTCTTGCTCTGTTTAGCGGACCGGATGAGTTGTTCATCCTACGAATGTTCTTATGGTGGCCGACCGGATGTGTTATTCATCTTGCAGATATTCTTATGGTTGATTGCCAACTTAGATGATTGTTCCTAAGTTGATGTCTTGTATAAATAAAGGTTTGTGAGTTCATTTTGAAGTGTGAAAGGTGCGGATGTGAGCATAGTAGCGAAGAGAAGTACAGAAGGCAGAGCAGATGTTTCTGGGCTTAAATGGAACTGATCCAGACATGGTAAAGATGTCATTCTCCAGTTCAAGACTGTGATTCTTATCACTTTGTAGACAGTGTGTCTCCTTGTAGGCAGTGGGCCTCTTTGTGAGTAGTGTGCTCGGGCAGTGAGCCCTAATTGGCAAGTGCCATTTTGTAATACCTTTTTCTTCTAACAGAGAATAATCTTTGGGTTAATCACCCCGTGGTTTTCTCCCTTAACCGGGTTTCCACGTCAAAAATACTGTGTCATGTGTTTCTCATTTCATGGTAATTTTTGTTTGTTTGATTCAATACTACTTTGATTAATAAGAAGGTTCAAAAGAAGAAATAATTAGGATAACTGATTCACCCCCCCTCTCAGTTATCAACACTTTTATCTACATATCCCACCATTTCACCTTACCATTAAATTTATTCACAAGATTATCAAGTGCCTTCACAACAAGAACATGCGAGCCTAAGTTACCCTATGCAGCAAGATCAAGCATCCTTAAGTCGTCATGCTACCTTTGACAAGGGAGATACCAATCTAGATTTTGTATCCTATGAGTACCCTCCATCATTATCCACTCAAATGCCAATCCAAAAGCATACTAGTCCTATACCAACACCATCATTTACTCCCAATCCTAATTCATTGGTCCATCAACCTTCTAATCCATCGAGCTTTCCATTACCTTCGCCCTCATGTTCCTCCAATCTTCCACAAAAGCATTCTTGGGAGATAACCCTACAACAATTGGTCCAAGGACAATCACTTGAGCTACCCTTGATAAAACCATCTAGTCCAAGTCCTAATCCATCTAATCCTACTACCCCTCCATCCAATCAAAATCCTAATCCTAAGCTTACAACACCTTCCACCCCTATTATCCCTCCACCAAATCCTAATCCTAAGCCTACAACACCATATACCATTATTATCCAAACATTATATTGTCCATCCACCCATACACTTATGAAGGATGTGATCCATTAGCTATTAGCAAGGAATCAACCATCTCCATGTCACCAAACACCTATCCTTGAGCTTATCAAAGAACTTCCAAATGCCATGTCCAATCCTACAACCCCTTCATGTAGTCCACAACCCCTCAAGTCTATTTAAGAGTCTCCCACCATGAGTCCAAGTCAAGAGCCATTGTACCCTCATGTTGGTGATTTTCAAGAGCTTATCAAGCCCATATAAGAGTCTCCCACTTCCACTTCCATTCAAGAAAGTCGAGCTATGTCAAGAGTCTAATCTAAAGTATGTGGAAACATCAAGCCCTTATTCTAATCAAGATCAAATCTTTTCCATTCAGCCCATCCACAACCTATACCTTCTTTATGATCAAGATATTACCTATGAAGACGCTATCCATGAGAAACTTGATCCTATACCTATCCATGAGCAAACAATCCAAATCCAACCTATCCATAACACATATTTTAGCTGATCAAGATGATATATATGATGACGAAGCTATCCATGAGCACCTTGATCTTATCCATCGTCCTATACCTATCCATGAGCAAGATATCCAAATTTCTCCAATCCATCCTCCATCTATCCCTATCCATAATTCCACAACATCTACTTCTCTTGATGAGACACTTGGCTCCCAAGAAAACATAGATGATCAAACCAATAGCTTGGATCTTAATGAGCATAATTATACTCAAGTTCCTAATGATCCTTTGTCATCTACTTTCAACCATGTTGCAAATCCATCATCATAATGTATTAGTCTTACCACCCTCATCCATGAATGTTCTTCCTTAGGACAACAACAACCTTTGTCTACTACCTCACCTTCTCCATCCAATAATAAGCTCAAGTCTAGTTCCCAAAGCACACCAAGTCCCATTGTCCATTGCATACTCCAAAACATGAACTACCAAGGTAAAGGCTTAGGCCTTCATGAACAAGGTATTTTGGAGCCGATCCATGTCAACATTCCTCCACGCTCATATGGTCTTGGACACACACCCCAAGGTAAACAATCTAAACATGTTGGTAATTCCTCCATGCACCCTAAGTCCACCACTTTCCATCACAAACCACATCATATACCTAAAACATATGTGGCCATTCCACCTCCACCATCCTACAAATGTCAAAAGAATGTGAACATACACGTTCCACCATCCAATTTACCTCCATTACTTCCAACTCCTAATTTCCCTCCATCAACTTTACCTCCACTCCTTCTAACTCGTACTATCCCTCCATCCACTTTGCCTCCACTTATCCATAAGTCCCCTAACAATCCTAATCATGACCAACAAATGCATACATTGTCTAAACATGAAGCTTCCACTCATTCCACCAAACCCATGGGATTCAAAATTAAAAATTTGGATGCCTCTACCTATAAAGCCAAAAATCCTAAGGATCCTCATGCCTTGGGATATCAATTCAAAAAGTCAAAGAAATACGTCTAAAAGGCTACCTAAGCCCAAACCTTCACAAGAAAATTCCAAAAACAAAATGGTTTGGGTCCCCAAGCAAAAATCAAGAAAGTCAAATGGATTATTCACATCTCAAAAATCCCAACCATCCCCTTCCATCCAAAATTCCCATTCCATTCAAAAATTCCAAAAATCCCACAAGCAAAATAAAAATCATAAAAATACTAAGTCTATGTGGGTACCTAAGTTACTGCGTCACCCATCTCCTAATAAAACATTGACATTGCTTCCTACACCACCTTCCCATCAAAAGATTCAATGTTTATCTTGGTGTGTGCACCCATTGGTCATGATTCCATTCTCACATACCTCCATCTCCCCATCCTTCATCCACTATCCTACATATCTCCCCAATCACTTTCCTATGGTTGATGCTTTTGCATAAGCCTTTCATCCACCCTTTTGCATAAGTCCTCCTTAATTCATATTATAATCCACTATTCTTCCCTCCATAATCCACATCGTAATCCACTAGCATTCCCTTCATAATCCACTATCTACCTAATCCATCTTCCTCTCATGCAATCCCCTACCAGCATCTATGAGCATAAAGACACTTGACATGGTCCATGTGTGACATTCATCTCTAGTAGGATTGACACTTTTCATGGAACTAGACACTTGAGTCCCTCCTATCCATATTCCCCTTCTCCCCTCCATAAAAAAAAAGAAAAAAAGAGAAGGAAAAAAATCAGAAAGAAAAAATAGTAAAGAGAAATCCCTTCGTCCATGATGAAAACCTAGCAATTAGGCATCATGTGTAGGTTAATCTTCTATGCCACTTACACTTGGGGGCATGTCGTCTCATCCAAACTATCTCTCCCATCATACCATTTCTATACCATCCTACCATCCTTATCCATTATACCCACATTCCTATCCTATTGAGTACATCCATCCTCCCTTCCTCCTTTTGATCTTGATCAAGACATAGGGGAAAAATGTTGAAATATGCTTTTGATATCTCTTGGTATACCTCATCCCTTCCAAACAATCCCATCATCCTCTTGTCGTAGGCTTTGTCATGGAAAATCCTAAGTACTATACCTAGAATGGGGCATGTTATTCTCATGCGACATAGTCTTTGAAGATCACATCCTTGCTCTCTTACGCATACATCCATTCCATCTATTATTGCCTATCCTTTTACCCATCCCTCTATCATGAGTTCCATCCTATTGACCACCCTTTTATCCATTCATCCATTCCAACCTCACTCCTTACACCTAGATTTGGTTTTCCCCTTGTCATTGGTATTTAGCACTAAGGCTACCCAAAATGGTCATCCAATGCCATCCAAAAACATTCAAAATACAAAAAAATCAAAACAATTGAAAAAAAACACAAAAACAAATCACCACATTTCCAAAAATTAAAAAAAAAACCAAATATTCCCAAAAATAAAAAAAATCAAATATTCCCAAAAATCTAAAAAAAATCAAATATTCTTGTAAAGGGTGGAATTTGGATAGTTGGTTTTTGACAGTTTTGTATGTGTATCCTCCTTTCACCCTTTCATTCAAGGACTTAGGGTCAAGTGGCAATGTACTATCAGACCCTAGGTCACTGTGAGAAGTAGGGAAACTTGGATTTGTATGGTTTAATTGTCAATTATGCTCACTAATGCTCAATTATACACCAAAACCCTAATTATGCAAATACGGAAGCAAACGGATGAATATCAAAAAATGTTGCTACAGAAAGATGTAAAATGATAGATAACTGTGCACCTATTTTTAGGGTTTAGAAGTGGAACAGTCAGGGACTAAGGAGTAGGCACCCAAGTCCAATGCCCAGGTTTTTGTTAGGATCTGGAAACTTGATCTATAACCTATTCCTACCGTATCAAATATTTCTTCGTCACAGAATCTGGAGGACTATGTAGCGGGCGCCCAAGTCTAGGGTGCTATTTTTAACTCTGATCTGTGAATCTGACACTCTGCAACACTCTCCTGCGACTCCACTTTTCTCGCTTCTTCAACCTATAACCTGCAATCACAGAAAAGTGGGGAGGGGGTTGTGGTGTTAAGAGGCTTGCCTCAGTCAAGCCTTAGAGAGACATTCAAGTCTTCTAAACACCGTTGTCAGATAGAGAGTGTGTGCCCTTGAGGGGCAGAGGCAAAACCCAAATGACAAATGCTCAAAAACACAAATGGTGTCACCTTGTAGTGAAGATCTCATGGGAGGAAGAAGCTCTTCATGCCATGAGGAGATGATTGCTCAAATCTACAAATACAAACACATAGACAACACAAATCTGCTCTTGCTACATAATGAATGCCTTGAATCACCTTCACATAAACTGAAGAATCCAAATTGCTAGCTAGTAATCAAATGTCCATCTAGTTTACAAATGAATGCCTAAACATGCTTATATATGCAACTACAAACACTCTCGCCAAGAATTTCATAATTCAAACTTATTGTGTCGGCATAGGACCCAAATAACGGTCATAACCCGACACTCAAAATTTGGGACTGACCCAAAATAGGGTAGGACTAGGGCGCAGGTGCCCAAGTGCTCCCCCCTATTTTGGTCAGAGTTAGGTTCAAGGGATCCCCCTAGGTCCCATTTGTCATGAAACTTAGGGATCATTTCATCAGGATGTCAAAATATGATGCAAGATGTCCTAAATGTAGCTAAAAGACCTGGGAGCTAAACCTTATGAGGGAAAATCCTGCAAGGAGACATTTTCAAATGTTACATTTAGCCCCCACTTTAATGTATGTATAAATGTGAGGCCAACACATGTGTTAAAGTATGGTCAACAAACATAGCAAGCACACCAAGCACGGAGAAGACATGCCAAACACATTGAAGACAATGATAGGCACACAAAACATGGAGAAGACAGTTACAGTCATGCAAAACACGAAGAAAATAACAGATGCATAGAAGATAGTTAATGCATAGAAGACATGAATGATTTCTTTTCTCTTCTTTTTATCATATATATGAAATGTAGATGCAAGTACAAGGAAAGTAAACACACCTTCCATAATGTAGGAAGCACTCATCGCACTGGTCTTTAGACTACATATATGGGGCAACACACACGTAAGACACCAAAAAACCTCCCAAAATGCAGGAAACACTCATCTCGCTGGTCTTTAGACTACATATGGGGCAACAAACATGCCAAACACAACAAGCACGCCAAACACACACACTTTGAAGACATGGAGAAAACATGTCAGACAAGCAATGGAGTGTTCCTATTTCTAGGCTCATCACCATCTCAGGCACATTACAGGCACACACTGACAATTGGGCCTTGCCACAACAATCGCCAAAGACACACTTAAGGGTTGAGTTAGTCACAAAACCACTACCTGCCTCCTAAGAGGACTTTTGAAAATGACAGGATGATGCAATCTGCTCCATGAAGTACACCATCCCCACCTCTGCAGAGGGCTTAAGATGATTGATTGATTGATTGATTGAAAACAAACTCAGAATGTAGGAGGGACTCATCACCACCAGTCTTTATACTGCACCTGAGGACAAGCACATTGATAAGATATACAACAGACAGCTTACTTTATATATGCCCCCACCTTAAGGTGGTTGATATCAGGTATCGATATCAAGCACGTTAAGGTAGGAAGAAAACACACAAGGGAACATAGACTTTCACAAAGCCCATGCCCCTCAGAGGTGACATGTACTTTACGATTGATAAATGTTCCCACAATCACATCCCTGCAAGAAACATGTTAGTGTCCATAATCATGATAAACAACAACATCAATGCATATGATCAGTCACACAAAGAGCCAAGGTTATACTACAAATTTGGAGATCGAGGATAACCATGGGGCTATATCAGGAAAATCTCAGAATCAAGTGTCACCAAGGTGAGATTCAAAGACAAACAAAGTGCATGGAGAAAAAGTATTGTTAAGGTTTGTAAGTGAGATAAAAACATCATCAAAATCACTACGTAGAAAGCACATAGTGCTTCTACTAGCCAAGCATTGGATAAGATATACAACCCCATCGTCATACTAGGAACTAAATCTAATTTTTGATTTCTCGCTAAAGGTATGCTAGGTCTGCATCAGTATAAATGTTTTTCATCATCCACACACTAGATAGAAACACTAGAGGAAGGGAAACAATAAATAAAAGAGGAGAAACAAATGCCTTAGGGACAACCATGTAGGAGGGTGCCCCTAAGTCAGCAACTACAATGCTATGTCCGTAAGACACAACACACAACAATGAAATTAGAGAGAGAGGCAATATATAAGAATGATGATACAAATAGAAGAAGGTCACAATAGAGGTAGTCTCCTGGTATCCCGGACCTTACAAGAGAATCGGGGGTCATCCTAGGAGGCCTAAACAACACATAACACATCATGGGGGAAACACATCATGAGAGAGATAAAGGGTTAGGAATACTTACCTGGTAGCACCGTCATTAACAACATACATATCTAGGATATCTCACATGTTGTTTTGATATTGTATTAACATTAAGTTTAGGATGACAAGAGGATTTATTAGGTTTCAAAAGGTGGTATCCTATACCCATTGTGTAATTGATTCCAACAACTTGTAAAGGTACTCTGATTCCTTGTTGATTTATACCCCAACCATTACCTACATAGCCATTATTTTTGTACAATATTTGAAATCCACGACCATATAGAGAGTCCACTTCTTTAGAAGAAGGTGAAGCCTTGTAGGTATCATAATTTGTAGTGTAATTGAGAGTATTATCTTGATTTTCTACCAAGGGGACTTTACATTTTTTAGATGCTTCAAAAGATTGCTTAGATGAGATCGATGCTACTTTTGATGTGTTGAGGTTATTAAGTTTATATTCCCTTACACTGCAAGGATTAAAATCTAATGAACCCCAATCATCACCAAAAAGTGCATTCAATGGTTTAGATTTCTCAACATCATTCGTGGCTAGAGGCATTGAGGAAGCAACTTGCAAATTGTTTAAGCTCATATTGTTGTAAACTGGTTTTTGCATTTCAATGTGTAAACAATTATCTGACCAGTTTAGGATCAACATGAATAGTATGAAGTTTATTGTTGAATATAAATTTGATTGAATGATGTAAAGTAGAAGGAACTGCCCCCAATGAATGAATCCAAGGTCTACCAAGAATCATGTTATAAGATAAAGAACAAGGCATGACATGAATCAGGGTAGGCAAAGTCACAGATGCTACTTGTATAGGTAGAGTTATAGTACCTGATGATTGATTATGATGATTATCAAAGCCACAAATTTGAAGTTTATTCAGCTTGATTTGTGATGTGTCGACCTTGATTTTGTGTAGTAGGTCAATGCTACAAACATTAAGAGACGATCCATTGTCAATCATAACTCATTTTACCAATGTCTTATTTATTATGACAAAGATCATAAGTGGGTCATATTGGTTTTGAACATCAATTGACGGTAATTCCTGTGGTTGAAAGAAAATATCTATTTTTTTCGCATGCATACTATCCAATACAACTTCTACATCATTAGGTTTAGCATTAGGTGGGACAATCACCTTTTGTAAAGCTTCTTGAAGCATTCCATGGTATGTAGGTGATGTTTGTATTAAATCCCAAAGAGAGATTTTAGCCTGAGTAGCGTGGAGTTGCTTGACAAGATCATATTCTTGACCATTTTTATGAGTAAGACGAGATGGTGGAGGGAGCATAGGTTGAGAACATAGAAGAGAGATAGGCACATGAAGT